>OX438798.1:1485234-3885234 GCA_949316475.1 Hypomecis punctinalis
AAGGGACATTTTTCGAAAGGGACATTGTGAGAAAGGGACCTTTTTCGAAAGGGACATTGTGCGAAAGGGACATTTTGAGAAAGGGACACTTGAGAAAGGGACACTTTGAGAAAGGGACATTGTGGCGAAAGGGACATTTTTTGAGCGGTAGACATTTGAGAAAGGGACATTGTGCGCCTGAGCCCTCTAAAGCTTTTCCCCCGTGACACTACGGCTTGCACAACCAGTAGTGCTAAAAAAATGTATCTATCCTACTGCTAGATAAACATATAAGCCCTTCTCCTTGTAATGCAGTCTGCCTCGGTCTTTATAGAGCTATAACAATCTATTCATTCCAGTTTACACTGAGTCAAAGCTAGCTGGAGATTACCGGAAGCTATTTATCAACTGCGAAGTTCCAAAACACGGCATAACAGCTAGCTGGTCGATATCAACGATTCTATTACGAGCGATCTGGACGTAGCTTCAATTCCAAACTTCACATGCAGTGGGAAAATCTTTGAAATGGATGAGGCACTACCTTTTGTTTTAGTATCACTAATTCTGGTGCATGCTTTCAATCAAGAACATGTTAAAACTCACTTTCATATTATGTTCAATTGAGCTGAAAAAAGTAAACAGGATTCTAACATTTTCAGAAACTTGTAAAATTTATTTATTCAGTTATTGCAAATATATGCATAATTCAGTTAAAATCTAGGTTAACTAAATAATATATGACATAGGTATATACTCTAATGTGCACCAAACGCATGAAACTCTCCTACACGTAACGACAATAATAAATATATTAGGCACACAGCACAGTAAATCACTTATTCATATGCGCTCACCCAATGTTTCATACATTAGATACTTTTATTTTGCGGTATACGAGTATTTGCTACATACGAGTAGGTACTCCGTTACAGTTCTATAAAGTTTTTCGCGTGCCGGGCAATGAGAAGGTACTACCTAGATCTCTGTTTTATACAAATGATAATTATGTGTCACTTTGTGTGTGCCATCATTTTTTTAAACTGATAAAGTTATAACGATCGATGCCCCGACTAAGATAAGTATTATATATGTAGGTACCTAAACTAAAAAAAATTATAAAAATCGATCAAACCGTTTCGGAAGAGTATTACACTTGACACTTTTCGTTTTTAAAAGTTTTTTTTTTTATTAACCTATACTGTTCTACTCTCCTACTCTTGGGCAAAGGTCTCCCCCATTTCCTTCCATGAGTCTCGATCCATGAGTCAAGATCGTCACGCCAGCGCTTCTTGGATCTTCCCTGGCTGCGTCGTCCGTCAGGCACCCACTCCGTGACGATCCTGGCCCATCGATCGGGATTTTAATGGATTATAAAAAAGTTATACACATGCGGTGCTACAAATGTCTCGGGTCAAAAAGAGCCTAAAACGAAGTTTTTTTCCCTATTTATTCGTAATTTATTCAAAACTATTTTCTTTTCTGCGATAACAAACACGGTGACACTAGTTTTTTTATAACTTATCCTTTTATATACCATCTAACACTATAGTACTTGTCAAGACGAATCAATCCACTGCTTTACTGAGGTATGACTTGGACTTTGGACTTGACCGCGACTTTATTGGACCATGACGTGACTACGACAGTGAATATTTTGATAAAATATCAAAAATTATTACAACTTAATACTTGACACTGGCAACTCTAAAATACCAGCCCGCTCTTGGTTGTATGAAGATTCCTGTCTGATACATAGAACCTCTTACCAGTCCAGTCTAAATATTTTCTACTTAGTGAAATAAAAATGGGATATTTTAATAAAATGGCGATACACAAAAATATGTTTTTGCGTGAAATAATATTTGTAAATAGGGCACTAAACAGCTCGCATCGCTGCCGGTTTTCAAGGACGGTTTTGCCGGTTTTTTTTTTATATAGGAGGAGTCCTATATAAAAAGTTTACCAACTCCTTTATCCAGGGGGTAAAATCAGATCATTCTGCTCAAATAGCTAATTTTTTAACTAGAAGTAGTCTATGTAACTGCAGTAAAAAGAGGTTTAGAAAAACTACAAATAAAAAAATCACTTAATAAAGGAACATAAACTTAATCTGAACAAGACATGGCTATCTTCTATTTGCTGCAATGACTAGGTACTCTTTTTTAAAGTATTCCTAGAAAAAATAGATAACGTTATGCCAGTCACCGAGTCATCTACAAGGCCTTAAAATATTGTGAACGGGCCACAAAAGGCATTCTTATTTCCAAACAGAGACTTCGATTTGTACTCTATGTATAATGGGGTTGGTAATATTTCTAGACAATATTTAAATAAATAACTATCTTAAGATCTTTAAAAGACTATGCCAAACTGCTAAAAAATTACATCAGAAACAGGAAAAATTAAATGTGTTTGGCAAATTATCAAGGAAGAAACGGGGAAACGCGGGATCTGTAATACAAATTGTGATAGATTTTTAAATGAAAATGGTGACATAATGTATGATGTGAATGAAATTTGCTATTTATTTAACTCTTACTTTATAAATATAGCTGATAACTTACTAAAAATCTAAATAACTTGTCAGAGGAATCACTAGCATATTTAAAGAACTTTGCACCTAGTCATAAATCAAATTTTGTATTGAAGCCGATTATGACGAAACGTGTCACTGAAATAATGAGACAGCTAAAACCAAAAAACTCGAATGACTAAAACAACAAACTGAAACAAAGAAACTGAAGAATGTGATAGTCGACCGTATAACGACAATCATCAATGACAGTATCAGTAAAGGGTCATTTCCTGATTTGATTGATTGCCAAGGTTGTACCGGTATTCAAGAAGGGCGAAGTCACAAACTGCAACAACTATCGACCGGTTTCTATCCTTCCTAATCTAAGCAAAGTTTTTGAAAAATATATTACTCAGGAACTTATGAATTATATGGTAAAGGAAAAATTTCTAAGCACATGTCAGTTTGGTTTCCAAAAAGCTAAATCCTGTAGGCATGCTATAACACAACTTATGACAGACATACATATGGGTCTCAAAAAAGGGGAAAAAACTTTTGGAATTTTCTGTGATTTGTCAAAGGCCTTTGATTGCGTATTACACGAAATCTTAATTGCTAAATTATACCATTATGGCGCACGTCGTACAGTCAGAATTATTAAAATCGAATTTATATAATAGACGGCAAGTTACTGAGGTGAATGGATGTAAGTCTGACATGGGTGTTCAAGGTTCCAAACTCGGACCACTTTTATATGTACCAGTGGAACCAAATTTTAACCATTTTGACATTCCAACTTTTTGACGTAGGCTAACAGACAATGCGTTTTTTTTTGTTTCCCTCGCCCTTGCGTCTGCTGTATAACCAAATATGAATAAAACATCTGTAACATAGTTTTTATTTGAGCAAACTTTAGTAAGTATTCTATTACATTAGTTCTAATTATGTGGGTGAAACTAAATAAAAGCTTGTAATTATTTATAATGTCCAGTTCCAGACATAACAAACTGCATCCCCCCGTCTATGGGGATGATTGCGCCGGTCATGAGAGCGCAGTTGTCGCTGGCCACATGCAGAATCGTTTTCGCGATGTCGTCGGCAATGCACACCTTGCCCATTGGGATCAATTTCTCTGCATTTCTTAGGAATTGATTATATTCCTCGTCTGAAATGTTTGTGATCCGCTGCGCAAACTTGCTCACCTGGAAGTAAAAAATATGATGATTTAAAATTGTATTTCGAACTCATGTTATGACAGTTTTGGTAAATAAAATGTTGATGTATAAGTAAGTACAATATTGTATCTACAAGTAGCCCAATGAATTAGCAAGTTGAAGTGGCAGTAGGCATGGCATGCAGAACTAATGGCCTGTAGGGTAGGCCGTAAAGTTATCGAGTTGAGATCACGAACCTACCGTAACGCGCTATCCTAATGAAAACCTAATGGCTAAGCCTGTGCAACAGTGGACGAGTAAAACGTCTATTGCTGGAAATAGACTGATGTAGTGATGTAGGATAGTCTCGATGATATATTATTTTACAAACATACCGTATGTATCGTATGTAGCGACGATATACACAATCACCTTTAATATTTATCATGTTTATTGCCATCATTATTTCTTTGGTACATGTATGAACAAAAGATTTTTTTAAGTTGTGATTACGGTGCCAAAAAAAAAGATAATCGTAATTATCATGACTGACTTAAATCACGATATCAAGAACAAACACATTTTCATGTGAAATGTAGCCAAGACAAGAGCCAAGCTTCTAACTCAACACGCCTTAACTCTACAAGTCCTTACTCCAAAAACAGCTAAGTCAATATCAAGATAGATAGATAATCATTTATTTTCAGTAAGGATAATTACATACATTGGTATACAAAAATATACTATGAGCAACACCCTACGAATCATCAAAATAATTTAAACAATTATTATTAATTGTGTACTCAATTGAATTGAATTATTAGGCATGATATTACAATTAATTAATTAGTTACATTACATAAAATTACAGATATAATATTACAAAAAAATCAAAATGCCAAAAATACTGTAATTGAAATATCTGCAATAGCATCGCAATATATGAGCAAGTTTTATACATGTAGGTTAAATAGTTTTCGTGTTGTGAAGGGGTCAAAAGTGGCTCGAAATGGTTCGTGTTTATAATGTTACACACGGCTGCTGCGTTGCCAGTTCTTTTATTTTAGTCTTGGCTGGATACGCTGCCGCGTGTCAAGATAATTTTTTCCACGTATACCTATTATAGTGAAGTACGAGTTTCTATAAAAACAAATCGCGATAATTTATGACTGTATATCGCAATAGCTATATATTGCGTTATCACGACGAGCGAGCGCTATGTCTTTTCGACGCTAGCGATCACCATTCACCAGTTCTACTCCGCGCTATGTGTCTTGTCATTTCAACTTGCCAAGTCGGTTGTTTTAATTCTTCTCTAGATTTGACAAAGTATCTCTTCCTTTTTTCTATATCTTAGCTGAAGTGATGGATACTTACTGTAAGTCCTGGACTAACAGTGTTAACCCGAACACCTTTGGGAGCCAGCTCAAGCGCAGTCAAGCGGGTGAAGTGGTCCAGGGCAGCCTGCAACGAAGTTTTGACGTTATAATGCGGTTACATAAAAATATTTTATACAAATATGGTATACCTAATTAAGTTTAGCTAGTTAGTAAGTTTTAGAATCAAATCAAACTCCTTGGCGGCTATGTTAGCTACAAGCTGCGCACATCCCCTCTCTTGATATGTTAACATAATTATAAATATATTGCTACTGCGCAACCATTCGCCTCGTGTTCACAGACGCCAAGTTGTTTGATTCGGCCTATATCTTTCTTGTGTGTGTATATTTATAAAGTCGATCAAACTGGGCTTGTCATTTGTATGAGACCCACCTTGGACAAACCGTAGGGCAAGGTCCCAGTGCACACAACTGTGGCATTAATGCTGGAAATGTTAATAATATTGCCTTTGGACTCTATCAGACTGGGCACCAGAAGCCGTGTCAAGTTGTAAACACCGCGCAAGTTCAAGTTAAACACCCGGTCGAATGTCGCCATGTCTGTCGTTTTGTATGGTAGTTCTAGCGCCAACGGCAGCATTATTCACGAGCACGTCCACTCTGAAATATTAAAATGAAAATGTTTTGTACAATATTAAGCTAGATAATTAGCCGTCATCGCCTTCGTTGCAATGATTTATCGTCTATTGCTGGACATTTTCCTCCTTTATAGGTATCTAATGAGATTTCTTGGAAGCCGGCTTGCAACCAAGCATGTAGGAGTAGCGAGTTCATCGGTCCACTTTATGGGTGCACGTCCAACGCTGCATTTGCGGGTGCGTGAAACTTTTCGGCCATCGGCCATCCATTCTAGGAACTATACTGTGTCTTGTTATGCCTTTTAAACTGCACTTAAATTTTTTAGGTTCCTCTCACCTTCCGAAATGCTCCAAGGTGTCTTTTGCCGTTCTCTCGCAGCCCTCATCCGTGGACAAGTCTGCTATTATGGCCAGAGGTTTGTTTCCCTTCTCCTCCTCGCATCGTTTCGCGACGTTTCGCAAGTTGACCTCATTGGTGCCAACCAGCGCCAATTTGGCACCATACTTCGCAAAAAAAATAGCTGTCACTTCCCCGATTCCAGAACTTGCGCCGGTCAGTAAAACTACTTTATCTGTGAAATTTACTTCCATGTTTCTTCTCAAAAATAAATTTTAAATAAGTTGGAAGGCAGTCAATCGGTGAATAATAATACGTACTAGCAGAGATTATTTATTGGCTTAATACGTGTTATCTAAGTAATTACTGACAAGATTGCGGCAAGATATATAGACCACTAAGTTAAAGGCCTCTTGCGCAGAATGTCCCTTTCTCTAAATGGCTCTGTCGCAGAATGTCCCTTTCTCAAAATGTCGACCGCTCAAAAAATGTCCCTTTCGAAAAATGTCGAATGATTTCGCCAATGTTAATTAAGTGATTCTTTCCCGGTATGCTTGTTTGATTAGTGTGTAATGTTGGGTCGGTAACCGGTCCAAAAAAACGCTATTGAAACTATTCGCAACGACTTTAGCCGCGGCTATACCAGTGTAGTTTTGTCCGTTGCTTTTAATGTGTGGTCCGAAGCCTCCTTTTGAATTTAGATCGGAGATATGTTTCCAGAAACCGATAGGATTTTTGAAAAGGTCTTCTTGTATTTGAATTTGAAATTGTTTGTAAACTGCCTCGGACTTATCTTTGACATTAATTCGCAACGCTCTGAAGAAGCTATAAACATGACGATCTTTGCTACGCTTCCATATTATTTTGTGTATAGAATGTTTAAGCTTCATATCGTTTATGATATCACGAGTATACCAGATGGGATATCTTCTACTAGGTTTTGTGCTTTGATTCTCTTTAGGAAATGTTTGATTATACTCGATCTTGCAACGTAAGTGATTTCCATAGATCCTCACTACTACCGGTTTTGAGCTCTACCTGGCGTCGAATGCATAGACCTGATCTAGCAGCGAGAAGTACTCCACTAACAGATCTTGATACTCGATCTCCTCGCAGTATAGATATATATCCAGCCAGGTGGAATCAATAAATTAAGCATCATAGATAGACGAGTCTAAGTTAGTTTCAGTGATGGCTATTATGTCGGAGTTATCCAGTAAAATATGTAGTCTAAAGTAAGAGAGCTTTGTTTTCAAACCTCTAACTTTTTGACATAATATATTACGCTCACCTGGGCTACTAATTTTACCATTTTGTGGTTCCTTTGATAATTTTCTGGTCGGGGGTGTAGGGGAAACGGGAACCACGCCCGACGTCTGCATGATGTGGCCTGAAGTCGGCGGGTGAGTCGTTCTAGATTTCAATTGCTTAGGTGTATTAGTCGGTGGCTTATTAGAGTGTGGCGTATTAGACGGTGGCGTATAAGACAGTGGCGTATTATACGGCGTATAAGACAGTGGCGTATTATACGGCGTATTAGACGGTGCCGTATTAGATGGCGGCATATTACACTAAGTCGCATGCTTCACTAAAGATATTGGTATTGGTGAAATATTTCCATTTCTTTGTAGGAATACGTAGTTCGCTTCGGCTAAGTTATTTTTTCACGATGGGCTGGACTTGGCTTTTAAAAGCTCATGTTCATCTGTGTAATCTCGAATAACCACTGTGAGAGCTTCCAAATGGGTTTTCAAGGTGACATAGTTGTTTACCAGAATTGTGACACTGGACTGCATTT
Organism: Hypomecis punctinalis; assembly: GCA_949316475.1. Lineage (NCBI taxonomy): Eukaryota > Metazoa > Arthropoda > Insecta > Lepidoptera > Geometridae > Hypomecis > Hypomecis punctinalis. The sequence continues at coordinate 1,492,995 of OX438798.1, forward strand.
CAGTTAGTAGCTTGCATACATTGTTAATTTTACCAACTTGGGTTTCAAAAATCAAAAAAATCAGGTTATCTGTCAGAATCCTTCGAGCTGGCTTCGGTGGCTCCGGTGTCCTGGTGCTGGAGCGCTTCTCTCATCGCCTCTGGTCAGATTTTCGGGTTTTCTGGCAGCATCACCAAAATAGCCACGAGCGCATAACTTCGCCGCGCTCGAGGTTAGATAAATGCGTTAACCACGAAGAATTTCATCACAATGTCCGCGGTAGGTGTCTTTGTCCGTCCCCCAAGGGAAGCAGAAGGATCTTCCTCAAAACATAGTCTTCTTTACGGATCAAATATCCAAAAAAATTGATTCCCTGAACCACGCGCGGACGCGGCTTCTAAGTGAATGGCATCTGTAATTCTGCACGCCCAAAATAGCCTTTTTGTTTCTTCTCTTTCTTACATATGGTGCGTTAGACGTATTTCCAATGCTGCTTTTCTTTCCCGCATTAGATTTGTATTAGGTTATTATTTTAAAAGATACATTAATTTTTACAAAAACGAATGTACACAAATTTTAATGAATTTATTGTTTTATATTTGAAAGTAAACCTTAGTAAGACATTTAGAAATAAAGTTAATAAATCGCAAAATTTGGACATTCATTATTTAGGACATACAATACAATCTATTGAAACAACGAAATTTTTAGGTTTAGATATTGACTGCCGTTTGACCTGGAAAAGTCACGTGCAAAATGCTATCAACAAACTTAGTCAATATTCGTATGCCATATATATGTTTTCAAAGTCTGTTAATAGTGCGACCGTACTCACTGCGTACAATGGCTATGTCTCTTCATCACTTAGGTATGGTATAATATGTTGGAGCAATAGCACCATAGTGCACACACACGCACACGCGCGCGCACGCACGCACGCACGCACGCACGCAGGCACGCACGCACACACTCAGAAAACGTTACGCAATTTTTCGAACGCTCCCCAAAACATACCATAATATAATCGGAATCATATAAATTCATCATATACATATGCACTGACAACACGTTAAACAGAGTCACTGATAACCAAGATATATGATCCAAGCGACATTCTGCGAAAAGGATAGTTTTCAAAAGAGACATTGTGCAAAAGGCATACTTTGCGAAACGGACATTTTGAGAAAGTGACACTTTTCTAAAGGGACATGTTTTGAGCAGTAGACATTTTGAGAAAGAGACATTCTGCGCCAGAGCCACTTAAAGATGTATTTTTAGGACCAATTCACGTTGTGAGAATATGACGTTGTGATTATTTTATTTGTCGTATTGCAATGTATGATGCAATTTAATGCACCACTTTATGTAAATATTAAGTACGAAATACCTAGACTAGTTGTCGCTTATAAGAGAACATATATTTTTCAATGTGACAAAACCTGACAGGTGTCAATGTGACAGCTGTCATATTTTAGAATGTTCGACAAGTGTCAAAGGGACAACTGTGAAACTCAAAAGTGAAATATCTGTCAAACTCAAAAGTAAAATGTCTCCTACTTTGGAGTTTGACAGCTGTCATCTGAAATGTTGATTTAGTTATGTTCTCTTACTTTTGCTTGGACAATAATTGTCTAGAGTCAACAATTACGGAAATATCATCTTTTAGAGTTTGACAGCTGTCAACCGAAATGTAGATCTAGTTGAGCCTTCTCACTTTTGTGAAGACTGTAATGAACTAGAAGAAACAGTTATGGAGATATTCTACTTTTTAGTTTGACAGCTGTCATCAGAAAAATAGACCTAACCTCTCTCATTTTTGTAAAAACAGTAAAACTGTAACTGTACCAGCCTTTTTAATAGTCCACTGCAGGACGTAGGCCTACCCACGACGGGTGATTGGGCCATATCCACCACGCTGGCCCAGTGCGGGTTGGTGGATTCACATACGCCGAATTTCTTCTACGGACGTACGCAGGTTGCCTCACGATATTTTCCTTCATCGAAAAGCCAGTGGTGTGAAATTCCGTAAAAACAGTAATGATCTTAAATTACGAAGACAAACCACTTTCGAGTTTGATAACTGTCCCTCTGACACCTGTCATACATTCTAGGATATGACACTTTGACATCTGTAATTTTTTTTTTTAATAAAAAAAATTTTTTTTACAAAATTTTATTTCTTTTTCATAAATTCAGTAGTGCCTGAGATGAGATGCCCTAATGAGAGATTAACGAACCACCGATTTTAGTCTATCGCGCGTAGTGTAATAATAATGTAAAAAAGTCGTTGGTTGCGTATGCGGAAAAAAGTTTTCTTCCATGGCAACTAGTTGCCTACGAAAAGAAAAAACTCCTCGTACGCAATCAGTTGCGAACATTGGTTGCGTACGCGGCCGAAACCGTTATTAATTAAATTAAGTATGCCAGTTTTTGCAAAAACTAATTATAATATTGTATAATTTTGAATGTAGGTAAATATAAGACCTAATTTGGTTTATCTGGGTGTAAGAGGGATATACAATACACAGATTCGTAAGTCATAAGTAAAAAAAATATCTTATACATAACGGACGTTATGATAAGCTGTTGTGTCTAAATAATATTGTAACACCTTAGTGTAGGTAATGATTAAGACGATAAAAATTGGATGGGTGAATTTAGTAATTATTATACCTATAATATTATTTAAAAGTAATCCTTGAAAGTTAACTTATACATATCGTTACGTCTATAATTAAACGATATTATCTTTATCTTAGTACCTATCTTCGATAAGTTTCACAGAATGCAAGTCTTTGGATAAAATAAATGACATTATTAAAAACACTTATTTTATCGTAACTGATTTGTTTTGATTACATGGCTTACGTTTTATCTATGTATGTACTAGCATAATACCTAACCGCGGCTTCGCCCGCGTAGTCTAAGTACCTTCTTAATAAGGTAACAGTACGCAGTTTCTACCGAGTTGTTTAAACAAATGATATTAGCCCGCGGTTTGGCTCGCGCTGTTTTTGTACTTCTTTAAAATTTTTATAGCCCGTGGGTTGGCCCACGTCGTTTTGGATGTACCTACTTCCTTAAAATAATATTAGTTTGGCCCACGTTATTTTAAAATATTCTAGCCCTTAGTGTATTCTTAGTATTTAGTTAAAATAATTATAGCCAGTGTGCCCGTGGTTTGGGCCGCGTTGTTTTGTACTTCCTTAAAAACATTATAGCCCGCAGTTTTTCTCGCGTTGACTTAGTAGGTACTTATGTCAACATGATAATAGCTCTCGGCTTACGCGTTATTTAAGGTACATTCTTTATTTTCCTTAAAAAAAATAATTTTATACATTGTTGTTAGAGGCAAGCGTAACATAGAACGTCACATCGCGTTGCGTATTCGGAGTAGGCCCCATAGTAAAAGTCGTATATAATAATGAGTACAATCCTGCCTTCCATCGACCCTAGGATGCCAACTGCTGGATTTAGGCCTCCTCTACAAATTTCTAATAAGATTGGTTGGAAGCGGCTTGCTTTCAATGTGTTCCTGCTGTCGCAATGTCATTCACACAGTTTTAACCTAGTTCAAGCAAATGAATGTGTGTCCTGTAATAAATTGTTTTGCTTTTTACATGCACCTAATTATGGCATTCCTAAATAAATTATTTTAATTTTATTCGTTCACCTTGTGGGTAGACTTTCTACGCTATGCTTCCGGTAAGTGGTCTCCATTCGAGAACTTCCCATCGATCAGATAGGTACCTACAAATTTCTAATAAGACCGGTTGGAAGCGGCTTGCCTCCAGCGAGATCCTGCAGTCACCTTCTGTTCACTTGTTGTAAGGCGTTTTACGCTACGCTCGCAGGTATTCATATTATTTATTGGTATCAAAAATATAAAAGATACACGTCAATAACTTATAACAATTACATTCATTATTATAAAAATAATAATATTTGACTTATAATAATAACATTTTGCTATGTAGCATTTAATTAAAACTAATTTGTATTAAATTTAAAATGAAGAATTAAAATTACTGAATTGAAACATACAACAAAAAATAAGAAATGTTGTGTTTTTATCAACAACAATCAAAAGTAATCAATAGTAACGTGGTCTCCATTAGAGAACTTTTTTTAATTATTTGATAAATTACAGTGATAAATATATCGGCAATATATTATCTTAATACCTAGATTAGGTTTGTACGATCTAGATCACTAATATTATCAGTATTAAATATTTTATGCTACAAGATACAATATATTTTAATACAAAATATATATGTGTATATACATGATATATATCTATATATATATATATATATATAAGATACGCGCGAAAAACATCCTTGGAAATTGGGCAAATAATAAAACGATATTCATGCCGTATCCACTTCGTTGTACTTCGCACCAAGCCTGCAATATCGTGGTTCCGTAGCCAAACATGCCATGTTTGCACCGAGCCCGGCTGCAGAAATATACCTACAATTGTATCGTCGGTATCTGTAACATCTCAAACACAATTAAGATATAAAATGTTACTTTTAAAAGGTTTAGTGTTAAGAAAATAATGAGGAGTACAGGTTTGCTGTTTTTAAACTTTCGCGATTTGAACACATCATAATGAGTCTACTCGTGACCACGATCGATGCACCTCGGTCAAAACGTCGGGATGACGAGGTATTTATTTATCTCGTAATTTTAGTGCGCGATTATTCCCGTAGTATATATTATTAATAAGTACAGGTTTTTTATAACCGCTAAAATTAGTTACTTTAGTCAAGTTTGTGTTAGGACCCACGAAGAATCTGTACAGTCGCCGTGGCCGTAAACAGCCTGGAAATCATCATCAGTACCGGTGTTAAAAGAGCTGCCAAAGGTATATAGATGAAAAAGTTACTTTTAAAAAAATTACATATGTAAGTTAAAGGAGGCTGCTTATATTTAAGACGCTTTTAGAATGTCTTTGCTTTTTGCTAAGATATGTCACATTTGCACCCGAGCGCAGAACAATGAAATAAAAATTCAAAATTTTAGCAAATCAATAACACGAATAAAAACTAACCAAAATTTCAATATTTTTTTTTATATAACAAGATCATCACTATTGTTGGCTGCCTCAAAATGGCGGACCAGGCACGCGCGTGACGTCACGAAAAGTATTGTCCAAGGATTTTGTATACTATATAAATCCATGGTTACACCAGTGTGACTACGAGTAAACTTTTTTACTCGTGGTTACACCGACTGGTGTGCTTACGAGTAAACTAATAAAATGTAGGACGCGTGGTCACACAACTAGTGTGGCTAACCTTGTAAAGTGTCAACCAATCAACAACGTCCATTAAACTACCATTTTAAATTATGTGTTACCAGGCCTAATTTTCTTTCAGGGCTCATTAGGTCGAATTCGCTAAGATCTTAAATTTTCAGTTTTACAGCTGTCGTCCAAAATGTAGATCTCGTGGAGTTCTGTCACTTATGTGAAGACAGCAATGGTCTACAACCGATAGTTACCAAGATAAATCACTTTGAAGTTTGATAGCTGTCATCCAAAATGTAGATCTTGTCGAGCTCTATCACTTTTGTGAAGACAGCAATGATCTAAAATTGATAGTTACGAAGATAAACAACTTTAAAGTTTGACAGCTGTCATGCTACTGTAGTACGAATTCGAAGATATGACAGCTGTCACTTTGACACTTGTCGTTTTATGAAACGAAAAATTATAATCATTTTTACCATTAAATTGTGAAACAACACCTATAAATTTTCACATGGTTTCACTTGGTTTTCTTTGCAAAGGAGCTAAAACACTAAAAATATTTTACTATAATGTTAGTGGGTAAATTTTATTTACCACGACATTACGAACCATTTTGCAACAGCATATAATTTCAACTATCGGAACATCACTACCTACCTAATATTTAGTCAAGCACGATCCGTTTAGAGTAGTGTAATCACAAGTAAAAAAGTTTACTCGTAGTCACACTAGTGTAACAAAGCGGTGTAACTACGAGTCTGGACCCGAAATTTTTATATTGCTATTAAAATTACTACGGCGCCCTTAAAATAGGGCCTAATGTATTTGCACTCTGCTGAACAGAAATAATGTTTCAGTCACATCTCTAAGATCTAAGTAGATGTAAATTGGAGTGACAAAGGAACTGGCGAATGGCGTGGAATTTGAAACGCTTAGTTTAGTAGGTATTTTCTCTTTTGCCAGCATCTAAATTTTCCTAATTAGATAAAGAAACTCGTTTTGAGATGCCCTTATGGTAGGTAAGGGGTCGAGTAGTTATTAGGGTTCTAGTTTGGTATTTACGGATAGATGTTCAATCGCATCGCACATAAATAAATATTTTAACATTTATATAATAAATTAGATATCGTAACTAAATGAAGAAAAAGTATTGATTTTGAGATATTAAATAATCTAATCTCATCAAAACCTTTGATTAATAGTCAAATAATCTAATCATTAGCATGAAGTTTGATTTAGGTACGGAGCGTTTGTCTAAACGACGGCTATTGTAATCTAGAATATCATATGACATAATCTTAATATTATATCCTAGACTAGTGCATTGTATTCATTTTTATGAGCAACTTTATTTTTAATTGAAACTAAACCAAAAGTCTTGCAAAAAATCAGCTATTCCATACATTTCAACATTTTGCCGAGGATCGATAGACTTTTGGGTAGAGTAACTGTTTTTTTTAATAATTTTTCAAAATTTTTCTCCATATTTTGATCATAATTAAGAGTAAAATCATCCATATACTAGCAAAGTTATGTCTGTCGTCTAGAGAAGCAAACTTTACGTCTTCGACCTTCGACTACCTTCAGTAGTAGGTATGTAGTCAAACGCAAACCTATACGAAATGAAAAATAAAAAAATATACTATTCAAGGGTGCATATAGCATCTAGAGTCTAAATATGATAAAATCATAAAAACGTATACATAGCTATCTAAGTACCTATCTATAGCATATCTTTTTTCTCACACCATATACGAAATTGAGGATTCTAGACTAATACTTGACTATGGATAGGTACTACTTACATACTTATACGAACCGTATGTATATACGGTTCGTATATACATACGGTTTACGTGTATAAGTACATATGTCCAAGTAAGAATACCCATTTTGTTTTTATTTAGCGGTAAGCTTTATATTAAATATCTATACATTTTACATATTACGCGGAGCGGTAGGTAATTTCACACTTCGGTTCGTCAATTCTAATTCATCATAAGCATAATCTCATACAGGCAGTATAATAAATTGTAAATACAATACGCTGGTGAAAGCCGATACCGCCGTGTGATGGATCGCGCCAATCACCATTGGAAAATATTACGGTGAAAATTTGAAGGAAATCATACACATATACAGTAGAGCCCCAATTATCCGGACTAATACGTATCGTTGAGTATTCGGGTAACCGAAAATCCGGTAAATAGAGTTAATGATATCAGTTGTGTTTCTTATTAACTTATCTAATTTACAACCAGTTTCTCCCTTTTTAATGAATGAATGATATTTTATCTTTAAGCGGTAACACGCTTACGCTTTGAAGTTTTTAAGTACAGAAATCGCGCAGCGGAGTAGAATCCACTTGGCATGAAAAACAATAACAATTCGCGAACAACAAAGTAAGATCGGAATGTAGAAAATGATGATACTTCTGACATGTCTGTCTACGTATGGATGCAACATAAAATTAATTTTGTTGACTGTGGGTAGTAGACCGCGAATCCGAATAACTGAGAGCCGGATAGTCGGGGTTCTACTGTATATCGATGGAGAAGTGCATAAGGTGGGCATACACGGTCAGTTAAACTCTAACTTACAAAAAATGTAACTTTATAGGAGGCAAAAAACCGTTTATAAACGTCTATTCTTAATCAGGTTGTGACGGACCAATATAGGATGCCTAGCTACGTCAATTTGGCGAATTTCAACACAATTCATATACTCGTACCAGTAGATGCTCAATTCAATTATCTATCGTACTGCATGCATAAGACATTTTTGTAAAAAAATAAGTTAGGAGTTTTTAGTTCTTCCCCGTCGCTATGTAATCTCATGTTGAGATTAGAGATGCTATGCCTGTAGCAACACTTTCAGAGGTGTATACCTAATTTTACTATGGAAAATAACGTGGTTTTCACAAATTTTATACTATATGTAACGGGACTGAACTCACGTGTGGGGATAGTCGTAACGACTATAGTTTCGGTCGTATTCGGCGACCTTTCTCAAGTTGGCGAGTGCTAGCACGCGGAGTCGTCTCGCAATGCACTGGTCGCCGAATGCGACCGAAACTATAGTCGTTACGACTATCCCCACACGTGAGTTCAGTCCCGTTATATATAGTATAAAATGTGTATACCTAATTGTTTATTATGCTCATCATTATGAACAACTATGAAATTGTAAAAAAATTACCTGTCCCATTTAAAAAGTGCACCGAGTTTGGACAAATTGTAAAGCTGCTGATTTTTGTCGCAATTTTGTTTCTAAATACGTTTGGTTCAATTTAAAATTAGTTTGTTGGTTTGAATTTACCGTGTAAAGTTTGTGTAATAAGAGAAGCGTCGTAGCTGAGGTCGCCCGTGTAGGTACCATTTTACTAATTTTGTTACATTGACAACACTGACCTGTCTTTGCTAGTACAACTAAAAGTGTATAGGTACTTGGTAGACATCGGTTTTCATCAGTACTCGCGTCTATTAAGTATTGTCGGTACTTTAGCTGCTGATTTAAATCTTAGTGTTAGTTCACCGTAGCACCACGACGTTTCTCTTTTTGCACATGCTCATGTTATTTATAGAGTGCATCCGAGGATAGCAGCGATGCGCCTAGCTCATTTACCTAGAGTCCCCAGCTTATACCACGCGCCACACAAGTCGGCGGATGAGAAGTTATGCCCACAACGCTGCACATAAGGCAAAATATAGGTATGCGCGGGAGCCAGAGAGACGAGACGCCGGGACACACACGCCCGCCAACCTCATGCCTCCCGCGCGCTCCCTACGCCCGTGCTCTCAACTACGCCAATTGCGTCGGCATTGTGCTCACATGCGCAATAATTAGCGAATAACGGTAAAGTGTCATCTACGGCTAACTTCTCATCTGCAGACTTGTGTGGCGCGGACTATACAATAGTTAGCTTTGGCACTACACTATCTTAGTTTCAACGATGATCTATTATATTTTTGCCGCTACTAGCTTTATTAGCGTGCTAGCCATTACTTACTCTACTAGTTAGGTACCATTACAGTTGGCAAGAAAAAGCCCGTTAAATTTCCGCGTAACGTCACGACTATACTACAAAAGTGTAGATTTTTAACGTAAAAGTGACGTCACGAGCCCCGACTCCCGAACTTTGGCAAGTTTTTTCTTTGTCATTTATTATTTGATTGAGAAAATAAAAAATATGTGTCCAATATTTTACTAATTATAATGTATGTAATGTAAATAATATATGTTATGTGTAAATAACCTATGACTGCCTGAAAAGGTCACTGAGGCTCTCAGCCTCAACAGTTTTAAGAGCATGTTGAAGCGCTGCCTAATCAAGCAAGCGTTCTACGACTTAGAAGAGTTCAAAGATCATAGATAGGTAGAACTATGTACAATTATAATAATTGACATTTTATACTATATATAACGGGACTGAACTCACGTGCAGAGATAGTCGTAACGGCTAAAGTTTCGGTCGCATTCGGTGACCTTTCTCAAGTTGGCGAGATATAACGGGACTGAACTCACGTGTAGGGATAGTCGTAACGACTATAGTTTTGGTCGGCGAGTGCTAGCACGCGGAGCCGTCTCGCAATGCACTGACATTACACAATTGTATCTCTACACGTGAGTTCAGTCCCGTTATATATAGTATAAAATTAATTGACATTATTTGTCACTATTGTTTATACATATTATATTTGTTGAATTGTAAACTATGTTTATGAATAAAATGACTTTGACTTTTTTTTACCCAGTCTTCATGACTATTAGCGCTCTATTGACAACTCTATAGGAAGAATTCAATGTTCAAAGTTACTAAACTTCTGAATAGTGCCTAGAAATTGCGAACTCAAGCATCTTCAAATTCACTGTTCCTTCCACTGGAACATATTGAGATATCCTTTTCAATAATCCTAAACATGCAAAGTCTGCCTCCGTCCCGACTCCCGAGTGAACTCGGATAGTTGCGACAATGGACTTCGTCCGCATACTTGGGAATTTTCGAAAAATCACAATCATTGACGATTCTTAAGGAAATTCTTCTGAGTTCCACATCTCAGAGACGCAGTAACGAGCCCCTATTTATTAGGACTTAAAGGTCGTGGCCCGAGTTGTAGCGACTTTAAAACAAAATATGTCTTTTATTAATTTATATTAATTTTAAACAAAAAGAGTAGACAATACGGAAAAAGTTACGACATTTACTCCCAGGCGTCATAATTTTTACTGACTTCCAGAAAGGAGTAGGTTCTTAGTATCTTCGGTATGTATTTTTTAATGTTTACGTACTAGCTGACAACAAACGTTGTTTTGACGTATAAAAAATTGCTACTATAATTTGAGATATAAACTATCCTATCTCTGAACTTAACTTAACTGATTGTATTGTTACGATTGTAAAAGAACACTAATGTATTTCTATACTGTTATTATTAATCCAAATATTATTATTAATGCTATGGACAATGACTTGTAACAAAATGTTATCAATAAATTGATTATGATTATTATGATTATCTCTCAATTTAGATCAAACTGCACATAGTGTGCAAAGTTTGGGTAGTCCATCGCGGACAAACAACGTGACGCATAATTTATATATTTTAAGAGGATGTTCATCGATATTGTAACGCAGTAGACGCCCGTTGTAGGTAGTCAAAATTGAGGGCCGCGGGTTTTTGTTTTTAAAAAGACAAAAATGAATTTTCACTTATTTAATTATGTCCGATTACAATGGGAGTTGAATTATAACTAACTTAAAGCTAAACTAAAAGCTAACGGGAGCGGTCTTATCTATCGACTCCCACGCTAATGCATACCGGACCACCGTAGAGCCAGACGCGTACTCAGCGGTTTTGCCGTCCGGCTATTCTGGGTAGAGCTGCTAATGAACAACTGTTATTGTTGCTGACGGTGTTCCAGCATGCATGACTCCTCCCTCCTTAAGATCGAAATTATCGCGCAGATTTTCTTTGCCACGATAATTTCGTCGATAAAAGTAAAATGAAACACAAAATGTAAAAACTATAACTAAAATTACGTATAAAATTAGTGTTCCTATGCTTATTCTCTTCATGTTAATCGCACTATCACGCTCACTATATTGACCCATTTCACTTTCACTTTTCACTAAAATGCTGGCTAGTTGCTGTAGGTTGGTGAGGTCTATGCCCTTCACGTTCAAGGGCTCCACGAAGCGCGTCCTCTCCAGCGGCACCAATGCAGGCAGGTTTATAATGGGTAATGCAGGTAGAGACAATCTTCTTGAGTACTCTCGATGTTTTCTCATGACTAAGCCTTCGACTTCGGCTTCGCAATCGTCGTCTGTAGTCACGATGTAGGTCCCTCGCAGGTGGTGATGGGTTATCTCGTTGCCACAATTTTGAGTGAGGAGGACGTCCGTCCTGGCAAACACCATCCATCGGTTGTCCTGTATTTTCTGCACTTTTACCTCTTCTACGTCAACTGGTATCTGGTGGCACTGCGTTGTATCCGTTGCGAATCGGAGCAGGTTGGCAATGCAGGTATCCTTGACCAAGGAGGATGAGTTATCTTCTTCACAGAGAAATAAGGACTCTTCTATTTCCTTACATGGGCGTGTTAGTGACACCGTTTTCAACCTTTTCGTCAGTAAATAGGGAAATTTTGGCAGGATAACGTGAGTTTGGCTACGGGAATTTGAGACAGGTAGGGGGAGGACCTTGTAGTATGTATATGTGTCGTTTTCTACAAGGGGTATGTCCATAATGAAAGTTATTTGATTTTCCTTCGCGTAAGCTTTTAACTCTATACATTGCTCTAATTTCAGTAGATTTTCGAAGTTTGCCGTGAACATAAGTTTACCTTTTCGTTCTACATCCTTAAGTATTGACAACAATTCGTTAGAGTCTAAAATAGCTTGGTGTAACATACCTAACTTACTGAAAGCTACAGTAGTTTCAATTTCGTCCAATATGGTATAGAAAGTTTGGAAATTATGGAAAAATAAGTGATACGTGTTAATGATCTTGAGAGTATCCTTAGTTGCGTTATCGTTAATTAACTGTTGCTTAACTTCCCAAATTGCCTTATCCAATTGAATGAAATTGTTTCTAGTATCGTTTGTAATGTTCACCAATGATTTCAGCATTTCTACGACCACTGTTACTCTTTTATTTTCCGTGATTTGCTTAGATTTTATATTTTGTATTAACGTGTCATATTTCATGGCGTCGTCATTGTCTAAATTTCCGGAAATTAATTTGATTATCGATCCCAAGGGATTTAGGAGGCCGCGTTTAACTCTTTTAACTGGCATTAGTTGGTTTAATTTCTGCATAGTAATATTTTTAATAAAATCTGTCTGAGTCTTTATGTCGTTGATGCCTGCGTTAATAGGTTTGTTTCCGAAATGGTTCTCTACATGCTTATTCAAATCTAAATATCTATCAAAATTAAAATCTAAATCGTCTCTGATTAAACTTAAATCTAGAGTCTTAATAATAGACCACTTATCACTACTTATAAGAGCTTGACCTTCTTTGATCGGGAGGATTCCGGGGTTATCCCTGATCTGCTGAAGTAGAAGGGCCAGGGCAGCTGACGTCTGCAGCAGGACCAGGGCGCACCTGTGAAGGACGTTTTAAATCCTTAATTGGTGCTTTAGTCTCACGACCTTTCATTTTAATCGGTACTATGTTCCTGTCTATTTCTCCTACGACTTCCGCTTTTTCGTACCGCGGTTTATCCTTTCCTCTTCTAACGTTTACGCCTTTTACGAAAATAGTGTCTCCCTCCTTTACTTTGAGCTCTTTTTCCCCTCCAAGTTTCTCCTTGATTTTCTTTTTAATATTTATAGCTTTATCTGTTAAATACTTGTATAGGAATTTAATGCGGTTTTTGTGGTCTTGCACTAATTTTTGTGTATATTCCCTGTTAAATTCGACATTAAATGGGTTTTTAGAGTCGGTGTGACCGAATACTACTTCGAAAGGCGTTAGTCCTGTGGTGGAATGGATTGTATGATTATATGACATGAGCGAGTAGGTCATTACTGACGCTGCATCTGTGAGTTTGTGTTCATATTTGGCTAGCCTATAAATTTCGATAAGGGTTGAATGAAACCTTTCGACCACCCCCATTGAGTTCGAATTGTGTGGGGTACCAATATGTAAGTCTACCTTATAGAGGCTTAAAGTTTCCTTCAGCAGGGCATTATTGAATTCTGACCCGGAGTCAGCACTGATTCTATGTGGTACTCCATAGATAGAAAAATACCTAATAAGAGCCCTAATTATTTCAGGTGTGGTTTTGTTCTCAATCGCCATGGCTTGTCCGAGTTTACTGAAAGCGTCGACTAAAGTTAGATATGATTTTCCTTCTATGGTGAAAACATCGATGAAAATCTCTTGGAATGGTTTTGTTTGTGTCTGCGTGAGTTGTAGTTCCGGTTTCAGTGGTTTCCTGTCGTACTTCATGGTTTTACAACCGTCGCACGAATTTATTATGGTGGCTACTGTAACCTCCATGTTATTCCAATAGTATGTTCGTTTTAGATGCGTAGTCGTCTCTTTTATTCCTCGGTGGCAGGTTTTTCCAATATGGTACTTTTTCGCAATTTCTACCTGCTCATTTTCATCTTCAATATATATGACCCTCTGCGTACATTCGATAATCTTTACGGTATCCTTTTTGAATAATGTGGTAATTACTTCGGCGAATTGTTTTCGGTGTCCTTTATCTTCAAAATAGATGAAATATTTCACTTTTGGTTTAATGTATTCTTTTAAGAACTGTTTTACTAAATCTAGTCTTTCCAATGGTAAGTGGACTTCCAAAATTTTTTGTTTTGGCCTTGATAAGTTCTTTACTGCCAGCTCTCCTCTGAACCACGTGTGTATTAATATTTGGTTCGGCTTAGTATCGATGGCTTCGTTCATAATGGGGATTCCGGAAGAATCCGTTTCGTAAACTGAATGTTCCGTTTCCGAGTGTTCCGATGCTGTCAACGTATCGCTTGTTGCGGATGGAATAGAAAAAGGCGACCTTGGTTCATATAGAGGGGTAAGCGGGGCGTATTCCGATTCGGATGACAAGATGATTGTGTCCTCGCTTTTATCTTCTTCTGATTCTGACGGTATTATCTGGTAGACGGTTATATTGTCGTCGTCTGGAGTGTCTCTATCTGTTTCCTTTTCTTGGTTTCGCTTCTGTTTCTTTTCTACATTGACCTTCATAGAGTCGACGTCTTTCTCTATTGCGTTGACTTTGATACGCGATAAGGCATCCGCTACACAATTTTGTTTTCCTTTTTTATAGACGATGTCATAGTCAAATTCTGCCAAACGGAGCTTCCACCTGGTGAGTTTGCTGTTATGTTCCTTCATATTATTGAGCCAGGCAAGGGGTCTATGGTCGGTATAGATGGTGAACCGCCTACCGTATAGGTATGGCCTGAAATGCTTCACGGCCCAAACAATGGCTAATAGCTCCTTTTCTACGGTACTATACCTGGTTTCAGCGTCGTTCAGGGTGCGACTGGCATAGGCTATTGGTTTATCAGAGCCTATAGGGCCCTGGGATATTACTGAACCGACCGCGAAATCCGACGCATCAGTTGTGAGTATAAATGGTTTTGTAAAGTCCGGGAATTGCAGGATAGGCGCATTTACTAACAGCTCTTTACATTTCTCAAAAGCGCCCACAAATTCTTCTGTGAGTTCTATTTTGTTTCGCTTTTTTAAACAGGATGTTAAGGGCCGGGTGATTTTGGCAAAGTCCTTAATGAATTTACGGTAATATCCCACTAGTCCCAAAAAGCTTTTAATTTGGGTAGTCGTTGTTGGAATTGGGAAATTCAGAACGGCCTGTATCTTATCATCATTAGGTTTAAGTCCATCTTTAGTTATCATATGGCCAAGGTAAAGTACCTCTTTGCGGAAGAATTCACACTTATCCAATGTCACTTTTAGGTTTGTCTCCCTCAATCGGTCAAAAACCATACGCAATTTCTCGACGTGTTCTTGCAGGCTAGATGAATACACGATTATATCATCTAAGTACACGAGGCAATGCAGTCCTTGTAATCCTCTGAGCACGTTGTCCATTGCGCGCTGAAACGTAGCTGGTCCCGTTTTTAGACCGAATGGCATTCGGGTAAACTCGTAGTGACCCGCTTGCGTGGAAAACGCTGTCTTGTGTCGGTCTTCTTCCCTCACTTCAATTTGGTGGAATCCGCTCGCTAAATCGATGGTACTAAAATACACTGATTTCCCTAATTTATCAAAGAGATCGGCGATATTAGGCAGCGGGTATTTATCATCCGTGGTCACTTCGTTGAGACGGCGATAATCTATGACCATTCGGTATTTTCTTTCGCCTGAAGCGTCCGTCTTTTTGGGTACCAGGTGTACTGGTGCGCTCCAAGGTGAGTGTGATTCCCTTATGACGTCATTTTCTAAGAGTTTGGTCACTTGGTTCCGGATTTCTTCATTATAAAGGGGTGGATGTCTGTACGGTCGAATGAATATGGGGTCCTCGTTTTTGGTTCTAATTTCGTGTTTGACCTTGTTTGAGAAAGAAAGTGGTATACCTTCGCAGTGGAAAATGTCTCGATATTCAGAACATAATTTTTCTATAGCTTCCCGTTCTTCTTTATTGGTGTGGTCTAGCCGTAACTTTTTTAGATTTTCTTTTAGGAGTTGGTCAACCTCGCAACTACTCGAGGTTACGTTTATGTTACATTCGTCGCCTTCGTGTTTGGTTACTTTAAGCGGCTTAGCAAATGCCATTGAAATAGTGTCTTCGGAAGTATTTTGAATCACCGTGTACGCGAATGAATTTTCGCACGTGACAAGGGCACTTGGCATTCTTACTCCTTGTCCAAAATCGACAAAATCTATGATGGCCTCACCATTTTGTAGGTCGGTGGGGACTTTGACTCTTGATTCTGTTCGGGGCTCTAGTAGTATTTCGTACGGCGGGTTGTATATAATTGGTATGGTTGTGTAGGGTGTTTGTAGGATCTGATTTTTCATGTCGATTGTAGCTTCTAGTTGTTTCAATAGATCGCTTCCTATTAGGCCGTCGTAACGACTATCGACGTCATACACGTAGAACTTGTGCTTGCCTACGCATCGGAAAGTTTTTAGTAGCGGTATGCAAATGGCCTCACTGTGTTGGCTACGGGCGTGGGTACTTATCACCTCGAACGGCTCGTAGTATTTGAAAGCAGCCAAATATTCGTCCGCTTTTGCAGGGCTAATGAAGGACCTTGTACTTCCGGTGTCAATCATGAAGCGTGCTTTGATTTCAGGTATTACTATGTGCGGTAATTTTAGAACAGAACTGCAATTTAACTCTATTATTTCGGGTGAAAACTGGAGGCCGTTAACTGAAAATTTTCAGTACTCGTCATATCTGCGTAATCGTACGCCTCCGCGGGCATGTCATGGACTTCTGGGACCTCTGTATTGTACATGTAGTTTTCGTCGTAATATGCGGCATCGACATTTTGCTCGGTTGTTTCCTCTACAATTTCGTTATTATAGAATACGTTTTCTGTGTCAGCTGAGGCATTCAACATGTTTTGCCTCAATGGTCGGGCTGTCCTCATCGAGACGTCCGGTTCTTCTAACGGTTTGGGGCGGTTTGCGTTTGGCGGGATGCCGAATTTAAATCCGTGGCCAAAAGGTTGCTGTGGCATAGGTGGTCTTGCAAAATTTGAGTTAAATGGTGGTCTAGGACCTTGTCCGAAATTGAAATTTGGTCGTGGAGCGCCGAATCTAAAGTTCTGGGGTCCTGCATTTTGATTAAATCTGAAACCTGTTGGTGGGGTGCTCGTTTGAAAATTGGGTCTAAAACCAATCTGTGGGGGTGTGTTTTGGGGCTGAAGGCCGAATCTGAAACCTTGGGGTTGTTGCGGAATACCGAACTTAAAGCCTGGGTTAGGCGCAACGAATTTGTTTTGAGGGTTGGTTGGTAATCCGAATTTATAGTTATTATTTGGGATGGTGCTTATTGGTTTACTGGGTGCGGCCGAGGCCTGTCGCTGTTTTTGTTTGGCGTTAAACTGAGTCATAAAGTTGACCTCCTCCGTGACTATACTTAGCGCGACCTCTAAATTGGGGCACCCTTTCAGGCGTACGATGCGGATTAAGTCCTCAGTCAGATTGTATAAAAATACATTTAATGCCATATTATTATACACTATCATTTTAGCCGCTTTTACTCCTTCGTCAGTTAAAAGATTAACCTTGGCAAAGAGTGTGCTACGGGTCTGCTGTATCCTGTGACAAAAATCTATGTAACTTTCCCCGTTGTTAATACGCATTTGTTCTAATTCAATCGCGATACACTCCTCGGAGCGTGGGTCGCCGAAATGCTGAATTAATACCTCTCTGAGCGCGGGCCATGAATTTATATCTTCGCGCTCACTTAGTAGAGCAGCGGCTCTACCATGCAATCTACTGGTAATTGCGTGGAATACATATTGTTGCTGTACTGCATTAGTTGTTGAGCCATACCCGTTATATATATAGTGTGCTTTTCTTATAAAAAGATTAAGCAGATTTTCTTCCCCCTCATATTTAGGTATTATACATAATAAATCTTTGGGTACAATTCTGATTGGCTGGTCTACCATTTTGTTATATTTATCTTAATTAATACCTTAACACAATTTATAAAACTAGTTTAACTAAGTAAACGAAATTATAGCGACGATGTCAGTACGCAAATGGAAAATCAAATAACGATTATTTGGTCTAACCAACGGAAATAAATGAAAACAGGGAATGGAATGCGAAAAGGTTTACTCACATAACGCCCGTCTTCATCCTTCTGCTGTAGTTAGTAATGCCTTGTAAAAACTGCCGCGTCCAATGAAGACAAATTTATTTGTTGGTTCGGATTGCTGCGAGCCCGGTCACTGAATTTAAGAAACCGTAACTACGTGTACGCGCGAATAGCACCTTACGACTTTACGCGACGTATCCCAGCAATCCTACCGGCTGCGCCAGTCAAAATTGAGGGCCGCGGGTTTTTGTTTTTAAAAAGACAAAAATGAATTTTCACTTATTTAATTATGTCCGATTACAATGGGAGTTGAATTATAACTAACTTAAAGCTAAACTAAAAGCTAACGGGAGCGGTCTTATCTATCGACTCCCACGCTAATGCATACCGGACCACCGTAGAGCCAGACGCGTACTCAGCGGTTTTGCCGTCCGGCTATTCTGGGTAGAGCTGCTAATGAACAACTGTTATTGTTGCTGACGGTGTTCCAGCATGCATGACTAGGTATGGAGTGCGGTGTTTACGTATTTGAAAAACAATAGGGATTCTCGAACTTTCAAGTTGTTTACTTGTTAACACAATGGCGTTTATTGAGATCGAGTAATGTTGCGAAATATCTCGTAGGTTCGAGACTGTAGGAAATAACGGATATAAATACGCCGGCCGACCCTTGGGGATCAGTTTATTCGTTTACCGTCGAAGCGATAACTACTTGGGTTAGAGTGCGATAACAGTGATTGTGAAGTGACTAGCTTGTGTGAATATCAGTGCCAGTGTAAAGTGTTTGTGCGAACCAGTTGTGTCGTGTGTTTTTGTGATTTTTGTGAAGTGATTGTGTGCAATAAAGTGCAAAGTGAATAATCGGCGTTTTAACTGACTATCCAAGAACCCATCTCGTAACAATATTTTCGGCAATTATATTGTGAATCGAATTAGAAAAATATTTTTTTCTTTTGAAAGGCTATACTTCCGAGTTAGTTCCATTTAAATTTTATCGAAATCGGCTGACGCGTTTTTGATCAATCAGTAACAAATTAACAATGAACCTACATGGATGTCACATCGATGCTTGCATACTATTCGAATTCTATACTCGGTGAAAGTTTTGTTTTTTTTTTCAAATAGGTTTCACTACACACTACCTGATGTTAAGCAGATATAATGTCTAGGACGTAGCACGCTTACCTAGAAGATACCTATTTACTCGAGATTTGAAGACACCTACATTGTATTTTAGCGGAAAGACAGACTCAGGCAAAGCGTTCCACATTCTGACAGTTTGTATGAGGAATGTGGACTTAAAAAGCTTGGTTCTAACGCGTGGGATCCACCACAAAAGGGTGACGCTTTGGTCGCGTCTGTCTAGCCGTACGATAGAAAAAAGGGCAGGTGGGACCAGATTGTGCAACTCCTGGGCGCACTCACCGAAGTGAATCCGATAGAAGGCTGACAGACACGCCACCCTACGTCGATGCTCGAGACTTTGCAGCTCGGTCTTTGTCGGTGTTTATGCGAAAAATCAATATGATTATAGGTACGAGTATTTTATTTTGTCTTTTTTTTTAACTGAAAAACACTTGCATCACTTAGAATTCCTACTTACTAGGCGTTAAAATTTTTAATATATGTACTTAGGTAGTTGAATGCTTGCTTGAACTCAAAAATGGTTAAATTTCCAGATTTGAGCAGACAGTGTTATAGGATACCTTCGTCATTCAAATAAGTACGTTCGATATAGGTACACTATACAGGGTTACCCAGAACTTGTAGACGCTAAGCCGAAAGGAGGTCATTCAGACCATTATTATGAACAAATTTTACTATGGGCAAAGAATATATAATAATACTACGTACTATGGTACCTACCCAAAATTCGAGAAAAAAGTGTCATACATATTTTCAATTCCGAGTTTTCTGATTTATTTTTCTCAAATTTTGGGTTGGCCTCATAGTAAAAGTTGTTCATAATAATGGTCCGTATCACCCTCTTTTGGCTTAGTACAAGGTAAGCAGATAACCCTGTATCAGGATCCTGCGTTGTATCATTTGATCTAGGGTCGTCTTCCTTTATTGTAAAGGGAAACATTAAACTCGGCAGGTCCTTATTTCTGGTTCTGGGGTCTACTACTGAGCTTATGTCCGTCTGTTGAGAGGAAGTGAGAACCCAGAGCTCCCAAATTTTAGTTTCTCAATCTTCTATTATATAAAAGGCTTCCCTGAGTGACTGACTGACAGACAGCCTACAGCCCAAACCGCTTAAGATATGAGCTTGAAATTTGGAATATAGGTACATTGAACGACGTAATGGAGCACTAAGGACGAAAATTTTGAACTTTCGACCTCTAAGGGGGTAAAACGGGCCCTTTTCGTTTGTATGTAACTTTTTATTCCCTGTACCGATTGACTTGAAACTTTGTATACATGCTTTTCAAACAAAATAAAAGTTACGTTTTTTCCTGTTTTTCCGAATTTTCCTCATCTAAGGCGTAAAATAACGTCCCAAAGTTGGTGAAAAAAGCGTCAATTACATCGAACCAGCTGAACGGTTATGGTTGAAAATTGGTATGAAGGAAGCACTCAGCATGTTTTAATACAGGAACTAATAAAATCCAGGAAAATCTATAAGGTTCCTTAGGGATACGCAAAATTAATAAGTTTAGGCTACAGCCCAAACCGCTGAAGATATGAGCTTGAAATTTGGAATATAGGTACATTGAACGACGTAATGGAGCACTAAGGACAAAAATTTTGAACTTTCGACTTCTAAGAGGGTAAAATGGGCCCTTTTCGTTTGTATGTAACTTTTTATTCCCTGTACCGATTGACTTGAAACTTTGTATACATGCTTTCCAAACAAAATAAAAGTCATGTTTTTTCCTATATTTCCGAATTTTCCTCATCTAAGGGGTCAAAAAAAGTCCCAAAGTTGGTGAAAAAAGGATCAATCACATCGAACCAGCTGAACGGTTATGGTTGAAAATTGGTATGAAGGAAGCACTCAGCATGTTTTAATAGAGTAACTAATAAAATCCAGGAAAATCTATAAGGTTCCTTAGGGATACGCGAAATTAATAAGTTTAGGCTACAGCCCAAACCGCTGAAGATATGAGCTTGAAATTTGGAATATAGGTACATTGAACGACGTAATGGAGCACTAAGGACGAAAATTTTGAACTTTCGACCTCTAAGGGGGTAAAATGGGCCCCTTTAGTTTGTATGTAACTTTTTATTCCCTGTACCGATTGACTTGAAACTTTGTATACATGCTTTCCAAACAAAATAAAAGTCAAGTTTTT
This sequence comes from Hypomecis punctinalis, assembly GCA_949316475.1. Classification (NCBI taxonomy): domain Eukaryota; kingdom Metazoa; phylum Arthropoda; class Insecta; order Lepidoptera; family Geometridae; genus Hypomecis; species Hypomecis punctinalis. The sequence continues at coordinate 1,514,304 of OX438798.1, forward strand.
TCCTGTTTTTCCGAATTTTCTTCATCTAAGGGGTCAAATAAGGTCCCAAAGGTGGTGAAAAAAGCGTCAATTACATCGGACCAGCTGAACGGTTATGGTTGAAAATTGGTATGAAGGAAGCACACAGCATGTTTTAATACAGAAACTAATAACATCCAGGAAAATCGATAAGGTTTCTTAGGGATACGCAAAATTAATAAGTTTAGGCTACAGCCCAAACCGCTGTAGATACGAGCTTGAAATTTGGAATATACGTACATCGTACGACATAATGAAGCACTAAGGATGAAAAACGTACCCAACTCTAACTTACGGGGTAAAACGGGCCCTTTTTGTTTGCATGTAACTTCTTATTCCCTGTACCGATTGACATGAAACTTTGTATAGATGCTTTTGAGACTAAATAAAAAATATGGCTGTACCTGTTTTCTAAATTTTCCTTTAAAAAATCCTTAAGGGTCAGATACGTCCCAAAACTTCAATGCGCTTTTTTAAATAATGTAGTATCTAGGATTATGATAATGATTGTTTATCTTTAAATGGGGCAAAATGGGTCCTCAAAAGTTTACGATTTTTTTTTATTTTGTGAGCCAATAGTCTTAAGCTTAGCGCACATATGGATCAATATATGTATTTTACTATGGGATCAACCCTGACAAGCGAAAATTACCTACATTTTCCATACATTTTGTCGCGGGTCGATGAACTTTTTGTGTTGAACAGCTGATTTTATTCACGTGCTTTTGGGGTAAAAAAAGTTTTGTAAAAGTTAATCAAATTATGAGTATAAAAGCATCCTAGAATATGCCTGACTAGAATTACGACTTGTGTGCCATTTTTTCATTTGCCTGGAAAATTAAATTTCTTATGATTTAATGAAACATGTCGAATACCTGTACCGGCTTTAATTAATAGTGCACTACTGAAAATTGGTACTACGGATAGCACTACGGATAATAGAAACAGGTGGGTCTTAAGATGAACATGGACAAGACGAAAGTCATGTGTAATTCCCATGTTTTACCTACCCCGATTTCTGTTGGAAACTCGGTTCTTGAAGTCGTTGACTCGTACGTCTACCTAGGACAAGTAGTCCAGTTAGGTAGGTCCGACTTCAACAAAGAGGCCAATCGACGAATTCAACTCGGCTGGGCAGCGTTCGGAAAAGTGCGTAGTCTTCTCGTCCGACATACCTCAGTGCCTCAAGTCGAAAGTTTTCGACCAGTGTGTGTTGCCAGTGATGACTTATGGCACAGAAACGTGGTCTCTCACTATGGGCCTTATTAGTAAGCTCCAAGTAGCCCAACGAGCTATGGAGAGGGCTATGCTTGGAGTCTCTGCGAGATCGAATCATTAATGAGGAGATCCGTAGAAGAACCAAAGTTACCGACATAGCCCAACGGATTGGCAAGTTGAAATGGCAATGGGCAGGGCACATAGCGCGGAGGGCTGATGACCGTTGGGGTCGAAATGTTCTCGAGTGGAGACCATGTACCGACCGGCAAGCGCAGCGTAGGAAGTCCACTCACAAGGTGGACGGATGACCTCATTAAGACCGCAGGATCGCGCTGGATACAAGCCGCTTCCAACCGGTCTTATTGGAGATCCATAGGGAAGGCCTATGTCCAGCAGTGGACGTCCTGCGGCTGATGGATGACTGAAAATAGGCCTATCCGCGAAGGGTAATTGGGCCATATCCATCACGCCGGCCAAGCATGGGTTGCTGAATTCACATACGACATTGATTTTTTCTACGTACGTACAGGTTGCCTCAATGTTTTCCAGCAAAGAAAAGTGAAATTTCTTACATAGTTACTCATACAATTATTATTATTGGCTCCCTCGGTGGCTCAGTGGTTGACCCTGACTCCTGGGTCAAAGAGGCGTGGGTTTGATTCCCAGGGCAAATATTTATGTGATGTTCATATGTGTTTGCTCTGTGTCTGAGTGTTATTAATGTATTTTTATTTATTTATTTAACACTTTATTGCACACTATTTGTACAAAAGGAGGACTTAACGCTAAACAGCATTATCTGCCAGTCAACCTACATGTATAAATAAATAAATAAATATATCTTTATTGTACACAGAAACACAGTACAGAAACTATACAATATGCTGTACAATGGCGGCCTTATCGCCTTTGGCGATTTCTACCAGGCAACCTTTGGATGGACTGGAATTATTCTAAAAATAGGAGTATGGTCGGTGGTGTATACAATACAGTACATACATTGAAATACATGTATATGTAGTATATCAGTCTCTGCCAGCGAAATCACAAACTTTGCTTAGTTTGGGATCAGAGACCGTGTGTGAGATGTCCTCCAATATTTATTTTATATATTTATTTATTATTGAGTTAATTTCAGAAATTCGGCAATTTATCATCCAAAAATTCACGTATGTACTCTGTAATAAGCTTTAGATACAAGTAAATTAAATAACCAAATACTGAGACAATTCAGGCTAAACCGTAGGTATTATTTTGCAAGTAATACAATAATAGGCTCAGTTATGAAGACGCCATAGTAAATATAATAACAACATAAAAAGTGTTCTCTCTATCGAATGCTTAAAGTGAAAATGAAACAGATATAATTATGATAATTAGCTATCATAATTAAGATGGCGCCTTCATAATCGAGCCTAATGCGGGCTTAACTACGAGCTACTATTATTTTAAGTAAGTGCCAAGAAAACGCGGGCCTAACTGTGGGTTTTTATCATTTTAAGCAGTTACGAAAATAACGCGGGCCAGACCGTGGGCTATTATCGTTACAAGCAATACAAAAACGCAGGCTAACGGCATGTTTTTATAATTTTAAGGATTTATTAAGACAACACGGGCCAGACCGCGAACTATTAGATATTATTATAAGCAAATGCCAAGATAACGCGGGTTGAACCGCGGGCTGTTATTTTAATTAAGTAAGTATTAAAACAACGTGGGCCAAACTGTGGGTTATTATCTTTGTAAGTACCTAATTATTAACACAACGCGAGCTAAACCGCGGGCTTTTATCATTTTGAGCAAGTACTAAGACAATACGGGCCAGACCATGGGCTATTATCATTGTAAGTAATACGACAATGCAGGCCAAACGGCGAGCTTTTATAATTTTAAGCAAGTATTAAGACATCGCAGTCCATGCTGCGTGCTATAAATAACCATCTTAAGCAAGTACTAACAATACGCGGGCCAAACCGTGACCTATTATCATTATAGGCAAATACTGTTATAATTTAGACCAAACCGTGGGCATTATCCTTGCAAGTAATTTTAAGCAAGTATTAAGACAACGCGGGCCAAATTGCGGACTATTAAATATTATTATAAGCATGTACAAAGACAACGTAGATCAAACCGCGGGCTCTTTTCATTTTAAGTAAGTACCTATGTACTATGACAACGCGGGCGAAGCCGCGGGTTTTAAGCTAGTCATTCTATATTGGACGATATATTTAATGTAAATAAGATCAATTATTCGTTGATTGATTTAATGAGTCTCGTATAATAAATAATGAAATTGGATATTACTGCTTATATCTTATACTTGGCCATCACTTGTTCTGAACCCTGCGATACAGGAATCTCCTACTGCAGGCCCGCCATCAACATTTGTAAAACTTCAACTTAGTATTTCTTAAGTCTAGTCATAAGTTACTTTTAAGGTTTATTGTAAGCATTATACTTAACTAGCTTAAAACCCGCGGCTTCGCCCGCGTTGTCTTAGTACATAGGTACTTACTTAAAATGAAAAGAGCCCGCGGTTTGATCTACGTTGTCTTTGTACATGCTTATAATAATATCTAATAGTCCGCAATTTGGCCCGCGTTGTCTTAATACTTGCTTAAAATTACTTGCAAGGATAATGCCCACGGTTTGGTCAAAATTGTAACAGTATTTGCCTATAATGATAATAGATCACGGTTTCGCCCGCGTATTGTTAGTACTTGCTTAAGATGGTTATTTATAGCACGCAGCATGGACTGCGATGTCTTAATACTTGCTTAAAATTATAAAAGCTCGCCGTTTGGCCTGCATTGTCCTATTACTTACAATGATAATAGCCCATGGTCTGGCCCGTATTGTCTTAGTACTTGCTCAAAATGATAAAAGCCCGCGGTTTAGCTCGCGTTGTGTTAATAATTAAGTACATACAAAGATAATAACCCACAGTTTGACCCACGTTGTTTTAATACTTACTTAATTAAAATAACAGACCGCGGTTCAACCCGCGTTATCTTGGCATTTGCTTATAATAATATCTAATAGTTCGCGGTCTGGCCCGTGTTGTCTTAATAAATCCTTAAAATTATAATAGCATGCCGTTAGCCTGCGTTTTTGTATTGCTTGTAATGATAATAGCCCACGGTCTGGCCCGCGTTATTTTTGTAACTGCTTAAAATTATAAAAACCCACAAGGCCCGCGTTTTCTTAGCACTTACTTAAAATAATAGTAGCTCGTGGTTAAGCCCGCATAATAGCTAATTATCATAATTATATCTGTTTCATTTTCACTTTAAGATTCGATAGAGAGAACACTTTTTATGTTGTTATTATATTTACTATGGCGTCTTCATAACTGAGCCTATTATTGTATTACTTGCAAAATAATGCCTACGGTTTAGCCTGAATTGTCTCAGTATTTGGTTATTTAATTTTCTTGTATCTAAAGCTTATTACAGAGTACATACGTGAATTTTTGGATGATAAATTGCCGAATTTCTGAAATTAACTCAATAATAAATAAATATATAAAATAAATATTGGAGGACATCTCACACACGGTCTCTGATCCCAAACTAAGCAAAGTTTGTGATTTGGCTGGCAGAGACTGATATACTACATATACATGTATTTCAATGTATGTACTGTATTGTATACACCACCGACCATACTCCTATTTTTAGAATAATTCCAGTCCATCCAAAGGTTGCCTGGTAGAAATCGCCAAAGGCGATAAGGCCGCCATTGTACAGCATATTGTATAGTTTCTGTACTGTGTTTCTGTGTACAATAAAGATATATTTATTTATTTATACAAGTAGGTTGACTGGCAGATAATGCTGTTTAGCGTTAAGTCTTCCTTTTGTACAAATAGTGAGCAATAAAGTGTAAAATAAATAAATAAAAATACATTAATAACACTCAGACACAGAGCAAACACATATGAACATCACATAAATATTTGCCCTGGGAATCAAACCCACGCCTCTTTGACCCAGGAGTCAGGGTCAACCACTGAGCCACCGAGGGAGCCAATAATAATAATTGTATGAGTAACTATGTAAGAAATTTCACTTTTCTTTGCTGGAAAACATTGAGGCAACCTGTACGTACGTAGAAAAAATCAATGTCGTATGTGAATTCAGCAACCCATGCTTGGCCGGCGTGATGGATATGGCCCAATTACCCTTCGCGAATAGGCCTATTTTCAGTCATCCATCAGCCGCAGGACGTCCACTGCTGGACATACGCCTTCCCTATGGATCTCCAATAAGACCGGTTGGAAGCGGCTTGTATCCAGCGTGATCCTGCGGTCTTAATGAGGTCATCCGCCTTGTGGGTGGACGTCCTACGCTGTGCTTGCCGGTACATGGTCTCCACTCGAGAACTTTTCGACCCCAACGGTCATCAGCCCTCCGCGCTATGTGCCCTGCCCATTGCCATTTCAACTTGCCAATCCGTTGGGCTATGTCGGTAACTTTGGTTCTTCTACGGATTTGCTCATTAATGATTCGATCTCGCAGAGAGACTCCAAGCATAGCCCTCTCCATACTCGTAGCTCGTTGGGCTACTTGGAGCTTACTAATAAGGCCCATAGTGAGAGACCACGTTTCTGTGCCATAAGTCATCACTGGCAACACACACTGGTCGAAAACTTTCGACTTGAGGCACTGAGGTATGTCGGACGAGAAGACACTACGCACTTTTCCGAACGCTGCCCAGCCGAGTTGAATTCGTCGATTGGCCTCTTTGTTGAAGTCGGACCTACCTAACTGGACTACTTTTCCTAGGTAGACGTACGAGTCAACGACTTCAAGAACCGAGTTTCCAACAGAAATCGGGGTAGGTAAAACATGGGAATTACACATGACTTTCGTCTTGTCCATGTTCATCTTAAGACCCACCTGTTTCTATTATCCGTAGTGCTATCCGTAGTACCTATTTTCAGTAGTGCACTATTAATTAAGGCCGGTACAGGTATTCGACATGTTTCATTAAGTCATTAGAAATTTAATTTTCCAGGCAAATGAAAAAATGGCACACAAGTCGTAATTCTAGTCAGGCATATTCTAGGATGCTATTATACTCATAATTTGATTAACTTTTACAATGGTACCAACCCCAAAAGCACGTGAATAAAATCAGCTGTTCAACACAAAAAGTTCATCGACCCGCGACAAAATGTATGGAAAATGTAGGTAATTTTCGCTTGTCAGGGTTGATCCCATAGTAAAATACCTATATTGATCCATATGTGCGCTAAGCTTAAGACTATTGGCTCACAAAATAAAAAAAAATCGTAAACTTTTGGGGACCCATTTTGCCCCATTTAAAGATAAACTATCATTATCATAATCCTAGATACTACATTATTTAAAAAAGCGCATTGAAGTTTTGGGACGTATCTGACCCCCAAGGATTTTTTTAAGGAAAATTTAGAAAACAGGTACAGCCATATTTTTTATTTAGTCTCAAAAGCATCTATACAAAGTTTCATGTCAATCGGTACAGGAAATAAGAAGTTACATGCAAACAAAAAGGGCCCGTTTTACCCCGTAAGTTACTCGTAGAGTTGGGTACGTTTTTCATCCTTAGTGCTTCATTATGTCGTACGATGTACGTATATTCCAAATTTCAAGCTCGTATCTACAGCGATTTGGGCTGTAGCCTAAACTTATTAATTTTGCGTATCCCTAAGGAACCTTATAGATTTTCCTGGATTTTATTAGTTTCTGTATTAAAACATGCTGAGTGCTTCCTTCATACCAATTTTCAACCATAACCGTTCAGCTGGTTCGATGTAATTGACGCTTTTTTCACCAACTTTGGGACTTTATTTGACCCCTTAGATGAAGAAAATTCGGAAAAACAGGAAAAAACGTGACTTTTATTTTGTTTGGAAAGCATGTATACAAAGTTTCAAGTCAATCGGTACAGGGAATAAAAAGTTACATACAAACGAAGAGGGCCCATTTTACCCCCTTAGAGGTCGAAAGTTCAAAATGTTTGTCCTTAGTGCTCCATTACGTCGTTCAATGTACCTATATCCCAAAATTCAAGCTCATATCTTCATCGGTTTGGGCTGTAGTCCAAACTTATTAATTTTGCGTATCCCTAAGGAACCTTATAGATTTTCCTGGATTTTATTAGTTCCTGTATTAAAACATGCTGAGTGCTTCCTTCATACCAATTTTCAACCATAACCGTTCAGCTGGTTTGATGTAATTGACGCTTTTTTCACCAACTTTGGGACCTTATTTGACCCCTTAGATGAAGAAAATTCGGAAAAACAGGAATAAACGTGACTTTTATTTTGTTTGGAAAGCATGTATACAAAGTTTCAAGTCAATCGGTACAGGGAATAAAAAGTTACATACAAACGAAAAGGGCCCATTTTACCCCCTTAGAGGTCGAAAGTTCAAAATGTTTGTCCTTAGTGCTCCATTACGTCGTTCAATGTACCTATATCCCAAAATTCAAGCTCATATCTTCATAGGTTTGGGCTGTAGCCCAAACTTATTAATTTTGCGTATCCCTAAGGAACCTTACAGATTTTCCTGGATTTTATTAGTTCCTGTTTTAAAACATGCTGAGTGCTTCCTTCATACCAATTTTCAACCATAACCGTTCAGCTGGTTCGATGTAATTGACGCTTTTTTCACCAACTTTGGGACCTTATTTGACCCCTTAGATGAGGAAAATTCGGAAAAACAGGAAAAAACGTAACTTTTATTTTGTTTGAAAAGCATGTATACAAAGTTTTAAGTCAATCGGTGCAGGGAATAAAAAGTTACATACAAACGAAAAGGGCCCGTTTTACCCCTTTAGAGGTCGAAAGTTCAAAATTTTCGTCCTTAGTGCTCCATTACGTCGTTCAATGTACCTATATTCCAAATTTCAAGCTCATATCTTAAGCGGTTTGGGCTGTAGGCTGTCTGTCAGTCAGTCACTCAGGGAAGCCTTTTATATAATAGATAAATAATTTTGTGTTTTGTACTTACGGACCCTATCGCACACATGTCTTGCTCGTATTCACTGGAATACAATTTTAAAACTTGCTCTTAAACAACAATGTGGATATGACCTTAGCATTTAATGGAATGCACTGAACATTCTAGAAAAAATGCCAAGTCGATGGCACTGAAGGACATTTAATAAAGTAATCATTTAATAAAGTAATTTATAATTTTACATTACCTACGTTGTTCCACTTGTTCACCTTGGTTATAAAATAGCAAATTACTACAAAGTTATTGTCATTACTTTTTAAAAACTCTGACGTCACGGCTAGCCCGGCCTATACCAACTTACTTACTTAAAGCCGAATGACACAAGTCAATAAATACAATATCCAATCCTAACTGTATCTAATATAATAAAGTATCGGTGAAGTTACCAATCTAACGCAAAACTTGATTGCTTACCCAAAAAAGTAAACAACGCACTTTTGACTACCCCGGCATTGCAGTTGTATTGTACATAGGCAACATCAACCTTCTACTATCAAGAGGTCTGTCCACGTTTTCCATATTGTACAGCTTGGTACTAATTTGAAAGCAGTAGCGGATTTACGTATTTGCCGCCAGTAGGTTGTTCAATCCCTTTAAATCTGACGCTCCGAACAATGCTGTTCAATCCCTTTAAATCTGACGCTCCGAACAATGCTGTTCAATCTCTTTAAATCTGACGCTCCGAATCATGTTTTTTTTTTTTCTATAGACTTTATAATATTTAGGACTTAAATTAATAATTGGGCGGAGCGAGACCTATTATTTATTAATCTAAGATTTAGGTATACTTACAAATTAATCTTTTTTGTCAATAATAAAATAAATGGACCGGAATTTGCCGTCCCATAAAATCTGCCGCTCTAAGCTCCAGCCTACTCAGCCTGCTGGTAAATCTGCCACTGTCTAAAAGAGCAGCTAACTTTAGCATTTTAATAGGCCTCACATTCCCCTTATTCCGCTGGAAGTGGGGCCGAGCTCTGCCCGGGCCGGCCCCGTGCGGGCCGTCCCCGGGGACGGTTATTGAAAAAGTTAGCGGAGGAACGGCCGGGAATTAATGCCGGTAAACGGCAAATACGGTGCCATTATTCTTACCGCCTACTGGATTTACCGTACCTACATACCAACCTGCCCATATCTCCACTAAATTTACTAAAAGGTTATAAAACCAAGTACTGACTGACTAGTTCTCCGAGAAGTACACCTCGCTACGCTGCACCTCTCTAACTGAATCTTCGTAAGCCTATATCTCGACGCGCTTTTGACCGATTGGGTTCATACAAATCTTGTTAGGAATGAAATAGGTACTAAACAACCTTGCCAAATATTACCTAAATTGGCTTATAAATTAAATAGCGTGACAGCAAACCTCTCATTTTGAGGGAAATTTTAGGAAAAAGGTAAGGAGGCAGATTTAAAAGAAATATCTTCACAAGCAAATATATTTATTTTCATCAAGGACACTCAAAATCATTGGTACAATATATTTCACCACAGAATTGCCAACAACAAAGTCTAAATAGCCGACTCTATTATCAGACAAGATGCAATTTTGGACGTTAGGTAACTGGCCAACTGTGATGTCCACATCTTTTATATCTGTTACATAATCATTAGTGCTAGAAATCAACACCCACTTCATAGTTACTTTGCTTAAATCGTACAATGGGGGCTTTTTGACGCCATATTTTCTCAAGTTTTCTTCTTCTCCGTAGTCATACTCTGAGAACCCATTTTTTACCGTTTGGCCCCATCGCATATAGTCTTTAGCGGAAGTGCCAGACCAGCGCGCAAAAAACACTGGCAGGACTTCTGGGGAAATATCAAAACCATTATATCCAACTAACGAGAAAATCAACGCCGAACAGAATGGATATGACAACTTGGTCTGACTACACAAAGCCTTGAGCACTCTTTGGATTGGCCCTCCGTATCCAAATGCCTCGAAGTGCCAGCCTGTTTTGACAAGCAGGGGTAAGAACTTCGATAAAAGCTCTTCAATTTTAACTACGATAAATCTAGAATTAGTTAGCATTGTGGTCGGAGACAACCCGAATCCAATTTTGATTTTATCGTTATATTCTGGTTTCTTGGCACAAAGTAACATATGGATTGCAACACCATGAGAATGGCTTATAACAGCAATTTGTTTCGTTTTGGTCTGGCCAAGAATATAGTCGATTGTAGCGGGTAGATCGAGGACGGCCATTTCTTCCAAAGAGAAGTCCCAGTACTCGGGGTCAGTATCAGGATCCAGCGTAGTATGTGCGCGGGAGTAACGTGTGCCACGCGCATTGAACACCCACATATCATGACAAGTGTCTGCGTATAGATAACAATGAGCCTTCCGCGGACCAGGTAATACACAGACGTCAGCAGTCATTGACATTGCGTGAGTGAATAGAATAGGAACTCTGTCGGTACTTCTGTCATCGAAGACGTTCCTTGACTTTTTGACTGTTCTGTTATTTTCCGCACTGTTTGTGTCATTTCTTCCCCAATTTATTTCATCAGCTGTTCTACTTGAATTCTTTTTAGCTTGATCATTTTCTAAGTCTTTTTCATTGTGCACTGTTGTTTCAGTGTCTCTTTTATTGCCGCTATTACACTTATGCGAACTCACCCGAAATAAACTTAGCACGTATCCATCTTCGGTTGTGACGTGATGTGTTTCGCTCTTGTAACCGTCGAACTTCACCAGCTCGGTGAAGGTCATATCCACACGTGGCGAGGTTCCAAACCAACCGGACTCTACGTAAGACGGTAGAGTCACATGGATGATCAACAAAACCAATACTGGAGGCATTCTGGTACCCTGGAAATCATTTTTAAAGATCTTCATGATTGGTAATGTAGTTTAAAACTTAATCGACGTATAGATATTTAAAACGTGTATGATACTTCAATGTTTAAAACAATGAATTGACATAAAATCTGTGGTAATGAGGAAAAGACGCTGGTTTCCGTAGCACATCGGCCTATGTCTTTTTGGAAACCAGTTTTCATTATTATTTAAGTAACCTGCCACTTGGTGCATATACAGGGTGGAGAGCTAACATTCAATAAAATCAAATGCATGGACTTATCTATTTCTATCTCTATTCTCTATTTAGAATTCAATAAATAAAACGATTTACTTAGTTACGTACATTTTTCTAAAATAACATTTTAGAGCATTCTGTATCTAAACAGTAAACAGTTATTCGATTGACTTTTTGTCAAAATAGCGGGAATAATTGTTTTGATTAATCTAATATCAAAATGATACGAAAAAGGTTTTTATGAGGAATTACTTCCGAGTGGAGTGGAGTAGTTTTTTTCTTATTGTTTTAATTATTACTGGTACTACTTACTAATACTACTTGTGGGTCAAATTATTGTCGGCGTCCGCTACCCACCCTGTATAAACTGAAAGTAACTAAGCACTGATTTAACGGATTATTTTAACAACTTTGCTTACCAAATACTTACATAAAAATAATGAATTACTTATAGACAAATATAAAAGCACTTGGCACTTAAATAAAGATTTAAAAGTTACTCCATTACAATTTTAGCATATTATGGCCTCGATGTTTACCGGAAAGAACTGTCCTTGTATTGAAAATTTTAATCATATATAGGTTGGTCTTTTATGTACCTACCTATATTTTATATGTATACTTACTGGTTTACCTCGGTTTTAAAACCAGGAGTGAATAAATTGCAAGCATTATTGAGAATCTCTACCAAAGATAAGATACTGTCTTAGTACCTACTTACTGACCTATTGTTCACACAAAAAAAGAGCGTGGAGTCCTTCCGCGCGGAAAAAGTGAAACTTCGTACGTATATTTCAGCTAAATTCACGACGCTCACTTTGTTTACTTCGCTGCATAGCAAGAATATCACGCGCATGTGCTTGGGATCTACCGATTCACTCTCTTTCTCTCTTCTACTTTCTACCTTTGTGTAACTTTCTGTCTCTCTCCCTCTTGCGTAGTAACATGGTAACGTTATACGTTTAAAGCTGGAAACATACTATCGGACGCGGCTAACGGACGCAACTGACAGCCGCGACTTAGCAGTGACCACGTCTTAAACATCCGGCGCGCCAGATCGCTCTCGGACAGCCTATCAAGGTCAGCCTAAAGTGACGTCCGCGACTTATGTCCGATAGTGTGCACGGCTCAGTGTACATTAATTATTAGTACGTAAGCCGCGTCTGATAGTATGTTTCCGGCTTAACGCAACTTTGTGACAGTCGCATTAGAAGTGTCACTTAAAAATACAGAAAAGTTATGAAGTTTATCATTGTGAGGTTGCAACTTAGAATAGCCGAGCGTCATCGACAAAGTCGAAGGCAAACGGTGAAGAGGTTTGTTTTTATTTTCATGTTTATCATAAAATCAAGAACATTCTGTATTAACATTAATTTTGTGATATCGTACCTAATACTTGGTAGGTATAACAATCAAAAATCATCCGTCGAATTATAATGAAACGTGTTCTTGTCGTTGTTATAAGAATCCAGCTAGTCAAGCATGCGACCACGAAAGGCACTCACGAAAAGAACTCATTTTCACGTGTGAAAAAGTAACAGATATATACTTTGCAATAACGCTGTCTCGTTCTTACACTACGAAAAAAATATTTCGTAGCGCGCATACTAGCCTGGCTGGAAAATATTAAAAGAATAAGTCGGTCTAAAAATAAAAATAAAATGTTTTGACGACAATAAGGATACGACCTCAGGCACCTCAGTATTTATTGGAAGGGACTTTATAAACTTGCAGTAATGTTGTTTCACTAGTTTACCTTGGTTATAAAATCGCAAATGTTCTTATACGATATACCGAGTTTCAAAAAGAAGAAGGTACTTTATGTACTTACCTCTGTATGTAGGTACCTATTTTTATTGTGTATGTTCATCGCTATTTTCGTCAATTGTGAACCGATTTACAAATATTTTGCTTTTATTTCGAAAGGATATGCTCCCGTTTAAGATAAATCTATACCGTTTAAGATAAATCAATAATCATGTATAGCAGGTGGCCCAGTAGTGGTTGTGACCACTGACCTGTTTGTAGCCATTTTGGTGTTAAAATTATTGCATAAATGGTAATTATAAACAATATAACAAGATAAATATTGTTTGTGTGAATGTCAAATTATTTTTTTTATTATTATTTGAACATTAAGTTGTCTAATAAAATTAATCGTTAAAATTCAAAGTGGCCACAAATGATACTAAGGTGGCTACAACCGGGGCACCTACCCTACATGGATGTCACATTGATTCGTGCAAACTACATATTCTGTTCTTGGCGGGAGTCAGTGGTGCCAGGTAGTGTAAGCTCAGAGTGTAAGTCATCAATTGAGGCCTTAGTCCAGGTTTTTGCGTGTGGCTCCATACATTTTGGTTAGTTCTTCATCGTTTCCGCCAGGGGCGTTGTATATAAATGTATGAATCATACAATTGACACATTGGCGTCTAGTCTCATCTTCCTGGCACAACAGAGAAAACTAGTGCTGCTCTAGCTAAAGTTGAAAACCTCAAACGGCACAAATATGAGTCGTTGGACAGAATGTACCATTTTGTGCCGTTTGGGGTTGAGAGTTTAAGTCCGTGGGGGCCGGACGCTCACTTATTATAAAAGGACCCGCCCCCCTACCGCCTAAGCAATAGCAATCGTAATAGCAATCGTTTATGACTTCATCTTAGTCATTTGGCACCGCCTATGTGACGTTAGCCATCAAAGTTGTTCATTCAACGATTGCTTTCGCAATCCGCACAAAGCAATTGATGGCTAACGTCACATAGGCGGTGCCAAATGACTAAAATGAAGTCATAAACGATTGCTATTACGATTGCTATTGCTTGGGCGGTAGGGGAGCCAGCTAGGCGTCTGGTAGTGACACGTGACCAGAATCTACTTTGGCCAAAAAAATTGTAATGCAATTCAGCGAGACAACGCCGCCAGCAATTTGATACATGCACTAGGTTTCACTTGCGAATGGTTTTTTTTATTATTTCGCGCCAGTTATGAGATCGGGCAATCCTCGTAGTTTAGTTGTGATTTAAACTGCAACGCTGCCGTTTTTGCTAATTGGTCCGCTCTTTCGTTTCCCTCCAGCCACGCATATGTTTTTATCCAGAACAATTTCACTGTTTTATGTTTCTCGCCAAGTAGGTTCAAGTTGGATCTAGTTCTGACTTCAAGGGCATGGAGAGAAGAGAAGAGTTATTTGACACTGTTTCGAGAGCGGACCTGGAATCAAGGTAATGTTGCAGCACAAACTTGGTGTTTCAAAGATGTCTCGGTAGCTTCAGTTAAGGCCAATAGCTCCACCTGGTAGACGGAGCAGCAGTTTTCGGGTACTTGTCTCTGCGTCACTATACTACCTTCCTACTTCCCCTCTAACTAACTTTCATCTGTTAGTAAAGATGTTGAGCTCGTTATTATAATTCCATTGTAATACTGCTCCGTACGCCAGGCACGTGAGTTTCAACTCAATTTCCTGCGCCGAGTGCGGCTTTGACACATACGGCACCGGTCTCTCTATCTCACGGTGTCCTATTACTCGCTGAAAGTGGCATTTATTAATTTCATTTAGCGAGGCAGCTTCCGGTACTTTGCTGTCTAAGAGAAGCAGCCCAGCGAGTAATAACGCCGAGTAGAGAGACGGTTTTTTAATCTTTTGCGCGTTGTACTGTTGCAAGTTGTCTATGATTCCTATCTTTTTAGTAACAGGCGTCCAGGCACTAGCTGAGAATATATTGTGACGCAGTAAGCAGCGTGGTAATGACGGCAAGTTGTTTACACCTAAGTGCGAGATTTATGGTTTTATGACTCGAGCGGGATCAGTCTTTGTCTGCCGTCTATTGCTTAGTTTTTTTGTTGGGTGTTAACGTATTTGAAAACAACAAATACAAACAATAGGGAATTTTCGAACTTTCAAGTTGTTTACTTGTTAACACAATAGCGTTTATTAAGATCGAGTAATGTTGCGAATTATCTCGTAGGTTCAAAACTGTAGGAAATAACGGATATAAATACGCCGGCTGACCCTTGGGGATCAGTTTTTCGTTTACCGTCGAAGCGAAAACATCTCGTGTTCAAGTGTGATACCAGTGATTGTGAAGTGACTAGTTTGTGTAAATATCAGTGCCAGTGTGAAGAGTTTGTGCGAACCAGTTGTGTCGTGTGTATTGTGATTTTGTGCAATAAAGTGCGGAGTGATCAATCGGCGTTTTTACTGATACTATATCCAAGAACAATATAATCTCTTTATTTTATTTATTAATCAGCTGATTTAGGCCGCCCTAGACAACTGCTTATAAAAAAATATCGACTTACGACAGGGTCCTCAAGTAGACTTAAGTATAATAAGCGTAATATGTATTATAGTTATAATAAATATGTACATATGTTTGTATAATGAGTTGTGTATGTTAATACTCTAAGTTACTTGTTGATGCAAATAAAATTTTCTGATTCTGATACTGATTTATGCGTTTGCAGAGTGAGTATTGAAAGTCATTTTTTGTCGATGGTCCGAGCAACTTGATTTCTTTTAACATACCAATGCTAACGCCTCCCATGTTCAGGCGTAGGGTGTCTTACTTATGTTTACTTGTTATAACCGTAATGATCGTTTTGTGAGAAGCAAACTTTAATTTATTTCTGACACCTCACACCCGAACCTGTTTAAACATAGAAAATAATTTCCTTTGAAACTATTTAAAAATATAGAATACCTACCTGAAGGTACTTTAGCAATCAGTTGCTTAAAATAAAAGGTAGGGAGGCAGATTTAAAACTTTGACACAACTTCACAAGCAAATATATTTATTTTCATCAAGGACGCTC
Source organism: Hypomecis punctinalis (assembly GCA_949316475.1). Classification (NCBI taxonomy): domain Eukaryota; kingdom Metazoa; phylum Arthropoda; class Insecta; order Lepidoptera; family Geometridae; genus Hypomecis; species Hypomecis punctinalis. The sequence continues at coordinate 1,530,400 of OX438798.1, forward strand.
AAAATCATTGGCACAATATATTTCACCACAGAATTTCCTACTACAAAATCTAAATGGCCGACTCTATTATCTGACAAAACGCATTTTTGGACGTTGGATAACTGGCTAACAGTGGTGTTCACGTCCTTCATGTCTGCTATATAATCATTGGTGCTAGTAATTAACACCCACTTCATAGTTACATTGCTTAAATCGTACAATGGAGGCTTTTTGACACCATATTTTTTCAAGTTTTCTTCTTCTCCATAGTCATACTCTGACAATCCGTTTCTTATAGTTTGGCCCCATCGAAAAAAGTTTTTAGCGGAAGTTCCAGACCAGTGCGAAAAATATACTGGCAGCACTTCTGGAGAAATATCATAACCATTATATCCAATAAGCGAGAAAATCAACGCTGAACAGAATGGATATGACAACTTGGTCTGACCACACAAAGCCCTGAGCAATCTTTGGCTTAGCTTACCAACCACCTCAAAATGCCAGCCCGTTTTGTCTATCCAGGGCGAGAAATTCGATAAAAGCTCCTGAATTTTGGTTATGACAAATCTTGAGTTCGACAGCACAGTAGTCGGAGACAATCCGAAACCGATTTTGATTTTATCGTTGTATTTCGGTTTCTTGGCACAGAGTAACATAGGGATCGCAGAACCTTGAGAATGACCTATAACAGCAATCTGTTTCGTTTTGGTCAGGCCGAGAATGAAGTCCATTGTAACGGGTAGATCGTGCACGGCCATTTCTTCAAAGGAAAAGTTCCAGTACTCTGGGTTAGTGTCAGGATCCAGAGTTATATGTGCGCGGGAGTAGCGTGTGCCACGCGCGTTGAACACCCACACATCGTGGCAAGTATCTGCGTACAGATAGCAATGAGCCTTGCGCGGACCAGGTAACACACAGACATCACCAGACATATACATGGCGTGAATGAATAAAATTGAAACTCTTTCGCTGCTTATGTTATCGAAGATGTTCCTTGACTTATTAAACGTTCTGTCATTCTCTTCACTTGCACCATATGTCTCATTTCGCAACCTATTTATTCCATCGCTTGTTCTACTTAGATTCCTGTTCACTACTTGATTTTCTGTGTCTGTTTCATTGTGCACTGATGTTTCCTTGCGTATTTTATTGCATTTAGAAGAACTCACCCGAAATATGCTGAGCACGTATCCATCGTTGGTGGTAACGTGATGCCATTCACTTTGGTAGCCGTCAAATTTTACCAGCTCAGTGAAGTTCATGTCGACACGTGGCGAGGTCCTAAACAAACTGGACTCGATATAAGATGGTAGAGTGGCATAGATGATCAACATAACCAATACTGGAGACATTCTGGTATCCTGGAAATCATTTTAAAAGATCTTAACGGTTGGAATCTCGAAAACCTTAAATGTTTTAAACTAAATTTTTGATATTAATACAAACAGTATATCCATCGATCCCTCCATCAGCCATAAGGCATAGGACTTCCACTTCGCTTGCAACCGGACTTACTGAAGATCCATAGTGTAGGCCTATGTCCAGCAGTGGACGTCCTAAGGCTAAACAATATGAGAATTGACATAATTTCTGTCGTAAATAGCGGAAGTCAACACAGCAACACAGGCTCTGATGGCTGGTTTGAGAACCAGAAGGCTTCATTATATTTTTCATTGTACAATACGTACCTACGTTATGTTCATTAAAACCTTGGAATTGTAATTGTAACATAAAATTAAAAGTACCTACGCACAAATTTAAGTACTGAATTATTTTGACAACTTTATTAACTTACCAAACATATAAAATGATTTAGTTACTTATTGATGAATATAGGAGCACTTGGCAAAGGTATGCACTCAAATGAGGATGTAAAAGTTACTCTCAAGTAATTTTAGCATAATACGACCTCGGTGTTTACCCGAAAAGGACTTTACTGTACTTATATTTAAAATGTTAATCCTATAAATGTTTGTTACATACTTACCTAGATATATTTAAATATACTAGTTTACCTTGGTTATAAAACCAGGAGATTACTGAGTATAAAGGAACTGAAAAAATAAATGAACCAACTGATAACATCATTTCACATCGGTACCAAACATATTAAATAGTGTTTTTGAATAAATAAACTAACACTAGAGAACGCAAATGTCGTGTGTAAAAAGATTATTATATATTTTTCGAATATGACAGTGGTACCATAGTAAACAAAATGACTTAATTCTGGTATGAAAAAAATCGATCCAAGAAAAAGTTGATGAGGACCAAAGTTGTAGAAAATCAAATTTCAAACAGCTTTGCAACCAGTAATAATTTCTCATGAAAAATTGAAATAATACAAGTTATAGAAGAATGGCACCACTATGTTATTAAAAAAAATATCGATCCTAAAAAAAGTTGATGAGAATCAAAGTTGTAGAAAATCACATTTCAAACAACTTTGATTCCGATAATTTCTGATGAAAAATTGAAATAACACAAGTCATAGAAGAAACATCATGGCACCACTATCTTATTAAACCGGACAAGTGCGAGTCAGGCTCGCACACCGAGGGTTCCGTACAAATCCAGAATTTTTTTCAAAATTGGGAAGTAAGTTTGTTACGGACAATCAGTCCATGAATGTATAGGTTAGTAATTTGAGAATGATTCAACGTGCAAATCGCACAGAATATGTAATAGTGTTTATTATATAAGTTACGACTATGTATGTAATGGACCATTAGTCCAAAAACGCGAAACAATCGCACTGAAAGTCCGAAATAAATTACGTAGTAGGACGTAGATTATGTAACAGTCCACAAAGAAACTACGTAGTAGGACATAGATTATGTAACAGTCCACAAAATATTACGCAGTATGATATAGATTATGTATCAGTGTCAAGTAAAAAGATGACGCAATATTGGAGTTTATCCTCAATCTATCTCCGTCTTTGGCGATGTCTCTTTCACACGAAGATTATGGCGAGACGGGAAGCCGGATATAGATTGCGTAACGGCAATTAGCACACTCCTGCCGACGCGTGCTAGCTGCCGCATTGTATTATGATTTAAAATAAGCTAAGGTTCCCACGTTTATTGTTGCGCGGTTACCTTTCATACCGTACGCATTGTTTTGCTTTGTATAGAATCAACCTGCACTTTCACACCTCTATTGTGGTTGGAACCTATTGTCTTCGGATTACCGCTGTACTCGCTAAATACCTAAGGAAAAATAAATACAGTCCACTCGAAGAAGCCTTGTTTAAATTGGAGATCCCACGAATTAGGACCATCCCCAACAAATGTTTGGTCCTTTGCTCGCCGGATACTGGAACAGCAGCGAGTTTTCAAGCGAGTTTTCAAGAGAATACAACATCAAAAGGCTCAAGACCGAGATCGTCGTTTCGTCGAGAACGTTTGCCCCATGATTACGAGGGGACAAACAGCGCCGAGTCGTCGAGTCGTCGTGCGAGAAAGCCAACCACTACAGAAGAGGCTTTGTTCGTCGTGTGAAAAAGCCAACATCACAGGCTTATACTGAGATTATCAACGGGTGACTACGTCGTGAAAGACCGCCGTGGAAGACCGCCGTCGAGATCGCCGCCAAATTCGTCGGGTTACGTCGAGCATCGGGACGCCGCGCGCTGCTGCGTCGAATGCTGCACGTCGTTGCGTCGAGCGCCGCGCGCCGCTGCGTCAAGCGTGATATCGCCGCCGGATTTGGGCAGTATTACCGCGCCGGTACGTTCACAAGGAAAGCGGGCCGGACTGTAGGCAAGGCAGAGGCGGCTGGTCGTTCCTACCAGCTGCTGAGCCACCGCAGAACTTGTGTTCCACTGCCGGGCGGATCCCACCCTTCCTATCCCACACGTTCCATCCCTGAGGGAGCATATCCCGGCTTAACTGGGCCCTCCCAAAGGACTGTTAGGGACCGTTAGGCTATTAGTAGGGCTGTTAGGGGCATCAAGTGCCAGAAGTTATGCCAATTGAAAGGAGCCCGATCAAAACAAGATCGCACCAAGCAGAAAAGAAGCAAACAATGCAAGAATCACCAGCGTCTCCGTCTGATTTGGGACCGTCCACATCGAACGCACCCGTGGAACCACCCCAGACTATGCAACACCCGCTACCAGAGCGACAAACCGATCAACAAGATGTACCACGTGATAGACCAGTGGAGCGAGCCGCATCTGTTAGATCAATACACAGCGTCGAGGCACGGATAAGGCAACGAAAATTAGAAGCGGAAGAAAGCCTAGCCAACATAAGAAGAGATCAGTTGGAATTACAGGCACTTCTAATTAAGAAACGTCTCGCTGCCGACGTCGCGACCATACGCGAAGAAACGGACCGCGATAGCATAATCGCTGCCGCCGCCGCCGAGGACACGGACACTAGTCATCGGATAGACGAATGGTTACAACACAGTCGCACACGGGGGGAGCCACCACGGGGGGAGCCGCGCGAACCGAACATGAATCAACCGGAACTAGGGCACGTTAGATATCACTCGCCGCCGAGGAGAAACCAAGACGCGGTTGAACAAGAGCGATATCGTAGTTCGTATGAAGAAACGAGGAGACACCGATCGCCTACGCCTGGGAGGTCTCGAGACCGAGGGATCGACCGCTTAGCCGACGTATTAGAAAAAATGGTACGACAGCGAGCACCGCCGAGACAAGCGCAAGAACTACCTATCTTCAGCGGCGCTATCGGAGAATGGCTACCATTTAAAGCTGCAATGCGCGAATCTACGAAGATTCACAATTTCTCACCGGCTGAGAACTTAGCACGCATGCGGGCGTGTCTGAGAGGCGAAGCAAGACAGGCAGTGTCGGCGTTATTATATGCTGCAACAGATCCGTCGCAGATTATGAAAACATTAGAGCAATGCTACGGAAGGCCAGAAATGATAATCGATCAGGCGTTAAACGATATGCGTAAGTTACCACGCCTTAACCCGAATACAACGGCCGTAGAGCTTAATTCGTTCGCAATAAAGCTACAAAACATCGTCATGACCGTCGACAGCATTGATGAGCGGGGATATTTGCAGAATCCGATGCTAGCACGAGGAATAACAGAGAAACTGACGCCACATCTTAAATCGCGGTGGTGCGATTATGTGGAGGATAAAGGCAGTCGCTCAGAGCCTGAGATTATCACAATATCTAAGTTTCTCTTGAGAGAGGCCGAGCGAGCGATGCGCCACACATACTCGACGTCAGTGACATGTGCTACAACGGCGGCAAAAGCAGCAAATAACAATAAAAACACGAACGCGAACGTGACCCACAAGAAAGGCGCAAACGTATACGCGACCACTGATGCCACGCAGAGATCGGTCGAATGCATAGCCTGTGGCAATGAACACGCCACGCCGAGCTGTAAAAAGCTAGCATCAATGACCGTTCCGAAGCGATGGGAGTGGGCCAAGGAAACGCGCGTATGTTTTCAATGCCTTAACAGCAAACACAGGCGCAATAAATGCTCTGCACGGAAGTGCGGGACAGATGAGTGCCGAGAACCGCACCATGCACTTCTACATACAGCTAAAGAGCGATGCGCCACAGAACCCGTAATAGTTCAAGATGACGTAGCAACATCGGCTTCAACGCACCTTGCGGGAACGAACAAGCAGGTGCTATTGAAGGTATGCCCGATCACGCTAAAAGGGCTACACGGGATCGAAGTTAACACCTTTGCATTGCTTGACGAGGGATCGACGATCACGCTGATAGATGACGAGATCGCCACGATGATAGGAGCGAGGGGCCCGGTACGACCTCTACGCATCCATGGCGTTACATCTACTCAGAGGGAACCGGAAAGCCGCGTCGTCGAATTAAAGTTACGCGGTCGAAGCCGGAGTGATTATCACACAGTCAGAGCAAGGACGGTGTCTAACCTCGCGCTAGGTAGCCAGTCGATAGACGACGGCCTCCTAGACCATGAACATCTTCGCGAATTGAAACCAGAAGATGTATGCTACACGGACGGGACACCACACGTGCTAATAGGAGCCGACAACTGGCATTTAATTGTCACACGTAAATTGTTGACCGGGACAAAGAATCAACCGGCGGCATCACTAACACAGTTAGGATGGATAATACACGGCTCTACGCCTCGTAGCGTCGTAGCACAAGGTGAGACGGTACTACACGTGCGCACCGCCCAAGAAAATACGCGTAGCAGAATAACGCCGCCCAACGACGAGTTACACGAACTAGTAAAATCGCATTTTCACCTGGACGCGCTGGGCATCGAACGCAAAGTTAAGCCCAACGAAAATGAGGAACGCGCCATGGAGATTTTTGAGAAAACTGCGATATTAAAAAACAGACACTATGAAGTCGGATTGCCGTGGAAATTCGACGATGTATGCCTACCGCCCAGCTACGACATGGCGTTAAGTCGCTTGCGCGGGATCGAACGCAAGCTGGACAGATGCCCAGAACTTAGAGAGGCATACGCCGGGGAGATAAGCAAGCTAGTGCAAAAGGGTTACGCAACACAATGCGACGAAGACCACGGCAATAATCCACTCATGTGGTATTTACCGCATTTCGCGGTAACAAATCCCAACAAACCGGGGAAGGTCAGAATAGTGTTTGACGCGGCCGCCAAAGCAAATGGGACTTGTCTGAACGACATGCTCTTGGACGGACCGGACCTTCTCAAGGCGTTATACGGGATCCTAATACGCTTCAGAATGAAGCCGGTGGCCGTCGTAGCCGACATAAAAGAAATGTTTTTGCGCGTGAAGATACGCCGTGAGGATAGCGTAGCGCAACATTTCTTATGGCGCGGCGATGAACGTAAGAAGCCGCCACAGAAATACGTGATGCAATCAATGATTTTTGGAGCCCGAAGCTCACCATTTATGGCGCACAGCGTGCGTAACAAGAATGCGTCGATGTCGAAAGGTACGCATGCGCTCGCCTATCGCGCTATAACTGAAAATCATTACATGGACGACTGGGTCGATAGCTTCAATGACCAAGAGACAGCGATGCGCGTTATCAACGAAGTGCGCGAAGTGCATAGTAACGCAGGTTTCGAGATGGCAGGATGGCTATCGAACGAACCGGATATTTTAAGTTCGATTCCTGATGAGGACAAGGCGTCCGCCCCTAGAGAATTGGGACACAACGCACAAGGAAAAACCTTAGGCCTCATTTGGGTGCCGGACAGCGACGAACTCGCGTTTAACACCAACATGCACCGAGTGCCAGACGACGTAAAGGACGGCACGAGAACGCCGACAAAACGCGAGGTACTGGCCGCCGTCATGTCAATATATGACCCGCTATGTCTCCTGAGTGGCTATCTACTAGAAGGACGGTATCAAGTTCGCGAGCTTTGGAGACAACAAGTAGGCTGGGACGAACCGATACCGCTAGAGAACGCATGTGAGTTTCGAGATTGGCTACAGGATCTCGATAGCGTTAAGACGCTACGCTTACCGCGATGCTATGGGGAGCTAGGGAACGTCGTACAACGGGAACTACATGTATTTTGCGACGCAAGCGATCAAGCGTACGCATGTGCCATGTACTGGCGTTACCTAACAGACGACGGATCTGTGAGAATCGCTCTAGTAGCCGGTAAAGCGAAAGTGGCGCCACTCAAACCGCAGAGCATACCTCGGATGGAACTACAAGCGGCCTTGATCGGAGCCAGGCTAGCTGCCGAGGTAACGAAAGAACTGGGAGAATATGCGAGCCCGGTTACGTTCGGGAGTGACTCAAAAACTGTCCTCCATTGGATACGAAATGATGCCGTGCGATATACGCCATTTGTAGCTCATCGACTAGCAGAAATTGCGGAGCTAACGAAGACTAAACAATGGCGGTGGGTGCCATCGGCTCATAACGTCGCCGACGACGCGACCAGGCGTGGGAAAACGCGCCTAAAAAACGATGACAGGTGGTTTGTTGGACCGAAGTTCTTGTATGGACCACCCGAAAGCTGGCCTCGAGAGGAAGCGTCAGAACCGGACCATGAAGAGGTCCTAGCAAATCGTGCAGAGGACGAACCTCCTCTTATTATTATGACACGATTCTCGAAAATGGAACGATTAGTTCGAGCACTCGGATACGTGCTCTTATTTATCGATAAGTGTCGACACCGCGAGACAAAGTTGACGGCGCATCATTTGAAAACGGCCGAACTATTGTTGCTGAAGCAAGCGCAACAAGAAAGCTTCGCGACCGATGTAAAATACCTACAAAAGGGTAAAAACATTGAAAAGGGGAGCAGATTACGAACGCTCGATCCTATGCTCGATAATGACGGAATCCTGCGTTTACGCGGAAGAATACGCGCGGCCGCGATTCCGGAAGGGCGGAAAAATCCGCCGATTTTATGCGGAAAACACTATTTCACGAAATTGCTCATTCGGCGGGAGCATGCCGAGAATCATCACGCGGGACGCGAGACCATCGTTAATAACATAAGACAGCGTTATTGGGTACTACGCCTGAGACCCGCTGTAAGAACCACGTTGAGCGAGTGTACGAGATGCAAAATGCATAAAGGAAGACTACCAGCTCCGGTTAAAGGCGATTTACCTGAAGCACGCCTAAGTGCGTATACACGTCCGTTTTCCCGTTCAGGAATAGACTGCTTCGGTCCGATGAACGTTGTGATTGGCCGAAGACGTGAGAAACGATGGGGCATGTTGTTTACCTGCTTGGTGACCCGAGCGATCCACATAGAATTACTCTCCAGTCTGAGTACGGACAGCGCAATTATGGCCTTAAGAAGAATGGCCGCGAGACGCGGCTGGAGTGAAATTTATTTTTCCGACAACGCAACGAATTTTCGGGGAAGCGAAATGGAGTTGAAAAAGGCATATGAAGAATGGATGCCTTCGCTCCGCGACTACGCGCTGAAGAAACGCGCGGACTGGCGATTCATTGATCCGGGCGCGCCAAATCAAGGCGGCGCATGGGAAAGAATGATACGCACAGTAAAGGACGCATTATACGTCACAATGAAGGAACGAGCGCCGAAAGAAGAGGTTCTACTCACAGTACTCACGGAAATCGAGTACACTGTGAATTCGCGCCCGTTACTACACGTGTCAACTGATGATGACGATGATGAAGCGCTAACGCCGAATCATTTTCTGCTCGGCTCAGGCAGCGCGATGCCTATCACTGGAGCATGTGACATAGCGGATAAACGTCAGTGGAGAGCTTCGCAAGCGCTGGCAGATATGTTTTGGAGACGATGGGTAAAAGAGTATTTACCAACTCTAACGCCAAGAGGCGAAACTCGATCGAAGTTTTATGAAAATGTAAAAGTCGGTGACCTCGTAATCATAGCCGACGGGCTTCTACCGCGAAATATGTGGCCACGCGGACGAGTCGTCGCTACGTATCCCGGGAAAGACGGCGTGGTGCGTAGCGTGGATGTGAAAACACGGGGCGGGATGTTTCGACGTCCAGCTCGAAGACTGCTTGTCCTTCCACTTGGCATAGCTTCGTAGAACTGCGCTGGGGGGAGAATTGTTACGGACAATCAGTCCATGAATGTATAGGTTAGTAATTTGAGAATGATTCAACGTGCAAATCGCACAGAATATGTAATAGTGTTTATTATATAAGTTACGACTATGTATGTAATGGACCATTAGTCCAAAAACGCGAAACAATCGCACTGAAAGTCCGAAATAAATTACGTAGTAGGACGTAGATTATGTAACAGTCCACAAAGAAACTACGTAGTAGGACATAGATTATGTAACAGTCCACAAAATATTACGCAGTATGATATAGATTATGTATCAGTGTCAAGTAAAAAGATGACGCAATATTGGAGTTTATCCTCAATCTATCTCCGTCTTTGGCGATGTCTCTTTCACACGAAGATTATGGCGAGACGGGAAGCCGGATATAGATTGCGTAACGGCAATTAGCACACTCCTGCCGACGCGTGCTAGCTGCCGCATTGTATTATGATTTAAAATAAGCTAAGGTTCCCACGTTTATTGTTGCGCGGTTACCTTTCATACCGTACGCATTGTTTTGCTTTGTATAGAATCAACCTGCACTTTCACACCTCTATTGTGGTTGGAACCTATTGTCTTCGGATTACCGCTGTACTCGCTAAATACCTAAGGAAAAATAAATACAGTCCACTCGAAGAAGCCTTGTTTAAATTGGAGATCCCACGAATTAGGACCATCCCCAACAAAGTTGTTAAAATCTCTATACCATATCATCACAAAAAAGTTTTTTTTCACTTTTCTCGTCATACATTAAAAATTCACATTGTTAAAATAATTAAATATCTTACATGATACGATTTACTCACTTTGAATTTTCAACCCATATTTTGTAAATCTAGGCCCTATTTTTTTGTGATTTAAATAAAAATGTACAGTTTTCAGATTTATTCCTATATGTATACTGTAAGGCAATGCTCCCTGTAGGTTTTGATATTTGTGAGTGTCGAAATATGCGGTTTTTTACGACATAAACGGCTCTAATTTTTTTTTACGGTAACTGAGAAGCTTTTCTTTTACACAACTGCAAGAGATCATAGATATACGTATACAATTTAAATTGCAACTCGATATCTTTACGCGTTCCCGAGATAAAGAGTCTTGACATACACACAGACGGACAGACGGACAACAAAGTGATCCTAAAGGGTTCCGTTTTTTCCTTTTGAGGTACAGAACCCTAAAAACCGATCCTTGAAAAAGTTGATGCGGACCAAAGTTGTAGAAAATCAAATTTCAAACAACTTTGGTTCCGATACTTTCTCATGAAAAGTTGAATTAACACAAGTTATAGAAGAAACAAAATAGCGCCACTGTTTTATAATGAAAAATATCGATCCTAGAAAAAGTTAATGAGAATCAAAGTTTTTGGAAATCAAAGTTAATATAAAGATAATTTCTCCTGAAAAATTGATTATGATATTATTATACAAGTTATCGAAGATCCACCAATTCCGACCTTTTAATTAACTGAATGAGCTCCCAGTTGGAGTGATGCGAAAAACCTGACCGTTTATGCACACCTTGATGGTGAAGACACTAGCGTTGGACCGTGAGACGTGGAAGTTGTTCCACTGACAAAATCATTGCTTTATTCATTCACTACAAAGAGTACCTAGTTGAATGAAACTGGTACCATATTTTAAGTAGCAATTCTCTATGTAATCGCAATTAAATGAGCTCTCTAAAACTTGCAATTTGGCTCCAAAAATCCTCGATTATATTTTTTGTTTTGAAATGAACCTATCTAAAGACAATTGTGTTTAGGACAAATCTAACACCTTAATTGTCAAAACACTCCCAGCTTTTAAGAAGATACGAGGCAAAAAATACAAACAAACATACAAGATACGCGCGAAAAACAATACCCTTCTTTGGCAGTCGGGTAGACCCTGTCACAGCCGCGTATTATATAGGCAAATATACCTAAACCTACCAAACCTAATCCTCCCCGATTAACATAACCGCTGAAGATTTCTAACTCTATGGATATTTTAAAGTTTTCTTTTCCAGAAAATCAGAAGGCAAAAGCCATTAACTCTCAAATGGCGCTATAAAAGCAAAAAATTAAGCGTGTCATAAAGTTTCAACGTCTACTGAAATGATAACATTCTCTTTTCATGAAACATACTGTTTTTATCGTGTTTTATTATTTATGTTTTACGATCGCATTTGATCTTGTGTGTGATAGTGTAGACCGGAGGCCTTTGCCTTCTAGATATGGCATGTAATACCAAACATAAAAATAGGTAGACCTACCGTGTATGCCATAATATACCTACTTATAAATAGGCTTGTTGCATAGTAATGACATTTAACAGTATTGTATCTCGGCCTTGTTCTTGAAATATAATACATACAATACATGTAAGTCGTTCGAAAGTCAAAAATAATGCCCCAGTTAAAATGATTGTGTGTGCCCAGCCCAGTAGCTTTTCTTTATTCGCTTCTACTCTTAAAGTGGGCATACACGGTGCGATGAACTGATCAGTGAATGACTGCCTCGGTGGCTCAGTGGTTCTGGATCAAAGAGGCGTGGGTTCGATCCCTACCCAGGGCAAATATTTATGTGATGAACATAAGTGTTTGCTCTGTGTCTGAGTGTTATTTAGTTACTTTAATTAGTATGTATTCAAAAATAAGTGTATGTAGTACCTATTTCAGTCTCTGGCAGCCATATCACAAGCTTTGCTTAGTTTGGGGTCAGAGGCCGTGTGTAAGATGTCCTAAAATATTTATTTATTTATTATCACTCCAACTGCCCATAACATTTGACGTAACTAGGTACCAGGGATGTTGCGGATGCGTATTTTATGACATCCGCGGACGCGGATGCGGATATTTGAACCCTCAGATCCGCGGTTGCGGATGCGAATTTTAACTAACTGTTTTTCTAGGGTAACTTTATATTTAAGGTACTAACCGAGATACCATAGAAATTGAATTCAGTTACTTTTGCGGACAAAACAGAGAAAGAACCTATATCAACATTAAGTATCTAACCAAAAGAACTCGACACGCCTAAGCACCGAAGTCTGCCAAGTCAGTGGGGAGAAGTGAAGAAACGTACACAAACCAAAATATAAGCAAGTTTACACGCACACAAATGTAATTAACTAACACTAGCTGAAAATTAACGCAACACAAGCGCAACCAGACCGATATATTTATATAAAGAGCATGACCGCCGGTCGCGTACTTTTGGCAGAGGGCTACGTTTTGCAGTGTCGACTCCTTTTGGTTAGGTACTTAATTTAATGTATATTAATATGTGTGACTTGAACTAATGTACCAAGTTTCGTCAAGATTCGCGGAAAATCGCCCGGACAGCTAAAAGAAAAAGTGTCGAGTCAAAACTGAGTGAAACTGAACAAAACTGATAATGATGATGAAATGTTTTTTTTTATTGAATTTTTTTACAAACCACAGACCCCAGGGTCTGTGCCCTTTGTTGACTAAAATTACAATTGTTAGATTATACTGTACAAAGAGAGTTAGTAGGTACTTGAAATTTTAGCCTAAGTTAGTTAGTGCAATGCGTGAATACCACGAGCAGACCGGCGACCCGCAAGCAGCACCCGATCACGAGTGTGACACGTGCCAGCCATCGCTCTCCTCGACCATATTTGAGGGAAGAGACCGACCCGGCACATGATTCCGCCGCAAGAAGGAGCCTTCAATGGCGAGCATGAATGTTTGGGGCATGCGCGCAATGCTTATTTCTTATAAATTACAAATACACATTTTCCACGTCCTATGCCATTTTTTTTTTGCCTTCTCCTGGCCATCACCGCCTCGTTCCGATCCCTGGCGGCGATCTGCAGGCCATGATGAAATGTTATTTGAAAATTTTACTGAGTAAAAATTCAATTTTGCCGCCATTTCGAGATCTAACCTGCTACGCAGAGGCTAAATAAAACTAAAACCAATAACCAACTAATATAAATTAAACCCACGCTACTGAATAGAATTGTTTGCTTGGAACACTGGCTCTAGGTGACGATGAAAATAGGTGTTATTACATTCAATTTCTATCGGTTTACGCTGCACCATTCAAGACAATTTTCATTTACACTTAATAAATACGGTAAGTATGAATTATGCCACATTTGTATCCGCAATTGATTTTATGCGGATGCGGATGCAGATACAGATGTCCAAATCGATTCGAAAGTTCCGCAAATGCGGATGCAGATGCGAATATTCGCAACATCCCTGGTAGGCACGTATCCAATTGTGGCATATACACAGAAAATTGGTATACTATAGCTCTATACAGGCACGTATCCAGCTTTGAGTTTCGGGGGGGGACCAATAAAAAAAAAAACGCCAAGTGCGAGTCGAAACTCGCTTTTAGGTGGACAGCCTAAAGATAGGTGATCTAATTAGGATCTAATTAGAACTTAGCACTTTTTGGAACTATGTTTTCTACAATAATTTTACTATACCAATAACAACAACTGTAAAATAAAATTAATTTAAATATATTTTGATTTTTCATCTTTTATACATCCTAAAGTGTGTTTGTTTATTGCTCTTTCATGTAGCAATGGACAGATGTTTGTTAGAAAACTATCTAAAAAGACACCTAACCATAATATTACAAGTATCTCATTATTATTATCTCATAGTCAAAAATATTTTACTAAATGCGAGCCAAAACATAAAAAGATGCATTTTTCGTTTGTGTTTCTTTTTTAAGACTAGAAAGGTCTGTGTTTGACCACATCCGTCTGATCTGAAGCAGAGACGCGGTTCAGGGTGTAACACATTTAGGTACCTAGATGTTACCTACTTGTTAAGATTCCCAGATTGTTAATTGACTAAGAGTTCCATATTTTAGCTGTTCTTACTAGAAATACCGAATCAAAACACGAAGCTGTAGAGTTGGAATTAAAAATAGATCTACTTATGATCCTTTGTAGCTGTTAACAACAATTAAATTTCTTAGATACGTACTTACTGTGAAAAAAACGTTACAGAGCGTTACAAACGTTACAGCTTTTTTTTAGTAGTCCACTGCAGGATGTGGGCCTACCCGTGACGGGTGATGGAGCCATATCCACCACGCTGGCCCAGTGCGGGTTCGTGGATTCACATACGCCATCGAATTTCTCCTACGGACGTATGCAGGTTGCCTCACGTTGTTTTCCTTCACCGAAAAGCCGATGTGAAATTCCGTATAGGTACATAAATTTCAATGAACTCATTGGTACGGGACCGGGGATTTTTTTTCGGGGAAGGCGGGTGTCACTACCTCTTGACCACCACGGCTTGTTACTACTGCGTAAATTCATAAATTCTAGAAATAGTGAAAAATAAATATACTTAGTTAAAAAAAACTAAAAAACACGCTTTCATAGTATTTCAAACTAAAAGTGTAAAATAATTTTCAAAATAGGCAGAAAAAAATAATAAACGAAAAATATTAATAGATGATTATTGTAAAATCAGCGTAGGGCGCTTTGTGTCCTAATTTTTCGTAAATCGAGCATTCCACGCTTTTTTACAATAGTATGAATATTTTTCCTTTATTTTTTTTTTTGCCTGCATTGAAAATTATTTTACACTTTTTTGGTTTGATATATTATGCTATGAAAGCGTGTTTTTTAGTTTTTTTTTTTAAAACTATTTATTTTTCACTTTTTAGTAATAGAATAAATGCATTAGGTATCTACCTTATCAAATCTTTGATAAGTGTGCAAAGTTTAAACTTAATCTGATCGCTCAAAGTTGGGCAAAATAGAGTTCAAAGGGGTTGGTTACAAGCAAGCAAACATATACATAGCATACAGGTAAAACCAATGTAAAAGGGCGATAAAAACAAATTTCTTTGTTATCGTGAAAAAAAAGTTAGAGTCGCTCGATAATCGGTAGAGCCGTAAAAACCTCCATATTTCGTCACTCATCATGTTTGACAAAAATAATTAGTTTATACTTGTAGTACCTACACATAAAGAAAAAAATCTGAGTAAACCCCTCGGTTGGCGAGTCGGCCCACTCTTCACTCGCACTTGTTCGGGTTTTTGTCACTAGTTCGTAAAACGATTGAGGCTCCAAAATAACTGCACAAGTGTGTAACATCTGATTTTTAAGAAAGAAACCCCGGAGAGTACAGATGTGCTTTTTTGCCTAGAGAGAATTCTGAGGATTCGGAGAACAATAGCCGAAGGGTCGGTTTATGAGTCACTTTCATTTTTAGGGTCGTCTACATAGCAACAGCATTCAACAAATTGTCACCTTGTAGCCAAATAATCAATTTTATCTAGTGTATGTTCAAAAATTTCGGGGGGGGACCGGTCCCCTATGTCCCCCCCCCCCTGGATACGTGCCTGACTCTATATCGATACATTATAGCTGGCCAATGGATTGAAGCGATAAACTGTTCAGTTAATCGCACCGTGTACCTTTACTCGTACTCGTAGGGATCTTTATAGTAATCTCTTGGTTTAATAACAAAGGTCAACAAACTAGTCTTAAAAATTGGTATTGTAGGTATATATCTAAAATAACAAACCTATGAATATGATTAAAATGTTCAATACAAGACCGTACAGTTCTCGGGTAAACACCGAGGTCATAATGTTCAAATTGCATGAGATTAATCTTTATATCCTTATTTGAGTGCATAATTGCATATCTTCGCCAAGAGTTATTTTACGCTGATAGTAAGCCCGATTACAGAGGCGTCATCGTAATTATAATAGCTAATTAGCATAGTTCTGTTTCTTTTTCACTTTAGGCATTCGATAGAGAGAACGCTTTTTACGTTGCTATTAAAGTGACGTCCACAAGTGGTATATTATTCAGAGAAAAATCGAACCAAGATAATATTATATACATAATTTGAAAGTTTGTTTTATGGGCTTTTCAAAAATATTTAATTTTGATTTTTCCATCCCTCCATTTTTTTTAATTGTGATAAATAAATTGTATGACAAACAATAATACAGCTAGATAATGTATTTTTTCTAGTTTAGTAATAACAAAGTGCTTATATCGTTATTTTACTTGCATTCGTAGCTGATTCTTCCACATTCATCTCTTAATTTGCTAAAATTAAAAATTATAACCTACCAGTGTGACCAGTTAGTAGGTACAACGTGACAAATAAACACTTAAAAACTGTATCTAATTGGTAAACATGCTTCTATTTAACAATTTGGAGGTTACTTAATCAGGGTTGATAGAGATGAACTACCTATTGAGCCAAATACATTTATCTTAATAAATTCAAAATTGATTTTAAAAAAATTGGAGGGTTCTTTTATATTTTTAACTGACGTAATACTTACTCAGAAAAATATGAACTTTCTCGAAATGTAACGAGTGTTGTGGTTAGAATTTTTGATTATTATTATACCAGCCTCCATACATTTTGTGGACATGTCCTTTACGCTGGCGCCTCTATAATTGGGCTTAGTACATTTATGTACACATAACAATTTTATGGCAAACGTACGTCACAATATTTAATTGCACATCTTATAAATAGCCTATCTCGAGAAATCTGCTTAAAATCACACTGATCAATATAAAAAGAATCTTTAAGAAAATATCACATTACTAAATCATGGTAACATGGAGCGTCCTCTAGCTCGAAATGATAGATGATGACGCCTTCATAATTGGGCCCATTCTTAGATTATTTTAAATAATCAAAGGGCCCATTATGTTATTTAAGGTGGATTCACTCAGTCGCGCACGGAATTCAAAAATTTTTGGCTTTTTTAGCATTTACAGATAAACTGCTTATTGCAAGTTCACAAAAACTCATTTAGCGGCCATAAATAGGTAGTTTTAACGAGGTGTATACACCTAGGAATAAAAATAATGCCCTGTTTATGCAATAGTCCACTAACTATAAACTAAGGCGAAAATCAGTTAAAAATCACTAGTTTGGCTTTTAAGTGTATGTAACTTGTAAATGCTACATAGTTATGGTCGCTAAATAAGTTTAATGAGTAGATAGTTTTATACTATATATAACGGGACTGAACTCACGTGTGGGGATAGTGCATTGCGAGACGGCTCCGCGTGCTAGCACTCGCCAACTTGAGAAAGGTCGCCGAATACGACCGAAACTATAGTCGTTACGACTATCCCCACACGTGAGTTCAGTCCCGTTATATATAGTATAAAATGTGTGAAAACCACGTTAATTTCCATAGTAAAGTAGATAGTTTATCTGTAAATGTGAAAAATCCAAAAATATTTGAATTTCGCGCTCTGACCGAAACGGAACGAAACCAGACTTTGTTGTTTTCGCAAAGTGGGCGACCGAGCGCTCGCTGCGTGCTCCCGTCCAGCTACCTGGGGTGCGTTTACACACTCCAGACTAAGATGAAAATTAACTTGGTTAAGTCTATGTTACCCGTTTAGGGCATCCGTCAGGCGAAAAAACCACCTGACTAAAAATTAATCTACCCGTTCACGCGCTCCCACCGGCATAATTTTTCTCCTGACTAGGCTAAGTTTTGTAGAGGTTTTTAGGTAGATATATTTAACGGAACAATAGCTTTAAGTTTATTTTTAAATAGTGCCACTTAGTATAATTTTGAAGGACTATCAATGGCAACATTCCTGGGGTAACGCTTGTAACAAACGCTGCTGATTGGTTCCAAGGAGGTTTTAAGTGATATCGCATGATCGGCCGATGGGCGGTGCGAGATGACATGTCAGATGTCACTTGTTTTGTTGTAAACAGAGCTTGTTCGCTGTTGGTTGTGATTAGAACGGCGCCCGCTTAACCCACGCCACACTACTGTCAAATTCGATTCGATGACATTTAGCTGACCAATCAGACACATGATAAAATATATCGAATCCATAAAAGGATCCGCATCAGTTATGGTGCTTCCATGTGGTAATGATTTATACCACTGACCCAACAACTTGGGTCAGTGGTCAGAGTTTGACAGATGTAATTGGTTTGTAACATATTTGAGCGCTATGATTGGTCTAGAGTTACTACGCCGTTCACGGACACCTCTCAGAATATTTTTTATCCAGCATAAAACTTATCTGGAATGCGTAAACGCACCCCTGGGTTCTGTGCCGCCGTTTTATGCACGAGATAAAGCGAGACAGAGTGCGTCATTCGCTGGGCTACCTGCGGCGTCGCACTAATTACCTACTTCCTTACGCCTTACAATAATAACTTGATTTGTTGAGCGTAGACCTTAACACTACGACAAGCCTTTGCAAGGTATCTTAGTGATACTTAAATATGTGAATAAATATTGTAAGCTATTGTTGAAAAAATAATAAATAAAATACGTACCTATTTGGTAAGTTAAAATAGTTGTTAAATAATTCAGTAAATCAGTGTTTACTTATTTTAATTTTACTTTAGACAGCGTTACTGGTAATCTAATTACCTACATCCTTCTAGGGGCTTGTTCTGTACATCAAAATTAACAGCATTTGTTTAACGACTTTACTCATCAAATCCTAAAAAAATGCCGTTTCATAGAAAAATATCGTTCACCCTCGACGAAATAAAACAACATTTTTTTGACAAAACTCGCAGTTGTTAGTTTTGATGATCAGAATAAGCGCCTAAGAGGATGCTCATTGAATACCAGTAACCCTGTATAGTGTATGCCAATTGGCAAGATCAATCAATAATTCAAAAGTTTTTGTTGACATGAAATAACGTAACTACAACGAAAAGTAATGAAGCCTCTGAATCCCAAATTAGTGAGAGACGACTGCGCTTCAGGAACAACTATCTTCTCTTATTTACGACAGAAATTATTTTGGTTCATTTATTGCTTTAAATATCCACAGCAACTTAGGTTTAAACTATATAATCAACCTTTTAAAATTATCTCCAGGACACCAGAATGCCTTCAGTACTGGTTGTGTTGATCATCTATGTGACTCTACCGTCTTACGTAGAGTCCAGTTGGTTTGAAAACTTACCACGTATCGACATGAATTTCACTGAGCTGGTGAAGTTCGACGGTTACGAAAGTGAATGGCATCACGTTACTACAAAAGATGGATACGTGCTCAGCATCTTTCGTGTGAGTTCGCCTAAGTGCAACAGCGACAAAAAAAGCCACAGTGAAACAACAGTGCACAATGAAAAAGACACAGAAAATCAAGGAGATAAAAGATACATAAATAGAACAGGCAATGGAAGAATTTGGTTCAAAAATGAGACATATAATGTAAGTGAGGTAAATAATACAACTTTTAAGGAATCAAACAATGTACTTAATGGCTTACGCAACGAAAAAGTTCCCATTTTGTTCACTCACGGAGTGTATATGTCTGGTGATGTCTGTGTGTTACCTGGTCCGCACAAGGCTCATTGCTATCTGTACGCAGACACTTGCCACGATGTGTGGGTTTTCAACGCGCGTGGCACACGTTACTCCCGCGCACATGTTACGCTAGATCCTGACACTGACCCGGAGTATTGGGACTTTTCCTTTGAAGAAATGGCCGTCCACGATCTACCCGTTACAGTAGACTACATCCTCGGCCAGACAAAAACGAAACAGATTGCTGTTATAGGCCATTCTCAAGGTGCTGCAATCTATATGTTACTCTGTACCAAGAAACCTGAATACAATAATAAAATCAAAATCGGTTTCGGATTGTCTCCGACTACTATGCTCTCGAACTCAAGATTTGTCTTGGTCAAAATTGAGGAGCTTTTATCGAATTTCTTGCCCTGGATAGACAAAACAGGTAGGCATTTCGAGGTATTTGGCTACGGTAAGCCAAGCCAAAGGTTGATCAGGGCTTTCTGTGGACAGACTAAGTTGTCATATCCTTTCTGTTCAGCGTTAATTTTCGCGTTCATGGGATATAATGGTTTTGATATTTCTCCAAAAGTGCTGCCTGTATTTTTTGCGCACTGGTCTGGAACTTCCGTTAAAAACTTTTTGCGATGGGGCCAAACGGTAAAGAATGGGTTCTCAGAATATGACTACGGAGAAGAAGAAAACTTAAATAAATATGGTGTCAAAAAGCCTCCATTGTACGATTTAAGCGAAGTAACTATGAAGTGGGTGTTGATTACTAGCACCAATGATTATTTAGCAGACATGAAGGACGTTGACACCACTGTTAGCCAGTTACCCAACGTCCGCAAATGCGTGTTGTCAGATAATAGAGTCAGCCATTTAGACTTTGTTGTTGGAAATTCTGTGGTGAAATATATTGTACCAATGATTTTGAGCGTTCTTGATGAAAATAAATATATTTGCTTGTGAAGTCGTGTCGAGTTTTGTATTTGCCGCCCTACCTTTTTCCTGAAGCAACTAATTACCAAAGTTAATGCAGGTAGGTACGAGTAGATATTCATATTTTTTAGTTTCAAAGAATAATTATTTGTAATACAGGAGTGCAAAGTTGCTATTTAACCGCGTGCTAGAGAGGAAGGCGTTGGGAGGCGGCAGCTCGCGCGACCCCGCTCTCACGCTTAAGCTTTGGTCTGGTGATCATGACGCACAACGCTGCGGTATGCGGTATGCGTTGCCGGACACTCAATCATATGAAAAACGTCGAGAATGTTCTTTTGTTCCGTCGCAGTATGCGTCAGCGGCGAGGGGCAAGCGCGATGAAGTGGGGAGGTGTACTGCCGCACAGCGCGGCGTCATTCTCGGTTCAACGCTGTGGTGTGCGGTGTGCGTCACGGGTGTGTGCCACTGAGTCAATATGGAATTGTGAAAGCTGCGGCAAAATCAACTGACCACCTCTCCGCAGGGACGCTAAATGCTGCGTCGTGACGCTGCGTTGCGGCGCATACCGCAGCGTTGTGCGTCATGATCACCAGACCAAAGCTTTAGACCGGCGGAGTGCTGGGGTCGCTGGGGTGACGTCACGAAGATCGCGCGGTTGTGGTGCAGCCTCGCTATCAGCGGGGGGGGTCTCATAAGAGGCCTGACCCGACTGATGGAGGACGGGAACACAACTATTGTAGATTCGGAGCACTATACAAATTAAATAACTATACGAGCACAGCGAATCCTAGGCTTAAGAAAATTCAGTTAAGTATAGATGTGTCACGAGATTCACTGTTCGGAGAACCACTAGTGTAAATCCCTTAGGTACCTATTTCAAGATAACAGTGCTTTTTTACTGCCTAATTACTTACAAAGCATGCCTACGAGTCTACGGAGCATTTCGCGGTAGCAAAACTAATGCATGAGATCTTTAAAAACTCATTAGAGTAGCAGAAGGCAACGGCAAAGATTTTTACATTTTTCTACGTTGAACCATAATTTATGTAAATGACTGCAGCACTGTAGATAGGTATTCGTACCTTCCGAATCGATAACAACTTGGTTTTGATGCCTCTGCTGTCTTAAAAAATATGATATAGGCCGAATCGAACTTCTGGGCGGCTGTTAATTTAGCTACAAGCTGCGCACATCCCCTCTTTTGCGCCGCTAATATCTGAATTTATTATTTCTGCGCAACCACTCGCCTCGTGTTCAAAGACGCCAAAAAGTTTGATTCGATCTATACTTACTATGTTGGCGCAGCGACCCAAATTGTGTCTTGGCCTCCGATACTACGTGTCGCCACTCTTCTCTTTCCTGGACAAGTTCCTGCCAGACATCAATCCCGAGCTTGCGAAGATCTTTTTCCACCTCATCTTTCCACCTGTACTTTGGACGGCCAACGGGCCTTCGGCCCTTCGGCACTCCCAAGTAAGCCCTTTTCACGGCGCGATCCTCTCCCATTCTTTCCAAGTGGCCGAGCCA
The DNA here is from genome assembly GCA_949316475.1 of Hypomecis punctinalis. Lineage (NCBI taxonomy): Eukaryota > Metazoa > Arthropoda > Insecta > Lepidoptera > Geometridae > Hypomecis > Hypomecis punctinalis. The sequence goes on from OX438798.1 coordinate 1,552,614, forward strand.
GCGGAGCCTATGGGATTTTATCTCACCAATAATATTGGGCTCCGCCACCAGCTCTTCTATTTCTTGGTTTTTGCGAACCCTCAGACTGCCATCTTCGCGCCGAGCAGGTCCCAGTATTTTTCTAAGTACCTTGCGTTCCGCCACTAACAGCTTATTTTCCTCTTTTTGAGTTAATGTCCAGGTTTCACAACCGTACATGAGTATAGGTCGAATGACTTACTATGTGAATGAACTACTCGGTTTTGTCGTGATTTATTTGTAGGCCGAACTTCTTTGCTTCTACTTCCAGGATGTTAGCAGCCACTGACACTTCTTCCTTTCTCTCCCCATTCGATCTATACCAACCTTAAATACTTAGTCAAAGATACTAACGGTAGGTAACAGGCTATCGTCTTTCTCCAAGGTGATTTATTTAAAAAAATAAGTATCGGACGTCTCACGACACACTTCGAATTAATGTTCCTCTCGAGAATCAAACTAAGTATAAAAAACCGGACAAGTACGAATCAGGCTCGCACACCGAGGGTTCCATACAAATCCAAAAAATTTCACAAAATTGCGAAATGAGTTGTTAAAATCTCTATAGGTAGGTACTATAACCATCGAATAAAAAGGTTTTTTTTTTTTTCACTTTTCTCGTCAAACATCGAAAATTACCTAAAAACCTGATTTAGCATTTGCTAATGAATTTCTTTTATATGATACCTTACATGATACGATTTACTCACTCTGAATTTTGAACCCATATTTTGTGAATTTTGAGGCCTTGAGAGGCGGGATTTGGCCACAGAACGCGATGAATGGAAGGAAATGGGGGAGACCTTTGCCCAGAAGTGGGACAGCATAGGTTGAGAAAAAAAAAAGAGGCCCTATTTTTTTGTGATTTAAATAAAAATTTACAGTTTTCAGATTTATTCCTATATGTGTACTATGAGACAATGCTTCTCGCCAATCTCATAGTTCTATGTCAATGGGAAGTACCCTGTAGGTTTTGATTTTTGTGAGTGTCGAAATATGCGTTTTTTTACGATATAAATGGCTCAATTTTTTTTAGCGATAACTGAGAAGTTTTTCTTTTACACAACTGCAAGAGATCATAGATATACGTATACAGTTTAAATTTCAACTCGATATATTTACGCGTTCCCGATATAAAGAGTCTTGACATACACACAGATGGACAGACGGACAACAAAGTTATCCTATAAAGGTTCCGATTTTTCCGTTTGAGGTACGAAACCCTAAAATCCACAGACTTTCACAGAAGAAAGTCTGTGTAAAAAAACTGGCTTATAGTTATGCCCGTGGGTCGGTGTAGTTTCTCACAATAGTTTTTAAGTCTTGTGTTAACCAAAATAAAAAAAATATTGCTTGGAGTCCCTCCGCGCGGAAAAAGTGAAACTTCGACGCAACAGAGCTTTCATTCCCCTTCCATGGTAGCGTTAAACGTTTAACGCAACCTTGTTGGAAGTCGCATTAGAAGTTTCACTTCAATAAATGGGTAGGTAAAATTGTTAATGACATTATTGACGTCGTTAAAAATTTTCGGTAGTATTTGGACCCCAACCAAAACTACTTGCCGACCCCTTGCTGATAGGTATACTCTATAAAATTTAACTTGATCTCTGCGACAGTAGAAGATTGACATTTTTAGAGTTGGGATAGTGGTGGAAAAAATCGATTTTCAAACAATGTTGTAATGAAATCGAATGAGTAGTTGAAGGTGAGAAATTGAATTTCATTTACTTACTATTATATAAGATCAAGTATATATACATGTAAATAATGTTATGATATTAATTAAATACTCATAATAAAGTAACGATAGTATTTATCGACATTTTTCACTATTATCGATGCTAATGTAACATATAATTGGGTTTACTTTAATTACACATGTAAAAAATGTTATAATATTACAATATACAATAAAATTAATGATAAATCAAGTTTTATTGAAAATATCGTCAGTATAAACTATCGATATTTTAATTAAAACTCTATCTAAAACTCTGTGGTCACGATCATTCGTCGCCCATCACTAATCGGCATGCCCACAAAGTATGACATTGACAGGTACTGTCTGTACTTTTAAGAAATTCAGGACTTCATAGGCGTGATTTTTCTGACAGCTGTCGCAGCGATCAAGTTAAATTTTATAGAGTATAGGTGCTTATGTAGTTAAATTGCATAATACCTAAGCCTACAATAGAGTAGGTAATCTAAGCTGCTGCAATAGAGTATTTATACACTTCTAAAGGGTTATCCGGGTTTACTAAATCGAAAGGATGTGATTCAGACCATCATTATGAACAACTTTTGCTATGAGGCCAACCCGGAATTCGAGAAAAAAATATCAACATTGCTAAGTAAATTCGTAGCTAGCCCTGGTGTCAGAGTTTTTAGGCCTCTGACATGGCTAAACCTTTAAATCACTTGCAATCCGAGCGAGCCACGGTAGCGCTCAGAGGGCTAAGTTGGAGATTTTCGCTCGAGCTCGATCGCGTTAACGTTTGATGTGATTTCTATGAAAATGGCGCAGCGCCATCTTGTGTCACGTACAGAAAACTGAATAGCAAAGTGTGAGTATTTTTTACGGTAAAGTAACGAGCGCCAAACCGATCGAACACGAGCGCGGCAACGTCTGTGATTGGCTAACTCAAGCGTGTGTCACGTGTCAATGTGCTCGCGTGTGTGCACGGCGCGCTCGGTCAACGCGACGTAAAAGTAATTCGATTTGATTTGCAAAACTCCCACTTGACACTCAGATGTACTTAAATGCCACCTGCTGTCGACCATTCGAACACTGGTCGTGGCTATCATTGCTTATAGGCCGAATTATACAAGTCGGCGGATGTGAAGTTAGCTACAAGCTGCGTAATATCCAGTCTTGACTGAAGCTCACATTAAGCTGCGCGTTGATTGGATTTTGCGCAGCTTTGAACGTGTAGCTAACTTTTACATCCGCTGACTTCACCGAAATGTACAATTAAATATGGTGATCACAGACGAACACCTGCTGAGCCATAAGCGATAACTGTGGGCAGCGAGGGCCTATTTTATCACTCACGCAAGAGACACAAGTTTTAGAAAGTTCTAACTGAGGAGAAATATTAAATTATTAGGTACGACCTATTTATAAAAATACAGGCCCAAATTATTTTGCCGAGTTCCCGCCAAAACTTGTCTTGATATTTTTATTATGTTCTGATAACTAGATACTAAATACAAATGCTACATAAACTTAAAAAAAGTATCGGGTCTCCACACAGTAAAATATTTTAATAACTTTTCACTACCTCTCTCTTATAGAATATAATTTTTATATCAACATAAGTTTTAGAAAATAACGAAAAAAAATTAAGTAATAAATAATACATAGTATCACATTTTATCACATTCCCCCAAAAAAGCATTTCCATCTCCCTCAGTGATACCAGATTCTTGATCTTATCTATAATCTAAGGATAGGATCCTTAAATTCCGCATGAATTCTTAAAATTCGGGAATACTCTTACCTATGGTCGATACATGTAGGTACATCGAATGTTATAGTATTTAAATTAAATAACAAATAATTATAAAATCTATCTCAAGGCATGAGAAAAGAAAAAACATAACGTTAATTTTATTCATCTCTTACGTGCACTCTACGCATGCGCTTAGTAAGAGTAACAAAATATGATTTACCTACTTTGCAGCTTACTTCTACCATTTACGGTGAAACACCAATATTGAATTTTCATCCGTAGTTAGTTTCTACCTATAGTTTGTCATAATACAAGCCAGAACTTATTTTATATACCTAAATTATTAACTGTTCTATTGTAGTATTCTAGTGTAGTATTTCCCTGTGTAGGTATATATACTAGAAGCCGCGTTATTCGTTAAAAAATACTCCTATTTATTTACAGTCACATCCAACCCGCGTCGAAAGAATCAGCTGGTGGCCCCTGAACCTTTGATGGAAATCGTTAAAAGGGGACTAGAATACACTATAATAAAAGTTACTAGACTACCGCAATCATTAAGAGATGAACCGAATATAACTGCTTTCAAAACAAAACTAACAAATTCTTATAATAAAATCTTGTTACAGCATACAGTAATACCTTAATGACAACCGTTTTAATATCACGACATGACATATAATTATTATAATAATATATAGGTTATACTCAGACACTTTAAAATTTATAATAATATAGAATAGATACTATTGTATAGATTTAAATTTAACTTATAAGGATTACTTTGTTTTTGCAACACCCTATTAAACAGGGTCCTCAAGTACACTTAAGTATAATAAGCATAATATATAATAAGTATTGTATGTTAATACTCTAACTTACTTGTTGGTGCAAATATTTTTTTTTTTATTCTGATATCCACCCAATACGCAGCTTTATGTGCGCTCCAATCAGGGTTGGATATTGCGCAGCTTGTAGCTAACGTCACATCCGCCGACTATTACGATTCGGCCTATACGTCGTGCGTCATCTAGGTCGCTGACCACTCTTGAAGGGAATCCATTGATGATATCTGGCAGCATTGAAACCCTGGGTTGTCAAAGTCAAAGTTGTTATTATCAGTGTTAGCTATCAGCTGTTGTCTGTCAGTGACGTGAGCGTCTGAGCGAAGAAAAGTTCGGAAATAACATTATTTTCCACGGAAAATACTCATTTTCCTAAGTTTTTCCATAATATTATTAATCAGTTAGAGTTACTTACCAGCCCAGTAATCAACAAAAAACGGAGCGCTCATATTTTCCTATTCATAGTTCATATTGTATATTAAAATACATACTATCGATTATAAGGGTGCGTTCCAAAACGGGCAATATTCACTCGGTGAAGGGTGAAATTCGCTCGATGCTGGTTCCGAAACGCAACGGTGAATTTTACTCTAGTGTTTTGGAACGCCTCCGACAGAGTGAAATTCCACCTGTCAGTTGAAATAATTCACCCTGGTAAATACAGAGTTGAATTTCACTCGGCTGTCAAAATTGACATAACGAGAGAAGTTATAATGAAAACAAGCGGTTGAGGAAAAATATATTGAATATTTTATCATTCCAATTCACACTAAACTAGATGTTCTGCGACGGCAAAATATTATAAGTATTTTAGATAAAGATGGAATTAGTTATTATATAAAAGTTAATGCTGTTGTTAATTAAAGATCTATTTTGGGCATATATCCTCGATCGGCGCGCGAAATTCAAATTCTCTTCATCTAGAAATTATCAGGTTGATACAGTTTTGTATAGACTGTTCACTATTTCGGATTTTATGTATGTACTAAGTCAAAACTACTTATTTTCGCAAAATGACTATACATGAGTACAGTCCGTTCACAGTTACGTGAAGTAGCTTTCTCTGATACCCATGACTGTGTCTCTCTCTAACCTGTGATTGTGTGTAATGACTAGGCAGAGACAGTGACAAATATCAGAGGCAAAACAACCATGAACAAACTGTAATGTATCTCCACATACACATCTTGACATAAAACCTAAGAAAAATTGAATTTCGCGCGCCGATCGATGCTATTGCCGGTGCTACCAGAGCTTTTGTGCGATTTAAACGTATGACAGATCGAAGAGTAACATTTTTTTAGAAAAAGGATGATTTTCATGATGAGTACCTATTTTCAGAAGAATTTTTACTGAGAATTTATATACCATTTTAGGAAATGATGACCTACATAAATAAAAACAAAAAATCAACCATGTAGAAAAAGTATCGGTAAAGAAACAAAAGGAACATTTATTGCATAAATGGTAACACTTATGGAACTCTTTTTTCTAAGATCGTTCCAAAACATAATTCGCTCCGTGTAATTTTCACCCTTTACAGCCTAGTTCCGAAACCAAAATTCATCCGGTAAAATTCACCCGACAAACAGCTAAATGTTTTGGAACGCACCCTATAAGATAATAAAAAGGCCAAAAGACCAGCTTTATCTTGTGCCAAACTAAAATGTTATGAAAACAACGTCATCCATTACGAATACCAAGAGATAACTGTAAAAGGTCAACAAAGTAAACAGTATTTTGTGCAGAAACGGTCGAGCAACATCGAAAGAGACTGCTTATCTGATTTTCTTTAGATAGTAGTGATATTATGTTATTATCATAGTTCTCGATAAATAAGTACAACATGTCGCTCAGAAGTGCAATGATAAGGTATTTATACATTGAACTTTTTTCGAACTAAAGTAGTTATAAGTAAGTTCGTATAGGCTGGGTGGCTTGCCTTGGTGTCAGAGTTTTTAAGCCGCCTGAAGGCCTCTCGCATGGCTAAATGGTTAAATACAGCCAAGACTTTCAAGTTAACATGTTATCCTAGCCACGGTAGTGCTCAATTGTTAATGCCACCCGCAGTCACTTACTTGAAGACTAAATGTGCCGAATATTTTTTTTTTATTTATTTATTTACTAGTTTTTACCCGCAGCTTAGCCCGCATGATATTTTGATTTTTGATGCAATATCATTATAATTTATAACACATGTTATATAAGTTAGTTGTGATATATAAGCTATATTATTGCAAAATTTCATCTCAATCAGTTCAGTAGTTTTTGCGTGAAAGAGTAACAAACATCCATACATCCATCCATCCATCCATTCTCACAAACTTTCGCGTTTATAATATTAGTAGGATATTTGTCTTTTTTAACTGAAATGCATTAATAACTGAGGTTTAGTTACTGTTCTATTTAAATAAGTACCTAGGTATATAGAAATAGGTTTGCGTTTGACCACATCCTATAAGGTGTAGCATGCTTACCTAGAAGATAATAATTTAATAATAGAAGATTTTCATCAATTTCAATGTGAATCAACATTGCCATTAGCATGGCATTATAACCCTGAAATCAATAAAATATTGACATTCCTTGTTTTTCCCTTGTAGTCTTCATAAATGCTTTCAGTCATAATTGAAAAAAAAATGAAAAAATACTTTAACAAAATTGGTTTTGAAAACATTTCCCTAAAACCAATGTTATCTCCTTTCAGAGCCTTCATCCAAAGAGGCAAATTCAAGAACTTTGCATCAATAGCTTTGAGAGATGAACCAACGAATGGAAACAGGGACAGTAATAACAACAGGAAGTATCTCAAAACTGGCTTGGCGACAGCCTTATTCAGTGCAGTACTTGTTGGAACGACTGTAAAAGGTTAGTGCTAATGTGGAACCAGTTTATTTTGTATCAATTATGGTAAATTAAGGTATTTTCCACAACAAACTGCTGTTATTTGAAGCAATGTTTTTCAAGTCTGTATGAATTTTTTTTTTTTTTTGAATTGGTGTGCGTTTGACTATATACTGCCTGATGTTAAGCAAATATGCGGTCTAGGGTGTAGCGTCCTAACCTAGAAGACCTAGACTTTTAGCATATCCTGGTATAAATTTTAAGATAGGCATTAGTACAAAATTTCATCATCATCATTTAAGCTATAGGATGTTTGCTACTGAAAACTGATTTTGGGAATTCATGAGCAAGCAGTTCACACTGGTTCATATTACAGTTGAATTGTATATATTTTAGCTAAATGGTACACGAAGCGCACTTGTTAAAAATGAGTTAATGAGAACAAAGTGGCCTATGAAGTACCTAAGGTTATACATTAAAAAAAAACCGGGCAAGTTACCTAAGATTATACATTAAAAAAAAACCGGGCATTCGTTCGACCGAGGGTTCCATAGATACCATGGAAATTTTACAAAATTGTAAAAATGTTGAAATTTCTATAGGATATATTTTAAAATTAAAAAATCATTGTTTAAAGTTATTTTTTTTACTTTTCTCATCATTCATTGAAAATTACACATTGTAAACCCGTTTTAGCATGTGCTAATAAAAGCTCTTTCAGATGATACCCCACATGATACGATTTACTCACTTTGAATTTTGGGCCTATATTTCTGTATTTAAGCCCTATTTTATTTGTGATAAATTAAAAATGTGCGATTATCAGATTTATTCCTATATATGTACTCTAAGACAATGCTTCTTGCCAAATTTCATAGTTCTAGGTCAACTGGAAGTACCCTGTATGTTTTGATTTCCTAGAGTGTCAAAATATGCAGTTTTTTACTACATAAACGACTTTAACCTTTTTCAATGGTAACTGATAATTTTTTCTCAACTGTAACACACCATAAATATACATATACCTACAGTTTAAATTTCAACTCGACATCTTTACGCGTTCCCGAGATAAAGAGTCTTGACATACACACAGATGGACAGACGGACAACAAAGTGATCCTATAAAAGTTCCGTTTTTTTCCTTTTGAGGTACGGAACCCTAAAAACAGATATTTAAAAAGCAGTCACATGTAAACAACAAGTTTGTTTCATCTAGCAGACAGACAGTCTGAATCTGTAAATGGCCATAACTCAAAAGTAACATTTTGTGGGTTGAAATCCTTTCTGCCAAACTACGTCCCATTGAGATTTGAGATCCTCCTATTTTAGAAGTTAAAAATTAGATTGATATCTTAGTTAAGACTAAAATATTTTTTTACTTCAATAATTAATTAATACATAACATTTAACCTTAATGGTAAACATAATTGTACAAAAGAAACAAGAATTTAATAATCTTTTAAACACAATTTAAAATACCATGATAATTCTAAAATTAAGTTACAAGGTGAATAGGTTACAGTTATATTACACTGGGAGATACAACATTCATTATTAATCAATAAAATGTTTCAGATCAAATAGACAATAAGAGTAAAGCAACACAAAACCTAACCAAACCCCAGAAGTTGAACAAAAGTGAGAACAAAGAGACTGTGATCATAGAAGCGGGGGAGAAGCGACCAGACCTGCCCACCTACAGGCAGGAGGAGATCAGCAAACACGACTCTACGTTAGTATCTCATTCTAAGGACTACTGGAGAAAACTCAATATATACGTCGCGTCCCGTAAAAAGAACTCTGGAGCTTGAAGCTGCTAAACACAAGGAAATTTTACTCTTATTGCACAATGGGAGTTAAATCTCCTAGTAAACAGCATTTACTGCAGCAAGGAGTTTTAACTCCTATGACGTATGCAATGGGAGTTAAGTTTCCTTGTGCGCAACTTGACATTCCAGCGTTTTTTTTACATGACGTGACATTATTATATCTCTGCCTCGGTGGCACAGTGGTTAGTGAACCTGACTCCTGAGCCAAAGAGGCGTGGGTTCGATTCCCACCCAGGGCAAACATTTATTGGATGAACATGGATGTTTTCTCTGTGTCTGGATGTTATCTTAATATATATAAATCCGTGTCACAATGTTTGTCCTCAATGGACTCCTAAACCACTTAATCGATTATAATAAAATTCGCACACCATGTGCAGTTCGATCCAACTTGAGAGATAGGATAGTTTAAACCTCAAATTATAGTCTCAATTTTAATTTATTTAGCCACAGCAACGCGTGGTCGGGTCAGCTAGTTAGCTTATATATTTATGTATGTATTTAAAGATATGTAGTATATCATTCTGGCAGCCATATCACAAGCTTCGCTTAATTTGGGGTCAGAGAACGTGTGTAAAATGTCCCTTAGCTCTTACACCAGGGCTAGCCTACCTGGCCTATATGAACTTGCTTGCCCCTAATATTTTATTTAAAATCTATAAGAAGTACATAATATTACATTTTTTATGGTACAGGAAGAGTTTCTGGGTGACGTACAAGCACGGGGTGTATGACGTCACGTCCTTTCTCCCGTCGCATCCGGGCGGGGAACAGATCCTAAATGCAGCTGGTCTTAGTATCGAACCTTTCTGGAACGTGTATGGAATGCACAAGACGCAAGAAGTTTACAAGCTCCTCGAGTCTTATCGTATAGGTAATCATTATATTTATTACTTAAAAACATAAATAAATCACCTTTAGTTATTGCCTTTGTTCATTAGAGGATCATTAAAAATCGTACAGTATATAACATAATATAGTGGATTATAAGTGATAATTACATATCCGAGTATGTTACTCGAAAAAAAATGTTCTATATTCTTATGGACTTCATTATTATTTTTAGCCCTTTACTGCCATAATCCTTCCCTATAGATTTCCATTAACAATGGTAGAAAGTGAGTTTTATCTGGCGTTTTTTTACTTCTTGCGTTTTTTGCCACAAGCCCAATTTTTGATGCCTGTTTGCATTGGGGTACTACTAATTTATGTGGATTTTACCCCTGGAACCCCTCGGTGGCCGCCCTTTATCTTAATCAAACTTCGAGCAAATATCTATAGAGTCACAATCGTGCTAAAAACGTGTCCGAGCCAAAACTCTGCCCAAGCTACGTAGTGGGCAGACATTTTGATCAGTCGTAAGGCGATTGCAAGCCGACTACAACGCAGCGCGATGGCAAAGTGCTCGGTTACAAGAACCAGTTAGGTGACATATCGAGATTCGAGATAACGGGTCATTGTGAATTATTTTATTAATCTAAATATCTAAGTCGGTATGACGCGCTTCAGACATTTTTATACTACTTTTACTTAGGGGCTGTGGCTCTGTAGATATCTGCTTGAAGTAGTCAAAGAACACCGGGATTTCCATAGAAAGGCATCAGTGCCCTCTTATATATATCGACACTCCAGAAACTTCTACCAACCTTCTTTTGTACAATGATGTCCACACAGCGCCGTTGTCTTCCCAGGGCTCGTTTGCATGGATGGTTTGATCCGCAAGTCAGACCAACTTTAAGCTCTGAGGGCCCCTTTTTGTCGTTTCTTATGGCAGATATTACACGCGACATATACAATTCTTAGCTATGAATGATTAATTTACAGGTAATCTACACGACGACGACGTAGTAGACCACAGTGAAGACGAGCTATGGGCGCGCGAGCCGGCGCGCGACTCCCGTCTTATTGTCAAGACCGCGAAGCCGTTCAACGCTGAGATACCACCCCAGCATCAGATAATGCACTTCGACACGCCCAAGTAAGACTGATATAGTACATTACTGCAGCGGCCAGCAAAACAGGCACCAATAGACGAGCGTGAGTTGTGCGCCGAGGCACGCTTACGTGAGTCCATCGATGCTTAAATGTGTGAATAATGCGCGGAAATTACTTATTAAATAAAATCTAAATCTAGAGTCCAAAATCAAAAATATAACCTTTAATTAGTTATCTCATTGGTTGCCATCATGGTCTATTATCTAACTCTTCCAAGGTTGCCATGTTTCAGACGAATATATTGTCAACTAGTGTTTACCCGCGGCTTTGCCCGCATGATATTTTGATTTTTGACGCCATATCATTATAATTTATAGCCTATGTGTTATTCTGATATATAAGCTATATTATTGCAAAGTTTCATCTCAATCCGTTCGATAGTTTTTGCGTGAAAGAGTAACAAACATCCATACATCCATCCTCACAAACTTTTGCGTTTATAATATTAGAAGGATTTTAAATTACATGGATCAGATATGAATTTTCATACAACTTTTGCCGGCCGCTTCTCGCATATATTTCGCCAGTACGGCAATTCCGATTTATTTCCAAACATGTTTGAGTTAATGTTATTAAATTAAGGTGATTTGAGCACAATATTATTTAAGAGACAGAAGTAGTGCTCAGTTGTAAATTTCATCTGCGGTCACCCATTTGAAGACTGGCTTGATTGAATGTTATTTAACTTCGATGATCGCTAATAAACACCTGGTCAAACGCTATAAGCGCTACTAGGGCTTTATAAAATGTAACAGATGTACATTCTAGAATTTAAAGCCCTTGTAACATTACCCAGGCAACAAATTAGACAGAACCCCATCTATTCCAGTCTATCCAGCGAATTATTATACTAATCCCATCGAATGTTACTCAACTTCGATGATCACTAAAACACCCGGTACACTGTCACTAACACTAGGTGGGTTCAAATCTCGGTCCCGTATCAATGAATTCCTTGGATGTAAGGAATTTCACACCACAGGCTTTTGGGTGAAGGAAAACATCGTAAAGCAAACTGTATACGTCTGTAGAAGAAATTAGAAGGCGTATGTGAATCCACCAACCCGCATTGGGCCATCGTGGTGGTAATGGCCCAATCACCTTTCATGGGTAGGCCTACATCCTGCAGTGGACTAATAAAAAGGCTGGTACAGTACATCAGCGCTACTAGGGCTTCATAAAATGTAACAGAATCTTAAGCCCTTGTAATATTAATAAGGCAACACATTCGACAGAAACCCGTCTCTTCTTTCCAGCGAATTATTTTACGTGCGGCAACACATGCCTGTTCCAGAGTTGGAGGCCTCTCAACACACGTTGCGAATCACCGTCGTCAATAACGGAGTGCACACAACGGAGTTTACTCTCGAAGAGCTTGGTCATTTCAAGCGCGGGGCGGTGCGAGCCGCTCTTATGTGCGCGGGGAATCGGAGGAGCGAAATGGATAAGGTATTGTGGTTTGATGTTCAACGGCATGGGGTTATCAGCTTCGGTGGAATATTGCTAATGGGCTACATATTATCAACTTTCTTTCTTTCATATTATCGCAAACTTTTGACTCCTGTGTCATTTGAAGTATGCCACCCAGTGGCCTCTTAACCTTCCCGCACAGCCATCCCAAGCCTTGCAACATAAACTAAGTGATAGTTACGTTGGCAATTGGATTTACTCTCGTATTTGTTACACATAATACGAAGTTTACACTCGAATAGCTGAGTCATTTCAAGCGCGGGGCGGTGCGAGCCGCTCTTATGTGCGCAGCGAATAGAAGGAGCGAAATGGATAAGGTATTGTGGTTGTGGTTTGATGTTCAACGGCGTCTGGAGGTTAGTGTTTTAAATAACCTCCATGCATACAAAGCGCGGTCAGCGATAATTAAGCATCTTGAAGAAGGAGTCGAGGCTTGAAGATTCTACAGATTAAAACAATACGAAAGTATTCCACTGATATTATATTGGCTTCAGGAAGTTATAAATAGTTTTTACAATTTAATATAATACAGGAGATTATTACTTGCCAACTTGGCGGCCATCACAGAGAGAGAGCACACATCGAGAGGGACAGAGATAGTCGATTTTTCTTATAACTATCTACAGACTATACAATATTGGGGATACCATTACTAAATTAATAATATTCCCAATAAACCATTATTTTCACACGGCGTAGGGGTATCAGCTTTGGTGGGATATTGCTGATGGGCTACATAAAACTTTTGAAACCTGTATCATTTGAAGTATGCCACCCAGTAGCCTCTTAACCTTCCCTCACTGCCATCCCAAGCCTTGCAACATAAACAAACTGATAGTTATGTTGGCAATTGGATTTACTTTCGTACTTGTTAGACATACAACGGAGTTTAAACTCGTAGAGCTAAATCATTTCAAGCGCGGTGCGAGCCGCTCTTATGTGCGCGGGGAATAGTCAGACCGAAATTGATAAGGTATTGTGGTTGATGTTCGACGGCATGGGGTTATCAGCTTTGCTTGAATATTGCTCATGGGTTACATACTTTCATTCATTCATATTATATAAAGTACCAGTATCGCTCAAAGTTTGAGATACGACACCTGTGCCATTTGAGAATGCCACCCAGCGGCCTCTTTACCGCCCCTTACAACCGCCCCAAGGCTCGCAACAATAAAGTGATAGTTACGTTAGCGACTGCACTTACTTCCGCATTTGTTACACATACCATGAACTAGATGGGCTCTACTGTAGGTGGTGTGGGCTCGCGTACTACCCATCTCTCGATGAACTAAGCACGATATACATGTTCAATAGCATGGGATGTATGCAGGGTCCATATTCAATGCATGGAAATTGTAAAAAAATAAGAATTCAATCGAAAATCTAACCTAATATTGGGATAGATTGGTATTGGTAAATAGCATGGTTTAGTCTGATTTGGTTTTCAAAATCAAATTAAAAATGATGTAAGACTGTATAACATTTTCTCGTCTAAAATATCATTTATTTAGATTAATTCAACGAACTTTATTATATTTTAATTCACATATATCAGTTCCTTTATATTTTCAATACGACATTTGACCCAGATGAGCGAATGTAAGAACGTAAACTTATAGAAAATTATTTGAAAGCAGGTGAAGCCGGTGAAAGGCATCAGCTGGGCGGGCGGAGCCATCAGCAACGCTCTTTGGAGCGGCGTCTACCTGCGCGACGTGCTCATACACTGCGGAGTCGATACCGAGAACACGGAGGGAAAACATGTCATTGTAAGTATGGCTGTACGAGTCAGCTGTTAAGGTCAATGACCGCGCTGGATGTATGTTATTGGTAATCAATTAGAATCCTTTTAAAGGCATATTCTGTACATCAAAACAATCACTTTTGTTCTACAACGTTTCCCAAATCTCAACAACTTTCCCGAAAAACAAAAGGGATAAGCATCTGTACAATTAAATATTTTTTTACAATTCTAACTAGTAATTGTACTTCTTTGCGTATTTACACAGTAAGCTGGATTACAGAAGCGCCAGCGTAACTTAAATAGCAGCGTAAAAAGCGGTCTCTCTATCGAATGCCTAAAGTGAAAAAGAAACAGAACTATGCTATTTAGCTAATATAGTTACGCTGGCGCCTCTGTAATCAGGCTTAATATCTCCTCTGAGGTCCAAGTCACGCAGGTGGCAGTTTGCTATTTTTACATAGAGTTAATTATGTTTAGACCGGTCGCATTACTTTTTTACTAATTTTTAGAAGTCATAGAACAAAAGATGTTTGTTTTGAATTTGAACATAAAATGATGCTAATTGATGACTAGTAACCCTGTATACTTGGTTAGATATTTTTCTCTAAAGTCAAAAGATCTAATGTGTAGACGATTTATCGTTATCAAAATAGCTTACTTACTAATGAACAGTGAAATTCATTTGTGTTGTACGTTAGTTTGTAGCCGTGGTGGTCAAGAGGTAGTGACACTCGCCTTACAATCGTGAGGTCGTGGGTTCGAATCCCCGGTCCCGTACCAATGAGTTCTTTGGAATTTATGTATGGAATTTCACATCACTGGCTTTTCGGTGAAGGAAAACATCGTGAGGCAACCTGCATGCGTCCGTAGAAGAAATTCGATGGCGTATGTGAATCCACCAACCCGCACTGGGCCAGCGTGGTGGATATGGCCCAATCACCCTTCGTGGGTAGGCCTACGTCCTGCAGTGGACTACTAAAAAGGTTGGTAAAGTACAGTACAGTACGTTAGTTATTTGTATCGAGTTGGGATATAAGAAAGAGGCTGACGTGTCGTGTTCAAAAACATCTTTTTTACTTTTATTCGAAGTCATGTGTGTGTTGTTATAGTTTCTAGCGTCAGTGGGATGGACGCGAAAACGCTAGCGCGCTTAGACGTCTGTTCGTGTATAATATTCCATTCTAATTTATACTAAATCCATGATTTCATCGGAAGCTATAAGTCATTTATTTACTAGCACATGACAGTGTACCAAATGCGTACAAGTGCATACAATATTTGAATGTAATTTTTCAATTGTCGTGTCGACAGTTTCAAGGCAGCGATATAGACGCGACAGGAGTGAACTTCAGCACTTCAATACCACTGTCAATGGCACTAAATCCCGTCGGCTGCATCCTACTAGCGACCCATATGAACGGCGCACCGTTGCCACCGGACCATGGGTATCCTCTGAGGGTGGTGGTGCCGGGCGCGCCCGCTGTTCGCAGTGTTAAATGGCTCGGTGAGTAGAGTGGCTGTGTTGAGCCAAGCGGCTTGGTGAATGGAGTGGCTGTGTGGGCCAAGTAGCTCGGTGAGTAGAGTGGCTGTGTTGAGCCAAGTGGCTCGGTGAGTAGAGTGGCTGTGTTGAGCCAAGTGGCTCGGTCAGTGGAGTGGCGTGTTGAGACAAGTGAATCGGTGAGTGGACTGGCTGTGTTGATTCAAGTTGGTCGGAGAGTGGACTGGCTATGTTGAAAGAAGCGGCTATATTGAGTTGTTTTTTTTTTACTTTTTTAGCACATCTAAAAGTACATAACTGATTAATAATTTGTTAACGAACAACGTCATTAAAAACATAAATTAAGTGTATTATTTTCAACTTTCAGAGTCAATAACAGTATCAGAAGACGAGAGCCCATCTCACTGGCACCAAAAAGACTACCGCTCGTTCAACGCGTCTAAGACTTGGGAGACTGCAGACTTTCCTTCAGCCCCGCCGGTGTACTCCCTGCCCGTAACCTCGTCTATCTGCTACCCGGCTGACGGGGACACGGTCGAGGTCACGGACGGACATATCGAGGTCAAAGGTGAAGTCAATAATGAGCTAAGAAACTAGATAAAAGTATCGTTAAATTAATGGCACCACCACGACTACTGCTCGTTCAATGCATCGAAGACTTGAAAAACTGCAGACTTCCCATCAGCCCGAAGGTGTATTCCCTACCCGTGACCTCGTCTATCTGCTAACTTGCTGACGGAGACACGGTCAAGGTCACGGACGGATATATCAAGGTCAAAGGTGAGATTATCCTGGAGTGAGAAATCTTAACTGCTGAACAGTCGCACCAGTATACTCTCATGGCCTTGGCTATCTGCTACCGAGCCGATGGAGATCAAGGTCACGGACGGACATATCGAGGTTAAAGGTGAGATGAAAGGAAGGTGAGCAAACTAAGAAACTGTACACTTAGCAATCGTCGGTGGACTCAGTCTGCTATCAAGTTGACGGGGTCACGGTCAAGGTCACGGATGGACATATCGAGGTCAAAGGTGAGTTATTGTCGAGCTATACTCCATAAAATATAACTTGATCTCTGCGACAGATGTCAGAAAAATCATGCCTTTGAAGTCCTGAATTTCTTAATAGTACAGATAGTAGCTGTCAATTAGTGATGGGCGACGAATGATCGTGACCACAGAGTTTTATTTAAAATATCGATAGTTTATACCAAAGATATTTTAAATAAAACCTAATTTATCATTAATTTTTAATATCATATAATTGATTCAATCTTGATCTGAAATAATAGTGAGTAAATTAAATCCAAATTCTCACCTACTCATGTAACATTTGGCTCGTAGGCATTAAATACTATCGTAACATTACTATATTTTATTATAATTTATTTAATTAATATCAACTATTTTACTATGGAAATTTACGTGGTTTCCACACATTTTATACTATATATAACGGGACTAAACTCACGTGTAGGGATAGTCGTAACGACTATAGTTTCGGTCGCATTCGGCGACCTTTCTCAAGTTGGCGAGTGCTAGCACGCGGAGCCGTCTCGCAATGCACTGAATATCATAACATTATTTACATTTGTACATACTTGATCTTAAATAATAGTAAGTAAATAAAATCCAATTTCTCACCTTCAACTACTCAATCGATTTCATTACAACATTGTTTGAAAATCGATTTTTTCCACCACTATCCCAACTCTAAAAATGTTAATGTTCTATGTCAATGTCACTGTCGCAGAGATCAAGCTATCTTTTATGCAGTATAGGAAATAGTTATCTTTAGGCCCTCCAGTATACTCTCGTAACCTTGTCTATTTGCTACCCAGCTGATGGGGTCACGGTCAAGGTCTCGGATGGACATATCGAGGTCGGACATGATATTATAGTTGAGCTAGGAAACTGCAAGTTCTAATAGTACTAGGCCGAGTAGTACCTAAAAGACAGAGGCAGTGGTCAGATGATGTCATCAAACATCTCGGAAGGCAATGAATGAGGTTGGCACAGGACCGGAAAGAACCCGGGTAAAGAACTCCCAGACAGCTGACGTTAAGATGCAGACGCAGCTTCGGCCTAATATCCGACCAATCATAAAGCCCGGTCTTTTTTAGGGTTCCGTGCCCAAAGGGTAAAAACGGGACCCTATTACTAAGACTCCGCTGTCCGTCTGTCTGTCACTAGGCTGTATCTCATGAACCGTTATAGCTAGAAAGCTGAAATTTTCACAGATGATTATTTCTGTTGCCGTTATAACAACAATAAAAACAGAATAAAATATATTCACTTCAGTAATAAATATTTGGTTACAAAGAGTTATCTTTGTGATAAGCATCTCAAAAATATGAAGCGAACGCAGGACCCGTATTAGACGGGTATCACAGGTGGCGCCACCAACGCTATAAGTTGGAAATGTAAGCACTCAGAAATTTGAAGGTTGCGTAGGAGGCGAGCTAGCTCAGTGGTTAGAGCGTCGGGCTAGTGATCCGAAGGGGCATGGTTCGAATCCTGCGTTCGCTTCATATTTTTGAGATGCTTATCACAAAGATAACTCTTTGAGATAAAAATCTAGTGTGGAAAGCACTTAAAATAAACATCATAACAATATTTGGTTAGTTAAATATTTTTTGCAAAACAAAAAATAGCTTGACTGAAGTCGGTCATGTCGGTTGTGTACAGAATCATTACATAGTATTAAACAAAGTCGCTTTCCGCTGTCTGTCCCCATGTATGCTTATATCTTTAAAACTACGCAACGGATTCTGATGCAGTTTGTTTTAATAGATAGAGTAATTCAAGAGAAATTTTTATATGTATAATATACCTGTGCGAAGCTGGGGCGCATCGCTAGAACGCAAATATTATGCACGCATCGATGTAAAATTTTTCACATTATTGTTGATTTATCAAAAATGGCTCAGCCAAAATATAAATGGGACCAATTTCGAAGTATACTCTTTCCAATAAAAAAGAATTATTGAAATCGGAGTACTATGAAAAAAGTTATGCGGTTATACATAAAAATATATATATATATACGCGTCGAATTGTATACCTCCTCCGGTGGTTCGTCGGTCAATTAAAATAAAATAAATATGTATATTAGGTGGGCTCCCATACAGTATGGAACCCTTCGTGCGAAAGTCTAACTCGCACTTTGTCGATTATTTAATCATGATCTGTGATTGTTGCTTGGCTAGGTCGCAACTGTCTGGGGAGAGGTAAAAACTGGAACAAGCAACTAGTAGGATCCGTTCTCAACGTTATTTTTCCATTTCTTACTCTGATCTGACTCTAGAGCTCTATTTTTCTTTTCTACCAGGGTACGCGTATTCCGGTGGTGGAGCCAAAGTCCTACGAGTGGACATCAGCCCGGACCGCGGCGCGTCCTGGGTGCAGGCGGAAGTTCTGAAGGCGGACGCCGCGCCCCCGCAGCAGCACTACTCCTGGACGCTCTGGACGGCCCGGATACCTGTGGAGAAGGAGCAGGACCAGGTGATACTTGCCACCTGCTCGTACTAGCCATTCGCTTCTTTCTTCACAATGCGGACCGACAAGGATTGAAATGCTCTGCCTTCGTCATTGTTTCCTGACAATTACAATTTGTGGTTTAAGATATTTATTTTTCTCAAAGAATTACATTAAATCCACTTATGAGAGAAAAATACATGATATAATAGTGCTAGATTAAATAGCAAGTGTAAACAGAACTTATAATTATACATTTATAGGCTAAACTATTTTTCTTTTTACAAAAATAAAAATACGGACTCACAAAACGTCAAAGTACGTCGTTTGAACGTTTTTTTTTTATTTTTTAATATTAAATAGGTTGATAAATATGCAGACTATTTATAGGTGGGTTAACATATAAAACGTCAAGTAACATCTACCTGACGTTTCAATTTGTGTGTTATTTATCGAAGTTTATCAAGTTTTATTTTTTCTATTTTAATGTAGGTACTTAGGTAGTTGGTAAATAAATATTAGGTAGTTGTAATAGGCAGGTATTGTAAAACATTACATACATAGTAAGTAAGGTAATAATGTCACTGCGCATTAGTTTAATGTTTGTTTGTTGTTGGTGTATGGTATGCGGTGACCTTGACACCCACGTAAACACACATTCCACAATATATACATTTTAGTAAGAGTACATTGCGCAAGCCCTGCACGTAAAGATGTTATATCTAATTTTAAATAACAATAGTGCAAGTTAAATCTATCTACCTACCTTACCTTTATAATTTGGATATCTTCAAGTCAAGAGTGAAGTATTTTCTAAGTATACATATTCCATCTTCGGCTACAACTTTGCTTTCCTAACTGCGAGTTGGTGCCCAAATGTAGGTAGCCCTATTATGCACAAAAAAAAATCATAGAGCTTCTTACGTATCGAAGAATCAACCTTGACCGAGCAGTTCCTACAGATATTAACTTCCAGGTGGAGCTGTGGGCCAAGGCGACAGACAGCAACTTCAACACGCAGCCCGAGACGTTCGAGCACATCTGGAACATTCGCGGCATCCTCAGCAACGCCTACCACCGCGTCACCGTGCGGCTCCGCCAGTAGCCCGCGGCGCGGCGTCACTCACTAGTCAAACACAATGCAATTATCATGTAACTAGCTTTTGCTGCGGCTCCGCTCGTCTGCTATTTTTTTTTATATCGACAAAACGGGGGAAATACAATTCGACGCGTATATTTTTGAAGTAAATAAATAAATAAATATTGGGGGACATCTTACACACGGTCTCTGACCCCAAACTAAGCAAAGCTTGTGATATGGCTGCCAGAGACTGATATACTACATATACATATTTTAAATACATACTTATATAGATAGATAGTATCTAAATACACCCAGACACAGAACAAACATATATGTTCACCACATAAATGCTTCCCCTGGGTGGGGATCGAGCCCACGCCTCTTTGATCCAGAAGTCAGGTTCACTAACCACTGAGCCACCGAGGCAGTCAGTCAAGCGAAAACTTCTTTAGCGGCGTTGTGCACTTTTTGTATTAGTAAAAAATGTTAAACTCACTTCAAGCTATGCATATTCTTGCGGCTATGTATCATTTAAATCTGCTGTTAATAATTTCTTTTGAATCTTTATTTAAAATGTCAAAATATAATTTCGAAATCATAGCTTACTATAACTGTGTACTGTGTAACCTTTCTTAAGTTGGCTAAGTTGTGTGCGGTTATAATTGGACCTAAGGTTCAAAATGTTGTACTAAGTCTATTATTGTTATTTATTGTTAACCTTTTGTCTGTAACCGAACCTATTTATGTAAAAAAAAGACTCGTTAGTGATCGAAAATTCGTAGGACGGAGCGATAACAGACCGCCGCGCCACGGTAATGATATAAAATAGTCAGCTGTTACCAAATAAATAAAAATAGGCCAAGTGCGAGTCGGATTCGCGCACGTAGTTAGGTTAGCCCTGTTTCAAGCGTCTATCGTTGCCATCATTAATATCGCCCTTAAATATTTATTTGTTTTATTTAAAATTTTATTTATTTTAGTATTTGTTGTTATAGCGGGAACCGAAATGTGTCATCTCTGAAAATTTCAACTGTCTAGCCATCACGGTTCATGAGATACAGCCTGATACAGACAGACGAAGTCTTAGTAATAGGTCCCGTTGTTACCCTTTGGGTACGGAACCCTAAAAAACTGTACCTATTAAAGAAAAGTATAATGAAAATGACAATAGATAAGATACGAACAGATAAGAGGAACTTGTTGAACACTATGCTGACTTTTTTATCACGATCTCGGTATTGGCCTCATTCTAAAATTTGCTCGTCTTTGCTTATAAAGTCGCCTTTAAAAGGTTATGCGTAAGGTATAGGCTGAATCATACAAGTGGGCCGATGTGAAGTTAGCTACAACTGCGCGAAACTCAACCAACTCTCAGCTTTATGTGAGCTTCAGTCAGGATTGGATACAATACAATTTATTTATTGGTAACTTCAGTTACATGTCATAGTAATAATAATAATTCATTTAAAATTTATTACATAATATTATAAAATTAAATTTAACTACATTTAATATGAAGGAAGCCGTGGTGGTCAAGAGGTAGTGACACCCGCCTTACAATCGTGAGGTCGTGGGTTCGAATCCCCCGTCCCGTACCAATGAGTTCTTTGGAATTTATGTACGGAATTTCACACCACAGGCTTTTCTGCATACGTCCGTAGAAGAAATTCGATGGCGTATGTGAATCCACCAACCCGCACTGGGCCCGCGTGGTGGATATGGCCCAATCACCCTTAGTGGGTAGGCCTACGTCCTGCAGTGGACTACTAAAAAGGCTGGTACAGTACAGTACATTTAATATAACATTGTATAAAAAAACAATCATAATTAGATATTGCGCAGTCTGTGGCTAACTTCGCATCCGCCGACTTTTGTGATTCGACCTAATACACCGACCTGGTATTTTTTCTAATATATAGTAGTCTAATATAAAACTAATCAAATATTATCTGCTAAGGCATCCTAAATTCATAAAATTTATAAACCTAAAATGCTTGTCTTTTTTGCATTCAAAATGCATTCTTTGGTATAATAGTTTTGTACTGGCTGTGATGATGTTTTGTGCTCGTAATCTTAGGATAGTAACATCTGGTTTAACATTATCATATCATTTTATTGTTAATTACCGTGATAATGCTCGTAATTTATCTTTACAATTTAATTATTATTTAGCTAGTTTTAAGATTGGGCTCTTAATTTTGTTTGTCTTTTACAGTTATGAGTCAAGATTGTATTCGAGCAAATATCTACAGAGCCACAGGCAGTCCCCAAGTGAAAGTAGTAAAAAAAATACCGAGCGCCGTCATACATACCGACTTGGATATCTCAAATGTTATGTCACCCTCACCTACTCGTAATTAGTACTTATAATCGAGCACTTTGACATCGCGCGGCGTTGTAGTCGGCTTGCAATCGCCTTACGACTAACTAAATAACATAAATAAATAAATAATATAATATTCCAGAATAAAAAAATCCATAGTCACAATATTTACAGTAAGACTAAAAAAATAGTAATGTGAAAATTATTATTCAAGTTCGATTTTGAATGTCATTATTATTTTATAGCTTGCATTGTGAAGCTTGTTCCATCTTCTAGGAATCGGTCCATTTATTTGCCTGAGTGTTTCAACTAAAAAGCCTGCCCACTACGTAGCTTAGGCAGAGTTTAGGCTCTTACACTTTTTTGCACAATTGTCACTCTATACATATTTGCTCGAAGGTTAGATTACACATACTTCGATCAAGTAAGCAAATATTGCAACCATATTTTGCTAGCCTATCTTGTTTATTTGCAATAAATATAAATATGTTTCCAATAAGTGTTTAATTCCGCTACGAGTAAATATTTTCTTTGGTTTAATTTATCAACTTGATGCAAGTAAGAGTTGCTACACACATAAGCGAGCCGGCACATACGGTTCGGCAAAAATAGTCGAAAAACAGGCGATCCGATAAAATTGGTCTTTTGAAAAAAAAATTTTTTTTTTCAATATTTTATCTTTTTTTTTTTTTTTTTTTTTAAATGCTAGAACAATCTAATGACAATACTACACTTCTACTACATAGAAAGCAATTGGATCATCCACAGACCCTTGAAGGTCTAAAGATAATCCAAGTGCTCAAGACCACTGCCAGTTGGCAGCATTGCCACGCTGAATGGCACGCTTATACGTTGAGCCAAATAAACACCAGCATTTTGGTCACGCGTCGCGTCCACCAGACGCTCAGAAAGACTTTTGAAAACGAGATGAGCTCCCGGCCCCGAATGAGTTGTACATCATATTTTATCTTGATGTGTAAAGGTTATAAATATATAAGTTTCCATACAAAACTATTTTTATTTTAAGTACTCAATTTTTAATGAAATATTAAAAGTATTAAATTTCGCCGACACTCGATTACTGTCGGCGAGCACGTGACGTCATAATGTTACGCTTTACAGTAGTAGGTATACAGCTGTGAGCTATTACACGGCGAGACTTGGTACTCAATTTTTAATGTACCTACCTAGTATAATTTTGTAAGTACAGAAAATGAAAAAAAGTTTTGTATAGACACTTATACATGATCTTTTCATTTATCACAAAAAAAGACCGCTTGTTACGAACGCTTGTTCGGTATCAATCGGCTTGTGCCGATCGGGTAGTTCCTTCGGGCCCGATTGGCACAATTCGGTTTTCATTCGGCCGTCGCGTCGTCGCACGTCTTCGTGGCGCCGTCGGGTTCTAGAACTTCCGATTCGGCATAAGTCGACTCGGCAGTTACCGAGCGGAGACATTTTGTACCATTAAGTACCTAACCAAAAGGAGTCCACACTGCAAAGCGTACCCCTCTACCAAAAGTACGCGACCGGTGGTCATGCTCTTTATATAAATATATCGGTCTGGTTGCGCTTGTGTTGCGTTAATTTTCGGCTAGTGTTAGTTAATTACATTTGTGTGCGTGTAAACTTGCTTACATCCACCCCTCCACTGACTTGGCAGACTTCAGTGCTTAGGCGTGTCGACTCCTTTTGGTTAGGTACTTAATGTTTAGTACGGTAGCACTATCGATTTTACCGATTTATGCTGGCCCGCATAAGTGTGTAGCAAGCCTAAGCAATTTTTCTTGTACTTAGCTGAGCAGACATGATAAGCATATCTTAGTCTTGTATTATTTACATTCTTACGATTCTGTAACGGCAGTAAAATTAACTCTTACGTATAACAATTTGAGTCAACTAACTGTTATTTCAGTTTCAACTCAGTTCCGTTCCAACGGTCCAAAGAGCACAATGTTTGCCCTGAAGCAAATAAGAGCTGCTACCAAACCGATAAAACCTTTACCACAAGTTCTAAGTAACCAGATTGACATCACCAAAATCCTGTTCAAGAATGAAGAACATTTAAATGTGAACATAAAAGGACAAGAGTTACAGTTCCCCTACGTCTGGCTAAGAGACAACTGCCAATGTGAAAAGTGCTTTCACTACTCGGCAAAAAGCCGAATTTTAGACTGGAGCTACTTTGACCCTAATATCAAACCGAAAGAAGTCATCAAAGATGGAAACACTTTGCAAATCACCTGGCCCGATGGACACATGTCACAGTACAGATATGACTGGCTTAAATTCAGAAGTTTTACGACAGAAAACCAAAATAATTATGCTGAAACGATTTATAAGCCGAAGAAGGTAACTTGGCACGGGAAAGACTTTGAACGTATATGCAGTAGACACAAATATGACAAGATTATGAATTCAGATGAAGCACTGTACAACTGGTTGCATAAAGTGGCCATTTATGGAGTGGCGTTGATAGAAAATACACCAGATTCTGAGACAGCTTTGGATGCAGTTGTAGCAAAGATTGGGTTCACCAAACGCACACACTATGGAGTCAAGTTTGTAGTGAAAAATTTCCCAAATACAAATAATGTAGCATATTTATCTAGCAAGTTGCAGATGCATGTAGACTTGACATATTACGAGTACTGCCCTGGAGTTAATATGCTGCACTGTTTCGTGCAAACTCAAGGTGAAGGTGGAGATAACATGGTTTCTGATGCTCACTATGTAGCAAACTACATGAAGGAAAATCACCCAGAAGAATATAAACTCCTAACTGATGTCGAAGTGGAATGGAATGATATTGGTACAGAAGATGGCAATGAATTTTTCAAGCTCCATCGTTCCCCTGTGATTGTTTTGGATAAGCACAAGGAAATATCTAGAATTAGTTTTTCTATACCACAAAGAGGCAGTCACTTCCCTGTACCTATAGAAAAAGTTGTTCCATGGTACAAAGCTTATACTTTGTTCTACGAGTTGAATGAAAAGTTTGCTGCAAGATTTAAGACTTCAGCTGGGAACATTCTAGTTTTTGACAATATCAGGTTGCTACATGGTCGAGCGCCATACGAAGACAAAGGGGACAATGTGAGAAAGCTGATTGGTGGATATGTAGATTGGGACGAAGTTTATTCAAGATTAAGATGTTTGAAAGTTAAATTGGATAGGTACAAAGGAGTTTTGTGATCCAAATTTTATTATTTACAAAAACTGCACAGCCTATTAGCACTCTTAATTACGGGCAAAATGGGACAACTTCCCAATTTTGTGAAATTTTCTGGATTTGTACGGAATCCTCGATGTGCGAGCCTGACTCGCACTTGCCGCGATCTACAAATTATGACTTAATATTTCAGCTGAACCACATTCGTAAAATATTAAATAGTAGTAAAAAAAAGCAACTGTCGCCGGCACAATGCTACAGGACAAATAGTATAGTTCAGCATCATTCGGCTTGTGCCGATCGGGTAGTTCCTTCGGCCCGATCGGTACATACATATTCATACTACCGTCGCGGCGTTGTAGGCGATGGGCATAAGCCGGCAGTTGCCGAGCGGAATGATTTTGTGCGGCAGCCGACCGGCTTCCCGAATATTTATCTACACAGACGATTTTACCATCCGGCGATGCCTAATGGCCAGCCCGCTGATGTATGTAGCAAGCCTACGCAATTTTTTTTTCTCAAACTTAGCCGAACATGTATGATAAGCGTATCTTTGTCTTGTTTTATTTACATTCTTCGACTATTACGGCAGTAAAATTATCTTAACTCTTACGTATAACAATTGAAGTCAACTAACTGTTATCTCAGTTTCAACTCAGTTCCGTTCCAACGGTCCAAAGAGCACAATGTTTGCCTTGAGGCAAATAAGAGCAGCTACCAAACAGATAAAACCTTTACCACAAGTTCTAAGTAACCAGATTCACATCACTAAAATCCTATTCAAGAAAGAAGAATATTTAAATGTGAACATAAAAGGACAAGAATTGCAGTTCCCCTATATCTGGCTAAGAGACAACTGTCAATGTGAAAAGTGCTTTCACTACTCGGCAAAAAGCCGAATTTTAGACTGGAGCTACTTTGACCCTAATATCAAACCGAAAGAAATCATCAAAGATGGAAGCACTTTGCAAATCACTTGGCCTGATGGTCACATGTCGCAGTACAGATATGATTGGCTCAAATTCAGAAGTTTTACGACCGAGAACCAAAATAATTACTCTGAAACTATCTACAAGCCGAACAAAGTAACTTGGCAGGGGAAACATTTTGAAAGTATATGCAGTAGACACAAATATGACGAGATTATGAATTCAGATGAAGGACTGTACAACTGGTTGCATAAAGTGGCCATTTATGGAGTGGCATTGATAGAAAATACACCAGATTCTGAGACGGCTTTGGATACAGTTGTGGAAAAAATAGGCTTTACTAAACGCACTCACTATGGAGTTAAATTTGTAGTGCAAAATGTCCCGAATACAAGCAATGTGGCATACTTATCTAGCAAGTTGCAAATGCATGTAGATTTGCCGTATTACGAGTACTGCCCTGGAGTTAATATGCTTCACTGTCTAGTGCAAACTAAGGGTGAAGGTGGAGATAACATGCTTTCTGATGCTCACTATGTAGCAAGCTACATGAAGGAAAATCACCCAGAAGAATATAAACTCCTAACTGATGTCGAAGTGGAATGGAATGATATTGGTACAGAAGATGGCAATGAATTTTTCAAGCTCCATCGTTCCCCTGTGATTGTTTTGGATAAGCACAAGGAAATAACTAGAATTAGTTTTTCTATACCACAAAGAGGCAGTCATTTCCCTGTACCTATAGAAAAAGTTGTTCCATGGTACAAAGCTTATACTTTATTCTATGAGTTGAATGAGAAGTTTGCAGCAAAATTTAAAACTTCAGCTGGGAACATTCTTGTTTTTGACAATATCAGGTTGCTGCATGGTCGCGCGGCTTATGAAGACAGAGGAAATAATGTAAGAAAGCTGATTGGTGGATATGTAGACTGGGACGAAGTTTATTCAAGATTACGATGTTTGAAAGTTAAATTGGGTAACTACAAAGGGATTTTGTGATCTGAATTTTAATATTTACTATAACTGCACAGCTTATTAGAACTCTAAAATATTAACCTTTTCTATCAAAGTTTCTTAGTTAATTACCAAGATTTTTTACACTTTGTGTGTAGTAGGTATGAAACATTTATATGTATAGAAGTAAAATAAAATTGTTATCTTTAAAGAAAATATATTATTCAGGAATTTTCTCTTATTTATAAAACCCTGTAAACCATGATTTTCTTAGACCTACTTAAAGCTCCATAATCTCTACATAGGCATCAATATTATAGCTTCGCACAGAAAATCTTCTCAAAGGCATAATTCTGTTCACTTCTTCATGTTTTCCTTGGACTTCAACAAGCGGGAAACTTTCTAAATCAGGATTATTCGCCATTGCTACTGCAGTCGATTCATTTGTATGTAAATAGATGGTAAAACTGCAGTCATCAGGCAGATTTTTAAATTTATCCTTCATTGATATTAGCTTGAGACAAAAAGCGCGCAAATTCTGCTCAGATTGCACTAAATACGCGTCTGCGGTTTCGTCAAATTCATAGTTTTTGTCGAAATCAAACACAAACTTTATAAGTGGCTCGTAAGCAGCATTGGTAAGCACGAACTCCACGCGACTCAACTGATTGTTTTTCAAACATTCCTCTATACTTTTCATGCAGGAATCGATGTACTGATTTACTTCTGGGTGGACGGCATGGTACAGTACTAAACTGTATTTGCGTCTTGTTTCAAAAATACTTGCCGGGTATACTGCAGCATGGTACAGAATAGCGTGAAAAGCAACTGCTAGAAATTCCACAACAATATCAGCAAAGCAGTTATCCATTGAATTGAATTTATGAGTTTTTTTTAGAAATATACCAATTCTATTAACTATTATTGTACTTTGAAATACATTTTAAATAATTTAAAATAAATTCTTGATGCAAATATTAATCACATCATCACGATAACAATATTAACAATCTGTGACAACAATAATATTATCAGGGTTTCTCTATAGGATGACAAAATTCCCAAAATCAAATGTAAAAAGTACATTCCTAGAAAAATTAAATGATCTTGGTTAGAATTTTAATACCGAGTTCCTTGTAAATCAGGTACAACTCCTTTCATATGTTGCAATAAATGATTTGACTTTGAAATAATAAAGCGCAAATGGAAAAAAGAGTGGTTATCGGTCTTACAACTCTTATACTCAGAGCAAATAAAAAAATCAAGAGAGAATGTTGTGAACAAACAAGTGAGGCCGACCAAAACTACGCCTCGCCGTGCAAAGACACACACATCAACGTACAAGGAAACTATGCCTTGACTTGTCAGTCGAACTATGGTGGCGCAGCACATGTATAAAAAACCGGCTTCACTTGACTGTTCAACGACGTTCCCTCTTGATTTTTTTATTTGCTCAGAACTCTTATAATAGTATAAAATACACAATATTATGTTGAATGTAAAAAGTAGTTATTCGATGGTATTATAAAATCAAACTAGGTTTGTGTGATGATTATCCTTCTTCGTTTCTATATAGTTTTCGTACTCTATGAACGATTGTCAGTAAGATCGTAAGATGTCAATATGTAGAGTGCATTTTTGCTAATTAAAGCCTAAATACGAGGTATTTATCTTTATTACAATTTAATTAGCAAAATGGAAAAATATTTACGCCCTGATCGTTTTGACGAAGATCCATCTTCGAATGAAGATTTGTCCCCTCAGTGGACGCACTGGAAAAAAACTTTTGAAAATTTTCTGACAGCTGTCTCCGGTGAAAAATCTTCAGTAAAAGTTGATAAATTCCAACTTTTGGCCAATCACATATCGCCTAAAATATTTGTGTACCTACAAGATTGTACCGATTACGACATCGCAATACAAAAACTCGACTCACTGTTTCTCAAACCACCAAATGAAATCTACTCCAGGTACAAACTATCAAAACGATCGCAGCAAACAGGTGAGACTGTGGACCAATATTTACAAGCATTACGGCTGCTCTCCAAAGGATGCAACTTCAAAAATATAACTGCCGAACAGAATGAAAATGAATTTATAAGAGATTCATTCATAGCTGGACTTTCTTCGTCCTCTGTACGACAAAGGCTACTAGAAAACAGCACACTCACGTTAGATGAAGCACACAAACAAGCACGCGCATTAGAGTTGGCGCGTATACATAACGATAGTTACCAGCAAGCCTCTACCAGTTCTTTTGTCAATGCAGCCATTACCAACAGTAAAAGAGAAAGTATACAGGAAACTTGTTACTTCTGTGGTAATAAGAGACATGCACGACAAAACTGTCCCGCTGCTGGTACCACCTGTTTGAAGTGCAATTGATGTTTTGACTATCGTGGATGAATACTCCCGTTTTCCTTTCGCATACCCATGCCCAGACTTGAGTACCAATACGGTAATTGAAAAATTAGTGGACTTGTTCTCTGTATTCGGTATGCCGACCTACGTTCATTCTGATAGAGGCACATCTTTTCTGTCGAAAGAAATGAAGGAGTTTCTACACAACTAGTTTGCCTAAACCTAACTAAATATTTCGTTGCTAAGGCAGCTAGCAATTCTTTATTTAGTACATACAGCTTCATCTCAGAACTGCAATACATTTTTAATGAAAAAAAGTAAAAATTTTAGTGTATTCAGGATTGGTGAAATAAACGAATCCCTAGTAGCAAGGGCAATGCTTTATCTTGCATCCCTATATTTTGGGAAATTCTCAATAAATTGTCACCCTGATGGAACGTAAACAAACAAATGTCAAACTGTTAAGAAATGTCAACGTCATTTAATCTTTTTTTTTTGTACGCAAACTTCTCAAGTAATGTATTTGCCAATATACGTGGGTTTATTTCAGTGAACCTAGCATAGAAGAATTAATCACCAGTAGTATCTATAGTAGTCTGTAGACAATGGGTAGTAGCTAGATTTCTGCGTAGCCAAACGTACACCGCTTCTTTTGATTGAAAAGCCGCTCGCAAAACCGGTTTTTCAAAGTAACCGGTTACTTTTTCGTTGCCAAGTAAAAATAAATCTTAATTAGTCGCAATAAAGGTCAAATTATCATGGCGGCATAACCATTGAAAAACTGCATTTCTCAGAGCAAGCAAAATTGAACCTTTAAATAAAGAGCAATAATAATTAAAGTTCGTTCATCACTAAATGTAGCCGTGATTAGTTCGGATCTTCGCCAGGCAATAATAAATCTTAAATAATCGAAATAACGGTGAAATTTAATTATCATGGCGCCATAACCAGAGAAAAACTGCTTTTCTTAGAGCAAGCTAAATTGGACCTTCTCTAAAGAAGCTTAAAGTCAAGTCTTCACTAACTGTGTATGTAGCCGTGATTAGTTCTGGACCGTCGCCGCGTAGCCGTCGGTGTTGCGCGGGTTTGCAGCGAAACAGTTTGGTTTTTAGTAACCAGAAAAGCCAGGACACGAGCGCGACGCAGCGTAGCTAGGTAATAAGTAGCAGTTTTTCGACATTGCAAAGAGCAGTTTTTCGGCTACGTAGCTAGAAGCAGTTTTATAAAGCTGCTACGGTACCTACATAACGCCCACTGCTAGTAGTCTGTGATTAAATTGATTAATCACTATAACCTAGCTGTAGCGTTTTATTTTGTAGAAATAAAACAGCAATCAAAATTTTATTAATACTGTTTAAAATACTCTGGGCTGAATCAAACTTCTGAAATTAACTACAACCTGCTGTTGAGGGAGCTTAAGCCAAGATTGAGCACAGAGTGCCAAGTGGGAGTTTTGCAAATCAAATCGAATTACTTTTACGTCGCGTTGACCGAGCGCGCCGATAGCCCTCTGAAGAGAGAGAAGTGCTGTTCTGTGAGATTGAGCTATCCAGATTGTAGCTAACATCATTGCCACAAAGAAATTTCATCTTCAAGATCAAATATTTACAAATTTTATTGATTTATAAATTTGCATAATACCGAGTTATCCAGAACTGGTGTACAAAAATAATTTCAATAAAAAAATATGTCAAAAGAAACTTACTTTATTTTTAAATAAAATTGCAGATTTACTACATAATCACATTCTGTTCTATAATACCATCCTCCAGGTTATTCATTCATCAGGGATAGACTCCAGGCCCTGTAAAAAAAAATTTGTTGACTAGATGTTTAGCTCTGTAAAAGATTCAATAGGCCCAATTATGAAGGCACCATCATATTTATATTAGCAATTTAGAATATTTCTGTTTTTTTTTTTCACTTTAGGCATTCAATAGAGAGAACACTTTTACATTGCTATTATTGTATGATGTTGCCTTCATAATTGGGCCTAATAATTAAGTAAGCACACTAAGTTAATATACCTAACATTATTTCAGAAAGGATTGCATGGTGGATGATTCAAAAATATATTTATTATTTTTAACCATCTTCAAAAAGGAAGTTCTCAATTTCACTTTTTGTTATTTTTAGGGTTCCGTGCCTCAAACGGAAAAAATGGAACCCTTATAGGATCACTTTGTTGTTGGTCTGTCCGTCTGTGTGTATGTCAAGACTCTTTATCTCGGGAACGCGTAAAGATATCGAATTGAAATTTAAACTGTATACATATATCTATGGTCTCTTGCAGTTGTATAAAAGAAAAACTTCTCAGTTATCGTTTAAAAAAATTAGAGCCATTTATGTCGTAAAAAACCGCATATTTCAACACTCTCAAAAATCAAAACCTACAGACAGGGTACTTCCTGTTGACATAGAACTATGAAATTTGGCGAGAGGCATTGTCTCACAGTACACATATAGGAATAAATCTGAAAACTACATTTTTATTTAAATCACAAAAAAATAGGGCCTCAAAATTCACAAAATATGGGTTCAAAATTCAAAGTGAGTAAATCGTATCATGTAAGGTATCATAGGTATCATATAAAATAACTTCATTAGCACATGCTAAAACAGAGTTTTAATTATTTTAACAATGTGTGATTCTCGATGTATGACGAAACTTTTTTGTCAATGGTTATAGTATAGAGATTTTAACAACTTACTTCCCAATTTTGTGAAATATTCTGGATTTGTACATAACCCTCGATGTGCGAGCCTGACTTGCACTTGTCCAGTTTTTTTTTTGTATTTATGGCCACATGAATTATGAATTGATTCTGATGATTCTTTTTTTGTTTGGTAGATTGTACTTCAGAGGTGGTCCCATTTAAATTTTATGAAATTTGGCTGCTGTTTTTGAAAAATCAATAATAATGTTTAAAGTACTACGTTGATGATAGATTGATTCATATTAGCAATTCAAATTCTGTACACCAATGAAGTTGATAATGTAATTTTTGGTGAAAAATAATAATTGTAATACGCAATGTTTGGTTATGGCTATGAAAACTTGTATGCTTGGTCCTGTGTAATAAATACCAACTACAATTTCCCAGAGAAAAATTGTTAGGTACTGATCATAATAAAGTAATTTTACTTACATTAACATTATAAGGGTTGCCGGTGAGCCGTAGATCACGCTGGTACAGTGCCCGTTGCCATCTGTCTTCCAGGGAACGTCTGTAGTGCTGTAAATAAAGCAGTATTCTTAGAACTAGAAATTCATATATATGAAGGAAGGAGTAAGGTCCAGTTATTGGTTATTTAAGTTGATTGTTGCTTCTCAGAAGCTTGATAGGGTTATAATATATTTCTGAGCTTTCAATTCATTATAAACACAACTAATTTTGACTGAATAGACCTTGAGATAAACTTCTACAGAGTCTATGGACCAGGTAATCTGAAAGTGTTATCTAACCGCTCAGTTCGCGTAAACTTACGTTGCCGAGCACTAAGTTGTGAATGTGATATAGACCCCAACCGGGCAGCCCTAAGCCAGCACACACAATGAAGGCGCTAGGCAGGATTTCGTACCACATTTTAATGAAAAAACTGAAAATTCACAACACCACAAGTGTTTTCGTAGGAATCGTCCAAAATTCGGTGACAGTGACAGAACAAGTAGTAAATTTCCGAACACCATATAGTGATTTTAAATTCTACCATCATCAGTGCTGCCAAAACTCAAAAAACTTAACAGAAGGTATGTATCCAGCTCCTTGATCCAGCTTTAAGCCGGAAACATACTATCGGACGCGGCTGACGGACGCGACTTAGCAGTGTGCACGTCTTAAGTTGGAAACATAGTATCAGATGCGGCTGACGGACGCGACTGACAGCCGCGACTTAAGCCGGAAACATACTATCGGACAATGTGTAGCAATGTGTAGAGTCTTAAAACATCCGGTGTGCCAGATCGCTCTCGGACGTCGAGACGCTCAAGGTCGTCCGAAGATGACATCCGCAACTTATGTCCGATAGTGTGCACGGCTCAGTGTACATGAATTATCAAGATACCTATCAGTCGCGGCTGTCAGTCGCGTCCGTAAGCCGCGTCCGATAGTAATTAGTATGTTTCCAGCTTTAAAACAACCGGCGCGCCAGATCACTCTCGAACGTCCGAACGCTCAAGGTCAGTCCAAGCTGACGTCCGCGACTTAATTTATGTCCGATAGTGTGCACGGCTCAGTGTACATTAATTATCAAGATACTCGTACCTATCAGTCGCGGCTTTCAGTCGCGTCCGTAAGCCACGCCCGATAGTATGTTTCCAGCTTTAGACGAGGTATTGCGTAGTTTAATACTATAACAAGTACACACATGGATGTGATTCCTCTCGCGAAACTCAATGCGACCTCTTTGGAATTTCCCCACGGACGCTTCGATGGTATATGATGGGTTGTAAAGTCTTCGAATAATAAGCACTGCTTTGTACATATTAGAGAGCCAACCCAGATTTTGAACATTGTTGCCGATTGACTTCTGTCTTACCTACATCCATTGATCCACAACATGGCGGATGTATCTAATGGTGGGCAGCATGGCAATAATGTAAAACTAAAAAAATTAGTGGTTTTTAATTAACTGTTTAATTACGAAAGACTGTCGCATCGAATTAAATTGTTTTTTTCTCCCTATTATGAGTCACCGTCAGTCATTGATCCAAGAAAAAGAACACGTAAACATGCCCCGTACATAAAAGAACATGTCTTTTGGTAATCGTTAGGTATGAAAGTGAAACATAGGCAAAAAAAACACTGGTTGGCAAGTGATCATCGGTCAAAAACGCAGGAAATCATGTAAAAAACCATACGAAAACAACAATCCGTCATACTACAAAAGATTTACGCACGCTTTAGGCAATGTTTATCAGTAGGTACAAATTGCACGGTTAAACAGTGTTTAAATCATTGAGGAAGGAATTAAATATTTTGTGATAAGGCGGTGTAGTTTTAATTTTCGCGTAAACCTCACTGTACCTTGTTTAATCAGAGCATAAAGGCTTTTATTATTAGATACATTGATATCATCATAAATGGATCACAGTGTCACAACTTTTCTTTTGTCACAACACAGGTTTTTTCTTTTCCTTTTTTTGTGTAGGTACATCAAATCAAATCCCACGACGACGAAGCGTTTGATGAATGTAGCACACTGAGAGCATGCTGCAATGACTAAATTAGATCAAAACAAAATTTTACTAACAAGTTTGAGCCCCGTTGCTTCCTCAAGTCCAGCTCTAAACTTCAATGTGCATAGGTACTTACATTTCCTAAGACTAAATAATGTAACCAATACAGTCCGAATCCAGGTAAAGCCAATCCTGTGAAAATAATTGCAGCTCCTGGGAGAATTTCAAACCACATGATAAATAAAGATTGGAATAATCTCAACTATCAGAAATTATACGTAATAATTTTGGAAAATCAATAAGGACGAGATATTAATAAAACAGCAAGTTTGTAAGATTTTTTTCGATAGCTATCAAATGTCTTCGCCATGAATGGAATGATCATATGATGAATGGCAATGAATGTCGTACCAGAGAGTAACTTATAGTCGTGACAAAGAAAAAAAATTTTTGCAAGGTTTCAAATATTTATACAAAATAAGTATTTATTATTTTTGAATTCCGTAGCTTTTGACGGCGGCTTCGCATATACTCGTATAATAATAATATTTTGATTGCTGTGCAATCTCATTCCATAGAAACCATTTATTTTTTCCTGATAAAATTATTAAGGCATCATTGCCTTATAAAACCATTTTATCACAAAAATACCAAAGGTATTGATGTTGAAAGGAGGTAACTGATTACTGAATAAGGAGCAAATTCTGAACGTGAGATCATACGATTAAAACAATGTACATATAGAACGTATCATCTCCCCTCCCATTATAGAATGCTATCTACGCTGCGCCGCCCTTGATTTTATTATAAATGTTTAAGCCAAGTTTGAACCATGGTTTGAATCACAGAACAGCGGAACTTTTTGATTTTAATAACCTGGCAATCGATTTTTATCAGTAAATGGCATTTTTTAAATTTTACCATCTGGCAATCTGTTTCAGATGTAGTGTCATTAAAAATGGCAGCGCTCCCGATCGATGAGTTCCCTGTCTGGGGATTAATGCCCAAAAAAGAAACAGGAGTCGTTTCATTTCTGACTAAAAATGAAACTTACGACGGCAGGGACACTATTATTGCAATTTTTGATTCGGGAGTCGACCCGGCGGCCGAGGGTCTCAAGGTAAAAAAATATGACTCGTCACGATTTGTTTGGTTGCATTTTTTTGCGAATTTGCAGGATTATTTGATGAATTTGCGGTTTCAGGTGACGAGCACTGGTGAAACGAAAGTTATTGAGAGGTATGACTGCAGCGGGTGCGGCGACGTGGACACTAGCACGGTTATTCGGAAGCTGTCCGAAGGGACCATCGCCGGCTTGACTGGGCGAAAACTGAAGGTAAATAAGCCAAGCTGACCATTCTGTTGCTATGTGCCACTTTTTTAAACTTGATTTGTTTGGTCAGGTCAGTTCGAGGTCAATTACATTTCTTTTGTTAGAAGGCAGACAGTGATTTGCATGGTTATTTTGATGCTATTTTTAGATCTATTTAGCATTTTATTATTTAAAGATATTGCACAATATTTTTCTCTTATATTCTAAAGGTTTATTATTCCATTTGGACCTTTAAAGTAATTTTTATGTTATGGTTTTGATGTTAAATTTTCCCAGTTCCCTAGCTCTGACTTCTCAGAAGTTCAGTCTTGACAGATTAAGATTAGATAAATATACTGTTCTAACACAGCACTTATGAATAGATTATATCAGTTACTGTTAAAAACTACTACAATGCTCTGTATCAGGCCAAGACACACTGGGTTGCTACATCAACATAGATACATGTAAATAACTCAGATAAAAAGAAAATAAATTTACTGATAATTTTATCAAAGGCAATTTTCTATGGAATAGCTGATTTTTTTTTCTAATTTGTTGTTCCTAAGTTAACATGATTATAGGCTGAATAACCGAAGTCGGTGAATTTGAAGTTAGCTACAAGTTGCACAATATCCAATCAACTTGCAGCATTATGTGATTATCAGGCAAGATTGGATATTGCACAGCTTGTGCCTAACTTCACATTCGCCAACTTGTATGATTTGGCCAATACTCTTTCAGACTACATCATTTTCCCTGATAGAACAGATAAGCCAAATATTGGACCTACTGTAACATTTTCCTGTGCCAGAGACAGGGATCACAGGCAATTTCTAGAGGAGGTCTATGTAGAGGTCTTTATGCTGGACAATCTGATATTTAAGGAAAAATTAAAATGTACTATTATAAGATATTAGAGAATATAGGCTATTGTTATTTATTTTACTAGCTTTTACTTGCGGATTTGGCCGCATAATATTTTGATCTCATAGGAACCTTTCATTTGATAAAAAACCAGACAAGTGCGAGTCAGGCTCGCACATTGAGGGTTCTGTACAAATCCAGAAAATAAATTGGGAAGTAAGTTGTTAAAATCTCTATACTATAACCATTGACAAAAATTTTTTTTTACATTTCTCATCATACATTGTTAAAATAATTAAAAACCTGTTTTAGCATGTGCTAATGAAGTTCTTTTATACAATACCTTACATGATACGATTTACTCACTTTGAATTTTGAACCCATATTCTGTGAATTGTAAGGCCCTATTTTTTTGTGATTTAAATAAAAATGTACAGTATTCAGATTTATTCCTATATGTGTACTCTGAGACAATGCTTCTCGTATAATTTCATAGTTCCATGTTAACAGGAAGTACCCTGTAGGTTTTGATTTTTATGAGTGTCGAAATATGCGGTATTTTACGACATAAACGGCTCTAACTTTTTTAAACGATAACTGAAAAGTTGCAAGAGACCATAGATATACATGTACAGTTTAAATTTCAACTCGATATCTCTACGCGTTCCCGAGATAAAGAGTCTTGACATACACACAGACAACAAAGTGATCCTATAAAGGTTCCGTTTTTTCAGTTTGAGGTACGGAACCCTAAAAAGTAGCCTATGTCACTAAGTCCATGGCACAAATCAAGTCAATCTGTTGCTCTGTTGCATGTAAGGGGAAGAAACCAA
Organism: Hypomecis punctinalis; assembly: GCA_949316475.1. Classification (NCBI taxonomy): domain Eukaryota; kingdom Metazoa; phylum Arthropoda; class Insecta; order Lepidoptera; family Geometridae; genus Hypomecis; species Hypomecis punctinalis. The sequence continues at coordinate 1,590,799 of OX438798.1, forward strand.
CAAATACTATGGGATTTATATTGTATGTAAGGATTAACATTTTCCTGTTCACAGATACCTGAATCATGGAAAAACCCCACGGGCGTGTGGCGAGTGGGCACCCTACACCCATTCAGCATTTACCCAACAAAAGTAAAAGTGCGCATGCAAGAACATAGGAAAGAACACTATTGGGATGTGAAACATAAGCCCGCGTTCGCCGAGGCTAATAAGGCACTGCAAGATTTTGAGTTAGAAGTTGGTTAGTAATGAAAAAAATATTTTTATAATTGCATGTCTTATTAACTTTTTTTTATTTTATTTATTTAAATGACAATACTACACTACTACTACATAGAAAGCAATTGGATCATCCACAGACCCTTGAAGGTCTAATTAATTGTTTACTTAATATTAGAAATCTGAAAGTGTGTTTGTATGTTACTCTTTCACACATCAATGGAGAGACAATCAGTGTGATTTTTTGCATGGATGTAATTTTAAGGTCTGAAAGTATTTTATTTTATTTGGAAAACATATAGTGATAGATTATTATCTTTTTTTTATACACATGAGTTATAATCAAATAATAGTTATCATTCGTCCAGAGAACTCGGTACAGAGCGGACGCGTGCTGCTCGCGCTTTCGGATTTTAGTAGTTTTTGTGTTATAACATTTGTGATTGGCTAATACCTTGACATCGACTCCTCTCGTTTCGTCTTGTTCAAATCTTACGGCAGACTCCACCCAGTGGGCGGCGGGAGTGAGAAGGATTGCATCGAGGCGTCGGCTGTTCGTGGACACCCATCAAGGACTATCTTCAAAGGGTGAAAAACGAGACTGTTGGTGAGTGGACGCGAACCGGCGGTCAGCGCCACGGAGGTCGGGAGCTCAAACCACTGAGCCACAGAGCAGTGTGCGCGGGCGCCGAAAACTGAGGCCTGATTCTGATAGCCGTCCACACATTCCTAGGCAAATATGTCATCACGTGCAAAGAAATACTGTTGCTGTGCAAGTTGCCTCAGCGAGCTTCTGCCGGAAGATAAGTACATTGAGTGTACACGTGCAAGTTGTAAAAAACGATACCACATAGATATTATTTGCAGCGGGGGTTCGGTGCCGGCTGCCGACCAAGTCAGAAACTGGATATGCCCCGCATGTGCATGTCAATTCAAAAAAGGTGGCGACAACTCATTAACGCCGGTTCGAGGCTCCACGGTAACGCCTGATGGAAATGTAACTTTACGTCAGAAGAAAAATCAGGCTCCTTCAGATAACGCAGTACTAGCACGGGAAATACGATCTCTACGGGAACAAATGACCGGTTTTCATAGCAACATGGAATCATTAATGGCCACAACAGTCACGCGGCTTGAAGGACGCGTAGAGGAGTTGCTCTCGAGGCTCGCGGCGAGTGACGAAAGAATGAATGCCATGAGAACAGATTACGAAGCTGAAACCGCATCACTCAGACAACGAGACTGGTCGTTAGAAGATCAGCTACGTAACCAGGCACAGGCATCGCTGCGCAATCAAATTGAGATTGTAGGATTACCCGAAACTCCCGCGGAAAATCTTTGCCATATTGCGCTAATTGCTGCAAAGAAGGTAGGAGTGGACATGACTGTAGAGGATATTGATTGGATCGAGAGAACAGGACCTAAAAGAAAAACCACTCGATCAGAAGGTGATTCAAGACCTCGAAACACCACCGATAATTTACCTCGTCCAATAGTTTTGAGCGTTACTCGTCGTGTGAGAAGAGATGACTTCCTAAAAGCAGCCAAAAGCAGAAAATCACTCACAGCTGACGAACTTGGAGTTGGCGATCAACCAATTAAGGTTTTCTTCAATGAACGGTTGACACGCGAAAACCGCTTGTTATTTCGCGAAGCTAGGAAACGCAGCACAGAAGCGGGCTTCAAGTTCTGTTGGCCCAGCAACGGCTTTATTTATATCCGCAAAAGAGAAGGTAGTCCCGCCATGCAGATCCGAAGCAATGAAGAACTCACTATCAAATTATACGGCTCAAACACGGCCCCAGGTGTCTAATCATGGACATCCACAAAACCTGGATTGTAAATTCGAAACGAAGTCAGCTTTTCTAAATATAGTTTATTTCTTACTAGTTTTACTGCTTGAACATGTTCTAAATTCTAAATTCTATACTGTCTGTAAACTCAAAATAGATATTGCACTGCTAATGTTGGTAACACAGTTCACAATCACCACACTCTCATACACATATGCACTTCATAAAAACTCTCATATATTGGGCATTAAAATCGTGGTTTTCTCAAATCTGGCATTGAGCTTTTTAACCAGGAAGCATTTTTTCAATGTTTGGCCGCTATGGCCACGTTAGAAGTTGTTAATGAGTTGGACGAAACTCTTACTGTCGAATGCCACGTTTTCGAAGATGTTGAATCATGTAAAAATGTTCTAAATCATTCTTATAATTTCAAAATATTAACGTTTAACATAAGAAGTATACAGAAAAATTTTGATGAATTTTTGGTTCTTCTAAAAAGATTAGAAATTAATTTTGACGCCATAATTTTGACGGAATGCCATCTTGGTACCTGTTCACTGTTGAGAACCATACCCGGGTATTCGCATTATAGTACACCAGTCGTTTGTAACAAGTCGGGAGGCGTAGTGGCCTATGTTCGCTCCGACTGGAGCGTCAACGTATGCTATTCAAACATTTCTGACGCTGATAGTTTGCTTTTGAATCTACCCAATGGTCACTCTATATTGGGTGTTTATAGATCTCCATCTTATGCAAATATCAGCGGTTTTCTCAATTCTATGAATACCGCAGTACGAAAACTAATCACAGAAAATATAAAGGTACTAATTTCTGTAGACATTAATTTAAATCTTCTGCAAGATAATAATCAAATCAACGATTACCTTTGCTTAACAGCTGAGCTGGGATTAAAACACTTAATAAACCTACCTACTAGAGAAACTTCATGCCTGGATCACGTCATAGTTGATGTCAGAACGCAAGCAATCGGATTAATCTGTAAGACAAGCGTTACCGATCATGATCTTGTCATGGCTGGGTTAAAAACTTCTCCACCAAAGATAAGTCCAACTAGAATTTCAGTTAAAACTGACTACGAGAAAATTTGCAATGACTTACTAGCTGTGGATTGGTCTGACATTATGCTCTCGACTGATGTCAACAAAGCGGCTGAACAGCTTACAAAGACACTCGAAGATCTAGTAAATAAACACACTAAGCAGATACACGTTAGTCGCAGGAAATGCGTGTTAAAAGATTGGATTACTCCTGGTTTAGTGAAATGTATGAGGCACAGAGATGCATTACATATGCTGGTTAAGAAAAGTCCTAACAATTCCGAAATCGAGAAAATATACAACAGGTATCGTAACGTACTTTCTCACGTTCTGAGAAGCTTAAAAGCTGAACATAATAAAAGACTGTTCTTAGAGAGCAAAAATAATCCCAGAAAGCTATGGAAAACGGTCAAAAAAGTATGTGAGCTAGATAATAAAAAAGACAGTAACGCTGAACTTTTAAAATTAGGCAATACACCATCTAACTCCCTTAATTTATGTAATGACTACTTCATCGATGTTGGCCAGAACCTTGCTGATAAAATCTTGGATGGCTTAGGGAAAACTCAAGAAGAATTAGCTTCAAATGTTGACGTATCAGCGAGCTCTCCAGACTCCTTCTTTATGTCTCCGACTGATCTATCAGAGATACGAAACCTTATAAACTCACTTAAGAATGATAAGGCACCGGGAAAAGATGGCCTGAAAAATTCACTAGTAAAGAGAATTTGTCCCTTAATTTTAGAACCGCTTGCACATATCATCAACCTGAGTCTAAGTTTAGGGCTCTTTCCCGAATGCTGGAAAATCGCCGCAGTGATACCGATACATAAAGATGGATCTAAATTGAACGCTTGCAATTACCGTCCGATATCGCTTCTTCCGGTGTTTTCTAAGATTCTTGAAAAAATTGTCAACAGAAGGTTGATAGATTTCTTGGAAAGCCGCAACATCCTAACGCCCTTTCAGTTTGGTTTTCGTCGGAAAAAATCAACTGAGAATGCCGTAACACTTTTATTGGAAAATTTGACGTCATCTATCGACAGCGACCAAAAGTGCATCGGAGTCTTTCTGGACCTGGCCAAGGCTTTTGATACCGTGTCCCCAAAAATCCTGCTAAGGAAACTAGAAAAAATGGGGATACGAGGAACTCCTTTGGCCTGGTTCAAGAGCTATCTCTTTGGCAGGAAACAATTTGTATCCCTTGGTGGTCATATAAGCGACACCAAGAATACATATTTTGGAGTGCCACAGGGAAGCATACTAGGACCCACACTCTTTGTTGCGTATATTAACGATATTGCAGACCTGATGACAGTACACAAGGACATACAAATTGTATGCTATGCTGATGATACGGCAATTGTGTTCCGTGGAGAGACCTGGGAGAGTGTTTTTGAGAAAGCCGAGTCTGGTCTGTCCTCTGTCGCTAACTGGCTTCATTCGAACCTCCTAACTCTGAACACAAATAAAACTAAATACGTTTGTTTCCAGAAAACCAAGGTTTCGAAACCTCCAGAGACGCACGAAATCAGAATTCACAAATGTTTGAACTTGAGCCTCCTGCAAACTCAAACATGCTCCTGTTCGTGCTCGAAAATAGAACGCGTTGCTGCTATTAAATACCTCGGAGTCACCCTTGATGAAATGTTGTCATTCAGGCCTCATATTGACGCTCTGTCGGGACGAGTCAGGAAAATTATTAATATAATGAAACTACTGCGAGACGGAGCGGACAAGGAGCTGCTCCTGATGGTCTATGTAGCTTTTTGCCAATCGATTCTATCCTACTGCATTCTTGCTTGGGGTAGCGCTGCAAAAACTTTAATGATAAAGATTGAAAGAGCCCAGAGAGCGGTTCTTAAAGTAATGTTCCGCAAGCCTTATAGATACCCAACCAGAAGTCTCTACGCGGAATCGCAAGTACTAACAGTCCGTCAACTATTTGTACAAAAAGCGGTACTCACACATCACAAAGTCGCTAGTCAAGCCTCATGGGACAACTCCATAATCAAAAAGCGGAGACCTGACGTAAAAGTGCCCCGTGTTAAGTCCGTGTTTGCAAGACGTTTTAGTAATTTCGTGCTTCCGTTTCTATATAAACGCTCTATAAAGTTTTGTAATCTAAGCGGTAGTTCATTTTACGGCGCTAAAGAGAAAGTAAAGAAATGGCTACTCACACTTGATTACGATGCTACTGAGTCTCTGTTTATCATACATACTTAATACATAATAATGACTATCTAAAATAAATGAATTGAAATTCAAATTTACCAGAAACATGATCTTCACTACAATACCTGAAACTGCCCATACGCACGCACACACACACACACACACACACACACACACACACACACACACACACACACACACACACACACACACACACACACACACACACATACCTTTCGCTGTGTTTCCTTTCGTTGTCTATGAAATTTGTAATAACGCAGTCTAAATTAAATTATTGTACAAGTTCTCTACCATGTTTCGTTAATCGGCCTCAGTTTCCCGCGATACAGGCTAGCCCTAGTGCGGGGACTATTGTCAATCTAAATCTGTACATATTCTAAGGAAAATAAAATTTTTGTATTTTTGTATTTGTATTTTGTTAGATGTATAAAATATTAAAAAAAACACATATACTTAGATTATTAGTTAAATTACTGAGATCTTAAATAACTATCCACTATTAACAAATTTTTGCTAGCATAAGTTTAGAATAAAAATCTTTCTTGTCATATTTTACTTGTCAGAAGCCTTGGGTTAAACATTAATTCCAAGCTAGAAAGACATTCTATGTTTATTTCGATAAGCCATTAAGTTTGTAACTTATGTTAGAAAATAGAGTTAAAATGTAAGGATGAAAAATGACTACACTTACGTGATGTCTGAGAAACAATAATGGGTCATTAAAAGACCTATAAAACGATACCAATCACGAGGTATTTGATGAAATATAACTACGCAAATACCTACGGTCGGCGGCCATCTTAGTGACGTCATAACTTCTAAAGTCTACCAGTTATCGCTCAACGACCGCTGGATCCTTGGTCCAGAAGCGATATCGAACATATGATACTAATTGTAGGTAAATAGAAGAAATGGCTCTGAAAATCAAGAAGGAGAGCACTTTTTCAAATCTCGCCTCCTATCTAATAGTACGATTATAGTTTTCAATCGCATTCATTGGGCGATCATTCTCAAGTTGACGCGAGTGCTAGCGCGCGCAGCCGGTTCGAACAAAAAAAAATGCCAGGTCGATGGTTTGGCTCCATTCTTGTCCTTTATAGTTTTAAAAAATATTCCATAAATGGAATTATTAAAAAATAAAAATATTAACATATTCGAACTTGTAAAATGAGGTCCCTGGTCTTTCAAGCAATTGTCAGACTTCAAGTGTAAAGCATCTTTTTTAAAGTTTATCTAAAAGAACTTTAGTGTTCAGTGAAAATGTTTTATAATTATTTAAAGACATACCAAAATCCTTAAAAATTAGTAATCTATTCAAAATATTGTAATATTTGCAGTTTCTAAAAACCCAACATTAAGTCCAGAAGAGAAACTCCAGAAGGAAGAGCTGGAAGCGAGGGTAGACGCGCTGCAATCAGCTGAGAAGAAGTTCAATGACCTCGGCCCAATTTATGACTGTGTGCTGTTCCACGATGGAGATGTCTGGAGGTTCGTCTTAGATATTAAACACAACATCACGGTAATGGTATCTAACAGTATTGTGACTCGGCCCTGACTTTGAAATAAACACCTACAGCCCCGCGTGACCACGCTCTACGTAACGCGCTAGGGCTGCCCGCCTGAACCCTGGAACCGGGGCGTTAGAATACGGTTCCGGTATCCCCTGCCTGTCGTAAAATGTCACTAAAAGGGGCACCTGCCGGAGGAGACAACGGCCCGGCTAATTAAGCACCGTTGTAATAATACATGTATCGTTTTTGGAACGTCAATGTACATGCTAGAAGGCACTGGTGCGTTCCATCGGAGATCCCAGTGCCGTATACAGAGCATAAAAGGCGGCTACAGAGGGGTTTTAGTGGTTAAGTCCACATAACCCAGTTGCACCCCAACGCAACTGGGTATCTGTAAAAGATTTCCCCCCCGTCTACAAAAGAAAAAAAAAGGGCTGCTTGCCTGGAAGGTAAACTGCAGGCTAACTGATTACAAAACCACACACACGTTCGTTCGTCACGGCGCGCTCCTGTGACTGTTGTGTAAGAAGTGTATACTGATCTCCGAGGCGCGTAGGTATGATTCGCGTTCAAACTGTATGAAGACGGAATACTGTTAGATACCATTACCGTGCCAACATTAAGTCTAGAAAGAAGAGCTGGAAGCTCGAGTCGAGGCGCTGCAGCCGGCTGAGAAGAAGTTCACGTCCTCGGCCCAATATATACAAAAGCCGCTAGTAGTTGTTGAATTTAAATTTTAAATGAATCCAAAAAGAATAAATAAATAAATAAATAAATAAAAAACTACTCAAGTCCAATAACTCCACTAACTAGACTACAGTAGTAAACTTGTTGCAGTGGTCTCGAACCTACTGATTTGGGGCCTGTTTTACCGAAACACCGAAATGATTACGACGACGACCCCCTACTAGTCCGGGAGGTAAGCGCAAAAAATGCAACTACTTTCTAAAAGCTGATTTTTTGGAATTAAGTAGTCATGGTGGTGCATGGTGTACAACCATACCCCGGATTCAGTCTGCTGCATGGAGGAGACTGGAGAGCGCATGGGCCCCATTGTTTTGTTGAAACAATGGGTCACCGATTTTAAGCGGGGGGAGAGGTAAGCTCCGCTGGCTGTAATTGGCTGACGCCAAAATGACGCAATGACAACATTTCTTGTAGTGGTGCCAAAAATGTTACTAGCAAAATATAGATATCGATATTTTTGACTTGGTTCTACTTTGAATAAAATATCGTATCGCAATAACTCTTCTTTTTAACTATTGACACGATACTGGATCAAAAATCGTATCGAAACCACACAATCGTATCGTCTCAACAAAGAGCGGCTTTAGAAAATATTATTTCTGTGTACTTTGCCACTTACAGGTTGGCCGACGTAAATAAGTATTGTATCTAAAACATTAAACTTTGATGGTATAAAAGACAATATGTTCTATTTTTTAAAATACGATACCAGATCGATCCAAAATATCGTATCGAAACAAGCGGATCGATACACTGCGATGCGATCCATTGCAATCCAAAGTATCGATACAAACACCTGGATCGAGCATCCCTAGTCGGTAGTCATCTAAAGCGCCTATCGATGGTGAGCGAGGCCGCCCCGCGCACTTTCTCCACTGGTTAATATGCTCCTTGGTCTGCTGTAATACTTAGCGTTTGGTGGGGATACCAGTTTGATTTTTTTTTAAATTAATATCTTGCGACTACTTTTAAAAGCTGAAAATTGATGTGCGAGTAGAAAAATAAATAAAAAAAAATGTTTAACCGAAGCAAATTATATTTAATTTAAAAAAAATTCAAACTGGTATCCCCACCAAACGCTAAGCATTCCAGCTGACTGAATCCAGCGGGGTATTGTTGTACACCACCATGACTAACCAATACCAAAAAATCTGCTTTTAGAAAGTAGTTGCATTTTTTGCGTTTACTTCCCGGGATATACAGAATTAGGTGTCGTCCGGCTACATAAAGTACACTATTTATGGTTTGAAACTTGGTACCAATATACCGATATTCCTTTGCAGTATACCGATTTCGCATTTTGTCGTTCGAGACCACTGATCTATTGTATTATTTCAGAGCGTGTATCGACACGTCAGAGAGTGGCGATCTATCGTCGGGGGTGTACCTGGGCGAGTACAGCTCGACGCTGGAGCACGCCCATCTCACGCCTTTCGACGAGATGACTGTTAGCGTTAATGTGCACGACGACGGGAATACTTTGGAAGTGGTCGGCATGTGCTGTGAGTACTGCTCTTTATAGGTTGTGTACCCGGACGAGCTGTTGTCCGGGGTGTACCTGGGCGAGTACATCACGACTCGGGAGCACTACAATTATCCACTTTGGTTTAGATGAACTGTCTATTTGATTCTCTACATTTGATGGCAGTGGCCTAATCACGAGACCATAGCAAAATACGACCGCTAGAAAACAGAATTGAATTGTTTATTTGCCATGACAGAGGTGCAGTGACAAATACTGATATATTGCTTGTTATTATTATATACTATGGGACTAATCGCGCACTGTAATTACTATTTATTTATCTCGTAATTTTAGTGCGCGATTAGTCCCGTAGTAGATAATAATAATGTGTTCAAATCGCGAAAGTTTAAAAACAACATAATATTGCTTGTTATTTCAGCGACCCACGGCACCCACGTGGCAGCCATAGCATCAGGCTATTTCCCCAACGAGCCGGAACGTAACGGAGTAGCCCCCGGAGCCAAGATAGTCTCCCTCACCATTGGGGACAGTCGGCTGGGCTCCATGGAGACTGGAACTGCCCTCGTCCGAGCTTGCATTAAAGTCATGGAGCTGTCGAAGAAGATGAAGATTGACGTCATTAATATGAGCTATGGGGAGCACGCTCATTGGTCTAATACTGGGTGAGTTAGAATCAATTATGATAATTTAACCCATTGCCATCCTCCGTACCCGTGCGTGTACAGCTTTTTAAGAGGTCATTGCGTTTTTCAGATCATTACTAGTTTTATGTAGTGTCCACTGCCTCGGTGGCTCAGTGGTTAGTGACCCTGACTTTTGGGTCAAAGAGGCGTGGGCTAGATCTCCACCCAGGCCAAATATTTATGTGATGAACATAGGGGTTTGCTCTGTGTCTGGGTGATATTTAGTTACTATCTATATAAGTATGTATTTAAAAATATGTATATAGTATAGCCATATCACAAGCTTAGCTTAGTTTGGGTTCAGAGACCATGTGTAAGATGTCCCCTATACTCCATAAAATTTAACTTGATCTCTGTGACAGCTGTCAGAAAAATCAAGCTTATGAAGTCCTGAATTTCTTAATAGTATAGACAGTACCTGTCAATGTCATACTTTATGGGCATGCCAATTAGTGATGGGCGACGAATGAGCGTGACCACAGAGTATTAGATAGAGTTTTATTTAAAAAATCGATAGTTTATACTAACAATATTTATTTTTTCCACCACTATCTCAACTCTAAAAATGTCAATCTTCTATGTCAATGTCACTGTCGCAGAGATCAAGTTAAATTTTATAGAGTATAGTATTTATTTTTATATTAATAACTAAAAGTGATTTTATGAATAGAAAACTATTTAGTTGAGTTCTTTTCACTATGTGATTTTAAGTATTAGATTTATTAGAATAGAAAATTTAGTTCTTTCACATGATTTCACAATGTGTATCGATGTGACCCTTCATGATTGAGTATCTTCAATGCAGGACGTCTCAGATTCGATTCCCGGCCGAGTCGATATTTGAGTAATGAATTTAAATTTTCCTGTTGTCCTGGTCAATTTGTATGATCCATGGCATTCCGATACATGAAATCCTGTCAAATGTGTAGCATTATATTATGTTATATTTTTTTAATTGTGTGCAGGCGTATCGGCGATATAATAAGTACGGTGGTGAGCCGCTACCGAGTGTCCTGGGTGGTGTCGGCGGGCAACCATGGCCCGGCGCTGGCCACCGTGGGCGCTCCGCCAGACATAGCGCACCCCGTGCTCATCGGTAAGTTATTATTTATTACTAGCTCACCCGGTGAACTAATTAGGGTTCTGTACCTCAAAAGGAAAAACCGGAACCCTTATAGGATCACTTTGTTGTCCGTCTGTCCGTATGTCAAGACCCTTTATCTCGGAAACGCGTAAAGATATCGAATTAAAATTTAAACTATATATGTATATCTATGGTTTCTTGCAGTTGTGTAAAAGAAAAACTTCTCAGTTATCGTATAAAAAAGCTAGAGCCGTTTATGTCGTAAAAAACCGCATATTTCGATACTTATAAAAACCAAAACCTACAGGGTACTTCCCGTTGACATAGAACTATGAAATTTGGCGAGAAGCATTGTCTTAGAGTACAAATATAGGAATAAATCTGAAAACTGTACATTTTTATTTAAATCACAACTAATGGGGCCTAGATTCACAAAATATGGGTTCAAAATTCTAAGTGAGATTTTAACAACTTACTTTTTTACAACCAATTTTGTGAAATTTTCTGGATTGACGGAACCTGACCTTGTCCGGTTTTAGTTTTTATACGATTTTATTTTAGCATAGTCCTCTTGTAAAGCCTTTAGTTATAAGCAATGTTGTTATTTTTTTATGCATAACTTACATCTAGACATATATATTTTTATAAGACATTTTCAAACATAAAAATCTTATCAGCGAACCTAAATTACTTAACTAAATATCACTAAAAACTACTAACAAAATAAAAAAAGCAATCACTATACTGCTGTAATATTTCAAACTACTTAAACTTAAATTAAAAACTGCATAAAAACCAAATATAAGCACCATATTTGGTTTTTGTGTAGTTATATACATATTAGTTTCTAAATTAAAATACAATTAAAGGAACATAACGAAAAAATATCATCTCAAGAGATTATTATCACCTATCAACTCACTAATTCGGTCGATTCTAATTTCGATGGCATTAGCGCCACCAATAGTAGGAACATTTTGTATGGGAAAATTAAATCAACGGTTTATTATTTTCCACGTGATTTTCTTAATTTCAAGGACAGGGCTGAAACGCAATATAACTATTGACCAAATCATATAAATTGGCGGATGTGAAGTTAGCTACAAAATGCGCAATATCTGTCCTGCTTTGGAATGAGCTGCCTGTAGCTATCAGGCAGGCTAAGTCTCTCCATATATTCAATAACCTAGTTTTCAAACACTTTCTTTCATTTTGTTAAATAACAACTATTTTCATGATATTTATTGTATTAATGTAATTGTTTACGTATGTATATATAATTTTACTAGTTTTTACCCGCGGCTTCGCCCTCATGATATTTTGATTTTTGACGACGCAATATCATTATAGTTTGTAGCCTATATGTTATTCTGATATATAAGCTATATTATTGCAAAGTTTCATCTCAATCCTTTCAGTAGCTTTTGCGTGAAAGAGTAACAAACATCCATCCTCACAAAACTTTCGCGTTTATAATATTAGTAGGATTGAAGATGTAGTATATTATTATAATGTGTAATTATTGTATTTAGTTTGTAAGATAATAATTGTTATTTTTTTTCCACATTTGTTTATTATACACCACCAACCACATTTTTGTACTCTGATTTCTGTACATCCAAAGGTATCCTGGAAGAAATCGCTCAAGGCGATAAGGTCGCTCTTGCACCACTTAATTTCAAGAATACTTACTATGTTTTTTGTTATTTAAGCTGTTTTTTGGTGTACAATAAAGTTATAATGTATCCAATTTAAATCAAAATACGTAAACCTCACGCTTACATTACTTTATACGCAATACCGTGGTATTGGAGCCTTCACAATGTATTTGTATATGGCAGGAGTGGGAGCATACGTGTCTCCAGAAATGATGTCAGCAGCGTACTCCATGCGGAGCAAGCTGTGCGGAGGCGCGTTCAGCTGGAGCTCGCGCGGGCCCGCGGCCGACGGCGCCAGCGGAGTCTCCGTGTGCGCGCCCGGAGGGGCCGTAGCTGCGGTCGCCAGGTCATTCTCATCATAATATCACCCGTAGGACGTCCACTGCTAGACATAGTTCTCCCCTATGGATTTTTCAATAAGAACGGTTAAGACAATTGTGAGGTGCCTACTTGTCCAAAAATTGATATAATTCTTTTTTTTTTATTTATTTCAGTTGACCAACATTGTGTACATCAATACATTGTCAAAAGATTAAACATAAAAAATAGGAGCTTAAATGTCACAATAATTATAGGTGAAGACAACATGCATTAAAATCGAGAAATTAATTAATTGAGAAAATAAATTACAGTCAAAATTTAATAATCAAATATTGAAGAAAACAAAACTATGCAGTCAAAATTCAAAGACAGAAACAACAACAAAAATCCTTTAAGCGTAGTCCAAATAAAGTTGGCGTCAGTCAACAAACTTAGTTATAGATATTCAACAACAAACACTGGTGTGATTACCTACCGACCTTTGTATGGAATGACGAACGAATAGAATAGAATAGAATAGAATACTTTATTGACCTTATAACTACGTGTGTTACATTAGGTACGTCAAATTTACAATCAAAAGAAAATCATAATTATATAAATTTTAGCAGTCTGGCAGTAATAATAATAAACTATAATGAAAATATAATCCAAAACTGATATTATAAACTAATGATGTCAATGTTAAAAAAATATAAAATGTACTAAAAATATATAAAAGTTTAACGTATGACAAGAAAATAAATGTCAGTGTCAATTAATTATAAAAACGATCAGTAAATTTAAATGAAAACCAATTGCACAGAATAATATAAAAATAAAAATGTCCAGTACATAATAATCAAGTTAAAAAGTCAAATTTCATCAATTATCCATTAATATTACAAGTAATTTCATTTTCTTTTTATTGTTCGCTCTACTTAATTAATATCAGAGTCCTTTTCACACAAGAATGAAGATTCGCTTAGATGCATGCTCATAAATTCATTGATGGAATAAAAAGGATTGATTTCGAAAAATTGCTTTAGTTTCCTTTTAAAATCATTTGCATGTAGTTTAGTTATAGCTTTTGGTAGCTTTTTAAACATAGCAATTTTGTTATAGATGCCTTGTTTTCTAGCTTTGTTAAGCCTTACTTGTGGCATATACCAGTCATCATTGCTTCTGAGATTATAATTGTGCTTTTGTCTCTCTTTTTTTGTAACTACCAGTTTTCCAATTTCATCATACATTTCTATCAGACAGTTGTAAATGTATAGAGATATCACAGTCATAATTTTATTCTTTTCAAACTCTGGTCTAGCAGAAGAACGCTTCTTTAGTCCGAATATTATTCTGATGGCCTTTTTTTGCGCCTTTAGTACTTTTTGGACGTCTGCGCCGTTACCCCACACAGTAATGGCGTATCTAATTCTGGATTGAATATAAGAGTAGTACAAAGCTATTATAGATTTTTTATCTAACAGAGATCTTAATTTCAACAAAGCATAGTTCGCACTTGAAATTTTTTTACATAACTTTTCTATATGGGCCGAATGGCTAATAGTATGATCAATAGTGTAACCTAGAAAAATATTTTCTTGTATACCTGGATTTTTATTTAAGCCCTTACGCGACTGATACTGCATGATCACACTCTTATCAGCATTCAAGGCAATTCCATTGGCAGAAAACCATTCTGTGAGGTCACGCATTGCTTTAGATATTTTGGTATTCAGTAAATTCTCGTCTTTATCCTTTATTCCTACGTGAGTATCGTCTGCAAATAAACTTACGTGAGTCCAATCGGGCATAGCATTTACAAGATCATTGATGTAAATAAGAAATAATAAGGGTCCCAGAATAGATCCCTGCGGCACTCCTACGCTTAAATATTCCTTTGTTGAATTTGCTTCATTGACTGATACTATTTGGTTTCTCCTTTGTAGATAAGTTAGAATCAAATTGTACTCAGAGTCTTCAAATCCGTAATACTGTAACTTGAATAGTAATATGTCATGTCTTAAGCAGTCAAAAGCCTTTGACAAGTCGCAAAAAATGCTTGCACATTTATTTGAACTATCCAAAGACTCGAGAATGAAGTAAATCACTTTTCTAATTGCCATTTCTGTCGAGTGGCCTTTACGAAAGCCAATAGTCTACCCTTGAGGAGCTGGGATGGCTCGGGGAGACGCTGGAGGGGAAAAGACAACCCATGCGGGACGACAAAGCATGACTTAGGTATCGCCCGAACACCTAATAAGAATAAGAACGGTTAATGCTATTTGCGCCAATCGGCCATCCATCAGTTCTCCGTGCTATGTACCCTGCCCACCGCCATTTCAACGTGTTTATCCGCTGGGTTGTTATTCATTTCTGATTCCATCAAATATAGATATTCCGAGCATGACCCTCACCAGAGCTTGTCGATATAGTTTGAGCTCACGAGGCTAAAAGTGAAAGACTGTTTCAGTGCATTAAGTCTTCACTTGTAACACACACTGGTCGAAGATTTTCGACTTGTATTTATAATCGGGTTATAGGCCGCCCTCACCTTTCTCAGTCCCCCTTTATCGTCTCCCCCGGCGCTCCTGTACCGCGCAGGCGAAGACTAAGTTAAGCGGTAGGATTATGTATATCAGCACGGTTAGCATGGCAAAGGGAAAAAATATTTTATACACTCTTAATGTAAGTTGTCATCTCTCCAAGGGGATATCCAAAATCCAAATACAATTTTTAATTTGAGTTTTATGTCGTGTATAATGATATAAATATAATTGTATCATTTAACATATCTCCAATTTAAAATTAAAAAATATTTTCCGGACTATATAGCGCGATGTCGTAAATTTCATATACTTCCCTTACATATCAGACGTAATATTGCTGATATCGTATATTTATTAAAGATATGTAATGGCGCAGTCGACTGCCCTGAGCTGCTGGAGCGCATAGGTCTAAAAGTTTCGATTAATTCAACCAGGAGACCGTGCTCACTTTTTGTCCCGGCAGTAAGCATTAATTATAGGCAGAATAGTTATCTGATAAGAGCAAGCCGGAGTTTCAACGAAATATCATCCAACTATGATGTTGACTTATTTAATACGTCCGTTGCATGTATGAAACGATTGCTATCGAGCGCATTTTTTGAATAGCTGGGATTTCGCGGGCGGCGGTCGGCCGCTTGTCTCTGGACTCGCGACAGCGCGTTCGGAGTTGGGTTGGCGATGGCCGCTTGTGCATTCACTGCTATTTATTTAATTATTTATACTTTCTGTCTACTCGATCATCATCCTCATTTAAATTTACTCGTAAGTAAGTAAGTAAGTTCGTATAGGCCGGGTGGCTAGCCCTGGTGTCAGAGTTTTTTAGGCCGCCTGAAGGCCTTTGACATGGCTAAACGGTTAAAACAACCGGGACCTACAATTTAACGTGTCATCCGAGCCACGGTAGCGCTCAGTTGGAAAATGCTACCAATTTACTCGTGGAACCCTGTAATTGGCCGTCAATAATTATTTTTTTAAATCTATTTTTGTAACATAGCTGTAAGGTTCCCAATAAAAATAAAATAAAATAAAATAATGGTGGAAAGACAATTTGTCCTTTTGCCATGCTACCCGTGCTTTATGTTATTCAAAATACATCAAACACAATATTATACTGAGCCACACAAATCGGCGGATGAGATGTTAGCCGCAGATCACTTCGCCGTGATTGGCTAATTATTGTGCATGTGTGCACAATTCCGACGCTCACTGTTGTAGTGTGTAGGGAGCGCGTGGAAGGCATGAGGTTGGCGGGCGGCGTCTCATTTCTCTGGCTCCCGTGAATGCCTATATTTCTGCTTTTGCGCAGTTCTCTGCGCATAACTTCCCATCCGTCGATTTGTGTGGCGCTCAGTAATAACAGTCTTGTGTTTGTTTAGGTTCACATTGAGTAATTGCCAGCTCATGAACGGAACGTCAATGGCCGCGCCGCACGTCGCTGGAGCTGTTGGTACGTAATTAAAAATTTCAATTATTTTGGGTGTTTGCATGATTTCAATATTTAACCGACTTCATAAAAGTAGGAGGTTCAACACGTACAAATAGAAACATACAGTCGAGTTGAGAACATCTATTGAATTTGAATTATCCATATCCAGAGCCAATTACTTGCTGTAATTGGAAATTGGTCTTTATTGACCCTTTCACCGCCAACAATGTCTATAGAAGCACGAGATTTTCGTGCCCTCAGCGCCAATACTTCTATAGAAGTAATTCATTGTATAACTTAGTAAAATATCATTACGATACATAAAACATTTGTTTCTTGTTGGTGGACTGATTGAAGCCCTAGTTTTCATTTACCCAGACAAAACAGGCTCTCTTTGTTTTTTAAAATGAAACAAAAACGCTTCAAATATTTGCGAGTCCCACACGCCTATAAATTCATATCAAGTAAGCTAGTGATATGGCGCGAAAGTTGCATTCATTATAATCCGATAAATGTATTTTGTTTTCTTGCAAAAGTTCATAAAGTCAATAAATTCCGGCCAGTAAATAAAGTAATTAGGTAATACATTTTAAAATTAATTTACAACCCGGTCAGAATATCTGTGCACCTCGCTGGAACGCGGCGCCTCTCCCGCTTCCCCTGTCACCTCTCCGCGCACTCCCCGGTGCGACAGTACGGTTAGCATCTTCGTTGCCGATACACGGCCCGATCATTTTGATATTTTCGCTTTGTTGTTGTTTTGTTTTTTTTTTAATATTTATTGTTAAGTTTAGACTATATGACGTCACGAGGTCAGGTGCACAGATAGTGTGACCGGGTTGTACGTATCAAATTTAATTACCAAACGACTGTTCCGAATGATTCATTTACAAATGTTCGCCGATGAATAAGTGGCGATAGTGCCGAACCAAATATGTGTGTAGCAGTTACAATCAAAATGAATACCTATGTCATTCTATGTTTCAGCCGCGTTAGTGTCGGGTCTGAAAGCGAAGCAGCTGCCATACTCGCCGTACTCAATCAAACGTTCGCTGGAAAATTCCGCCACATATTTATCTCATGTCGAGCCGTGGGCGCAGGGCTGCGGCCTGCTCAATATTGAAAAGGCAAGTTTTGATAATAATCTAAGGAATATTGATCAAGCCCCAAGCATTCATGCTCGCCATCGAAGGCTCCTTCTTGCGGCGGCGTCATGTGCCGGGTCGCCCTCTTCCCTCAAATATGGTCGAGGAGAGCGACGGCGGGCACGTGTCACACTCGTGATCGGGTGCTGCTTGCGGGTCGCCGGTCTGCTCGTGGCATTCACGCATTGCACTAACTAACTAACTTAGGCTAAAATTTCAAGTACCTACTAACTCTCTTTGTACAGTATAATCTAACAATTGTAATTTTAGTTAACAAAGGGCACAAACCCTGGAGTCTGCGGTTTGTAAAAATTTTCAATAAAAAAAAATTGATCAACATTATTGTTCCTGATTAGATTAGACAGACGGACATTAAGTTGAAGTTTTAGTAGTTGATAGGAATTACGCGACCCTAGAGAATGTTTTTACGTTTTTGCAATTAAACGTTTTCAGTCGAGATTTTAAAAACAAGGCAAAGAATTCGATTCACGAAAGTTTGTCAGTTATTTTGTACTTCAAAATACAAGCAAAGAGAACACTACTGATAATAGGCGCTAGTATAGCACGCCTGAAACTTTTTCAAGTGCACGATTAGCAAGCGCAAAACAAAATGTATGACGTTGATCTAAGCAAATACCTTCGCCTGACAAAAGACCGTCTTGGCTCCATGACCCCCCCGTTGGATCCCCGTTTCATGACTTACATCCGCGCTTAGTTTCAATCGTCCCCCTTTTCAGCTTGGTACAGGGCAAAGTAAATAACTTTGTATAGTGAAGAATATGAAAAATAATAATTAATTGCATGTTACTTCGTCGTCAGGCATTTGAGCTCCTAACAAGCTACCACGCGGAGCCCGAGCGCGACGTAACATTCACCATAAAAGTGAGCCCCAACAACGGGAAGGGCATATTACTGCGGCCGCGGGCAGGCGACGCGGCGCGAGACGTCGCCCTTACCGTCGAGCCGGCCTTCCTGCAGGACCACAAGGATGAGCAGAGTGAGTACTTACTGACGTGACGTAACGTGACGTGACAGAGACGTCGGCCTTACCGTCGAGCCGGCCTTCCTGCAGGACCACGAGGATGAGCAGAGTGAGTACTTACTGACGTGACGTAACGTGATGTGACACAGACGTCGGCCTTACCGTCGAGCCGGCCTTCCTGCAGGACCACGAGGATGAGCAGAGTGAGTACTTACTGACGTGACGTAACGTGACGTGACAGAGACGTCGGCCTTACCGTCGAGCCGGCCTTCCTGCAGGACCACGAGGATGAGCAGAGTGAGTACTTACTGACGTGACGTAACGTGATGTGACACAGACGTCGGCCTTACCGTCGAGCCGGCCTTCCTGCAGGACCACGAGGATGAGCAGAGTGAGTACTTACTGACGTGACGTAACGTGATGTGACACAGACGTCGGCCTTACCGTCGAGCCGGCCTTCCTGCAGGACCACGAGGATGAGCAGAGTGAGTACTTACTGACGTGACGTAACGTGACGTGACACAGACGTCGGCCTTACCGTCGAGCCGGCCTTCCTGCAGGACCACGAAGATGAGCAGAGTGAGTACTTACTGACGTGACGTAACGTGACGAGACACAGACGTCGGCCTTACCGTCGAGTCGGTCTTCCTACAGGACCACGAGGATGAGCAGAGTGAGTACTTACTGACGTGACGTAACGTGACGAGACACAGACGTCGGCCTTACCGTCGAGCCGGTCTTCCTACAGGACCACGAGGATGAGCAGAGTGAGTACTTACTGACGTGACGTAACGTGACGAGACACAGACGTCGGCCTTACCGTCGAGCCGGTCTTCCTACAGGACCACGAGGATGAGCAGAGTGAGTACTTACTGACGTGACGTAACGTGACGTGACACAGACGTCGGCCTTACCGTCGAGCCGGCCTTCCTGCAGGACCACGAGGATGAGCAGAGTGAGTACTTACTGAAGTGACGTGACACAGACGTCGGCCTTACCGTCGAGCCGGCCTTCCTGCAGGACCACGAGGATGAGCAGAGTGAGTACTTACTGACGTGACGTAACGTGACGTGACAGAGACGTCGGCCTTACCGTCGAGCCGGCCTTCCTGCAGGACCACGAGGATGAGCAGAGTGAGTACTTACTGACGTGACGTAACGTGACGTGACAGAGACGTCGGCCTTACCGTCGAGCCGGCCTTCCTGCAGGACCACGAGGATGAGCAGAGTGAGTACTTACTGAAGTGACGTGACACAGACGTCGGCCTTACCGTCGAGCCGGCCTTCCTGCAGGACCACGAGGATGAGCAGAGTGAGTACTTACTGACGTGACGTAACGTGACGTGACAGAGACGTCGGCCTTACCGTCGAGCCGGCCTTCCTGCAGGACCACGAGGATGAGCAGAGTGAGTACTTACTGACGTGACGTAACGTGACGTGACAGAGACGTCGGCCTTACCGTCGAGCCGGCCTTCCTGCAGGACCACGAGGATGAGCAGAGTGAGTACTTACTGACGTGACGTAACGTGACGTGACAGAGACGTCGGCCTTACCGTCGAGCCGGCCTTCCTGCAGGACCACGAGGATGAGCAGAGTGAGTACTTACTGACGTGACGTAACGTGACGTGACACAGACGTCGGCCTTACCGTCGAGCCGGCCTTCCTGCAGGACCACGTCTTTGGAAAATTTTGTACGAAATTCACATCACTGGCTTTTCGGTGAAGGAAAACATCGTGAGGCAACCTGTAACGTCCTTATTAGAAATTCGATGACGAGTGTAAACCCACCAACCTGCACTGGGCCAGCGTGGTGGATATGGCCCATTCACCCTGCCTGGGTAGGCCTACGTCCTGCATTGGACTATTGAATGTGCATTTCCCTGTAGAAGTGTTTTTCCTTCTCTAGGGTCTACCTGAGCCAGCTCCTTGAAATTACGGAGAGTGACTTGAATGGTATTTGAGATGATTCTCTTAGACTTTTGACAGAGTTTGTGACGTTACGAGCCCCAGTCCCGAAGTTTGACAAGGTTTATCTTTGACATTTATTGTTTCATTGACGAAAGAGAAGAACTGGACAAGTTTTTAGCGTTCCGTATCCAAAGGGTAAAAACCCTACCTATACTAAGTCTCCGATGTCTGTCTGTCCGTCCGTGTCTGTGTCACCAGGCTGTATCTCATGAACCGTGATTACTAGACAGGTGAAATTTTCACACATGATTCATTTCTATTGCCGCTATATCAAAAAAATGATTAAAATAAATAGTTAAGGGGGACTCCCATACAACAAACGATTTTTGGGGGTTTTTGCTCGCTATTAATAACGGCAAGAGGAATGAGGCTAAGGGGGCTCCAACACGGTACAGAACCCTTCGCGCGCGAGTCCGACTCGCACATGGCCGGTTTTTTGGTAATCTAACAGACTAATTATAATAATGATTTTTAGGGTTCCGTATCTCAAACGGAAAAAACGGAACCCTTATAGGATCACTTTGTTGTCCGTCTGTCCGTCAGTGTGTATGTCAAGACTCTATATCTCGGGAACGCGTAAAGATATCGAGTTTAAATTTAAACTGTATACAGATATCTATGGTCTCTTGCAGTAGTGTGAAAGAAAAACGTCTCAGTTATCGTTAAATAAAGTTAGAGCCGTTTATGTTGTAAAAAACCGCATATTTTGACACTCACAAAAATCAAAACCTTCAGGGTACTCGTACTTCCCGTTGACATAGAACTATGAAATTTGGTGAAAAGCATTGTCGCAGAGTACACATACTCGTATAGGAATAAATCTGAAAACTGTACATTTTTATTTAAATCACAAAAGATAAGGCCTCAAAATTCACAAAATATAGGTTCAAAATTCAAAGTGAGTAAATTGTATCATGTATCACGGTATCGTTTAAAAGAACTTCATTAGCACATGCTCATACAGGTTTTGTGTAATTTTTGATGTTTGACGAGAAAAGTGAAAAAAAAAAAACTTTTGTCGAAGGTTATAGTAGGTATAGAGATTTTAACAACATACTTCCCAATTTTGTGAAATTTTCTGGATTTGTACGGAACCCTCGGTGTGCGAGCCTGACTCGCACTTGTCCGGTTTTTTTACTCAGTCCTCATGCCTATTCATGTGCGTTTCCTCACAATATTTTTCTTCACCATTGGCAGCTACAGTATAAGGCCGAATCACACAAGTCGGCGGATGTGAAGTAAGCTACAAGCTGCGCTTAATCAAACCAAAGAAGATATAATAATACTACGTATAGAACGTCCACTCGTTACCCCCCACCCGTTTGAGTCTTCCTCACTTCCACCCCGCGTCAGGCCATATATTATATACTCTGCGCGCGGGCTGCACAGGCCGGTGATTTCTACTACAAAAAATACAGACTTACAATGGGGAAGACGTGTGCTGTCTATGGCTGTACTACAACAATGCGCGACAAGATATCATTTCATTATTTTCCTAAAGATAAAATAAGATACCTTATTTACTTTTAGTAGGTAGATAATATTGTTATAAAAATTATGTCATTTAAATTTAGATACTTCCTCTTGATATTTTGTTTCAAATAAAATAAATAGTTTACACAAAACTTCTTGGTAAGTCAGAATTACAATTCATACGGTCGACATGGGTCGTTGACAACCATAGGCGTTCTACACACAAATACCCGTGTAGCGTTCGTGCGTATGTGTAGTGTCTGTGAGTAAAATGTACTGTTGTGTGCGTAAGACAGCAGATTTTGTATGAAGAATCGCGGAGTGTCCGGGCTGTGATCAAACCCTGATTGAAGCTCGCTTAAAGCTGCGCAGTGATTGGGATTCGCCCAGCTTGTGGCTAACTTCACATCCGTCGACTTGCATAATTCGGCCTACACTAGTTGTGTGACGATTATTTTGAATTCGTAGGCTCCAAGTGTACGGATGAATCAGAAATGATAAAGTTGGATTGTATCTATGTGGGTACGTTGTTCAGTATAATGCATACATTCTGTAGATTTGATATTGAGAGATGTTATACGAAGACGCTGCACGTCGCGCTTTCAACTAGAACACAGTAGGATTTATAAGTGTTCAATTTATTCAATAGAACCATATTCTTGAAAACTAGAAAAATGTAATCATTCCGTCAAATAGATTATCAAAAAATATTAGACATGTATTTTTTCTTTGCGTCGAGACCTTGGCCCCTTCTCACTTCAGTGGGACAACTCAAAGAGCCGGAGCCGCGGCGGAGGCCGCAGAAGACGCTAAGCGACGCAAATACGCATCACTCGCAAGTTAATATGTATTTTCGCCGCTTGGCGTCGAAACTTTTGGACCGTGGTCCGTGGTCCATCCCTAAAAAAATTCTTTCAAGACGATTTCGCCAAAGCTTGTTGACGCTGCTGGTGACACGAGACTGGCTCATTTCTCGCACAGAGAATCTCTTTAGCCATTCAGCGTAGGAATGCAGCCAGCGTTCTTGTACACAGTATTTGTTTCGATTTTTAGCCTTTTTTTTCTTCTTTTTTTTTAGTATATAGGTAGGATGTATTTATATAGGTATAAGGTAGTTTTGAGAATTAAATTTCAATGTTTTTGAAGTTATAAAATTATTATTTTTTCTTTTGTTAAACAAAAAATTACGACGATATAGCCCGTTAAAGTTCCCCGTGACGTCACGTTATTGTTTTATTTACGAAAGAATAAATACGTGTCCTATATTTTTGGATAATCTAACTCACTGACGGAATAATTATAATAATTATTATTTTTACCCAGTCATCATACCTACTAATACACAGTGAATTGCGCCGAAACTCTGTAGCACATCTCTCACACTCACACGATCTTATTAACTTGAAATTGCGAAAAAATAATTTTGACAGTTATTTACTTTTAGACTGCCTCAGTGGCTCAGTGGTTAGTGAACCCGACTTCTGAATCTCTTTTTTTTTCGGTGAAGGAAAACATCTTGAGGAAAACCTGCATATGTCCGTAGAAGGAATTCGATGGCGTATTTGAATCCACCAACCCGCACTGGGCCAGCGTGGTGGATATGGCCCAATCACCCCTCGTTCCGTCACCCGTCGCCTACGTCCTGTATTCGGCTATTAAAAAGGCTGGTACAGTACAGTACAGTACTTCTGAATCAATGAGGCGTGGGTTCGATCCCCACCCAGGGCAAGCATTTTTGTGATTAACTTAGGTGTTTGCTCTGTGTCTGGATGTTATTTAGGTACTATTTATATAAGTATGTATTTAAAATATGTAGTATATCAGTCTCTGACAGCCATATCACAAGCTTTGCTTAGTTTAAGGTCAGATACCGTGTGTAAGATGTCCCCTAATATTTATTATTATTATTAGTTCCGCGAAATTGAATTTACACGATTCAGTCTCGCTTATCATATTAAGTCTATGGTAATATGTAGTAGAACGATATACTTATCATTGGTGTAGGTCGAATCAAACATTTTATAATAGATCCAACCGTTTATTTTCTTTATGACAGCACCAATAGAACGTAACTGCGTCATGTTAAGCAAAAGTTCACTTCAAAACATAAAATACTAAAGCAAAATCGCTTCCTTGCACCCGTTCATTGCGGTTTACCGTGTGGTCCGCATACTTATGATCCTTATACCGAAACACGAATGCCTAAATGCCAAACAGATACACCAAAAGCTATATAGTCGGTTTGCGACAGACTCACAGGTGGCGGCGCGACAGATCGCGTTCGGCGTGCGGCTGGCGATGGCGGCGACACCGCCGGTTGCTTGGCTCCACGCGCCTCAGCATCTGGACTGTATGAACGCGGCTCGGGCGCTGTCGGTGCGCGTCGATGTCACGTCACTACCTCCTGGGGAACATTTCACTAGGTTAGTGTGCTGTAACCTTGGTGGTCTAGCTTCCCATATATTGGCTCTACGCGACTCAACATCCGGATTGTATGATCGCATCTCGGATGTTGCAAATGGTTTTCTTATATTTGCAGTCTGAACGCGTACGACGTATCCTGTATAGAAAAGGGTCCCGTATTCCGCATCCCGATCACAGTCTTGCAGCCTCAGCCTGTCGACACATCACTGCCGTCCACGCCATCTATCGCCGAAACCAACGTACTATTCAAACCTGACACTATCAAGAGGCATTTTGTTGTCGGTAAGTTAAAGATTAACTTGTTATATCCATAGTTTGGACGCGTATTACATATCCTGTAGAGAAAGATCACCATATTCCGCAGCCCGACGACACGTCGCTACCTTCCACGCCATCTATCGCCGAAACCAACGTACTATTCAAACCTGACACTATCAAGAGGCATTTTGTTGTCGGTAAGTTAAAGATTAACTTGTTATATCCATAGTTTGGACGCGTATTACATAACCTGTAGAGAAAGATCACCATATCTCGCAGCCCGTCGACACGTCGCTACCTTCCACGCCATCTATCGCCGAAACCAACATACTATTCAAACCTGACACTATCAAGAGGCATTTTGCTGTCGGTAAGTTAAAGATTAACTTGTTATATCCATAGTTTGGACGCGTATTACATATCCTGTAGAGAAAGATCACCATATTCCGCAGCCCGTCGACATTTCGCAACCTTCCACGCCATCTATCGCTGAAACCAACGTACTATTCAAACCTGACACTATCAAGAGGCATTTTGTTGTCGGTAAGTTAAAGATTAACTTGTTATATCCATAGTTTGGACGCGTATTACATATCCTGTAGAGAAAGATTACCATATTCTGCAGCCCGTCGACACTTCGCAACCTTCCACGCCATCTATCGCTGAAACCAACGTACTATTCAAACTTGACACTATCAAGATGCATTTTGTTGTCGGTAAGTCGGATGCGTTGTTTCCGAAAAGTCGACAATAATCTAAAAAACAGCAAACGTCGATTCGAGCGAACTGTTCGAATTTTGTATGGAGATTGCAACGGTTGAAGTCTTACGCCATTTTTAGTGAAATATAATTCTGATGTTTCCCCCCCGTAGTGCCTCGAGACGCAACCTGGGGCGTGATTCGCATCCACACGCGCGACACGAGCTCGTCGGGCCGGTTCCTCGTACACTGCATGCAGCTGCTGCCGCGCCGCAGTTGTCGCGAACACGAGACGCAAAAGATGTTGAATGTCACCGCTGAAGCACCCGCAGTATTGCCTTTCCAAGTTGTCGTGAGTATCCTATACACCATTCTATTTTCGTACGTACCTATTACCCATTATAGGCAAGTGCCACGAGAAGAAAGTTATTATGTTTCATCCTACTCTAGAGACCCAATTTTCGATACCTTTTCCTTTTGATTTTTTGATACTGGCATCACGTATCTTGAGTTATAAAACATGATTTTTTATTCAGTGCTCAAATTTTTATCGCGCATAGATATCATTAATAGAACATATTTCGCTCTCATAAAAAGATCGACTTTTTTCATCAATTTTTTGTTAAACTATTCCAAAGAAAATTATATTGCATGCACCCTACACTCCAAACAATAACTACCTACCAAAACGTCTCGGGCGTAGGTACGACGCGGCCGCGTAGGTACTCAGACGTAGGGTGACATTGATTACTCCGTTTATCTGTATACTTTCTCTTGAAGTTATTTCAATATTTTTGTACTAAAGTGAGTAAAACCAATGTAGGGGTTTAATTGTTTGTTTATTATACTTTCCGTATGCACTGGAAAAATAAACACCCTATACTGTATACTGTTCTACATTTTCCATTTGCTACATTGTTTTCAATTTTGATTTTTTTGTTGTTTTCCTTTACCTATCATAGCTGTCGTAATTCGTCAGTTGTATTTTTTTCCATACACTTTTATTCTTCCTACCTTTTATAGTCAAGTTCTACATTTTATAGATACCTTCCACTCTTTATAGGCACCTTCTACTCTAGTCTGACTGCCTCGGTGGCTCAGTGGTTAGTGAACCCGACTTCTGGATCAAATAGGCGTGGGTTCGATCCCCACCGAGGGCAAGCATTTATGTGGTGAACATAGGTGTTTGCTCTGTGTCTGGGTGTATTTAGATACTATCTATATAAATATGTATTTAACCCATTCACCGCCTTTCTGAAAAGTAACGATATTACCCAGATACCGCCGTACTGCACTATGCAGCCCGCCCATCGGCGGTCCCAGCATCTCGATTATGTATCCTTGCCCGCCCATTGGCGTTTTCGGCATGAAGCTGCAGATTCCGACATGAATCGTTTGATATGTTCAGTTTACATGTACTGTACCGTGCGTAAAGCGTATATGTGCAGTTTTCTGTGATATTTGTGGCAATCGTGTGACAGTTTTATTCGTTATTAGCTGAAATAGTAATGGAGCCTGAAGGTAAGTCATAACTTTCAGTTGATTGAAACGAAACCATGTAAACCTGTGTAATTTAGCTAATTTTTATATAAAGGAATCCAAAATCTATTTAAAACTGTACATTTATGGGCTTTAATTAAAAGTCAGGTGTTGTCAACTTTTTTGTATACCTACAGCATTAAATTAGTAAAAAATTGGTACATATAAAATATTTTTTTTATCTTATAAGGGTTTCATTTTAGGTAATAATTAAATAGTTCTTTTTTTTCAGACAGTAAAACTGAATTGAATACTGACAATAATATGGAAGAAATCAAACGACTAATAAAAGTGAAGATAAAGAAGATTAGCAGCAGACAAACAGAAGATGCAAGTACCCAGACTAAAGAAGATATTGGATTGTCTCCATGCAATTGTAAAAAAAATTTGGTAGCTATTTCCATTAGGCGCCTAGTGGAGAATGTGCCAAACAATCGTCTGATGGAATTTCTAAATGACGTCGAAATTCTTGTAAATAATTATAAAGAAAACTGAAATAAGTCATGTCATCTAACTTTTTGCGCTCTCTTATAATATGAATAAACATTAAAGTAAAATAAAACAAATTTAAATAATTTACTAACTTTTATTTGCAAATTAACATCTTAATCACTTATACACAATTTGTATCACAACCCTAAAATTGTACATAAAGAGATATTTTTTATGTTTTGATAAGATCACTCGTTCACATCACATTCACATTAAGGGCTGTCTTTGAACATAGATCAGTACCGGTGGTATGGCTTAAAACAATTTAAACAGAGTCCTGGTTGATCAGGGCAATTAGGGCAGTAAAATATCGTGTCTACACGTTTTTTTTGCTTCGCACATTGTCGGCACTGTTTCCTTTTTGCCCGCCGACTATTTGGTTCTTTAGTAATTTGTTTAGGGAAATGTATTGGACAAATCGCCAGAGGTATTTCCTCATGTGGATGTACAGGTGGCAACAATCTTTCCAGAATATTTGCTCGAAAGTCGTATAAACTAATATTCAGATTTTTTTCTGATTTGAATAATTGGTAAGAATTAATTAAACACACTTCAATCAAATGAATTATTACCTTTTTATACCAACGTATTGATTTATGTTCACCTGTATAATATGACAGCATTTGGTCATGTTTATCCACGTTTCGCATATATTTATTATATTTAATTATAGCTCGTGGTTTTAAAGAGGTGCTGTTTCTGGTACGAGTTCTTACTTCTTCTAAGACACTATTATGCTCGCTTGAAAGAAACAGCACCTCCCGTTTATCCATCCATTTTGCTAAAGTTATATTATTGTTATCATGCAGTATTATGCATTCGCCTTTTTTAATTTTTGTTTTTAATAATTCTTTAGGATTCCCCTGTCTATTCATTTTTAGTGTCCCTGTGCAAAATGTGCCACTGTTTAATAAATCTCTTGTGAGAGGAATGCTGCAGTAAAAATTATCCACGTAGAGCGAGTGGCCTATATTTTTAAGGCCATCCATTAGTAAATCAACAACTTTATTGGTATGTCCGCGCCCAGAAACTAAAGGATCTTTTGAACCAGCATATAAATGTGTTTTAAAAATTGTGCCTGTATTATCGGCTAAATTATAAAATTTTATTCCATATCCACTGGCTTTTGATTTTATATATTGGCGGTAACTTAGTCTTCCTCGCCATAACATCAGTGACTCATCAATTGTAATTTCTCTAGTGGGGTGATAAACATTTTTCATGTTTTTATTTATTTCGTCAATTAAAGATTTAATTTTATTTAAGCTTGCGTTTCCTGCCACGTTTTGGACGTTCAATGCTCTCATTATGTTCAAAAACTTGTTTCTGGGCATGTATTTTCTAAAAATATCATTTTTGAATAAATAATGCGTTTTCCAGTAGTCTGACATTCTATTATATTGTATAGTCCCCATATGAATGACCAACCCAATAAAAGTTTTTAACGTTTCCATGTCTATTGGCCGCCATTCTTTCATTCTACTGTGCATAGCAGAAGCCGTATTTTTTAATTCCTCTCCATACCTGTTGGTGCATGTTAGAATCAAATTTAAAATCGAAGGACATAAAATCATAAAAAAAAAATCTATCGGCTCTTTCTCCCACATGTCGACTTTCAATCCAGTAGTCGCTGTAAATTCCAAATTATTGGTGTTTGGCGCATTTCCATAATGCCATTCGTGGGTGGTTGTTACGTTCTCAGTTTCGTCATCGCTTGAGGGGTCTTCACACAAGGACAAATTATGTGCTTCTGTTCCGATGCCCTGACTGCCATTCTCCAGCGTGTCCAGCGTGTCATCGACACTATCCGCCAATATTCCATAGAGTTCGTCGGTGTCGTATAATAAGCCCTCGTTATGCACAACTTCCTCGTTAGCGAGGTAGGCAGAGTCCCAGGTAGCCAAGGTATCATCAATTCCATCGCGAACAGCAGCTGACTGTGAAGTAGATGGCTGAGGATCCATTGTTTTCCTGAAAGCAGATGGTGGTAAATGATAGTTTTGCTCTCGCAAAAATTATTCCGCGCGACAGATGTCCACTTTTAAAAGTGCTTATTTAATGAGTATGAAGGGATATATGAGTTATAGTATGAAACTCATGTAGGAACAGGAGGGCTATTCTTGCAACTCGAGATTCAGTCTCATCTCGAAAAAAAGTCGAAAATCGAGATTTCCTATTCTCAACGATAGAGATCGTAATTATTACTATGTGAATATCTCGATCTCTATCGTTGAGAATAGGAAATCTCGAGTTTCGAGTTTTTTTCGAGACGAGATTTTTATCTCATTTCCCCGAATAGGGGGCCAGGTATTCTCCACACGAAACATTACGCATGGCATCTTTCGAGATTATACAAGAAACGAGGCTTAGCTATTCCAATTAGAAAAAAACAGTAATCTAAAAATCATGCACACCATTTTTAATTTACATACGTACATTGATAAATATTTTTTACAAAAACGAGCAATAATTTAAGAGAAGTTAACTGCAATGGCAATGAAGAAGATAAAATATTTATTATCTGAAAAATTAAAGAAAAAATACGAAACATGGCATGAAATTTTTATGAAGTGAAGAGCAACTAAAATTTATAAATCACTAGCTGCGCCCCGCGGTGTTACCCGCGGTTATATACTTAGTACACTATGTCCTTCTCTGTACCCCTGACAATGCAAAATTTCGTGATGATCGGTTGAAAAGTTGAAAGCGTAACATATAAACAAACAAACTCACTTTCGTATTTATAATATTAGTAGGATTATCGGAAAATATGATGTTATTTCGTGGTAGTAGAAAAAGCATTGTATGCCACTGCACGTAATCAGTTTTTGTAACACCCGTGCTGTCTATTGTGCCTTCCTTGCTTCGCCTCGTCATGGCACAAACATGCATTCATATAATAAAGACCCGCATTACTTGCCAGTGGCTTATATAACCACATTTAAACCTTTAAAGTATTTTTAATAGTTTTAGTTAGTATTTTAAGTTTTCTGTTTTATTACGGTTTCTTGTATAATATATTAACCTTTAAACTATATATTTATTTATCGTCTACATTTTTAAATTAAGGTGCTTAGTTTAGCCGAGGTATTCAGAAATACACGTGTAAAATTTCAATAGGAAACGATGAACAAATCATACATTGTAAAGACTATGTAAAGATTAAGACCAAAAACTTACCTATTTTAAGCCACAGCAACTAAAGATATCTCGGAGTCCAGTTTTACAGGCCGTAGTCGTCAAAAATGTAATCACGGGAATCCAGGTGCACAGTTCAATAACGTCACATATAGCAAATCACAAAATCCAGGTATACATGCCACAGTCACCATAAATTCAAGATTAGATCACAGTCCAGGTACGCAAGCGAATATCGTCGGAAGAGCAAAGAGTAGGAACGGAACATACGTCTGATTACTAAGAACAACAAAGCAGAAGTGATTTAAAAAAATAGTAAAGTACGAGGTACGCCGGCGCACCCTATTGTTATTTTTTATTTAGAAAAGGTTCATTTGACTTAAGATAACGCGAACGCCTAAAAAGAGCCGCCCTTTGTTTATTGGCCCGGCCGGCACTTTTTGCAATACGACGTCTGGGACGTATCAGGCCAATATAAACTCTATGTCGAAGGCATATGGTTTTTTTAAGCAAGAGACGTTCTGGAAATTTGTTTATAAATTTTGTTCCTCAGTATTTTTCCACAACTGTAATCAGAACCCTAAGAAGCCACACCGCTGTTACTTTTTGTAGATCTAATAATTTTGTGAGCAACATCCGTCAACATGCGTGGATCGTTCGGTTTGTTATATTTTGTTAATTTATGTTACTGGGGGTATGGACTGACGCGATGAGTTACAATCAACAAACAGCCATATAATGTTACAATATGTTACCGTGTTGCAGAGTGTTGCTAAAAAAAAGGAAATGAAGTGTGGATGCACGGTTAAACACGACATCGTTTCAAACAATATTAACCATAACATATGTTCTAATTTAAAAAGGCCTTATAAAGGACACTATGACATTTCTCAAGTAACGTACAGCCTTTATTTACCATAATTTAACTGTACTTAATATCGGAGGCCACGACTCACTGGCTTGTTGCGCCAACCTAGTCAGTTTCTTTAAAAAAAAACATCCTTTCAACTTTAAAAAAAAAACATCCATGACAACGACCAACTTAGATTTGTTGTATTTTAAATAACATATTGACGTCTATTATGATTAATTACATTAAACCAATAAATACAATTTTTAAACCATTACAAAGTATATTTATACAATTTTTACACCTATATGTGAAATAGAGGATAACACTTTATTTTTGTACACGAAATCCATGCTCAAGAAGTAGCGAGCATGTAAAAACTTAATAATAGTTGATAGTCGTACTAAATCTTACAAAAGGTTTGTGACTTGTGAAATCAAATCTTGCCCGCCCAAAGGCGGGCTCGGCATGTCAGATTAGAATTGGCTTTTTTCAAAACTTCAAATATCAGCAGGCCATTTGAGTTGCCAGTAAATTTTATAGAAACAAATCATTACACATCATCTCATTACTTTCTGGCGTTATTTCGTAAAGTTATTGCAGCTTAAAATCAAACCGCCCATGGGCGGTCTCGGCGTGAAAGTTAAAAAAAATTGCCCGCCGATGGGCGGGCTCGGCGCTGAATGGGTTAAAATATGTATTTGTAGTATCAGTCTCTGGCAGCCATATCACAAGCGTTTGGGGTCAGAGACCGTATGTAAGATGTCCCCAAATATTTATATTTATTTATTTAGTTATTTATTTATTTAGTATCTGTGTTTGAAGTAGTTTCTTCCGTCGATTTACCTCTAGTTATGTCTATGTTATCTGTCGTAAAGTAATCCCTCAGTCGTGACTAGTTATCCACTACAAGTCGTTTGAGGCTTTGAGTATATCCTATCCACCATTTTGTTTTCATAGGTTCCTTTTACTCTTATAGGCCAGTGCCACCAGAAGCAAGTTATTGTGTTTCATCCTACTGCAGAGTTCCAGTTTTTGTGTCTTTTCCACTTGGTCTTGATTCTGTCATCACGTCTCTTTAGTTATCTACTGTTCTGCATTTTCCTTTTTTACGTTATCGTCAATTTTTAAGCCATGGCCGTGATCTGCCGATTTAGCCCCTCTTCCTCCCTTCTTAGGCGTAATTCGTCAGCCATGTCTAGTTATTTGAGCTCTTCAGGCAGATTCCTCGTACACTGCATGCAGTTACTGCCGCGTCGTAGTTGTCGCGAGCACGAGACTCAAAAGATGTTGAATGTTACGGCTGAAGCACCCACTGTTTACCCTTTCAAGTTGACGTGAGTGTATATACTTTTCTACCCTTTCATAGAAACTTCCTACCCTTTATAGGTGTATAGTACCGCGAGGTTCAGTTGCTATTAGATTTAGATTCCGAGATCACGTCTATCGAGTTAACTGTTTTGCATTTGCTACGTTGTTTTCAATTTTGTTATCATTGTCGTGATCTACCGATTTACTTTCTGTTTCAAACTCAAATCAATTATTGCAACGTATGAAATTTACAAGCGGTTCTTAGTTAACATGTTTTGTATAGTTATACATATGACCCTATAAGGGTATGGCAATTTTATTATTTGTATTGGAACGATTTATTATTAAGTTTTCTAAATACCTCTAAGCCATCATAAGTAGCTTCTATATACGTTTCATGGGTACCTTCTTCTCACGATAATTTATCCTTAATAGGTACTTTTTCGTTTATATAGGTGTGTGACAGTCCCGTGACGCGCAGTTTCGGTGTTGGGTCGTCGACGTGCATTTGAAGTAGTCTTTTCCGCCGGCTTACCTCAAGTCCAACCGCGACTTGATCCATCCATCCATCCATCCATCAATCAGCCGAAGGACGTCCACTGCTGGACATAGGCCTCCCCTATGGATCTCCAATAAGACCAGTTGGAAGCGGCTTGCATCCAGCGCGATCCTGCGGTCTTACTGAGGTCATCCGTCCACCTTGTGGGACGTCCTACGCTGCGCTTGCCGGTATTTGGTCTCTATTCAAGAACTCTTCGACCCCATCGGTCATCAGCCTTCCGCGTATTTTTGGTTCGTCTACGGATCTCCTCATTTCTGATTTGATCCCGCAGAGAGACTCCGAGCATAGTCCTCTCCATAGCTCGTTGGGGTACTTGGAGCTTACTAATAAGGCCCATAGTGAGAGACCACGTTTCTGTGCCATAAGTCATCACTGGCAACACACTTTCGACTTGAGGCACTGAGGTATGTCGGACGAGAAGACACTACGCAATTTTCCGAACGCTGCCCAGCCGAGTTGGATTCGGCGATTGGCGACTTGATATATCTGGCTAATTCCTATTCCAAATCACCTATTGTAACTTAAACTTTGACAGCATGCGTTTGTTTCCAGGAAGACGTGACCCTAGAAGTGGCCATAGCCAAGTACTGGGCCAACCTCGGCGACATGGTGGTCGACTACCGGATCGAGTTCTACGGAGTCAGGGCGGACTGCGGGCCGAGGCTGGTGTTCCCGGCGCACGAGGGGCTGGCGCGGCTGGCTCTCACGGCCTTGAGGCACCAGGACGTGCAGCCCTCGGCGCAGCTCAAATACGCTGAACATACGCACAGGTCACTATTATAACACCACTTACGCTTCTTTGTTGTACATATATCATATGACTGTGTATAAATTCGTGCTAAGAGGATCTTGAATCGACCAGTGTTTTCGCGTTTTCTGTCGAACATTGAGGAAATATTCGATAAATGTTTGATAAAATTTACGGTCCGGGAGAAAACTCTTCACCCCTTAAATTGTTACAAAATGTTAGTTTGTAAGAAATATTGCTCGCCCATACATCTTATTTTTTTTAGAAAAGTTTTAGTGTACGTGTACTTGTCATACAAGTTTTTGCGTAAAAGGCTAACTAACTCTAACTTTAAGATCATTTAAAAAACTGTAAAAACTAAGACGTATAATCTTTTTGAGTTTCTTTAGCCGGTTGGGCTACTTTTGGCCCAAAATGTCAGATGTCCTTTCAAATGTCTTACAATCATAAAAGCTAAAGCAATGCATTCAATAACGAACCTTGCTCCAGACCGGCGGAGTCTAAGCTGGCGCCGCTGACGAAGCGAGACGTGATCCCTCCGAGCCGGCAGATCTATCAACTCGTCAACACGTACAACTTCCACATCGCTAAGGCAACAGAGGTAAATAAAAAAATTAAATTGAATCAAAAATATGTTGTACATCGTGAGGCAACCTACATACGTCCGTAGAAGCAATTCGATGGCGTATGTGAATCCACCAACCCGCACTGGGCCAGCGTGGTGAATATGGTCCAATCATCTTTCGTGGGTAGGCCTACGTCCTGCAATGTACTGTTAAAAAGGCTGATACAGTACAGTGGATGTCCTACGGTTGTTGGATGAATGATAAAAAGTTGATCTATATTCTTTGAGTAAATACTTATAGAGCCACAGTCCCTAAGTGAAAGTAGCACAAAATGTCCGCGCGCAAACAATTCGTAAAAAATCTTATGACCAAATACAAAGCCTGCCCACTACGTAGCTTGGGTTAGTTTTTGGCTTGGACTCTTCTTAGAGTCCGTACCTCAAAAGGAAAAAACGGAACCCTTATAGGATCATTTTGTTGTCCGTCTGTCCGTCTGTGTGTATGTCAAGACTCTTTATCTCGGGAACGCGTAAAGATATCGAGTTGAAATTTAAACTGTATACGTATATCTATGGTTTCTTGCAGTTGTGTAAAAGAAAAATTTCTCAGTTATCGTTTAAAAAATTTAGAGCCGTTACTGTCGTAAAAAACCGCATATTTCGACACTTAGTAAAATCAAAACCTACAGGGTACTTCCCGTTGACATAGAACTATGAAATTTGGCGAGAAGCATTGTCTCAGAGTACACCTATAGGAATAAATCTGAAAACTGTACATTTTTATTTACATCACAAATAAATAGGGCCCCAAAATTCATAAAATATGGGTTCAAAATTCAAAGTGAGTAAATCGTATCATGTAAGTTATCATATAAAAGAGCTTCATTAGCACATGTTAAAACAGATTTTAATTATTATAACAATGTGTTTGTACGGAACCCTCTCATTAGCACATGCTAAAACAGGTTTTTAGTTATTTTAATAACGTTTTTGTTCGGAACCCTTGATGTGCGAGCCGGACTCGCACTTGTCCGGTTTTTTTTTGCACGATTGTGACTATAGATACTAGCTCGATGTCTATATTACAAATTATATACAAATGTTTTGTCATTAGATATTAACATTTTATTAGTTATAGTATATTTACTCGATGTCTATATTATACAAATGTTTTGTTATTAGCTTCCATTTTATAATATTTTTTATTGCTTTGCATCAGGTGTCGCCCATAGTGTCGCTACTATGCGACATGCTGTACGAGTCGGAGTTCGAGGCGCAGATGTGGATGTTGTACAACAGCAGCAAACAACTCATGGCCGTCGGGGACGCGTACCCCTCTAAGGTATTTGGAATTTCACGTCGATATACTGAGAGCCACACATCGGCAGATGAGATGTTAGCCGCAGATGACACTTCGACGTGATTGGCTAATTATTGCGCATGTGTGCACAATTCCGACGCCGCGTGTCGTAGTGCGTAGGGAGCGCGCGGGAGGCATGAGGTTAGCGGGCGGGTGTACGTCTCGTCTCTCTGGCTCCCGCGTGTACATTTATTTCGAATTTTGCGCAGCGTTTTGCGCATAACTTCCCATCCGCCGATTTGTATGGCGCTTAGTATACGTCTATAAATATTTGTTCTCAGGAGACTATTCTTGTATCAAGTTTTCGACTAGAACATTTACCTAGGATATAATTCTTCAAGAAACAGGCCAATTGTCAAATCCAATATCATAATATTGCGTAACGTCTTGTGTCCGACATACATCAGTGCCTCAAGTAAAATAGTGGATAATTATTTTTTGCAAAAAATGGCATGACTGACTTCAGCATTGTCCAGAATTAGCGAATATTTCGCAAGGATCGATGTAGCATTTTTCACATTATTGTTGATTTATCAAAAATGGCTCAGCCGATTTAGATAAAATTTAAATGGGACCATACTTTTTCCAATAAAAAAATACCACGTAAAAAGTTATGCGTGGTTTTTTATAAAAAAAAAATACTCGTCGAATTGATTACCTCCTCCGTCACGTCGGTTAAAGAACAGCTCATTTTGAGATTATTTCTCTGCGTTAGATACACAACCGTTGTTTTAACCACTTCAAGGTCGTCCAAGGTCAACAAGTCAACTTTAAACCGTATATTCAGAGTTCCTTTTTGTATAAACGCTAGTATTTAATATTCGGAATGAACTGTAGATGGCCTGAGTGTTCATTCCCCTTTTTTAATAAAGTTTGTCTGAATCAAAACCTAGAGGGTTATGCTCAGAGTCTCTGAAATCGAAAAAATAAGGAGATTCGGAGAAGAACCAAAGTTAGCTCGTAGCCCAGCGGATTGGCAAGTTGAGATGGCAGTGGGCAGGGCACACAGCACAGAGTAGTCATGACCGATGGGGTCGAAAAGTTCTCTAGTGGAGATCACGTACCGTAACCTTTACAGGGTTATTCCTAATCAATTATCATCCTTTTAGGGGCTTATTCTGCACATCAAACCAACAACTTTTGTTCTGCGACTTTTCTCAAAACTAAAAAAAAATCTACTGTTTCATACATTTTGTTGCAGGTGAACGATATTTTTCTATGGAACAATATTTTTACAAAAGTTGTTAGTTTTGATGTACAAAATAAGCCCCCTAAACGGATGCTAAATGATTATGAATAACCCTGTATAAATAAATGAATCGTGGTTATTAGTCTCGCTAAAACTCTAGAACGGCTGGACCGATTGGGCTAATTTTGGTCTTGAAATATCCGTGGAAGCTAAGGAAAGCTTTAAACGGTGAGAAAATATAAAATGTAGCAAATAATATGATAAAAACTTGAATTTCATTTTCCCATACAAAATGTTCCAGTTGACGGATGGCGAGGTGAAGTTCACCGGGTGAGCTAGTTATGATTAAATATTATTTTCTCTGTCCGCAGTATTCAGTGAAGTTAGAAAAAGGTGACTACGTGCTACGTCTGAACGTCCGTCACGAGAACAAGGCTCTTCTAGAGAAGCTGCAGGAGTTGCCCATCGTGGTCCAACAGCGGCTACCGCAGCCCATCTCTCTGGAGGCCTACTGCTCGCAGCCTGACGTGAGTTACCAGTGGAGGATTTGTATGTCATCAGTAGAGACCGGATTATATGCAACATAAAAAGCTTGTTTTAAGCATCCGAAAAAACACGAAATTTTTTTGAAATATGCATGAAAACTTGCAGAATATGTACAAAATTTGGCAGAATATGCAATCATCGACATGTGTATCTGCCCATCCTAACGTACGGTGCACAAACGTGGTCGCCAATGTTCAGAAGTCTCGTCTTCAGGTTTGCCAAAGAGCAATGGAACGCAGTATACTTGGTATTAAAAGAGTAGATCTCGTCCGAACACCACACTGCGTTCTATGACAGGCGTAAGCGACGTTGGACTAAAATCTGCAAAGCTCAAATGGGAGTGGGCGGGACACGTGAGTCGTGTGCACCCAGACAGGTGGGCAGAGGTCTCAACGGAGTGGGTTCCTCTGTCCAGTCGGCCCCGAGGCTGTCCTCCAACACGACGGCGCGACGAAATCGAGAGGTTTAAAAAGGATTGGACAGAGGTAGCACAGAACAGAAAGGAATGGAAGGAATTGGGGGAGACCTTTGCCCAGCAGTGCCCCAATAGTAAAAGTACAGGTTAAATAAAAAAATACAATAAAAAAAGAAAAAGTTTACTTAAGTCTTTTTTTAAAATTTCAAAATCAGCATACAATTAGTAACTTATCCCTTGATAGACGATACTACGTACAGTAACATTGAACATAAAAAAATAGATGTTTATGTTTTTAATAAAGGCACTTTTCACTAAAAAAAAAAATCAACAAAGTTGTACTTCATTATTCGGTTTGTACATTAGCAGCAAAGACGGGACTAGGCATAGAGTTCAATAATTGTTTTTTATGCTAGCTATTAATTTGCCACTCCTAATTTCTGCCACTTGAGGTTTCAGCCCGCTCAACCTATTGATGAATATAATATTAGTACTTTGTCAGACTTTTAGGCATTTACACTAAATCTTACATTTATAATAGTATATAATCTTTAGAAAAATGTTGAATCAGACTTACTACAGTTCCACAGCTCTCGCAAAATAACATGTACCAATATGACTCTTTCTGCGCATCCGTAGTACGATACCAACAGCGGGTAACGTACTTACATAGTCGTCACTGCGCAGTGAAACTATTTACGCAAAATATTTCATAAAATAAATTTATGCACAAAACACCCCATGTGGGACGTCAGTGCAAGACATATCGCCCCTACATCGAATAACCCAAAAATCGCTATATTGTTGATGTACATATAAAACATGCGCAAAAATCAATCTAGTAATTTATTTGCAGGCATTAACGGGCGGCAAAAAGTTCAGTTCAGCCTCGCTGACCAGTGGAAATATATTGCCCATCTACTTCACCGCAGTGCCTTCTGACAAGTAAGTAATAATATACCTACTCTTTACAACATTATTTGAACAAAATCAACTAGTACTTTGTTTCCCACAAAAATCAAGATATTTTAGGGTTCCCTTACCTCAAAAGGAAAAAACGGAACCCTTATCACTTTGTTGTCCGTCTGTCAAGACTCTATATCTCGGGAACGCGTAAAGATATCTAGTTGAAATTAAACTGTATATGTATATCTATGGTCTCTTGCAGTTGTGTAACAGAAAAACTTCTCAGTTATCGTTTAAAAAAGTTAGAGCCGTTTATGTCGTAAAAAACCGCATATTTCGACACACAAAAATCAAAACCTACAGGGTTCTTCCAGTTGACCTAGAACTATGAAATTTGGCAAGAAGCATTGTCTCAGAGTACACATATTGGAATAAATCTGAAAACTGTACGTTTCTAACTAAATCACAAAAAATAGGGCCTAAATACAAACAATTTTGGGCCAAAATTTAAAGTGAGTAAATCGTATCATGTGGGGTATTACATGAAAGAGCTTCATTAGCACATGCTACAACAGGTTTAACTGTCGATGTGAACTGTAATGTTCAATGAAAGACGGACTATCGCAGAATGGTATTTATTATTCAAGCGCAAGTATATATTACATAAGTACAAATGTGGGTAGTCTTATAAATAGATCTACCCTATCATGTCACATACAGTACATATTCCTCCTTCTAAAATATGCTATAATATTCAATACACGATACAGTCATAATACAATTCTTTTTTTACAAACATAATATTATAGCAATAGATATTAATAAATGGCAGACCAATGGTTTAATTAACTTAAAATCAAATTCTATTAACACATTACAAACTATTGAATTGACAAATGTTAACTATATACACATCAGTGTATGACAACAAATTACGAAACCAAGGAAAAATGCCGCGCCTGAACCTCTTCACCGGCTAATCTATTATTACCGCATTATTACCATCTACTCGCTCGTCTAAACAGCTGACCCGCGCTCTTCTCGCTTGCAAAGCTATACTTACCTACTAAGTACAGATAGATATATTACGACGAAACAAACTATAACTAACCAACATCGACTGAAGCGACACTAAAATAACAATAGAAAAATAAACTATTTAATTTACTTAACATAAGTATGTGTGTTTATCGTAATATTCTAGGTTCAGTTTCGATTTAGACCGTTTAAAATATATAAGAATTGCTTAAAATAAATGGTTTAATCTTTAATTGAAATAGGTTTAAATCAATCAATGCAGTACCTACGTTGTACCTACCTACAGTACATGGTTCACAATAAAATTATATAAAGCTTACAGGTAGGTAGGTACACAAATGTTTTTTTTTTTATTTTACGGTCATTCCGGTATTATCCAATCACATCAAATACTTAAATCTCATAGTTTCTAATTGCACAGAGGACCTAAATATTTGTCTATTCATGAAATCTTACAATCAACTCTTTGTGTGCATATTTTACAAATTTTAATTTTATTTAATCTCTGACTTCAAATCAAATAATCTAAGTTATAAATATTTAAAAATAAACCTTACTTTCCCTTGTAACCATCACACGATAATTATAACTTCTTATGATAATAATGCCGAAATGCAATTATTTCGCTTATACATAGGTACATACATATCAACACTCAAATAGATGATTTTCTTTAAAACAACAGAAAGGCAAAGTTACATAAGTACCTCACAACAAAATATTCAAAAGTACCTACACATTAAGTACCTTATTTATCATAGTTTTTATACATTCTGTTAATAATATTTAAATGTTCCAACAGTAACATCAATATAAATATGTAGCTATGTGAGGCATACATAACATAAATACCTATGGTCTCGTAAACATTTCGGGACACAAATATCACTACTAATAATAATTATACACGTAGGTACTTAGCTGTCTTATCACCAAGTGAACCGTCCTTAACAATAATATTTTTAACACGCATCCCTGCGTTTTATAATCAATAAAATTTTAACAAACTATACCTACATGTAAAGTACAGGTCCACTCTCAATAACATTTATTGAATCACAATCTGATCTAAGGTAATAAGATTTTTAAACAATTCTGTCTATCAAAAGTACTACTTATTCCGAAAAAATGTCGGTACCTGCCTACGAAAGTTTTAACTTAACCATGAGCGACCATCTAGGTTTATTTTATTTTCAATTGAATTGGTGAAACCGTTTATAACCACTACTTACTATTTTCATTTCCAAACAGTAATTTTATAATGTAACAACAAGAACAAATATGCATTGATAAATACTTTGAATCATCGATAAAAATCTCAATAACACAAAAATAAACTGCCTTATTGGCGCGTAAACTTTCTTTATCAAACGTTTATCAAAGCACATAAGAAAACATTTTCTTTTTAAAACAAATAAGTATATCTACACATACTAACAGTTAGTCAGTTAGTTAGGGCAAACCAGCATCTCTCAAGAGGCTAAAGATAACTCTCATAATATATATATTATATACACAGGCCTGGTCGAAATATAAGTGAAACTTACTAAAGGAATGAAATTGTAATCTTGAAACATTACTGTCACATCGTCGTGACCCACTGCATTCATACGATAAATAAGTAGGTACATACAATATAATTATACCAAATGCATCAATAAATAATCCCAAGAACGAAGAATGTTTAGTACCCACCTACATATGTATATAACTAAATCATCTGTTACATTGTAAACTATTGTTACGTTGACGCCTAATGGTTTGATCCGAGATCAACCATAGAAAATAATGATCTTTTTCAATAACAAGTACATTGCAATATTTTTGAACACAAAAACTACTTGACTTGAACCTAAACAAAGTCCATCAATAAAGTTACCTTTGGTTAATAATGCTCATATGGTTATTTACAATTTTGATGCTTTGTTTGGCCCAGAAAATTCAGAGAAAATAAATCTTAACAAGGATCAAGCGGATCAACAAACAATACGAATCAATATCTACATTGCACTGTAATTATTTCAATAAAAGTAGGTACTTGTTATAATTTTCGGAATCCAAGTCAACTTATAAAACTGGCATTACGAATGAATTGGCGAATGGCGATCACTTTAGTACTTACGTGACTTTTACATAACTTTGATCACTACACTGATCACCGCACATTTTTGAACACACTTTGTTCCTGAATGCCCGTTCCTGCCTCATCGCGGGCACGTCTTCAGTGCCGCTGCCTATTGTGCTGGCCGAGCAAGTTGCAGCCTGCGTATCATGCGCCGCCGCCTACTTTGCTGGCCGAGCACATCGCAGCCGACGCCACCTGAGTCGCTGCCAGTCGCGGCCTACGCCTCCTGCGTCGCCGCCTGACGTGGCTGGCACAGCCCGTCGCAGCCCACGCCTCCTGCGTCGCCGCCTGACGTGGCCGGCACAGCCCGTCGCAGCCCACGCGTCCTGCGTCGCCGCCTGACGTGGCCGGTACAGCCCGTCGCAGCCCACGCATCCTGCGTCGCCGCCTGACGTGGCCGGCACAGCCCGTCGCAGCCTACGCGTCCTGCGTCGCCGCCTGACGTGGCCGGCACAGCCCGTCGCAGCCCACGCGTCCTGCGTCGCCGCCTGACGTGGCCGGCACAGCCCGTCGCAGCCCACGCGTCCTGCGTCGCCGCCTGACGTGGCTGGCTGGGTTGAGCGCGTCACAGCCGGCGTCTCTTACGCCGCCGTCGACGTCGCTTGTCGGGTAAATAGCGGCCGGCGCCCCCTGCGCTGCCGCCGCTGCCGCTGGATGAGCGCGATGCGGCCCAGTCGCCGCCTCTGAGATTGCGGGCTGAATGAGACGCGGCCCACACACTGTGTCTCGCCGCCGCCAAGCTAGCTTCCGCCACTGATGTACTCACGAGCTCATCCGCTGCCATTGACATCCGTGCGAGCTCGACAGCTCGCACATAGTCCAACACTTTTCCGACAATCAGCCTGGATCTCGTATCCTCCTCGCAAAGCCCCGATATGAACTGTCCCGTCAAGGTGACCTCTAACGTAGCTCCGAAGCACCACGTTTTTCGTAGCTTTTTTAAACCTTGTGGGTATTCATCGACGTTGACTTCCTCCGAAGAATGCTTCCATTGCCGGGATTCTGCGATCTCCGAGCGTTTCGGCTTGAGTTCATTAAACATTTTCGTCGCGGGTGTAATTTCACGTAAATGACACAAATAAGTTTACTGCATGAAAGTCCGACACCGATTAACTGATGTGGCCGTGTGTCTGTCCCGCTATGGTATTTTGTGCAATAAACAGTTCCAAATGTTTTCCAACTATGAAAACCGATATCAATCACTTCGATTTTAGATATATGAGCGTAATTACAGTCACTTTCACTTTTGTAGATTCGAATTTCATTAGCCTGCGCCAAGTGTAATGTTCAATGAAAGACGGACTATCGCAGAATGGTATTTATTATTCAAGCGCAAGTATATATTACATAAGTACAAATGTGGGTAGTCTTATAAATAGATCTACCCTATCATGTCACATACAGTACATGAACTTTCATAATTTTTTTTTAATTGACAAAATAAAAAGGTGTCTAAAATTTTTTGATAGTCGTATCTGACGGACTGATTCTATTCTTTTGTTATCATGCCTATTTACGTTGTGTGAAAAATCTGCTGAAAAAGAATTGTGGTGGCTGTTATCTCTGTTAATATTTATGTAGTCACTTGTAATGTCACTATATGTTTCTTGAGACTTTGTGGGAAGGTTAGGTTAGGACACGACATCAAATACAAAATCAAATCACTCATATAAACAGATAAACATTTTTATTAGTAATTTAGATTAAGAAATTACATGTCATA
Source organism: Hypomecis punctinalis (assembly GCA_949316475.1). NCBI lineage: Eukaryota > Metazoa > Arthropoda > Insecta > Lepidoptera > Geometridae > Hypomecis > Hypomecis punctinalis. The sequence goes on from OX438798.1 coordinate 1,634,964, forward strand.
TATGTCATAAATTATAATAATATGTGTTAAGTAAAATAATATTTCTGTTACTCAGGATAAGCCGGTCGAACCTCTCCGGCGCGTCTCTAACAGGCACCCTGACAGTGGCCAAGGACGAACTGGGTCGGAAAGTGGACTCCATACCCTTACTGTACACGGGCTGCGAGTCGGCGAGACGGTCGCAAACCCCTAGAGAAAAGGGCAAGCCGCATGAAGAGTATATGGACGCTTTGAAGGACTTCGGTACCACATGGCTAGCCAAATTAGGTACGTGATGAAATTTGGTACTTTGACGAAATTAGGTTCATCATCATCAGCAGCCTTCTTTAAGAGCGTATCGAGCGAATGCTCGTCATTGATGCGAATAAGTTATTTCTTGTTCATTTCGTAAATTTAAACTTGTAAACTTATAAAATGAAACTTTGCCAATGCTAGAGAATAACATTTTTAACATTTTTTTCGTTTAAAACAGTATAATAATACTACGAAATTTTGAAATGGGGCATATTTAGCGGGTGCCGTACCTCATTCCATTCCTCTTTAGGCTCAATTGATGCCTAACAAAGGACCAGGCTAAGCCTGTGATTTCAATTGTATAAAGAAGAATAATAATAAATAATTTATATTCCAAAAAATTTAAATTACATGAACATGTTCTGCAGCACCTACACTATACTCTATAAAATTTAACTTGATATCTACGACAGTGACATTGACAGAAGATTGACATTTCTGGAGTTGGGATAGTGGTGGAAAAAATCGATTTTCAAACAATGTTGTAATGAAATCGAATGAGTAGTTGAAGGTGAGAAATTGGATTTTATTTACTTACTATTATTTAAGATCAAGTATGTACACATGTAAATAATGTTATGATATTAATTAAATACTCATAATAATGTAACGATAGTATTTATCGACGTTTTTCACTATTATCGATGCTAATGTAACATATAATTGGGTTTAATTTAATTACACATGTAAAAAATGTTATGATTTTAAAATATACAATAAAATTAATCATAAATTAAGTTTTATTTAAAATATCGTCAGTATAAACTATCGACATTTTAAATAAAACTGTCTAAAACTCTGTGGTCACGATCATTCGTCGCCCATCAGTAATCGGCATGCCCATAAAGTATGACATTGACAGGTGTCTGTACTATTAAGAAATTCAGGACTTCATAGGCGTGATTTTTCTGACAGCTGTCGCAGAGATCGAGTTAAATTTTATAGAGTATAAGTAATACTTGTGTCGTAGGTAACTGCATTCCCTTCAAAGTATCGTTTTATCAACATAGAAAATTACATTCAATATATTAATTAGTTAAAGTAAATGATTATATACAATATAAAATATAATATAAATGTAAGTATGTTTTTATGACTAAAATCTTGATTTTGTTTAGATGTTTTATAGACGGCCCGCTTGTAATGTAATGTTTGTGTTTTCACAGAGGGTGATAAGTTAGAGCAAGTGTACGAGGAGCTGCTCGAGAAGTTCCCTTCGTACTTGGGAGCGCACGTCGCTTACCTGCACGGTATCGACTCTCCCACGGACCCTAAAAAGTAAGTGCTTACTACAAAATTCCTCAAAAAAAAATTGCTTAAATAAATAAATAATTAATAAATATTAGGGGACATCTTACACACGGTCTCTGACCCCAAACTAAGCAAAGCTTGTGATATGGCTGCCAGAGACTGATATACTACATATACATATTTTTAAATACATACTTATATAGATAGTACCTAAATAACATCCAGACACAGAGCAAACACCTATGTTCATCACATGAATATTGCCCTGCGCGGGGATCGAACTCACGCCTCTTTGGTCCAGAAGTCAGGGTCACTAACCACTGAGCCACCGAGGCTGTCAGCTGTGAGCCGCTTGTCTGTAAAGTCAAAATATTTATTCTCTGCTTTCAGTTTTTTAGTCCACGTACGCACTACGCGAATGCGGTTACGGTCTGGTCGCGTGTTTGTCGGCGTTTTACCGGATATACTTCGGAGAGTGCGCCCAGGAGTTGCACAATCTGGTCCACCTGCCCCTCTCTTCTATCGCACGGCTAGACGGACGCGACCAAAGCGCCACCCTTTTATGGTGGACATTCCGCGCGTTAGAACCAAGCGTTTCGAATCCTCATTCCTCATACGAACAGCCAGAATGTGGAACGCTTAGCCTGGGTCTGTCTTCCCGCTTAAGTACAACGTGGGTGTCTTCAAATCCCGAGTAAATAGGTATCTTCTAGGTAAGCGTGCTACACCCTAGACGCATATCTGCGCAACATTAGGCGTAGTCAAACGCAAACCTCTACGAAATAAAAAAAAATGTATGTAACCGTAGCTTTCATCCCCTATAGATTCTCGATAAGCCCGGCTGGAAGCGGCCTGCATCCAGCGCGTTCTTGCAATCCTAATTATATCGTCGGTCCACCGATTACGGTGTACGTATAAGGCTGATAAAGATTGATTCTTATAATTTCGAAGGTTTCATACGCATTGCTGTCTGTAAGTATGTAAATTGCAATTACAAACATTTTCCTGAGATCCCGCATTCGCATAGTGCGTATATCATAGGCTCCAGTCCTGATTCGGTTATCCGCAGCACCCAACTTCACAACCGCTAAGAAGTTTAATCCGACCTACACGTGCCTTAAGTTCAGTCTAATGCTTTTTGACCTTTCGACCTTGGTTATATTTTTGTGTTTGTTTCCTTGTTAGTCTTTGTGTAAAAAACATTTTTCATCACATCTATTTGAAAAGGACTACTTGATTCGCCTTTAAGTGCGCCCAAAGGAGGTGTTTTCTATAAGGAACTTTATAAGTGCGAAGGAATTATCTTTACCGCGAACTTTTTGAATTTGGAACAAATAAGTGCGACGGAATTATCTTTGCCGCGCGCTTTTTGAATTTGGAACAAATAAGTGCGACGGAATGATCTTTGCCGCGCACTTTTTGAATTTGAAAGTATTTGTGATGTTAGTGTTCAGCGCCAAGAAAATGAATGAAAAAAATGTAAATATAAGTTTTCCTTTTTTTATTATTAGATACTGTTTAATTTAAATGTATTTTCATCACATCTATTCGAAAAGGACTACTTGGTTCGCCTTTAAGTGCGCCCAAAGGAGGTGTTTTCTATAAGGCACTTTATGAGTGCGACGGATTGATCTTTTCCGCGCACTTTTTGAATTTGGAAGTATTTGTAATGTTAGTGTTCAGCGCCAAGAAAGAGAATGAAAAGAATGTAAATATAAGTTTTTATTTGTTTTATTATTAGATACCATTTAATTTCAATTTAGTTGTTACTCTACGTTTTATTAAATAATAATATTACAATAAAATATGAGGCGCCTTTTGTTTTCTCATAGAGGTGATGAAAAGTAGAGTGTACCACTCGGGCGCAAAATATATTTTTGTCTCGGGCGACGTACTTTGAATCCCTCGCTACGTTCAAGATTCTACTAACGAATTTCATTCAAGAAATTCTACTCTAGAATCCTTCACTTCGCTCTGGATTAAAAAAAAGCGCCCTCGCCGTGAAAATATTATTTAGCTCCCGTATGATACAATCTACTATTGTATTTGCAGACTACCTCACGCCAACGAAGAGCCAGACGTGACGACGGCGTGGTGCGAGCAACTCGTCGCCACATCGGAGAAGGTGGGCTTTTCTTCAACATACATAATATACAGGGTTATCTGTTTACTCTGTACTAAGCCATTAGGGGGTGATTAAACCCATCATACCGGCACGTACCGGCAAGCGCAGCGTAGGACGTCCAACCACATGATGGACGGATGACTTCATCAAGGCCCAGGATCGCGTTGGATGCATGCCGCTACGCACCGGTCTTGTCGGAGATCCATAGGGGAAGCCTATGTTCAGCAGTGGACGTGCTATAGCTGATGGATGGAAGACTATCATTGTGAACAACTTTTACTATAGGGCCAACCCGGAATTAGAGAAAAAAAAACAGCAGTTGCATACATTTTGTCCGAGTTGCAGTTTTGTATAGAACAGTCGATTTTTTTTCTCGAATCCATAAATCAATGATGATCTGAATCACCTCCTTTTGGCTTAGTACACCAGTTCTGGATTACCTTCTACTTGTATATGTTTTTGGTATCTTTTTCTTCACACAATACACATTACAATAACATCTGAATTAATAAAGAAAGCCGGTCACAAGTTTGTATTGAATTATCGGTTACACCACTTTTTTAAACAAACACCATATAAAACTAACACGGGCATTGCAAAGAGGTTTTATTCTATAAAAAATAAAATTGTATTGATACGGGCACCAAAGAGGTTATCCTACTAATATTATAAACGCGAAAGTTTGTGAGGATGGATGGATGGATGGAGGGATGGACGTTTGTTACTCTTTCACGCAAAAACTACTGAACGGATTGAGGTGAAACTTTGCAATAATATAGCTTATATATCAGAATAACACATAGGCTGTATTATATAATTATAATGATATATTGCGTATGCGGGCGAAGCCGCAGGTAAAAACTAGTATTCTATAAAATCGAACAAACCTTACTAACGGTGCAATGCAAAGAGGTTTAATTCGGTTATACAAAATAAAACCTATTTACGATGTCCTTAAATGTTCTAGGTTAAGAAATTTTCATACAAATTAGACGTTCCAAATTTAAATCACTTTACCCTCTAGGAAGTTTCATACAACATTTTTGACCTGCCATTTTTGACCTGCCATTTTTGACCTGCCATTTGTGACCTGCCATTTTTGACCTGCCATTTTTGCCAGTCCCTCGAGATTGTGTTAAGATTATAATGACTAAGGTACTGCACGTTGAAATGATACCACATATAATGAGTCATTTTCGAGCAGGTGGTATGAAAATTATATTATGTAATTACCACACGCTTGTGCGTATGCTATTTGTTTGTATAAACACGTTTCTGATGTAAATGAAGTATACAGGGTTATTTCTAATCAATTAGCATCCTTTTAGGGGCTTATTCTGTACATCAAAAGTATTGTTCCATACATTTGGTCGCGGGTGAACAATTTTTTTTCTATGGAACACCATTATTTTTTCGAGTTTTGACAAAAGTCGCAGAACAAAAAGTTGTCAGTTTTGATGTACAGAATAAGCCCCTAAAAGGATGTTAATTGATTAGAAATAACCTTGTATACCTACGTATAAGTCGAGATTTGACTCTAAATTACTTTTATACATGATTTGACAATATATTTTTTGCAGGTTATAAAGGCCATAGATCAGGACAAGCTGCTCGCGTATTTAGGAATGAAGAATGACACGAGGAGCGACGCTAGTAAAATTAAACAGTAAGTTCATCGCGCATATACCGCCCCTCCAAATACCATAACTAGTGAAAAATATGCAATTATTTTTCTTTAAAATGATTTCGTATTCTTTGTACTCCATAAAACACCATAAATTGTCACATTTAATTATAAAAATAACTATGATCCGATTCGCAGACTTACCCCTGCGTTACGTTTTTCTTTAGAGATAACCATTAACTTTGAGACATGCACACCGACTGAGAAAGAGTTGCCAATAACTTTCGCTCTTGTAGTAATAAAGAAAATAAGTGGAACTTACACGAAAGCTAGAAAATTAAGTGATTATTTAAAACAATCTTAGAGGGCGTCTTACGCATGTAACTCTTATTTTCTTCTAATTTAAACCGAGACTGGCCAATTATTGAACGCGGCCAGTTACTGGGGAGTTTACCCTATCGCTAAATGCACCTTTTTAGTTCAGCATACATTAGGTAAATTTAGGCAAGTATATGAAAAGTCATCGAATGAAAAAAAAACAGAAATCTACACGTACTATTTACTACACAGAGGAATGCTGATTCTGTTTGTAAAATTTGTTCTTGACTAGTTTTTGTGTACATAATTATGTTATTATTATATACTACGGGACTAATCGCGCACTAAAATTACGAGATAAATAAATACCTCCGCATCCCGACGTTTCGGCCGAGTTGCATCGACGGTGATCACCGTCCCACATCGACCGTAGTCACGGTCGATGCAACTCGGCCGAAACGTCGGGATGAGTAGGTATTTATTTATCTCGTAATGTTAGTGCGCGATTAGTCCCGTAGTATATAATAATATTGTGTTTAAATCGCGAAAGTTTAAAAACAACATAATTATGAATGATTTTTGTCAATTTTGTGGTGACGCTGGCCGAGTGGGAGAAGATTACTCCTAATAATCCGAGGAGAGGTTTCAAACCCGATCTTTGGAATTTAAGTAGGGACTCACACTCCTCCCTTGCCATTTTCGGTGAAAAAAAAGTGAGGCAACCTGTTGGTGTCCGTAGAAGAAATTTGATAACAAATGTGTTACAGTACACTAACACTAACTCACTCTAATGCAGTAAATATGGACCAATCGCCTTTCGAATGTAGGCCTAGGCTCAGCAGCTGACTATTAACCGCTGGTACATAACGACTTCAGCGCGACCGCCTTAAATACTGACACGGTTTGGTGCAGGTAGTCTTCCGTGAACATAAATCGAGTATTATTATTTTATACTACGGGACTAATCGCGCACTAAAATTACGAGATAAATAAATACCTCCTCATCCCGACGTTTCGGCCGAGTTTCATCGACCGTGGTCACGGGTAGACTCGGCCGAAACGTTGGGATGAGGAGGTATTTATTTATCTCGTAATTTTAGTGCGCGATTAGTCCCGTAGTATAAAATAATAATGTGTTCAAATCGCGAAAGTTTAAAAACAACATAAATCGAGTAGTTGTGCAGTAGCAATTTATTCATACGTCAGCGGCGCAAAGGGTGAAGTTTGCAGGGCTTCTTGCTAATTTCGCAGACCCCTATTAAGTTTAATTTGGCTACTAAGTTATTACAACTTTGACAGGGAGCAAGAAAAGCAGCGCGGACACCTAATAGAAGCGTTATGCCGCCGTGGTACCGCGCTATGCCGACTGAGGGCGCTCGCGTCCAACCCCGCCGCCAAGGAAAAACTCGCCACAGCCTTACAAGATAACCTCAACGATCTGCTCAAATTCACAGACCTCACCGACTCTAAGGTAACTAACATGGCCGCCTAAAATCTTCTGGCACCCCCAGCACCCTTATTAAGACAAAAGAAAACAAAAATCTTTCCCTTAATTTATTTCCTCGAACCAATATATGTATTGAAATAGACAACTAACATATTGTAGACCTAGTTGAGCGCTCTCACTTTTGTGAAGACTATAATGATTTAAGCTCGAAACATACTATTGGACGCGGCTTACGGACGCGACTGACAGCCGCGACTTAGCAATGTGCACAGTTTTAAGACATCCGGTGTGCCAGATCGCTCTCGGACGTCCGAATGCTCAAGGTCGTCCGAAGGTGACGTCCGCGACTTATGTCCGATAGTGTGCACGGCTCAGTGTACTTTCATAGTCTAGGTCGCGGCTGTCAGTCGCGTCCGTAAGCTGTGTCCAATAGTATGTTTCTAGCTTTAGAATAAACAGTTTCAGAGATATTCTATTTTTTAATATGACAGTTGTCATCCGAAATGTATATCTACATTTACAGAGGCGCCATCGTAATTATATTAGCTAAATAGCATAGTTCTGTTTCTTTTTCACTTTAGGCATTCGATAGAAAGAACGCTTTTTACGTTGCTATTAAATTTACGCTGGCGCCTCTATAATTGGGCTTAGTAATGGACTAAAATTAAGGAGACAAATCGCTTTCGAGTTTGACAGCTGTTTCTCTGACACCTGTAACACGTACAACGAAACTACGCCTTAGATCGTCAGTCGAACTATGGCGGCGCAACCCGACGCACTCACCACATGTATAAAAAGCTGACCTCACTTGTCTGTTAGTAACATTCTGTCTTGTCAGTCATTTTTTAAAAGTGTCTCAGATATATTCTGTTGGTCTATAAAACCACTAAAAAAATTAAAAAAAAATATTCATTCGTTAAGTGCTTTAAAAATGCATTACAAATTTACAGTTTCAAAATTTCGCGCTTAATTTATGAAAACGTTGGATGTCATTATTTTACTCTGTGGTCGTTAATGACGTCACTAGGCTATGTAAACAATGCGCTTAAATATTTTTTCACGATAGTGTCTTTGTTTGGTAAGTTTGAGAGTTAAGTTTAAAATGACTTATTATAAATGGTTAATAATGAGTTTTCGTTGGTGTGTTGTTCCTAGAATAATAGTGTACAAACTATTCAATGTTTGGAGTTTTGGCGGGAACGCGGAAAAATCATGTCGTCTCATTGTATTATTTTGTTAAACTTGTGTTTTTATCAGTGATAATTAGTGTAAAATGGTGGTATGTATTTCGTTGATTATGAGCTGATTTACGTGCATGAGTGTAGGCAAGTGATATAATGTGACGTATCATGTTCTTCCGTGTTGTTACCAAAACTCCATAGACGCCTCTAGTAAAGTCTCCACTGCTTTACTGAGAAGAAGAAGTTGAAAAAAAGCATTATTTAAGACTTCGACTGAAGGACTCTGTATCCATGGTCATGAGTAGGTTTAATAAAAAAAAAAAACTATTCAATGTTTACATAGCTGTACGACGTCATAACATAGCGGCAACTATTTTATGTACAGACTAAAAAAGCGGAATATTTTGTATTGATTTTTAAAATTTATTTGGGTATTTTATGATCTAAAACGAACATTTTCCCATTTTTTTTGCCTAAGCTATTTCAAAAATACATTCAGAGTTTTTTTTTTCGTTCATAGTAAAATGCCCTATTAAATTGTAGAAAAACTTTAACCAAATGTTATTTCCCAGGCGATCCACTACGGCATATGGCACTGCTTCAGCTTCCAGCAGTGGGGCCGAGCCATCAAGCTGCTCAACAAGCTGCTCGAAGAACGTCCTTCTAAAGACGTTGAAGAAAGGCTCGTGGAAGCTTACAAACAGCTCAACTGGGAGCACTTTGCTGACTTCACGCTAAAGGCGCTGCCGATCAAATACCCCGCCGGGTATAGACCTTTCTAATTCATACGATCATATGTATTCATTAACACAAAACTAGTGATTAAAACAAAAAAAAAATCGTTAAAACCATTAAAAACAAAAAAGTTGTTAAAGCCATTGAAACTGCTTAACACAAAATTTACGTACTCTATCCGTCTTATACTTTTGATCGCCAAAGTAATACTTGACCAACATTTCAGAGCGCCAATGATGACTATAGTCATCAAAATACCGGACCTCATAATATGAAATAAAATAAATAATTGAGCAAGTCAAGTCACAAAATTGAGTCAAATGGTTATGAAAGCAAAGAACGATGGATTCGAATACGTTTTAAAAAATATCGTTTTGCTATCGTTACGCTACAAGCGTTTACAATAAGTTTTATTAATAAAAGAAGAATACTAGATATAACTTAGATGTAGTCATTATTTTGTCTTTTTCTTTTAGCAATTTAAAATCAATTGAAAAATACAAAAGACGAATTGACTACACCGAAATAACTATTTAATAATAGGTAAAGGAATGTAAGCGTAACGTAATGGTATATGAATGACATCTTTTTAATATTTCGAATTCAATGTGTGGTGTTTTTTTTTTGTAAATTTTGTGTTAAGCGTAAGTATAGCAAATAAATACTCTGAATGTAAAAGATCATGTAGTGAAGCTTTTGTGCTTCAAGCTTTCTTATGGTCTAAAGAGCTTGAGTTTGTGGGACTAGCACAAAACTAACTGACGCAGTACTACAGGTCGAATCATACAAGTCGGCGGATGTGAAGTTAGCTACAAGCTGCGCGAAATCCACGACGTGCAGTTTTATGTGAGCTTCAGTCAGGATTGGATATTGTGCAGCTTGTAGAGATCTACTACGGTAACATGGCCCGCCCCTTCACATTATTGTTTTAATGTATGTAGTGTTTTAATGTGCAACGAGTCACAAATCTTTGGATTTGCTAGCTCGACTAGTTGTTTGGCTATCGTATCAGTACGTATTCAGGCGTGGTAGCGCGTTGTAAATACTTTCACAAACACTTTCAAACGTTTTCAATTTTGGAGGGGCGGGTCGTGTTATCGTAGTAGATCTCTAGCTAACTTCACATCCGCCGACTTGTATGATTCGCCCTATAAATGTATTCCAAATCAGTGGTCTTACATTTTATAACGAAAAGTTCACGATTATAGAACCAAACAGATTTAAGTGACATTTTATTAGCATAAATGGCACAACTGCTTAGAAAACAGTTTGTTTCCTGCATCTGTTTCATCAGATGTTGAAAAGAAAATGGTTGTCTGTGAAGTCGGTTTACGGACGATATTTTTACGTGATATCGTCTTAAAAAACATTGTTGAATTAACAACTGAAACAAGCAAATAAGCTCTCGCTTGCACGCTCGGCTCAAGCCGAAGGTGACACTTTTTTGTGCGTGCAGCCAGCGTTAATAGATAAGATCTAAAAAATGTCACCTAGATCAATTTACTATCGTTGTTTTAGATACATTTTGTGCTGGTCGTACAATACTTTGTCGTCTATGCGATCAGAGTCGACTCGTTTTGGTGTTTTGTCTCCCTTCCTCATATGTAGAAAGAGCGAGACATAGCAGCGGGTCTACTTTGAATCGTATAAGTACACAGTATAGTGTACACAGCTTTGAATTAGTATAAATTGAAATGTGGGCCTTTCTGAACCCTCGGCACAGTAATGATATCTATTCAGTATTCCGTCATCATACAAACGCGAATCATACCTACGCACCTCGGAGTTCGGTACACACTCGGTACACAACAGTCGCAGGGGCGCGCAGTGACGAACGATCTTGTGATTTGTAATCAGTAAGCGTGCGATTTACCTACCGAGCGGGCAGCCCTAACGCGTGTTACTTACTGCGTGGCCACGTGGGGCTGTAGGTATTTTTTTCAAGGACAGAGCTGAGTCGCACTACTGCAATACTGATACCATTACCGTGCCTTCGGTAAGAGTAATACTAAATACCTGCCCAATATGCATGATGACTGGATAAAAAAATCGTTGTAATTGTTAGTCCGTGAAGTAGATTATCAAAAAATATTGGACACATATTTTTTCTTTTATCAATCAGACAACAAATGACAAAGATAAATATTGTCAAAGTTTGGGAGTGGGGGTCGTGACGTCACTTCTCTTACAGAAGTCTATACATTTGTATGTCACTTGTGACGTCACGCGGAACTTTGACGGGCTATATCTTCATCAATTTTTATTTAATTGACAAATGAAAAAATATGTTTCTAATATTTTCTTTTAGTCCATCTGACGGACTAATTTATAATATAATTTTTTTAGCCATCATGCCTATTGTATTGTTGTGTCGGTTAAAGTATGAAATATTTCACAGAAAATAAAACATTTTCATACAAAAAAAACATTGTACCAACCGCAGCGGGTCTGTAATAGCATGAAAAAAATGCTGTTCCACGCTACCATTATGTATTTCTATGGAAACGCTTTTACCGCAATTAGTTAGTGTGTAAAAGCCAAGTTTCTCGTAAAACCGCGGGAATACAGGGTTATTTGTAATCAATTAACATCATTTTAGAGGCTTATACTGTACATCAAAACTAAAAACTTCTGTTCTGCAACTTTTGTCATAAAATTGTTGTTCCATAGAAAAATATCGTTCGCCCGCTACAAGATGTATGGAACAGTTGATTTTTCATTGAGTTTTGACAAAAGTCCCAGAACAAAAGTTGTTAGTTTGTAATGTACAGAATAAGCCCCTAAAATGATGCTAATTGATTAAGAATAACCCTGTATATAGTTTTAATATAACGTAATAACTAATAAGTTTTCAAGTCAAATGTAAACACAGGGTGCTGTAATTCACTTGAGTTTGTGCTCAAAAGTAATAAGAATGAAGATGTTTTTTCTGAAAATGGTACGTATTCTTTTTTGGTGTCACACTATCGGTTCCGCTATCCATCCATCACCCGTCCACTGCTGGACATAGGCCTCTTCTATAAGACCTAAAAATATGAACATAATCGTTTTGAAAGTTGATTACTGTTGTTATTTTTAAAATCCTATTGGACCTAATCATATAAAATCAATGTCACCGATAGTTCGATACCATATTTTTATTTAACACATTTAATTATAATTTATTATACACGACTAATTATTAATAGTTTCAGTTGTCCTAGGAACTAGTTAAATCAATTTGTAACCCCTAATGAATTAAACCTAGATAATATGTTAAATTGAAATTCAATGCGCTACAGTAACGCTATAGTAAGTACTAAGCAAATAAGTGCGGACGATTCGTAGTCGCGTCAAACTTTATGGCGGGTGTGAAGTTTGCTACAAGCTGCAGATTCTTACCCTCATCTTCGCTGACTCAAAATCTGCCACTGCGCAGCGATTGGCCTCGTATCCCGAGCCGCCATTAAATTTGAATCGTATTATAGCTCATGTTTAGTTAAATATATAGGTTAGTTAAAATTAATAACACCCTAACCGCCTTGTTCATAACCACTCAGTACATAAATTTTTACTTTTATAACTAAAATATTCTTCCTGTCTTTGATTTTTTAGAAAGGGATTTGTATTTGAAAAGGAGTTGTCACGTGTTTACGCAAGTAAAAAAAATCGAGATAAACACAATTTGGGTTAGTAACTCGAAACTTTGAAATTTGTAACTAGAGAACGGCTGGACCGATTTGTATGAGTTTTTATCTTTATAATTTTCCGCCTCGAATACCGGGAATATTATTAATTAACCGGAAAAGCTATTAAATATTTTTTCATAGAATTTGTATTATATTTGTGTAAAGCAAATGCAGGTAACTCGCTTATAAAAGTAGGACTTAACATACGAAAACGAAAAAAAACCGAGCTCTACTTTTGCTAGCTACATGAATCTCTAGAGGGGACGGTAGGTAAGACAATCTTCTAAATAAATCAAAGGCACAATCTGTGAGTGACAATTACAAATTATTAGCTTCGCCCGCGTGGTATTTTAATTTTTGTCATGAGAATTCATGCCATGAGAACATTTTATATATCTGGGATAAAAAGTAGCCTATGTCAGTTTCCGTCTTTGGGGCCGTTCAAGTATTATGTAAGCAAGATAGTGGGGGTAGAGGGGTCTATCCGTTGCTTATTTTTGATGACAAGGGGGGGGGGGGCTATATGGTGATTACGTCAGCAGTAGTTATTTATTTCCTGTTCATGAATCAATAAAAAATCAAAATGCATATAGGTAGAGGTACTAATGATTACGTAAGAATGGGATGGGGGGGGGGAAGCTTTGCTTAATTTTGCTGACAAGGAGGAGGGGGAATGGGAGGAGGGGTAAATAATTGTAATAAATCTGCTTACGTAATACTTGAACGGCCCCTTTCAAACTGCCTGGTCCATGCCAAAAATTAAGACCATTGCTCTGTTGCTGTGTGAAAGTGGAGCAAAGCAACATAAACACGGATTAATAATATTAGTAAGGAAGGATCGTAGATCTTATGTACTGAGTTTTTTATGAATAAGGCGGGATATTTTATTTATAAAAACGCGGAGAAGCCGTGGTATAGTTACTTTGTAATTTGTCCCTTTCTCTCTTCAAAGATTTGTAGTTGCTGGAAAGGTATAGTTGCACTAACTGATGTTTTCTATGAAACATTAATTTTTTATAATGTTATAATTTAGCAATACAATTAATGACTCGGTGAAATCATTGTTACTGTAGGCCGATTTAAACTTATTGGCTGCTGTGATGTTAGCTAGAAGCTGCGCATAATCCAATCCTCGAGAAGTTAGCCGCAGATGACACTTCGCCGTGATTCGCTAATTATTGCGCATGTGTGCACAAGAGAAAAACCCGTGGTGGTGTGGTGGTAGTGACATACGCCTTACAATCGTGAGGTCGTGGGTTCAAATCCCGGTCCCGTACCAATGAGTTCTTTGGAATTTAACACCGCTGGCTTTTCGGTGAAGGAAAACATCGTGAGGCAACCTTCATATGTTAGTAGAAGAAATTCGATGGCGTATGTGAATCCACCAAACCGCACTGGGCCAGCGTGGTGGATATGGCCCAAACACCCTTCGTGGGTAGGACTACATCCTGCAGTGGACTATTAAAAAAAAAAGGCTGATACAGTGCAGTACACAATGCCGCGTGTCGTAGTGTTGAGCACGGGCACGGGTGGGTGTGCCCCGGCGTCTCGTCTCTCTATCTCCCGCGCATACCTATATTTCAGCTTTTGCGCAGCGTTCTGCGCATAACTTCTCATCCGCCGACTTGTGTGGCGCTTAGTATAAGTGCGCTTCAGTCAGGATCGGGTTACCCGCAGCTTGGACTTGGGCTAACGTCACAGCCGCCAAGTTCTTTGATTCGGCCTGTGTCACGCGTTGTGTGAAATGATGAATGCCGCGATCAAATTTGATGTAGTTAAATATGTAGTTTGTAAAGCAATAAAAAAGCAGTTACCTAAACTACGCAGTGATAAAATGTTATATAGAGCAATAATTGTGAAAAATCAATCATGTATGTGTATTTTTTTTCCTGTATTAAAATTACCTATGTTCTTACAATAACAGTTCATAATAGCTATTATTGTGGTTCATCTTTACTTCTGTAATAACTCAAATAAAACATCTTAATTCAAAGAAAAGTAAATGCATATTTTAACAATAAATTGTTACTAGCAAAATTAATTAAGGACATTAGGTACTTTATCGCCATTTCAGGATACCTTTTTAGTAAAAGGTCGTCAGCGTTTTATGAAGTCCTGGTTATTACAATCTCTAAAATAAAATAAATGAATTGGTTGTTTGTGAAGTCGGTTTACGGACGATAATTTCACGTGATAACGTCATAAGAAAACATAGTTGAATCAACAACTGAAACGAGCCAAACGCTTAGGCTGAACGTGCCTCTCTATCGCTCCGCGTTCTCGCTTGCACGCTCGGCTCAGGCGGAACGTGACCATTTCTCGTGCGTGTTGCCGGCGTTCATATGACGTTAGCACGTCAAAAATATTTCTTGCTGCTTTTATACAATTTTGCCTTATGCACACATACTTAAAATTATTTGTTTGTTGTTTGTCGCTGTGGGTGTATTTTGTGGTCATAGCACACTACACTATTAAATATTGAACACCGAATCGACTGACGAAGCATTCAGATGAGAGCTCAGGTATTTTTCTTGTGTTTCCAAATTTTCCAATGACTAACTGAGCATTTAATGCGGTTATCTCCTTTATAGAGACCGACAAAGTTGTTATAATTATATACCTTCTCCAGTTTTGGAAGTCTGAAAATTAAGTGTATTATCATCATCATTATCTATGGAGCTTATATGGAATCCTGTGATACGCGTGGCTTATGTGGCTCAATACCTACTCTTTAACTAACACTTATCTTACCAACTTATAGCCAATTTAGCTTTTAAGGATTACTTTGTTTTTTGCAAAACCCTATTAAACATAGTCCCCAAGTAGACTTAAGTATAGTAAGTACTAGAGACCAGCCCCGGCTTCGCACAGGTGTATTATACATATAAACCATCCCCTTGAATTACTCAATCTATTAAAAAAAACCGCATCTTATTGGGGATAAAGTCCATTTCACGAAAGAAGTCTCGCAGATGCAGCAGCACAATCGCATGGCCAGTCCGATCTTCTAAGGTTATAACTAGTTCTACTAATTTTCCGTGGGACTTCTTTGATGAAAAGGACTTTACTCTGAATCCTAGATTGATTTGGTATTCAATAGAAGCAGCAAAGTTTGCAGTGACCCACTCACCACAGACAGCAAACAATTTTATTTGCCTATGAAATTTCTTTTCAAATGATTTACATTGTTGGTCGATTGTGTTAGAATGCCTCTTGTCTTATAACCAAGAGTTTAGCTTTTTTTTTATTCCGGTGCAATAAATTATGCGCCAATTGTAAAATAAAATGTTTTAATGAACTTATTGTTGATAAGGAATAATAAAATGATTATTTGAATAAGCTTGTGTTTTTCTTGTACCTATTATAACAAGTAACACTTTATTATAACTATTTCTAAATAACACATGTGCAGAACTTTGTCATAATAGTACTTAATTTTAACAAAACATGTAATTAATGTAAATCAATGTAATTTTATGCACCCTGGATTTCGCACTAGGCTAGCCTGTGTCGCGAAATCCAGTGTCTTTCGTTTTTGTGAATTTAGGTATGTACTTTGGATAGATATGATTATAATATAGGTATACAGTACATACTGTACGTATAAATAATAATACTTACATATAACACAAGAAATATATAAAAATAGTAAAAATATATTTAGACTACTGTACTGTATCAGCCTTTTTTTTTAATAGTCCACTGCAGGACTTAGGCCTACCCACGAAGGGTGATTGGGCCATATCCACCACGCTGGCCCAGTGCGGGTTGGTGGATTCACATACGCCATCGAATTTCTTCTACGGACGTATGCAGGTTGCCTCACGATGTTTTCCTTCACCGAAAAGCCAGTGGTGTGAAATTTGTATTGAATTTATGTAAGGACATAAATTCTAAAGAACTCATTGGTACGGGACCGGGGATTTGAACCCACGACCTCACGATTGTAAGGCGGGTGTCACTACCTCTTGACCACCACGGCTTTTAAACCTATATTTAGACTAGATAATAGTAAAAACCTGCATAATACTAATAGAAGTGATAGGAAATAGATAATAGTTCATAAATATGTTGATTTACTTAAGCATCTCATCAAAAAAATTCAACAGTAGTTTTTGGCGCGAAAAATTTGTCTGACTATTACGTCTAGGCCGTGCGTAATAGGCAAAAATACGTACTTATACCCAAATAAAGAGAAAATATATTAGTTTCGTCCTGTTCACTCTCTTACTTACTTGGACATCTCGCCCTCTCTTACTTTTGTAATTATTATTATTTAGCGCCCTGTCTAGTTAATCCTTTGACTATGATTTGATGTAAGATGTAATCGTAATAAGACGTATCTGCGTAGCGTCAGCCTCATGAGAGTTGGGCTCGCAAATACATCACCGAGTGTGAGCAAGATCGTATTCATGCTTGGTTTCACCTTGCTTTTAGCTTCACCTTCACTTCATAGTTATGCTCAAATATGACGCGTTTGGATTTAAAGCGGCGGAACGGAATCAGAGACTATATTGGGTGGTTTGGGTAGTTCTCTATAAAAATAGAGAATAAGGCTGTCTATAGTAATAATACTATACGTAGTATTATTATATCTTCTTTGGTCTAGAGTGTCTAGTTATACTTCACTTTGTGATTAACGCAAGAAAATATTAATTTCCCGCGCCGATCTCAATATTTCCTAAAAAAAAACAAAGAACTTAGAATATAACATCATTTTCAAAACGATTGTCACTGTCAAACTTTAAAATGTTGACTTTGACAGAGAACTATGTAAGGGGTGACAATCTAAAGGTTTGTAATCAAAATTCACGGGAGAAAAAGAACAAAAAGATAGGGACATATTTGGATTTTGTGTATCTTCCATCAAATATAATTAATAACTATATTAAAAAAAATATTTTGATAGTCTATAATAAGTCGCATTTTGTGTTTATTTTTGAGTATATTTTGAAGAAAAGTGTTGTAAAAAAGTGTTTTTGAGTATAACGAGAGGTAACGTAAGTAATATATTATTATGTTTATAGAGTGTTATTGAGATGTATAGGATGTAATTGTTTATTGAGTGTAAATAATTATTCACTAATAAATAATAATTACTCGAATTTATGATCTCATTCTTGTAAATGTAGATAAATGATTAGCTTAATAAGTTCTCTATTTCGATATAAAATTGTAATGTTTTCTTACAAATATTGATAGATTTTTGCTAGGCTAGGCTATGAAGCCAAATATTGCATGTCCGCTAGGGTAGACTGTTGATACTAAGAAAATTGTACCTACCACCTTTCTACACAGTTTGAGCAATAAATTTTATTTTAACGCTGGCACTCAAAGATTTGCTATTTACGAATAGTCAAATGTACGGAAAAGTAAATTTTCTGAGGTGTCCCGGAATTTTAATCTGGTCATACTGCTCAAAATTTTTTCTTTGAAAGTTTGATTTATTCCCAATTATTTCCTCGTTCCGTTCCAAGCTTAAATTAAATTGCACAACAATTAATTAGAATGTGATTAGAATATTGATAACGCTATTTTTATTTTTTGTGATTTCTTGGTCATTTATAGCTTTCCAATTCAAAGTAAATTCAATGTAATTCATCATGTCGACCAAAACTGATTTCGTTAAACCTAAAACTGTAAAAGTTTACGATTTAGATGAATTCGAAAAGCTAATGAATGGGCTTAAGATAGCAGCATGCATGATTTCAGAGTCCCACAATGTTGGTAAGTCTCTAAACGCAATCAAGTTACAAAAATTGTGTAATAAAATTCTAACCTATAGATTTGTTTTCTCTTACTTTTCTAAATGTAATAAAATTCTAAATGTGAATTGTGTGCTTTTATAAGTCAACACATTCAGAATTTTTATTTTAATTGGTACATGTGAGCTTTAATCCATTTAAAAAAAGATTCTCTACTAAACATGTGATATATAGGCTGAATCAGACTACTTGATGGCTGTAATTTTAGCTACAAGTTGAGTACTAACCAAATCCTTGCGCAGCTGCTGAGCTTCAATCAGACTGTCAGGATTGTCGAAATGAAACTAATGCGATTCCAACAAGCTTGCGTTAAACATTTAACGCTACCATGTTACCACACAAGAGGGAGAGAGAAATAAAGATACACAAAGCTTGCAGCGATAAGGCCGCCATTTAGTATAACTAATTTGTAATTTTTTTTCACGTGTTTTTGTTTTGTAATTGTAGTTAAACTAATAAAGAATTATCATCTAAAGGTAGGAGAAAGAAAGAGAGTAAGTTGGTAGATCCCAAGCAAATGCGTGTGGTATTCTTGCTATGCAGTGAAGTAAACAGTGTGAGCGTCATGAAATTAGCTGAAATACATATGAAATTTCACGTCTCCTGCGTAGAGGGACTCCACCCACAATTTTTTTTATCTGTAGTTTCTAGCTAACATTGCAGCTGCCAAAAAATTTGCTTCAGCCTATACCTACCAAACATGTGATTTACTTTTTAGTAATTGTTTTTTTACGTTTATTAGTGGATGAAAAGAGTGTGATGAAAAGGCTTAGTGCTCTCACACTGAACGGACCCAGCGATGGCAATGCCTGTTCTGCATGTGGTATTGGACCGTTTGAAAACAGAGCGCAGCAAACCGCGCACTACAAGCAGCACTGGCACACTCACAACTTGAAACGGAAGCTGTTTGGGAAACAGCCGCTGTCATTAGGACAGTTTAATTCTAGAGGTGGTGAGTAGTTAACCCTTTGATTATGTATCTGTCTAGTTATATAAACATCAAACACAAACAAAATGGTCCAATTTACTAATGGCAAATTGTTACAAAAGTTAGTGGAATTTATGTAGATTCTAAAATGCTAGCACATTTAGTAGGTATCTTTAATCTTAAATTACCTAGTAACTTTTTTGACACTTTTTTGATAAACAACTGCATTTCAAAAAAATTCAAAAGCACTTTTTTTCACTAAAATTTCTATGAAATCACTGACTATGTATATGCTATGTAATAAGAGGACTCATTTTTACCGATTTTCATTGTGTTGATGTACAACAAAGCTTCATACAACTGTGTTCTTATAATACACCTTCCATATGGTGTTTACTTACCTATTTCAAGCCTACCAAAAGTGAACCTGAGAAACCTGAGAACTATAAACACATTTAAGAATAGAGTAGACTTTTAGATAAAGAAGGAAAAAAATTCTTTGTCAGATGTATACTAATTTTATTTGATTCTGCTTGATATAGGCACATCAGTATACACTGCTCGCCTATAAACAAATAAATATATATTTTAACTTCAGTAAGAACAATAATAGTGCAAATACACATATGATTGTTGTTTATGATGAAAGGTATTTAGCCCTCCAAGATTGTAGGTTTCTGATGACCTTGTGTAAAAACTGTTTGATATTCTGTAATGTTTGTTGTAAGAAAAGTCAGAGATAGGGACCGGCAACTTTTAGAGGAGGTCCATTTTAAACCTTATATTCCAGGAATTGAATTGAAAAAAAAAAGTGTATCCAACTAAATATTATCAACGCGAAAGTTTGTACATATGGATGTTTGTTCCTCTTTCATGCAAAAACTGCAGAATTGAGATTAAACTTTGTAGTAATCAAAAATAGTAATGCTTATACATCAAAATATCACATCCTATGTAATATTATAAACATGAAAGTTTGTGAGGATGGATGGATGTTTGTTACTCTTTCACACAAAAACTACTGAGCGGATTGAGATGAAACTTTGCAATAATATAGCTTATATATCAGAATAACACATAGGCTATAAATTATAATGATATTGTGTCAAAAATCAAAATATCAAGCGGGCGAAGCCGCGGGTAAAAACTAGTAATATTATAAACGTGAAAGTTTGTGAGGATGGATGGATGGATGAATGTTTGTTACTCTTTCACGCAAAAACTACTGAGCGGATTGAGATGAAACTTTGCAACAATATAGCTTATATATCAGAATAACACATAGGCTATAAATTATAATGATATTGCGTCAAAAATCAAAATATCATGCGGGCGAAGCCGCGGGCAATAACTAGTAAGCTATAAACTCTAAAGATATTTCGTGAAACGAAGTTCGCCGGGTCTGCTAGTTAGTGTATAAAGGCTATTATAATTTTATTTTTTACGTTGTGATGTATTTCAGATGATGACTCCAGTGTGTCCGGCAGTGACTCGGAAGGAGAGGGCAATGAGAGTTCACCGTCCACTGACCTGTTTGCAGCGGCCACGCGTCATTGCAAGGCTTTCTTCACTAACAAGGCCGGCCAAGTCATGTGTATCTACAGGTGTATACTACATCATAAAAAGGTTGTTTTACATTTTTAACACACTTTTATTAGTTTCACCTGTATCTTTGCTTGTAACCCAACCCCTTTGAGCTCGATTTTGACCTACTTTGAGCGATCAGATTTTATTTAAAGTTTGCACATTTATCAAAAGCCGATGACAATGCATTTATTCGATTAATAAAAAGTGATAAATAAATATATTTAAAAAACACGCTTTCATAGCATATCATACTAAAATGTGTAAAATAATTTTCAATATAGGCAGAAAGTAATAATAAACGAAAAATATTGATACTATTGTAAAAAAAAGCGTGGGGCGCTTTGTGCCATAATTTTTCGTAAATCGAGCACCCTGAAATGCTATGCAAGCTTGTTTTTTTTTTTTTTAAACAATATCTATTTGTTACCCTATAGAGCTTACGTAATAGTTGTACGGCCCCTCTAGCCTTGATCATTTGATAGGAGGAGCTGTCGACGGACGGCGACGGCAGCGCGTGGGTGCAGCGCTGCAAGCGGCTGGCGGCGCCGGGCGCGCAGCGCTGGGCCGTCGTCATGGTCTCGGGGGGACACTTCGCTGGAGCTGTCTTCTCAGGTACCATTGCATTTGATGCTTACTACATGAGAGTACTACATAAGCCGTGGTGGCCTAGAGGTAGTGTCACCCGCCTTGCAATCGTGAGGTCGTGGGTTTAAATCCCGGTCCCGTACTAATGAGTTTTTTGGAATTTATGTACGGAATTTCACACCACTGGCTTTTCTGTGAAGGAAAACATCGTGAGGCAACCTGCATACGTCCGCAGAAGAAATTCGATGGCGTATGCGAATCCACCAACCCGCACTGGGCCAGCGTGGTGGATATGGCCCAATCACCCTTCATGGGCAGGCCTACATCCTGCAGTGGATTATTAAAAGGCTGATACAGTACAGTACATGAGAGTGGCTGTTGGGCCTTGGTAACGCGGTGGTTCGCGATGCCACTTACTGTTGCCTAGCTTTACTACTGGCACGCGGTAGGCGCGCGCACGTTGCTTACGTATAGGTATATGGGAACTATGACATAAGCTGTTTGCTTACCGTGTATTGTGTTAGTTTTATTTTGGTGTCGTTTTTGTATTGAAGAACAATAGGCTTTTCTAGAACTTTCACTTGTTTACTTTGTCAATCACAATGGCATCGATGATTCTAGAAATTTCTAGACAACTTCTATTCAGATATAAATAGTTCATCTCTTGTTCAGTGACTAGTGTATGTATAAATATCAGTGCCAGTGTGAAGTGTTTTGTGTGAACCAGTTGTGTCGTGTGTTTAGTGATTGTTTGCTAAGCGTAAAAGTGAATAATCAGCGTTTTAACTGATTATCCGAGAACCCATTTCGTAACATTACTAAGGACTAAAATGCCAAGCATGACGCTGTACCGCTCCCCCAACTCCCTGGTCGGCAGCGAGAGAGTGGGATCCCAGTCCCCTGCATCGAAGGTGGAGAAAGTACCACGTTTTTTGCTGACATTTTAATATTGTAATGTTAATTTAATCAGAGTAATTCATTGTGGACATCGTCTGTTGAATAAACAATTTCAGTTCATTTCATGATATAACTGGGTAAGTAAGTTCGTATAGGCCGGGTGGCTAGCCCTGGTGTCAGAGTTAAGCCGCCTTAAGGCCTCTGACTTAGGCTCATGGCTAAACGGTTAAGACAATCGGGACCTATAATAACTGGGCATAAATATTATTGTTGAAATTATCTGTTAGTGAGATTATTAAAATATATCGGATACATATTTTTTCTATATATAATAAATGACAAAGATAACTCTTGTTCAAATTTAGGAGTGGGGGGCTCGTGACGTCACTAGTGCGACGGAGTCTGTACATCTGTAGTGCACTCGTGACTTGTCGCGGAACTTAAGCTATATCTTCATCAATTTTTGTTTCATTGACAACAGCTAAAATGTGTTGTCCATGATTATAATCGTTCAGATTACAATAGAGACATTTTCATACCTACAGGTGGCGCGGCGGTGCTGCACAAAACATTCCACTCGTACACAAGCAGGCGTGGGCAGGGGCAGGCGCAGGCCACTCGCGACAACCATGGCAACTCCCCGCGCTCCGCCGGCGCCAGCCTGCGCCGGTACAACCAGGCCAAGTTCCTCGAGGTACCACCCGTGTGTTACATGAGTACACGAGCAGGCGTGGGCAGGGGCAGGCGCAGGCCACGCGCGACAACCACGGAAACTCCAACAATAAGTTCGATGACAAAAAATATGGTCCGTCAGTAAGGTTTTCAAATAATAGTTGAGATGTGCAGCGTATCGCATCTCGTAGAAAGGCTGCACTACGAGCCGCGCGTTTAATACCCCATTTACATTCAGCCTCTTGCCGCGGCAATGACATGGCGAATAAACTGGGAAATGCGAGAATCACTATCACAACATACCCGCTGTCTGTCTGTCCCTATGTATGCTTATATCATTATAACTACGCAACGGATTTTGATGCAGTTTTTTTAATAGGTAGAGTGATTCAAAAGGAAGGTTTATAATAATATTATTACATATTATGTATAATTCACATTGCCCGCCTATCCCTATTTGGCTGTTTTTCTTGGTACATCAAAGCGCGGCAATGCGAGTGTTTACATGTAGCTCCCTCAGAAGCTGTTAATATCTTAAAAAAATGCTTTCATTGTTCTATTACGATACATTGCTATCATCCACCATCTCCGCTGATGACTACGACGTCTTTTTCGAACTTTATTTCTGTTTTAACAGTAATTTAAATAATTAATTGAACTTATAAAGCAGAGCGCCCACGCGCGGCGCTGCGACAATTCCCACGTGGTTCATTGCCCAGAATCGAATTAAAAAAGTACGATGGTAAAGTAAAAGAACGATGGAAGCACATTATTATTGCTGAACTAGAAAAAATAGTAAGCTGTATTTATATTTTTCATACAATTTATTTATCATTTAAAAAAAAATAATGGACGGTTAAAAAATTATACTTGAAATATTTTTGAGAAGCCCATAAAACCAGCTTTCAAATGATGTATATGTCGCAGGCAATTTGTATGATTCCGTCGTTTACATACGGCGTTGTCAGTTTAAAAACGCTCGCAGTTATGTAATATGCCGAAGGCAAATTGTATTTTGCCGTGACATTATATATTATGGCTAAACATTTGATTGACAATTGAAACGCCGTCTACATAAAATGCCGCGGCAAATTAAATTATTTAGTTCTGTTTCTTGCCACGCGCGTCGCTGTTGATCAAAACAAACAAAATGGCGTCAACGCGGTTTTATGACCCAAGAAAATATTGAAAATACTACGTAGTATTATCAATATATTCCATTTGAAAATTTGTAAAAAGGCTTTTCGCAAAATACTTGTGATTTTAAAGACATTTATCATAGTGAATTAAAAAAGAGCAATAAACACGCTGTGGACAACTTTCAAGATTTTTCGGTACCTAAAAAATGCTAAGGTGTCCATAGAATCTGGTGTTCCGAGGACTCCTGAAATATACAGGAGTCTTCCTATTGTTACATATCGACCATAGTTAAAAAATGGTCAGAGGATATCAAAGGACGCTAACTTGACCAATTGAAGTCGAAATACCTTAGATAAGTGCTTATGTTGGTTAGTTAATGTTAGAGTATACATATTAAACGGAAGGTCCTGAACTCGTAATAAGGACATATTGTTTCGGCACCTTATACTCCCTCATCCCATCGCATTCCGAAGGTCGCGGTTTAGGCTCAGTGCCCTCTTTCACTCCAACCGTTAAACGATCTATATCTCGAGATTATAATCGATCTGATTGATTTGAATTGTCCAAAATGTGTTTTATCTGTCAATCTGATTTGTCTAAAGAGTGTTTTGTCATGGTCCCCCTAAAACTGCAACCGACGTTGAAATTATTACAATTGAACGAGTTGTCATTTTGCCTTCGGTATATTACATAACTGCGAGCGTTTTTAAACTGACGACGCCGTATGTAAACGGCGGAATCATACAAATTGCCTGCGACATATAATATATATCGTATTTAAACTTTCGCGATTTCAACACATCATTATTATGTACTATGGGACTAATCGCGCAATAAGACAGTTGCATCGATCTAAGTCTACCCGTGACCACGATCGATGCAACTCGGCCGAAACGTCAGGATGATGAGGTATTTATTTATCTCGTAATTTTCTTTCATTGTCCTATACTACATAATAATAAAATGTATATTAAATATCATCTTTAGATTGTTCTCTGAATAATATACAACTTGTGGACGTCTCTTTTCTGCAAAAAAGCATTACCCATAAATAATTATATCTCTATGAGCTTTTAATAACTAATATAATTTATAACTCTTTGTTATTCCAGCATGTTCAAGAAATCATCGCAGGCTGGACGGAAGACCTCCTCGGCTGCTCCATTATCCTCTACCGGGCGGTGGGGTCAATGAACCAAGCGGCCATTTTCGGGAAAACCTCCCCACTGAGCAAGGACGACCCGAGGCTGCGAGTGTTGCCATTCCCAACCCGCAAGCCCACATATAAGGAGGTGCAGCGAGTGCATGAAACGGTCGCCAGTTTAGAAGTATATGGTAAGTACTAAACAAATCAAACTCAAACCCAAACCCAAATCATTTATTGCAACATGTGACATTTACATGCTGTTCTTAATTAACATGTTTTGTCATATTTGGTCACTTTGAATTTTAATTGTACAATCAGTACAATTTTGAAATAATAATATTTTAAAAGGTATTTTCAAACTTTTACAATATCTATGGTGTTACATTGTTAATATTCTATTTAGGCAATAATTTTGGCAGCAAATGACCAAAACTGGGGCGGTAGCTACAACCGTTGCATCTAATATAATTACTTTTCTATACCGGAAAATGATAATCACTAAAATATTAATTCTATTTCAGATTCAATGGAGCTGTTCCAGAAGGCTCTAATCGGATCGTTCGCGAAGCCAGCCAGCAAGGCGGGCTCGGACACTACGGTCGAGCCGAAGAAAAAGCCGCAGAAAATCAGCCCCGCCGGGAAACCCATCGACCGGGCTAAATCACGGTAATTTGATATTTTACTTACTTTACACTCCATGGAGCTGTTTCTCAAGGCTCTAATCGGATCGTTCTCGAAGCCAGTAAGTCGGGGTCGGAAAACTCGGACACTACGGTCGAGCTCATATTCTTTCTCTTCTTTACAACACTCTCTTCAATCCTTCTTCTCCTCCCTACCTTCAAGAACGTTTCATTTTCCGTCGTTCTCTTCTAAACCGCTTTTTGAAATCATCAGTGAATCTGAAGCTTACTGTTCCGCAACACAAAACCACTTTCTACGGTTCATCTTTTACAGTTGAAGCTGTTAGATTGTGGAATGAATTGCCGGTAGAAATCAGACAAGCCCCATCGCTAAATGTTTTTAAAAGTAAAGTCAAACTGCATTATTTGTCATCTTAGTTTTTCTTTTTTTTTTTTTTTGTTGTTTTTGTACAAAATAGGTATAGTATATAGTATTTATTTAAGTATGTGTATTAAGTACTGTATATGTAGGTTTATTTATTTTTATATTATGTGTATTTGTAGTTTATATGTTATGTATGTGTGTAGAGATATGTTTCTTTAAATATAATTTAGTTGTATATTTGTTAGGTATTGTCTAGTATTATTTTTTTTTTTGTTTTGTTGAGTGTTTGTTTCTAAGCTATTTAAATATAATATATGCTATTAAAATTTTCTTGCAGTTATGGCCACGTTTTTTTGTCAAATGTTTTTTTCTGTCCGTGCTTGGTTGCCTGGAAGAAATCGCTTAAAGCGATAAGGCCGCCAATTAGAGACCTATTGTTTTGTTTTTGTCCTTATAATCTGTTTTTTATGTAATGTGGTTGTCTAATAAAGTGTTGTTGTTTGTTTGTTTGTTTATCGAGCCGAAGAAAAAGCCGCAGAAAATCAGCCTTACCGAGAAACCTATCGACCGTGTTAAATCACGGTAATGTGCTATTTTACTCATTTTAGACTCAATGGAGCTATTTCAGAAATTGGTTGGCCTGCAAGTTTACTCGGGTCGGAAACTACGATCGAATCGAAGAAAAAGCCGCAGAAAATCAGCCTCGCCGGGAAACCTATCGACCGGGTTAAATCACGATAATGTCCTATTTTTAACCGACTTCGAAGAAAAAGGTGGTTCTCATTTCATCTGTATGTTTCGTCGGTCGATGTAAAGTTAAGTCCTGACTGAAGCTCAGATACAGCTGCACGTTGATTGGATTTTGCGCAGCTTGTGGCTAACTTCACATCCGTCGACTTGTATGATTCAGCCTATACATTGTTTGACGTGCCATATTTTTAATGAATAAATATAAATAAATATTTTTGGGACATCTTACACACGGACTCTGACCCCAAACTAAGCAAAGCTTGTGGTATGGCTGCCAGAGACTGATATATTTCATATGGTTATTTTTAAATACATAAGATAGTAACTAAATAACACCCAGACACAGAGCAAACACTTGCCAGGGCACTTATTTATGTTCATCACATAAATATTTGCCCTGGGTGGGGATCGAACCCACCCCTCTTTCAAAGAGTTATCTTTGTGATAAGCATTTTAAAAATCTGAACGAACGCAGGATTTGAACCTGCCCCTTCGGATCACTAGCTCGACGCTCTAACCAACTGAGCCAGCCCGCCTCCTACGCAAGCTTCAAAATTTTTGAAGTGCTTGTATTACACCAACTTATAGCGTTGGTGGCGCCACCTGTGATACCCGTATTAGACAGGTTATCACTCAACTAGAAGTTATCAGATCCTGCGTTCGCTTCAGATTTTTGAAATGCTTATCTCAAAGATAACTCTTTGAGATAAAATCTAGTGTGGAGAGCACTCAAAATAAAATAATAACACTCCTCTTTGACCCAGAAATTAGGGTCACTAGCCACTGAGCCACCGTCAATAAAATGAATATATTTCAGAGAGCGGGCCCCGCGAGAGCTGCCCACGAGCCAGATGTCGAGCGAGGACGAGGGCCCCTGCTACATCGACAGCGAAACTCCCAAGGACTGGATCAAAACTCTCTCGGAGCAAACCAGCCACGGCAACATCACCAACTCGAAGAAAGACCTCATTCATGAAATCAACGATTGTTCTTTAGGTGAGCCAGAATGCATCCCTATAGAATCGACTCGACATATACTAAGCGCCACACAAGTCGGCGGATGAGAAGTTAGCCGCAGATGACACTTCGCCGTGATTCGCTAATTATTGAGCATGTGTACACAATGCGGACGCCGCGTGGCGTAGTGTTGAGCACGGGCGTAGGGAGCGCGCGGGAGGCATGAGGTTGGCGGGCGGGTGTGCCCTGGCGTTTTGTCTCTCTGGCTCCCACGCATACCTATATTTCAGCTTTTTTGCAGCTTTCTGCGCATGACTTCCCATCTGCCAATTTGTGTGGCGCTTAGTATACCTACTGTACTCGACAAACCACCTGCACGGATAGCATGGCAAAGGGACAAATTGTCTTTCCACCGTTATATCCGTTCTTAACGTTAATATTCAAGTTTTCACTTCTGCTGGCACTCCCGGAGTGCAACCCGTTGTTTTTAGGGTTCCGTATCCGAAGGGTAAAAACTGGACCCTATTACTAAGACTCCGTTGTCAGTCCGACTGACACCAGGCTGTCTCTTATGAACGGTGATAGCTAGAATGTTGAAATATTCACAGATGAGGTATCTCTATTGCCGCTATAACAACAAGTACTAAAAACAGAATAAAATAAATATTTCATGAATTTTTTGCCGGTTTTCGCCCGATATTAATAACGGTGACAGATAGATGGTTGAAATAGTCACAAAATATTTAGTTGAGTATTCCCTTCAAAAAAAAAGTTTTAAAAGAAAATATGAGGGCTTCCATACGGTGCGGACCCTTCATGCGCAAGTCCGACACGCACTTGGCCGATTATTTGTAGTCATCTACTTATTATAAGTATACATACTACTATCTAAGATAAAACGGCTAATACAGAGGGTACAAAATGCATGCACACGTTTTTGTTTCGATATTCCGTATCGGTCTTACGTGACCCTATATTTAAACAAGCATTGCCTCTTGAAGATGATGCATAGGCGTAAGATGCATTTAGCGTGTCTTCTGTTCGGCGTAGTAAAATATGAAACTCCGCGTTATCTATTTGATAAGTTATCATGGAAGAAATGTCACAATCCTCACTCAGTACGTGCATGTCAGAAGTTGTCTTTGCTCAGAACAGAGCGTCACAGCAAAACTGTCTTTAGGAGCAGCTTCAAATATGCAGCGACAAAGTGCTGGAACAACATACCACCACCCAGCGGGAACCTGCAAAGTATACATGGTTTTAGGTGTAGTCTTAAACGATTTCTTCTCGTCCATCAAAAAAGTGAGGAAAGCCTTAGAACTGACACTAGTATCATCTAAAAGTGTCATTATAATTATTTAAAATATCTAAGCTTGGTTAGCGCGTCAAGCGTGTATGCCAATATGTCTGGCGAGGTTTTATATCTATAAATATATGATATGTAATTTGTCGACTATTTTAAAATTTAATTTTTGATTTATGTTTGTTTATTTGCTGTCCGCGCATTATTTCGGGCGTAATGTCATTTGCTGGTTACAACAGAATACCAGCGCTGGATGCTCATAAGCGCAACCAGCATTACGCTGAGTTGGAACCAGTTTTGTGACAAGGATATTAGGTATAATACTGTTGTTTTTTTTTTGTTTTATGATTGTTTTGTTGTATATTGTTGTTATTGTACCTCTTATTTTTGTTGCGTATAAATTTCTGTATTTCTGTACTACTTTTCTAGCTAGCTCAGTATGCTCCGAGAGCGACGGGGAAGACTCTCTTCCGGGGCAAAAAAGAAAAGAACAGAAGAGCCCAGAAGAGAAACAAAAAAAGAAAGAAGATAGAGAAAAGGCGAAACTGGATAAAAAACTGATGCCGCCGCCCGCGGCCAAAGTGCCCGCTAATATTAAAAAGGTATGATTGAATTTGGATAACAATAGGGTGTAGTCGACTGATATTAAATTAGTTAAAAATATTAGTGAATTATGCAATTAAATATGATTCGTAAACCAAAAAAATAATTGAAGTTGGCTTATCAAGTTCTGATATATAGCGATAAAGAGGGGATGTTATAGTTAAGTAAAGCACAGGTGTTACGCATAATTTTAGTAGAAAACTGCCACTATAGTTTCAATCGCATTTGGCGATCTTTCTCAAGGTTGGAGTACTAGCGCGCGGGCTCGTCTCGCATAGCACTGTAAGCTGTTAACTTCTTTATTATACGTATATAATAAAGAAGTTAGAAATAATCCTGTATAGAGTAACTAGAAAGAAACTCAAGTAAAGAGGTAGGTAAAGAGTAAGTAGAGGAAATTAAAATACTGAGGCAGGCAGCCCTAACACTTGAGACGTTCTGCGTGGCCACGTGGCGCTGTAGGTAAATAATAATAATAATAACGCACCGGCGCCAGTTCTCGAAAATGGTCGTGCGTTGGTCTACTGGGACCGCTCTATCATCACGGACAGGACTATTGTCGCCAATAGGCCTGATATCGTGGTGGTCGACCGGTCCCAGCGCCGGGCAGTGCTCGTCGACGTCACCATCCCACATGACGAGAACCTCGTGAAGGCCGAGAAGGACAAGCTCAGCAAGTACCTTGACTTGGCTCACGAGGTTACCGCCATGTGG
This sequence comes from Hypomecis punctinalis, assembly GCA_949316475.1. Lineage (NCBI taxonomy): Eukaryota > Metazoa > Arthropoda > Insecta > Lepidoptera > Geometridae > Hypomecis > Hypomecis punctinalis. Next base: position 1,665,660 of record OX438798.1, read on the forward strand.
GATGTAGACTCGACGATCATTGTCCCGATAGTCGTTTCGGTAAACGGCTTAATAGCGAAGAGTCTCGACCACCACCTTAAGAGGCTCGCTAGACGGTTGGGTCAAGGGTCAGATACAGAAGGCGGTCGTCCTGGACACAGCGCGCATTGTCAGGAGGTTCCTCTCTCTGTAGGCCCAACCACCGGTAGCTTGGGCCCCGCCCCGCTGCCGGCGGCACTCTAGGTTTAGTTTTTTTTTATAGTATTTTGTTCTTTTATATAAATATTGTAAAAAAACTTAGATTTAAGAAAATAAATGAATATATGAATAATAATAATAAATATTGGGGGACATCTTACACACGGTCTCTGACCCCAAACTAACCAAAGCTTGTGATATGGCTGCCAGAGACTGATATACTACATATACATATTTTAAATACATACTTATATAGATAATACCTAAATAACACCCAGACACAGAGCAATAACCAATGTTCATCACATAAATGATTGCCCTGGGTGGGGATCGAACCCACGCCTCTGTGATCCAGAAGTCAGGTTCACTAACCACTGAGCCACCGAAGCAGTCGAAAGTCAAATATGTCAAGGACAGGGCCGAGGCACAATACTGTTAAATACTAATACCATGGAACTACTATTTATAATATGGAATGGGAACTAGCTCACATGTGGAGTGTTGTTTCAGATCTGGAAAGCGATATCGGGTAAAGAAGAGTGCACACTGGAGACGATTCTAGAACGTTGGGAAGGAGACTTGGAGGCTGCGTGTAACACGCCCGACCCCGCCGATGGGAACACGGCCTTGCATAAAGCAGCCATCGCTGAAAAACCTGACATGGTCACGTAAGTATACAGGGTCATAGGTATTACACGCTAAACATTTTAAGGGCGGGTCTAGTACATCTAGACAAACAACTTTTGCTCTAGGACTTTTGGAAAAGCACAAAGAAAAAAATCAACTTTTTCAGTTCGTCAACTCGTGGCAAAATGTAAGCGAATTTATTTTTTTGTGAATTTTCAAAAGTCGTTGTACGTTGTAGATTGTATCATATGGAAGCAAAATAATATTTTTACGGCGAGGGCGCTTATTTGAATCCAGAGCGAAGTGAGGGATTCTTTAGTAGAATCCTGAACGTAGCGAGGGATTCAAAGTACGTCGCCCGAGCCATAAATATATTTTGCGCCCGAGTGGTACACTCTACTTTTCTTCTCTATGAGAAAACAAAAGGCGCCCCATATTTTATTGTAATATTATTATTTACTAAAACTTAGAGTAACAACAAATTGAAATTAAATGGTATCTAATAATAAAACAAATGAAAAGTTATATTTACATTCTTTTCATTCATTTTCTTGTCGCTGAACACTAACATTACAAATACTTACAAATTCAAAAAGTGCGCGGCAAAGATAATTCCGTCGCACTTATAAAGTTCCTTATAGAAAACTCCTCCTTTGGGCGCACTTAAAGGCGAACCAAGTAGTCCTTTTCGAATAGATGTGATGAAAAAGTTGTTTGTCTAGATGTACTAGACCCGCTCTTAAAAGGTTTTGCGTTTAATACCTATGACCCTGTATATTCCCTTGTAGCTTTCGCTCGCGGCTTCGCCCGTGTAAATAAATAATAAATATTTTGGGACATTTAACACACGGCCTCTGGCCCCAAACTAAGCAAAGCTTGTGATATGGCTGCCAGAGACTGATTTACTACATATACTTATTTTTAAATACATACTTATATAGATAGTAACTAAATAACACCCAGACACAGAGCATACACTTACGTTCATCACATAAATATTTGCCTTGGGTGGGGATCGAACCCACGCCTCTTTGATCCAGAAGTTAGGGTCACTAACCACTGAGCCACCGAGGCAGTCAGTAACATTTTGATGTTTGTGCTATCTCAGAACTTTTCATTTTTCCGGGATAACGAGTAGCCTTTGTCATTTGGCGACCTTTGAACTAGCGTCGTTCACTTACATTGTTTGATAGTTGATAGTCAATGTCAACATTCAGTTACACTATCGAAACTATCGAAGTTATATATATACTATCGATAATATCGAGTTGGTTGGTTGACCCAACTCCCGAACTGACAAGGTTTATCTTTGTCATTTGTTGTTTGATTGAAGAAAGAAAAGAAATTGGCTATAAAATATTCAATAAATTGCCAAACAATCTAAAAGATATCGAAAGAGAAAACTGTTTCATAAAACTAAAAATAATCCTTTTATCGAAATGCTATTACACATTAGACGAATTTTTCAACGATAATCTAGAAAACGTAATAATAAATCGTTCCAATACAAATAATAAAATTGCCATACCCTTATAGGGTCATATGTATCACTATACAAAACCTGTTAACTAAGAACCGCATGTAAATTTCATATGTTGCAAGAAATGATTTGACTTTGAAAAAATACGTGTCCAGTATTTTTTGACAATCTAACTATAATTTTAATAATGATTTTTTTTTACAAATGTTGGTTTGTCTTTCAATAACAATGTTTCCCTATTTGCCGGCACAGACAGCTGCTATCGGCGGGCGGCGACCCTTGCGCCAAGAACCATCTCCTCCAGACACCGTATGCGGCAACCCCCCACGCCGACACTAGGATCGCTTTCAGACTCTTCCAGGCGCAATTTCCAGATAAATATAACTACGCTAAGGTAAATATTTTGTTTTCATGTTTGATTCTGATTTCATAAAATCAACAATATAACATGCCATTGTTATAAAATAATGTCAATAAAGAATTTTTAACATTATAAAATAATAATATCTAAGAAATGAAAATTACATAAAATAATGTTAATAAAAAATATTTGAAATTGATTATTAGTTTTATAAATCAATGTTGTTGCTGCAAAGCCGGCTGCACTCACGAAAAATTGTCGCGTTCCGCCAGAGCCGAGCGTGCAAGCGAGAGAGAACCACGATCGGGCTAAGCGTTTGGCTTGTTTCAGTTGTTAATTCAGTAATAAAATAGATAAATATTAAATATTAGGGGACATCTTACACACAGTCTCTGACCCCAAACTAAGCAAAGCTTGTGATATGGCTGCCAGAGACTGATATACTACATAATTATAATTTTTTTAAATACATAGTTATATTGATAGTACCTAATTAACACCCAGACACAGAGCAAACACCTATGTTAATCACATAAATGCTGGCCTTGGTGGGGATCGAACCCACGCCTGTTTGATCCAGAAGTCAGGGTCACTAACCACTGAGCCACCGAGGCAATCATAATAATGTTTTGTTGTGAAGTTATCATGTAAAACTATCGCCAATAACTGACTTTATAGACAACCAATGTTTTTATTAACACGCTTTTATTAGTTTTACCTGTATGTTTGTTTGTTTGTAACCAGTGCCTTTGAGGTAGATTTTGCCCTACTTTAAGCGATCAGATTTTCTTCAAACTTTGCACATCTATCGAAGACCTATGACAATGCATTTATTCGATTAAAATATCCGATTATCCTGATTAGATTCGCCAGGGTTCATCAAATTCATTCCGCATCCTTGGTATAAGAGTAAGTTCGGTGGTAAAGAGGGAAAAATTAATATAGTTTAAAAAACACGTTTTCAAAGCATATCGCACTAAAAAGTATAAAATTATTTTCAATGTAGGAACGAAATTATGATAAACGAAAAATATTAATACCATTGTAAAAAAAGGGTGGGGTGCTCGATTTACGAAAAATGATGGCACAACGTGCCCCACGGTTTGTGCCATGCCGTGTCCACTCTTCGAGATCTCGAAGAGTGGACACGTCCTGAAGATGCCTTGTTTAGGGGCGAAACACGTGTCGAACAGAGTGCAGTGTATTAAGAATAATTATTTTTCGCAAAAAATGTCATGACTGACTTCAACCGTGTACAGAATTCGCGAATAGTACGCACGCGTCGATGTAGCAATGTCACATTTATGATAAATCAACAGTAATTTGTTGATTTATCAAAAATGGCTCAGCCGATTTCGATTAAATTTAAATAGGACCAACTTCAAAGTATACTCATTCCAATAAAAAAATAATTTTTGAAATTGGGGTGCTATGTAAAAAGTTTCGTCGGTCAAAAAGGGTTTCTTTTAATTTATTTATGTTTAAATTATTTTATTTATTTTCTTTGAACGTTGATGCTAATGGCAAGTTGCATGCCAGATCATTTTTAGGGTTCCTTACCTCAAACAGAAAAAACGGAACCCTTATAGGATCACTTTGTTGTCCGTCTGTGTGTATGTCAAGACTCTTTATCTCGGGAACGCGTAAAGATATCGAGTTGAAATTTAACCTATAAACGTAAACCTATGAATTCTTGTAGTTGTGTAAAAGAAAAGCTTCTGAGTTACCGTATAAAAAAGTTAGAGCCGTTTATGTCGTAAAAAACCGCATATTTTGCACTCACAAAAATCAAAACCTACAGGGTACTTCCCGTTGACATAGAACTATGAAATTTGGTGACAAGCATTGTCTCAGAGTACACATATAGGAATAAATCTGAAAACTGTACATTTTTATTTACATCACAAAAAATAGGGCCTCAAAATTCACAAAAAATTGGTTCAAAATTCTGTCTAAACTGAAAATAAGTTCAAATATAAATTTATATGTAAATGTATAATTGTATAAATATAAAACATCAAACTTAATAGCAATCAAATCAAATAAGTTATAAAATCAATTCTTAAAGCAACAATTTAAATCTCAGTATTTACTCATATATAAACTCGATGGCGTTGGCGTCAAGTTAGCCCGCGGTATTAACTTTTTCCGTCGATGTAGGAGGTGTCTATGCCTTCCAGAGATGTCGTTTTAATGCAAACATATAAATCCATTTCCTGACTCGAACAAATTTAAAGTGTATATGTTAAAGTATCATTATAAAGAACTTCATTTGCAATGCTAAAACAAGTTTATAATTATTTTAACAACGTGTACGGAACCCTCGGTGTGCGAGCCTGACTCGCACTTGTCCGGTTTTTTATTTAGATCACGTGTCACGTTACTTAGGTGCGTACAACGCCCTAAAGACGAATAAAATCCTTTTGTTTCAGTCCCAAATCCCCGGGCCGCTGACCCCCGAGCTACTAGAACAAGAGAAAGAGAAGAAATCCCAACAGAAACGAGCCAAACGACAGAGGGAGAAAGAGAAACAGGCGGAGAAGATCAAAACTAACAAATTCTTGCAACTCACCGATGAACAAAAGGTAACAATTATATTTTACAATGTGATTTTGTAATGTTTAAAATAGGCTCGTTGACAATATTTTTTTGAAGCCGATTAACGAAAACAAAATCAACTTAGAAATAAAGAAGTTATTAGCATTTTATTTTCTTGCTAGACAAACAAAGAGCGCACTGTGACAGAATATGACGTCACGGTCCGTAAGTGTCACACATTCGCTATACTCGTTATTCTTTGTGGAAAAGAGACAAAGCATTCACTCTTAATCCCAACCAAAATCTTTATAAGCTTATATCTCAGAACTGGATCAGCCAATTTTAGTTTTTTTTTCAGTTTACGAATCATAATTAATTGTAGAATTCAGTAATTTTAAAAGAGACTTTTAATTAATTCAATACTAGTCAATTACCCAATTACCTCAGTTCACTCTGGGACTAATGTTTTCTATGATCGAGATGCAAATAAACGATGGACGATATAAACTCGTCGTCGTTTCAGTTTTAAGACAGCCTCCACTGCTGGCCATAGGCCTCTCCTATATATCTCCAATAATATCGATTTGAAGGGGCTCGTATGCACCGCAATTGGGGTCATCTGTCCATGTTTTGGATTGTGGTCATCACTCGAAAACTCATCGGTAATCTTTGCGATGCGCCATGTGGCATGTGCCCTGCCTACAGACATCTCAACTTCCCAATCAGCAGCTGTCATATGTCTATAAACTTAGTTCCACGGATATTCCCATTTCTGATTCGATCTCGCCCAACAATCATTCGTCATATTATATATTTCTTGTGAAAGGATATAGTTTATTTACATTACAAGGCTTAGAGAGTAAAGTTTGTTAAATATGAATAATAACAATAACAGAAAATAAAATTTATACATCTACTTAGAAAATTAATCAAATAACCCCTCATCGTTCCCAGTGCAAAGGTGCCCATAACGCTTGCTGCATTGACATTCTTTGCACCAGGTACCTTTGGTAGAACAGGAGTCACCTCCTCATATTTCGTCATATTTATGTATATAACTAGCTGCCCCTCTTGACTTCGCCCGCTTACGGATCATAGCTATAAACCTTCCAGAAGAAATATTCTAAAAGATATTGCAAACCGCATTGCAATATGTTGTCTAGTTTGGAAGATATAAGCGGATATACAGACAGACACACAAACATTAGCGGTTTTGCTTTATACTATGTATTGATGATTGTGTGACTATTTATTTGTTTCATTGTAATCTTATAGGGGCACTTGTAATCTAAGCCAAGTTAATACAATAGGGATGTTTACTGGGTACAACAAACATTATTATAATTCCGTCAGTTAGATTATTAAAAAATAAAAGGACACCTTTTTCCTGTTGTCAATAAAACAATCAGTGACAAAGATAAACCTTGTCAAAGTTTGAGAGTGGGGGCACTAGCCGGTACATTTGATAGCGGCTAGTGACGTCACGCGGAACTTTAACGCGCTATATATTCATAATCATCATCATCCATCCATCAGCCAAAGGACGTCCACTGCTGAACATAGGCCTCCCCTATGGATCTCTAATAAGACCGGTTGGAAGCTGCTTGCATCCAGCGCGATCCTGCGGTCCTAATAAGGTCATCCGTCCACCTTGTGGGCGGACGTCCTACGCTGCGCTTGCCGGTACGTGGTCTCCACTCGAGAACTTTTCGACTCCACCGGTCAGATTATCAGGTATTTTTTGACAATCTATTGTTTTACCAGGATACCATATGCTCTGCGCCGCAAAACCTATGAAGATAGGTTAAAAGCTCTTCGTCTCACGACCCTCGAAGAACGACGATTGCGTGGAGACTTGATTGAGACCTTCAAAATTCTCAATGGCTTCTATAATCTTCCGGATATTCACGACATGTACACCTTGAAGGAAAACATACGCGACAGCAGACGCCATAAGTTCCTCTTACAGCCTACACCTTCACAAACCAACACTGCACACCACATCCTCAGCAACAGAGTGGCTTACAACTGGAACAGGTTGCCTGAGGATGTAATCTCAGCCAGGACTATTAACACATTTAAGAACAGACTGGATCTTTGGATAAAGAAGGAAAAAATTTCCTTGACAGATAAATACTAATTTTATTCGACTCTGCTTGATATAGGCACATCAGTTTATACTGCTCGCCTATAAACAAATAAATAAATAATTAAATTCATCCTTCACAAGTAACGGTTGCCTGGAAGAAATTGCTTTTTAGCGATAAGGCCGCCGATTGTAACACTTACTATAAGCTCCTAGTCTAAGTTTTCCTAGTTTATTTAAGTTTTGGTGTGGCAATAAAGAATTTATCTATCTATCTAATTGTTGCAGGTAAAAGCAGGCGATCAACGATGTTTCCTGTGCGGCGGGAGCTTACCGAAGGCGCCGTTTGAGTACAACCGCTACCGGTTCTGTTCCGTGCGCTGTCTTCAAAACCACAGAAATCTGCGGCCTCTGAACATGAGCGTGTGATTAACTACTTTTCAATTAAAAAAAAAATGGGAAACAATTACTAAAGGTTACACTCGGTTAGGGGTTTAAGGGTTACGCTAGACCTTCCCAGTGATCATGCTAGAAACATTATTAGAAACCTAATTAACCCTAAATTTGCCCAAACAGTATTTTTGCGAATATAAATAAGTTCTATTGGTTTTAGGGATATTAGGTAAAGACGGAAAAATAATTAGAAAAATTCCTTGTCAATAGGCTTTGTGATAACGAGCGGGAAGAATGCTGGACGTTTCTAAATACGTCCAAAAAATTGATTGTTTGTTTCACGTACAGTATAATGGACAATATCTATATCCGTATTGTTTTTGTAAATATTTTATTGTGTTATATGTTGGTTATATTTTATTTTCTGAGGTCTGAGGCTATGTATCAAAGCTGTTTGGCAATCGAGATATATAATACAATAAAATAAAGGAAGGCAGCTGCAACCCCCTTAAAGATAATAATTGTGTAACTACGCCAATAATTCTTTTAAACCGGCTCAGTATACTAAGCGCCACACAAGTCGACGGATGAGAAGTTAGCCGCAGATGACACTTCGCCGTGATTCGCTAATTATTGCGCATGTGTGCACTATACGGACGCCGCGTGGCGTAGTGTTGAGCACGGGCATAAGGTTGGCGGGCGGGTGTGCCCCGGCGTCCTCGTCTCTCTGGCTCCCGCACATATCTATATTTCGGCTTTTGCGTGCGTTCTGCGTATAACTTCCCATCGGCCGACTTGTGTGGCGCTTAATATTTTTTCCTCTATCTAAATAAGGAAAATGAACAATTTTCCTACTATTTTTTTTTATTAAAAGTTAGATTTCGAAAAACCCTGGGTCTCGGAGGGTTATATTTGAATGAAATATTTTTTATTTAATGTTATAATTAATTGTAATTTAATTACTTTTAAATTTTATTAGCAATTAAATATGAAAATGTAATGTAAATATTCAATTACCATAGGTATTAATAAAACCTAATTTTAATCCGACTAATCATTTTATTTTTAAACTAGTTTTTACCCGCGGTTTCGCCCGCATGATATTTTGATTTTTAACGCAATATCATTATAATTTATAGCCTATGTGTTATTCTGATATATAAGCTAGATTACTGCAAAGTTTCATCTCAATCCGTTCAGTAGTTTTTACGTGAAAAAGTAACAAACATCCATTTATCCATCCATCCCATCCATCCATCCATCCATTTATCCATTCATCCTCACAAACTTTCGCGTTTATAATATTAGTAGGAAGTAGGACATCTAAGGGAAGGCTATCCGCCAAAATACAGGTGTCATATCTAGTTTGGTGGCCATGGCTGAATCTTTATGCGATTGTACCTACCAACCAATAAAAATATTTTTATTTTATTTATTTCCTGAGGTGGACTATGTATCAAATCCGCTTGGCAGTCCAGATATATAATACAACTAGTTTTTACCCGCGGCTTCGCCCGCATGATATTTTGATTTTTGACGCAATATCATTATAATTTATAGCCTATGTGTTATTCTGATATATAAACTATATTATTGCAAAGTTTCATCTCAATCCGTTCAGTAGTTTTTGCGTGAAAGAGTAACAAACATCCATACATCCATCCATCCTCACAAACTTTCGCGTTTATAATATTAGTAGGATAAAATAAGGCAGCTGCAACGTCCCCAACCCCCTGAAGATAATAATTATGTAACTACGCCAATAGTGCTTTTAAACCGGCCCTAATGGTCCCAAATTGTCCAAAGAGCAAAATGATCAAAGACCTTCGAAGCGCACAATGATTAGGAAGCAAAATGTCCAAGGAGCAAAACGTCCATAGCGCAGAACGTCCCAAATTCCAATTGATAGCAAGACATGCTTTCATGCTATTTAAAAAAAAATTATGATGGGGTTAAGATTGTTACTCTCTATTAACACTTTAAATAATAATCGGCCTTGCATGTGAGATGATTTCCTCAATATTGTTTTATTATTTTGAAGCGTAGGTTAACACATGTTGATATTTCGCAATATCTACCGCGACTAGCGACCGCGAATCTAGGTTACACGCGCATCCTAAATTACGTTGTGCTGATCTAGAATAAGTTACCTTTAAGATGAGACTTTATATTTAAGATATTAAATAAACGGAGCTGAAACATTCAACATGTTTTCATTATAACATCCCCGAAACCTCGAACGTTACAATAGGGTAGTTAACTAGTATTGAATTACGTAAAAGTATTAAGATTAGTGAATTCTGCAGTTAATTATGATTCGTAAACAGAAATAAAAACTAAAATTGGCTAATCCAGTTTTAAGATGTAAGCTTATAAAGATTTTGGTAGGGATTAACAGGGGATGCTTTGTCCCTTTCCCATGTCCAATTTTCACCAATCTCACACACCGGGTGAAATGACCACTTCAAATTTAAAGTGTTGTCAAGTGTCAACTCACCAACTAGTGTGAGTTTTTTGTTGAGTGAAATGCCCCCTGAGCCGTCAATGTACGAGTCTTGTAGCACTCCGTTAATTGTTCAAAAGTAGGCTGGCAGTCCCGTCGGCACGCTTATTAACGTGCCATCTACGATAACAGTCCATTGCCATTTCAACTTGCCAATCCGTTGGGCTATGTCGGTAACTTTGGTTCGTCTACGGATCTCCTCATTTCTGATCCGATCTCGCAGAGAGACTCCGAGCATAGCCCTCTCCATAGCTCGTTGGGCTACTTGGAGCTTACTAATAAGGCCCATAGTGAGAGACCACGTTTCTGTGCCATAAGTTATCACTGGCAACACACACTGGTCGAAAACTTTCGACTGATTCGATACGCAAAAAGCCAAAAAAAGAAACCTCATTCTTTTAGTCTATGGCCGATAGCCATTGCGCGCGCTTAGGAAAACTGATTAATTTTTCCCGCCATTTCGAAACATTTTTCACAACTCGTTTTCACTGTTGAAAATATTTTTTTAGTATTATTTATTCACAAATAATACTAAAAAAATATTTTGTTGTTGAAATTATATTGTGTTGAAAAACGTATGCTACACGTGTGTATTGATGATTACCGACCTCGGCTTTCGCCTACGGTTCGGGTCTCATTGGCGCCTCAGCGGAGTCAGCGGTAATCACAAATATTACACACTTGTACCATTATGTACTATTAACTCGTTGGCGGTTCTCCATAAGGATCACTAAACGCCTTCTATCACTCTTGGAAAGGTTAAAATTTGGCAGGCTGGCTACCCGTGGGTACGGTCCGAGAGATATCTACGGTAATGATTGTGCTATCGTGAAGGCACTCTTGCTGACAATAAGCCGCTGGTGCGAGTATAATCATTTAAGCTCTGAGGGAGTGTTATTTACTGGCTGCGACGCCACTTGACCCCTGCAATAGCGCCAATGCCTCATGGTGGTGCTGGTGTAGTTCCGTGCAGCTGGCTCCAGTAACTCCTACTCAAGTTTATTACTCAGTACAGTTTTTATCACATCCCCTCTGTTTTCTGTATTTTCACTATTGTTTGCTCTTTTTGTTGGATCTGGTTTGTTAAATTAATTATGATTGGGCCAGCTTCTGCATGTCAACTTTACTGTTTGTTTCTTTTGTTGTTTTTCTTTTTCACTTCATTAAAACTCGCGTGAGAATACATTATATTAGATAAAATACCGGTTTTAACTCACGTATGATATACGGCCGGGCCGCTGTGGGTATTTTATCTAATATAAATTTTTCTTTTTGTTGTTGTACACGAAATAAAATTTCCGACAGAATCGCTGCCCTCGTTGCGCTCTATTTCAATCTCCACCACTTCGCCTTCTATAATGTTCTCTGTAAGACGTAACATTCATATACTATTATATAAAATAACAAAACAATATTAAGGAAATGATCTCACTTACATGCCAGGCCGATTATTATTTAAATAGCAAAGTGTTAATAGAGAGTAACAATTTTAGCCCAATTCAACTTTTTTTTAAAAGAGAACACACGAAAGGATGTCTTGTACATTATTCATTTCGTAGTATCAATTGGAATTTGGGACGTTTTGCGCTATGGACATTTTGCTCTTTGGACATTTTGATTCCTAATCATTGTGCGCTTTGGAGGTCTTTGAACATTTTGCTCTTTGGGCAATTTGGGACCATTAGGGCCGGTTTAAAAGCACTATTGGCGTAGTTACATAATTATTATCTTCAAGGGGTTGGGGAGGTTGCAGCTGCCTTATTTTATTGTATTATGTATCTGGATTGCCAAACGGCTTTGATACATTGAGAAAAAGCCTACGAAGGCACTAAAAATTTGAAAATTAATTAATTTCAAAACTCGATAACTCCTCAGGGAGTGATTCTAGAGGATCAGTCTCATATTATAAAATGTACAAAATACCATGTACTAATAGAATATTTTATATAGTTATTCAAAAGCTCTAATCAAAGAAAAAAATGAGAAAAAATATATTTCAAAACTCGATAACTCCCTAGGGAGTGATCTTAGAGGGTTGATTTCTTGAAATATTTCAAATAATATGTACTACTATTATTATCTAAATTATTAGTTAAAAGTTCTTATAAAAGCCCAAAAAATTAAAAATATGTTGAATTTTACAATATTTCAAAATTCCACAACTCCCCAGGAAGTGATCTTAGGAAGTTGGTCTCGTAGTATAAAATGTGTAGAATAATATGTACTACAATTATTCGCTAATTAATTATTTAAAAGCTAAAATAAAAGAAAAAAAAATGGAAACAAAAATATTTCTAAACTCGATAACTACTCAGGGAGTGAACCTATAGAGTTGGTCTTATAGTAAAAAAAGCTAAGAATAATGTATACTGCTATTATATCCTAATTAATTGTTTTGGCCAGCACTTTCAGAATTAGCCCAAAAATGTATGGACTGTGAATGATCTGCTGCTCTGTGCTACTCTCACAGACATTGCACTAGGTCCATAAATATCGCATTTTTTTTTCGCGGCTTGAGTTGCATTTTTACCTTTTTTGTAGTAACATTTTAATTTCTTTATTCGATTCACCCATCTTGACAGTACGAAAAACAAATGAAAATCACACCTTTTCCTAATTTGAATTTGGAGTTATGTTCTTTACGTACTTTAAAACTTTTAAACTTTCAATGATACCAAAACCAGCCAGATACAAATAGTATAGCCAAAGAGATTTTATTATAAGTTCATACGTGTATACCTACTCTAATGCGAAAATACTTTTTCCCCAACCTAATATTTGTACCTACATGTCAGCGAGGAATTTTGGTCTAACCTAACCTACCTTTTTTTTAACGTGTTTCTATTCACTCTGACCTTGAAAAGCTTTAGATTATATCTCTTAGGAAACAGGAAAGCAGGAAGACTGTTCCCTGGCGGTACGAATCAGAAATGTTGAGTCAAACCGCTTCGTACGTATCGAAGGAAAGTCGACCGTGTAGGGGTGGTAGTGAGGCGCCCTTCTACTTGCCCTGTAGTAAAAAGGGGATGGTAGGATAAGGTCGTGCAGTTCAGATGCACACTCTCTGATAATGAATCCTATAGAACCTATCTACGAAAAGGTGGCAGTAGGTAGGTACTTAGTACCTACATAGGCATTGTACCAAACGAGGCCTTTTCAAAATGTTAAGTTAATCTTCGCTGGCGGTCCGGGAACGCTCCCGGAATTACCTAATAACAAACGATACGAGGATGCTGAATGTTTGAAAGTAAACGCAATGACACAGAAAACTTGGAAGACTTTCTTTGTGGGAATTCCATGCCTCTCGGGTAGGGTGGCCATGATTTAGCAAATTCTTTAATTTTGTTTTAATTTTCAGGCTAACAAGTAGGTAAGTGTGTATAGGCTGGGTGGCTAGCTCTGGTGTCTAAGTTTTTAAGATAATTGTATAGTTTTGAGGGGAAAAATATTAGGTAGGTATGTACAACCCGGTCGCAATATCTGTGCCCCTGACCTCGTGACGTCATATAACAAAAATAACAAAACAACAACAAAGCGAAAATATCAAAATTATCGGGACGTGTATCGGCAACGAAGATGCTAACCGTACTGTCGCACCGGGGAGTGCGCGGAGAGGTGACAGGGGAAGCGGGAGAGGCGCCGCATTCCAGCGAGGTGCACAGGTATTCTGACCGGGTTGTAAGTATTTTGTACCTGCTAGCCAGGATACAGCCTCTGTGACATGTTTAAAACTGATTGATCTATGATGATGTATTTAGTATATTACTGATACTAGCTGACCTAGCGAACTTCGTTTCACGCAATATCTATGTACATTATAGCCATATTATGTTATACTGATGTATAAGCATTACTATTGCAAAGTTTCGTCTCAATCCGTTCTGTAGTTTTAGCGTGAAAGAGGAACGAACATCCATACAATACATTTGATTGCCTTCTTTCAAATCAATTGAAAAGCTTCGCGTCTTAGAGAAATAATTTTAGAGTCGTCTCGAAAGTGTGACGCCAGAAATTTCGCTTCTCCCAGGGGCGCTGGTAGTTGGTTGCAGGGCGCGGCGGCTTTGTATCTGTCCACGAAACTTCATTCGAGCGGTCACCCTACGAGAAAAGAATCCGTCGTATGTTAAACAGGTATTGTATTGAATTATTAAAAAGGTTCGGGTGCGAATGGAATTGAGTTTGTCCCGGCGTGGATTTATTAGACGTCGCCCGCGGGCCCAGCGCTGGGACGGGGGTGACGACGTTTGGGACACTGTGACGTTCGGGACACGACGACGCGGGTAATGGGACGGGATTCTGTTAAGAATAATGCGTGATGTGAGTTGACTGCGTAAACATGGTGTTTGAGGGTGGAGTTGTTTTGAAATTGTGCAAGTGAAGAGGAAAATAAAATTAAAGCACCTTGACTTTAATTTTGTCACTGTTCCTTTTAAATCCTAGGCTTATGAAAGCAGCTCTTGAAAACAATCCATTTATTGGATTAAGTAGGTAACTATCTAAGCCTATCTAAATCTAACTATATAAAGTAAAATTTTAGAATTTTTTACTAAACGAATACAAATATAGATTAAGTATTATACTTACCTACATACATATATAACATAGGTATAGGCCGAATAACACAACTTGTGCTGTAAGGGCGCGTACACATAGAACATCCGTTTTACAGGTCCGTTTAAACGTATATGTTATTAGCGTATGTAGTTGTATGAGCGAGTTCATACAGAATACAGTATTCCGGATCCAGTAAAAAATACTGATCCGACAAAATAAGCAGCAATCTGTTTTACAGGTCCGTTTAAACGTATATGTTATTAGCGTATGTAGTTGTATGAGCCAGTTCACACAGTATTCCGGATCCAGTAATACTATACTAATGTGTAGTACTACTACTACTATGCTGTGTGAATATTACCTCCAGTAGCGACGGATCAGTTAAAAAGGATCCTGTAAAACGGATGTTCTATGTGTACGCGCCCTTACCTACAGGTTGCAAATAACTAAATCCTGACTGATGCTCTCTTAACAGCTCCGCAAAACTTGGGTTATCCGTAGCTTTACTTAGCTAATATCACATCTGCCAAGTTGTGCGATTCGCTGAACACTGTTGTTATGTGTAAAAGTCCCTAAACACCGTGTACAATAGTGTGATATGGGATTAAGCCACAGTACGTGCCTAGGCTAGGCATGTAACAAGCCTGTCCTGACACATGCCCTATCTGTATTAGATCCCCAATTTATCTAAACTACTCGAGCTGATGATATCTGTCTCGCTCGCGGGAATTTGCCTGTTACGAAAATGGGCGGATGTTGAAAATGGCGGGTTGTTGGAAACATGGATGAATAAGAGAGGATAGGCCCGCAGGACCTGTGAAGTACGTTTCCCGAAAAAAGTCCAGCGGCAATATGTTATATGTGAAGCTAATTTTAAAAGATTGGAGAGACGACGCGTCTGACGGACATTTTTTGTGAAACGGACTCTGCACATGGATGGTAGAACGCGCATTTTTAATTAAAGGACATGTCCACAAAATATATGGAAGCTGGTATAATAATAATCAGAAATTATAACCACAACACTCGTTACATTTCGAGAAAGTTCATATTTTTCTGAGTCTTTTACAACAGTTAAAAATAAAAACGAGCCCTCCGATTTTTTTTAAAATTAATTTTGAATTTATTAAAATAAATAAATATATTTGGCTCAATAGGTAGTTTATCTCCAGCAGCCCTGATTAAGTAACCTCCAAATTGTAAAATAAAAGCATTTTTACCAATTAGACACACTTTTAAGTGATTTTGTCACATTGTACCTACTAACTGGTCACACTGGTACGTTATTATTTTTAATTTTAGCAAATTAAGAGAAAAACGTAAAAGAATCAGCTACGAATGCAAGTACAATAACGATAAAAGCACTTTATTATTGCTAAACTAGAAAAAATAATAAGCTGTATTGTTATTGTTCATACAATTTATTTTTCGCATTTAAAAAAAATTGGAGGGGTGAAAAAATCTAAATTAAATATTTTTGGGAATCCCATATAACAAGCTTTCAAATGATGTATATATCATCTTGGTTCGTTTTTTCTCTGAATAATATACCACTTGTTGACGTCACCTTTTCACCGCAAAAGTCGAAAGCGTAGTGGTAGGCAAAGTCGCGTCGCGCATCTGTCCGCATCACAAGATCTGAAAGTAAAGTGCTGTAGGTGTTGATGTTTGACATTTTCGTAACATGTTATTTGTGTGCGTTGTAGCATTGACGTGTGCACGGCTCGCCGTAGGTAATACCTACCTACGTAGCGCTTCGTAGGTAATACCTCTTCTCTCTCTTCTGTGATACCTACGTAGCGCTTTAGTATGTGCACGCTCCATTGTTTTAAAATTTGTGGGACAATTTTCCAAAATTATTGAGAAAATTAACCCTATTTTTTACATCGTTTTTGGCATCTATAAATGATACTGAACAACCCTGATTGTGAACTGTGTACCCTATATAAGGGTCGAACTGAGTACCTTCTCCGTTTCTTCGGTCAAAAACTGAGACTCGTTTCGTTCGTTCCGTCAATAAATACTCGCGAGGACCACATTTCGAAGACCTAACAGTCATCGTATACAGGGTTATCCAGAACTGGTGTACTAAGCCGAAAGGAGGTGATTCAGACTATCACTATGTAGGTACAAATTTTACTACGGGGACAAACCGAGGGTAGAGAAAGAAAAATCAGTTGTTTAATTAATTTGTCGATTCCGAGTAGCAGTTTGTATGGGACAGTTTATTATTTTCTCGAATTTTAAGTTGGCCCTATAGTAAAAGTTGTTCATAACGATGGTCTTAGTCACCATCTTTTGGCTTAGTACACGGCTTGGAGCAAGTATGTACTAGAGAAGCTACTAGCGTTGTGAGAAAAAATATGTTTATGTTTTTATCATATTCAGACTCTAGATAATAGTAAAAACCTGCATAATACTAATAGAAGTGATAGAAAATGGATAATAGTTCATAAATATGTTGATTTACTTAAATATCTCATCAAAAATTCAACAGTAGTTTTTTTGTCTGCCTACAACGTCTAGGCCGTGCGTAGTAGTCAGACAAAAAAAAACGTATTCGCAAATAGAGACATAAGATATTACTTTCGTCCTGTTCACTCTTTATACTTGCATATCTCGTCTTCTCTTACTTTTGTAATTATTAGACCGTATTATTTAGCGTCCTGTCTAGTTATACTTCACTATAGTACACGGTAAGCAGATATAACCCTGTATAAATAATATTCTCGCTCTGTAACCTCATAACAAGTCTGTTCTATAGTAAGTCCTTGGTTGGAAGTGGGAAGCAGCCGCCGGCGAATCTATTCTCATTTTTCTGATACGAGTAACAAGGCCCAGAGGAACGGCGACTCAAAAATGTCACGTTGCCTGCGAGATTGGCCAAGCCTTTACTCCGACCTTGGCGGGAAAACTTTAAGTGGGTAAAAATTACTTTGGAATCATATAAGAGTGAGTGAATACTTATTTGCTTTAGAAGTTTACAAATATTTACGAGATAACGTCTTATAAATCGGTAAATGCCGGTGGCACCCACGGAAGTGTCCGGAACACAGTGTTTCCACTTTAATTATTTCCTTTCCCCTCGCCTCAATTGAGATTTCCCCTTCTCAGGGAACTTCTTCACTTTTTCCCCCTCAAAAATTATTCTGCTAGTGTTGGCACTAGGAAAAAAAATCTCTTACTTTACTTTTTTTTTACCTAAACATTTGAGTTGCACTTTGTAAAAAATAATGCAATCCAGTTGTTCTAAAATTTAAGAGCCATCTACCATTTTTTGCCAGTATTCCCTTCTGGACCCTAATTTCCCCTCAAAAGGGGAATTTCCCCTCATTGTGGAAACACTGCAGTTCCGTCTGAGCCGAGTGTGCACTGTGCAAGCGAGAGCGCGGAACAAGGAATAGGTACAGACACGATCGGTTTGAGCGTTTGGCTTGTTTCAGGTGCACAACATAAAAATTATCGACTGTAAAACGACTTTACAGACATCCAATTTTTTAAACACCTTCATGACCGTCAAGTAGCTTGGTGGCACGTAAACGCGTAACATAGGTAGTAACATACATACATAAAAATACAGTCGAATTAAGAACCTTCTTTTTTGTATTCTCTTAAAACAGCGAGGTACCCTACTGCGTTCTGCAGCTTATAAGATGTTAAAAATCTTTTTGTTCAAATATTTGGAAACTGGAAACATTGGCATGTAGCCCAATGGATGTTTTAAAGAATTCAAAAAGTCCCATTTAATTAAGAATCATCCCTTATTGAATTATCCCGGATTGCCCTATTAAACTCTTACAGGGGATGGTCATCCGCCCGAATTACGTCATTATGAAGCAGAGGGATGTAGGATACATACTGTGTTACCAGATGTGAGACGATTACCCTAAAAAATACGGTATTTTTGTCTAAAATACATTCTACGGCATTGGTTCGCAAATAAGTAACTTTATATTTAACTAATAATAATAACTTTTATTTAACTAGAGTAGGTACTGAGTGTTGTTTATTTTATCAATACTTAAATGTTAAAAAACATCCCGTTTTGGTTGATATAATCATTTTCAAATTCAATTCATGTTTATTAAAAAGAATAGTTATTTTAATTTAGTGAAAATATGGCTTAAATAATAATTTCATAGTAAAATATCTAATAGCGTCTTAAACTATCATCTTTTTAAATTCTCAATATTCTCATAACACATACCTACAGTTTATTAAAAATTCTAACGCTATGTTGATCTTATCCTGAAACATAGCATACGTAGATATATGTAGTATTATATATTAGTATCTGGCAACCATTATCATACGCTTTGCTTAGTTTGGGTTCAGAGACCGTGTGTAACATGCCCCCTAATATTTATTTATTTATTTTTGAGTTGTTAGCACCGTAATTCAAAATCGTAATCTGGCAACATCGGATACATATGCAAAGTGGCAATTATGCAGCGGGCAATTATCCCCAATTCGGCCCAATGTGGGCAACTGAGGCGCCAATTTGTCGGCAGGCTGTATCTCGGCGATTACTCGGGAAGCGGGGGTTGAGCTGTTATGCGCCTTGTAAATACGGATTGTATGATTATACATAGTGATTAGCAGATTTGGTACTTGAACAACTGAAGGCTACTAAGATTAAGGGGGTAGGACCGCAAGATCACGCTTAGGGCGCCTTTAATTCCGCAACTTGCAGCGCTAAAGCAGCGCGGCCGCAGTGCTGCAGCCCCTGCGGCGGATTTAAAGGCGCCCTCAAATGTAAACAGCCAACTATCTATTGAAGAGTCATGACATAGGTAGTGGATGTACCTACTAACTATGTTCCGGACGGTCTCGGCTGAACATAATGATGTTGGAGAGTTCTTATTTATCTCGGCAATGACTCCGTATCTACTTACTAGAAGTTTGAGACGTTACACCATGTAAATACGGAAATCACTCTTCGTGGATAGTCCTACGTCTTGCAGTGGGCTATTAAAAAGCTGGCACAGTACAGTAAGTACGGATTATAGGATCGTCATTATAGGATTTGGGCATGGTAATTGAATACGATAAACAAAAGACCATCCTTCCTATCGATATAAAATGTCAACTGATTGCAATCTTAAGCCAATCAGTATAGCTACTTACGAGTACCTATACTGATAGGTTTAAGATTGCAATCAGTTTACATATATATTATTAGATTAGTTTCTTAATTCTTTCATTGTTTCTCATTTTTCATTCATGTTGTGGTCCCGAATTGAAGTTTGATTGGGCTGCCATAACCCGTTCTCACACCGCCATGGTTGCGACGTCATAAATTCCAGTATTGCAATTTGCAGGTCCTGGCGTCGGTTAACCACATTTCGCTACCTCGACAACTCTACCAAACTCCGCGAATTGTTTGGTCCTTGGAGATCTAGAGAGGCCTGACATTACCCTGCGCTCAAAACACTACATGTAGCAATCACTCATACGCGGTATAATAACGCTGAATATAGTTTTATGTGTGCGTAGGTATATGAATAATTTATTGTGCTTTCTGTGTAACAATTAATTAATAAATGGTGTTATTTAGGTACTATCTATATAAGTGTGTATTTGAAATATGTAATGTTATGTAGTAGGTATATCCAGAGGCGGACAAGCACATTGGGCCGCCATAGGCCAGTTAGTTCAGCCGCCCCCTTTTTTTCTCCCTTCTAGGATTCTCTCAAGGGTGAAAGGGAAGGATGTTATCAAGTCGTAGTCGAATTTTCGATGGTTACTAGGAAAGCCAGAAGTAAGTATTGAATACTACTTACTTCTGGCTTTCCTAATTTTTTGATTTTTTGCATGGATACCTACTATATAGATCGGAGGGTGTCACAAGCATAGGCAACATCAAAAAAAAAACCATGCACAATCATTTACAAATTACGCGTATAAAGCCGCCGGATAAAAGCTAGTCGTAAAATTAAAGATCATGGGTTTCTATTGTGACCATCGAGCTATATTACTACGTATAATATTTCCTCAAAGATTGTGACTCCAAATTCAAAAGGTTCATTTTTTGAATTCCAATGGATTGCACATGTTGACCATCGAATGACCCGATGAAAACCAAAGACCATGGGTACAAAACTTGTGGTAAGAATGTAACTTTATGCTACAAATTAAGCAGATGTCTAATCTGTCTGAGAAAGGTTCTTTCTCCAATTTCTGTCACATATTTTGTACAAATTATATTTGCCAATCGTGATTTTATACTAGGATACCCATAAAAAATATTTGAAAATGTATAGGCCACAATGTCCATACCCCCAAAGATGGACGATGAAGATGGCTTCAATAATAATTCAGACTATAAGTAATGTGCGAGTAAGGAGTTTAGGATTTCTGATATATTGTTTCAGCAATTTTGTCTGATTAAAATACAGAAAAAAATTATAAATATTTGTTAAGTTCAATAAAAAAGTGTGAAATGTTGGAATTTTAAATCAACTCGCACTGATTTATTCGCATTAAGTTTATTTAGTAGATATTTTTGCACATTTTTATTTTAGTAAAAAATAGAATTGTTTGTAATAAAAGTTCAGATAATGATGAGAGTAAGATGGAAAATATTCGATTAATTTGAATCGCACCCATATTTACCATAATTGTAACTCATTACAGGTAATACCCAACGACATTTTCAAAGAAATTCAATGTATAAACCTCTCAAATACACTCAAAACTTGAGGTGCAAAAGAAACACAATTTTGAGCGAAGTTCATTGTTATTGATAAGCGGGCATATTATAAAACATCCTAAAACAATAAGTTGTGAATTTGGGGAATTGCACAATGCAACTTCCAAAAAGGATATTTTTTGTATTAAAACTATTTCCGCACATGTGCATTCGTTGACCAGAATAATGTTTTGTCTACCGGGACGTAAACCCTATAATTTGTGGCATAAATGCTATTTTACGTTTTCTCTGTGTAGAAGATAGGATTGTTCATTACCTCCCGCTGATTGGGACGGTTGAACCGATAGCACTTTTTTGGCATATTTTTGTAGGATCAGTGTAGTTACGGTACGTGTAGGAGAAAACAAAAATTTAAAAACTGTTGTAATTTGTGAGAGCTGCGTTAGATGTGATTCAAATTCAAATTATTTTATTGATTTAGTGATGTCTTAAGATCTCGTAAGTACTGGCCGCCCCTAAAACCTAGCCGCTCTAGGCCTGGGCCTAGTCGGCCTTAAGGCAAATCCGGCACTGGGTATATCAGTCTTTGGCAGCCATATCACAAGTTTTGCTTAGTTTGGGGTCAGGTACCGTGTGTAAGATGTCGCCATATATTTATTTAAATATGTAGGTAAGTACCTGAGTTGGCTTATTAAGCCAGATGGTGCGGCTGTTATGTGAAGCCTTTATGTTATAGTTTTTAAGCTATGAAGGCTTCTGACATGGCTAAACGGTGAAAATATCGGGACCCACAATTATTATTTACGTGTTACCCGCGTTACGTTCGCGATTTGTTTTAAATATCACCTTCGATCTCCCATGTGAGAACTGACTGTACCTAACGTTGCTTAACTTTGTGATGGTAAGAAACACCTAATCAAACTACGCTTTGAGCACTACAATATGACGTGTATAATGATATTGGCGTTATGTGTATGTGATTTTAAAAGCACAGAGTTTCGTGCGACATTAGGTCCCTGCGAGATAGAGACGACATGTCCTCTCTTGTGAGATCTGTGCTACTCGTATATCCCGATCGAGACAACTCGTTATTTTAATTCCCGATACGGCCTTATTACGGTACTGTATTATTACGGTATAATATTTATGCCAGTGAGCGTATAATAATTGCGTAGTCATTATGCCGTATTTCGCAATAGGTAGTCATTTTGCGAGCATGAAAATATTATTTTATCCGATTTATGTACTTACTTATCTACATTTAACTGTAGAAGGTACATATGGGTACAAAAGCGTAGAATATGTATAAGATTTATATTTTTACATTTACCACATTTCTATATTATATACATCAGAACGAATGTTGTCAGTTCCTGTTTCTGTATACCTATTGAAAACGTTAAAGGTATCGCAGTACCAGTCGGCGGATAAGAAGTTAGCCGCAGATGACACTTCGCCGTGATTCGCAAATTATTGCACATGTGTGCACAATGCCTACGCAAGTGGCGAAGTAGTGAGCACGGGCGTAGGGAGCGTGTGGGAGGCATGAGGTTGGCGGGCGGGTGTGCCCCGGCGTCTCGACTTTCTGGCTCCCGCACATACTTATATTTTGCCTTTTGCGCAGCGTTCTGCGCCGACTTGTGTAGCGCGGATTATACTAAGCATTTTCTTAATTGTTGACTGTTGAACCCAGGCAAGATGTTAATTAATCACGAGTACTCGTATAGGTAATGGTTTTAGAAAAAAGCGGATGAATGACTCATTGAGTACTTTCTAGCTTTTAGATTCGGAAAAAATAAAAATCAAATACATAAAAATATTTATTAGATACAGAAAATAGTTAGTTCAACTATATCACCTATGTTACCTTTAAATATATATAAAAAAAATCAAATGATGCTACCAGTAGGCACTAGTCAGAAAAACTGTGTTGCGGCTGTATTGTGTCGTAGCATTGTCACCTCCGGCGCTAAAGTTTTGACATAATATGGTTGACTGATGACTAGTAAATATACAGGGCTATTTACTTACCCTGTAGGTACAAAGCTGAAAGGGGGTACTTAAGACCATTATCACGAACAACTTTTACTATGGAGCCAACGCGAAATACGAGGAAAATCAGCTGTTTCACACAAAATTGCAACTCGGAATCGACAAAAGGTTTGATTTTTTTCGGCCCCATTGTAAAAGTTGTTTGTAATGATGGTCTAAATCACCCTCTGTCGGCTTAGTACAGGGTAAGCAAATAATCCTGTATTACAGACCAGCAGCATCTGTGTTGGCTCAAATTGCGCTTCCAGAACGCAGTCTACGACGCTAAAAAACGATATTGGATTCAAGACATTTTCAACCGGCGTGGCGCGAAAGCTACAAAGTTATTCCAGTGTTTCCCGTCCACCATAGAAAAGAAAGGGCAAGGATTTTTATGGTAACTACTCGGCTGTTATTTCTGTCCCCTACTGTTAAAGCAAAATAATGACGCTCAGCCAAAAAGACCCCGAAAAAGTTCAGAAAAATTTGTTCAAAATAGAATTTCTATTTACGACAACGCTTACAAAAGCATGAAAAAGATTTGACTCAAACGCTTCAAAAGGTGTGAGATTACTCGAGCAAACATTTAAAAGGGCATGCTTGAATAATTTAATTTTGTTCGAGTCCATTTTAGAGTTCCTCCGGGCAAATAGAAATCTTGCTGTCGGTCTGCCAGCCCTAGGTCAGTTTCGCTCTCGTTTCGCCATTTTAGCGGCGTAGAGAATACATTTAAGAAACAATTTTATTTCATTTTATTTAGTTACTAGTATTTTATTTTCTGATATTGTTGTTATTTATATTTAACAAAATTTACCTCTAAGCCTTGTATATAATATAATAATAATACTTTATTGAATTCAGTACACATACAGGAATTTTCTATGGTAAATTAATAAGATATACTAAAGCTACTGTGTACATACTAGATAAATACTTAAAACAAACGTGATTTAGTACCCAGACAAGAAAATCTGAATCATATACCTATATATGTATATAAACCATCTAATTTATATAAACAAAAAAAATAGGGAGTAATTATTACTAGACAGTACCTATAAAACAAAGTAGCTTCCCGCTGTCTGTCGCTCCCTATGTAAGCTTGTATATATTTATTAACTACGCAACAGATTTCGATGCGTTTTCTTTTATAGATAGAGATAGTGATTCAAGAGGAAGGTTTATATATGTACATCGACTTGGCATTTTTATATGTATAATACACCTGTTCAAAGCCGGGGCGGATCGCTAGTAATTTATAAATTCATCTCTACGGGACCTCTCTCGTTTTATTTGTATATTCACAGCGAAATAAATCTTATGAACTTAAATGTGCAATCTAAATCTAAGTTACCTTATCTAATGGTTCAATGAAGATCTAAATGCAGAAAGTCGACGTAGGTACAGCATACACTAAAACTAGTTAGCTTAAGAGCATTATATTACCATTTAACTAGGTATTAGTATTACTAGTCTAGTATTTAATTGAAAGGACATGTCCACAAAATGTATGCAGGCTGGTATAATAATAATCGAAAATTCTAACCACAACACTCGTTACATTTCGAGAAAGTTCATATTGTTCTGAGTCTATTACATTAGTTAAATACAAAAAAGAGCACTGCATTTTTTTAAAATAAATAAATATATTTGGCTCAATAGGTATTTTATCTCTAGCAACCCTGATTAAGTAACCTCCAAATTGTTAAATAGAAGCATTTTTGCACATTAGACACTGTTTTTAAGTGTTTTTTTGTCCCTACTAACTGGTCACACAGGCAGGTTAAAATTTTTAATTTTAGCAAATTAAGAAATGTATCTGGAAGAATCAGCTACAAATGCAAGTAAAATAACGATAAAAGCACTGTATTATTGCTAAACTAAAAAAAATACAAAGCTGTATTGTTAATTTTCATACAAATTAAGATTCACCTTTAAAAAAGAAATGGAGGGATAAAAAAATGTAAATTAGATATTTTTGAGAAGCCCATGAATCAAACTTTCAAATGATGTATATATCATCTTGGTTCGATTTTTCTCTGAATAATATACCACTTGTGGACGTCACCTTTATTTTTCTATCTACGGAACCCCACACGTAGCGTGCCACGGCGTGCACTTGATCAATTTGATTCCAGTCCCCAGGCCTGCTAAATTGGATCTCTCCCAACAATGTTCATTGTGCGCTGTTGTCGTCGAGATTACACTACAAGTTGCAGACGCTTGCCGGAGAATGCGGGACGTTATTCAAAAACGGAGCCAGAACTTCACGGATAATAGCTTTTTGTTGAGGAACCGATTTCAGCTCGGGAATGTCTGGTTGCGTTTTTAACTGTCGCAAAAGCAAGCTGTTTTATCTGGCGGAAAATACTTAAATATATTTCAACCTTTGATTATAGATCTTAGATACCGAAGTGGCTATTTGGATAAGCTACGCGCACAATGTGAAAAACTAGGGCCGTTCTGTGTTATTGATATTTATCAGATCCATCAAGATAGATAGGTACATAATTAATTGATCAAAGATTTCAACGTATGCCGTATCAGCTGTTCCATACATTTTGTCGCAAGTAAACGATATTTTTCTAAGGAAAACATTTTTTTTGAATTTTAACAAAAGTCGCAGAACAAAAGTTGTTAGTTTTGATGTATAGAATAAGCCCCTAAAAGTATGCCAATTGATTAGGAATAACCCTGTATACCTCTGCATTTTGCAAAGCAACCCAATTCTGTGTAAATACTATAGATACATTTTATTATAAGATACCAAATAATAATAAAAGTTAATTTTGATTAAAATGTTCTGTGAATAGAAGAAAAATACCGACAATCTTATATAATTATGGGAAGGAAGTACGTGGGAAGCACGATGGCGTTTTAGATTCCTTTTGAAGTTTATTTTGGCTTTGAAATAAAATTTCATTGATAAAATAATTCGTTTAACTAATTTTTTATTAAATTACCGGATACTCTTTGTAAACATAATTATTGAATCAATTTTGATAATAAAAAAGATAATAAAAATATCTGAAAATGAAATAGATGAAAAAGGTAAGCGTTAAGAGGATCGTGAATCGACCACTGTTTTCGCGTTTCCTGTAGAACATCGAGAGAATTTTCGATACATATTTGATAAAAGTTAAATTTCGGGAGAAAACTCTTTTCACCCCCCCCCCCCTCCCTAAACTGTAACAAACAACAAAAGAGTTTGAGTAAGCCATGTTTTTGCGTAATTATATGACTTTACAGTTTATTTTTTACAGTTGTTTTTAAAGTTATAAGCCTTTATAACTTTAAAAACAACTGTTAATCTCTATCTATTTAAAAAAAACGTGTCCTAATCCGTTGCGTAGTTTTAAAGATATAAGCATACATAGGGACAGACAGGGAAGCAACTTTGTGATAATAAGTTTACAAACATGTACTTACTTAACATTAAGTCAACAGGCCCATGGAGATCGGGCGCTCTACTGTATGATCTAATGAGATTGGCGACAGTACCGCTTGATGTCCCCCCAGCTGGATAGCTAGAAAAATGTGCTGATCTGACAAAGGACGAAATACTGGCGTATTTAGTTTCAGGCGAAATCGGAAAAAATAATTTAATTGAAGTTGTGACATTGTTGTGCAAAATAAGCGTGAAGCGTGTTTTTATGCCTGAGTTTAAAGCACAGTACCGCGGAGACTCAGTAATCCGCCGGAGGACGTAAGCCGCTGGAGCCAGCTAAGCCTTCCGGGACAGCGGGACTTAGGACACATTAGTGGTTAATTCGAGCCCATCGAGGAAAAGCTCGGTTACAAACGCTTACTTACGCATTTGCAGTCAGATTTCTGTAATTTTTAGACGATGAGACGCGCGTAAACTGGTAGGTACTCGTAAGTTTTAGTGATTACGACATTGAAATCGTATCCATTAAGCATTAATGTATTCCCGTGCTTCAATTTAGCCACTGATTCAGCTTCTGCCGTTGCCAAAAATATACATAACCTGACCCCATAGTCCAGGTTTTGTGTAATTTATTTAAACTTTCGCGTTCGCGTGAGGCTCGATACATTTTGGTTAGTTCTTCCTCGTTTCCGCCAGAGGCGCTGCTGTAGATGGTTCTAACCATACGAAAACAGCTGTAGTTTCAATTTACGTTTAGCCTGGACTAACCTCTCTGAATACTTCAAATCGACGGTAGTCAGATATTATCGAATGAGCAACAATAGCAGCATTACGTACTGACACAGATATACGAGTGAAATATTTACTTGCCTATAAGTATTGATGATTATGCCAAATTTATCACAGGTCCAGTGCCTACTCCAAGTGCCTAGGTCTACTAAGACTAGCACTGGACCTGGACCAGCAAAAGATATCTACCTACTCTACAGTATGTAGAGTAAATTCCATCATAAATAAATAAAATTAATTAACAAGCATAAAATTTGAGCATTATAATCAATAAATAAAATATTAAATTACACTAATTTCGCATTTTGGTTAGGCATAAATTATTCAGTGCATGAATCATAGAACAATGATTCATGTACCGACAGTTAAAGCGGTTTGCGAATACGTCATGTAAGTCTTGAGAGGCGCTGTACAATGAATTTAGTTGTCCGGTATATAATTAATTATAAATATCCTTTTGGAATGGGTTGCACACAACCTACCCTTGCGGTCCAGTTAGGTCGTTAGGTCATGTTGTGGGTGGACGGTCTACGCCATGTTTGGTTTAAAACGTAAATGATCTGACTAATTCCATAGCTATAATTTTATACAAACTTGGCCTGTGACGTTGACCGTGACCTTGCCTCATCAAAGTGCAGACAATGTCGAATGTGGGAGATATTTAATTACACTTGTTAAGAATATTCTCTAATATCGGCGTATCTCGTAAATTCTAAATTAATTTATCACCCACGCGAAAAAAGTAAATCAAAATCGGCACTTCAGATTATGGATATTAAGCGTGGTTTTTGCTCATTAAAATTAGAGTATGACACAGAGAGGCCACAAAGCTACGCGTGAGTATGACCTGTGTTATATTCTAATTACCTACGTATAAAAATCGGCCTAAAAACTTTAGGAATTAAGATACCAACAGATCGAGGGAAACACCACAAGGGTATCTTGTTAATTATATCCAACAAAACATTTTCATGTGAAATATAGCCAAGACCACAGTTCGCACTTTCAAAAAGTTGTCAGATCTTATGTAGAGCCAAGCTTCTAACTCTACACGTCTTAACTCTACAAGTCCTTACTCCACAAACTCTACAGCTTAGTCAATATATGTGGCTTGGCCGTTTTGTTACAACAAGATTTGTTTAACAGAATTAGTGAACAGTAAATAATTAATCTTCACTTTACGCCCATGTGCACTTACTGCTTGCAAGCAAGCAAGCAGCTTGTAAACAACTCCTTTGAGCTCGATTTTGACCTACTCGTACTTTGAGCGATCAGATTTTTTTAAAACTTTGCAAACCAAATCAAATCAAATACAGATGACAATGCATTTATAAAATTTAAAAAAAAACCGGACAAGTGCGAGTCAGGCTTGCACATCGAGGGTTCCGTACAAACATATTGATAAAATAATTAAAAACCTGTTTTAGCATGTGCTAATGAAGTTATTTTATATGATACTCGTACCTTGCATGATATGATTTACTCACTTTGAATTTTGAACCCATATTTTGTGAATTTTGAGGCCCTATTTTTATGTGATTTAAATAAAAATGTACCGTTTTCAGATTTATTCCTATATGTGTACTCTGAGACAATGCTCTTCGCCAAATTTCATAATTCTGTGTCAACGGGAAGTACCCTGTAGGTTTTGATTTTTGTGAGCGTTGAAATATGCGTTTTTTTTACGACATAAACGGCTCTAACTTTTTTATACGGTAACTGAAAAGCTTTTATTTTACACAACTGCAAGAATTCATAGGTTTACGTATATAGTTTAAATTTCAACTCGATATCTTAACCAGTTCCCGAGATAAAGAGTCTTGACATACACACAGACGGACAGACGGACAACAAAGTGATCCTATAAGGGTTCCGTTTTTTCCTTTTGAGGTACGGAACCCTAAAAAAAAGATGAATCCTGCGTGTTTTTTTTTAACTGTTTTTTTATTATTCATTACTGCGGAGCCTGTTCTGTAATCGCAAATTAATAGTTAGATTATTTTGTTAAAAGCCTAAAGAACTATTTCTATCATAGAAGAATAAAATTTTCTCCTATGATTTTAGGTGATATTGTAAAAATTGGTCATAATAATAGGAACAATGAAATCGCAGGGGCGGCTTTGTGGTGAGCCGTCGGTGAGTGGCGACACCGCGAACCCCGATTCCCTGGAGCTAAACGGCCGACTAGGAGTGGAAACCGCAAAAGCCGCATGAACCTAACCAGGATAAAAGTGTTAAAGGACATAACGCCACGAGTAGCGTCTAGTGATCGCGCTGCACACCTCTCGACACCATAAGCCGTCCACACTAATGTGTCTCCGGTGCCAACTTATGGTAATCTTTATGGGGCCCATTAGTGGATGGCAAGTCACCACCCTGTGAATTTATTTGAAGAACAATGATATCCCAGATTGTAAATGTTACCCTATAGTCTCTATGTGCCTACCCATATTTTATAGTCTCTATACCTACTATAAGGAAATACGACTACTACATAAAAGGCAACTAGATCATCCGCAACCCTCTGAAAGTCTACACACTTAGGTTTTAGGTTTCTTTGGTAGAGCTGAGTCACTCCGCACGCCGGCCGAGAAAACGTGACGGTGCGCGGTCACGGATATTAAAAACTACCCACCGACCGCATTTTCCCCTTTCTCATACGACCCTACTAACTCTGAAAAGGTAGACGAGAAAATAGTGTCTACGCTACAGGGGTACTAAGTTTATGTTCTTGGCAGAGAGTCCAAAAAATAACAGATAAAAGTTGGGTTGGGTCAGTTTAACATGTCAAACGGTGTACATATAAAATCCACTGGCACCGGACTTTACATAGTATAGTCAATGGATTTTCTGAAATACAGAGAACGAGACAGTAAAAGACATGTGTTGGAGTGATAGAGTTCTTTTGCAGGACCCGGGGAAGTACCACACCACTTAGTATCTTTTGAATATTCTATCTGTCTGTATTATTTTAAGACTTACAGTTCATAGATTTTACACTTAGTTTACGTTTTGCCAGTTTTATAGCGTTAGGAAATCGTGTCAAACTTTACTAACTTTCCAGTCCAGGTTTTGCGTAGTTTATTTAATAACGAGACCGCGTTTGGCTCCATACATTTTGGTTAGTTCTTCCTCGTTTCCGGCAGGGGCGCTGTACAAAAATGTATAGAGCCATACGGAAACAGCTGTAGTTTCAAATTACGTGTAAACCTGGACTAACTCCTCAGGTGAACAAAGGCTCGATAAACAATATGAAATTAGGTTCTTTAGCGAAGTTAACTCAAATATTACTTACCAACATTATGATAACTGAAGCTTTTCTCCATCGAAAAGCATTCAATGAAAATAAAAGAAAACTCATTGGATCACGGGATTTCTCAAGCAAGCGTTCTTGTACAGGTTAAACCACGGCTTTTACAGATACTTGTGTACTGTAAAGTAGTTCCAGTCAACATAAAGTTCAGCAGTTTGTTGCTTAGTAACTCTATAGTCGTAACTGAAGTGGTTATTCGTTTCCGATCCCGACCGTATGAAACACTTAAAACTTGGCAAACTGCAAAGGTGCTCCAGTACCACGGTAATGGTATCTCTGCAGTATTCTTCATAGAAGTGGTCGGAACTCGAATCATACCTACGCGACTTGGGGTTCGGTACACAACAGTCGTAGGGGCGGGCCTTGTAGTCATACTGGTTTGACAAACTAGTATGACCACGAGAAAACACCCGTAGGGGCGCGCCGTAGTGACGATCCAATGTGTGGGTTTGTTTTACCTACCAGGCAGGCAGCCCTAGCGCGTGTTACGTTCCCGCTGCGTGACCACGCGGTGCTGTAGCTACCTTATTCACCTATTTAGGACGAGTCGCAATACCGCATAATGTGTGTTCGGATAGCCTATACTGTTGGCAAAATTAACAGTTAAAAACGCCAACAACGCTCATATTCAGTTTTCGTTTTGAGAAAGTGTGAACAAAAGATCATTCAGATAGCTTAAGAACAGTTAAAAACACCATCGTAAACTGCCACTTTTGACTCACCTGTGGAGAGTTTGAAGTTTTAGCGTTCGGTTTAGGTACTAAGTGAGCAGAAGTAACATTATTGGTGAAATGGCCGAAATTACCAAACCGAACGATTTACATCACGCATATGCTAAAAATGTCATCGAGCCCAACACGAACGCTCCTGTAGATACCATAACCGTGCTAGTACCGTCAAATTTAACAACAAGCGAGTGTGTGCCGCAGACTTGCGGTTCCCTATTACTAAGAAGCAAGTCTGGATATATTGGAATGGTGAGTGGTAAAGTAGTAAGGAACGTGCTCGATGCAAGCCGATTCCAACTGGTCTTATTGGAAATTTATGGGAGAAGCTTATGTCCAGTAGTAGACGTCTTATGGCTGATATGATGAGATCACTTCATTAAAACTCGCGTAAGAATTCATTATACTAAAGAAAACACCGGTTTTTACTCACGTATAATATCGCGGCCGGGCCACTGGGAACCCGACCGGTTTCAGTCTCACTCAGTGCGCGTGCGCCAGTCGACGGGAGCGCGCGTATTCCCTGACGAAGGAGTACTAATTACTCTGAAACCGGTCGAGTTCCCAGCGGCCCGGCCGCGATATTATACGTGAGTAAAAACCGGTGTTTTCTTTAGTGTGATATGATGAGAATTAAAATATTAAACGAAAAATTTATATTTAAATGTTTAGAGTTAACTAGCTTTTGCTATACTCAAAGAGCATTATTTTGAGTTATCCTATAGGAATCCTTTATTTGTCTGATATTAAAAGTAGTCTATGTAGTGATATAAGTAAGGTTGGAAAGTGATCCAACCTTTGAATTATAGTCATGCCAATAATCAAGCCAATCCGTTGCTCTGTTGCCGCAAAAAAGAGTCACAAACCAACAAACACACTCTCGGATTTAAATCATCATCATGTCTGCCAACTGTAGGAAAACTAACCTTTTCCTACGTTTTTAATTGGAACCTCGTTTAATGATTTATCTTTGATCTGAATTCGTTTTACAAATCTGAGTCTTTCAGTTTGTTATTGTATTCTTCTCACTGACACAGTGAGTCTAGAGCCATCTTTAGTACAGGATGGATGGTTTTGTGTTTTGTTGGATTTAATATTTTTCTTCCTCAGGGGAAGTGCCTACGCTGGCCCCCCTTTAAAGTCGGCATGGTCCGAATACGCAGCCTACTCGATGTTTGAATGTTTGTCCTAAATTACACCTTTTCCAGATGTTTTGACGCGCCGCCCTCATCGCGGCCCGAATTACCTACTGCAACTGCTCGCGAGAACGCCTGCGAGCCGGCGATTTGTTGAATCGTGGCGCGGGGGCCTTCGCCCATGTCCGATGAAGCCTTCGCCTGATAATGAAGCAGTGGTGCTTCGAGAGCTTCGGCTGCCGTGACAAACTCTCCCTCCCGCTATATACTCCGTGATTTTAACTAATTCAACGCGAAACTCAGTGCTATCCTGAACTTTAAGCCTAACCTAAGTATACCTGTCTAGCGTAAGTCCAGTGTCCCTATATCTTTATCTGTCTGTTTTTATAACTTCTCTCTGTGTATTTTTATAAACTCTCTGTATTAAACTCTATATCAACTGTATGAAGTGCTTGTTTCCTTGATAGCAGCTAGTCTGGGCAGGTCTAGGACAAGCGTTTCATTACACAACTGATTTCGGCCGACGACTTTACTTCTCTTTAATACATAAGATATTATCAAAGTGAGCTTAGGTTACGTGCTCCTATATGGCTCGTAGCCTATTTTTGACCGATGAACCACAGAGGAGGTATACAATTCGACGCGTATAATATATTTATGTATAACCACGCACTGCTTTTTTCGGAGGAGTCCGATTTCAATAATTCTTTTTTTATTGGAAAGAATATACTTCGAAATTGGTCCCATTTAAATTTTATCGAAATCGGCTGAGCCATTTTTGATAAATCAACAATAATGTGAAAAATGCTACATCGATCCGTGCGAAATATTCGCGAATTCTGTACACGGGTGAAGTCGGTCGTGCTAATTTTTGCAAAAAATAATCTTGTATCAGTGAACGTCCTTGAACAGTTGATACAAGTATAGTTTAAGAAATAACGATAAATGGCATCTGCCTAAAGTACGGCTGACGAAAGTAAAAAACAAGCCGTCTTACCACAAAAGTTTTACGCACACATTAGACATTGTATAACAGAACAACTTGCACCGTTTACTCCCACCTGTTCTGTTGAGTAGTTCTGTTGACAGAACTACTGGGATTTTTTTTCCCATTAGTTCTATCCACAAAACATATGGGAATATAATTCCCACCTGTTCTGTTGAGTAGTTCTGTTGTGATTCAAACTATTTACTTCTCCATGCAATCAATTATCAAGTACTGGCACTTGAGGTAATTTATCAGCTATGATTCCTGATGACAACGTCACGATTACTATTTTTACAGTGTTTAAAGAGTGTTTAAATCTTTTGTGGTAAGGCGGCAGGAGTTTACAATAAAATCGTTATGTTTGAAAAACTACCCCGTGCCATAACAAAGCTACATTTAAATGATTTCAAGAGGAAACTAAAACTATTTTTCGAGTCTCGTCCATTATACTCAATTAATGAATTTATGAAAATGCATTTGACAGAATCTTCATTCTTGTATGATGAGGCAGAACAATAATTTCATTTATTTCATTCGACTTTCTCATTTTCTATTCATAATTGCGTGATATTTATTGTATTTTTAAGCCCTAGTATTAAATAATTGTATTTGATAATGTATTTAGTTTTGTTTTATTTCTATTATCATTTTTGAATCGTATGCATTGTGTTATAATTGTAAATTTGACTTGCCTAGTGTAACGTATGTAGTTATAAGGCCAATAAATATATCTTATCTTATCAAGTTAATATGCCGTTTAAGTAATTATGTATTATATTCGAGGGAGATCTGCTCTAGACGTCTATTTATTTATATCGTATTTTCGGATTTATAATCCTAGCTAGTAAGGACTAGTGAAGATAAGGATTTAGTTACGAAGGTTATAGGTAATTGAGCGACTAGTAGACGAGCTAAACATAGCTTCGTGGCAATTATAGAAAACCATACCTACTTATTCATTACTACTTTCTACAATAATGAAGTAAACTCCTCTGTAAGGGCTCGACCGATTTTTATGTATTTTTGTACATAACAAATATCTGGTAGGTTGAGAATAGGTCGCAGGCTATTTTTTATACCCTAGGTGACAAGGGTGACTCTCTCCAACAATAGTAAAAGGAAGAAAATGTTTATTATTAAGTTGTGTAAAAATATGTTACACAAAAATGTTTTAAAAATACCTTCCCATTAGGAGCATTCAGTTAATGCATAGCGGCTCGACCGCTCAAATAATCGTGAGTTGTATCCGGTGTTCATATAAATTTTATAAATTTTAGCATTTAGTTATTTTTTATTCTAAAAATAATATTTGCTAGATCAGCTAGTATTTGTATATAATTATTTTTTGCAAAAAATAGCACGACCGACTTCACCCGTGCACAAAATTCTCGAATATTTCGCACGGATCGATGTAGCATTTTTCACATAATTGTTGATTAATTAAAAATGGCTCAGCCGATTTCGATAAAATTTAAATGGGACCAATTTCGAAGTATACTCTTAATTTTTCCAATAAAAAAAATATCTATTAATATACATATAGGTACGCGTCGAATTGAGTACCATTTCGTCGGTCAAAAAGTATAATGCCTCGCACTGTACTCAATGCTCTAGTTCTGAAAGTTTCTCCCTCAGGCTACTTATAAGGAATTATAGCGTTCATATTGCTGGCTTCATAAAAATATACTGCGCTATATTGTACAGATGTAATTCTATAAAGTGATGCGGTCGGACCAGGTGCTGCTTCTAGCTTGGCTACTCGAGTAGGTACAAATGGCAGGCAGGTGATAGTAATTTACTTTTAACAGGTAGGTAGAGGTATACTTCTGGAGGTATATTACTATAGTGTGAGTGCCTTGAAAACTAAGCTTAAAAAATGAATTTATTTCTTGAATTTCTCCATCAAGTCCAGCTACCTCCTGCGACGTACCACCTACCACCTGCTCGTACTAAGCGATTCGCTTCTTCCTTCATAATGCGGACCGCCAGGGATTGGAATACCCTGCCTCCGTCATTGTTTCCTGATAATTACAATTTGGATAACTTCAAGTCAAGAGTGAATAGGTATCTTCTAGGTCTACATACTTCATCTTCGGCTACAACTTCGCTTTCCATCACGCAAGTTGATGGCCAGATGTAGACCTATTAAACATTTTAAAAAAAAGTAAAGCTACACTCGTAGACATTATCGACATCTACACAGTGAGTTTATCGTAGCATCTGATTGACTCGAAGCGTTACCGAGAAATACGTATCAAATTATAGACACCTAAATGCATAAGAAAATGCTCCTTTTAACTAAGATATTATCAACAAAATATCAATATATAGGTACGTTCGTACATGTGATTGTATGCTACGACTTTGCTACGATGCCAAATTAGTATACGATGTAAAATGTTTACTTGTATCAGCGTTGAAAAAACTCTAAGACAAATTTGGCCACAGTATGGCTTTCAATATTTATTTCAATTAGGTACAAATATACACTTTTGAAACGTCACTAGCTAAATAATCATGTAACGTCAATTACTTACCTAATTATCACAAAAACAACAGCAATAATAATTAGAAATAAATAAAAAATTAAGGAGACAAACAAATCAATTACAAAACAGTCACCACTCACCAGTGAAAATTAATTCTTCGAAAATTAATAATTTGACAATATTTTTTTTAAATTTATTTATTCATAATCATCATAATTCACAACACAATGTCGCCAGAATGAGTTTTGGAGATCTACCAGTTGGTTTGATTGGTAGGTTTACATAACTCATAAATTATGAAAGTAAATAAAATAGAACGAAATGAAATTGAATAATGATGACATTATTAACTAACCTAATCTTACCATCAGATGGTGGTCAAATGCAATTTCTTCGGGATAAATCTAAAAGTTTAGATTTTATTAATGTTAATCTCACACTGTAGATACCGTTGCTGTAGACTTTTGTAAACGAATTTTTGTTGTTTGTTTGTTTACTCGTAGTTTCGTAGCTGCAAAATTGGAGTACCTACTCGATTAAGTTACGAGTATGCATCCATTTTAATTACTATTAACGTCTAGATAATGAGGTATTTACTTATCTCGTATTTTTATTGCGCGATGAGTCCTGTAATATAAAAATAACTAATGCGTATTCTTCTAAACCAGGTAAAAATAGAACTACGTAGGTATAAACCCTCAGGTGGTTGGAGGGAATAAATGCGACTTTTTGCCTCTTGTAACCGAGCAGTAAGTGAGCTGTATCCCGCAACTAGGCCGCGTGTCGACCTTTTTGCGAGTCTATTTCATCCTGTATGCTGTGAAAATTACAGGGAAAATGCTGGAAAAGCTGTGAAACGTTACCTTGCCACCTACTCTGACGTAGCACCTCTACCTAAGTTTTGTGTTCCGCGTGTTTTGAATTTTACGGATTTTATAATTTAAATTAGAATATAACACTAGTTAGTTACTATGTGACGACTGTGACGTCACTACCGCGCTGACATGCGGTAGTGACGTCACCTCTGGTCCCAACATATTATCAGTGCTGGTTGTTTATAACCAGCAATATGCTGAGTTGGGATCAGTTTCGTGCCAAAGCATTGGGTATTAATTGTTCTATTTTTAGTTGTTCTTCGTGTTTTGTTTCTGTGTACCTTATTGTTTTGTCCCGAATAAAATTTTCTGTATTTCTGTATTTTCTGTATATGCAGGTAGTTTCTAACCAGTTTTGGTTGGAAACCGTAGGTATACATCGAGCTTGCTCTATCCAACTCATTAAAATTGCAGGATTAACTGTCCAATTATTTTTAATCCCGTAATTAATAATCGTTTTCATAAATCAAAATCAACTAAACAAACATATCAGTAAAACCAATCATTATGACGTAAGATAATGCATATGTTGAAAATGTTGTATTTTCTGGTAGGTCCTAGAAGTGACATAAAATGGAAACACTTATAGGTACAAATAGTGAAAGTAGAAATAAAATATATACTTAGTCACGGTAGAAAGTGCTATAAGTAAGATAGGCCAGCTGTAGTGACCAGAGTGAGTAATCTAGCAGCTACGTCACAATGGAGAAATATGTATCCAGGCCCGGAGTCTCGTGAGCTGACTAATGTCGGCTATAGAGAGGCGGATGGAGACCGATGAGCTTGTACGCTGCTGCAACACGCTAAACTGTTTGGTGCGTGTACTGTACACCGTGTGTTGGTCTACTGTATGTATACAGTCTATAGTGATTTTCTAGCGGCTTCGTCTAAACGGAGAAATATGTTGAGCAGTGCAAATCTATAAAAGTAAATGTCTGCCGATTAGAGCGATATTTTGATAACACTGCTTATGTATCTTAAACCGTTGCAATCAATTCAATGTCATTTAGGAACTAAAGAGCAACATCTTAAAAGGTAAATCACATAAAAATTATGCAAATTCCTATATGTCTTAGCTACTATATAGATTAATTGAATTCCACCTCATTTACTGATTGAACAATACTATCGAATTTTCATTTAATTTCGTACATTTATTGTTTCTATAGCTGCTATTTAGTCACGTTAGACATTATCGTAGGATAAACCAGTAATTTGCCCTGATGCCGGGGCACTAGAATACGGTATCGGTATCCCCTGCATGTAGTAAGAGCCTACTAAAAGAGGACCTCTGGGCTCGTGGGTGGTCAGAGTTGGGGCTCTGGCCATCCACTTAAGTGGACCCGAGGAGGACGGCAGCGTGTGTGGCAACTCTGCCACGCCCGGACTCTTGTGAGCTGATTAATGTTGGCTATAGAGAGGCGGACGGAAGGGAGTTTCCTCGTGGTCATATTGGTATGACCAAGAGGACATTGTGTGTTCTCGTGGTCAGCTGCAACACACTATACTGTTTGGTGGGTATACTATGTACTTGTGTTTGGAACAATAGGCCTATTTCACATATATTCATATTCTATTTCACATATAGAGGTCGCTATATCTAGAAATACCTATATGGAGAAAGAAGTGGTGAATCATGATGAAAAGATAAAGTGCGCGCGGCGTCTCGCCAAATATATAATAGCAGATCAGTAGATTATGTACCAAGAGAACCAAGTCGTGTCTTACGTCACGGGTGACATACTGGACCATGAGGTCTTATTCTATAAAATCGATCAGATACCGGCAGTGGGCACCAAAGAGGTTTTGTTCTATAAACTCGGATAAAACCTCTTTGCAATGCTCGTTGCCATACAATGTAAAAAGGTTTTATTCGATTTTACAAAATAAAACCTCTTTACGATGTCCTTCAATGTTCTAAGTTAACAAATTTTCATACGAATTAGATGTTCCAAATTTAAATCACTTTACTCCCTAGGGAGTTTCATACAACATTATTGACCTGCCGTAGCCTTCGAGATTGTGTTAAAATAATAATGACTTATTTTACGTTGAAATTGTACGACATATTGAGTCATTTTCGAGCGGGTGGTATGGAAGGTATTTTTCAGACAAGGCAAAGATCACCTTAACCGTACCAAGCGTACCTCTTAGAATTTTTTTCTTATTATTTATACTTATTTTTAACATGACTTAGTTTATTTATAACTACATAATTATGTAGTTATAAATAAACGATTGTATTGTAATGTAATTACCAGGCGAATCTCTTAAAACCTTTTTCTTTTTGGGTGTTCTAAAAGCTAGTAAGTATACGTGCTATCGAATACGTAGCAAAAGTTTTCAACGGAGATTGTCAAATGTGAGCTTAAAGATCGTTTGAAAATAAACGCATTATGCATTCAGCGATTATTCCAGAGAATTCTCCGGGAACATTTGTCACGTGTCCCGCCGACTAGCGAGCTTCAATGCATATTTTAAATTGAAACTCCGTTTTATTGATGGCCCCCGTCGCCCGGGAAATGAGCTGATATTGCCATTATTTATTTATGGCAAAATGAACCGTCTATTACGTAATGGAATTAATAATGGCGCTCTTTTGTGTTTGGTACAGATTTATGGAATGGCTGAGCCAATTTGTTTTTTTGGTTTTCTGTCAGTTTTTGTGATGTGCGAAATAAAATTTGATTGCTTTGGAGTTGAAATTGGAAACCTCATTTAAAAGATCCTAATCGATGACTTTATTTTCTTACAGTAGTTAAGTAGGTAGGTATATTATTTATTTATTTGTTTATAGGCGAGCAGTGTATACTGAATGAAATTAGTATTTATCTGTCAAGGATTTTTATCCATCTTAATCCAAAGGTCCAGTCTATTCTTAAATGTGTTTTTAGTTCTTGCCGAGATAACATCCTCAGGCAACCTATTCCAATTGTATAAACTCTATTGCAGACGATGTGGTGTGCAGTGTTGGTTTGTGATGGTTTAGGCTGTAAGAGGACTATGGCGTCTGCTATCGCACATATTTTCCTTCAAAGTGTACATGTCGTGGATATCCGGAAGATTATAGAAGCCATTGAGAATTTTGAAGGTCTCAATCAAGTCTCCACGCAATCGTCGTTCTTCGAGGGTCGTGAGACGAAGAGCTTTTAACCTGTATTCATAGGTCTTGCTTGCGGCGCAGAGCATATGGAATCCTGTTGGCTTTTCTTTGTGCACTTTCAAGCAAATCAATATCTTTTTTAAAGTAAAGACTCCACACCTGGAACCCATACTCTAGCAGAGGTCTTATATAGTTTTTGTAAATCTTAATAAAAACATCAATTGTTACTGTCTGAAAGGCCTTGCGTATGACATAGATAAATGAGTTATCATATATATATGCTCTTCCCATTTTAAATCTGCAGTACCAAATCCCTGTTGGTCTACAGATTATTGTTTATTAGTATGATTTAAGGACAATTAATTTTGAGAAAAAATCTAAAATTAAAAAAATTAAATTTTACTTAATCCAAAAAAACAATTTATGTAAGAAATGGAATGTCATTGATACGCGTCACTATGACAAACTTTTGCTATGGGACCTAAAATCGCGTAATGGAACTTTTTGAGCCGCTTTTAACTTTTTTATAAACCTATGCACTTTTTCTACGAAATAAGATTTTATTCTGCTATAATAACAGTTGATCATAATGATGTTTTCAGTTATCTTACTAATATTAAAAACGCGAAAGTTTGTATGTATGGATGTTTGTTCCTCTTTCACGCAAAAACACTAAACGGATTGAGATGAAACTTTGCAATAGTAATGCTTATACATCAGAATAACACGTAGGCTATAATTTATAAAGATATTGCGTGAAACGAAGTTCACCGGGTCAGCTAGTATATTATAAATACACACCGTACCTATGTTAAGTTGTGAAGACGATCTATTCTCGATTCACGCACTAGCGCACTATTTTTCCCGCGCTCTCCCAAGCACCATCAAAAAATACTTCCCCATGATTTAAATTACTTCCACTAACCTCAGTGACTTGACCTCTTAAACTTCATATTTATTCACGATCTCCCAAAATGAATATTGAAATATCCTCGCTGTAATAATAAAGGCGGTGCCGAGTCCAGGGACCGTAGTTTATTAACAGTGCCATGTTTTGGCGGCCTACTTATGAAAACGTAATGAAAACGTCGCCCGTTGGCTTAGAAAACTCAGAAAGTTACAGCTGGAAGATGTATATTTATGCATTTTGCAGTGGGGCGTGTTGACAAAGAATTTATCTTTCTTTTCAACTGCCAGTGCGCTAGTAACGCTTCAGACTCTGAATATTATAATGAATGTTACAGATTTTACTATGGAAACTAAAGCGATTTTCACACATTTTAATATTTTTACTGTATAAAACTAATAAACGTATTAGTTTAATAGTTTATACTATAGTTTACTGTAGTCGTTCTATGTAATGACTATGATGGCTTCGCCCGGGTACGATTGGCATTTTGAAAGTATATACAGGGTTATTTCTAATCAATTAGCATCCTTTTTGGGGCTTTTTCTGTACATCCAAACTAACAGTTTTTTGGAACAGCTGTTTTTTTTTGAGATTTGACAAAAGTCGCAAAATAAAAGTTGTTAGTTTTGGTGTACAGAATAAGCCCCTAAAAGGATGCTAATTGATTAGAAATAACCCTGTATAGTATAGTAATATAGCCTTTGTTACTCTCGGATAGTGTCGCTTCCCAATCTTACTAATATTATAAACGCGAAAGTTTGTGAGGATGGATGGATGTATGGATGTTTGTTACTCTTTCACGCAAAAACCACTGCACTGATTGAGATGAAACTTTGCAATCATATAGCTTATATATCAGAATAACACATAGGCTATAAATTATAATGATATATTGCGTATGCGGGCGAAGCCGTGGGTAAAAACTAGTATTGAAATATTTTTTCAAATCAATTCTGTAGTTTTGGAGCCTATTCAAACAAACAATCAAATCTTTGCTTGTTATGATATTAGTAGGTATACATTAAAATGTTACAGATGTTTATTGCATACAATATGAAGATAGTAAATGCTCAGGGGCGTAGCTACCGCCGTTTCAGCCGTATCAATGGTACGTGGCCCCCGGGCTACAGAGGCCGTGTTTAATATAACAAAAATTGTAAAACAAAAATGTTGTCCACAATGTCTCTCAATCACGAAATTTCTGGGAAAAAAACATATAAAAAAACTGTCATACGTGCCTATTTACAATTTTTATTTTAATATACTTTTATTTAGCCTTTTAACATTTTTTAATTTATTTTGTGAGAAATATTTAGCCTTCATTTGGGTCTCTCAACTGATTTTAATATATGGTACGCACGCAACTGTAAATGCGTCAATGCTTTACCTGAACCTGTACTAGCCCAAATACATAGTCCATTGCAAGACGTAGGCATACCCACGATTGGTAATGACTTACCCACGAAATGCGTCATTGACACGGTGTACAAAATAGAAATGAGTCTTGAGTAGTTCGAATGAAATAGTGTCCTATGGTCCGGATGATGATGTCACTGTAAGTCCGTATAGGCCGGGTGGCTAGCCCTGGTGTCAGAGTTTTTAGGCCGCCTGAAGGCCTCTGACATGGCTGAACGGGTAAAACAATCGGGATCTATAACTTAAGTGTCATCCGAGCCACGGTAGCGCTCAATTGGAAAACGCCACCCGCGGTCACCCATCCAAATACTGACCGTGCGGAACGATGGTGATCGCTGACAAACACCTAGACAAACGCTACGAGCGCTACGACAATGTGAGCACACAATTGATGTTCGAGAGACCTTAAAAATGTGCCAAGTTCTCAAATATAGATCATGTATCGGAAAATCAAGAAAACAAATACTATGATAGTCATGTCACAAGGTGGGCAAGATCGCACTGGACGCAGTCCGCTTACCTACTAAGTGTTGATCGAATCAAAAATTTATATATGTCTTTTATCTATAATGTCTCGATGTTAAGACTTAATTTCTGTTCAAAATCACAAGTTACACGCCATTAAGTACACAAGTATTAAGTACATGCCAAATCATAGAAGTCGGCGGATGTGAAGTTAGTTATATCCAATCCTAACTGAAGCACACATAAAGCTGCGCGTTGTTTGGTTTTCGCGCAGGTTGTAGCTAACTTCACATCCGCCACACACTTGTATGATTCGACCCCCGACGAACGTACTTGGTGTGCGTACTTACCTCGAGATATTCTCTTGGACGAACCGGTGGAAGGAGGCGAAGAGGAAGTAAGAGACCAAGCATGAGGCCCTCATAAGAGAGATAAAGAAGGAAGCTCCACAAAGCTATGATAGCCATTCGGCCAACCAGCTGTGAGGGTACTGTGACGCCGTTTGCCCTTGCGGGCGCTTTGTGTACTCGCATCTTCAGAACAACTTCTGTCTCCCCCACGGACAGAGCCTGCAGAGACGCCCTGCCTTAGAAAAGAGGACTTTCCTCGAGTCTGATTCCTCCCTTCAGACGAAGAAAGACGACCATTATAATGTTGATCATTTATTCATATCTCAATACTCTATATTCTGCTACGAGTATGTAAATGTTTCGTAAACAAGCATTTTGTAGAATATCACAAATTCATACGACTCTCGCGCGCTGGGTAAGGAGAAGGTATTTCTCTAGATCCCTGTTGGCAAAGAATAGTAGATTGTATTATATGGGAGCAAAATAATATTTTTACGGCGAGGACGCTTTTTTGAATCCAGAGCGAAGTGAGGGATTCTTTAGTAGAATCCTGAACGTAGCGAGGGATTCAAAGTACGTCGCCAGAGCCAAAAATATATTTTGCTCCCGAGTGGTACACTCTACTTTTCATCACCTCCATGAGAAAACAAAAGGCGCCTCCTATTTTACTATAGTATTATTATTTAATAAATCGTAGAGTAACAACTAAATTGAAGAAATTAAATGGTATCTAATAATAAAACAAATAAAAACTTATATTTACATTCTTTTCATTCATTTTCTTGGCGCTGAACACTAACATTACAAATACTTCTAAATTCAAAAAGTGCGCGGCAAAGATCATTCCGTCACACTTACAGACATGCCACACGGGCGGTGTCGCCGTGACATTGCACCGCGGCGTCACCGCCGCGACCAGTGTTGCCGGTAGCGATTTAGACATTAAATCTAGAGTATTCGAGTATTCTATGAATATTTAGCGGGAAAAAAAGGTTTTGACGACAACCGTTTAATCTTAAACTGAAGATGAGAAAAATGATACTATATATTTACCGAGATAAATCACTTTTAAGTTTAACAGCTGTCATCCGAAATGTAGATTTCGTCGAGCTCTATCGCTTTTGTCAAGACAGCAGTAGTCTAGAATCAATAATAACCGAGATAAATCACTTTGAAGTTTGACAGTTGTCACTTGGACAGCTGTTACTGTGACACTCGTCGTGACAAATCACACGAGTCCATACTCGATGGGGTTATGAGATAATTTTCATGTCACTTTTCAATGCGTGTCATATTAAATCAATGCATCTCTTTCAGATTTTATCGACCACATTATTCCTCTAGTATATCTGTAATCAAACGAAAAACAAAAAATACACTTTCTGATTTATAATATTAGAAAGAGTTATAATATTATAAAAGCCCCTGCACCGCGGCGGTGCAGCGGCGGTGACGCCGCGGTGCAATGTCGCGGCGACACCGCCCGTCTGGCATCTCTCTTATTTGTTCCAAATTCAAAAAGTGCGCGGCAAAGATCATTCCGTCGCACTTATAAAGTTCTTTATAGAAAACACCTTTGGGCGCAC
This sequence comes from Hypomecis punctinalis, assembly GCA_949316475.1. Lineage (NCBI taxonomy): Eukaryota > Metazoa > Arthropoda > Insecta > Lepidoptera > Geometridae > Hypomecis > Hypomecis punctinalis. The sequence goes on from OX438798.1 coordinate 1,710,595, forward strand.
TTAAAGGCGAACCAAGTAGTCCTTTTCGAATAGATGTGATGAAAAATGTAATAATTCATTGGTAAGTTAACTATTAACTATTACTTATTAAATTCGTAAATTCCAGCCGTAGACGTTATACGCTTGATATAACAACGACGCGATGATTGCACAATTCTAAAATTTCACTCCACACCCGTGTCGATTCTTCATCGCGCCGTGAATGCTTCGAAATCATGTGGCATCGGCAATAAACAACACAATTCCGCTTGGAATGAATAAATCACCATTGCTCCGGCGCTGGGCTCGGGGCGCAATCCAATGCCTTTTAGGGGCTGCTATAACGACGGACCTCTAAAAATAAGGGGTTAGGGCGCGGTTAAATAGCGAGCGATACTTCAGCGCTCTAGTACTATTCAATTCAATTCAATCGTTTTTATTGCACCATAAATACATATTCTCTTAGTCTAATTTATAAATGTATCATTTATATAAACCTAGAGTTACATATTTATGGACCCTGTATTAGGGTATTGCAATTAACTTAAACTCTAAGTTAATGGGAACGTTAGCTAAATATTATGTCTTATTTTACTTTTACTAGTTTGCGGTGTCGAAACGTTTTTCGTCTAGGAAGTCTTGTATTGAGTAATAGCTTTTAGATATGAGAATCGTATTTAGTTTTCTTTTAAAAATTTTTTCGTTTGTTTCGTTTCTGATGTTATTTGGTAGCTTGTTAAATATTTTTATTAGCATGTATTTTGGACCTTTCCTGACTATTTCTAATAATGGTTCGGGTGCTACTAGTTGGTTTCACGGATGTTAATAATCTCTGACTCTTACTTCATATTGTGCATCCTTATAAGGGCTTATTCTGTACTTACATCAAAAATAATGTTATAAATCAAACTAAAAAGTCCATTATGATGTGTATTTCGTCACCATAAACTATTTTACATTAGTTTCCTAAATAATTATCACAACTTGGATTGACTAAGAATATGTGCTTGCGCCTCGAGGCGCAAATCGAGAATGATCTCACCTAAAGATTTATATTTTTACATCTCTTCAGTTTATTTCCTCGTTTCATGATTGGCTGTTTTAAAACTACGCCGGAAGCAGTTCTTATTGGTTAAAATGCAGGCTGGTTGTTAAATCGGCCAATCATAAACCAGAGAAATGTTAACCTTACAAATACTAGAAAATTTCGTTCGACATATATATTTAAAAACCAGATCAAAATTTAAATTTTTGCTAACCTCGGTAGTGGTTACATATTTTAGCCATTTGGAGTTGAGACTTTGGGTCCGTGGGGACCGGGAGCTCATCTCGTTTTCAAAAGTCCTTCTGAGCGTCTGGTGGACGCGACGCGTGACCAAAATGCTGGTGTTTATTTGGCTCAACGTCTACGCATTGCCATTCAGCGTGGCAATGCTGCCAGCATGCTGGGCACGCTGCCAACTGGCAGTGGGCTTGAGCACTTGGATTATCTTTAGACCTTCAAGAGTCTGTGGATGATCCAATTGCTTTCTATTTAGTAGTAGTGTAGTATTGTCACTTAATTTTGTGGATATGATTGTTTTGTAAATTTAATGATTAAAAATCATGACTAACAACTTTTGTTCTAAGACTTTTGGCAAAACCAAAAAAAATCGGCCAAGTGCGAGCCGGACTCGCGCACGAAGGGTTCCGTACGTTATGGAAGCCTAATATATTTTATTTTAATTTTTTTTTTATTTTTGCAGGGAATTTACAACTCAAAATTCAGTGTATATTTCAAGCATCTTTCTGTTGTCGTTATTAATATCAAAGAAAAAAAATGTTTCCTGCTTCTTTTCCGGTAAATATTTATTTTATTTTATTATTTATTTTTGAAATCATTATTTAACTAAATATTCTGCGAATATTTCAAGCATCTACCTGTCACCGTTATTACTATCGATCGAAAAACGGGTAAAAGTTCAGGTTTGTTGTATGGGAAAATATTTATTTATTTCTGTCTTTAGTATTTGTTGTTATCGGGATCAGAAATACATCATTTGTGAAAATTTCAACGTTCTAGCTATAACCGTTCATGAGATACAGCCTGGAGACAGACAGACATACGGACAGCGGAGTCTTAGTAATAGGGTCCCGTATTTACCCTTTGGGTACGGAACCCTAAAAACAGCTGTTCCATACATTTTATCGAAGGTGAACGATATTTTTCTATGGAACAGTATATTTTTTGAGTATTAATAAAAGTTGTTAGTTTTGATGTACAGAATAAGCCCCTTAAAGGAGGCTTATTGATTACCAAATAACCCTGTATAATTCACTGAACTAAATTTTATGAACATCGAGATCGGCGGCCCCCCTACCGCCTAAGCAATAGCAATCGTAATAGCAATTGTTTATGACTTCATTTTAGTCATTTGGCACCGCCTATGTGACGTTAGCCATCAAAGTTGTTCATTCAACGATTGCTTTCGCAATCCGCGCAAAGCAATTGATGGCTCACGTCACATAGGCGGTGCCAAATGACTAAAATGAAGTCATAAACGATTGCTATTACGATTGCTATCTGGTAGGATATTTTTTCGCACAGTAAAGCTCTCGTCAGTGACGAAATTGATGTGACGCCTCTGTGTGACGAGTCGTCACACAGAGGCGGGAAGTGCGGGAAAGCGATCGCGACCCGGGACGGGTTTTTTTTGAAATATTCGAATTTGTATGCAACCTGACACATCACAAGCGGGCGCGATCGGCCGCTATCGCCTTGTACTGGACCGCTATCGGATCGCTTTCTCGCGGCTCCCGCCTCTGTGCGACCCGAGTTTAAGAGTACTCGCAAATAATTTTGAAAACCTCTAATAAGAGTTTAATTTATTCTTCTCGATTTTTCCAAAACGTGTAATAAAAGTTAATTGACTTTTACTAGACCTAATATTGCTGTGATTTTCGAATATTTTTTCTTCCAATCGGGACGTCAGTGATGACCAGTATTAAGCTGAATTTCGACCAATAATGTGATTTCAATCAGAAACCCATTACCATGATTAGTTTCAGGAGTTTACTTGAGTGATTTATATCAGAGGGTTGAAAACCCTTAAGAAAACCTGATGTTATTTTATTAAGTTACCCCTACGCAGCCGCTGTATATACCTAGTCAGGTCATAAGTATTGTCACACAGTAAAAACTTTTCTTTTAGAATGCTGGCCATAATAAAGTTTATTGAATTCGAATTTCGAATTGTTCATGAAAATAAAAATGTATGCTTTTTAGAATTTTACTCATTTTTAAATATGGAGTCCGACGCTTAAAGAAGATCGTGTTGTAGTTATTGCGTTGCATCGTTGCGGTTACGCGCCAATTCAAATTTTTGACATACTGAAAAATTTGAATATAACCAAAAGATTCGTTTATCGTACCATCAAACGATGTGACTCTAGTGTAGATGACAGGTCAAGAAGTGGTCGCTCTCGGTCTGTTAGGACTCCAGCAGTGATAAAAGCTGTGAAGGCGCGAATTCAAAGAAATCCCAAACGTAAGCAGAAACTGTTGGCCCTTCGGATGGGGTTAAGCAGAAACACGATGAAAAGGGTGTTAAATGAAGACTTAGGGCTGCGGGCATATCGAAGAAAAACAGGACATCGTTTAAATGCTCGTCTAATGGACCAGAGACTGAAGAGATGCCGCGCTTTGTTGAAGCGGTACGCGGGAAAAAATATCGGGAAATTATTTTTTCGTATGAAAAAAAATTTACCGTAGAAGAGAGCTACAACAAACAAAATGATAAGGTGTACGCACACAGTAGTGAAGAAGCGAGCAACCGTATTCCGCGTATTCAACGAGGTCATTTTCCATCCTCGCTCATGGTATGGTTGGGAGTTTCTTATTGGGGCTTAACAGAGGTACATTTTTGTTAGAAAGGTGTAAAAACGAATGCAGTTGTGTACCAAAATACAGTATGCCTGGAAGAAATCGCCATGGGTGATAAGACCGCCACTTTATAATCATATTTTTGTCGTATATGTGTAAATAGTGTTTATTTTTCATATTGTGGTTGTAAATAAAGAGTTTTGTCTGTCTGTCTGTCTGTCTGTCCTGATGAACCTTGTGGAACCTGTTTCTCATACCATGTTCAATATCAGGCACTGGGTATTCCAACAAGCTTCGGCGCCAGCTCATAGAGCGAAGAGCACACAAGACTGGCTGGCGGCGCGTGAAATCGACTTCATCCGGCACGAAGACTGGCCCTCCTCCAGTCCAGATTTGAGTCCGTTAGATTACAAGATATGGCAACACTTGGAGGAAAAGGCGTGCTCAAAGCATCATCCCAATTTGGAGTCACTCAAGACATCCTTGATTAAGGCAGCCGCCGATATTGACATGGACCTCGTTCGTGCTGCGATAGACGACTGGCCGCGCAAATTGAAGGCCTGTATTCAAAATCACGGAGGTCATTTTGAATAAACTTTATTGTCATAAGAATCTATGTTTTGTTAAGTTCATTTTGGTATATAAATGGTTACATAATGAATAAACTTGTTTCAATTATTTTATATTAAACATAAACATGTGACAGAATTTATGACCTGACTAGGTATATATGGGCACGTATTTGGTTTTGTTTATTTAACTGACTCGGTAAAGATTTTCTAAATTCAAAAAGCCACCTGATGCATTGTTAAATAAAAACCGGACAAATGCAAGTCAGTGTTTTTGTGAGTGTTTTCGGCTTCATTTTCGGCTCTAACTTTTTTGAACAATAACTGAGAAGTTTTTTGTTTACACAACTGCAAGAGATCATAGATATACGTATACAGTTTAAATTTCAACTCGATATCTTTACGTGTTCCCGAGATAAAGAGTCTTGACATACACACAGACGGACAGACGGACAACAAAGTGATCCTATAAGGATTCCGTTTTTTCCGTTTGAGGTACGGAACCCTAAAAAATGACAAGAACGCTAAATTACTACTGCGCTGCCGCTGTCTATTTGACCACGTCTTTACAATCGGGTGTAACGGCAGGCCCCTAAAAATGAAGGATGGCGGTCCAGTATCCAGGTGAAACGACCAGTATAACCGGACCCCCGGCCAACAATGCGATTTTAATCAGCAGCCTTTGGCGAGGTGTTTATTTGAGTGACTTTTATTAGAGAGATGTGAATTGTATTTACTTTGTGGATTCGCCCGGAGGATAAATGTGGGATAACTTTGTTTATAACCCCGGGTACAAAAGGGGTGTTATAACTTATAACTGTTATAAAGTGCGATGTATGTTTTTTTGCTGTATTCCTGTTTTTGTACGTTTCAACCAAACGGCCGATTTTGATTTTCGTACTTTGAAAACTGATGTAGGTAATTGAATTATTCTGTCATCATCATGCGGCATACTATCAGCTAAAAGTAGTAACGCTGATAGCTTGGATTGACTAGTTGTTTGTCAGCTATCACTGAAGCTAATCAAGCAACGTTCGGCACGGTCAGTCTTTGGATGGGTGACCGCGGGTGGCATTTACAACTTAGCGCTACCGTGGCTCGGACGACACGTTATTTTAATTTCCAGTTGTTTTAACCGATTAGCTATTTCAGAGGCCTTCAGGCAGCTTAAAAACACCAGAGCTACCTGATAGCCTATACGAACTTTCTTTATGTAACATAAACTGTTGGACATAAAGCTGGAAACATACTATCGGACGGACGCGACTGACAGCCGCGACTTAGCAGTGTGCACAGTCTTAAAACATCCGGCGCGCCAGATCTCTCTCGGACGTCCGAACGCTCAAGGTCAGCCCAAGGTGAAGTCCGAGACTTATGTTCGATAGTGTGCACGGCTCAGTGTACTTTCATAGTCTAGGTCGCGGCTGTCAGTCGCGTCTGTAAGCCGCGTCCGATAGTATGTTGCGAGCTTAAGACTTCCAATGAGGTACCATCTGAAAGCGGCTTGTATCTATTGTGATCCTGTGGTTGAAATAAGATCTTCAGTCTATCCAATGAGTGGATGTCCTGCACAGAGTTTACAGCAGTTTGCTTGGTAGTTTGTCCTTAGCTATATTTGACCTATAATCATTAAAAATAGATAATATTCAAAAAGATCGATGTATGCTGACTTCTGACCAACGATGAATCAAATTAAGATAGGAGTGATTTTAATCGGGAGAGTTGGAAGAGTTGTTTATTTAAATAACTTTTTTAGGGAGATGAAATTTAATACGACTTGTGTTTACTTTGTTGGTTTGAAGTTTAATAAAATAATATAGGAACAAAGATATTTTCGACTTGAGATGAATTTTTGCCAATAAGCATTTAAGCGTAATTTTTTATAACCATAAAAATGTTAGTTTGAGTTAATTGTTAGTTAAGAGAGAGCATATAAAAATAATTTAGTCATAAAATAGTTTAGGTAAAATACTCTCTTCTCGGTGAAGGAAAACATCGTGAGGCAACCTGCGTACGTCCTTAGAAGAAATTCGATGGCGTATGTGAATCCAGCAACCCGCACTGGGCCAGCGTGGTGGATATGGCCCGATCACCCTTAGTGGGTAGGACTACGTCCTGCAGTGGACTATTAAAAAAAAAGGCTGGTACAGACTCTCTTCTTCTTTGCATGATTGACCGCTATTCTTGACCGACGAAACAGAGGAGGCACTCAATTCCACGCGTATATATATATATATATTTATTTTACCCAAAACTTTTTAAATAGTAGTCCAATATCGATAATTATTTTTTAATGAAAAGAGACATTTAAATTTCATCGAAATCGGCTAAGTCATTTTCGATAAATCAACAATAATATGAAAAATGCTACATCGATTCATGCGACTGCGAACTATTCGCAAATTCTGTACACGGTTGAAGTCGGTCACGCCATTTTTAAAAAAAAAAAATTTTCTCTTTTTTGAAGGAACATTATTTTCACTCCAGGCCCTTCACCTGCATTCCAGGTTCGCAAGAGTATCTTTCCCGGGACGATTTCCCACTTTACCCCGCGGTGTTTTATTAGGCTCCTGATAGAGAAAAAAATGGCTCGCTATTAAATAAAATGGGGTGAACTGAGGTGGAAATAGTGCCCTAACCGGAGCCATGATAGCGGACCCGTGGTTTACACTCGGTCTTCACCAAAGCGGTGCAGAAATGGGCAAAGGTAGAGCTGGCTTATACTCGGACTCTACCTAAGCGGGGTGGAAATGGGTAAAAATAGGCAGAGCTGGCTTACGTTCGGACTCTACCTAAGCGGGGTGGAAATGGGCCAAGATAGGCAGAGCTGGTTTACACTCGGACTCTACCTAAGCGGGGTGGAAATGGGCCAAGATAGGCAGAGCTGGTTTACACTTGGACTCTACCTAAGCGGGGTGGAAAAGGGGCCAAGATAGGCAGAGCTGGTTTACACTCGGACTCTACCTAAGCAGGGTGGAAATGGGTAAAGATAGGCAGAGCTGGTTTACACTCGGAATCTACCTCAGCGGGGTGGAAATGGGCAAAGATAGGCAGAGCTGGTTTACACTCAGAATCTACCTACCAACACGGGGTGGAAATGGGCCAAGATAAGCAGAGCTGGTTTACACTCGGACTCTACCTAAGCGGGGTGGAAATGGGCCAAGATAGGCAGAGCTGGTTTACACTCGGACTCTACCTAAGCGGGGTGGATATGGGCCAAGATAGGCAGAGCTGGTTTACACTCAGAATCGACCTCAGCGGGGTGGAAATGGGCCAAGATAGGCAGAGCTGGTTTACACGCGGAATCTACCTAAGCGGGGTGAAAATGGGCCAAGATTGGCAGAGCTGGTGTACACTCGGACTCTACCTAAACGGGGTGGAAATGGGCCAAGATAGGCAGAGCTGGTTTACACTCAGAATCTACCTACCAACACGGGGTGGAAATGGGCCAAGATAAGCAGAGCTGGTTTACACTCGGACTCTACCTAAGCGGGGTGGAAATGGGTCAAGATAGGCAGAGCTGGTTTACACTCGGACTCTACCTAAGCGGGGTGGAAATGGGACAAGATAGGCAGAGCTGGTTTACACTCGGAATCTACCTACCAACACGGGGTGGAAATGGGTCAAGTTAGGCAGAGCTAATTTACACTTGGACTCTACCTAAGCGGGGTGGAAAAGGGACCAAGATAGGCAGAGCTGGTTTACACTCGGAATCTACCTCAGCGGGGTGGAAATGGGCCAAGATAGGCAGAGCTGGTTTACACGCGGAATCTACCTAAGCGGGGTGGAAATGGGCCAAGATTGGCAGAGCTGGTTTACACTCGGACTCTACCTAAACAGGGTGGAAATGGGCCAAGATAGGCAGAGCTGGTTTACACGCGGAATCTACCTAAGCGGGGTGGAAATGGGCCAAGATAGGCAGAGCTGGTTTACACGCGGAATCTACCTAAGCGGGGTGAAAATGGGCCAAGATTGGCAGAGCTGGTGTACACTCGGACTCTACCTAAACGGGGTGGAAATGGGCCAAGATAGGCAGAGCTGGTTTACACTCAGAATCTACCTACCAACACGGGGTGGAAATGGGCCAAGATAAACAGAGCTGGTTTACACTCGGACTCTACCTAAGCGGGGTGGAAATGGGTCAAGATAGGCAGAGCTGGTTTACACTCGGACTCTACCTAAGCGGGGTGGAAATGGGCCAAGATAGGCAGAGCTGGTTTACACTCGGAATCTACCTACCAACACGGGGTGAAAATGGGTCAAGTTAGGCAGAGCTGATTTACACTTGGACTCTACCTAAGCGGGGTGGAAAAGGGACCAAGATAGGCAGAGCTGGTTTACACTCGGAATCTACCTCAGCGGGGTGGAAATGGGCCAAGATAGGCAGAGCTGGTTTACACGCGGAATCTACCTAAGCGGGGTGGAAATGGGCCAAGATTGGCAGAGCTGGTTTACACTCGGACTCTACCTAAACGGGGTGGAAATGGGCCAAGATAGGCAGAGCTGGTTTACACGCGGAATCTACCTAAGCGGGGTGGAAATGGGCCAAGATAGGCAGAGCTGGTTTACACTCGGACTCTACCTAAACGGGGTGGAAATGGGCCAAGATAGACAGAGCAATATAACCGTTAACTAAGTGCGTATAGGCTGGGTGGCTATTCCTGGCGTCAGAGCTTTTAGGCCGCCTTAATGCCTCTGACAAAGCTAAATGGTTAAAACAACCGGAACCTACAATCATTCGAGCCACGGTAGCGATAACCCGATAACCCTTTCGAAGACTTAGAGCGCTTGTTCACGGCCGTTTTTTTCACCGGACAACGGACCGTCAATAAACAAAAGCCCACATATTTTTCATGTACCAAACGTGACTTCACTTCGGTAATCGCTCCTACCCAAACTATTATGTAAGTATTTTTAACCAACGAAACGGAGAAGGTAGACAAGTTGACGCGTATAAGTAAGTATATAATTTTAGTAGGTATATATTTTTTTTATGTTGGACTTTCTAGTATAACTTTTACAGGGTGGTCTGATTTTGATTTTATTTTTTGTTTGGTAGATCATACTTCAAAAATGGTTCGATTTAAATGTTATCGAAACCGGCTGAGTCATTTTTGAAAAATCAACAATAATATGAAAACTACTAGGTACATCAATCCGTGCAAGCTATTCGGATTCTGTACACACAGAAGTTAGTGTAGTTCGGTTGAAATCGGCTATGCCATTTTTTGGGAAAATAATTATTACTAAAATTCCCTACTAAATTTTCTAATAGTACATCGAGTATAGTTGTACAAATGCAATAAAAATATAAATGAAAATAGATAGGTAGAATAGGTACCTATTCCAAGTTTGGGAAATGGCGGGGTCTACCCCGGCTGGCGGCACGCGGCCCAGATACGGCAGTTTATGGCTGCACTTACACTGAGTTGTGATGGCCACTCGGTCCAATTCAATCTCGTGTGAAACTAGCGCGATCAAATCACAAACATTATACGTGTGTATACTACAGGTGCTTTCGTCATTATTTCAGAGCCCATTGTTGGTCGCAGTTTTCCCCTATAGTTCTCATAAAGGGCTTGCATTTCGCAGGCTCCTGCAGTATTAATTAGGTCGCCTATCTACCATGTAGATGAAAATCTACTTGGTAGACCAACAATCTGCTAATCCCGGACATCAATTTTAAAAAAAATATACATACAGGTACCCAACTACCCACTGAACATATCAGTGCCCAAAAATGACATTGAAGTGGCCAAAGCCGGCTCACCTACCTCATGCCCTACCTACTTAGTCTCATGACGGGATTGCCTAGGCCTCAAAATAAGACCGCTTTACTGTATTGTATTGTAGGTATGTATGCAACTATGGTGTTATCAATCCATCCATCAGCCAAAGGACGTCCACTGCTGGATATAGGCCTCCCCTATGGATCTCCAATAAGACCGGTTGGAAGCGGCTTGCATCCAGCGTGATCCTGCGGTCTTAATGAGGTCATCCGTCCAAATCATGGGTGGACGTCCTACGCTGCGCTTGCCGGTACGTGGTCTCCACTCGAGAACTTTTCGACTCCACCGGTCATCAGTCCTTCGCGCTATGTGCCCTGCCCATTGCCATTTCAACTTGCTAATCCGTTGGGCTATGTCGGTAACCTTGGTTCTTCTACGGATCTCCTCATTCCTGATTCGATCCCGCAGAGAGACTCCGAGCATAGCCCTCTCCATAGCTCGTTGGGCTACTTGGAGCTTACTAATAAGGCCCATAGTGAGAGACCACGTTTCAGTGCCATAAGTCATCACTGGCAACACACAGTGGTCGAAAACTTTCGACTTGAGGCACTGAGGTATGTCGGACGAGAAGACGCTACGGAATTTTCCGAACGCTGCCCAGCCGAGTTGGATTCGGCGATTGGCCTCTTTGTTGAAGTCGGACCTACCTACTGGTGTTATCAATAGGTAAACTATTTGTATTTAGTTAAAGTAAGTAAGTTCGTATAGGCCGGGTGGCTAGCCCTGGTGTCAGAGTTTTGAAGCCGCCTGAAAGCCTCTGTATTTAATTGGGGCATAGTGTTGGAATAATAAGGTACCGATGTGAATCACAAAAAAAAAGATTTTGAATGTTGTTTTAAGTAAATTCGTATCTTAACTTAGTCTCTCCTATCGCTAATTTTCATCACTCCTGAAACTGATAATTCAATAGAACTGTTTCAAAGTCAATTTCCTAACTGAAAATCTCTCTTTACAGAGAAATCCCGAGACAGAATTACACAATCTAACATCCGTCCAGTTTCACCATTGCCAAGTTCACCATAACTTAGTTATCGCCAATTAGCACGCGGACGGAAGTTAGTACCGACTTTCATTTCATTAACACTTTGCCACGAGAGCCGGACCAAACTAACAAACATCGCAGACGATGGATAGCTTCATTATGTCACTGTCAACTACGTGAGGCAGAATAAAATTTTAATAAAAAAGAATATAGAAAAAGAACTTTTAAAATTGGAACTCAAACTCTTTACCCCTATTTGGCGTCATTCACGATCAATTAAAAAAAGTCTATCAATAAAATTTTGAAATAAGAACTTTTCACATCGATTTGGCGCCTATATTTGCATCAAATAACTTTTTAAAATGCGTTCGAAAATTGACGCTGTTTTAATTTTATTCATGGTTTTCACAATAAGTGATGCGTTTGCAAATGAAAACGAAATCGAATCCAGAGGGAAAAAGAAGAAAATAGCATTGTTTGGTGAGTTGATTCTAAATGTTTAATTAGGTACTTAGGTATTTATAGGCCGAATCAAAGTGATTGGCTGTGATATTAGCTACAAGCTGCGGATAACACAATCCTCGCATAGCTGTCAAGCAAGCTTCAGTTAGGATTGGGTTTTCCGTAGTTTGTAGGTACTTGCTAAGCTAACATCCGCCAAGAAATTTATTTCGGCCTATACATATTTTTAATTGCTTAGTTTTTTTTTTATTTTTTTTTTTATTTAATTGTTACACTCCACAGACTCCAGGGTCTGTGCTTTTTAGGATATACATTAAGAAAAAAAAGATTGAACAATATTGCTTGGAAAGGCTTAACAAAAGGACCCTAAATCTAATAAAATTAAAAACAAATAAAAATATGACTTTAAACTACGTTGATTTTACATAATATCATTTTACAAATTACTTCTTATAACTCGCAGAGCCTCCATCACCGCCGCGTTTCGGTGCTTAATGGCCATCTTTAAATTATAGTCTACGATGACCTTAGGTGACGCAGTCGTCGCACGCCGCACAAAGTGGCTGATAGCGTCTTCCTCGTTGACTTGCTTAGTTAAAAGTGGTGTTTTTTATTGTTTTTAGACTAAATACTGTTTCGCATTGTAACTCATTACATATATTTTTTGTTCAACGACTTAATAACTGAAATATCGTAAAAGTAATTACATTATTTTCATAAAATGAATGGTACCAACTCAGACCAAATAAAAAAATAAAGACAGAATGTTGTGAACAAACAAGTGAGGCAGACCAAAACTACGCCTCGCCGTGTACAGACAATTACACATACATCAACGTACAATAAAACTACGCCTTGGCTTGACAGTCGAACTATGGCGGCGCAACAGCGACGCACTCACACATGTATAAAAAACCGGCTTTATTTGACTGTTTAGCGACGTTCCCTCTTGATTTTTTTATTAGTTCTGAGGGTACCACATACCTAATGTCACAAGCTTTCAATAAAAACTAAATCACCTTTTCTTTTAAAAAAATGTGAAAATAAGCGACATGTTTTTTCCATTTCCCGCCAAAAATAATTACTGTATAATGAACTCCAGTGTTGCCAACTAGTGATTAAAATAATAAACGGGGTTGGAGGGTTGTTACATTTATAATATGCAGTGTTTCCATGCGAAGCGCAATTTCGAGCCTGCAGTTATTTTCAGCAACGGTTGCTGTTATGCCACTTGGACAGTTAAAATTGTGCAAATTATGGTACTAGGGACATAATTTGAGTGGTTCATGTTTGGTAATAAGCGGGATTATGCGGGATACTTAGAAACTGGAGTTTACTTGCGTGTGCATTTGTAATTATTATAACAGTGCTTCAGTGATTTACGCGCTTTGGATTTGAAGCAAATATTTTGGCACATACATGGTATACCTAACACTTGCTACTTATTTATTAATTCATGTATCAACATACTGTCTTTGTAATACACTTGCCGAGATGGTTAGGTAGGTATTTATTTTGATGACTTTTTGGCATTTCTGTGATAGTTTTAAAATTTTTGAAGACCGAGATAGCTTACAACTTTAACATATATTTTATTTCTCAGATTCTAAAAGATAAATAGTAGATTGTATCATATGGGAGCAAAGTAATATTTTTACGGTGAGGGCGTTTTTTTGAATCCAGAGAGAAGTGAGGGATTCTTTAGTAGAATCCTGAACGTAGCGAGGGATTCAAAGTACGTCGCCCGAGCCAAAAATATATTTTGCGCCCGAGTGGTACACTCTACTTTTCATCACCTCTATGAGAAAATAAAAGGCGCCTCATATTTTATTGTAATATTAATATTTCATAAAACGTACAGTAACAACTAAATGGAAATTAAATGGTATCTAGTAATAAAACACATAAAAACTTATATTTACATTCTTTTCATTCATTTTCTTGGCGCTGAACACTAACATTACAAATACTTCCAAATTCAAAAAGTGCACGACAAAGATAATTCCGGCGCACTTATAAAGTTCCTTATAGAAAACACCTCCTTTGGGCGCACCAAGAAGTCCTTTTCGAATAGATGTGATGAAAATCTAATTATAGGGTACAAAGATAAAAAGTAACACTTGAAGACATCTCGGATCACTTCAGTTCTGAAACAGTCTCAGGTCTAATTTTTTTAGCAACTACGATAGCACTGATAAACAATCAAATAGATGATACTCGTACAGTTTATTTATACTAACACACAGATACAAATGTTAAACGTATAACACCCTTATTTTTCTGATTGGGTGCTACAAACAAGCTATACAAGTACCTCCTAATGTAGCTACGCAAAAGTTCCAGAATATTCAGGTAGAAAGAAAGTTAGGTACGTAGAGTTTCTACGTGATCCAGATAGTAATACTAGGCACTCAGATGTAGCGAGTACTTCATTCTCCTATATCACACGTACGGCTAGGATCATAGATATCGCGAGATAGGACATGCCGTTTCAGTCTAGCGGGAACATTTGAGTTTTGCAGTTTTATTTTCGCGCTGAATTATTTGTTTAAAATCACAATTACTATGTTGCCATTAATTACACAATTATTTTATTCATGGAGAAAGAATATTTGTCACAAAGGACATGTCCACAAAATGTATGGAGGCTGGTATAATAATAATCAAAAATTCTAACCACAACACTCGTTACATTTCGAGAAAGTTCATATTTTTCTGAGCCTATTACAACAGTTAAAAACAAAAAAGAGCCCTCTGATTTTTTTAAAATTAATTTTGAATTTATTAGGATAAATAAATATATTTGGCTCAATAAGTAGTGTATCTCTATCAAACCTGATTAAGTAAACTCCAAATTGTTAATTAAAAGTATTTTTACCAATTAGACACACTTTTAAAGTGTTTGGTGGTCACATTGTACCTACTAACTGGCCACACTGGTAGGTTATAATTTTTAATTTTAGCAAATTAAGCGATGAATGTGGAAGAATCAGCTACGAATGCAAGTAAAATAACGATAGAAGCACTTTATCATTGCTAAACTAGAAAAAGTAATAAGCTGTATTGTTATTTATCATTCAATTTATTTTTCACATTAAAAAAAAAATTGGAGGGGTGAAAAAATCTAAATTATATATTATTAGGCATGATGACTGGGTGGTAAAAATATTATTATAATTAGTGTTAGGTAGATTATAAAAAATACTAGGCACGAATTTATTCTTTTGTCATTCAATCAATAAATGACAAAGATGAACAATGTCAAAGTTTGTGAGTGGGGTCTCGTGACGTCAATTCTCTATCAACAGTCTATACTTTTGTAGTCTGTCAAGCTATATTTATAGTAAATAAATAAATAAATTTGAATTTTGTATTTGATATTACGCGAAACATAAATTATATCTTCACAAATTTTTTGTTTAATTGACAAAAGAAAAAATAAATGTCTAATATTTTTTGAGAATCTATCTGCCGGACTATTCACGAGTACATTTTTTTTAGTCATCTGGCCTATTATTATATTATGTGTCTGGTGTGCAGGGTATAGACAAGACCTATCTCTAGAACTTTGTGACTACGATGTTGTATCAAGTCCCAAGTAGCACAAATAGTGGCAAATAGCTCGTATATTAGATCTACTAGCAGACTTGGGTGAAATTTACAACCATTATGAAGTTCTATATAGGTGGAGAGAACCCTTATGCAACCATTATAGAACCAAGTGGCGAAAAATTGCAGCTTATTTTTAGTTCCAAATGGAATCTATAGCAGTTCTCAAGATCACCATGAGTGGCAATTAGAACTATGAGTATAAAATGTGCGCAGTGAACGATTCATTGAACAATAGTGCGTTCGTTCATTCAACGCGCTCGGTCATTGAGTGATAAATGAGACGTCAAAGTTATTCAGAGTAGCGACAGTCCGCGATAGCTGTAAAATTGTATTTTGTGTTACGGACTGTATTTTGAATGAGATTGGCGCGGCCATAGTGCATATTATACTGCTGTTTGTGTTTGATGACACTTAATACATAATATTGTATTTGCTTCCCTGCACTGAAATATCACAAAAGTCATTGCGATTGTTTTGTTACTGTGAAACTATACATTGTTTTCTTTGTAAATTTTGACGGGCCTTCGATTTGATCAAGACTTATAAAAAATACTGTGCTAAATTAATAAACGAAATAATACTATTGAAAAGTAAAACTGTTAAAAACCTGATATAATAGTTTTAGGTTAAGTATGATGTTAAAGTACATCAATCATAACTATCAAAACTCTATGTTTACGCATCAGCGTGATAAAAATCATGTTCAAAACAAAACATTTTCAAGGTCTCCATTTTCTAAACATGGCGACGTAAAGAAATCTTATAGTTCTTAATATCACTAATATATGCTCTATTTGCACCTACAAGATGTAAAAATCACTTATTTATATCTTGCGAGTGGCAAAGCAGTTGATCTTATTACCAATAGTAATTATTTTATCTTTTGTAGATCTCCCAGTGCCTGTGGATTAGGGGTCCCAAAATTGATAAAAACGTTTTACTTTTTTCCATGTTATGGAATTCATTTTTATAAAGGTCCTGATGTTTTAGTACTTTGATAGGCCTATGCCTAAGTGAGCGTAAGACAACAGCTTAAACAATATATATACACATATGCGTTATTATAGTAGCAATAGTTATAATAATAATATAATACCTAATTTTGAAACTGTTAGATCTTTAGTGGTTTCAAATAAGTTGAAATTGCTGCTTTTGGTATTCCAGAACCCCTATAGAAACTTAGTTACGCGTTGAAGTGGCGTGGCAGAGTACACTAGCTCTTAAAGCTGCAAATATAACAGGTTTCATAAGAGCTGCAAAATGATACCTTTAGCTACTACAAGAGATATATTCCTCTATTGTATTACTTATTTGGAACTAAAAGTGCCAAATAAGAGTACGATAGCGCTTAGATTTAGGAGTTGCATATATGTGATTTAGAGACCTTATATACAACCAATACTTCTGTATAAGTGGAAATTAAAACCTGTATGTTACTTTAGGTAACAAAATCGGTTTTATGCTACCGTAGGAAACAAAGCAGAAACAAAAATCTTTCCTATGAAACTACGAGCGACAAGAAGTACTCATATACAAATAAGAGTTGTGTTTGAAGCTAAAGGTTTTATCAAACACTGTAATACAACTAATTTGCAACTTAGAGCTATAATATAAGTTGCAAAATTCACTAGTGTGCTACTTGGGTAAGGCTGTAAGTGCACTTTGTACGTGCCACTTGCTATGTAATCGAGATGCGAGAGTTCGAGAACTTTTTCAAATTCGAAATGGAAAATATTCCTACCATAGAGAAACAACAAGCTGTAGGCGTAGGCATGTACTGCATAAATGATAGCTTGATCTCTGCGACAGTGACATTGACATAGAAAATTGACATTTTTAGAGTTGGGATAGTGGTGGAAAAAATCGATTATCAAACAATGTTGTAATCAAATCGAATGAGTAGTTGTAGGTGAGGAATTGCATTTTATTTACTTACTATAATTTAAGATCAAGAATGTATACATGTAAATAATGTTATGATACGAGTATTAATTAAATAAATTATAATAAAATGTTACGATGTTGTTAAATGTTACGATAGTATTTATCGAGACGTTTTTCACTATTATCGATGCTAATGTAACATATACTCGTAATTGGGTTTATATTAATTACACAAGTAAATAATGTTATGATATTAAAATATACAATAAAATAAATGATCGATATTTTAAATAAAACTCTATCTAAAACTCTGTGTCACGATATTTGTCGCCCATCACTAATCGGCATGCTCATAAAGTATGACTTTGACAGGTACAGGACTTCATAGGCGTGATTTTTCTGACAGCTGTCACAGAGATCAAGCTATATTTTATAGAGTATAGGTACTGCACGTCAACTTTTTTTGGAGGACTTGAAAAGCCTTATTACTTAAAATACAATTATTTATGAGTGCCTCACGAGTATCATCACAGTATAAAGCCGTATCCCGCAAATAGATAGAATTTGCGCAAAAAGGGAACGTCGTGGCGTTACAGTGAACTAACAATAAGATTTTAATTCTACTTGGTAGACGCGAGTACTGATGAAAACCGAATTGGTGTCTACCAAGTATCGAACACTTTTAGTTGTGCCAGCAATGACAGAGCAGTGTTGTCAACGTAACAAGATTAGTAAAACGGCACACGGGCAACCTCGCCTACGACGCTTCTCTTTTTGCACAAACTTTATGAGCCCTTATAATGGGTAATTTTTAGGGTTCCGTACCTCAAACGGAAAAAACGGAACCCTTATAGGATTACTTTGTTGTCCGTCTGTCCGTCTATCCATCTATATGTATGTCAAGACTTTTTATCTCGGGAACGCGTAAAGATATCAAGTTGAAATTTAAACTGTATACGTATATCTATAATCTCTTGCAGTTGTGTAAAAGAAAAACTTCTCAGTTATCGTTAAAAAAGTTAGAGCCGTTTATGTCGTAAAAAACCGCACATTTCGACACTCACAAAAATCAAAACCTACAGGGTAGTTTCCTTTGACATAGAACTATGAAATTTGGTCAAAACATTGTCTCAAAATACACATATAGGAATAAATCTGAAAACTGTGCATTTTTATTTAAATCTCAAAAAATAGGGCCTCCAAATTTTTTGTCTATGGTTGTGCAGAGTACAACCATAAGATGTACAGAGATTTGAACAACTTACTTCCCAATTTTGTGAAATATTCTGGATTTGTACGGAACCCTTGATGTGCGAGCCTGACTCACACTTGTCCGGTATTTTTAGGTAGTGTAAGTTTATTTTTCTAAATCAAGTTCTAGCCATTTGGGACTGCAGTATGAAAAATGAAGTAATTAAGTAAATGACTTTTATTGAATTTGTATTATTTCCAAGAAGTAATAAATATTTTAAAATAAGTTTTCCGGCTAAAAACCACTTTTCCTAGCACTACTTATATATCTTATATAAGTAAGCATACAGAAAATCTCCGGTGGAAAACGAGTAGCATAAAAAAGCGTACCTAGATGTTTTTGTACTCTTCAAAATATTATTTTTCCCAGCTTCTACGCTTCGCTTCACATTAATCTGCACCTAATAACTCTATGCACTGGCACATGCATAACTGCAGTTCGTTTAGCATTCAGCTCGAACAATCGGCACGGGAGTGGCATTCGATAATGGCTTTTCAATCGCTTCCCACATTCTATAGAAAGGGGACAACGCTCTTTTTTCTTTAAAAAAAGTCTATTGAAACTGGTCACGTTCGAACAAATAGGTCGTCTGTAAAGTTAATTTTAATAATAATAATCCCACATGACGAGAACCTCGTGAAGGCCGAGACGGCGACAAGCTCAGCAAGCACTTTGACTTGGCTCACGAGGTTACCGCCATGTGGGATGTGGAGTCGACGATCATTATCCCGATAGTAGTTTCGGTAAACGGCTCAATAGCAAAGAGTCTCGACCACCATCCTCGCTAGACGTCAAGGGCCAGATGCAGGCAGTCATCCTGGACACGGCGCGCATTGTCAGGAGGTTCCTCTCTCTGTAGACCCAACCACCGGTAGCCCGGGCCCGCCCCGCTGCCGGCGGCACTCTAGGTTTAGTTTTTTTTATAGTATTTTATATTTTATATAAATATTGTAAAAAAACTTAGATTTTGGGAATTAAATAAATATGTGTATGATAATAATAATATTTTATTAAAAGTTGATTTAAGGACGATTTTTAACGTTACAATCTGCATCACAAGCTGAATGTTTAGTCCAATCGTGCCTCTCTATTGTTTGTTCCGCGCTCTCGCTTGCACACATTCGGCTCAAGCGGAAAGTGACAATGAGTCATTCTTTTTCGTGCATGCAGCCGGCGTTCATCGATTTAAATGACGTTATCACTTAAAACATATTCTGAATATGGTTTGCATGGCACTGATTAGTCCAAAAATAAAATGCCATTACTAAGTTAGCCAAAAGAAGTAGGTACACTGTTGAACATGTACTGTACCAGCCTTTTTAATAGTCCACTGCAGGACGTAGGCCTACCCACGAAGGGTGATTGGGCCATATCCACCACGCTCGCCCAGTGCGGGTTGGTGGATTCACATAAGCCATCGAATTTCTTCTACGGACGTATGCAGGTTGCCTCAAGATGTTTTCCTTCACCGTAAAGCCAATGATGTGAAATTCCGTACATAAGTTCCAAAGAAACTCATTGGTACGGGATCGGGATTTGAACCCACGACCTCAAGATTGCAGGTCGGGTGTTACTACCACTGTTGAACATAGCTGTCCCCTACTGACCGGATAGAAGCGGCTTGTATCTATCAGATCGTTCGTCCAGGTGGACGGGTAGTGACTAGGTAGTCAGCGGATCAACAGTCTTACGTCTGTGTTAGCCGGCGCGTGGTCTCCATTCGAGAGTATTACAGCTGCGCCAGTCATTTCTTTTGCGTGCTACGAGTATGTGCCCTACCCATTGCTATTACTACTTCCTCATCTGCTGAGACATATCAGTAGCTTTGATTTTCCACGATTTTTTCTATTTTCATTTTGATGCCAATTTCAAAATCGAGTTTTTAACAAAAAGCAAATCCTGAATTTATCCTGCATGGCAACGATACTCCTAAAAATAAAATACGAAACTAAACTATTACAAAAAGCTTGCGCGAAAAGCGGCATTATATTCAGAGCACGTTTTGAAATCACGCTGCGCGGGAAATGCTAGTTGAGAATATTTTATACTTTCATACCCTTCGAGTGCAGGTGATACTTCAATTCTTCAAAACGTGTAAATTTTAAAATTCACTTGCAAGTTTAAAATCCTATTAGGCGCTTCGCGGGCAGATAATGGAAGGAAGGAAGGTTTTGAGCTCGGTTGATGCCTTTGAGGATAAAGCCCAGGGTTAGGTGTTCTATGTTTGAGGCTTATGGTTTTGATGGATTGCATACAGCAGAATATTGACTGGGTAGTGCAGTCGTATTAGATACGGTATAGCAAAAGTCAGATAGTTATATTAGATTGAGGCATTTTTAAAGAAGTATCTAGTCTTTTAATGTTCTTGTGTTATACCTAGTTGTTGCTTTACATTCTCGTCATACTTATCTTTACCGCTAGGAACGAATTATTTTATGGGATTAATCCTTATTAAATTATGTTTCTGTAAGTGCAACTGATACTAGCCGTGTAAACGTATCTGCTATACTTATCAGCGAATGAAATAAAAAATCCTGAAATCAATAAGCTTAGGTAACTGTTCTAGAAAAAAAGCACTAAATTTTGATAAGATATATGAAACAGAAGATATTTTTAATAATAATAAATAAATAAATAATAAATATTTTGGGACTTCTTACACACGGCCTTTGACCCCAAACTAAGCTAAGCTTGTGATATGGCTGCCAGAGACTGATATACTACATATTTTTAAATACATACTTAAATAGATAGTAACTAAATACCCAACCAGACAACCCATACCCAACCAACACCCAGACACAGAGCAAACACTTATGCTCATCACATGGGTGGGTATCGAACCCACGCCTCTTTGACTCGGAAGTTAGGGTCACTAACCACTGAGCCACCGAGGTTTTATCCTCGTACCTTTTAATTACCACTCTTCTCACTCCCTTAAAATATTTCCAGTGTACTTCGCCGACCTCGTCATAAAGAAGATCTTCGTTCTGAAGCTGATATACGCATTCGTCTTCTGGGTGATCCTCCACAAAGCTGGCTACTTCCTCGGCTGGTTCGCCAGCTACCTGAAGGAGAAGAAGCAGGAGTTCCACCATGAAGGTCACCACCACCACTACGACTACGGACCGAGCCATAGTTACGGACCTCCGAGTCAAAGCTACGGCCCTCCAAGTCATAGCTACGGACCGCCTAGCGATAGCTACGGACCGCCTAGCGGACCTTATAGGAGGCAAAATCAGGGGATATGAGTATGAAAGGATTTTGGATACCAAAGATTTATTGACTTAGATTTAAGTTATTTATTGGTGTATTTATAAAATTTAATTAATTGCTTATATGTAATAACTAAGCATAAATAAGTTAGCAGTTTTGTTTTTCTTTTTTAATTTTTCGATTCTAGTAATAGGTATATCCTTTTTCTGTCTGAAGACGTTTCTAAATACCATTTGAAGGTAATTACCGACTGTGACAACGACTACGACCCCAGCCATAGCTACGAGCCTCCAAGTTATAGCTACGGACTTTCGAGCCTTAGCTACGGCCCACAAACTGATAGCTACGGACCGCCTAGTGATAGCTACGGACCTAGAAGGCATAATCAGGTGTGATAATGATGAATGAGTGAGATAATTTTGGGTGCCAAAGATTTTTCAACTTAGACTTGAATTATTCATTTGTGTATTCATATTATTAACTTTACCACGTTTATGTAATATACAAGCATAAATAAGTAAATACTTAACATTTTTTCTTTTCTTTTCAATTTTATGTTTGTTTGTGTAAAATTTCCTTAGACATTTCTGCATCGACAAATATTTTACATTTTTCTCAAGGAAAAGACGAAGGAGGTTCGACGTGAAGATCACCTTTACCCCTACGACCGTGGCCCACCATATTTAGGATTCTTAAGGAATAGCTTCAGTCCTCCCAGCTACGTATTTCCTAGCTATAGATACCTACGAGTATACAAATCTCCGGAAACAGTTCTAATTATTCACTGCTAGCTTAAGCATTCGACCACGAAAAAAGTTTTGTCGACGTGAGAACAAGTGACAGATATATACCTCGTCATAACTTTGTCTCGTACTGACGTGGAAAGAAGTATTTCGTGGTGCGTACTTCTACAGTGCCCGCCTGGCCTGTGCGGATCAGCCCCCCTACCGCCTAAAGCAATAGCAATCGTAATAGCAATCGTTTATGATTTCATTTTAGTCATTTGGCACCGCCTATGTGACGTTAGCCATCAAAGTTGTTCATTCAACGATTGCTTTCTCAATCCGCGCAAAGCAATTGATGGCTAACATCACATAGGCGGTGCCAAATGACTAAAATGAAGTCATAAACGATTGCTATTACGATTGTTATTGCTTAGGCGGTAGGGGGAAGAACTGTCGAGTCGAATTGCTTCATACGTATCGAAGGAAAATCAACAGTTGATTGACTGTTGATTTTCTTTTGAGTAATGAGATGTCTTTGAGATTTGTTTCTTGTTGTATAAAAAAAATGTTAGGATCAGACATTGTTCCATTTTAGCACCGCTTTAGTGGAGTTCGACCATTTCAGGGTTGCTGGCCCTGAAATTCAACAAATCCGTTTGTATGTTGTTCTCAAAGCAGGCATCAGTGTAACAACATGAGTGTCACGTTGTCTCCGAACAAACCCCTTTGACGGCGTAATCCGACATCTGTCTTGTATCAAATTAGAGTAAAATTAATTACGAACGCTCTGACGCGAGGCTCGAGTCATATTTAATCTTAATTATGCTTTGTCTGTACTTCTAATTATGTAATTTCATTTTGTTAATGTGATTAGAAAAGTATACAAGAGCGATGCGATTTCATACAACTTTAACGCGAAGAAAACATTGCTGTAGCAATGTTTTAATTATCTTACGTTTTTGCTGTCTTCAGCTATTTAGAAAACCAAGATAACTAGATTTTCTGAGTGAAGTAATTGTTTATCGTAAACTGTAATAATATATTGCATTCAGATATTAACAAAATCAATTGTAAATTCAAATCTATGTTTTGAATTAATATTTAGTGTATTTCCGCTATCTTGTTGTAGGCACATAAGTTTAAGGGCATTAAGTGCATTAAGGACATTTATGAAAAAAAAAATTACAGACAATTACTAATATTACAATAATTATACATTTAAAAACTTAGTTTTACAAAATAGATAAAATAATAATAAAAATCACTTATTTTCACTACACTCTATAAATTATATATATTTTTTTAAAAATAGTACAATAATAATCCGTTAACAACTAATAAATATTATTAAAATCTTTTAAAAATAATATGACAAAATATTGAAAACACTTCATTAATAAATAACACCCCTATTCTCACTGCACTACACTATGTTCGACACGTGTTTCGCCTCTCAACGAGGCATCTTCAGGACGTGTTGACTCTTCGAGGTCGCTCGCAAGAATAAACAAAACAAAGCAAAGTAACGCCTGATTCAATCAACTATCAATTGTAAATTGATTTGTGATTGAAACATCAGGTGTAAATTTTTGTAAATCGTACATTTCGTACGATTATGGAGATATGGAAAAGCCGTGGTGGTCAAGAGGTAGTGACACCCGCCTTACAATCGTGAGGTCGTGGGTTCGAATCCTCGGTCCCGTACCGATGAGTTCTTTGGAATTTATTTACGAAATTTCACACCACATGCTTTTCGGTGAAGGAAAACATCGTGAGGCAACCTGCATAGTACGTCCGTAGAAGAAATTCGATGGCGTATGTGAATCCACCAACCCGCACTGGGCCCGCGTGGTGGATATGGCCCAATCACTCTTCGTGGATATGCCTACGTCCTGCAGTGGACTACTAAAAAGGCTCGTACATGGAGATTTGAGAGTAGTAAAATGTGAAAAAAATTGTATAATTACGATTTTATTCACACTATCAAAGTTGCAGCGCTTCTAGTGGTCATGTGTCAGATTGCTGACCCCTTCACTTGAAAAGAGTGGCAACGCTTTTAAAACTTAGTAGTACTTACTACTTTTTAGTAATAATTTTTTTTAAAGTATTTTTTTCTATTTGTAGATTATTTCAAATAAGTCACTTGTATTAAATCTATCTCTTGAATTTTTTACAGAGAGCATCAGGGATCTCAAAAAACTTGATGTATTTTTGCTCAACAAACAAGCATGATACTACTATTATGATCAATAAAGAAGCCATTTAAATAATCTTTTCCCTGTTTTATTAAGTATAAAAGAAAAAGCTATGAAGAATTTTTAGATGGAATGCGACGATATGTGACGACGACAAAACCTAACAAATAACAAAAACAAAACTAACTATGCAAATTTTCATGACAACGCTCTTAAATCTGCAGTAGTTTAGACTAAGTTTCTAAGTACTACTTAATAAAATTCATGAGAAAGAGGGAGGGTGTTTCAGCGTTATAAGAGGAAAATTTTATTTAAAAATAGACATGTAAAGTAAATCATGTAAAGTAGTTAAGTAAAACAGGGTCTTTTACAAAGTAATTGAATACAACTTCACAAGAATAGCGTAATAAGCTTCCTAAGTGTAGGCGTGGAGAGGAAGGTAGCTAAAATTGGGCTTTAAACCTGGCAACACTCGTGGGCGTTGTACTTGGCTATTAATGCCATTCAGGGCTAAACATAACACGGGGCCCTACCATGTGTTTGCGAGTAGGCTTACGTTTTACATAAATGCTTACAAGACTGTTAACAAACATTGTACGATACAGTGATACGTAAATAGGTATCGTTTTCGACTACATACGAGTAGTAAAGGCTTAAGTACTTATTGGTAGTACTCTATTCTTTGACCCTTGATTTGCAAAGCACTTTCACTTTCACCAAGTTCTACAAAAGAGCTCTAGCATTACATACTGTTAGCGCCTCATGCCGTAGAATACCTACGCCACGTCTTACGCCATAGATACTTAATAGTTTGTATGAAAAGTAGCTAATGCCATAGAATATAGCAGCACTTAGTAGGTGTTGACTAATTAGATGTTTTGTGGGCAGTTCGCTCTATGCTATTAAAGAGAATAGACGTTGTAAAAAGTACATATAAAAATCTTTAATTCCTTCCCTTCTGACATCATTATTCTAAATAATTACAGATACCTACTGTTTCTATAGCTTTAGGACAAAATGTAAGTAATGAATCCGTTCAGCGTAACAATAGCTAAAGAAATGTATGAAGAACATTTTGGTAGGTACCTACTCGCACTTAGAATCCATTTTCAATAATACTTGATTACCGTACACTTGCTTCTACTACTACTAGCTGATCCGGCGAAATTCGTTTCACGCAATGTTTTAAATATTATACATAGTCTATGTGTTATTCCTATTGTAAAGTTTCATCTCAATCCGTTCTTAGTTTTTGCGCGAAAGAAGAATTAATATCCATACATACAAACATTATTATTATGTTTATAATATTAGTAGGATCTAAAAGCTAGGTAATAGAATATGTACACCCACAAGGTGGACGGATGAACTCATTAAGACCGAAGGAACGCGCTGGATGCAAACCGCTACCAACAGGTCTTATTGGAGATCTGTGGGGTAGGCCTATGTCCAGCAGTGGACGTCCTATGGCTCATGGATGGATGGAGATATGTAGCGAGTCCCTTTTGACGTGACAACGTCTTATAAATTGGTTTGCCGGGTGACACTTCAAGACACTGCGTTACGCTCCGCTCACGTTATGCGCTCACAATGAGAGCGAGTGAGAGGCACGCGTCATGGTTAGCCCGCCTAAGAGCGAGAGAGACAGACATTTTTATCCTTCTTCCTACTATACGAATGAATATTCACATTAAAATTATTTTACCACTCAAAGTCGTTGTCACGTAAAACTTTCGCCCGTATACCGACTTTACAGGCAACCAATTTTTTTTAAAAGATCTATTGCTGGCCGTGCAGTTACTCTTACACAGTTTATTCTAAAAAAGCTTATTGTGCGATTGTATAAAATGAGAATCCTTCAGCGATTGTTGAGATTTACGAGAGCACCAAGAGAGCTAGACGAAATAAAACTACTAAGTATCCAACAACTCGGAGATAAGACAACGAGCACCGCTGCACCGAGGAGAGAATCTTACAGAACATTAGGTTTTCTTGGCAACGCGCTGTGTTTCACGGTAAGTAATGGTTTTTTGACTTCAATTTCCATACAAAGAGTATAGCTATGTTCCGTTGACTGAATGTGAAATATATTAATAAATTTTGGAATAAATTTGAAATCTTTATTTAGACCTGTCATTAGTCCTTAAAATGTCCAATTTAATATGTAAGAAATTATTATTAAATAGTACCTACATCAAGTCAAGTTTTTAATTTTTCTTTAAAGTTTAGATACATATTTGACTGGGATCAGCTTTTTTATGCTCCTAAGGTGCAGGTAATTTGCTTATTTACTATGCCAAGGCTGTAACTTACTTGTAACTTGTCTTTGTACGGGGCCGTTGTATATAGGCACTTTTAACTTCTTTTTAATTTATTCAGCAAGTAGGTACTTATTTTTGACATTGTAGGGCGTTTTGTTTACGGTAGTAAGTACCTCCTTGCATTTATGTTTAACTCATATGGCTTTATAATATGCCTTTGTAACGAAGTTTGGTGGTTCGTGATAGGATAGGGATCACGAACGCGTTGTTTTTGATTTCGCGGAATCTGCATGGAGCGGTATTCCATATGTCGATTCTCATTTTGAAATTTGAAAACGGATTAAATTTATAATTGGAAAAGGGTATGCCAATTCATGCAAATCCTGTAAATACAAAAATTAACATGGGTGTGACACACTTAGCTAGGTATAATCCTACTAATATTATAAACGTGAAAGTTTGCGAGGATGGATGGATGGATGGATGGATGGATGTATGGATGTTTGTTACTCTTTCACGCAAAAACTACTGAATGGATTGAGATGAAACTTTGCAGTAATATAGCTTATATATCAGAATAACACATAGGCTATAAATTATAATGATATATTGCGTATGCGGGCGAAGCCGCGGGTAAAAACTAGTTAACCATAAAACATAGATCTTCACGTTTAAACCATGCTAAGTAAAATATCAATCTATCGTTAAGAATTGATAGATAGAGCATGATAGATATTTTAGTTAAGTTTTTAATTGTCAAATCTATTTTTTTTTTAACTAGGGGACATCTTTCTCACTTGGTATTAGAGTAGAGTGTAGCTTACCTACTACACGATGATCACTGTATAATCCGCCAGAAACTCAGTATAATGAAAAAGACAGGTCAGAAATTTCTCGTGATGATGATAGATTCTCAATGATATTTCATTTCGGTACCAAAAGTTGACCTAAAGTGACATAATAACTCACGGAAAGGGGACATGCCATCGCTTTAGAAATCAAATTGCCCTGAAGTAGGACCTTATCTGTCTTCCATTCTGCTTAGTGCTGGCATCGCGGTATCAATTTATCATCCTTTAACTCATTAAATCGCGGGTAAACGCTCTGCAACAAAATGGCCATGACTGCCACTGCTTTGTACCTATTTCAGTCCCGACATAAGATGGATGGTAGCTGTCGGCTATAAACCTTCATTGAGACTACGTAAAAAATCATGGCGGATCGACATTTTACACTTTCATAAAAAGCTCATCTGAAGTTAGTGTCGTTTTGTTATTTTAAGAGTTTCATGTTTCATAGGGCTATTTTTGGAGTATAGGTTTGGCCCACAAGTATGGAGACATGATGAGGCATCGGTTATGATTTCATGTTTTTTTATGTAGAATAGCCACCAACTCGACTGATGGAAAGCGAAGTTGTAGCCGAAGATGGAGTATGTAGACCTAGAAGATACCTATTCACTCTTGACTTGAAGATATCCAAATTGTAATTGTCAGGAAACAATGACGGAGGCAGGGCAGTCCAACCCCTGGCGGTCCGCATTATGAAGGAAGAAGCGAATCGCTTAGTACGAGCAGGTATGTAGTAGGTAGTTCGACTATGTAGGGATGATAGGTTCTTGCGACATCTGTAAAGGATATGTGCAGCCTACCCGCTAGGCCACGAGTTTGGGCTTTAGCGGAAGGGGCAGCGGCGGTGATGGGGTCTACGAGTGCTCAAGACACCGTGGCGACATTCGAACATTTCTTACCGCTCGGCGCTCGCCGCCGCGCAGCCTGAAGTGAATTCATGACGTTCAATGACGTACCTATTTGTGGACGCCTACTCGTATTATTATGTAAAGTATTTTATAGTTTTTGGATAATTATAGCTGTACTTTATTTATTTATGTTTACACCACCGTCCATGTCTTTTTTACGTTTCGATACAATAGAGGTTGTCAGGCAGAAAGTCGCTTTTAGCGATAAGACCGCCTGCTGTACTTTTCTCATGTCGTTTTTTCTTCTGTTATGTTTTATTTCTTGTTGTGTCAAATTGAGTGTTCTTGTATTTGTATTGTATTGTATGACTGACAAGATAAAATCAAATTATTCACTTTAAACAAAATGAAATAATCGTCATTTTCATCATCATGTGCAGATAATTTTAAGATCAGTTTCATATTTACTGTTGGAAGTCATTTATTAGCAACAGTGGGGATAAGTTCTGTACATATTTTGAACTGTTTCATACTTAGGATGTCAAGAACATCAATAAAGACGCGCTGCTTCCCATGTTTGCTTTTCTGTTCAAAAAGTTTAAATGTATATAGTTAAGAAAGTAGTTACATTACCTAATTAACTATATAATGCCGTGGTGATCTAGAGATAGCGACACTTGCCTTACAATGGTGAAGTCGTTGGTTCAAATCCCGGTCCTGTACCAATGAGTTGTTTCGAATTTATGTACGGAATTTCACACCACTGGATTTTCGGTGAAGGAAAATATTGCGAGGCAACCTGCATACGTCCGTAGAAGAAATTTGATGGCGCATGTGAATCCACCAAGTAGCACTGGGCCGCCGTGGTGGATATGGCCCTTCGTGGGTAGGCCTACGTCTTCCAGTGGACTATTAAAAAAGCTGGTACAGCACAATACTTAACTAGTTAGTCTTAAGCTTCGTCTAACTACTAGATAACGATAAGTATCTTTATACATCAGAGAGGTGAAATAATCAAAAAATAAAAATACTTATTTCTAGAAAACTTGAAACGTATTGGCAGCGTGAGGGTGCGATTAATGTCAAAATCCATTTGAGACCATTCGAAATAAATCAAGTGCCAATTTTCAGCTTCATTCGCTTCACAAAATCTATCGTCGGGGGCTGTAACGTGACAGCCCTGTAAATTGATGATCATTGTGGAAATTGATTGATGTTATGAAAAATCGATGACTGGTGAATTTTACAAAACATTTCAAAATTGCTTTTATTTATCGAGCGAACGAAGCGAGCGAAGCTACTCAGTTTTGACTTGTATCTGTCCGGATGTTCATTCTTCTCTGCGGGTCGCATATTTTAATAGGCGTATTTTCCTTAAAAAGGTTGTTCATTAATTCATCTCGAGTCAATGGCTAGACTTATTTTTAGTAAGTTTTTAGTTATATACAATTTATTTACATGGTTTAGATGTTTTGGGACCGGGATTTGGCGACCTCTACCGCGTCCTCGGTGGCCAGGTTCAGGTCTTTTTGTGTGTATTATTTCGGGCAAAGCGGGCAGACTAAAAGGTGTGCCATGGTTCGGCACAACTCAAAAAGGTTGTGCCGAAGCGCTATTTTTCAGCTGATTTCTATAATTTTCGACGATATTGTTTAATATCTTACAAGATTTGCGAGTAAGTATCAAACAGGGGCCTTATTTTGTAAGCGCTCTGGCGTTCGGCTTCGCTTTTCTTCCCGCTCGCTCTCGCGGCGTGAGTAACTGGCGCGAGCAGGAGAAAAAGCGAAGCCGAACGTCAGAGCGCTTACAAAATAAGGCGCCAGGTCAAGACCAAGTCAAGATGTAGGCTTACTCGTAAGAAGACGCAGTTAAACCGATGCGAGGTGAACCGTTAGGAGAACTACCTATTTGGTAGTAACTATTTTATTTTATTTAGTGATGACGTTTTTAAAATAACTCATCGGTACGACACCGGTATTTAAACCCACCTCAAGATTGCAACGACGAGCATTACAACCACTGAGCACCTCGGCTTCTGATAAAATTAATACCTAACTGATAACACTGTAAATTGCTCTGGGTGCCCATCATACAGGAAAATAATATTTACCCGTCGCATATGTAGCAGCACGTACACTTGTATCTTAGTAAGTACTTCCCCACAGAAATATGATGAATGAGACGATGTCAAGAGGACACAAACTCGAGCAGGTATCGTTAATATCTGCCTACATACCTACATCAAAATAATATTTATTTTTGAAAGATATTGAACAAGACGTCTTATTGGTGTAAGTAAATTCTGTTTTGCCAGTGAAGTTTAACCGCCAAGCAATAGTGTGTAAAGTGTAAATATTATTGTGTCCAGGTTGAAGAGTCATAATGATGCAAGCACTGCACTATATCGGTTTTTTCAACAACTAGGCCATATCAACGAGCATTTTACTTACTCCTGTAAATTGTTTCAATGTAATGATGAACGCTAGTATAGTAAAAACAAACAGATTTTACTTGCTCCTGTAAATTTCGTCCCAATGGGGTTACGCATTCTAATAAATAATAATTTAACTAGGCCAACGTTATGTTCATAGTTTCAAGTACCAATCGAAAAAGTCCAGCCCTTGTTTCTAAAACGGATATAAACAGTTTTTACTTGCTCCTGTAAAGTTCATCCCAACGGAGTTACATATTCTGATAAATCATTTAATTAAGCCAACGCTTTGTTCATAGTTTCAAGTAGCGATCGAAAACTCCAAGTCCATCCCTGGTTCCTATAGAGAGGCAGGCGGGCAAATCCTTGATTAGGTGCATAGGCGTGAGTAAACTTTTAAACGTGTTTTTACTAGAGGAAAATCTTCGAAAGAACAGCTCCGGGATACAGCTGGGTTATGTGAGGTTGCTTTCACTAAAACCTTTGTGCTTTCTTAAGAGCTCCGTGATCTCCAAGGGAACGCACCGGAGCTCCCAACACATCCTGCGTTTGTCAGATAGGCACATACGACCACGTGCCTACTCAGCGTTGTCGTTCTCCCCGGGCCCGTTTGAATGGATGACTAGAGCCTCATAGGCCCCCATTTAGTAGGCTCTTACTACAGGCAGGGGATACCGATGCCTTATTCTTTAGCATTATTTTCATAAATTCATTCAGGGATTTCATAAAAGTTATAATCTAAAGTATTCTAAAGCGTTTCAAGATCAGGGTGAATAGGTCTATTATCTAAGTCTGCGTTCATCTTCTTCAACCACAACGTCGCTTACCATCAGGCGAGGTGGTGGTCAAGCAAGGTCTTCTTCTTCTTGTTCTTTTTTTCAGCCACAAGACATAGGCCTCCCTTAACGATCTCCAATAAGACCGGTTGGTAGCGGCTTGCATCCAGCGCGAGCCTGCGGTCTTGATGGCGTTAAATAAATTACCATGGCATTAGGGGCAAAGTAAATAAACGAAACTATCTCTTATGTAGATTCTAGTAGCAACTGAAAGCTCCAAGACCGGCCCTCGTCCAAAAGCGAGGCAGGCGGGCAAACTATCGATTACGGTGCAAAGCCGTCAGAAAACTTTTGAACCCTAGATTGCTTCGAATGATTGTTTTCAATTTTAAAGTTGGACGGGCGAGTTGCGCCGCAAATCATGAGCTCGGGGTTTCAGCTTCCAGTAATTTGTATTGCAGTTCCGGTAAGTTGTGTAATATGAGTAAACTCGTGTGTGAGCGAGGGACTGAATAATTGATGATGGTGCCGTGATTATTTGCTCATAATTTGTAAGGAGAATATTTACAGCAATCTTTGTACAGAATTCATTTCGTTTTATTTACATAATAGTACAAGTATTCTAGGTACATTGAATCGCTTTTCGTGGGTAGGTCTAAATTCAGGAGTGGATTATTAAAAGGCAGATACAGAAGCAGTACAAAATATATTCTAGCTAAGATTTCATTGTACTGAGTACAATGAACACCTGATTTTTGAATACACGATTTCGGGGTCAGTATAGAAAAGAAAAGCTATAGCTATAGAAAAGTGTGAATTGTCTATTGCTGTAGAATATTGTGTACAAAAATCAGGTGTTCCATACAAAAAGTATAGATCGTCGTCGATTGAACGTACCTGGATTTTTTTGTAATTCCTGGGTTGATTCACCAGTACATTTAAGCTGTTTTTTTGTGTACAATAAAGTTATATTGTATTGTATTGTACATACTATACAATACTAAATAACTTTAGGTAAAGTGACCAAACGTTCTCTTTATCAAATTGCTACAAAAATATCAACGTCAGTAAAGTTGAATAACGGAAAGTTTCCACCATAGACCGGAATTTCATAATTTAGCGTATCATGGAATCGCGTGGTGCTTATCATTACACGAATGACTTATAGACATTCCGTAACAATTTTTACAAATAGAATTTGTTTGTTTAGATTTCTGATAGGTACAATACTTAATCTATTTTAAAAAATGTTTATTTGATAGGTAGTACTTATATAATTAAGAATAAGAATAAGAATAAATTTATTTCGTGACCAGAATGTTGTTCCTTAAGCTAATTTTACTTAAATAAACTAGATTATTATTTATTACTTAAGATATCTAAATACATGCATTAATTAAAATTTATTGTTGATTAAATGAATTAAAATTAAATCGAATTGGGTACATGTCTTAGGGTTAATTATGAAAGATTTTATATTTAAATCGTATTTAATCGTATTTAGCTAGTTGTGAAGCACTAGCTTCCACGGTAGGATTCCCTGTGTTTGTGGAAACTAGTTCGTTCTAATTAAGTAACTACGGCTAATGACGGCAATAACACTTAAAAAAGAAAATAATTAAAGATAGAAATGACTACGAAATGATTCTACGACATGATTATTTGCGTTTTTGACAAAACTGAAAACGTATCAAATTGTAGGGTGCTACTGAAATAAAATTTATCTGTCCAAGGCCACATTTTCCGTACCTGGTAACACCAAATAGAAAAATGTCCACGGAACGAGGCGAAATGAAATAAAATCTGGAAATGAAGCTGGGTTTCCATTACTAGGGAAGCCTACATAAATTTACATGGCATGGGAAGGAATTTGCTGGACGGACAAATGTCGTTATTTATGGAAAAAATATCTAGCCCTGGGCATTTTGTAGCCTGTATTTGTATTGTACTTTTTGGAATTCAGTGGATTTTTCTCTTGAATACATTAACATTTCTTTTTCGTAAATTTATTAGCATATTTTCAGCTAGAGGTTATGACGCACAAACAACAGAATTGACACTACTTTAATATAAGTATTAGTTCCGTGTTTTTGTCAAAAATCTTGAAACATGCTAGTAGGAAGGCATCACGGAACTCTCATGCGGGTGGCATTTTCCAACTGAGCGCTACCGTGGCTCGAATAGCACGTTAAATTGTAGGCCCGGTTGTTTTAACCGTTTAGCCATGTCAGAGGCCTTCAGGCGGCCTAAATACTCTGACATCAGGACTAACGAACTTACTCCATTGAAAATCACAACTACGCATAAACTCCATTATACAGGGTTATCTGCTTGCCTTGGAGGACGATTAAGATCAACACTATGAACAACTTTTACTACGGGGCCTACCCAAAATTCGAGAAAAAAACAGTTGTTCTTCAAAATCGCAACTAGGGGTCGACAAAATGTACAAAGTATGTAAGTCTGAATCACCTCTTAGAAATAATTATGTATTTATTCATTATTTATTTCCATTCTACTTTGGATATTTTAATTATACTTAACAAAATATTTTTTTTAGAATATATATTAAATATAGCCAAAAAATATTTATTTCAATTTATATTATTTGAATATTACCTCAATATATTTGTTTGTTCGTTTGTATTTTTTTACATACTTTATTGCAACAAACTTAAATAATATTGGAGAACGTACTATTTACAGCTATCTACATAATTAAAAATAAACTTATACAAATATCACTAAAACTAATATATATACAAAACTAAATTTATAACATATAAAACTTAATCTAAAAGCCCCTTTCTAGAAGGTAACGTGGCCAGAATGCTGGCAGCATTGCCTCGCTGAATGGCAATGCTGAGCTTTTGACCAAAGTAGACGCCAGCATTCTGGTCACGCGACACTTCTACTAACCGCCTGGCCAAGTCTTTATAGAGTGATAGGGCGTCCGGCCCCCATGGACCTAAAGTCTCAACCCCAAACGGCACAAAGAGGTATATATTAATATTTTTTTTAATACTAAGGAACAAACTTTAGCGGTCTCAAACCTACTTGGTTTTCTTTCTTTAATATTATTTCTTCGGAATTAGCACAGTGAAATACTCATTTAATCAATTATGATGATGATGATGTTGCATGAAATGGCTGAGGATGCTACACACCAAGTAGCTGCGAGGTGAAGGCAGATAGAGCTCTCAATATTATTTAAGGAGGCGGTTGTCTTGTTCGCTAACATCCCATGTTGTCTTTACAGTTTCTATCTAGTCCTAAAATCATACCCGTAATTATCTCACCTATTTATGCCACCTGCCTGTTGTTCAGACCACAAGGTGGACGGATGACGTGAGAACAAAGGATTGCAAGTCTCTTCAAGACAGTCTCATTGGAGATCTGGGAGTTCCCTAGATCCAGCAGTGGATATATTTTTGCTATTGCAGAAATGATTGTAAAGATTTTATAGGCCCATATTTTATAACACCTACCTATTGTTTACCTACCTATAGCCGTGGTGGTCAAGAGGTAGTGACACCCGCCTTACAATCGTGAGGTCGTGGGTTCGAATCCCCGGTCCCGTACCAATGAGTTCTTTGGAATTTATGTACGGAATTTCACACCACTGGCTTTTCGGTGAAGGAAAACATCGTGAGGCAACCTGCGTACGTCCTTAGAAGAAATTCGATGGCGTATGTGAATCCACCAACCCGCACTGGGCCAGCGTGGTGGATATGGCCCAATCACCCTTCGTGGGTAGGCCTACGTCCTGCAGTGGACTATTAAGAGGCTGGTACAGTACCTATTGTTTGTTCCCACAAGGTGGATAAATGACGTAAGAGCGAAGGATCACACTATGCAAGTCTCCTCAATCCAGTGTCATTGGAGATCTGGGAGTCCTAGATCCAGAAGTGGACTTCCTATTGTTGAAATGATTACGAAGATCTTATAGGCATACAGCAATTTTATTAGTTCTTCTTAGTCAGGTCGGTGGTCTCCAACATGTTTTCTCGCAATATTTAGTTGCGGCTATCCCACAGGGAGTGGCCTCATAGAGATCTTGCATAGCTCACGCTTTCGATTACGAGGCCATGAAAAGAGTTACTGCATAGTTTGCGGTGGCGCTTGATCAGCGGGTAAAAAATTCATTAATAATTCATAATAATGAATGCAACACCAGAAGTAGTTTTATAAATCATTAAAGGACTTACGTAATCACAGAAACTCCAATATCTCCTGTTATTTTCCACTTTTTCTTTTATTTTTGAAGAGAGGGTACACTCCAACTTCAAATACAAAAAGCGAATAAAAATGGCCGACGAATTTCTTTCAACATAATTATATTAGCGCCATCTATGATTCTCAGTTCTAACTAGCTCCATAATACTGTTTTACCGATCGAGCCTTAAGGAACTAGTTATTCAAAATTGGAAGTTATTGCCGCTAGACGGACTTGCCGCCTAGATGGACTTCCCAACACTGACCTTATTTGTATGTATGTCTATTGTATAATTCTTTTATTATTTATGTTATTTTGTTTTACTTTTAAAGTGTCCTCTAAATTAGCACACCTCGTCGTATTTTCTTTTGTACCTATCTCTCTCCATCCTAAGGTTGCCTGGAAGAAATCACTTTCAGTGATAAGGCCGCCGGTCGCTTCACATGTTTTAGCATCTATTTTAACTCTATTTTCTGTTTTATGTGTGTGTGAATGTGAATCAATAAAGAGTTTATCTATCTATCTATCTAATATAATTAACTAATGACCCGCCCGGCTTTGCACAGGTGTATTTTACATATAAACCTACCCTTGAATCACTATCTATTAAAAAACCGCATCAAAATCCGTTGTGTAGTTTTAAATAAATATGCATACATGGGGACAGACAGCGGGAAGCGACTTTGTCTTATACTATGTAGTGATTGGTGAGTTAGATAATCAAAAAATATTGGAAACGTATTTTTTTTATCAATTAAATAATAATTTTTGCACCAGGAACCATCAGGGGCGGGTTATTTGATTAGTTAGGATGCAAGGATTTTGTATACCTACTATATAAATCCATGGTTGGGACATAATTGAGATCTTAATTTTGTATTATTTTTAACGTAATGAGCTAATTATCTACGGCAGTCACCTATCTGGGTACTGCTGCGTTATCTCAATATCCCTAGTCATATTTGTCAGGTTCATCTTGAAACAGGCAACCTACATACCGTAGAATCGCGCTGGATGCGACCTCTTCCAATCAGCTCTTAAGTAAATAGGTATGAACATAAAATTAGAGAACAAATCAAACTCAATATGAATTTACTATAGGAATCAACATAATTGTATAGGAATTATGACGTCCGTTGCTGGTCATATGCCTTCTCTATGGATTTCCAATGTCACTGGTTAAAAGCGACTTGCATCCAACCCATATTTTTTTTTTATTAATGACAATACTACACTACTACTACATAGAAATCAATTGGATCATCCACAGACCCTTGAAGGTCTAAAGATAATCCAAGTGCTCAAGCCCACTGCCAGTTGGCAGCGTGCCCAGCATGCTGGCAGCATTGCCACGCTGAATGGCAATGCTTATACGTTGAGCCAAATAAACACCAGCATTTTGGTCACGCGACGCGTCCACCAGACGCTCAGAAAGACTTTTGAAAAACCATTGATTGTATTTGCATCTGTATTGATCCAAAGTGCTGAAACAACACAATCTTGATCAGATAATTTCTACTACGTCTGCCACATCCTACGCTTGCTTTACGCCGAACCAAACCAGTTTTCGTAGAAATAACACAAATAATAAAATTAATAAATGGGTACTGTAAAATTAATACTACAAAACTCAAACGAAATAATCCGACTATAAATTCAAACGAAATAAATGAAAAGCAAGCATTTTCATAAAAGCTCACTAGCAGCAAAAGTGGTTTCCACATGAAAAATTTAATATTTAATGCATCCTTTGATTTCCAAGTATCGAATTAAACGAAATACGATGATCGGCTTTACCGCAATTCAAATGTTCAAAATTAAAGTTAGCAAACAGAATAGCTGAATAATACCTCAGTGCCTCAAGTCGAAAGTTTTCGACCAGTGTGCGTTGCTTATTCGTAACCTCTAAGTAGCCCAACGAGCTATGGAGTAGGCTATGCACGGAGTCTCTCTGAGAGATTGAATCAGAAATGAGGAGATCAGTAGAAGAAACAAAGTTACCGACATAACCCAGCGGAGTGGCAAGTTGAAGCGGCAGTGGGCAGGTCACATACCTCGGAGGACTGATGACCGGTGGGGTCGAAAAGTTCTCGAGTGGAGACCACGTGCCGGCAAGCGCAGCTTATAATGTCCACCCACAAGATGGACAGATGACCTCACTAAGACCGCAAGATGGCGCTGGATGCAAGCCACTACTAACCGGTCTTATTGGAGATCTTTCGGGGAGGGCTATGTTCAGCTGTGGACGTCCTATCGCTGAAAAGAAAAAAACCGGACAAGTGCGAGTCAGGCTCGCACATCGAGGGTTCCGTACAAACACGTTATTAAAATAATTAAAAACCTGTTTTAGCATGTGCTAATGAAGTTCTTTTATATGATACCTTACATGATACGATTTATTCACTTTGAATTTTGAACCCATATTTTGTTAATTTAGAGGCCCTATTTTTTAAGATTTAAATAAAAATGTACAGTTTTTTCTCGCCATATTTTATATGTAGTTCTATGTCAACGGGAAGTACCCTGTAGGTTTTGATTTTTGTAAATGCGAAATATGCGTTTTTTTACGACATAAACGGCTCTAACTTTTTTAAACGATGACTGAGAAGTTGTTCTTTTACACAACTGCAAGAGATCATAGAAATACATATACAGATTAAATTTCAACTCGATATCTTTACGCGTTCCCGAGATAAAGAGTCTTGACATACACACAGACGGACAGACGGACAGACAGACAGACGGACAGACGGACAACAAAGTGATCCTATAAATGTTCCGTTTTTGCCATTTGAGGTACGGAACCCTAAAAAAAGAAAAACCGATAAACATACTATTCTAGCTATCCAGGAAGACATTGAAAATGATTTCGATAGAGACCTTTCAAATAAGACAAAACGCAGCCTGTTTGATGTGTATAATATTAGTTGAGATGATGATGATATTTTTTTGTAACACGTGTAAGAAATTCTTCGTAACATGAATGAATGTTGAACTTTCTAGCTAAGGTGACATTCTGAATATTCATTACGCGTATTGTCTACATATTCATCCACTTTCCTCGGAGAAATTTTCGACAAGCGTAAAAATTTAAATACAAGTAGTAACACCTGCGACAGCCCCTCACAAAGCGCGCAATCTAAAAATTAGTCACAGAAAGGGAAACCCGTGGCGGATTTGTTTGACTTGAAAACAATGAAAAACTTTCTTGTACCGTATTTACTCATTTGTAAACGATACTTATTTATTGACGGGGGTCCTAGCCGACCGGTTCAGTTGCCACAACTTTCCGCCGAAAAATACTGGCCGGACGCAACTCCCGAAAAAAGTAAACGAGACTTTGAAAAAAGGAACACAAAATTAGCGCCGAAATTTTTAATTAAAATAAAACTGGTGCAAACAAAAACACGTAACTGCGACGGATTGTTTGAACTTCTAATTGGGACTGTGTTGTCAGACTAGACAAAGTGAAGTAGAAATGTTGAAAAAGCTGGTGATTATTTCGATGTTGGTGTGGTGCTGCTACTGCGAGGAGGCAGCTGAGAACAGCACCAATGTCATCATGCCTGAAGAGTCCAGAGCTAAGAAAAAGAAGAGTCGACTTCGGCTTATAGGTGAGTACACCTACATTGTTTCGCAGTTTATTGACGACTTTTTGGCAGAGTTGGTACTACCTCTGTCTTTCTGAGCTCGGGGCTCTGGGTTCGTTTCCCGTCTTCTACCTATTCTGGGTCTGGGTGCTAGTAGTCCTTATCTCTGTGTGTGTGTGTGTGTGTGTTCTATGGCACCTGTAGCTCAGGAAATCTTAGTGCGCGGCTATGCAATTAAATTGTAGGCCCCGGTTGTTTTAACCGCTTCGTTTTTAAGCCGCCAGAGGCCTTCGGGCGGCTTAAAAACTCCGACACCAAGGCTTAACTTACTTACTTACCTACTAAGTAGTAAGTACTACAAAATACAACACTACTACTTATGGCTAACATGACACAATTAAACTACTAACAGTCTAAATATAATCCATATGCTCAAGCCCACTCCCAGTTTGCAGCGTGTCCAGCATGCTGGCGGCATTGCCAGTCAGTGCCATGCTGAATGGCTATGCTTATACGTTGGATACCCATTTTAATATTTTGGTCACGCATCGCGACTTTTAAAAACAAAAAAACTTGATTTATATTTTAAAAATCACACATCTATAATTGGAATACTATTTGACAGTCTAATGTACTCATTGTCCTGCGTTGTTGTAAGGCCATATTGATTGATCTGGTTTGAATAAGGAGTTATGGAGCTGGCTATATTTGGAATAGTTGAAATTGCATCAGAAATTGAAGGATTTGTAGCTAACTAAGTTACTGACAAAGCTCAACGGATTTGATCAAGTTTGATTGCAAGTTGATTCTCTTTACCTATAGTCTACTCGTATTTATAGATGCATCTTCTTATTCTGTAAGCACAGCGTAACTAAAGCAAACAAACTTTAAAATTTTCTAAAATTAAGATCGAGAATAATAAAATGATAATGATTAATCTAGAATACGTCCCGAAAGTATTTTCGATAGATTTTAATTGTGATTGTAGAGTCGATGGGTCATGGTCCTCACGGAGCCATAGGTTCAAGTATAGAGCACATTATTACCACTAAGTAGACATACAATACAATACAAGAACACTTTGTTGACACCACAAGTAGTAAAACATAACAGAAGAAGCAATAACGACATAAGAGTGGTACAAAAGGCGGTCTTATCGCTAAAAAGCGATTTCTTCCAGACAACCTCTCAACATATGACATGATAGGTCTCTATACATTTATGTATATACAGGGTTATTTCTAATCCATTAGCATCCTTTTAGGGGCTTATTCTGTACATCAAAACTAACAACTTTTGTTCTGCGATTTATGTCAAAACTAAAAAAAAAATCAGCTGTTCCATACACTTTGTCGCGGGTGAAAGATTTTTTTCTATGGAACAACAAAATTTTTTTTTGAGTTTTACAAAGGTCGTAGAACAAAAGTTGTTACTTTTGACGTACAGAATAAGGCCCTAAAAGGATGCTAATTGATTATAAATAACCCTGTATAAAAAAGTATGTCTGTCTGAATGTCCTTTATAGAATCGTAAACTATGCATTTAGTCATGGTGATGATCTTCAGCAAAGTTGTTGTGCATGAGCCAAATAAGGTTTCTGAGGTGGTGCGACCAATTGCGTGAAACGAATTTCGCCGGGCCAGCTAGTACTGCATAAAAATCGCTTCCAGGTCATTTTTGATACTTTTAGTAGACTTCCCATTGCTATTAAAAAAGTTGATAATGTGGTGGATAAAAATTTTCGTTTTACCAGTAAGGCTAATCTCTAAGGCCTCAGACATAGCAAGTTCAAACCTAGACACTAAACTGAAACAAAATTGTGTCGGTAAATGTGAAAAATGTAACACCAGTACCTACTTAAGTTGTTTGTGTATTTAGATATTGTAAATTATGCAAGATATTTGAAAGAACACAGCTGTCTTTCTTTGTCGTCTTTGTCACGTTTTCACTTAAAAGGACCTGTGTGGGTAGCATAAGTTCACGTACTCCGGTATCGTAAAACTTGGGATTTTCGATACATTTTCGATCGAATACGTGACGAAAGTTTCTTTTACATAATTGCGACAAGGAGCATTAGGATAATGATATATATTCCAATCATAATATTATTGTATTGTACCGGCTTTTTTATTGTCTACTACCGAACATAGGCCTACTAACGAAGGGCGATTGGGTCACATGCACATCTTCTGTGCTGGGAAGCGTGGATTAGTGCATTGTTCACACATGAATTTCTTCTATTGACGTACTTAACGTCACGATGTTTTCTTTCACCGAAAAAAACAATGTGAAAAACTGTACATAGGTAAATTCCAAATAGTCCATTGGCAGAATTGGCACAGAACCGGGCTTTGAGCCCACGACCTTACTATTGTCAACCTTCCGATAACTTTGGCTAATCATTTATATACAAAAGCTTTATCTTGTTTCAGCCATGATCGTGCTCTTCGTGCTGTCAAAAGTAGTCGTCATAAAGGCGGCCACATTCTTCTTTTTCCTCGCATTCTTCCAAAAACTCTTCTCCGTCGGAGGCGTTCTTCTAACCTATCTTATGAAGAATCAGCTGTCTCTGGCAGCGCCTCCTGCACCCGCGCCTGCGCCATCCGCGGGGCCTCCGAGCACTTCCTACGGGTCCCCTATTGACTACAATACAATTGGCTACAGCTACGGGCCCCCAGATCACGAGGCAGCGTTCGAGGGCCCCAGCCTGACAGACTTCGGGGGCCCCTTTAACTGGATACTGCAGAAGCCATGACTAGCACGGGTCATCGAGCGTTTGTCTGACGCCAAGCCGTTTAAATATTTACGGGTGTTCAAAGACTTTTTTAGTCATTTCGAGTGACTGCTATTTATTTTAAGTTAAGGTTAAGATTTTTCTTCATAAAAATATTTAAAAGATTTTTAGTGGAAGTTATTTATTGAATTTATATTGCGTGAGTATATAGTTGTTTGTAGGTCCCGGTTGTTTTA
This sequence comes from Hypomecis punctinalis, assembly GCA_949316475.1. Lineage (NCBI taxonomy): Eukaryota > Metazoa > Arthropoda > Insecta > Lepidoptera > Geometridae > Hypomecis > Hypomecis punctinalis. The sequence goes on from OX438798.1 coordinate 1,753,065, forward strand.
ACCGTTTAGCCATGTCAGAGGCCTTCAGGCGGCCTAAAAACTCTGACACCAGGGCTAGCCACCCGGCCTATACGAACTTACTTACTTACTTATAGTAATTGGTTTTGTGTAAGTAGTTTCAAATTATTTATTACTTAGAATAGACTTTCAAAGACAATTAGATATATTTTTAAGAATAAAGAAAATGGTTTTTTCCCGTTTATGTACCTTTTTTGTAATAAATAAGTAGTGAATGTATTATAATTATCCTAATAATTAAAGGAATATTCGATTGATGCTCTTTGTTTTCTCACCCAAAACTCATTCTAGACATATTTTGTATTCTAGACTACAAGATTATTTTTTGCATAAAATAGCATGGCCGACTTCACCCGTGTACAGGATTCGCGAATATTTCGCACACACCGATTCGATGTAGCACTTTTCATATTATTGTTGATTTATCAAAAATGGCTTAGCCGATTTCGATAACATTTAAATGGGACTGATTTCGAAGTATACTCTTTCCAATTAAAAAATAATTCTCTACTGCTATGAAACAAGGTTATACATAAAATAATATATAATATAATATATACGCGTCGAATTGAGTACCTCCTCCGGTTCTTCGGTCAAAAATCGCACCAGCACTCTTGAAAATAATTCAAGAACTAGGTAGGTATCGTTATCAGCCACGGTAAAATGTCGTATGCTTGCATTCTTGCAATAACACATATCAGAAAACTGCATTAAAAATATGAATATATTACAAAGATAAAACAATACAAATCACTTAAGGCAACAACCAAGAACGAATAGAAATAGAAGTTAACAAAAGCAGTGGCCTCTTCAAAATCTAAATGATAACGACTCATCAACATATTTCGCCATCAAACGAGACGACATGACGAGAGAGGTCTCTTTATTTATTTACCATATCATAATTCGCTATTACTTATTACAAACTACACTAAAATTGTCTGTAAAACAACTACACAATGTAATAATTAATCCGTGTTGTTAAACCTACCCGCAAGTTAGTTTAATGCCGAGCGGACGGCGCACTAATGCTTTCATTATGCTTTTATGAGCTCTCGTAAATTATGAGATACATTTCCAGGCTGTGGTAGGTACTGTATCATAACAATATTAAGAGCATAAGTGCTATGTTATAATGCTGTAAGGCTGTAACAACAGTTGTAACTTAGCTGTGGTAACAGAATTAGTATCTACCCATTCTTAAACTTTATCAGGTTTTAAGAATCAAATTTAAGATGCTGTACATTTTACTATCGAATTTTTTAATGTAGAATAGAGCTACATTTGGTCACCGACTCGCCTGATGGAAAGCGAACTTGTAGCCGAAGATGGAGCATGTGGACCTAGATGATACCTACCTATTCACTCTAGACTCGATGATATCCAAATTGTAATTATTAAGCACCAACAAACGTTTTTGAACAGATTTTGTACTTGGCATAAATTTGATTTAGTGCCTACGTTTTTATAGTATTTTATCTCTCATTTCACTAAAACACAATATAATAAAGACACGAAGATTGCTTTTTTTCAATGACGCAAATATCCATTGTTTGTAGTCGTAATTTAATATTTAATATAAGGTAATGTTTAGTTAGAATGGAACAAACGGACACGTTGTACCGAACTAACATAAATGTTAAGAAATTACGATGAAAGTTTAGTTTCAAATATGTATTTAAAAATGCGCGGTAGCGCTGTATCTGTAGAGATCTATCGAGGTCTTCTCTCTATCCAGCGCGAGAGACGCTTTGTAGTAAATATGCATACACCACCGCATGTTTGCGAAACATTCATTTTAGAATGTAGTCTTATTGAGTGAACTCATATGAAAAAGTGATTTGTTGTAATCTGTGAGTAATAATTGTGTTAATTTGATTATGAAAACTAGCGTTTGTGTTAATATCGGCGTTATGTTTGTATACAATTTTTAGCAGAAAGTTTTTTTTTAGCCAGAATAGGCTATTTTGTCAACATAGAAAAATATACTATTGATTGTGGTAATCCTTAAAGATAATAGCCTCAAAAATAAATATTTCACTTTATTTAAACTAAAATATGACTAATTTTCGCTAATCGCAGGAAATAAAATAGGATATTATTTTGATATTTTATCTGTGACGTAAACGCTCTAAGAAGGGCGGCAACTCTGGTGACGTCACATGATAGTAAACAAGAATTTCTCGATTGACTGTTGTTTGTGTAATTTGTGTATTGTGATTTCGGAGTCATATTACAGGATCTGTAAGTTACTTTTAAAGTATTTTTGTAAATTTTTAGATGTGAAGTAACGTATTTACTGGTATTTCCTAAAGTTATTTACTAGTGCGTGACGTCAAAGACCAGCGCCATTACAGAATGTCGTTTTTGGTGGGATCTTGAATATCTATTCTTTAACACTGATTTTCATCGTTAATACAGTAGATATCTCGGAAATATAAATGTAGTGTGCTTATTATGTACTAATGAATAATTTAAAATGATTTCCAAAAACTAGTCAAATATCGTGTCTCCTCTAGTTAGGGCGACTTCAAATGGAAATTCAAATGCAACGTGCAGCGCTGCAGCAACGGTTTTACACTCAACATGTCCTTTGTTGTAAGATGCGTGGCGTGGATATCAGTCGCATTAGGATCTATAAAAATGTTAAGCTATATATTTTCTATTTCATCTTGAAAAACGCCAAGCTTTAGCACGAGATACTTTTATAAACATTGCAGTTTTCCGCTCTGTAATAAATATGCCATTTGCAGCCTTATTACTAAGGGAAATAGCAAGTTTATTGCAGTTATACCTTTAGCGAGATTAAATAAAAGGGGAAACGTCCGATGGAGTCGGAGTAACGTGGAAGTGGAGCCGGGTTATAAATTACCGTCTTCGTCCCGGCGGGCGGCAAGCAAAACAGCTGTTTATTTATTAAAACATACAGGAGATTATCCTGTGCTGTACCGTCATGAGAACTGCGTATAGGACAAATATACAATTCGGCGAATGTGAAGTTGGTTACATGCTGCACAATATATAATCCTGACTTTTATTTTTATTAAAATAAATAAATTTTACAAACATATTATAACTAACTAGTTTTTACCCGCGGCTTCGCCCGCATACGCAATAAATCATTATAATTTATAGCCTATGTGTCATTCTGATATATAAGCTATATTATTGCAAAGTTTCATCTCAATCCGTTCAGTAGTTTTTGCGTGAAAGAGTAACAAACATACATCCTGGATGGATGTATCCATCCATCCATCCATCCATCCTCACAAACTTTCGCGTTTATAATATTAGTAGGAAGTAGAATAGGATGATATTGTCTTAAAAACCTAAAAAAGGTTTGTCTAGACAACAGATTCTCGTAACAATAACTACATTCTAATCTATAATTAATCTAACATTACAATAATTACAAACAATAGATGCTCGCTGCGCGCAATAACTCAATAACAGCTGGTAGGCAGAAGTAGAAACCGAGTCCGTATAACCGGTTCTGAACAACAACAACGAGTAGTTTCTTTAAGCCTAACGCAACCATTGCAGCGCTCGCGCGCACGTATCGCACGATACAGTATGCTCCATTTCATGCAAGATCTAAGTAGAATTTTTTTAAACAAGATTTTATATTTTTTAATTCTAGTGGTAATTTATTTATTAATGTTGGGACAATATATTAAGATGTTCTTTTACCTTACGTATTGTTAAATCTAGGCACTGACAACATGTTTTTGGAAACACTACGCGTAGTTTTATAGCCAGTTTTAGGAGTTTGAATTGTCGTTCGAAAATATTGTTCAATTAATAAACACATGTCGACTTTTTTGTGAATTGGAATTATACCACAAAACTTAAACAGCTGAGCGGGATCGTTTGAATACTTATTCTTTATTTTTGGGGGAACTATGAAGCTCATATTAAAAAGCTTCGTGTTGAATGGGTTTGGCGCAGCTTGTAGCTAAATTCATACACACCGACTTGTATGATTTGGCCTATAAGATCATCATCAAATACTCGTAGATTTACAATAGGATGTAGGCACTGGCTTGCAACCGCCACGCCCTGCAGACTTGAGTTGTCGTGGAACCTTCACTGCGATGTAGGCTTTGATCAAATATTAGAGAACTCTCGCCGTTTTCTTCTCCGAACGTAAGTATGCGGGTTTTCTCGTGATGCTTTTCTCTACGAAAATCCATTGGCATATTTTGAAAATCGTAAAAAAGGTATTTTCACCCGCTTTCTCTACGAAAATACATTTATGCATTTTAGAGCTTCTTGGTTTTACCCCCCGGTTGAATCTCGCGAGATTTGAAGTGAGATTGTCTGATGACTATTATATAGATTATATACTATCATAGTTTCTTACAACTGAATCACTATCACTACATAGTATAAAACAAAGTAGCCTCCCCATGTCTGTCCCCATGTATGCTTGTATCATTAAACTACGCAACGTATTTTGATGCGGTTTTTTTTAATATATAGAGTGATTCAAGGGGATGGTTTATATGTATTGTGTAGTAGTAAAGTATAAATTGTTGTAAGTAATTACTTTTTAGAACTTTCGTACAATGAAAATAAGCAAATATTTTGTTTACCTTATAGTTGACTAGACATTTTTTTTATGTTGTTTTTAAACTTTCGCGATTTGAACACACTATTATTATATACTACGGGACTATAATCGCGCACTAACCAGTGACCACAGTCGATGCAACTCGGCCGAAACGTCGGGATGAGTAGGTATTTATTTATCTCGAGATTTTAGTAAATTTTTTAAATTGCCCAACAGTAAACCTGCAAGATATTACACATTTCACTAAAACACAGTGTAATAAGTAAGTAAGTAAGTTCGTATAGGCCGGGTGGCTAGCCCTGGTGTCAGAGTTTTTAGGCCGCCTGAAGGCCTCTGACATGGCTTACTTACTTATTGCTGAAGTAATAATAGCTTAGATTACGAAATCTAACGAATGTGTTATTACAAGAATACAAGCATACGAGACTATACTGTGGCTGGTAAACACTGCTTGACACAGAGTTCTTAGAGTATTGACACGAAAGTTGGTGCGAGTATAAAATTTATTTTGAAATTGTATTATTATTTAGTATATATATATATATATTTTTTTATAGTTTTATAGTTTTGATCTGTGTTGATTCTAGTTAATTTATCTCTTTGTCTATTTATTCATGCCTACTTCCCAATGTCTTCTACCTGTAGGTTGACTGGCAGAAAATGCTATTTAGCGTTAAGTCCTCCTTTTGTACAAATGGTGTGCAATAAAGTGTTAAATAAATAAATAAATAAAAGCGCGTGATTTACAAACGTGTGTTTTCAAGATAAGTAGCTGAGCAGAGCGGTACTTAGAGCTCCTTACTTATACATATCGTAGCCTCACCAACTTGGTCTCGCTTCGGTTTACTGAAGTGGCAATGTTACTTTGCATTGTTTCTACAATTAGAAGATAAATTAAACCAAATATCAAAAAATTACGTAATATTACAAAGTTGGTTATTTTAGTATAATTTAGGTTAAATAAATTATTATGTGTATGTTCTAAGAATAAACACTGTTAATAAAAGATAACAAAAAGTTGAATACCTACCTAAGTTACTTACACTATACTTTTTTTAAATAAATAATTATGGAACATCTTACACACTGACTCTGACGCCAAACTAAGCAAAGCTTGCCGCGTGCGCGACAGCTTCAACACCTACCTGCAACTGTTCGCCTCGAGGATGGATCTGGACTGCCCAATAATGCAACACTGGACGAGGCTGCATCTTGAGCACTCTGGATCCAAACCGAAGTATAGGCTAAGATAATTGTATTATTATTGTAAGTTGACATTAAATAATATTTAATTTTGAATTTATTATTAATTTTGATATTTGTGACATTTTGAAATGACAATTTTAATGTATTTTTGATTTTTGTAATATGGACTTGTACGTCTGAAATAAAGAAAATAATAATATGGCTAATAGCCAGATACAGACTAAACACTTATGTTCATCACATAAATGATTGCCCTAGAAAGGAATCGAACCCCCGCCTCTTTGACGCAGTAGTCGAGGTTACTAATCACTGAGCTACTAAAATTAAAAATGATATTTTTGAAAGCAATTCATAACTCATATTATTAAAATACAAATAAAAATTTTTCGATGGAATATTTTTCCGACGCGCAAAATCAGTTCATTAGTTTAAAAGTTATAATGCCACTAATATACGTAATAAATATACAACTTTCTTTTCGGGCGGGGTTACAAAAATTAAGTAATTGCCAAAGTAGTATGCGCCATACTTAAGTTCCGCAGTCCGAAACAATATTTAAAGTTGGGCCACTCCTAAAGTAATTATCTAATTTTCCACCATTTTTCTTTCCAGTTCGTGCTGAATTAACTGTGAAAATTAGCGAACTATCATACAAAGTTTTATCGGCCCCCAGTTGGCACTAAAACTTGAATATAACACGAAGATTATAAATGAAAAACTTTGCACTTTATTCAATGCATAGTGTGTTTGTCATTTTATAAACTATTTTATTGAATTTACAATCGTCATCGTCGCGTTTCAGCCATAGGGCACCTACTGCTGGTTATAGGCCTCGTATAATGATCTCCAATAAGACTAGTGGGCAGCAGCTTGCATCCAGTGCGATCCTGTAGTCTTAATTAGGTCATCCGTCCACCTTGTGGGTGGACGTCCTACGCTGCGCTTGCCGGTACATGGTCTCCACTTGAGAACTTTTCGACCCTATTGGTAATCAGTTCTCCGAGCTATGTTCCCGGCCCATTGCCCTTCTAACTAATACCATACTACTAATACTAACTAACTAATACTGTAATATAATACTGTAATAACTAATATTTAACTTAAACTATACTACTAATAAAAATACTGTAATAACTAATACTTTAATACTAACTAACTAATACTGATCAAAAAAAGTTACTACAGTATAGAAGATTACTTGAAAGACAAAAATGTTTGTGACTCGCAGAAGTAAGCAGATGATGAGTGTTATAGTTATAAGTCTCATAAGTTCCTTTTTGTTTTATAGTTTCTGTAAGTGTAAAACTCATTGATTGTATAATAATTATTTTTGGGACGCCCTTACAGGATTGAACATGTAACTAGTGCTAAGTGAGCAATTTTTTATATATTTATAAATTTAATGCAATGTTTGAAATAAATAAATAATCGAAAAAAAAAAAGAAAAAAAACTTGCCTATCCGCTGGACTATGTGGGAATCCATAAATAGGCTGGCGTTATTCGATGGCGTATATGAACCTATCAAGCCGCCTGGAGCCAGCGTGGTGGATGAAGCTCAATCGTATTTCGTGAATAGGCCTGTGTTTAGCAGTGGAATATTTATAATTTAAAAGGCTGGTACTATTAACTGAACTGAACAAACGATCAGTACGGTCAGCCTTTGAATGCGTGATTTGTTGATAACTGAGCGATGATTATGTAAAATTGAAAAGCCATTTTTGTTGTAAAAGTGAGAAAGAAAAGTTATCAAGTCTAGAAGACTAATTTGGACACCAGAGCCTGCCACTCGGCCTATACAATTTTATTTACTTAGTGAAGTAAGGTTTGTGCTTATATGTACTTGCAACTCTATAAAATTAATGTTTAAATTCTAATATGAAATGATAAAATTACATAATTGACTTCCTCGGTGGCTCAGTGGTTAGCGACTCTGACTTCTGGATCAAAGAGGCGTGGGTTTGATCCCCACACAGGGCAAACATTTATGTGCTGAACATAGGTGTTTCTTCTGTGTGGGTGTTATTTAGGTAGGTACTATCTATATAAGTATGCATTTAAAAGTGTGAATTTGTAGTATATCAGTCTCTCGCAGCCATATCACAAACTTTGCTTAGTTTGGGGTCACAAACCGTGTGTACGATGTCCTCTAATATTTATTTATTACTTTTTAGTAACGTTTTCAAAGAAACACAGTTCTTTAGCAGACACAAGATAGCGAGAGAAACCGTTGGAAGTTCATAGCCAGCTTTGGAGTTGGGCGATCGCCAGGAGCATAATAATTGGATTCCCTGATGCAGCGGCACTCGTAAATCAATTATCTAGTTTGAAATTCTGCGGTTAAGTATTTTGATTCATTACCTCTGTGGCTGCAGGTGGAATACTGGTATTTGTGCAAATTGCTGTAAGAACTTTGGGGAATATTATAAATCAAGGTACCTAACATACTCTACATAGGTGTCTCCGGTGGCATTTAATAAAGGGAGGCATATGCCCAGCAATGGGTTATCACGGTCTAATTACAATAAATAAATAAATAAATATTTTTGGGACATCTTACACACGGCCTCTGACCCAAAACTAAGCAAAGCTTGTGATATGGCTGCCAGAGACTGATATACTACATATACTTATTTTTAAATATATACTTATATAGATAGTAACTAAATAACACCCAGACACAGAGCAAACACTTATGTTCATCACATAAATATTTGCCCTGGGTGGGGATCGAACCCACGCCTCTTTGATCCAGAAGTTAGGGTCACTAACCACTGAGCCACTGAGGCAGACAATGACGGACAATGTTTTTTTTATTTCATAATAGGTTTGCGTTTGACACACACTGTCTGATGTTAAGCAGATATGCAGTCTAGGGTGTAACACGCTTACCTAGAAGATACTTATTTACTCAGGATTTGAAGACACCTACGTTGTACTTTAGCGGGAAGGGATGTGGACAGATAACCTCATTGATAATGAAATCACATTGAGTACGAGCTGCTTCCAGCCAGTCTTATTGGAGGTCTATTTGGGAGGCCTGTGGTGGTGATGTGTTCTTTATAGATTTCCGGTAAGATCAGGCCTGTGTAGGCCGGATCAAACTAAGGCTGATTCTGTCGGTTCGATTGTATTGTCAGCTGTGAAATTAGCTACAAGCTTCGGAAAATCCAATCCTGTCGCAGCTGTTTAGATGTGAGCTTCAGTCAGCTTACCTCTAGGTAAGCGTGTTAAATTCTAGACCGCATATCTGCTTAAGCCGCCATCCAATCTCAAAATACGTATAATAGAGCCCTAGTTAAACTGACTTTTCTCCAACAAACCTTGAAATTGTCGAATAAAAATTAAATACACAATATTCTTAAAACTATAAGGTAGGGTATTCAATAACTCGAAACAAAATTCAAAAAACTTCACTCGATAGAAATTAAATGCAAAGATATCGCTTTTTAGAACAAATTCATGATTTCCAAGAAAGTTTATTGCATTTTTGGGCACTTTTATTTTACTTTTATATTATACACGTATTTATGCACATGAATTGAACTAAAGCGCCACTTTTTCTTAAATTCATAAAATTTAAGAAAAAGTGGTGATATCAATTGAGAAAAAGTGGTGATGAGCAATACGCCCCCGGTTTGATGACGGCTCATATGAAAAATTACTCTGATACTATATGGCGCCTGAACATCAGGCAGTGTCAAACGCAAACCTATATGAAATAAAAAAAGTCAGGATTGGACTTTGCGCAGCTTTTTACAAGCCAAGAAGTTTGATTCAGCCTATACCAGTTATTTTCTATTAGAAGATTTTAACCTTTCTAAATTACCATGTCAAAAAAATAAATGCGTTCGCTAAACATATTCCAAACAGTAGGTCTATTTTTGACTTTCTAGCGGCTCGGACGTATACAAACTTGTATGGAGACTGTTAGGACGTATACGAAACTTTAGGGACTCTCCAAACAATCTGTCAGAATTTCATATACGTCCGATATGTTCGAACGTCAAAAATAGAGCCTCAGGTCGGCGAGCATCACCCACCTGCGCTTCGTGGCGAATAGTTTGACTATTGTACTGGTACTATTTTGCAGGCGTTCCCATTGTTTTACTACGTTCGTACTCACTGCACTTCTGAATTATATATTGAGGCTTCTGTTATGGAGCCAATACAGAGCCGAATGTAGGGTCTCCTCTTTTTGACCGACGAAGCGGAGGAGGTACTCAATTCGACGTGTATATTTTTATGTGTAACGACGCATAACTTTTTACATAGCATGCTTAACTTTTTATTAGAAAGATATTATACTTCGACATTGGTCCCATTTAAATTTTATCGAAATCGGCTGAGCTATTTTTGATAACTCATCAATAATGTGACAAATGCTACATCAATCCGTGCGAAATATTCGCGAATTCTGTACACGGTTGAAGTTGGTCATACTATTTTTTGCAAAAAATAATTATTAGAAAAGCGGTTTACATAAATTAAAGCTCACATTTCATAATTATTTTTTGCAAAATATAGCATAACCGACTTCACCCGTGTACAGAATCATTACATAGTATAAAACAAAGTCGCTTTCCGCTGTATGTCTCCATATATGCTTATATCTTTAAAACTACGCAACGGATTTTGATGCAGTTTGTTTTAGTAGATAGAGAGTAATTCAAGATAAATATTTATATGTATAATACACCTGTGTGAAGCCGGGGCGCATCGCTAGAACGCAAATATTATGCACGGATCGATGTAGCATTTTTCACATTATTGTTGATTTATCGAAAATGGCTCAGCCGATTTCGATAAAATTTAAATGGGACCAATTTCGAAGTATACTTTTTTCAATAAAAAGAATTATTGAAATCGGACTTCTATGAAAAAAGTTATGCTTGGTTATACATAAAAAAAAATATTTACGCGTCGAATTGTTTTTTTTTTTTTTTTTTTTTTTTTTTTTTATTTCGAATAGGTTTGCGTTTGACTACACACTGCCTGATGTTAAGTATGTATACCTCCTCCGGTGGTTCGTTGGTCAATAAATTACAAATTCATGTACATTGCACCAGGCTGAAACAACAAAATCACTACATAGTATAAAACAAAGTCGCTGTCGCTGTCTGTCCGTCCCTATGTTTCCCTAAATCTTCAAAACCACGCAACGGATTTTGAAGCGGTTTTTTTTAATAGAAAGAGTGATTCAAGAGAAAGGTTTATATGTATAATACATACATAATATTGTAGAGGAACACTGATAAATTTACAGGTTTCTAATGTAATGTCGTAAATAAACACGTTTTTTTGGGCTTACATTGCAAACGCTGACTGAACCCCACGAGATAAATCAAAATAATGTACTACGGTATTGTACACCTTAAAAAGGTCAACAAAAAAGTCCGCGATGGTATATGTCTGTCTCTTAAGGATAGCCCACAATAACCATTTTTTATCCATTACATTTTACGGGATAAAATGGCTTATTTAGAAAGTTATTTTAAGCAATACATAATTAATGCTTATCCAATTAAGTACCTTAAATACATTGTCCATTCAATATAGATTAATATGGCCTTTTACAGCATGTAATTTAAATGAATATTTTCGAAGATATTACAGATTTAAAATGCAGGGACAAATCGGTGCGGCGCGGGCGGTAGCGGCCCGGCCGGCGCGCGGCGGACGTTTGTATTTACGTGTGTGTGTGTAGGTATGTTTGTAATGAATAAACTCGAAAACTACTGTGCCGATTTTAAAAATTCTTTCACCGTTGGAAAGCTATATTCACTTTAAGTAACATAAGTTATAGTTATTCCTAGAAAAGATTACGAATCCTTACTAAAACTTAAGTAACGTAACCCAACATGTAAAAAAAATGTCTTAATTAAAACGTCTTTCGTTGCATACGCTGCGGAAACTATTGATGATAGAACAAAAGTCTGTTCTACAATATTAAAGAACATATCAATAACTACAAAAAAACTTCGCAATACCATAATGTCTAACTACTATCATTATGTCACAATAACCACTTATTACTTTTTAAAAGTTAATAGAAATACCGACCAATATTCGACCATGTTATTCATACTTCTGTTTAAAACCTTATCCAAATAAATCATATTGTTTTCAAGACTGTTTCAATTTATATGTATAAGTAAATTGTTTTTTGAATCGTCAAATTGGCTATTCCGAAACACTTAGAAATTTTTTAAGTCATAGAAATATAAAAAAATAAACGCTGTCGCGTTGTGCATGTATTATATCACCCCTATTCCTATAAGTACTGTTTATATACCAGTCTTCTTTAATCGTCCACTGCAGAACATAGGTCTGTTTACGAAGGGTGATTGGGTCATATCCATCACGGTGGCCCAGTACGGGTTGGTTGATATACGGCATCAAGTCCCTTCTTCGGATGTACATAGCTACATAGGTATACAGGTTGCCACACGACATTGTGAAATTCCGTACATATGTTCCAAAGAAACTCATTGATACGGGATTAGGATTTGAATCCAACAACTCTCGATTGTAGGATAGGTGTTACTACGAGTACCACTTGACCACCACGGCTCCATATAGGTACCACCTCTATTAGTGCGCTGATTTATGTAACACCTTGAGATTTGGTTCTCCAAATCTACCCATAAGTAAGGCTAGCCGACATACCGACGATTTAAAATATCTGTTGTAGTGGTAGTTAATAGGAACTGACACATAGTTCGTAAAACGAATGATCGATGAGGGTTTAAAGTTCATGAACGTAGACAATGTACCTATTGGCAAGCGTAGAAAAGGTCTCCACGTGAATCTAAGATCAGGTCGAGACCACCAGATCACGTTGGATGCCAGCGTTTCCATCGGTTCAATTTGCTCTTTGGGTTAGCAAGTTGTAGAGGCTTTAGATAGGGCACACAATTCGTAGAAGTAGAACTGATGGCGAATATTTTACAAAGTTATCAAATGAAGAAAAGATCAAATACAAGTATATAGTAGAAACGTCAACTAACTTACGTAGGTAGAATGTAGATGGACTGAATATTCTAACCGTTTAAAAACAATGAAACCAGAGCCATAGATAACGTATAGCCGACCCATACGAACTTACTTTTATTTAGATGGCCAATACTATCTTTATTTTATGTTAATAGTTGAACAGATTAAGACTACGGGAACACCCGCGATTTAAGTACCTACGAGTAGCTTTCAACCCATCCTATCGGTTCGTCCGGTATGTCTAGCAATGGACATTATAATAGATAGGTACATTTTAAGACTACAACACTTTATTGAGAGTCAAAATTTAATTGACGGAATGATCGCATAACATATGTACATACTAAATGAAACACAATCTAATTGAGAACCTCATTTTTTAGTGGATACATTGATGGAAGCTGGATACAAACCTCTTGCAAAGGTTTTATTCGGTGTTATTCAAGATCCAATAAGGGAGCCCTATGTTTAGTAGTGGGTATTCTATGGTGAAAATATTTGCGTATAGGTAAGCTAATGTAATATGAAAACGCGCCAAAATAACTGTGCGCATGTGTGTGACGTTACTTGGTTACATGGTAGGTATATAAGCACAATACTTATAAAATGTCTTTTTTAACCAGTCGTACCCGGGCGAAGCCGGGGCGGGCAGCTAGTGACTAATAAAACAAAACCTATAGCGCCATTAAGCCAATCGCCTGCGTAAAATGACCTATTGCTATTTGCCTACATGAACTATCTACACTGGCGATAACCGTTATTACTGAATTTACCTACCTGCCACAGCATCAATTATCTGTTAACTGCTACCAAATATACAATTAGTACATTAATTATTAACAATGTTAGCATAGCCTAATTACAAATTGTCGGTGTAATTCCACATGCAATAACAATATTGTCTGACACCTGACCGCGCGTTTGTAACTAATGTCGTCAATTATATAGAACTAATCGTGATCAAGGGGTTACCAATTCTTGTGTCAAAAAATCCCCTTGCAAATGTAAAGTGGTTTGATACTTTTTTGCTACTTCTCTTCTCTGGGTCACTTTACATGAATGTATGTGACGATGCTGAACATAGCTTAGGCCTCCCCTATGGATCTCCAATAAGGCTGGTTAGAAGCGACTTGGATCCAGTGTGATTCTGCGGTCTTAATGAGATCATCTGTACACCTTGTAGATAGACGTTCTACGCTGCGCTTGCCGGTACGTGGTCTCCACTCGACAACCTTACGACCCTAACGGTCATCAGTCTTCCGAGCTATGTGCCCTGCCATTGCCATTTCAACTTGCCAATCCGTTGGACTATGTCGGTAACTTTGGTTCTACGGATCTCCTCATTCCTGATTCGATCTCGCAGAGACACTCCGAGCATAGCCCCCTCCATAGCTCGTTGGGCTACTTGGAGCTTATTAATAAGTTACGGCTTATCAAGTTACCGACATTCTTAGTTTGATGTACAGAATAAGCCCCTAAAAGAATGCCATTTGATTAAAAATAACCCTGTATATATTTAAACATAACGTACATAATGCTAATAATTTATATGGGTAAATGATTTAGATAAAGAGACAAAATTTATTTTAGCTGTAATGAACTATGAATCTATGTCATAAAATGGTCGTCGAATTCCCGATCAGTTTAAATTTTCCAAATTTTAGGGAGAATTCACACTAGCTCGCAAAGTTAGACGCGAAGCAACACATACATATATTCAGCATTAGTTCACGTCACAGGCTCGCGTCAAAATGATTGCAGGTAATTAGTTTTGCTGATATTAAACCAGAATTTGACAATAGTTTAATGGGTAACTGTTGACATTGAATAATATGTATTAAGGAAACAACGGATTTAGTAAGTAGATGTATGTAGGTATTAGTTAGTCTTAGATGAATAGAGTATACAGGGTTATTTCAAATCAATTAGCTTCCTTTTAGGGGCTTATTGTGTACATCAAAACTAGCAACTTTTGTTCCACGACTTTTGTCGAAACTAAAAAAGAAATTGTTATTCCATAGAAATAGAAATATCGTTCACCCGCGACAAAATGTATGGTACAGCTGAGTTTTTTTTTGAGTTTTGGCAAAAGTCGCAGAACAAAAGTTGTTAGTTTTGATGTACAGAATAAGCCCCTAAAAGCATCTTAATTTATTAGGAATAACCTTGTATAGAGATGAACCAAACATAAAAATTGAAATATTCCTGCTTTCGCTTTACTTCAGTGCGACTGAAAGGCTGAGCGGTGCGGCAGGCACCTATGACTTAACGAGCCATCCGAGACATGGTATTCAGTGATACTCGTGATTATCTTTATCAGAAGGCTGTACTGGTGCTATCCATCAGTGGAAGACGTTATCGCGAGAATGCGGAAAAATAATACCACATTGTATTGTGAGAGCGCTTGTTCATGGCAACGGCAATTTGTTTCACCGGACAACGGATCGTTTTTTTACCGGATTCACGGTGGTGTATGGTTAATGATGAGCGTATGTTGACGCACCGAACATCCATCCGGCGAAAAATGTTTTTTAGGCATTTGTCTATTGACGGTCCGTTGTCTGGAGAAAAAAAAACCGGACAAGTGCGAGTCAGGCTCGCACAACGAGGGTTCCGTACAAACACATTGTTAAAATAATTAAAAACCTGTTTTAGCATGTGCTAATGAAGTTCATTTATATGACACCTTACATGATACGATTCACTCACTTTGAATTTTCAACCCATATTTTGTGAATTTTGTGGCCCTAGCTTTTTGTGATGTAGATAAAAATGTACAGTTTTCAAATTTATTCCTATATGTGTACTCTAAGACAATGCTTCTCGCCAAATTTCATAGTTCTATGTCAACGGGAAGTGCCCTATAGGTTTTGATTTTTGTGAGTGTCGAAATATGCGGTTTTTACGACATAAACGACTCTAACTTTTTTAAACGACAACTGAGAAGTTTTTCTTTTACACAACTGCAAGAGTTCGTCGATATACATATACAGTTTAAATTTCAACTCGATATCTTTACGCGTTCTCGAGATAAAGAGTCTTGACATACACACAGGCGGACAGACGGACAACAAAGTGATCCTCTAAGGGTTCCGTTTTTTCCTTTTGAGGTACCCTAACCTAAACCCTAAAAACGGCCGTGAATAAGCACTCTAGGAGTATTTCTCAGTGGTGGTCTAAAAATATCATCAAGTATTTCAAGCACAAAGATCCAGAGACAACGATAAAACTAAAGGCCAAGTCAAACTTTATGGCGTCTGTCAACACGAGGCGAGTGCAGTAGCTAATTCGTTACGTCAGCTGCGAGAGGAGTGGGGATTTTCGCAGCTTGTGGCTAGCTTCAGAAACGCTATTAAGTTAAAATTCAGCCCATATAGCATAATTTGTTCTGAGCTAGATTCAGCGTCATTCGAAAATTACCTGAATTACTAGATGGAAACTGTACAAAGCAAAAAGCTTGTGTTTATAAATAATAAATAAATGAATATTTTGGGACATCTTACACACGGCCTCTGATCCCAAACTAAGCAAAGCTTGTGGCATGGCTGCCAGAGACTGATATACTACATATACTTATTTTTAAATACATACTTATATAGATAGTAACTAAATGACACCCAGACACAGAGCAAACACTTATTTTCATCACATAAATATTTGCCCTGGGTGGGGATCGAACCCACGCCTCTTTGATCCAGAAGTTAGGGTCACTAACCACTGAGCCACCGAGGCAGTCAAGTCTTTAAAATACTACTAATATTATAAACGCGAAAGTTTGTGAGGATGGATGGATGGATGTATGGATGTTTGTTACTCTTTCACGCAAAAACTACTGAACGGATTGAGATGAAACTTTGCAATAATATAGCTTATATATCAGAATAAAATCTTACTTCTTAGGTACTAATGTTATAAACGCGAAAGCTTGTGAGGATGGATGGATGGATGTTTGTTACTCTTTCACACAAAAACTACTGAACGGATTGAGATGAAACTTTGCAATAATATAGCTTATCTATCAGAATAACACATAGGAGTAGGCTATAAATTATAATGATATATTACGTATGCGGGCGAAGCCGCGGGTAAAAACTAGTCGGGTATAAAACTAGATAAAGCATTCAGACTAATCAAGAACAAGAGCTTCGTCTTTATAAAACTGTATAAAACTTTTAAAGGAACAAGCTAAACTGCTGGAAAGCTGCTTGCTGCAGAAAATTAAAAGTTGAAGCGTTTCTGACGTACAGAAGCTTTCTAGGTAGATTAATTATGTTCCTTGGAAATTACTACTCAGATAAGCGAGTATTTAAAACAAATTATAATAGATGCTTGATGTCTTGTACGGTTGATACTCTTCAAAGTGCGAAATTCTGATTTTCTTGTTATAGAGAAACAAAAGAGTAATAGTACATTATGGTCCAGATGTGTAATGTACCGCTGAGCAGCTATTGAGACCCGAGCCGTAAGCGAGGGTCTTAAGAGAGCCGAGGACGGTAATCATCAATACACACGTATAGCATACGACGTTTTTGAACACCCTTGTGATTAAAATAATACCTACAAAAAAAATATTTTCAAGAGTGAAAACGAGTTGTGAAAAATGTTTCGACATGGCGGGAAAAAAGATAGCGTTCTAGTTTGTACAAAATGGGGAATTTTTAGTTTTCTTTATTGATTACAGAGAAAACAAAAGTTATATTTAAGTGAAAGTTTTATTTATTAAACACGTACAAGTTGAAATTATTTATTTAAATACGTAGTTGCATTACCTAGACCTATAAAACAGGTAATTAGGTATGTATTGTGTAAAATATTGCACGCCTGAAAAGGGTAAGACTGTGATAGGTACTTCTCTTATAATTTTTTGACAACATATGTTGTTTAAAAAATTATAAGAGTTACCAGTTTTATAGCAATAAACGATATTCTGATTCTGATTCATCATGAAATGAGCAAGCAATAGGTACATTCATTTATTTGTACCTACTATTGAAGACGATCTTTTTTCTATCGAAACTTTTTAAACAACTCAACCAATAAAATAAAATAAAAATCTATACATAACTCACTTGTGAATAATAGCAATGAAAAAGTCACAAGTTTGATTACAGGTGTCATTATATGCCCAATTGCGGTGAAATTAGAGCCACTTTATGAGCAAATGTTTTGAAATATAATAAACAGGCCTAGTTGAATGTCTATCGTCAGGGCATCTTTATAGGATTCCAACAGGACTTATAGTAAGATTAGCTTGTTACACCGACTTTCAAACTACTTACATCCATGCAAATAACGAAGTCTATCCGTCGCTCTGGAAATGCGTGACAGAGTAGCATTCAAAGAAGCAAATACATACACCTTTGGTTTATAATATTAGTATGTATAATGTTAATAATAATGTTAGTATGTTTATTGCACAAAAACTCCCGTACGTAATATAAGAATCACTACATCACTTAACTATCACTACATAGTATAAAACAAAGTCGCTTCCCGTCTGTGACCATGTATGCTTATATCTTTAAAACTACGCAACGGATTTTCATGCAGTTTGTTTAATAGATAGAGTGATTCAAGAGGAAGGTTTATAGGTGGTATCCGACTGGGGTGATGCTATCCTGGTCAAGTTTAATGCCACAAAGACTCAGGGCTGTCTGTTTTCGGCCAAAAAGAGACCCTTTCAATTGTCTCCCGCTTTCCGTGGTGTCTCCGTTCCGGTAAATGACAGCTTGGAACTATTAGGCGTTTCACTCTCATCTTCTCTTAACTTCGGCTCTTACATAGAGTCCAAAGCCCAATTAGCCTCCATAAAACTTGGTGTTCTCTCTAAGGTGAGACGGTATTTCACACCTGAGCAACTGCTTAGTCTTTATAAAGCACAAGTCAGGTCTTGCATGGAATACTGCTCTCACCTATGGGATGGCTCTGCCAAATATCAACTGGAGGCTCTGGAGTCGATTGAGAGGCGAGCCAGGAGGCTGATTGACAACGACACCTTGACTAAGACGCAGCTGCAAAGTCTTGAGCATCGTCGCAAGGTGGCGTGTTTGTCGGCCTTTTACCGGATACACTTCGGAGAGTGCGCCCAGGAGTTGCACAATCTGGTCCCCCTGCCCCTTTCTTCTATCGTACGGCTAGACGGACGCGACCAAAGCGCCACCCTTTTATGGTGGACATTCCGCGCGTTAGAACCAAGCGTTTCGAATCGTCATTCCTCATACAGCTGGAATGTGGAACGCTTTGCCTGGTTCTGTCTTCCCGTTAAAGTACAACGTGAGTGTCTTCAAATCCCGAGTAAATAGGTATCTTCTAGGTAAGCGTGCTACACCCTAGACCGCACATCTGCTTAACATCAGGCAGTGTGTAGTCAAACGCGAACCTATTCGAAATAAAAAAAAAATGTATAAATAAAACAAAATAGATTCTAGTACGACCTTTGGGCTGACCCAGATCACCCAGACGCTCTTAGCGTGGCGAAATGAACTCGTACGACGAACACTGGGCCACCAAAGCAGTAGGTCGCGCAGTCTGGAAAGAGGAAAACGAGGCCTTTATTCAAAAGTGGATAATACAGGCTGAAAATAATAATATTACAACAATTTAATGCGACAATGTGTTTAGCAGTACGCGGGCCTCTTTGGCACGCTCTATGCTCCCTGTTTTCTGGGAGTCAACTCCGGGATAGTTAAAGTTTGAGAATTAGAATAGCCCGCAGCGCGGCACCGGCGAAATTCTAAAATGACTAAGTTTAAATTGCCATAGTTTAAAGTGAACCGGGTTTAAGAGGTTCCAACTCATTATAGCAAGTTCTTTATAAGAGTTTTTAAATTCATTGTGAAATTAACTGCAACTGAAACTGTAGTTGCGACTATTATTTCTAGACCTTACGTATGACTTTACGTTACGTCTGACTATTATTTAGACCTTACGTATGTGTCTGCTGTACTTTACTCTTTACTCTAAAGAAGTTTTTAAAAAAATTGTACACAATTAGAAAATGAAAATGGATTAGTTGATAATTATGAGAGTTATGTTAAAATAATATTCTAAATAGGAGAAAAAAATACTTTGGTCAAACAATTGGTATAGCAATACAGCGAGGCAACGCCGCCAGCATTCTGGCCACGTTACCCTCTGCTCTGGGTCTTTTAGATTAGTTTTATTTTAGTATAAGTTTTAGTATTAGTATAAGTTTTTATTTTAAGTAGGTTACTTTTTATAGTTATAGTTTATGAAATGTTTTTTAAGTTTTGTTAAAATAAATATACTACATTTGATCAATCCTGGAGAGAAAATTACTTATATTTATCACAGTAAAAATGTTTAAAGTTAGCAATGTATTGAAGACAGTGCCACGGACCGATTCATCTTATCCAACCAATTTGTTTCTTTCAATGGGCAGCTACGAGTAGATAATTAAAATCACTGTTCCACAATTTTGCTAAAAATCGGAACACCGACTTCCGCCGTGTACAGAATTTGAATAATTTGCACGAATCGATGTGACATCCATGTATGTTTGGCGAAAATATCGATGATCGTACACATAGATATGTGTACGATACAAACATGTTCATTATTGATGAAGTTCTAATCGAATCCAATGTTTTCTAACAGCATCGGACGTCCTACGGCTATAACCATATCAAACAGCCAAAAAAACCTAAATAAAGTATGTCAGAGCCTAAAAGCAACAGCCAAAACTAAGGAATTACGTGCAGGGTCCGGGCTAAGCAATAAAGATTTGTGGGCAGTGCTAAGCGTCATTTCCTCGGCACTCGAAGTTATGTGCTTTTTACGTCCTTAATAACGTCGTAGTAATTTATTGTTACTCTAGTAAACATTATTGGAGAGGAGATTAAACGTTTAATCACTAGGAACTAGCACCATCAAAATGAAAAAGACATTATGGCCTCGTTCTTTCCAGTCAAGACTCTAGTGATGGGCGTATGGGATAAAAGGTTGTCGATAAAAGGGATTTCTTGTAAGGCGGTAATGAATGGGTCTGGGACGAGACAAGTACTGATATAAAGTAAAAGTCTGTGCATATTAGGTTGTGTTTTATTTCTTCTAGTTTTTCATTTTAATAGGTAAAGTATTTTTAAATACTAATAATAATAAGACTAGGTGCTCACATTTTCATCGTCTCAATTAAAGAATGTCTACTGGCGAATATCGGCCTCTTTACTACAGATATCAATAAAAAGATGACTTCTGAAAGCCGAAGATGGCGCCGAAGCAACGTTGTAATCGAAGATGAAGGCAAGTAATAAAAGTAATAATTGTATAAATATAGCATTGATGTAAATGCAATCATCGTAAGATTCCGATAGATCGTTAGGCGTTTCTGTCTCTATCGAAATCTGAGGCATCTACAGTATTATAGAAATAGTACAATTGAAATAGTCGAATAGAATCCATTGAGAATTTTCTGCTGCACATTTTACAAAGTCTCTTTCATCGATACTTTGTGATAATCAAGTCACGTCCCTAGAGCGGCTATATCGCTTGAACTCGTAAACGCGAGTCGCTCATTATTTCCAAATTTAACGATGATTGCACACACGATCTCGGCCATTTCGCGATATTAGGCGGATAAGTAAGTTCGTATTGGTCGGGTGGCTAGCCCTGGTGTCAGAGTTTTTAAGCCGAGTGAATATCTCTGACACAGCTGAACGGTTAAAACAATCGGGGTCTATTAAGTTAGCCCATTATAACTAGTGGTGCCTCTTGGCACCCGGATTTCTGTATTTGTTTTTCGCGCCTCACGCGTTTCGCCCGGTCTATCATTGTGTGGCGGTATTTTCCAACTGAGCGCTACCGTGGCTTGGATGGCACATTAAATTGTAGGTCCCAGTTGTTTTGACCGTTTAGCAATGTCAGAGGCCTTCAAGCGGTCTAAATACTCTGATACCAGGACTTGTCAGCCGGCCTACCCGAACTTAATTACTGGCGAAAAAAATCAAACTAATGAATGTCATTCTATAGCAACACACAAAATAGCCATTTCAAATAAGATTAGTTTTCAGCTCCTGTAATAACTGGTTCTAGTGCTAGAGTGTTCTAGTGTTGTGTGATGCCTCACCTACGAACAAACACATAGAGTCATCAGAGAGAAAGTAACAAAAAAATAAAAGCCAAAGAGCTATCTTTGGCTTACGAGAAGTTCTTGCCATGAGATATTAATACCTGTTCAAAATGCGCGTTTGTCGACAGTCGCCTGCAATTTTTTAGGGAAATCTAAAGTTTGCAAGACGCAAACAATTCATTGTGATTCCAAAACTCTAGCCGTATTATCACAAACGTTTTAGACGTTTAACAAAGTTTAACAGTACAAATTGCACGGTTAAACAGTGTATAAGCGTGTTTAAATTATTGGTAAAGTCGGTTGGAGTCCTTAAACCCTTACTTACTTTAAAACCGTAGTAACCATTACCGTTAAGAATACCTATCGGAGAAAATCGCAAACTTTCTTATATTTTGTTTTAAGATTGCTTTATATCTTTGACAATGATTCATTATAGGTTAAAAAGCCGTGGTGGCCTAGAGGTAGTGACACCCGCCTTGCAATCGTGAAGTCGTGGGTTCAAATCCCGGTCCCGTACCAATGAGTTCTTTGGAATTTATGTACGGAATTTCACACCACTGGCTTTTCGGTGAAGGAAAACATCGTGAGGCAACCTGCATACGTCCGTAGAAGAAATTCGATGGCGTATGCGAATCCACCAACCCGCACTGGGCCAGCGTGGTAGACATGGCCCAATCACCCTTCGTGGGTAGGCCTAAGTCCTGCAGTGGACTTATAAAAGGCTGATACAGTACAGTACAGTACATTATAGGTTTCTTCCTCTTTCGTCAATCTGACTGTTTTGTTTTACTAAATTTAACTTAACTAATTTTCAATTAGTGTAATAATGTTAGGTACAGGTTTATCATAAAATGCCACAGTAATTTAAATTTTATCTAACAAAATACTTCTTGCTGTTTAAATTTATTTCAATAACCCAGTGGACTACGAGAACGTATTTATAGCCCATTTGAAATTAATACAAGGTGCGTTTTATTTTCTGCTAATGTATCGTTGTTATTAATTATACTTTGCGTCACTTGCCCGCGGCATAGACGCACTCCTGAGTAAATGCGAATTTCCCTTTTAACCCGCGGCTGTACCCATTATTATTATGCCCCAAATGGATCCGATCCATAACACAAAACTCCGAGAGTATAGAAGATAAGCTTCACACAATGCGCGAGCAACGCAAGTATAACGTTTCACACTCATAACTATTACGTAGGATTCTCTGTGTCGTGGGTCCCGTGGCTGTATGTGTCACAGAATGCTGACAATGTTTTATAATATACCTGCACTCTTCAGGAACTGTATTAAGCCTCCCCTCGCGGAGTGACAGAGGCGAAACGTTGGAGAAAGGCCTTGTAAAATGTATTAATTAATATAATACCAATTTGAATTATCGATACGACGAAGAAGAAGAATGTAGAGTACGAGCAAATATTGCTAAGCAGGTGTCCTCGAACCGCGCTAGCATTAACTCGTATACCGAAATGTAACACTTAGTAATTATCTGATCGGCAAATAATAATATGGTGATCACCAAGGAGTCCAAGTAATTTTTTTTTCACCCCACTATAATCTATAAAATTTAACTTGATCTCTGCGACAGTTACACATTGACATATTTAGAGTTGAGATAGTGGTGGAAAAAATCGATTTTCAAACAATGTTGTAATGAAATCGAATGAGTAGTTGAAGGTGAGAAATTGGATTTTATTTTCTTACTATTAATTAAGATCAAGTATGTACACATGTAAATAATGTTATGATATTAATTAAATACTCATAATACATACATACACGATAGTATTTATCGATGTTTTTCACTATTATCGATGCTAATGTAACATATAATTGGGTTTAGTTTAATTACACATGTAAAAAATGTTATGATATTAAAATATACAATAAAATTAATGATAAATTAAGTTTTATTTAAAATATCGTCAGTATAAACTATCGATATTTTAATTAAAATTTTATTTAAAACTCTGTGGTCACGATCATTCGTCGCCCATCTCTAATCGGCATGCCCATAAAGTATGACATTGACAGGTACTGTCTGTACTATTAAGAAATTCAGGACTTCATAGGCGTAATTTTTCTGACAGCTGTCGCAGAGATCAAGTTAAATTTTATAGAGTATAGTCAGATAAATAGTTAAACACGCAAGAAGATTATGGGCTGACAATAAGATCGCTAGATGACGTCATATTAGATATTTTGAAGCCCCACATTGATGACCAACGACGCCTTGCTAGTGGGAAGACGAAGAAGAAAAAAGGGTCTATTGGAGTTTATTTAGTGTTTTTAAAGAAATATTATATGGCACAACTCAAATTAACAAGACGAAGAAAGCGGCAAACACACACAATCCACAATATGTACTCTCATGTGCATAGATTACGACACAATGTGAAGTTTTTTTATTCGAGAAGCAATTTGTCACACAATGCTTTAAGTCAAAAGTGACCGTGAATTCCAGGGTGCATTTACTTGCTGAGTGTAAGTAAATACTCGAAAGTGTGTTTTGCTTGAGTGCATTGCTTGAAGAGTTCCTTCTGTCTTCTCAATATTTTGTTTACGAAACGAGTGAATTAAGATTTTATCGATCTCGATATTATGGCATGAACTATGCGTAATGATAATGGTTTTTGTTCGAGGAAACGATGATATTTCGGTAGCGCGCTCTAATCAAAATTCTTGTGTTGTTGTTCCTGTGTAATGGGCTGCAACGAGGAAAACAACGTTATTTTTGGGATTGACAAAAAAAATAAGTGTAATTAGGCGCCATTTTCGTCTTTTTTCTGGAAATGGAATTCTTCCTAAGAAGTACCTATTTCTAGAAAAGTCAAATGCAACATTCATAGGTATTGTTTATAAAACAAATTTTACCAGATTCAGATATTCAGATTTTTTATTGACCTTATAACAATGTTGCGTTATATTAGGTAAGTCATAAGTTACAATTCTTAAAATTTCATATTCTAAATATATTTAACTTAATATTCTAAATATATTTAACTTAAAATAACAATTCTATTAATAATCAACGAATTCAATAAAGCATAAATAAAATAATGTCAAAAAAATAAATTGGGTATAAAATTATTACAAAGATATATTTTTTTTTTACATTCATAAATATGTCAATATGAATAAATTAAATTAAACAGTCCACATAATAAAATAAAAACTAAAATTCAAACGAAGATTCAGTTAGTCTAATTGTCATAAAGTACCTACTTAATAGGAAGAAATTACTTAATTCAAATATAATAATTGATATTCTTTGGTTTGAATTTTTATTTTGTGGTTTGTTTGAATTGATAGGTACTTATAAACTTAGTTATGATTGTGACCTTTATATAGGTATATGAAAAATCCACAATAGCTAAAATCCACGTGGTACGTTCCACGTTCAATTTTTAATCTATTTTATGTATTTCATCATAAAATATTATTTTATCGCTTCATTACTTTAAGGTCTGTGGGAGGAAAATTCATAACAGGTCACAGCTACCTCCCACGGGTACATACTATAAAAGCTTTAAGCAGATTATATAGCGCTTAGGAATTAATAAAATTGATTATAATAATAAAAAAAAATATTAAAAGGCTTCACACGGCCGACAAAATTATCTCAGTGTGTGTTGCCAGTGATGACTTATGGTACAGAAACGTGGTTTCTCGCTATGCGCCTTATTGGCTATGCTAGGAGTCTCCGTGAACCCTGGAACCGGGGCGTTAGAATACGGTTCCGGTATCCCCTGCCTGTTTTAAAAGCCGACTAAAAGGGGTACCTGCCGGAGGAGACATCGACACGGCTAATTAAGCACCGTTGTAATAAGGCATGTATCGTTTTTGGAACGTACAATGTACATGCTAGAAGGCACTGTTGCGTTCCATCGGAGATCCCAGTGCCGTCTATAGAGCATAAAAGGCGGCTACCGAGGGGGTTTCAGTGGTTAAGTCCACATAACCCAGTTGCACCCCAACGCAGCTGGGTATCTGTAAAAGATTTTGCCCCCGTCAACAAAAAAAGAGGAGCAAACGCAGCATAGGCCGTCCATCCTCAAGGTAGACGGATCACCTTATGAAGACCGCAGGATCGCGCTAGATGCAAACCGCTACCAACCGGTCTTATTAGCGATTTTTAGGGGAGGTATATGTCCAGCAGTGGACGTCTTATAGCTGAAATGACGACGACGATGAGATACTGTCATTGTGTGTGTCATTTGCCGAGAGATAGGAGTAAAAACAACATTTCACAACTTTGCCTACGTAAGTAAACAAACTCTCTACGCTAAGAGTGTACATTATCTGAAAATTGGCGCTAAAACCCACGTAATAATTCAAAAGGCGGCAACTTTCGCGGTTTAGTATTGATAGTTTTAATTAGCACTAACCTGCGAGTTTGTAACGAAAACTCCGCCACGCCACTATTACATACGACTTTGCCTGAAATGGTGTTTCAAAACGATTCATAAAAAGTTTTAATCTCGAAAAGATTTCAGTCAAAATAATCCGATAATAAACTACAAAAAGATCGCACTAACCTATAATTATTATTGTTATCTGTGGTAAACGCCACACGTGCCTCTCCCAGAAAAATAAAATAAAACGCAATCTGTGAAAAGTTCGTTCAAAAACAGATACAAAATTAAAAAGCTCCATGTTCATATTTTAAATTTGGAATCAGTGTAAAGCGCTCGGAACATGAATTCTAAATTCGCTTGCATATTGTTGCTAGCTGCGCTTGTTTCGGACGT
Organism: Hypomecis punctinalis; assembly: GCA_949316475.1. Taxonomy (NCBI): domain Eukaryota; kingdom Metazoa; phylum Arthropoda; class Insecta; order Lepidoptera; family Geometridae; genus Hypomecis; species Hypomecis punctinalis. Next base: position 1,779,701 of record OX438798.1, read on the forward strand.
AGCGTCGTCGGAAAATAAAGAAAATGCAGCTGTGGAAGCGAGAGGGAAAGCGAAGTACGCTCTGCTGAGTGAGTATTAGATTTTAGATTAAATGCAAGAGTGAAGTGCTGTTTTCTTCGTTCAGTGTTCGTTCATACAGATTAGCATTCTGCTTGGGACTCGCGATTTGGGTTTCTCATTACATTTTATTTGGTTTTTGTTCCCGAGATAGTGCATAGTTTGTGTGGAACTTGAAAAGCAATTTGAGATAGCACATTATTCGTAGAAAATTACGAGTGCCTTAATTTATGCGATTTGTACCTATACTAGTTAGTTTTAAGTAAGTTTGTGCAATGAACATAGAAATGATATTATACAGGGTTATGTTATTTCTAATCAATTAGCATCCTCTTAGGGGTTTATTTTGTACCTAGGTACATCAAAACTAATTTTTTTTTCTGCGACTTTTGTCTAAAAAAAAAATGTTGTTCCGTAGAAAAATATTCATCACCCGCGACGAAATGTATGGAACAGCTGATTTATTTTTCTAGTTTTGACAAAAGTTGGAGAACAAAAGTTGTTAGTTTTGATGTACATGATAAGGATATGACAGTATTTAATTATAATTTTTCCATATCATCCAATCAATTAATATTATATTAAAATTAATAGTTTTATAAACTCTACTTGTTACGGGCCCAACGCCCGTAACAAAAGTTGTTCAGAATAATTATTTGGATCTCCTCCTTTTCTGCCGTCTATAACCTAAAAAGCCGTTAAACCACAAAACCAAACTTTTGGGTATCAGCGAAAAACGCGGGACTAGACAGATAAAGTACTTTAACTATGATTTAGACAATTATTTGCAAAAACGGCTTTAAAGGTAAGCTATTATTTGTAGAATAATGATGTTTTCATATAATTATGGGATCATAGCGATATTTAAGTTGTTTTGTTGAATGACGACTTTATTGACTTGTAAAGTAGAAATAGGAATGTCAAAAGCGGTGTTTTCACAATTTCTATCTTCTAAACTATAAACGATATAAAAATAATTCTTACAGTGACCGATAGATAATTTTAAAATCTAAAAGAATGTGTTTAAAAGTGAAAAATGACCCCCTGTGGCTTAACGGTGTTGTAGCTTGTGGACGGCAGTTTTGGCTAAGTATACGCTTTCTGAATAAAATGTTTTCGATATTACGAACAATTTTTACTATAGGATCAACCCGTAAAAAAACATCGTGGAATGATATTTTTTTTTGCAAATAATAGCTAAATTTTCAATCTGATTTCATGGTTTGTTCCCAAAAATGTTTACAATGACGAATACAAAGTTATTTTGAAATTAAATAGATATTTAGAAAGGGTATAAATTAAGCTGAAAAGCAGTGATTCAGATCATCGTTATCAATAACTTTTACTATGGAACGAAACTGGAATTCAAGAAACTATGGATTATATGATATAGGGACTATGATAATGTAAACTAAATAATCGACCAAGTGCGTGTCGGACTCGCGCACGAAGGGTTCCGTAACGTATGGGAACCTTTAAATATATTTTATTTGAATTTAATTACATATTTTTGACATCAAGATCAAGAGGTAGTGACACCCGCCTTACATCAAGAGGTAGTGACACCCGCTTTACAATCGTGAGGTCGTGGGTTCGAAGCCCCGGTCCCGTACCAATGAGTTCTTTGGAATTTATGTACGGAATTTCACATCACTGGCTTTTCGGTGAAAGAAAACATCGTGAGGCAACCTGCGTACGTCCTGAGAAGAAATTCGATAGCGTATGTGAATCCACCAACCCGCACTGGGCCAGCGTGGTGGATATGGCCCAATCACCTTTCGTGGGTAGGCCTACGTCCTGCAGTGGACTATTAAAAAGGCTAGTACAGTACAGTACAGTACATATTTTTGAAGTTAATAAATGTTCTATGAATTTTTTAAGTATCTTCCTGTTGCCGTTATTAATATTGAGCAAGAAAAATCACGTTTCTTGTATGAGAGCCCTGAAATATTTATTTTATTTATTTATTGAATTTACTAAATACTCTATGTTTACTTCAAGCATCTACCTATTAACTAAAAGTTCTAAAAGGTTTATTGTATGGGAGCCCCCCTCAGTAAATATTTATTTTATTCTGTTTTTAGTATTTGCTGCTATAGCGGCAACGGATATACATAATTTGTGAAATGTCTAGCTATCACGGTTCACGAGATATATCCTGGTGGCTGACTGACGGACGGAAGGATGGACGGACAGACTGCGGAGTCTTAGTAACAGGGTCCCTTTGGGTACAGAACCCTAAAAATGGCTTAATTTCCTATAACTAGGATCGCGCATAGCCGCGAGCACTAAACTCCGTTTGCTAGCGAGCGCGAACGTCGCTTTGGAAAGCAATCCGTATTTATTTCCTGAACTACGAGTAAAAGCTTACCGAAAGCCGGAAATTTACTTTGGTGCGGATAGGGCTGCTATATTGTTGTAGACTTGTCCTGAAATCTTAGGGTTTTTAGCCTCTTCTTATGATTTCTAGACTTAGAAAACTTCAAAAGGCTGAGAATTTTTTGACCGACGAACCAACCGCAGGAGGAAGGGGACCTTCAAAAAGAGTCTTGGGCGATTCGCCACTCAGGCCGAATCGACTCAGGACTCCTCAATTCGACGCGTATACATAATATATTTTTTTATGTATAACCTAACCTAACTGCAATAACCTAACCCAATGCATAACTTTTTTCATAGTAGTCCTATTTTAATGATTCTTTTTTTTATTGGAAGGAAAAGACTGCGATATTGATCTTATTTAAATTTTATCGAAATCGGCAGAGCCATTTTTGATAAATCAATAATAATGTGAAAAATGCTACATCGATCTGTGCGAAATATTCGCGAATTCTGTACACGGGTGAAGTCGGTCATGCTATTTTTTGCAAGAAATAATTATAGAAATAGCAAAGCGAAGTGTGGAGGGGATATCTGCGCATGGGTTTAGTATGGCGGTCACCATGCGCAGTCATCCCCTCCACACTACCCTCAGTGCTACACTTACGTGCCGCTATCTATATCAGCCTTATCAATAGTCCACTGCAGGACGTAGGCCTAACCCACACATGGTGATTAGGTCATATCCACCACGCTGGCTCTGTACGGGTTGGTGGATTCACATACACCGTCGAATTTCATATGCAGGTGTAAAAATCCGTACATAAATTCATTCCAAAGAACTCATTGGTACGGGACCGGGATTTGAACCAACGACCTCACAATTAATAGGTTTGACTTGAACTTGACTTGAAGTCCGTCGTGGTCTAGTGGTAGTCCTTACAATCGTGAGGTCGTGGGTTCAAATCCCGGCCCCGTACCAATGAGTTCTTCGGAATTTATGTACGGAATTGAACACCACTGGCTTTTCGGTGAAGGAAAACATCGTCAAACAACTCACGTACGTCCGTAGAAGAAATTCGATGGTGTATGTGAATCCACCAACCCGCACTGGGCCAGCGTGGTGGACATGGCCCAATCACCCTTTCACCCCGGTGATTGGGACAGTGCAGTGGACTATTAAAAGGCTTATACAGTACAGTACCACTTGACCACCAAGGCCATATCAAAACTACAATACAATAGAAATTGAAACTGGTTAGTCGCAATTTGATTTAGCACAATTTATCTAATACAGATTTTACATTTTTTTTAAATTTATTGTTACTCTCCTCGAATACCAGGGTCCGTGCTCTTTGTTACATGTAGGTATTATTTGTTCGTGTATTTAGATTGAAACCAGCCGGACTGGCATACGCACCACGACATCATTTTATCGACATGCCAAAACGAGACAGAGTTATGGTGAAGTATAATATCTGTCACTTTTTCACACATTGCCATAAATAATGTCTTGGTACGTATGCTCGGCTGGCTGGACAACTAAAGAGACAGACAAATAACTGAGACGATTAACTAAACAATTTAAAATATTTTTTTTTAATGACTTCTTAAGTGATATTAGAGCTCAGCTTCAATACGTAGCCTTTTTTAAGAGCGACGAGTGTAAATTTCGAAAAAGAATGAATTTAAATATTTTCAGATTTTTTCGTGACTTTTAATTTGTTCATGGCAGCTCTAGATGGGAGCCATTTCAGTTCTCTTACTCGGAAAATTTTATGCAGGCTTGTAGCTTAATCGTAGAAAGTAGCTGCCTTAGCCTGCTAATCACGTTATAAGAGAAAATGCTGGGAAAATTCCTAGAGCTGTACTTAGCATTTTGTTGCATAAATTGATAGACAGTTTTTTTAATCATTAAAAGTAAACTAAGTCAAAGGCAAAAATACATAAAAAATTGGTACTATACTCATTGCACTATGGCATGGTGCGGGTGACAGTTGCTTTTTCAATTTCATTAGGGTATCATTTAATTTAATACAGTTATTAATTATTTTATGTATTACTTATGTGGTACAGCTGTCATAATTTGTTAATTACTTAAGTTAAACCCTAATTAAATTAAAAAAACAACTGTTACCCGCACCATTCTACAGCATAAATAGTGTAAGTAAGTAAATAAAATTTCTTCAAATACAATGCATTCTCGAAATTAAACTATTTCATTTATAATGCTTCCCACACTATGTTAATTTCAAATATAATTTCAAAGTCGTGGCCGCAGGTTTTAATTTAACCAATATTTACCATTAGCAGTATTATTTGATTTAATCATATTACAATCACGATAATTACTTTATATTTAACATGCTTTTATGAAATCGCAAACAAAATAATTAATAACTGTAATTTTCCTGAAAACTCTGTCTGTATCAGTACCAGCCTTTTTAATAGTCCACTGCAGGACGTAGGCCTACCCACGAAGAGTGATTGGGCCATATCCACCACGCTGGCCCAGTGCGGTTTGGTGGATTCATAATAAACGAAATACCACCATTTTTCACTAATTATCACTGATAAAAACACAAGTTTAACAAAATAATACAATGAGTTTTCCTTGCGATTAATGTTTATGTTTGTCCATCTAGAGTAACTTAGTGGCCTAAAATGTTGGTAATCAAAAAGTAGCGCGAAATCCCAGCCTCTAGAAAGAAATTAAAAATAATATGATAAATTTTTACTTACCTAGTTGGTCACACAACGTGAGATATTAGAACGTGATCAAAAGTGACCCCGCAATAAACAGAAAATCGCGATTCTTGAAGTCTTCAGGGAACAATGTCTTCTTACTTATGTAGAATCAACATACAGTTTCCGCTCGATCTGTGAGTCGAATGATATCACTTTTCTTCAATTTCATTAATTGCTTTTTGACCTATTTACCTATTTGATTTTAAAAAAAATCTGTCTTCAAGCACCCCTTTGGTGACCTTCGTAACAGTTCTGCTGTTCTATGTTCTAACTTACGCCGACATAACATAACGTCCGCTACAGATACGTTTCAAATCAAGTTATACCTAATAAATGAACAAATACCTATAGGTAGAGCTGAGAGTCTCGTATTGAGCTGTCGTAAGAGAGGTTTCCCTGAAAAGCAAAGTAAAAAACAGCCAAATTGTTGTCAGAAAGTCGCTTATGTGTGGTTCCGTACACGCTGTGTAATATTTGTCCTTGATATTATTTACAAAGATTAATAACAATATCGTTGTACTTTGATAATAATTGGTACTTAATGTTTTTTCTATCAAAAATGGCGTTGATATGAAATAAAACCCGAGTTTGAATGATATTATTGAAAAAAAAATACCTTGATAATGCGGACCGCTAGGGATTGGACTGCCTCGTCTCCGTCACTATTTCCAGACAAACACAATCTGGATACCTTTAAGACAAGAGTGAATAGGCATCTTCTATGTTTACTAACTCCATCGTCGGTCACAACATCGCTTTCCATCAGACGGGTTAGTGGTGAAGTGTAGCCCTATTTTGAATAAAAAAAATATATTTTCGTGGGAATTTCTTGAAAACCAAACTTACAACACATACCTAACACGCACGATGACATACATAATCACGCTGCTGACAGTAATAAAAATAGCTTATTTTTCAATAACATCTTATAACACGGATCTCCAGAAAAAATGTCCGCAGTAGATCGGATTTAAATCTGAGAGGTAGTAAATTGAAACTGTCTCATTCGCGCTACTTAGGGCTTTCTATTAGTGCTAAAAAGCTGGGGACTTAGACCTCTTTTCAAATGAGAAAAAGCAGACGATAAATTGAATGAACGAAATGAACGAAAGCAGCGGTAAATTGAATGAATGGAAAGAAACTACGGACGTTATTTAATCTGGGGACTGGCTTAGGTGCAAACTGAATGGATTTTTACTTTATTTCTTTAAACGGGGTTAAAAGATTCTATTTACAGAGTATTTTTAAAAATGTTAATCCAGCTCAGCTAGTGTAGAATGACAGTGAACTAAAAAAATATTACTAAAGATTTTTAGGTGAAAAATTTAAATACTCGTAGTATGGAATCGAGACTTGAACCCACGAACCTAACGTTTCTAAGAAGAATATTACTGCACTAGATCACCATGCTTTGCTAAATACCGGGTTACTGGTAACGTAGTTATAGCGTAGTTTGTCTAGAAGTCTTAGCGATCACCAAAGTTAAGCAACGTTCGGCACGGTCAATCTTCGGATGTGTGACCGCAGGTGGTATTTACAACTGAGCACTATCGTGGCTCGGGTGACACGTTAAATTGTAGGTCCCGGTTTAGCAATATTAGAAGCCATGAAATCCAGTTTTCAAACCGCCATGGCGGCTTGAAAACTCTGACACCAGGGCTAGCCACCAGGGCTAGCCACCCGGCCTATACAAACTTACTGACTGGTAAGTTAGGATCAACTTATTAAGAAGGATTATTAGGGTTGTGGACGATCCGATTGATATGTACCTAGTACCTAGTAGTGTATAATAGTTTTAGCTTATACAACGTGTAACGGAAAGGCTGTATACATAAAAAGTGGGTTGATACTATACCTTATATAGATGCTGTATTCGAAATTTCGAGACAAAATAACAACATTCACTTATAAAAAAAAATTAAATATGAGTGACTAGAAAAATCTTTTGCACGTAAACAAACATGTCACAACAAGGAGGTGTGGCTGATTTTGATGGGCAAGGTCGTGTTATTGGCCTCACAGCTGTTTAGTGTGATAGTGCTGTGCAAATGTGAATTAGTCATAAAAATGACTAGTTTATCAAAAAAAGATTAAAAATCAGCAAACGAACTTACACGGCTAAACATCTAGTTTGTTACCGTTATCTGATTTGGTACTTTCAGTATGTATACAGTCTTTCCGTTACACGTTGTATATTAAGATAACGTTTATTTGCTCAAAAAGTTACAGGTTTTGGAGTTAGTAAATCTTCATGATGCTTAGAGTAGTGTTAGTAGGTAGGTGCTTAGATTAAATTTACAAACTTCCAGAGTGGAACCCTAAATCTCACACTAGGGTGGTCATGTGTCGTAAGATTTAGTCTCTTCCGCTTTTAGATAAGACATCTCATAATTATTACCTAATGTAATGAAAAGAGTGACTTAACAATGAGTTCTTAGTAATTTACGTAAATACGAGTACAAGTAATTTCCATTTTATATGTATATTAGTGTTGTATTTTGTTAATAAAGGTACTTTACCCGTTAAAAAAACTGATTAAGGGATGTTTTAGTACCTATAGACAACATTTACAAAAAATTCAACCACAAAATCGCACAAAACAGCTGTTTCAAACATTTTGTCAATTATAATAAATGACTGATCTTTTTGAATGACAGTTGTAGTGGTCTAGTCAGTGGTAGTGAAATCCGCCTAACAATCCTGAGGTCGCCGGTTCAAATACCGGGCCAATACCAATGAGTTCTTCGGAATTTATATACGTAATTTCACTCCATTGGTTTTTCGGTGATCGAAAACATCGTGAGGCAAACCTGCATACGTTCATAGAAGAAATTCAATGGCCGATGGCGTACCTATATGAATCTACCTACCCGCACTGGGCCAGAGTGGTGGACATGGCCCAATCACCCTTAGTTGGCAGGCCTACATACTGCGGTAGACTATTAGGTTGGTACAGGTACATAATTTTTTTCCAAGGAACATACAATTTTTTCCGAAGTTGCCCCGACAGTAAAAGTTGTTCATCTTATCATACTAAAGACGCCTTTAAAAAGTTAGATATAAATATAAACTTAGTGTGGAAAGCACTATAAAAATAAAAATAGAAGCCTGGATAAAATTAATCATAAAAACATATTATTTCAGTGAAATAAGCCCGAATTTAAATAACGTGACTTGAAAATTATGTTATGTCTAAAGAATGAATAACAATGAAAAATATTCATTGTGCTTACTATTCTACAAATTTGTATAATGGTACACGAAGAATGGGTGTAATTTATGATCCAACGAAATATATGAAAGAATTTTCATTACATGCTCATAATAATTGAACATTATGGTTTGTTTAACTTTATTATTAGTTGACAGTCGCAAATTGTAAAATACAATAAAGTATCTTAATCTAATCTAATAATAGGTACTTAGGTACCTATACAAAAATCTCCTCTTTAAAATGTTGAAACGACTTGACCGATTTTCAAGATTTTTTTCGTGTATATTTACGTACAGTACGTATAGGTACGTCTAATAATACAAAGTTTTGTACCCCTAGCTAGGTGATAACTCAGATTTTTGACGTGACAACGTAATAAATGAGGTTTATACCGAACCTATAAATCGACCAACGCCGACTGCACGCACAAAAATGTGTCACGTTCCGCCTGAGCCGAGCGTGCAAGCAAGAGCGCGAAACAAGCTATAGAGAGGCACCTAAGTGTTCGGCTTAATTCAGTTGTATATCTGATTCCATAATGTTTCCTTATGATGTACTTAATCACATAAAATTATCTTCCATAAACCAACTTTACAGACCACCAATTTTTATTTCATTTTTAGGGTTCCGTACCTCAAAAAGAAAAACCGGAACCCTTATAGGATCACTTTGTTCACCGTCTGTCCATATGTCAAGACCCTTTATCTCAAGAACGTGTGAAGTTAACTAGTTGAAATTTAAACCATATACGTATATCTATGGTCTCTTACAGTTGTGAAAAAATTAAACTTCTCAGTTACCATAGAAAAAAGTTAGAGCCGTTTATGTCGTAAAAAACAGCATATAAAGACACTCAAGGGATTTAAAACCTACAGGGTACTTCCAATTGACCTAGAACTATCAAATGTGGCAAGAAGCATTGTCTTAGCGTAAACATACTGAAATAAATCTGAAAACTGTACATTTTTAATTAAATCCTAAAAAAAATTGGGCCTAAATACAACAAATATAGGCCTAAAATTTAAATTGACAAAATCGTATCATGTGAACATGTAGGATACCCCCCCATATGAAAGAGCTTCATTAGCACATGCTAAAAAAGGATTACAATGTGTAATTTTCGATGCAGGGCGAGAAAAGTAAAATAAAAAAAACTTTTTTCCATTATTTATTTATCCTATACATAGATTCAACATCACAATTTAGTGAAATTTTGAAGATTTGTACGGAACCCTCGGTGTGCGAGCCTGACTTGCACTTTTCCGTTTTTTATATGGGAAAACAACTTTTGCTGATTTAGATAATATATTAAATCACATTTTCAGAATAAAGATTTCAAACTTATTTTTCTTTTGTTCCAGCCAATTTGGCGATACTTTTGGCTGCTAAAGTTGGGCTGTTCAAGATATGTCTAGGCATAGCGATAATAATAGGAGCAATGAAGCTTTTAGTGATTATGGCGTGGTCACTAGCCATTTTCAAATACGTCCCAGTTCCATACATTTACTACGACACGGCTGATTACAAAAAGTCACAGTTTCATTTTGACCCTTACCTACATGATCATAAACATTATAATGACCATGATCACTCTCATGGCCATGACCAAGATCATGCCAACTATGATCCATTCCATTTTCACGACAGATTTAGCACAGATACATCAAGCAATACAATTTTGGATTCCGTCTTGAGATATTTTAATATTGATTTGAAATAGGTGTGTAAATATTTTATTTTACATATTACTTTTATTTGTAACTAAAAATTGTTAAAAATTACAAACACTGCGCGTCTTGCGCGTGAAAACAATGACTTAGAGCGTCCATTTAAAGTTCTTAATCGTTTTAATTCCGGGTTAAAACAGGCCATACCTATATTATATAGTACCACCACCAGTGGCATATAGTACCTGTATTTTCTTTTCTAAACTATAGATTTTTATGTCATTATTTCAGACACTTAATAGTTTTTTTCTTTGTCCACAGTTCATTTCTTCTACGTAGTAGCGACGAAGCTTTTTGTATTGAAGATAGTCTACGGCGCCATCTTCTACGCCTTGATCGTAAAAGGATGGCATTTTGTCTCGTGGTTCATTCACTACTTGAAAGAGAAGAAATCGCACGAACACCACGAGTACATAGAATATGACCACGAGCCGTATCACCATGATCATCATTATGGCCATGATCACTATGGCCATGATCACCATGGCCATGGCCACGACAGCTATGGGCCATATGCGTATGAAAAACATGGATATGGAAGTGATAATTTTAAGAATAATTATAGTTATAAAAAACCGATGTACGACGCAGATGGCTCTTATTCCGTTAAAAGTTGATAATGGAAAAAGATTTTCTAGCATTTGTACCTACTTAGACGATTTGCTCAAAATTTGTGTAGTTCGTAGAATAGTTTTTACTTTTAAGGTTTATTTATGTACTTTGAATGAAATGAAAAGTGTGCCATAGAGATAACATTTTAAAAGATAGGTATTTATGTACTATACAGGGTTATTTCTAATCAATTAGCATCCTTCTAGGGGCTTATTCTTTACATCAAAACTAACAACTTTTATTCTAAGACTTTCGTCAAAACTAAAAAAAAAAACAGCTGTTCCATACATTTTGTCGCGGGTGAACTAAATTTTTCTATGGATTAACAAAAATTTAGAAATTGTAGAACAAAAGTTGTTAGTTTTGATGTACAGAATAAGCCCCTAGAAGGATGCTGATTGGTTAGAAATAACCCTGTATAAATGCAGCATTGCGACACATGCTAACTTCAATGTACATACCTCGTATTACACAGCACAGTATTATTTAGGTAGGTACTATTTTTATCTAAGACTTGCTCAATGAAAATAGATTACTTTAAATACAGTTTCAGTATTGTATGTTACATAATTTATATGAAACAAACAAGATCTTTTTAATCTGTCGATGCCGTGCTTAGCTATGAGATTGTTTGAAGACAAGATAACATACGTGAGATGTAAGCTCCAACAATACAAAACTTTATAATTCTGAATATCTTTAAGACAAGAGTGAAACGTATCTTCTAGTTCTATAAACTCCATCCTCGTCTGCAACTTTGCTTTCGATCAGGCGGGTTGGTGGCCAAATGTAGCATATTATTAATAAAGTAAAAAATCCGGGAGAAAGTTTTGTGCTGCGGAATGCATGTAAATAGTAAGTATATGTAATATGTTGGTATGTAAGCATTATGTTTAAATTTATTTGTATTTAGCAAATATTAAATTATTTTGGTGATAACATTTCGCCTGTTTTATTAAACTATTGACAATATTAGTAAGACAGTCTCGCATCTTACCTGTATAGTCCATCGGCCAAAATTATCCATGATACTTAAGTTATAACTAGCGGACCCGACAAACGTTGTTTTGGCATAATATTATTTAAAAAAATGTCATCAATAAAATTTGCTACTATAAATTGAGATATAAACTATCCTATCGCTCAAGTTGGATCAAAGTTTGGTTAAAATCGCTTCAGTAGTTGAGAAGTTCATCGTGGATAACCAACGTGACATGAAATTTTTCTAAATAAAGAAGAAAGATATTACCTTTACCTTTATTTATAATACCTCCATATTATTATTCAATTCAATTCAATTCTTTATTAATATAAAACTAAGTAACATGACAGTGTTAATGTTAAATACTAAAGCGTTACTTATTATGAATGTATGCTGATTAAGTACTTCTGAAAACATTTTCCAACGTCAGTAGTGTAGAGAATTCGCGAATAATAAATCACGTACGTGGACAAAATGCATTCAAATTGCTAGAACAAATCTTTGTACTCGATTCGAAGGAATTCTTAAAGCAAGAACCAATGGAAGAATAATTTCCGCTGTGGAGAATTTCTCCAGGCGTTGAGTTTCTTTCCAAATCGAATAAGTATAAGAGCAGTTGAGTGCAAAATCTTGTCTATCTTGTTATTGCCACTGAACTATTTAATTCCTAGAATTAACTAGAATATAATAGTAGGTGAACTATATCTCAATAATCTAATTTAATCAATAAACTACAGTATGTCACGGGCTTTATATCGCAGTTCACTTATTTTGTACGAGTCGGCCGTCGTCGCCGCGCTGACAGAAATAAACAGTAAAACTACCTCACATGCATAAAACTAAATATTTTTATACTGCTGATTTTTAGGTACTTTGGTATATTTATAGTGTTGCCGAAATTCCACGATGTTTTTATAGTTTGCTTTTTACTTTTTATTTTGGATAAGTCTGCACTTTGCGCTTTAAAACAAGAATGTACTTATGAAAAGTGTGTAATCTCAGTAAGCGAATTTTTGTAAATTCTTTAGAGATTATTAAATATTCTTAAACCAGAACTATCTAGTTTTAACCCAGTTTCAAAACTGAGATGGTAATAGTGTCAGTTTTGTACTACACTGTACTCTGTAGCGGATTTATATATTTAAAAAAAAAACAATAAGCTGAGTTAGCTAAAGATTAGAGTGGCAGAATTTAGGGGCTGGCCAATTCGTAGTCAAAATTAGCTCAGTAATAATTTCTCTTATCTAGACCCGTGGAAGCGCGCACAGCCATGTGTTCAAATAATACTTAACTATAACATTAGATGATTAAATAAACTAGAAACAGGAATAAGTATAAATAATTATTGAAATCATACAAAAAGTGATTGACAATATATAAGTAAGTTCGTATATGCCGAGTGTCTAGCCCTAGTGTCACAGTTATTAACACTTTGCCTTTTAACTTAAGAACTCGCGTTTCCAAAAAAAAATACTTTTTGATTGATGATTACGCAGCAATGACCTATATATTCAAATTTTTAAAAATAAATTAAGAAACTTCAGGATATAAGCTAAATGTTTTTTACTGTGAAAACATGATTAGTGAAAATTTTCTCGATAACTTTTCTCGTCAAAAAAGTGTCTCCATAAACACATTTTTCGTTGTTTCTCCGAAAATATTAGTTGCTGCTTAACCGAGCGAACGAAGTAAGCGTCCCATTTTTGACGATTTTGATTTCATCTGTCCGGATGTTGATTCTCCACTACAGGTCACATATTATTCAACGAAAATTGACGAAACTTGGTACACGAGCTGTAAATATTTTTGTAATTTATTGTCGTCAGTGATTTTTGATCGATGATATTTCCCAAAACAGGGGGAATATGCTGTCGCGCTATTTACCTTTCACCCGTCATCGAAAATGTTTCACAAGATCGTTTAATATCTAGATCCTAACTCGATATACGATCAAGACAGAGTGGAGATACAGGCTTATGAAGACTCAGTTAAACAGATGCGAAGTGTATTGTTTAGTGAACTAGCTAGAGTGCGTTTCACGAATCAAGTCCCGCGGTTTAAAGTGAAACTAAGTAATTATAACGCCCTGAAGCGTAGCTCTGACAGTTTTCTTTCAAGAAAAGTGCTCTAGTAACTCTGTATGAGTAAAACTAGAGACCGCATCACGGCAGGAGTCCCGAGAAATAACTGAAACTATTTTTAACGTTTCGGCCATGCGATTGTGGCGACGAGTCTGGGGGACTTCTTTCGTGAAACGCACTTTACCTACTCGTTTATATCAAACATCATAATATAGTATAAATATATCAAATACCAAGATACTTATAACCCGGTCTCTCACTATGGGCCTTATTAGTAAGCTCCAAGTAGCCCAACGAGCCATGGAGAGGGCTATGCTTGGAGTTTCTCTGCGAGATCGAATCAGGAATGAGGAGATCCGTAGGAGAACCAAGGTTACCGACATAGCCCAGCGGATTGGCAAGTTGAAGTGGCAATGGGCAGGGCATATAGCGCGGGGAACTGATGACCGATGGGGTCGAAAAGTTCTCGAGTGGAGACCACGTACCGGCAAGCGCAGCGTAGGACGTCCACCCACAAGGTGGACGGATGACCTTATTAGGACCGTAGGATCGCACTGGATGCAAACCGCTATCAACCGGTCTTATCGGAAATCATTAGGGGAGGTCTATGTCCAGCAGTGGACGTCCTATGGCTGAAATGATGATGATGATGATTATATAACCCGGCAATGGTATCTATGCAGTATATCTTCTCATACAAATAGTCGGAATGCGAATCATACCTACGCGGCTCGGAGTTCAGGTTTGTAAGAGTGCTTCCACTCTGCCCCACCAAAGCGCCCCACTGGTAGGGCAGATTCCACTGGTCTAAAAAGTGAGTGGAATCTGCCCCACCAAGATGGGATAAGTGGGGCAGATTCCACTCCAAAAAATTAAGGAGTGGAATCTGCCCCACCAGTGGGGCGCTTTTGTGGGGCAGAGTGGAAGCACTCGGTTTGTAATCAGTAAGCGTGCGGTTTATCTACCGGGCGGGCGGCCCTAGCGCGTGTCACGTACTGCGTGGCCACGCGGGGCTGTAGGTATTTATTTGAAGGACAGGGCCGAGTCGCAATAATACAATTACCGTGCCTGTAGGTACCTAAGTAGAGTATGGCTGAGAATCGAGGGGGAGCAGGATATCTCAATCAAGACCCTGGCTGCTGACGCAAGGAGGGTCTTAATGATGAACGATGGCTATTCTGCGAGTGTTTTTATTATTCTTTTGCATTAATATTTTTATTATTATATTTTTACACATGAAAAAGTAGGTACAAATTAGAACTTAAATCTAAGACGAGGAATTCAGATACCTAAATGATATTTATTTCACAATAAATATAAGAAGCAAGAAGAGAAGCGGTCACATTAACTCGACGCATCGCATTAATTTTTAAGCAACTTTTACTCGATCTTAATAAACAGGTAGAATCTTATCTTTTATAGAAGATGGCTTGGAACCTTTCGTGCGGGAGTCCGACTCGCACTTGGCCGGTTTTTTGCACACCGTACTTGAGCGCCAAAATAACGTCACATGGTCAAGCGTCTAGTTAATGTGACCGCGTTGTACGTGTGTACCTTGTTTCATAGGGCGTAGCATAATTATTGATAACGTCGTAGGTAATTACTTAATCTTAATAATACTTATTGCACAAATCTTGAATTAAGTTACCTAATTTTTCTTAAATAGGACTAGCTAGGTATATTGCAATGGTTATTCATTTTTATCTTCAAAGCATTCGTTTAATTTATAATAACACTTCTGTACTAGAAAATGACGAAGTTTCTTGATTTCTATTAAGAGGTATTATAAAAATGATGTCGTTATTCGGGTATACCTATTTCCATACGAGAGTTGAATAAAATTAATTTAGGCAATGATTATTATCTTGTAGGCTGTACTTAAACAACGTCTAAAAATACACCACTACTAAATAGCAAAGTAAAAACCCAGCTTAATACGCAAACTGGTCGGTAAAATATATTGTTATAATTGTATTAATTTATTCATCATAAAAAACCTTACAAAAAGATAAGTTACAATAAGACATTTGCTAATTTTTTCGGTTGTAAAACAAAAATTTGAAAGACATACTGCGGGCCCCAAACTAGGCAGAAAAGTCTGTATCTTGGGTGCCTCAACATAAAACTATTTACTAGTAAATTTTACTCAACAATGCTGTTCTCAAAACGCTTAAATGGATGAATTAACTAAATAACAGTTGCTATTGATACTTAATATAATTTATGGCTAAAGTGGCAGTTCGAAGCTCAGTAGAATGAATGTGCGAATATGATTTAGTACTATTCTATTCAGTATACATATAATCCTACTAACTTACCGGAAAATTCCTCGTATACCACATATTTGCGTACTTAGTCACTAATAGTATGGCATTGTCAACGTCGCCGCCCCACTAATGCGTGTTGTACAATACTCTATGTTACGTAGGTACACTTTAGAGACCAGACATAACATCTTACGTGACTAGCACGTTGGTGCAGCGTGTTGATAACGTGCATTTCTTGTTAACCATCGTCGTATCATCCATAGGATTTCCGTCCATCATCCATCAGACATAGGACGTGCAATGCTAGACATATGATAATTCTCCCCTATGGATTTCCAATAAGGCCGGTTGGAAGAGACCAGGGGCCTTATTTTGTAAGCGCTCTGGCGTTCGGCTTCGCTTTTCCTCCCGCTCGCTCTCGCGGCGTGAGTAACTGGCGCGAGCAGGAGAAAAAGCGAAGCCGAACGTCAGAGCGCTTACAAAATAAGGCCGCTGCATCCAGCGCGTTACTGCGATCTTTATTATTATTGTGTGTTTATCTATTCGGTGGAAGTCCTACGTTGCGCATGCGGGTCCGTGGTTTCCATTCAAGAACTTTTGGCCCCATCGGCCATCCGTGCTTTCAACTATGTGCCCTGCGCATTGCTTTTTTAATTTGCTGATCCGCTAGGTAGGACGTCCATTACTGAAAATCGTAGCTTTGGTGGTAAACAGAGGACAACATTTGACGCGATACCGTCTTATAAATCGATGAACGCCGGCTGCACGCACGAAAAAGTGACGTTCCGCCTGAATCGAGCGTACAAGTGAGAGCGCGGAACAAGCGGTAGAGGAACTATTATATACTTATGACGTCATGACGTAAAATTATTGTCAGTAAAAGGGTTTTACAGACAACCAATTATTAATAAAATTAATTACCATTGGGATTATGAAAGTTGGAATTTCACGGTGGTGAAGAGAGTTAATTATCATAATATTTTGTGGGTTCTCTTCACCGCCGAAGCGACGAAAAATATGGAATCTCCTTTAAAGATTTGCAGTAAGCAAGAAAACAGTGGCCTGCATTCATCATTTTTGTGCAGTTTTGTTTGTCCATCTACCTAAGTAGATGGTAAACGATCTAAAATGTGCTTTTTTAACTGGGCAAGTTCCTGAATTAACTACAACAAAATACAATACTAAGCTCATAGTACACACTTAAACAACTACAACATACAAAGCAATTGCATCATCTACAGACCCACGAAGGTCTAACGATTGTTGGCAGCGTGCCCAGCATGCTGGAAACATTACCACGCTGAATGGCAATGCTTATACATTGAGCCAGACAAAGCATTTTGGTCGCAAATTAAATATGCTTTCTGTATTTTGAATTTTTAGCCAAAAGTGGCATAACCGACTCCCACCGCGTACAGAATTCGAATAGTTCGAACGGATCGATGTATCTACGACGTTGTTGATTTTTCGAAAACAACTTCATAACGGTTCACAATTGGAGTAATCGTGCAACATATTTATTTTTAATATAGATGACAATACTACACTACTACTACATAGAAAGCAATTGGATCATCCACAGACCCTTGAAGGTCTAAAGATAATCCAAGTGCTCAAGCCCACTGCCAGTTGGCAGCGTGCCCAGCATGCTGGCAGCATTGCCACGCTGAATGGCAATGCTTATACGTTGAGCCAAATAAACACCAGCATTTTGGTCACGCGTCGCGTCCAATCGTGCAACATACATAACGGAGGACCTGGACCCTTGGGATTATTAGAAACCGTGACGTCAGCTGCGCTACGTCACCATCTCCTTCACCCGGCTCATTCATTGCAAATAACGAAAACACAAATCACAAACAACAGTTTAATTAAATTACGAACAATTAGCACCAAAAATTAACAAAATCACCGCCTATTAAAATAGCAAGAATCTTAGAAACTAACAAATAATAATTAAAATCGCACTCACAATGTTTCTCTTCGAAAATCCGCCGCCAAATGTGCCTCCGCCCGCTGCGACCCCGCATTCCAAAATCAACATGGCGCGGTCGCAGCGAAGTCATAGAATTAATTCACTACTTAATAAGAAATCACTTCATTTATTGTACGGATAATCGAGTGGTTATTATTCAAAATATTTTGAAAACGTTTTGAAAACAATCTAAACAATAATCAAACTATTTTCTAATTACAATAATTGTAACATCAAATTAATCATAGACTACTAGCGCCACGGTGCGGCCGTGCCGTGATACTCGCATTTAAAATAACCCGCCTTTATAATTAAATGGTCAATCTTTAAATCAAAGTTAAATAATCTTTAAACCAAACTAGTGTCGCTTATAAATCGAGAAATGAATTTAGGAATAGACAATTAACAATCACAATAAATTTTAACTAAATAGAAGTTTTTGTTTGCTGTCATAACAACAACAACCCTAAACTTCACATATTCGCTTTTTAAAAACTGTTTTTACATTGAAATAAGTAAGTTAAGTCTACCAATCGAATACTTATCAATAACTAATCTACGCATATTCATGCGTGATAATTGACCCTAATGTGATTGTTTTGGTCTCTGGCGTCGACATACATACAAAACAAAAAAAACATACAGGCCAAGCTGGATGCACGTTTTCCAAATATTATTGGAATCCTTAAAAATCTACGATCAGCAGTGGACGGCTTATAGATAGATAGAGAGAGATGAATTTATATGAATTAGATGCACTCGTCAATCGATAACATCAACCTTGTTATTATTGGTCAAAAATAAATTCACATATCAAAAATTGCAGAGTCTCACGCTTATTATTTCTCTACGATGTAGTAGCACTACGGGGCGGTCAAATTTTTTTGTTTAAACTTTACTTATAGTTTTAGAAAACTACTATTACTGTTATCAATTTTCTGATGTGCGATACAGCAGGCAATACAGCTTGTACCAGCCTTTTTAAGAGACCACTGCAGGACGTAGGTCTACTCACGAAGGTTGATTGGGTCATATTCAAAATTGTTTTGTCACCGTTGATTGATTGGGTTTGTGCGCGTTGCCTTAAAAAGTTTTCCTTCACCGAAAAGCCAGTGATGTGAAATTCCAAAGCAACTATCTTCTAAGAAATTTGTATGCAGAAACTCTACCTGAAATAAATCTTAGGTAAGTAAATAAAACTTTTATTATTTAGCCGGCTGGTCTTAAATGTAAACAATGTGCCAAGTTGTATTCAAGTTGTTTTCGAGCCTGTAACATGATGCGATCAATACGGGATGAAGTTGTTAAAGTAAACTGAACAAGTGGCTATCTGTGGGGGGAAAGGGGGAGACAATTCAGACAATGTATTTTACACTTCAGCTGTGATTTCAAACGGAACTCAAACAGCCTTATTGGTAGTTGAAGGGATAATTTTATCGTTGGATATTCAGACTTATTGGTAACTAAATTTAAATTTCACTAATTCGGACAATTGTATGGGTGTCGTTTTCGGAAGAAAGGCGAAGAAGATGGCGGATGTCACTTTTTTATAAAAGTCGTCATGGGTATCGTTTCGAGGTTTTCGGGGTTGTAGATTTCAAAAATGACATCCATTTTGTAATTAAAGATGGCGGATGTCACTTTTAGTGTAACAAAGCGGTGTAACCACGAGTCTGGACCCTATTATTTCAATTGGACACACTGGTGCCCACTCTCTTGTTCCTAGTTTGTGACCAATCCTTACTGATTTAAATCTGCAAGTGTATGTGTTGGTTTATTGGTTTGTTCCTCTTTCACGCAACAACGGAGCAACGGATTGACTTAATTTTTTGCATGGACTTGGTTTTAAAAACACATAATAACATGGGCTACTTTTTATTCCAAAAAACTTAAAGGTTCCTATGAGATAGCACATACATCATCAAGGATAGCATATAAAGATTAAATATAAGTTTAGTAAGTAACTTTTAAGATATTTACCTAATATTATAATGTTTGCTATTCCCTACTAGGCAGGGTAGAGTTTACTATGCCCTTATTAGCTTTTAAGAATGCTCTGTATACTATGCAAATAAATAAATTCAATTCAATCAAAATATCACGCAGGCGAAGCCGCGAGCAAAAACTGGCCTGAAAATTAGACGCTTGGCTCTCATTTGCAGTCGGGTAAAAAGAGGCCGAATAAAAGTGAACTTTTCAAAACGGATAGAATAAATAATAATAATAAAATCGCAGAGGCGGTGAGTGGCGACACCGCGAACCCCGATTCCCTGGGGCTAAATGAGACCCCTGATTTCTCTCTTGTCTTAACTGGCCTGTTTGGAGTGGAAACCGCAAGAGCTAAGAACCTAAGCTCTAGGGTGGAAGTGTTAAAGGGCATAACGCCGCTAGTAGCTCTTAGTAAACGCGCAGCACACCTCTCGACACCCTAAGCCGTCCACACCAATGTTGCCCCTCCAGCGCCAATATACGGTAGCTATTATGAGGGGCCCATTTAGCAGATGGCAAGTCACCACTCGCCTGAATATTTGAGGCATTATTTGGCGGGTGCCGTACCTCATTCCATAATCCAGTTTTGTATAACACCCAGAAGTTCACCACAATAACCCATTATTTTTTCAATTCATTACTCACGATAGACTCTTTGTACCTTCACCCCTACAACATAGCTAAATGATGTATAAAAAGGGCCTCTCAGTGTTGGCTTCGGCTCCACTGATGCCCATCAAATAACCGGGCTTGGCCCCAGAGATGTATATCAAATAAAGTGAAATAGTAAAAAAATAACCCTTAAATAATTATTTTAATTTAATTATTTACTATTGAAGTTAATATACCACTAAATATTTTGTGAATATTTCAAGCATCTACCTATTACCATTATTAATATCGAACGAAAAACGTCAAAAAATCAGGTTTGTTGTATGAGAGCACCCCCTAAATATTAATTTTATTTTGTGTTTAGTATTTGTTGTTATAGCGGCATCAGAAATACATTTCCTGTGAATACATTTCAGCTTTCTACCTATAACGGTTCATGAGATACAGCCTGATGACAGACAGACAGACGCACAGCGGAATTTTAGTAATAGGGTTCTGTTTTTACTCTTTCGGTACGGAACCCTAAAAACACGAGAAAAACAGAATTTGTACGTATTTCTTACAAAAGAGGCAATAAAAAATATATGGAACCTAGGCCGCTACCTTAAGACGTACTTAAGTATTAGCTCTATTAATTTTATAAACTAACGATACGAGTATACCTTGTATCATGTGAAATAAATAGTTAGACTATTATTTTCTTTAAAAACGGTCTCCATTTGAATAACTATTAAATTTTGGCCCTCCTAAAAATCTGTCGCAAAACAATGGCCGCTATATGAACTAAGGTCAATTTAAGATTACAACGGTTAATTACATTTAATATGCAGTAAATGCGGATCTATAGCAGCCTATTTGTTTGCCATATTATGCGCTTATTTTGAAGCATAGTACAGATATAAGGCCCACGGTGAAACAACTACTTTTATTTTTTTCGTGAAAAGCAACTGAAAGTAAACTCTCCCAATAAGACTATGAATAAGAACCCGATGTTCAATGGCATCACGTTTCGATGGCGAGCTGTTTTGTATCGTTCGAGTAACGGGCGCCGTTATAGCGTCGTTATGTTTTATTTCTCGCCGTGACAAAGCAGAAGGTGGCGCTGCCATTACTTGGTTGTGAAGACTGGAGTCGACAGATTGGACGCGATTTTTGTTGTGGAACTGATTTGAGTTTGGTAATAAGTTGTTTGAGTTTTATTAGCACGAAGTGTTATTATCATTTGTAGCTTTTTAGGGTTCCGTACCTCAAAAGGAAAAAAAACGGCACCCTTATAGGATTACTTTGTTGTCCGTCTGTTTGTCTGTATGTATGTCAAGACTCTTTATCTCGGGAACGCGTAAAGATATCGAGTTGAAATTTAAACTATACAAGTATATTTATGGTTTCTTGCAGTTGTGTAAAAGAAAAACTTCTCAGTGATCATTTAAAAAAGTTAGAGCCGTTTATGCCGTAAAAACCGCATATTTCGACACTCTCAAAAATCAAAAGCTACAGGGTTCTTCCCGTTTACATAGAACTATGAAATTTGGCGAGAAGCATTATCAAAAAAGTACACATATAGGAATAAATCTGAAAACTGTACCTTTTTGTTTAAATTACAAAAAAATAGGGCCTCAAAAATCACAAAATATGGGTTATTATATAATATGGGGTATTTTTTACGGAACCCTCGGTGTGCGAGCCTGACTAGCACTTTTTATTACGTACTAGAAAACTGACGGATGGTTCTTTGGATTTTTGTTAGTTCTGTCTCTTTTCCGCCATAAGAACTGTACAAAAATGCCTGGAGCAACACGCAATAATCTGGATATTGTAGTTAACGTAGACTTTTAAGTAAATAAAATTGATACAAACAAACCCATACTTACATACAGCTAACCCCTTATCTGAAAAACATGGTATTGGTGAAACATTTAAAAAAATTAACGTTCTTTTGGCGAGCCTTGGTGTCGGTAAAAAAAAGTGGCGGCTGAAATGATTCTTTTTATACTGATAAAGGACGAAGAGAAACCTCTGTGCAGAATTATATCGTTTAAGAGTAATTCTATAAAATTTGTGGAGCTCCGTTTCAGATTACAGGGCATAAGTCTCTCTGCCAAATATCAATTGGAGGCTCTGGAGTCAATTGAGAGGCGAGCCTGGAGGCTGATTGACAACGAAACCTTGTCTAAGTCGCAGCTGCATAGTCTCGAGCACCGACAAAAGGTAGCGTGTTTGTCGGCCTTTTATCGGATACACTTCGGAGAGTGCGCTCAGGAGTTGCACAATCTGGTCCCACCTGCCCCTTTATTCTATCGTACGGCTAGACAGAGGCGACCAAAGCGCCACCCTTTAATGGTGGACATTCCGCGCGTTAGAACTAAGCGTTTCGAATCCTCATTCCTCATACGAACAGCCAGAATGTGGAACGCTTTGCCTGGGTCTGTCTTCCCGCTAAAGTAAAACATGGGTGTCTTCAAATCCCGAATACTTAAATAGGTATCTTCTAAGTAAGCGTGCTACACCCTAGACCGCATATCTGCTCAACATCAGGCAGTATGTAGTCAAACGCAAATCTATACGGAATAAAAAAAAAAAAAGTAATGCTCATAGCAGCTGTTTCTAATTCATCCCCGTAGTAGAGTAACGGTCAGTACGACCGTTCTTTGGATGAGTATAACCACGGTATTAATATGAATGACTCATAAAAATGGCCATCATGGATTTAATTTCTAAATATCTAACGCCAGGGTTGGCCATCCGGCTTAATCGAACGTATGAGGTAATTTTGTTTTATTTTTAAATGATTTAATCGTTTTGTACTATCAAATGCCTAAATGACATTGTAATAGCATTTTAACGACGTATAAATATTATCAAATTTAATTTCAATATCAACATCTAGTGGAGGTGTTTTCATGGCTACAGGTGACATTTCAATTTGTTTTCTAATTTTCAGTTTACTGCGAATACACTGAAATATAACCAGGAAGTTTTTACCTCTTGTAAAACAATTGCCAGAAAATGTTTTGAATCAAAAGTTGAAGATACATCAACAATAAACTACTTACTTGAATACAGAGCCTCATAGCCTTACACGCAAATTTATGGCTTGATGATTTTCCCTACCAAGAAATGAAGACGAGATTTCCTTAGAATGAAGCCTTACAAAACTGTGTACTCGTACCTCGATATAATCCTTTTAAGCGTATTCTACAAGCGCCCTATTCACATGTTTATGTATGGTTTCATCCACGGGACAAATACGTCGTAAGTTAATAATAGCAGCGTTCTCCGAGAACAATGCTGGCTTTTCTCATGCCAACAAACAATAAGAGATTCCGAGCATTCGAGATGAGGGCGTTAAGAACATGCTGATGCGGGAGACGCCGCAGCCGTGCCTTCCCGCCGACTGTATAAAACATAATTTATATCACACATTAACATAAAGAACAGTGACATAAAACCAAATTATTGCCGCATAACCTGAAGTGAAATGAAAACGTATCGCATTTAATAAATAACATTTTATTCGTAAAACAAACTTAAATAATAAGCTTCACATATCACTCGCAAAGATTATTTTAGGCCCTTTGCTGGCGAAGCCCGGTCAGTCTTGTCTCGCGCGCGGTCGCATGTCACATTCACTCAGTTTCAGAGATGTCCACTGCATATTCCAGACCATTGTCACCGCCGTCGTCCTTGGTAACTTCGTTGTCCTTCGAGGTTTTGGTGTTTTTCAGCTCCTTCTTCCGGATTTTACCGTGCGCCGTTGTTGCCTCGACGAAGTCTAGCTGTTCTAGCGGGGTCACTGATGAAGTTTGCGCTGCCTGGACTTCGGTTTCCTTTTTCTCGGTAGTTGTGGTCTCGGTGGTTTCAATTGTTGGTCTTCTCACTTCGATAGGGACCTCTCTCTCGGGCGGGGGAGGAGGGATCTCGTGTCTAGGCGCAGATATCGACAGGACTCCATTTTCGTATACAGCAGTCACTTCGTCTTCCTTGCATCCCGTTGGAAGCGCGAAGTTCTGTACGAAGCGGTTCACCATGAAGTGCGAATCTTCATTTGCCTCCTTGCGACGTCCTTCAACGATCACAAAGCGGTTCTTAACTCGCACCCTTAAATCTTCCGGTTGAAAGCTCTTGACAAATAGATCAATCTCGCACTTGTTCTTGTTCGACACGAGCTTGGGGTCTTCTAGAGGGTTCCCGGTTTGGAAGAGGTCGTACCACGGCCATAGTTTGACGCGAGGGGGGAACATGTAGTGGACAAGTCTGTCCATGAGCGCAAAGGGGTCATCTGATTGTTTTGATTTTCTGGCTTCATCGCAGGTGGCGGAAGCCGCGAGCGCGATTAGAAAGACGTACGAGTAAATGTTGAGCATGTTCGTTCGTGGTTAGAGGGATACTTGCGGCGGGCCGGAGTGGCGCGGGCTTTTATAGCGTCGGTGTCTGGTTCGAGAATGTACCCGAACCTCCTCCATTGACGGTGGCCGGCGGCAGGCGCCCGCAACAGTTCCGTGAAAGTATGTTGATACAGATGTATGTTATGACGCCGTGATTCATTGTGTGGGTTATGTGTTTGTTTACCATTAGTCATCGTTTGATGGTGCTCTTGTTTTTCTCTGAAGTTACACAACCTTGTTTGCGGAGACATATTCTTTAGTCGTAATTGGTGTTTTGCACCTGTGCCTATTTGTTATTATGTACTGGACCGATACTTATTTCATGATTTACACCTGGATTTAAAGTTTTTTTCAATACTTGTACCGCTGACACAACAAGCAGAAGTTTCAATGTTGATAATGAGGTCAGCTTTTTGACTGCTAATGACTGTACAAAAATTAAGGGATATTAGGCGACGAGCTTGTCACACCACTGGCTTTTCGGTGAAAGAAAACATCGTGAGGCAACCTGCATTCTTCCGTAGAAGAAATTCGATGGTGTATGCGAATCCACCAATCCGCACTGGGCTAGCGTGGTGGATATGGCCCAATCACCCTTCGTGGTTAGGTCTACGTCCTGCAGTTGACTATTAAAAGGCTGATACAGTACAGTATAGTACAGGCGACGAGCTTTGCCCCCGTTTTAACCCGTTATCAGATTTTATAGGCCTGCCAAAAAAATCTATGCTTTTAAATTTTACTGCATTAGCCTTTTTAGTTTCACCCTTGTACATAGGCCAATCCATCAAAGGCCATATAGTGACATATAATTATTTATATATTTCGGTATACAAAGTATTCAAATAAAACTGAATTTACAAATGCCTAAATGTACCAACCATAGAGATTTAATTTCAATTATAACAACAAACTCATCAAGAAAGAAGAGAAAACGTTTCAAAGAAATTAGAAATCTTGGTATTTCCCAACTATTTTCCTCAATATTTCATCCAAACACCGGCGCGACGAGTTGACGACTCCTGCGCACCAATACGGGCCTATGTGCACACACACATACTAGGCCGTTGAACCTGTGTGCAAGTACCGTTAACAAAAACAATATACCAATACGATGTATATCATCAACGCATGCGCAGTTTGTAGGTCATTTTGTGCTATTCAAGCGTGACTGGAACTTACTTTTGCTTTTTGTTCAAGAAAGAAATGGCGAGGTTTTGTTTGGTGTTTCTGTTTTTTTATTAATGGCGCTTTCTTGCGAAGCTTTGTTGGCAGATAGAGTGAACGTTTATTACCCGCTATTCATTTCTAATGGAGGTTAAGTTGCCTGAAATTAAATAGAAACTTGCTATTATATGATTTTGGTCATTACATTTTATAGTAGTGATTATAGTGAAGTTCTTCATGTTTTCAACTGATTTTGAAATGAAAATTTGATGTTTATCGGTCGATTTTTTGTATGTTCGCCAAAATAGACACATTAAGCCAAACTAAGTTAAACATTTTGACTAGATCAAATATGATTATATATATATATATATATATTATTTCGAATAGGTTCGCGTTTGACTACACACTGCCTGATGTTAAGCAGATGTGCGGTCTAGGGTTTAGCGCGCTTACCTAGAAGATACCTATTTACTCGGAATTTGAAGACACCCACGTCGTACTTTAACGGGAAGACAGACCCAGGCAAAGCGTTCCACATTCCGGCTGTTCGTATGAGGAATGAGGAAATAATATTGAAAAATACACAGAAATAGCAAACTTTGTGGTGAACCTTCGCCCTTTGAAATGCTATAAATATGCGCTATCCACGCAATGGCACGCGAAAAATAGACAAACCTAAAATCCAATATATTTTTTAGCTGAAACAGACAGAAATATAGAGTGTTTTTATTTGATAGGAGCAAATACCGTCACAAACCTACCAGCCGGCTTTCATAGCAATGGAAAAAATCACTCTGTGCTAACGTTACCAGTTTTATTACGTGTACCGCTCGCAAATAAATTTACGTATGTCCACCAAACTACCATTTAAAAATAAACTTTCGAGCCAGATGTCACACAGTCGCAATTCCAACGAAACTAGTTTGATATATCTAATACGATGCATTACCATGTGATTGAGTACATTTCAAGGGCGTAACGAAGTAATTTTCCGAAGATTGGATTAGAACAGTAAACCTTATCGCGGTGCGATGCGGTTGAATTTTGTGTGTTTTAAAAATGGTACTTGTTAAATTTTTCTAGAACAGTGTACCGGTTTGTCGTAACAACAAAATTGTAAACAAACGTTATCGTAACCGGTAAGCCTGATGATAGGGGGAGGCGCGGGGAAATCACCGCATTGCTTTCGAAGGTTGAGTGAGAGACCACCATAGAAGGCAGAGATTTGATAACATCTATAGCACATTTGTATGCACATTTTTGTTGGAATATGATACAAAAACTAATCTACCTCACTCTAACATGTAATGCATGTGAGTGTTTCTCTTTCCTTACGACGTTTACATTATAGTAAAATACCCCTTTGTTCTACAGCTTTAATGCTTAGCCTACTTATTATGAATTCCTTACTACTGTTCTTATAGAGCTATGCTAGACAACACTCGTACCTATCCTATCAAATATCGGTAAATAAATGATTTATAATTTAAACCGATTAACTAAATATTTTATTTCTGGCGTCCAAACCCTTTTATTCATTAAACTATTCTAAGTAAGATGAGTGAGTGATATGAGTATCTATGAAGTGGATAGGTGACCTTATTAAGACAGCAGCGTCACGGTAGATGCAAGCCACATATTAGCAGTCTTAAATAAGTATACTGCTAGGCAAAGGCTTTCCCTATAAATAACCATCGCCTAGCAGTATACTATATAGCTGAGAAATAGAAAAAGAATATTCTAATTGAAAAGCTTTCCTTCAGAATCGGCTTAGCACCGGAAGTACTCGAAAGTCGAACAAATATAAAATTTTTCATGTTTTCATACATATTTGAATATGAAATCTGCTAATCCTAATTTCGATAAGCCCTTTAATTTGACTTTTCATGTGAAAAAATCTAGCGCATTTTTCGCTGCTTTTACAAAATTTTCAAATTATTACGTAATTATTTATCATTTTGTTATTAGTATTTTTTATTTGTCACCTTGAGGCGACCGCAAATACTGGTAAACTTTTATAGAAAAAGCTCTATACATATTATATAACAAGATTATTTTATGCAAAAATTAGCATGACCGACTTCACATGTCTACAGAATTCGCGAATATTTCGCACGGATCGATGTAGCATTTTTCACATTATTGTTGATTTATCAAAAATGGATTAGCCGATTTCGATAAAATTTAAATGTGACCAATTTCGAATTATACTCTTTCGAACAAAAAAAGAATTATTGAAATCGGTTTATTACAAAAAAGTTGTGCGTGGTTATACATAAACGTTTATCAAAATCGTTAAGGGCGTTTTGATATTCAAATTTTATAGAAACAAATAAACACGCAAATAACTATCCATCCATCAGCCATAGGACGTCCACTGCTGGACATAGGCCTCCCCTATGGATCTCCAATAAGACCGGTTGCTAGCGGCTTGCATCCAGCGCGATCCTGCGGTCTTAACGAGGTCATCCGTCCACCTTGTGGGTGGACGTCCTACGCTGCGCTTGCCGGTGCGTGGTCTTCACTCGAGAATTTTCCGACTCCACCGGTCATCAGTCCTGTGCGCTATGTGCGCCCTACCCATTGCCACTTCAACTTGCCAATCCGCTGGGCTATCTCGTCAAATAACTTTACCTACTTACAATTATATATGTACCTACAAGAATCGCTCGTTTAAAGCTGTAAGATATGTAGTGCGCGTTTTATGCCAACGACGGGAGAGTAGGTTAGGTACCTAAGTTAACTTTCATAGTAATTTTATTATATTGTGAAATGCGAAAGTTTGTTTATTTGTTAGTTTATTCATCTTAAACGCAGCTACAATGCGGCAGATAGGTACTTAGTTTTAACTTTTTGCAAAGCTATAGTTAGAGTAGGTAGTAGAAAGTGCTGAAAACTCTTTGTTGCAAAAATCCGTTGTCTTTACTCAACTACCCAAAAAGGAGTGTAATGTTTTCAGCGTTCGTCTAGTTATGCAAGTGTGTATGTATTCGATTTTCTTTATTTCACAAAAAATCGCAAACGGCTGAACCAATTTCAATGGGAAATTCAACATTATAACTTGGCTGCCTGAAAAAGATTGCTACTGGCTACTGATGATATGGCTGTCATTTCATTGCCATAATTTTTAGGGTTCCGTACCTCAAACGGAAAAAACGAAACCCTTATAGGATCACTTTGTTGTCCGTCTGTCCGTCTGTCCTTCTGTCCGTCTGTCCGTCTGTCCGTCTGTCCGTCTGTCCGTCTGTCCGTCTGTCCGTCTGTCCGTCTGTCCGTCTGTGTGTATGTCAAGACTCTTTATCGCGAGAACGCGTAAAGATATCGAGTTGAAATTTAAACTGTATTTTGAAATTTATAATGTACTGTACATAAACGGCTCTACTTTTTTAAATGATAACTGAGAAGTTTTTCTTTTACACAACTGCAGTTGTGTAAAAGAAAAACTTCTCAGTTATCATTTAAAAAAGTAGAGCCGTTTATGTCGTAAAAACCGCATATTTCGACACTCACAAAAATCAAAACCTACAGGGTACTTCCCGTTGACATGGAACTATGAAATTTGCCAAGAAGCATTGTCTTAGAGTACATATATAAGAATAAATCTGATACAGTTTTCAGATTTATTCTTATTATGTGTACTCTCATTTTTATTTAAATCACAAAAAATAGGGCCTCAAAATTCACAAAATATGGGTTCAAAATTCAAAGTGAGTAAATCGTATCACGTAAGGTATCCTATAAAAGAACTTCATAAGGACATCCTAAAACAGGTTTTTAATTATTTTAACAATATGTTTGTACGGAACCCTCGATGTTCGAGCCTGACTCGCACTTGTCCGGTTTTTATGTCATATGTGTCTTACCCAGTATTTTATTATCGACATACTAATAAATAAATGGACATTCGTGGTTTTAATTACTTTTGATAATTAATTGAGATAAGTAATGTTTACAAAAATAAAACCACCTACAGCAGCTTGTTTAATAAAATTTTAATTAGTACTTAACCGCCAAAATCAACCGAAGAAAGTGGAATAACGGAAAATAACTTTGTAGGCGTAAGTATGTGTGGTAAAAGTGGAATATAAGTGCGTAAGTTAAGCTGTAACACGTTTTAAACTCTCCATTAGTAAACGATCTTTGAAATTTTATTTTATGATGATTTCTCTGATGCACCCTTGCAAGTTTAATGAAATGTACTTAAATGTATTTGTCCGTGTAACTGTAGCATGACGACGACACAGTAAAGTAAGCAAAGATTTATATAATATGCATATAATATTTTTCAATGACTACTTTAACAACATATTTATTACTATTATCATATCAGGTATACATTTCGAGATATTAAAAAAGTGAGCATTTATTTTTATACCTTAGCAAAAATATTGAATTGGTCACGGTGACCTAAAAAATATTTTAAAATACATAATATATACCTGTGATTTTTACACTACGAAATTTAATTAAATTTACTGTAATTGGATGACGAGGATAATAGTAAAACATGCACATGTATATTCATATAATATTTTCCAATTTATTACCTCGACAACATTTATTTTGATTACCATAAATGTCCATTACAGGCACATATCGGCAGGCAGCACTGCGGATGTTTTAAACCCGATCGGGGCATTATTCCGGCGAGTTAAGCCTCTATAAAGAGAATACGTTATCCGAATTTATTTTCCCATCCTTACTTATCCCGATTGGCTCGCATCCCCAGTGTCCCCTTGGATGTATGAGTAGTAAGGACGGTGAGGACAACATTTTATGAATGAATCATTATAAGCCAAGATCTCAGTCTGACAGCCTCGGTGGCTCAATAGTGACCCTAACTACTGGATCAAAAAAGTGGGTTCGATCCCCACCCAAGGAAAGTATTTATGTGATGAACATAGATGTTTGCTCTGTGTGTGGGTGTATATCAATCAATCAATCAATATTTTGGGACACCTTACACACGGCCTGTGACCCCAAACTAAGCAAAGCTTGTGATATGGCTGCCAGAGACTGATATACTACATATACCTATTTTAAATACATACTCATATAGATAGAAACTAAATAACACCCAGACACAGAGCAAACACTTATGTTTATCACATAAATATTTGCCCTGGGTGGGGATCGAACCCACGCCTCTTTGATCCAGAAGTTAAGGTCACTAACCACTGAGCCACCGAGGCAGTCGTATATAGGTACTATCTATATAAGTATGTATTTAAAAATATGTATAAGTAGTTTATCAGTCTCTGGCAACTATATCACAACACAACCTTTGCTTAGTTTGGGGTCAGAGACCGTGTGTAAGATTTCCCCAAATATCTATTAATTTATGTCACTTATCGTATCAATTCATACTCGCAAATATTGTTTAGTTTTAAATACTAAACGATCTTGCTAAATAATTATCGAATTCGGAATAATTAAGGAATTCGATTTTTAATAAATGATGGAATACTTATTTGGATATTGGAGTTTCACTTACTAGTAAGAAAAATCTCCTGATAGGAGCACACACACCATCCCCATAAATTCAACTGATGAATATTAACCAAACAAAAATAAACGCCAGCAAAAAAAATTCAAACCTGTGTTTGGTGCACAGGTTTCGTCGAGATTCTTTGAAAAATGCGACCTGAAGACAAAAATCAACATCTGGACAGACAAAAATCGTCAAGTTGAATCAGAATAAATAGTAGGTAAAACTCAGATAAAGTACGGAGGCAACGCAGAATATTAACATTCTATATTGACAATGAAAAGCGGAAGATCGTGTAAATCACATACAATCAATCAAAAATATTTCCAACCAGTTCTATTCAAAACCTATTAGGAAGGTCTATCTATGTCCAACATTTTAACTACTAAGATCATTAAAATTAAATTACTAAGAACTATTTAAAACACTATAAGTGTTGTCTATTATGTCCATATTTCATCTCATCATGTCTTATTTCAAATTCAGTTTCTTAACAATACTTTCTTTTCCAAAAATGAATTCATGATTAATGAATCACTACTACATACAGTTTTTACTAATAAGGAAACTAATACTATGGATAAGGAATTCATTCTAGGTCAGTGACGTAAGTAACTGTAGCAGTGGTGACCAAGCACATCAAGGAATCATTATCATTATCCGCAGCCTTTTTTATCCCATTGCTGGGTATAGTCCTCTCTCTTGAAGTGCCAGCTGCCTCAGTCCTTTGCCAATCGTGTCTAGGTTCGACCAGCGATATTGACGAAATTGTCAGTCCACCTTGCTGCCGGACGATCCACGCTCCACTTGCCGTGTCTACGCCTCCACTCTGTTATTGCCTTGCTCCACCTGTCTTCACTTCGTCTTGCAACGTGTCCTGCCATCGACTTAGCATTTTTTCTTTCCTAAAATATAGATGTATCCTGCTCAGCAAGGATTGGACAGGTAAAATACTTACCCGAAATCGAATATTAGGTCACATTCTGATTCTATAATTGACACATGTTAAGTACATTTCATGTTAATAACATTGTATAAATGTATCCATCCAAATGATTTGATAAGGGTCCTAAGATAGAGCACAGAAGTCACTTCATTAAAACTACCGTGAGTATTCATCATAACTATAACAGAATACGGCTAAAACTCACGTTGTAATTATACGGTCGATCCGCAAGGAACCCGACCAGTTTCGGAGTATTTAGTACTCCATCCTCAGGAAATACGCGAACCCCCGTCGACTGGCGCGCGCGCGTATAATTATAACGTGAGTTTTAGCCGTATTCTGTTATAGTTATGAGCACAGAAATGATCAGCGTTTACATAAGTTAGGTACACAGTGCAAGCCAACGGACATGCTATATTATGATAGTACCGTACTCGTAATTAAGACCAATTTTTAACAAGGGATCTCGTTGAAATGGACCCACATTTTTGTAACTTCAGAGTTGGTGGTATTAAAGGTTAGCCAAAGCATTATCACAATACAGTATTGAATAGAATTAGGTACTACAGCATTTTTGCTTGTCCCATACTGTCACTAACTGGCCCCTTTGGGCCGCGGAGTGAAACAATTGAATGATTGCAGGCATTACAATAAAGCATGTAAAGTAATGGCCACACCACACATGCACAACACACACACAGCTGTTGGAGTAGAGTCGAGATAACAGGAAACGAGCCTTGTTAAATAGAACGTGCTAGGTTGTTGGTGTCAAATTACTCTAATAATATAAGTGCGAAAGTTTGTACCAAACGGCTGTGAATTCGGATTGGTGTTTGTAGAGTATTGTTGACGGAAATAAACAAATTTAGCACAGAAACCACAATAATAACTAACGGATTGTATGACGCTTCTGCATTACCATCAGTTTTATCATCTAAATCGCCATCATCTCATTCAGCATCCAAGCCACTGGAGTAGGCCAGCGGCCCAGAGCCACGCTCGGTTACTTTAAGGAGCTGGGCTGGCTCGGGTAGATGCTGGAGGGGAGACATGCACAAAACACCCCATGCGGGCCGTCAGTGCAGGACTTATCGTCCCCACATCGAATAAGAATTATAGGTTTAGGTAAACATTCGCAGCTTTCAAACAAAACCACGTCTTTTCGTCTGCCCTTTCAAAAAACTTTTTAAAACTTTAGGGAAGTTCGTTAAGACCTGTATTATTTTGACATTTGTTGCTACAACGAGACATGACTCGTGAACTCTTACACACCCGTTCATAGATTTATTAGTTGTAAATACCCAATCACCTCCCATAAAATGTTGTAAAAGATCAAGAGATAAGTGACAATTTGGAAATGTAGGTATGACATAATTTTATGTATTTATACATCTCCTGTATAGCCATATCAAATGCCTTCAGGCGGCTTAAAAACTCTGACACCAGGGCTAGACATCCGGCCTTTTTTTATTTCCCGTATTAAAACATATCTCAATCATTTCCAAACCTTAAAGCTCGAAACATACTATCGGACGCGGCTTACGGAAGCGACTGACAGCCGCGACCTAGACTATGAAAGTACACTGAGCCGTGCACACTATCAGACATAAGTCGCGGACGTCACCTTCGGACGACCTTGAGCGTTCGGACGTCCGAGAGCGATCTGGCACACCGGATGTCTTAAGACTGTGCACACTGCTAAGTCGCGGCTGTCAGTCGCGTCCGTAAGCCGCGTCAGATAGTATGTTTCCGGTTTTATCATCGATGTCTAGACCTTGTAATAGATCATAGATATATTAGATACTAGTTTTTACCCACGGCTTCGCCAGCATGATATTTTGATTTTTGACGCAATATCATTATAATTTATAGCCTATGTGTTATTCTGATATATGAGCTATATTATTGCAAAGTTTCATCTCAATCCGTTCAGTAGTTTTTGCGTGAAAGAGTAACAAACATCCATCCATCCTCACAAACTTTCGCGTTAATAATATTAGTAGAACTCCAATAGATACAAGTATATCGGATACTTTCTTGAAAATGCTAGTTTTAGTTCGCGTAGTTCTGTTATCAGCTTACTTATTTCGAATTTACCCCTTCTCTAAACAGTTTCTATATAATCTTAGTCTTCAGTTTATTCAGTCGCATTAAACCCAGACTCCATCTAAGCAGAGCAGAGCAAAGGTGACCTGAGTAGTGCAGCGATGAGCTGACGTTAACAGTTCGCGGACTGCAAAATACCTATGTACATTTCAAGAAACAATATTTCTTAGGTGATTTTCAAAGAACAACTGCTCTTCTTGATCTCTTAGATTATAATTCTTATTAGTCCAACCTTTGGCCCACGGATAGTTTTACTTACCTGTACAGGTTGTAGTACAGGTAAGTAAAACTATCCGTGGGCCAAAGGTTGGACTAATAAGAATTAAATTTATCTGTAGTCTCGAAAATATTTTCACTTGTGGTCCAACCTCAGAGCAAATAAAAAAATCAAGAGGGAACGTAAAAAAATCAACAGTCAAGTGAAGCCGGTTTTTTATACATGTGTGAGTGCGTCGCTGTTGTGCCGCCATAGTTCGACTGTCAAGCCAAGGCGTAGTTTCCTTGTACGTTGATGTGTGTGTAAATTGTCTGTACACGGCGAGGCGTAGTTTTGGTCGGCCTCACTTGTTTGTTCACAACATTCTGTCTTGATTTTTTTATTTGGTCTGAGGGTCCAACTAGTTATTATTATACATTTACGTTTTAAGAAACAAAATGTAACACGCTCTTTTCAATAAATAAAAACAATAGTGAGCGGGGCAGAGTTTATGTATTTTTCTTCGCTAAGCATTACGACATAATATCTCATCTCAAATAACCTTACGAATTACATCGCTTCTAGTTCCACCCCGCTTCGTTTCGTTGAGTTTGGGCTTTACGCTGAATGCTTTTAGCAAGCTACTTAGGGTTAAGACATTAAGGTCATGACGAGCGGCTTTCATTGAAACCGCAGATTTAGCGCATCTGTGTTGAAACTCAAAGCGAGCTCATGTTAGGTGATCAGTCACGCGGAAATGGCTAGGCTTTACTCTAGGGATGATTATATTTCTTAGGCCTTTCTCCGACCAACCAAAAATATTCCCAAACTTTCGTAGTATACCTAATTTAATTCGGGTTTAGGTTCTGATAAAAATACTTACATACTTTCGATAACTTTTTGGTATTGTAAGTCAGAGAAAGGAACATTCTGAGCTTAATTTTATCCATACTAATATCATTAATCCGATAGTGCGTTTGTTGGTTTAATGGTTTGTTCTTCTTTCACGCAGCAACGGAGCAACGGATTGACTTGATATCATGGATATAGTTTGAAAGTCGGAAAGTGACATATGCAATTTTTTATCCCGAAATAATAATAGGTTCCTGTGGGATACCACGAAAATCACAAAAATCACGCGGGCGAAGCCGCGGGTAAAAACTAGTTTCATATACCTAATCAATGTTTTGAACACTTGGGTCAGTTCAACACTGGGACATTTTGTAGAGGAAAAGTACCTAATTAGGTTTTGGTTTAGGTTCTGTGAAATGAAAATGGTGAGGTTTTACATTGAAAGACATAATTATTCTCAGTAAAGTTTTAAAGTATCTTTACATTTAACAATTATCATTTGAATAGGTAAGTATATACAACTTACATTTTTTATTCTTCACTAACATTTTTTATTGCACTTTTTCTCTAGACCAATCCTAAAATAGTAGTATTTCCATGATTTTATTGCAAAGTAAAATAATTTTTGTATGGATTAATTTTAATATTTTTTGTAGTTTTAGGGTTAGTCTCATAGTAAAAGTTGGTCGTTCTAGTTACTATGTCTACGTAAATGTCTGTAAATAAGACAAAAACATGAAATAACAGCTTCAAAAAATATTTTACCGGCGATCTCTTAAATTGAATTCACTATACGAAATGAAATCCACGGAAATACCATTCCCCATTAAAGTTCAACAGACGTGTCATAAAATATCAAGAAGTGTATCAGAAAATCAATTAAGTTCAGCAATCAGTCAGAAGTCGTCCAAACGGGACGTTCTCGTCCTGTCGGCCGACAAAGACCGGCGATTGTCGGTGACGTCACCAGGGTTGCCACCTAAGGGAGTTCTATAAAAATATTGTATCAGCTGAAACTTTTAGAGTCGCAAATTAGAAATTTAAAAAATTAGTTCTAGACTATAAAAATAAAAACCAAGACAACATTGAAATGTGTATTGTTGGAGCAATCTTCCTAAAATATTTTACTGATAACCAATCGCAAAAATAAATTAGATTGACATAATGAAGCTAAGTAGCCGCTTAATAAAATCATTAAATACCCATTGAATTACGGGAAGTGTATTAGAAAATTAATTAAATTCTGCATATCAGAAGTCGTCCAAACGGGACGTTCTCGTCCTGTTGCCCGAGAAAGACCGGCGATTGTCGGTGTCGTCATTAGGATGGCACCAGTGAATACTGGGAAATATTGCATGAGCTGAGAACTTTTAGGGTTGTATTAATGTAACTTCACTCATAGGACATGTACAAGCTGGATTATTAAAAATATAGACAGTTATTTTAGGAAATATTATAAAGTTTCTTCGGCAATCGAACAGTCCTTACAATTTAAGCCCTAAGCCAGAAAAAAATCATTTTACCTGCCATCACACACACACCCACACACACACGCACCACGACCACACTGTCAAATCGTACGACTGCACGTTTCTGATTCGTGCGGGCAGGAAATGGAACAGTCTGCTGATTTTCCTGTTTCGTGAGTGATAGACTCAAGGTTTTCTAGGTCGGAGACAATAAATCTATCATCTTCTGAAACTGCTTAATCATCGATCACAATGTCACTTACATCAGGCAAGTTGGTGGTTGAGTGCAACCTTGTTCGTGACAAAAAAAAAGAAAACAACGAGTTGCACTCCGGGAGTGCCGTCAGAAGTGAAAACTTTTTTTTTTTTTTTTTTTTTTTTTTTTTTTTTTTTTTTTTTTTTTTTTTTATTGGAAAAACAGAATTTATTACATAACATAATTACATAATTCATTTACATTAATTTTCAAAACGCATGCATAAAATACAGTAAAATAATTAATCTGACTTAAACGACATAAGGTATACATATTATTTTCATGCATAACTATGGGATATAATAAGATAATGTCTGTGGGCCCCAAACTAGGCTTAGCCTGTATCTTGGGCGCCCGAGAGATACCAAGAAAAATATCCAATGGCGCTGAGGTGTAGGGTACCTACGTAATCTTATAAAATTTTGTTTACAAACATATATTATCATTTCTGTGGGCACTAGTTGCCGCAATAAAAGCAGGTAAGCTGAACAATCAAATCAGTAAGTAGGTAGTTTACGGGACGTTCATAGAGGATTCACAATGCAAGACAGAGCCAGAATTTTAAATTTTTACATTATCACTGTTAGTTGCTAGTTATTATTTTCAGTTAAGATTTCGAATAATAACAGTGGTAAGATATTAACAATAAAAACAAAATAAATTGACTTTGACTGAAAACATATTTGAATAATACAATAATATACCTACCTACACTGGTTATGATATCCTACATTTTAATTAAAATTAAACGTTAGTGAATGG
This sequence comes from Hypomecis punctinalis, assembly GCA_949316475.1. NCBI lineage: Eukaryota > Metazoa > Arthropoda > Insecta > Lepidoptera > Geometridae > Hypomecis > Hypomecis punctinalis. The sequence goes on from OX438798.1 coordinate 1,817,911, forward strand.
ATTATTTCCTTTTACGCCAAGTATATTAATCGGTAAATTGTTTGTTTTCTATTAATAATACTATATAAATCAATACATTGAGCATTCTAGAACTTAAAATGAAAATATAATAATAAGAATCAAGTTAAATAATTACAATGATAAAATCAATTAATTCAAAATTATAACAAAAATCAATTAAACACAAAAAAAAGTATGACAAATTATATTATTACATTATTAAATCAAATTCATTATTAACTCAAATTATATCATTACATGAAACGGTTGCGGGACGATTGAACAGAAATTTTGTATTATGCATTGTGTCAATTGTGAGTAGTGTATCCTCTGCGATACACAAGTCCTCGTGAGAGTCAGGGTTCGCAGAGGTGGGGATTGTGTGTATGTGGTGTGTGTGCGGTATGTGGTGAGTGTATGTAGTGTGTGTGTGGTGTGTGTGTGTGTGTTGTGTGTGTGAAGTACTGTCGAATTCGGTCACGGCAAGATGGGACCGGCACCAAAATCACTTTCATGTTCGGTCTTCCCAGTCAAGTGAAAAATATCTCTTCTCTTCAACTCGGTATACTCCACAAGTTTTTCAGTTTGGTCATAAGATAACGAAAGCAGCCACTGTACTATTTTACTTTTAGATTCCGCAAAGGTTGTGTTTTTAAATTCTAATACTTTGCAAACAGAGTTGTAGGCAAATATTTGGGCATATTTAGGCAGACGGGCAGCAAATGATGTGTGCACTTTTGGAAAGGGAACATCACTGTGGCGGTTTTGTCTGCGTGGTTTGGTAGTGCTAGAAAGATGGTGGACTTTGCTAATTGCGCGCAGAACAAATAACTGCCGAACTCTCAAAACTGAAGCTTCTTCATATAACTTATCAGTGGGGAAGCGGCGAGGTTTCCCCAGCATCACTTTCAGAACAGCCCTTTGTGCGCGTTCTACCTCATCCATATGTGACTTAGCAGCACCACCCCAGACACCTATGCAGTACCGCAGCAGTGACTCACACAGCGATTTGTACACTAGCTTTTTGACATGTGCTTTCGCAGATGCTCTTAAGCACTTCATAATATACAACAATTTACGAACTCGTTTTGAGATGAACGTAATGTGTTTAGAGAAGGACAGGTTTTCGTCCACCACAACCCCCAGGTACCTTGCAAATTTTACCCTCCCGATTGAGCTGCAGTTACATGCTCTTCTGGATGTTTCGCGGTCAGATGAAATAGAGCAGTCTTTGTGTACAGTCAGCTTTGATAGGGCTGTGTTAGTAGCAGCTGTAATATGAAAAGCAACGAAGTTTGACTTCTTGATATTTAAAGTAAGGAGATTTACGTCAAGCCAGTGGGACAATATCGCTATGCCTTCCTCGGCGCATTTGGTTGCAGATACCCAATCATCACCGTGAAATATGGCTGCAGTATCATCGGCGTAACAGATGAGTTCGCAGTTCGGGATGTCGAGGCTGAATATGTCATTCATATAGAGTGTAAACAGGGTAGGAGCTAGAATGCTCCCCTGAGGGACACCAAAAGCTATGTGCATCTCGTCGCTCGTATGTTCGCCAATTTTGATACATTGTCGTCTGTTTGCTAGATAACTGCTGAACCAGCTGAGCGCAATTCCTCGGATTCCAAAGCTCTCAAGTTTTTTTAAAAGGATTTTCCTAGAAATGGAATCAAAAGCCTTGGCTAGGTCCAAAAATACGGCTATACATCTCTTCCGTTTATCTAGTTGTGACGATACAGTTTCAGTTAGCAATTGGACAGCGTCTTCTGTTGATTTTTTTCTTCTGAAACCAAATTGTCGCCCATCGAGTAAACTGTGTTTTTCAATAAAACTTACAAGTCTATTGTTTACTAACTTTTCTAATATTTTAGATACTATACTGAGGAGCGAAATTGGTCTATAGTTATCAGGGCTCTCATTATCACCACTTTTATAAATTGGGATCACAGCTGCCACCTTCCAGCATTCGGGAAAAATTCCCGAGGCCAAGCTTAGATTGCATATGTGATACAAAGGCTCCAGCAGCGCATCTTTAGCGTGCTTTAGTATCAAAGGAGTTATCGCGTCCATCCCCGGCGCACTGTGGGTCTTGAGGTTATCTATCACGCTTCCAATCTCTTGATGATCAGTGGGAGCTAAAAAGAACGAGTGAGAGCAGCGATTCGAAAAGGAGGATCTTTCGCTCAACGATTCATGTGATGTATTCAACTTTTTTAGAATGTTAGAAGCTAATCTAGTTCCGGCTGTGGCGAAATGTTTGTTGCAGTTGTTAAGAGCCTGTTTAGGGTTTCCCGCATTTTTCAGCAAATCCTGGGCACCAACTTTTGAACCTGGCATGTCGCAAATCTCCTTTATAGTATTCCATAATTTTTTATGGTCACTGTGGTGCTGAGCTAGCTGCGCATTATCGTGAGCGGTCTTAAGCTTGTGCAGCAAGTTATTGCAAAAATTTTTGTATCGGGTATAGCTTGTTTTAAGAATTACATTTTGAGGCTCCTTTTTCGTCTGTAAGTGAAGACTATCCCGATGTCTCATACATCGTAGCAAACCCGGTGTGATCCAGGGCTTAAGGGTAAACTTTGAACGGCTTATTTTTTTTTTATGGGTGTGTTTTCGGATGCTATCCGAAATAATTTTACTAAATTCTTGGACCGCGTCATTTACGTCACTTTTATTCAGAACCTGTCCCCAATCCACATGTCTGAGCTCTTCAGAAATTCCACAAAAATCGGTCCTGGTTACAGTCCTATCAGCATTTCTGATATTTTTTGGGTTTATATTTAGCCCGATAAGCAAAATGGCATGGTCAGTTATGGAAGTTTTGCATACTATTCCCAGGCTTTTTGCTTTAGTTTTGATATATGCATGATCTAGACATGATTTTTTCCTGGTCGGTACAGTAATAGTGGGAAGAAAGCCCTGGCTAGCCATGATACACTGATATGATGAATTTCCGGTACTCGGGGGTTCTTGTAATAAATTAATGTTAATATCGCCGGTTACCAAGACGGTCTCTGGCTTGTTCATACCATCCAGGATATCCTCCAGAGACTCATTGAACCTAGCTAGATCTTGAACTGCCGGTGACCTATAAATGCCCACTATTTTTAAAAAGTTTCCTACCTTAACTATGAGACAGTTTGCATCTTCGAACGCAGGCTCCGTAGCTGAAGCAGACCAGCGGGCCTTGACGTAGATAACAACTCCGCTAGATTTGTTGAACACTTTTTCTGTGCGAAAAACATCATAGCCTGGTAATAGTGGAATGTGGGAATGTTCCTGGAGCCAACATTCAGATAGGACTAGGGCGTCGAATTCACAATCTAATCGGAGTAAGGTTGGAAGTAATTTGGAAAAATTTTGGTTTAAACTTCTAATATTGAATGATAGAACTTTGAAATTATAAGGTGCAATGCTTTTTTTACAATCTTCTGGCTTGTTAATGGAGCGGCACTCTACTTTGAGGGTTTCGTCTAAATCATCGTAAACGTCAATATTACCCATTATCATAAATTGTCACAGTTGTGAGAATAGCTTTTCTGATAACAATGAGCGTCGCTCCATTGGTGACCTTGAAGTGGTGAAATGAAGGTTGTTTGGAAAAAACATGAGTATGGGTGCAAGTGTGAGAAAGTGTGAGTGAATAGTGTAATTTGTCTGTGTCTACTGAAACTATTTTGCTCATGTTGATGCTTTTAATGTGATCGGTATGTGCTGTAACATATACAATTTTTGAACCAATAGGTATAATAGATGTATTGAGTAAAATTAAAACTCCCCTGAAACCAGTCATATTTGAAGAAATTAAAATTAATAGATCATGTTCTTTGAGAAATACAGAGATAACGTTTATTAACTTTAAATAAGTAGCATTATTATCATACATGTTATGTCTGAGTAAGCAATAAACAATAATTTCCTGACTAATCGACATTTTATTTTTAAATACATAAATTGGGTATTGATGAGCTTTGATTATTATTGATACCGTTGGTGCGCTCAGGCAGAACGCGGTCCAAATCAGCACGCTTGTTAATGATAGTAACCGGTTTGCCTTCTTGCCTCCGTACATACAGCTTTCCATTGGTGAACCAACAAAATCGGAAGCCATTCTGTTTGGCCCGCGATCTGGCGTGACGAAAAAATATCCTATTGGATTTTGTCAAATGTTCATTAATATAAACATTGTGTGACGGGCCTGGCACATTTAAATCAACGGAAGTTAGCGATTGTCGGCGCAACTTAGCGGCTTTTACCATCTCATCCCTTTTACATTTCCGAATCATTCTGACAATGATAGGTCTGGGGAAGTTTTTGGCACCATTTCTGGGATTTTTAGGGCCAACTCGAACAGCCCAGTCAATCTCAGTTTCAGGGAGGCTCAATCCAACTTTGGTTGCGGCTAACATCACGATGTGCATGGGATTTTCGTTCTCGGTCTCGTTAACACCTAATATCTCCAGCTCGTTTTTGATAGCGTCTTGCGACTGGTAGTCGAGCTGGTCTCTCAAGATACTGACTTCTTCTCGTAACGCCGAGATCACCGAGTCCTTAGCCTCAATTTCCTTGATCCTTGCGTCAAAGTTATCCAGTCTGGCGTTGCATTTCGTCATGCCCTCGGTCAGTAATATGAGACAATCTTTTATTTCGGCTATATCCGAGCGCATGAGGTGGATCGCTTCGCTGACATTAGGCTGGCTACTGCAATCATCATAATCTACCGAGGTGGGCGAGCCGAGAGCGGGGCGTTTTTGAGCTCTGGACCCGACAGTATTCATACTTGGGCTGCCGACGCTGTCGCGTATGGCAGTCGGGGTGTTTAGTTTATTTTCGCCCACCAGGCACCCCGGGCACTTCCAGTCGCCCACCGATGATGTGTTAGAAGTTGGTGCCTTCACACATATCGGGTGATACGACACCTTACAGATTACGCATTTGAGTGAGCTCGGTGACGTTATACCTTGTTTACATTCCCCGCATGTATTTTCTTTTTTGTTCGAGTTCGTTGTAAAAAGGTATTTATCCATAGTGGGTAGTGTGGATAACTTTGTTCAACCGTCGTCCGAAAGAAAAGGCGCGACAGAGAAACAGAGAAGCGCGGGCAGTGGTCGAACAGCCGGACAGATGCGTGAGTGCAAGTAGGATGGTTATATTATGTCAACTTGGCCGTACTCGCACGTCATGCGCTTAGGCCGGCGCCGCCCGCGTAGGTAAAACCGCTGGTTGAATCAGATGTTTTGCTTAGTATGTATTTCATATAAATTCTGATTAGTCTAGTGTTGCAAACAATCTGATAGGCGTACCTCGTCCCGCGTACTGCAACCTTTGCACTGGTGCTAGTTATAGCTGGTCAATTGCACTTTTTACCACTGATTTAGATTTTTGAAACAGAGCGATCCGAATTTACGTGCACACGACAGCGCGACTTTTTCTAAAACTAAAACTTATAACGTAATTTCATTTATAAGGTAAAAAAAATACAATTTCACACATGCACACTCGCGCAAGCGCCCTGCGCCGCTTAAACGAAACAGCAGAGCAGGCATACATGTTTGCCGCGCGGTATAACGAGAAGGGATATTACTTCTTCTCCTACGTCGCGCCGGCGGCCTTACGAATTTTCGATCAGGTCACATGTCCTGACGCGTATTAAACATTTTTTACCATCCCAGAAAGGGCTCCACGCCGCTAAAGAAATTTTCACGTCAAAAAAAGTGAAAAATCCTATCCAAATCTTCTTTATTTTACTGATATGTTAGACTGGACAGCCCTAAGCTTGGGTTCCGTCGGTCGGTCTGCCGGGCGGCTAATTGATCCCTGGCAGCGATTATCGCGCCATTGTGGCGGAAATTGGAAACGCCGAATGGTGACGTCCACTCTTGCTATCGCCCCTATTGCTGTTACCGATCGAATGCGATTCCAGGATAGATTCATTTTAACTAGATGGTTTTTCAATTGCACTTTTAAGTGATGAATGATGGGGTTGGCGAATTTTCTTATGAAATAACACAGGTCTAATACTAATAATGAAGCGTCGCAAACAGTGAGGCGCTCTGCAGTTACGATACTATCTAGGCTCCAACCGATTAATTTAATTTAATTGACCAACTCGGAATTCGAGTAACAAAAATCAGCTGTTCCATACAAAATTGTAACTCGAAACCAACAAAATGTGTGAAACAGTTCATTTTTTTTTCTTAGAATTCCATGTTGTAACTTTACTACAGTAAAAGTTATTGATAATGATAGTCTGAATCACATCTTTTCGGCTGTTCTCGATAACCCTGGTTTGTATAAATAATAAAATATTCAATAGTCATCATTCAAACATCTACTCAGCCGGGGATCGAACACGAGACTCTTGTTTCGAACGCAAGGATTTCAGTTACACTACACCCTAAGCCACTACAGTCGTCAACTGTTATTAGACCATTTTTTTGTGCTGCAGAGGATAGGGAGAGCGGCCGACGGACGGAGACGGAGAGGAGATGACATACCGACACTCCTCTTCCCCTGCAGCCCCACCGCCTCCGCCAACACGTTGGCGGCACCCGTTAGGGCCGCTGGCAGGATGGATAGGCAGCGGCACACTCGCCGCCCGTCCATCCCGTCGCCGCCCCCGCCTCGATGGGCTCGGCCACGGCATCGCGACAAGCGCAACACCGCAGTCCACCGTAGTCGGCGAACCGACCTACTGGCCAGCCTCCACACGGGCTTGTCGAGGGCCAAGACCCGGAGAGGCGGCCCCACCACGGGTTTCTCTTCGTTCACCAGGTTGAGGCAGACCTGGCTACTAAGCCCCCTGCCACGACAAGGGGACCCACTCGGGGGGTAACTGTTATTAGACCTAGACAAAATAAGTTTCTCCTAATTTGAGGCTTGTCCAGCAGCATTGCTATCGCAATACGGATGTTATTCTTTGAGATTTCGTAGAGTAGGGTGCTATCTCGCCAAACTTCAGGGCAGTTATTAATTTTCAACTCTTGTTTGAACGACCGTCGGATTGATGATTTACTCGTATTTTTCTTGGAAACGCAAAAAAGTCTACATTTTCCTCGTTTTTATAGGCGAACCTTTTATTATTGTTTTTAATGAAATAAAAATCAATTTACCTTAAATAGAAAATGCTGCTGTTTTTTTTCTGAATACTAACTGAAATCTTATTTAACTTTAACTTACTAATCATTTTTATAATATTAATGGGATCCAATTATGCTGCGAAATTCATTTTCGATTTATTTTAAATTAAGTTCTCTCGTTAAATTACTAGTTCTCTCTAATTTAATTTATTTATTTTTTAAATTATTTCAGTTTTAACAAAATTTATAAAACGGTATCGTATTTAATTTGGAAGTAGATAATTTCCTACAAAAGTTTCTACAGATGACTTAAAATACATACTCAGTGAAGCAAACCAAATATTCAAAAGTCATCATTCAAACATCTACTCAGCCGGGGATCGAACACGAGACTCTTGTTTCGAACGCATGGATTTCAGTTATACTACACCCTAAGCCACTACAGTCGTCAACTGTAATTAGACCATTTTTTTATTCACTTTCTTTTGATATTAAAAACAAGATCAAAATTTTAATAGATTTTATAGTTGATTAAATATTAAAAAACTAGTTATAGTCGCCGTTGTTGTTTCAGCAATAGGACATGTACTGCTGGACGTAGGCCTGTAGGGGTATAGATCTTCAATAGAACCGGTTGGAAGCAGCTTGTATCCAGCGCAATCTTGCGATATTGATGAGGTCATCAGTACAACTTGTGGGTGGACGTCCTACGCTACGCTTCCCGGTAAGTGGTCTTAATTTAAAAATTTAATAATTTGGAGCTAAATAATATAAATATAGTAAAAACTATAAAACACGCTTAGGAGCTTTTTATAAATGCATTATCATCGGTCTTTGAAAAATGTGCAAAGTTTAAAGTAAATCTGATCGCTCAAAGTAGGTCAACATCGAGCTCAAAATTGTTGGTTACAAACAAACAAACATACACTAATAAAAGCGTGTTAAAAAATTGGAAAATTAAAAGTTTATGGACGATAATATTCTACGTGATAAAGTCATAAGAAACATTGTTGAATCAACAACTGAAACAAGCCAACTGCTTAGGCCGATCATGTTTCTATAGACTACATTGCTTGTTCCGCGCTCTCGTTTGCATGTTCGGCTCAGGCGGAACGTGACGCTTTTTCGTGCGTGCATACGGCGTTCATCGATTTATAAGACGTTATCATGTCCAAATGTAGGGAAAACCTAACAAATACAGGCTCAAGTGAAGCAATTTGCCAACATTCGTCTCTGCTGAACTAATACGGAGTAGAGAGATTGATCCCGGCGAGCTCACCTCGGAATCGAACTGGCGACCTCCCAAATTGGAGGTGATTTGTCTTCACACTTTGCGACTGGAATCCTTCGAAAACGATTTCACGATTTAGTATAAAAATGAGTAGAGAACTAGAGACGAGAAGAGATTTTAGTCATAGGACGTCCTATTTGTAAGTTTCTTTTGTAAGATTTTTGTAAGTCTTGTAACTTACGATAAGCTAATTACAAAGGATGCTTACATTTGCAAATCTATCGTAAGTTAATCAAGTAAGTCACTTGCGTGACTAAAACTTACAAGTATAGGGCGGCTTTTATATATTGGTATACTTACAGACTACAAAATCGTGTGGGTATTTATTTTTAACTAGCTGTTAGTTGACTTTGATCGGCTACAAATGAGTTGTAAGTACCAACCTTCTGGAAAAATATAAATCATTGTAAAAACTACGTTGTAATTTGTTGCGTAGTTTAGAAAATCTAAGGCGTGCTCTCCTCGTAATGGAATTGGCGATCTCCCAAATTGGAGGAGATTCATCTTCGCACTGCGACTCGAATCCTTAAAAACGATTTCACTTTTTTCAAAAAGAGGTACCTATTTAATTACATATCTCATGTTTTATTTCGCGATAAGTCTCGTAGTAAATAATAAGAATAATGTGCTCAAATTGCGAAAGTTTAAAATAACATAACTTACGATTATATTTTACTTACGTTTGCAAATTTATCGTAAGTCACTTGACTTACAACTTACAAGTGCAAAAGCGGTCTTTAGATATTGGTATACAGACTACAAAAGGGTGTAATTATTTTTAACTAGCTGTCAGTGCGGCTATGTTCGGCCACAAATGAGTTGTAACTACCAACCTTCCGGAAAAATATAAACCATTGTAAAAACTACGTTGTAATTTGTTGCGTAGTTTAGAAAATCTAAAGCCTATCACTTCGTAATCGAACGTGCGATCTCCCAAAGTGGAGGTGATTCATCTTCGCACTTCGCCTCGAATCCTTTGAAAACGATTTTACTTGTGATCGAGATAATAGGCCGCGCCACACAAGTTGGCGTATATTAAGTTAGTTACAAGCTACGCAATATCCAATACTGACTGAAGCTCACAGAAACTTGTGTGGCGCGGCCTATACTTAGTATCAAGTATGAGTAGTAGTAGTAGGTTATCGGTGTATTACCTACTTTGATTTGGTATTAAGACTTAAATTTAAATTACGGAAATTTGAGTACACTCGTACCTAAGTTTATAACTTACTTTACAAATATTAAACTTATTAGTCACTTAAGTTCATATAGGCCAGGTGGCTAGACCTGTTTAGTGGGTATACCGTCCAGCGGGGACTCCCACATAACCTTGCCTTCCCCGGGGCGGGGTGGTACCCATAAAGGATTTTCCGTGGACAGCAAAAAACAAGGTGGCTAGACCTGCAGTGTTTATAAGCCGCCTGAATACCTCAGAAAGCCCAGTGGGAGTTTTGCAAATCAAATCGAATTACTTTTAAGTCGCGTTGACCGAACGCGCCGTGCACACACGAGAGCACATTGACACACACGCTTGAATTAGCCAATCACAGACGTTGCCGCGATCGTGTTCGATCGGTTTGGCGCTCGTTACATTACCGTAAAAATACTCACACTTAGCTATTCAGTTTTCTGTACGTGACGCAAGATGGCGCTGTGCCATTTCCATAGAAATCAAATCATATCACTGTAATATAATAACGAGCTATAACAACGCACATTTGTAAACACCACTCACGGTCACCCATCCGAAGACTTGCCGTGCCCAACGTTACTTAACTTCGATGATCGCTAATAAACACTTAGCCGAACTACGCTAAAACTATCGCAATAAATTACTTCAAATATAAGCTCCAAATGAAAACATAACTAGTTGAAACAAACCAGAAAATTTAATTCGAATCACGCAACCTTCATAACTCTATCGTAGCTTTATCCATATTAGCGTTTCTATCGAGCCTGCGCTTACTGTGGCAGAAAATTTATCGCAAATACTTTAAAATTCCATCCAAAATTGAAACTTAGTTCGCAAAGCTTGCGGTTGAAATTTGCGTAACGTTTTATAAATAATAGTAAGTTATATTTCAAGTCTGGTCTCGAGGTTCGAATCTTTGAGATCGGTTGTAGTAATTGCATTAGAAATGATAGGAATTAGTCGGGTTCCATTATTCCTGTTTTAGTTAAGCCAAGGGCGTAGGAATTGTGAATATCTTTGAACTATTTGTTGGTAACTTTACGCTATCTGGAAGCTGAGATCATTTTAGGCGGAATATTACAAAGTCGTAATTATTTTTCGCAAAAAATCGCAACACCGACTTCTACCGTGTATAGTCATATAGTCATTTATTCATAACACCATTTGTTACAAGTCAATAAGTAAAAATTAATAAATAAACAGACAGAACAGAATTCGAATAGTTTGCACGAATCGATGTGACATTCATGTAGGTACATTACTTAGTCTTACTTAGGCTCAGTCAATTTTGATTAAATTTATTTGGGACTACTTCAGTAGTGTAGTCTTTTGCACTAAAAAAGTTTTTTTTAATCGGTTCACAATTGGCGAAAATATCGATGACCATACAAAAAAAATATACATACAGATGAACATAGTACCTTCTCATTTTTGGGAATTCGGTAAAAAGATGTCCAAATATAACTATTGCCAATTCGATAGATTTTTGACCGACGAACCAATTGAAGGAGGTATACAAATCGCCGCGTATATATGTACAGGGTTACAGGCTAAGTCGACCTATTCCCGTTAAGCGTGTGTAGTTTACTACGTTTCTGACTGATTTTACTATGAAACACCATACCCTAAATCTCACAGTTTTCGAGATATTTGAATTCAAATACTTTTTATTTAACGTTAATTTTACGGACAATATTGGGTAGTGAGGCCATAAAACATTATTTTACATGTAAAAATCAAATAAAAATAATAATACTTACACGTTTCAAAATATCTGAGCAGATAGCCGAAAATTGTGAATTTTATAAATACCAATTTCAAATATCTGTCTTTTTTTAATTTAGTATAATGTATTTCATAGTCAAATTAGTCTGAAACAAAGTAAACTACACACCCTTAACGGGAATAGGTCGACTTACCCTGTAACCCAGTATATATATTTTTTTATGTATAACTACGCATAACTTTTTTCGTAGTCTTCTGATTTCAATAATTCTTTTTTTATAGGAAAGAATATACTTTGAATTTTTTTTTACTTACTTGATACTGTTTTATAACTCTAAATTTTATTCAATTTACTCAGAAAATCCTCGTCTGTCAGCACGCACGACCACGATTCGTCGCACCGCGGCTCGCACTTCGACTTGTCGTCATTGTTGTACTGCAATCGTCAATCACTTTTATGCACAAGTCTCATATACTTTGAAATTGGTCCTATTAAAATTTTATTGAAATCGGCTGAGCCATTTTTGATAAATTAACAATATTGTGAAAAATGTTACATCGATCCGTGCGAAATATTCGCGAAATCTGTACATGGGTGAAGTCGGTCATGCTATTTTTTGCAAAAAATAATTATTTTATCACGTACTGTTCTGTATTGTACTGTACCAACCTTTTTAATAGTCCATTGCAAGACGAAGGCCTACCCACGAAGGGTGATTGGGTCATATCCACTACGCTGGCCCAGTGCGGATTGGTGAATTCACATACGCCTTCGAATTTCTTCTACGGACGTATGCAGGTTGCCTCACGATGTTTTCCTTCACCGTGAAGCCCGTGGTGTGAAATTCCGTACATAAATTCCAAGGAATTCGTTGGTACGGGACCGAAATTTGAACCCACAAACTCACGATTATAAGGCGGGTGTCACTACAGCTAGACCATCACGACTTTTCAGATATATACCAACCTAATTGTTAAATTGCCACTAAAACATTTTACTCAGTATTGTACCCAACACAATCGTGAACTGCGCGGGTGAAACCGCGGAAGCTAGTATGATCTATAATTCTATAATAACATACCTACTTACACTATCCTATGGAGTCGAAGGTTAAAACATGTTTAACTGATCGAACAAAACTAACTGTTAGCAGTTAACCGTTTAACAGAACAATTTCGGAGCCATTTCCCGGCTAAATCTACCGAACACTCCGCAACTATGTCCCCTGGTTTCGTTCCGTGACAACCGAGCGGTAGTGCCGCGTTATTTTTTATTTATTTTAGGCCAAATGTAGCGTTTCTGCGGAATATTGCGAAACTACTGAAAGCTCTGTTCACACTTGCAACATTTTAGCGAAGTTTTTAAGATTGAATTTGGGAAGAATACTTTTGTAGTTTAATTAGTTATTTTAGTCGCGATTTCGCGAACTACCGTTTTTGTTAGTTTTACCATCCTATTGTAAAATTATTATTCAATTATATCATATTCAATCATACATCGTTGTAGATATTGTCCACATTCCACATACGAACTGCCGAAATGTGGAACGCTTTACCTGAGTCTGTCTTTCCGTTAAAGTACAACGTAGGTGTCTTCAAATCTGGAGTAAATAGGTATCTTCTAGGTAAGCGTGCTACATCCTAGGCCGCATATCTGCATATCTGCATCAGACAGTGTGTAGTCAAACGCAAACCTATTTGAAATAAAAAAAGATTTTTCAAAAACGCCTCGGCTGATATCGATAAAATTATGCTGGGAGTGTGATCTACCAAACAAAACAAAATATAACAACATCGGTTCAGAAATTCGAGTACTCGCGTAGCATACGAAGACGTACAAAATATATAGGTAGGTAAGTCTACAGTCCAATTTAAAAACCTCTTTTTTTAGAAGTCGGTTAAAAATAATGCAAAGTACCTACTACACAAACTTTCTATTTGAGATAAACATCTCAAAAATTGACGCATTCGCTGGATTTGAACCTGCATCTCTCTGGGATCCCGGCCCTGATGCTTTGTCCAATTAAGCTAGAAATGCTGTATGTGAAGGCGCCGAATTAGTGAAAGTGTTTATCATTACCAACAGTACATTAATACAGTACAACAGTAGTAGTTGGTGAAAATGATAAACAATCATTTATTCCAGATTTGTGTAATGTAGGTAACAAGTTCCAGCCTAAGACAGGGAAAACTGGCACAAGGGAGAGGAGGCCTATACCCAGCAGTGGGTCGATACAGGCTGATGATGATAATGCACAAATTCTAGCAAGTTCTCGTGAGTTTGTTTAGTATATTAAGGCGGCCAACATTTTGTGTCTGAAACCATCTGGAGCCAGTTTGGCCAATGACCTGAGCTTAATGGAGTCGGGTCCTTTCTTGACATTAGCTTTTTCTGACATTATTTTGTATTTACCTATCAAGTTTGTTAGCTTGAATAGTTCCTTATTTGTGTACTACTTTGAATTTGACGATATTATTTTTCATTTACACGTTAAGTTTATTAAGTAGTTTGAATAGTTTAAAATTTTGTGCGTTGAAGTTTATGACTTTATTTTTTATTTACACATTAAGTTTACTAGTTTGAAAACTTTATTAATGTTGCAATGATTTTAATTTTATAGTGCATCCCATACTACGTTTATCACAAAAATAACTCTTTATTAATGTTGTTTGAAGTTGATTATACTGGGTTATTTCTAATCAATTAGCATCCTTTCAGGAGCTTATTCTGTACATCAAAATTAACAACTTTTGTTCTGCGACTTTTGTCAAAACTCAAAAAAAAATTGTTCCATAGAAAAATATTGTTCACCCGCGACAAAATGTATGGAACAGCTGATTTTTTTTTGAGTTTTGACAAAAGTCGCAGAACAAAAGTTGTTAGTTTTGATGTACAGAATAAGCTGATTGACTGTATAAATATAAAGACTGACCGGACCGAACGGTGCTGAACTTCGGTGTTCGCTGACATACACCTTGCCTTGACAAACTACGCTACGCCGTAACATTTATAACACCTGTTAAATATAGGCCTATCCTTAAAGGGCAATATGATCATTTATTATTATGCACCACGCTGGCATCGTTGCGGGTTTGTCATTTCACATACGCTATTGCTTATGTACGCCTCCGACTGCATGTAGTTTTCATCACGATGTTTTTTCTACTGAATCGCCAGGAGTTTAATAGTAGCTTAGAGTATATAATACTCTAAGAATAGTAGATTGTATCATATGGGAGCAAAATAATATTTTTACGGCGAGGGCGCTTTTTTGAATCCAGAACAAAGTGAGGGATTCTAAAGTAGAATCCCGAGCATAGCGAGGGATTCTTTAGTAGAATCCTGATCGTAGCGAGGGATTCAAAGTACGTCGTCCAAGCCAAAAATATATTTTTCATCACATCTGTTCGAAAAGGACTACTTGGTTCACCTTTAAGTGCGTGTTTTCTAAATCTTTCTAAAACACCACCTTTGGGCGCACTTAAAGGCGAACCAAGTAAGTAGTCCTTTTCGAATAGATGTGATGAAAAAATACGTAAGTACCTACATACATACTTATTTATTAATATTATACTTAGTAGGTATGGGATCGGATTTAAACTCCAACTTCATATTTTTAGGCCGAACGTCCTTCTTCAGTATCACGGCTTTTTCTATTTTTAAGGCAAATATTAGGTACGCCAAACTTAACCTTTTATCATTAAAATATAGCGTTTTATGCAAAATTACGAGGATGTAAATCATTTAGTTGGTGTAGCTAACTTAAAGTAATTACCTACATAGTTGGGGAGTGAGTAGTTTTCGCTTTTAGTATAAGTAAACTCAGTGAAATCTTCACCTAAACTCACTTGAACGCAGTTATAAAGCAATCTAAGTAATGCTGCATTGGAAACGCTACAATTTTGTTGCGATGCTTAGCTATACATAGGGGTTATCTAAAACTGATTTGCTAAGCCGAAAGGAGGTGATTCAGAAATATATTTTTTTATCTTGAAGTTTGGATTGGCCCCATAGTAAAAGTTGTCAATAATGATGGTCTTAATTACCTTCTTTTGGCTTAGTAAAGGGTAAGCAGATTATGATGTGTTGTGTTACGGTTACATGGAAAGATTATAATAGTTCCAACCGTTTATTTTCTACACACGATAGCCATAGAACGTAAATTTTTAAAGACGTTTGTTATTTTATGTAATTTATAAAAAAACTACTGCACTTATGGATTCAATTTGTCAAAGATGATTGTTATACGGGATCAAGGAGCAAACTTAGGCAGTTGTCATATTTTTAAAACCTCGCATTTAAAAGTGAACTTCTGCGTAACATGACGCAGTTACGTTCTATTGGTGCTGTCAAAAAGAAAATAAACGGTTGGATCTATTATAATGTCAGTGATTCGATAGAAGGTCATTAGGTAGGTATGTTAAAAATAAATTAGGTTATATGTAATATTTCGTACCTACTTGAAATTGCGATTACACATTACGCTTAATAATAATTAGCTGATATATAATATTTAATAACTGAAATTGCGATTGCGTCATACTCGAAATTACAATGGGATTTTGTGCCAGATAGGTTTTATGTAAATAAAAATTTATGCGCGATGTATGAAAGACGAACTTTGTTCGTATAGTAGGCCGGGTGGTTAGCCCTGGTGTCAGAGTTTTTAAGCCGCCCGAAGAGGCCTCTGACATGGCTAAAGTCGAACTGAAACACCAGGAACTCGTTATAAGTAAAAATATCTTTTTAAAATTGCGTGGGTAAGTATTTTTCCAAACAGTAGGTATACATAATCACACTGAAAAGTAAAGTACTTGTGGATTTTTTCCCTAGGTATAAATAGGTAACATGGTATGGACCAGCTTCTTTTTTCTCGAATACTAAATTAATAAGTTGGCCTCATAGGAAAAACTATACTTACCTACTCTCTGTACGATCATGTATACCGATATATATAACAAAAGTGATAGAATATATAAAGTTCCTTTCATCAAAGCCTCCGATCCGAGTAACCCTGCGTAGCTGTTTTAGTTGCGGTATCAGTCATTACTGAGGTTGCACGTAAGTCGTGAGTGGAGAGATTTTCCTCGCGGTAACGAGTGTGTTTTCCTGCGAATGTTGCTTTGAGCTGAGCTTAGCTTGCAGTTTCGTAATCATTTGTTCAAAATACTCTGTAGTTATTATATTTCTTTCTCTTTTTAGAGTTTCGCAGTAAAATAAGATTACCTTATCACTAGCTTTTGCCCGAGGCCTCGATCACGTAGTCTTTTAATTTTTGACCGACTAATCACCGGAGGAGGTATACAATTCGACGCGTATACATATTATATATATATATTTTTTATGTATAACCACGCATAACTTTTTTTGTAGTAGTCCGATTTCAATAATAATTTTTTTATTGGAAAAAATATACTTCGAAATTGGCCCCATTTACATTTTATTGAAACCGGCTGAGCCATTTTTTAATAATTCAACAATAATGTGAAAAGTGCTACATCGATCCGTGCGAAATATTCGTGAATTCTGTACACGGGTGAAGTTGGTCATGCTAATTATTGCAAAAAATAATCTTGATGTGCTAACATTTTATTTTTGTGCGATAAAAAGTAGCCTATGTCACAGCACTTCCCGCCTTCCAATCTATGTTCAAGCCAAAAATCAAGTCTACCCGTGAAAGAGGAATAAACTAACAAACACACTTTCAGATTTATTATATTTGTATGTAAGTATTCGTAGTTTGTGTGTCACTAATCCTCATAAGTCCCATATTTGCCAAACTTGATGTTTGATATTATGATATATCTAGTAAAAAACTCAATTTTTGATGCAAAATATTTTAAACCTAGGACAACTATTTCCAAGAAAAAAGATAAACTTTGAAACAGCCTAGCTAGGTATTGCCTCCATCGACTCCCTAAATAAATAAATCTACACACGGGGAAGCGTGTCCAGCCAAGACAAAAAAAAGCTGGCGACGCGACGTGTGTAATATTACACGAACCATTCCGAGCCACTTTTGACCCCTTCATGACTCGAAAACGATTTAACCTAAATATATGAAATTTAGCCTATTTATTAAAATTATTTAGCTAGCCTAAATTACAAAATTTAATTAATTTTGCTTCAATAGTTAATGACATATTAAGGTTTAAAAACAGGGGGGGGGGGGGGTTTCATTGACTGATTTACTGACACACTGACTCACAGATACTTATAGATAAACTTATAGACTTATAGATCAAAAACCTAACCCACTTCTAGATTACCTAGAAACTTGGAATTTGGCATCAAGATAGACTATTACGCATATACAAAGGAAAAAATCTAAAACTTCGATTTTTTACCTCCCAACCCCATGAACTAGGGGATGAAAGCTTGTATGAGATTTTCACTAATTTTCATGCTAGAGGTCTGTAAATTGATACAAAAACTCTTTGTTATAAATAATAAAATATGTGTTTCAGGGTTTTCAATAAATCACCCCCCAATCTCTAACACTGAGGGATGAAAGTTTGTATGAGGCTTTCCCAAATTTTGATGCTAGATGTCTAAAAATTGAGTAAGGCTCTATGTTTTAAGTAATATAACACGTACTTTAGGTTTTTTGTAAATCGTCCCCCAAACCTTAAAGCTGAGGGATAAAAGTTGGTTCCGTGGACTTCTGCAAGTTTTGAAACAACGGATTTGAAAATCGATTAAAATACTTATTGTAATAAATAATCTACAAAAAGAAGTGAAATCCAACAAAAACATTTTCATGCGAAATATAGCCAAGACCACACTTGCACTTTCAAAAAGTTGTCAGATCTTATGTAAAGCCAAGCTTCTAACTCTACACGCCTTCACTCTATAAGTCCATACTTCACAAACTTCATATCTTAGTCAATATATGCGGCTTGGCTGTTTCGTTAACTGCACATGGGCATAAAGTGAAGATTAATTATTAAATGTTCACGAATTTTGCTAAACAAATAGTTCTTGTTGCAACGAAACGGCCAAGTCACATATCACATATATATGTGACTTGACTAATCTGTAGAGTTTGTAGAGTAAGGACTTGTAGAGTTAGGCGTATAGAGTTAGAAGCTTGGCTCTACATAAGATCTGACAACTTTTTGAAAGTGCGAGCTGTTGTCTTGGCTATATTTCACATGAAAATGTTTTTGTGGGATTTCACTTCTTTTTGAAGATTATTTATTACTATTGTAATAAATTGAAGATTATTTATTACTATTGTAATAAATAATCTTCAAAAGTACTTTATAAATATTTTTAAATACGAGTACATACTTATATAGATAGTAACTAAATAAGACCCAGACAGAGCAAACACTTATGTTCATCACATAAATATTTGCCCTGGGTGGAAATCGAACCCACGCCTCTTTGACCCAGAAGTTAGGGTCACTAACCACTGAGCCAAGTATTGTACTTACTGTTTAACTGCCTCGGACTTCACTATAACAGTAAGTAATACTTATTGTTTTAATGAAGTCGTTGCGTCGGTTCGAACTTGTGGACGTTCTACACTGCTCTGCCGGTGCGTGGTCTCTATTCGAGAGCTTAAAAATATCCGTGGTACTTAAAAATAGTGGTTGTATTATAAAAGTAGCTAAGATCATCAACTACTAATTAATAATTTAGATTACATTTCAGCCATAAAATAACACGAGTCTTGTTTAATTTTCTTTAATTACTAAATAACGACCAAAAACTTTAGCGAGATTAAATTTTTGTTTTAATATTGAAATAATAAACCAAAGAGATTTTAATTTAGCTGCGAACTTTAGTAGATTTTAATTGCCTCTGCAGTTTATTACGGCAAGTTTTATTAAACTTTAGTTAGTTACTGCCAGCACCTGGGATGGAAAACCGGACGAGGGAGAGTTTAAAAACTTATGGGTAAAATTCACAGAGTTACCAGAAGGATAATGTGGTCAATCGAGATATGAAAAAAGAGATGCATTAATTTAATATGGCATGAGTTAGAAAGAGACAGTATGAAAAATACCTCGATTCATTGGCCACTTGCCGTGTTTTTGTCCCAATGGTGTTCAATTTCTTGTCAAATTCCATTACTATATATTTACAGTTGACAACTAGTGATAGTGATTGTCCATACAAAATCGCCTCAAGCAACAACAGCGCTATCTCTATTTTTGTAATAGCTCTGTGGTAAAATTGAACATAGCCGAGTGAATTAGCAAATAGAAAGAATGATAAGAACTTAGAATAATGAAAGAGGTAAGCTCTATCGCTCTATGGATCGAATACGTTCTTGGGTCAGAGCATATAAAGGGGGATTTACACTGGTCAATTTTCGCCGTGCGGCTAGTCGCATCACAAATCACCTCACCAAGCCGCATCGCTAGCTCATTTACACAGGTGACTAAAATCGCATGCGGCTCAGTTATCTTGTTTTCTTGGGTTCGCACGAAAAACTCCTTTATGCGATCACCTGCGATTGGTCGTTTACTCGGTCGTTTTTTGTCATCAGCCACATGTGGCCGGTCGCAGCGCAGCCAAAGTCGGATGCTACCTAACTTTGGGACTTGCGGCTCTTGTCACTTGCGACCTAGTCGAAATGCCATTTAGACGGTCGATTTTCGCCGCGCGGCAAAAATTGTGCGTCTTTAGTCCCCCGTTATTCGAAGGTCGTTGGGCCAATGGGTTTGGAAAGTTCTGGAATGGAGACTCCGTACCGGCAAAAACAGTGTGGGACGACTATTGACTATAGCTAGAATGTGCACCACCATGGAGCACCATATAATAAAACTACAAAATAGAATTACTTTTTGCAAAAAATGGTATGACCGACTTGAACCGTGTACAGAATTTGCGAATTGTTCGCACAAATCAATATAGCATTTTACACATTATAGTTGATTTATCAAAAATGGCTGAGCCGATTTCGATAAAATTAAAATGCAACCAATTCCAAAGTATACTCTTTCTAATTAAAACAAGAATTATTGGAATCAGACAACTATGTAAAAAGTTATAAGTGGTTATACATAAAAAAATATATGCGTCGAATTGAGTACCTCCTCCGTGTCGTCGGTAAAAAAATATCATACAATCTTAAAACACAATAAGCTAGTCTCCTTTATCATCACCTTCCTCTTCCTCGTCACATTCGCCCTCCTCCTCAGCCGTGGCGTCCTGGTCCTGACAGACCTGGAATCCATACAGGTCGGGATACCAGCAGTACCAAGATCATTCAGGTCTTTCAGGTCATTCAGCCGCTTCCAGCCGAGTTTATTGGACATCCATAAGGGTGGTCTATGTTCACAAGTGGTCGTGCTATCGCTGATAGATGGATAAAATTAGACATAGCCCAGCGAACTAGCAAGTTGAAATTGTGATGATCGGAGCATAAAGTTTAAAAAACGGCTGACCAATACATCCGTAAAGTTCTGCAAAAGAAACCACGTCCCTGGCGAATATACCTATTCACTCTGATTTTGAAAAGCTTTAGATAAGGTATAATATATCTGAAGTAACAGAAAAGCCGTTAGTTGCTTTCATTCCTTTGCCGTACCGGATCAAAAACGCCTCGTACTCGTACGTATTGAAGGAAAAATCAACAATGTTTTTAATTGAGAAGGTCTTCATCTATATTTTAATAGATAATATTGGTAGAGGTTTTTTATAATATTGATTTAACATAATATTCTGTTACCGTTTACTAAGGCCCTGAAACGATATACTTATAAGTACAACAAACCCCTAGGCTCAGCTGGCTTCATGTATTGTTATAGTAATAATTTAAATAGAGACGAGGGTGTTACATGATTGACAGGCTTGCTAATTTATATTGATGATTCATTACTTAAGGCTTAGAGGATAATATGGAATCAGAGTCATTAGTGTAGGCAATTACTACTGAGCGCAGGATTGGTTGAAAAACGTGAAAGTCATCTACGAGTAGTCTGCGTAATTGATCGAGCGAAAGCAAATATCTCGGTTTTAACACGGACATTTTGCTTGCGTCCAGATGTTGGTTTTCCTCCACAAGTCGCAGTTTTCAACGAAACTTGATGCTCAGATTCAATATATTAATGCCGCGGAAGAGTGCGGAAGCGTGCCCGCAGCCCCGACATAATGGCGCAGTGGCGAAAACACCCCAGGTTTTTTGGTGGTATCCATAAAGGATTTTCCTGGGTCAAAAAAAAAAGGTTGAATATATTAATGCGTTTTTTGTCTTCGGCAATTTTTGATAGGTATTTCCCTCAAAAAGGGGGAGAAATTGCTGTCACGCCATTGATCAGCCGATTTTGAAAATATTTGGCAAAAATGTTTAGTATCTAGATTCTAATAGGATTTGCGAGTAATATCCAAATCGTTAAAGAGATGTGTCGCGAGATCTACTGTTCGGAGAACTACTAGTTTTAAAAGATTTTATCAACAACAACATAAGTTAAAATCCCTTAAAATATTTCCAATACTAAGGAGTTATTTATGAATTATTTTAGAGACCTTAAAGTGAGGTTACCTATTGAGTAAATATTAAATCAATATCAATAAGTTGGAGTAAACTTTTCCAGGTGGTTTTGATTGTTCGTAATTTTCCGTTTATTTCTGTGATATTGTGTTAACAACTGTTCTATTGAATTGTAAAAGTTTAAAATTTTCAAGGCGTTGAGTTTGGTTTTTACAGCTATCGTAGTATTTCATTTATCATCATCATGTCAGCTGTAGAGGGCCATAGTGTCATGTGAATTCTGAAAAAGAAAATGAACAAAAGCTATAAATGTATAGAACAGTTATTTTCTACCCGCAATTTATATATTACCCATGAACTGCTATTATTGTTCATAGTGATGAATATAAACAGGGCTATCCAGAATTGGTGTACTAAGCCGAAAGGAGGTGATTCAGACTATATATATATGAACAATTTTTAGGGTTCCGTACGTCAAGCGGAAAAAACGGAACCCTTATAGAATCACTTTGTTGTCCGTCTGTCCGTCTGTCTGTCTGTCCGTCTGTCTGTCTGTCCGTCTGTCAGTCTATCTATCTATCTGTATGTCACTGTTTAATTATCTTATCACGTTAATCTCGGGAACGCGTAAAGATATCGAGTTGAAATTTAAACTGCATACGTATATCTATGGTCTCTTAGAGTTGTGTAAAAGAAAAACTTCTCAGTTATCGTTTAAAAAAGTTAGAGCCGTTTATGTCGTAAAAAAACGCATATTTCGACAATCACAAAAATCAAAACCTACAGAGTACTTCCCGTTGCCAAAGAACTATGAAATTTGGCGAGAAGCATTGCCTCAGAGTACACATATAGGAATAAATCTGAAAACTGTACATTTTTATTTAAATCACAAAAATAGAGCCTCAAAATTCACAAAATATGGGTTCAAAATTCAAACTGAGTAAATCGTATCATGTGACGTATCGTATAAAAGAACTTCATTAGCACATGCTAAAACAGGTTTTTATTATTTTAACAACGTGTTTGTACGGAACCCTCGTTGTGCAAGCCTGACTCGCACATGTCCGTTTTTTATTACAATCAGAGCAACTAGAGATTCGAGAAAAAAAAATCATGAGTTTCAAACATGTCGATTCAGATTTACAATTTGTATGGAACAGCTGTTTTTTTTCCAATTCCAGGTTGGCCCCGCAGGAAAATTTGTGCGTAATAATAGTTTTATTCATCTCCTTTTGGTTTAGATAATAAATAAAAATAAAGATAACCCTGTATCTGTATAGTTCATAATGACATTTAAGTAAATACCAAGCCCTACTTTATACTGCATTTCATTTCAGTAAAGCTCTAGAGTAAAACTCCGAAAATGCACTGCAACTATAAAATTTAAAGCCGGCTTCACACTCGGAGATTACGTTAACCATTTACGGTAAGAGGATGTTAACGCTTCGACCGCATCCGCCGGAAGTACGCTAATGCGCTGCGGGGCGCGCCGGAAGTGACGTCACCGAGGAAGGTAAGACATTTCCCCTTGTCCAGGCGAGGTGATAGTGAGCTGGAAACTTGCTGGCATCAACAGGCTATTATAAGGAGACATATTGCAGTGCTTGTTTTTGTATAGTGAAGTCTATTTGTAGAATGCAGTGTTGTTATCATCATCATACATCTATCCATCATCCAAGCCTTTGGACGCCCACTGCTGGACATAGGCCTCCCCTATGGATCTCCAATAAGACCGGTTAGTAGCTTGCATCCAGCGCGATCCTCACTAAGACCTCAGGATCGCGCCTGATGACGGATGACTGAGCTCATCCGTCCTCCTTGAAGGTGGACGTTCTACGCTGCGCTTGCCGGTACGTGGTCTCTACTCTAGAAATTTTCGACCCCATCGGTCATCAGTTCTCCGTGCTATGTGCCCTGCCCACCATCATTATCAACCGCAGCCTTATTCATCCCAGTGCTGGGTTTAAGCCTCTATGTTGCAGTGCCATCTGAATCGGTCATTTGCCAATAATTTTCATTAGCAACAGTAATTAAGTGAAGGCCTACGTCCAACAGTGACTAATTAAAAAGGCTAGTACAGTACAGGTATACCTACTACGGCGTCGAGCTATGAACGTCAAATGACTAACGGCTATCAGCTGTAGGACGTCCACAGCTGAAAATAATGATGATGAAGACATATTTGTTTATGAATCATCCACAATTGTATTCAAACTGTGTAAATAGTTGACATTTGTTTTGGAGGATTCCATGTATTTTCACGTAAATTTAAATAGAATGTGTATGTTATATGTAAATATGTTGTAACAAAAGGAACTGTTAAATAATAAGGAAGCAATAAATTCTGATTAATGTGTACAGGTGTGATTTACATTCAGAACAGTATAGGTCCGGAAAAACATAGAGCTGTAATGGTTTACGAGTATTTATCACATCTGTTGTTTTTAAACTCTCGCGATTTGAACACATTATTATTTTATACTACGGGACTAATCGCGCACTAAAATTACGAGATAAATAAATACCTCCTCATCCCGACGTTTCGGCCGAGTTGCATCGACCGTGGTCACGGGTGAGTCTACCCGTGACCACGGTCATAATTAATAATAATTTATCACATCTGCCGAGATAATATTATAATACCTACAGTGAAGAATAAAGATAATACGGTGTGCAAGTTGTTTATAACGATGAAACGGTCTACACGGCTTGATTATACCTATGTAACATTGAAAAAACTACTAGCTAACTTTGTATTTCAAAGCAACACCTTGTATAATTAAAATAATTTTAATTTTATAATGTTTCTCACACTAGGTTCTTCTCAAAGAGTTATTTTGTTCATCAGAAAAATAACTCTTTAACACCTTGTATAAACCATCTACTTCGGTGTAAGACGTTGTCAGGTAGAGTATGTGCAAAAAGAGAAGCGTCGTAGGAGTTGAGGTCGCCCGTGTGCCATTTTACTAATTTTGTTACGTTGACAACACTGCTCGTCATTGCTACACCAATTCAGTTTTCATCAGTACTCGCGTCTATCAAGTAGTCGATCGGCGGCAACGATCTCGTAATTCGAATTGTTAGTTCACCGTAATGCTGTGTATGTTATATGTAAATATGTTGTTACAAAAGGAACTGTTAAATAATAAGGAAGCAATAAATTCTGACTAATGTGTACAGGTGTGATTTACATTCAGAACAGTATAGGTCCGGAAAAACATAGCTGTAATGGTTTACGAGTATTTATCACATCTGCCGAATTAATATTCCTAAGAATACATTTTGAAGTAGGTAACCGCGAGGGTTCTCGTTTTGAACATGCTCTACTAGCGAAGTGTATTATATCACGTATCCCTTTTATCCATGATTTTTGGCGATGCCACAATAAGTCACGTGCGGGCCAGGTGGCGGCCATCTTGTCGTGAATGTCACGGGGGATATAATTTTTTACGAGATCGTTGCCGCTGATGGAATGCCAGACACTCAGCCCCGTCTGTTATGGGGACGTGGAGCTGGGAACACTGGAGAGGGTATTTTATTTAGACAATGTTCAAAAACTACGCGTCACTGCTACCGCCATATTATCCTTTTTGACTTAACGTTTTTGATTCGTATAGCCAGGGAATTAAATAAATTTAAATATAATAAATTGATTTGACTTTTCTTATGGCTATGTACAGAAATAGGTACAGTAATACAGTTTTATAGTATACATATAACTAATAGTTAAAATTATTATGCAACATACATTGAGTCCGTGGACTGTACATACTTGTAGGTGAACCCTAAATCCCACACTAGGAGAATTCCTGGGTCGTGGGACTTAGTGCCTTCCGTATTAATATTGAATGAAGTTAGTGGTTACGTATAGTCTTAATTAATAGAATGGAATGTTTTCTGAGAGGTAATACTCTAAATCTTTTCTTGTTTCTTCTTCAAGCACATCGTCGCTTACCATCAAGCGAGTTCGTCATCACTCCCTAACTTATTCGCCATAAAAAATAAAGTGTAAGCAGTGCCACAATCGCCAGACATCGTTAATGGTCGTGGGTTAAATTCAAATACTTACAAAGAGTCCTTTAGTAGGTATTTATGAACGTACTTTTTATTTGATGAAAGAAAATATATCCAAAGGCAAGGTGAATAAATTATTAAGCTTTATATTTTGTACTTATATGTACATAATATAAGTTGATGTAGATCTGGATTGAGAAAGAGCTCTCTAGGCCTAGTTGTTAATATGTCTACCATTGAACTTGAGGGTCACGGCTTGGATAGTCATAGTCATAGTCATTTATTCCTAAAGCTGATTTACATGTCATGGTTCACTAATATAAAATAATGTATATCAATACACAATCAATTAAATAAGATTCAACTTAAAAGTCTATAGAATTCTTCGTAGCTATAGAATGTTTGCTCAATTAGCCAACGTTGAAGTCGTGCTTTAAAACTTAGCAAGCTTGGAGCTCCAGTGACGTAATCGAGCAGGTTGTTGTATACATCAGGGCCCATAATATGTGTAAGTTTTGCCGATATCTGGACAAGCAAAAATTCAATGACGAATTAAAATAATTTATCTATTTTGGAAGTTATTTGGGTTATAGTAACTTTAGTTTATTTGTAATCCAAATAAACTGAGAAGTGCGAAACAAAGAAGTGGGGATTTTTTAGATTTTGAATATATTTATTGTTTGACACCTCCAAATACTTTCTTTAGGTGCGGGTCCCCGTAACCAGGGGAGCAGGAACTTCAGGCGACGGCGACCTTTCCACGACATTTGGACGAGCACATCCGGCCCCGCCGGACTATACTTCTTCACACCTGGCCAATTGGCTCTTCCCTACACAAAGCAGGATTCATGCTCATAAGAGTTGCCTGTTTTGTTTGATCATACATTTAAAAATAAGGTTTTAAAGAGTTACTTAGGTGGAGTAGGACAGTCGCGGAGTGGTGGCCGAGGCAAAGCAAGTGAAGCGTTGGTCGTCCGGCTGCAAGATGGCGAGACGATTTAGTGAAAATCGCGGGTCGAACTTGTTATCGATAAGCACAGGACCAAGACAAATGGCACCGCAAGAGAGAGGCCTATACCCAGCAGTAGGATAGAGAAGGCTGATAACGATGAATTTAAAAGCTACCTAATGGGAATTTTAAATTACTATACAGTCATTAAAGTAGGTAACTATCTATAGACTGCAACATCTAATTTTTGATCGAAGCAAAGATCTTCGTTTTCTTGTCGTCTGACCTGATGTTGGTTTTCATCTACAGTTCGCATATTTCCAGCCATCTCGTCGGAACTTGGTACATAGGTTTGAGTAATTGCTGTCGCGCTATTTAACAACCGATTTTGATAATGTTTGGTAAGATTGTTTAGTGCCTATCTAAATTCTGACAAGGTTTGCGAGTAGGTATGTACCAAATCGGTCAGGAGCAAGTCGAGATATAGGGTCATAGGATAGGTATTAAACGCAAAATCTTTTGAGGGCGGGTCTAGTACATCTAGACATACAACTTTTGTGCTACAAATTTGGAAAATTCACAAAAAAATCACTTTTTCATACATTTTGCCGCGCGTAGACAAACTTTTTGTTTGAAATATAAGATTTTTTCTTCGTGATTTTCCAATAGTCCTAGAACAAAAGTTTAATACCTATGACCCTGTATACCTAGGCTTATGAAGATTTATTCAATGACATGTGTTGCGAGATCTACTTTTTGGAGAACTGCTAGTAATATTATGAAATAAAATATTTTCAAATGGATATATTATTCAATTTTCTATTTAGTTCGCTAGGCTATATTATGTAATCACGATTTGTACGGATCTCATTATTACCTCTAAAATGCCTATAATACATATGTAAAGTATTCAAACAGTCAGTCATTATGTGTAGAAAATTTACGTGAAATTAATTTCACACCTCTAGCAAAATAATTTGTGAAAGCGTATGTATCCTTGCGAATACAATTGTTTTCAGCTGACATTTCTTTTTTTCGAGTCGGTTTTGCGTGCTAAAAATTGTATTTTCCGGCTTTTGATCAAAAATTGCCCAAAAACCGGAAGCTGACACTAAGATGAGGTGGGACCGGTGAGAAACAGCGGAGGTAACTATCCACCACGCTGACCCATGTTGTGCGGGTTGGTGGATTTTTCTTTGTAACATGAACAAATGTCTATAGAATTCTACTAGTTTTTTTTTTTTTTTTTTTTTTTATTTCGAATAGGTTTGCGTTTGACTACACACTGCCTGATGTTAAGCAGATGTGCGGTCTAGGGTGTAGCACGCTTACCTAGAAGATACCTATTTACTCGGGATTTGAAGACACTCACGTTGTACTTTACTTTAGTGACCTATTGTATCTTCGGATCCATGATTATTAGATGTCCATTTAATCCATCTTGTGCTCTCACTTTCAAATAGCTTCTGTCTATTATTACTACGGGACAGATCGCGCACTAAAATTACGAGATAAATACCTCATAGGACCCGTCCCGTAGTATCTAATAATAAAGTGTTCAAATCGCGAAATTTTAAAAACAACAGCTTCTGTCTAATTCCCAAATTAACTAAAACCATTAGGCCACATAACCAGAGAGATTTTCTATTTGAAACTGGGTGACATGCCGTCGGAATACCAGACGGCTTCCATTGTTGGTGATGTTGTCCAACAATGTGTATTGTCTGCGGACACGTGCCGTAATTGTTGACTGCAGAGCCAAATTGACCGTGTCATGCGGCTGCCGCAAAAACTAGACGGTGGCTCGCGTACGCAGACTTACAGTTAGACATGTCTATCATATTATATCAGCGGTATTTTTAAAGGAAATTTACAAATTACATACTTACTATACAGAGTCGTCATATCTCAGGAAAGTTGCTGGTTCTGATTGGATACAAATGACACAAGATCGAATAAAATGGAAGTCTCAGGAAGAGGCCTATTCCAGAAGGCAAGCTGAAAGTTGAAAATAAGAAGTAACAATTAGTGTTATTGATGTCATAGAGTATTAATAAGTAAATGGAAAATAATAACAAATCATAAAAGACGAAAAAATAATAATAATAATTAAACATGACAGCATGATTGAATTTAAAAAGAAAAAAAAGAAATAAAAATGTATAATCCTACTTCCTATCCTATCCTACTTATCCTACTTAATATTATAAACGCGAAAGTTTGTGAGGATGGATGGATGGATGGATGGATGGATGGATGTATGGATGTTTGTTACTCTTTCACGCAAAAACTACTGAACGGATTGAGATGAAACTTTGCAATAATATAGCTTATATATCAGAATAACACATAGGCTATAAATTATAATGATATTGCGTCAAAAATCAAAATATCATGCGGGCGAAGCTGCGGGTAAAAACTAGTGATACATAAATGACAAAAAGTTGTCATATTTTTAAAACCTCGCATTTAAAAGTGAACTTTTGCGTAACATGACGCAGTTACGTTCTATTTGTGCTGTCAAAAAGAAAATAAACGGTTGGATCTATTATAATAGGGTGATAAACGTGGGTAGTGAAAACGGGACGGCGGTTCGTGTGTGCAGACTTACAGACATGCCACACGGGCGTTGACGCCGCGTAATTGCACCGCGGCGTTACCGCCGCTGCACCGCCGCGGTGCAGCGGCGGTGCTGAGCGTCGTCGCGGCGTCACCGCGGCGACCAGTGTTGCCGGTAGCGATTTAGACATTAAATCTAGAGTATTCGAGTATTCTATGAATTTTTAGCGGGAAAAAAGGTTTTGACGACAACCGTTCAATCTTAAACTGAAGATGAGAAAAATCCCTCGTACCTACACGTTAGAAATCAGATCGTGTAATTTGTCACGACGAATGTCACAGTAACAGCTTTCCAAGTGACAGCTGTCAAACTTCAAAGTGATTTATCTCGGTTATTATCGATTCTAGACTATTGCTCTCTTCACAAAAGTAATAGAGCTCGACGAAATCTACATTTTGGATGACAGCTGTCAAACTTAAAAGTGATTTATCTCGGTAATTATCGATTATAGACTACGGCTGTATTCACAAAAGTGATAGAGCTTAACGAGATCTACATTTCAGATGACAGCTGTCAAACGTAAAAGTGATTTATCTCGGTTATTATAAATTCTAGACTACTGCTCTCTTCACAAAAGTAATAGAGCTCGACGAGATCTATATTTCGGATGACAGCTGTCAAACTTAAAAGTGATTTATCTCGGTAATTATCGATTATAGACTACGGCTGTATTCACAAAAGTGATAGAGCTTAACGAGATCTACATTTGAGATGACAGCTGTCAAACGTAAAAGTGATTTATCTCGGTTATTATAAATTCTACACTACTACTCTTTTCACAAAAGTAATAGAGCTCGACGAGATCTATATTTCGGATGACAGCTGTCAAACTTAAAAGTGATTTATCTCGGTAATTATTGATTCTAGACTACTGCTCTCTTCACAAAAGTAATAGAGCTCGACGAGATCTATATTTCGGATGACAGCTGTCAAACTTAAAAGTGATTTATCTCGGTAATTATTGATTCTAGACTACTGCTCTCTTCACAAAAGTAATAAAGCTCGACGAGATCTACATTTCGGATCACTTTGAAGTTTGACAGCTGTCATCCGAAATGTAGATCTCGTCGAGCTTTATTACTTTTGTGAAGAGAGCAGTAGTCTAGAATCGATAATAACCGAGATAAATCACTTTTAAGTTTGACAGCTGTCATCTGAAATGTAGATCTCGTTGAGTTCTATCACTTTTGTGAAGACATTAATGGTCTAGAATCAATAATAACCGAGATAAACTCACTTTGAAGTTTGACAACTGTCATTCGAAATGTAGATCTTGTCGAGCTCTATTACTTTTGTGAAGACAGCAGTAGTCTAGAATCGATAATGACCGAGATAAATCACTTTAAAGTTTGACAGCTGTCACTTGGACAGCTGTTACTGTGCCACTCGTCGTGACAAATCACACAAGTCCATACTCGATGGGCTTATGAGATATTTTTCATGTTACTTTGCACAAATCAATGCATCTATTTCAGATTTTATCGATCGGCCACATTATTTCTCTAATATATCAAACGAAGAACAAAAACACTTTCTTTCTGCGGTTGGCTCACACAAAATCAGACTGTATATGAGATATTTTACTTATCTTCAGCCGGTTATCCCTAAAACCTTTTTTTCCGCTAACTGCCTAGATGTCATCAGTGTCTAAGGCAACACTGGGCGCCGCGGTGTCGCCGCGACGACGCTCAGCACCGCCGCTGCACCGCGGCGGTGCAGCGGCGGTGACGCCGCGGTGCAATTACGCGGCGTCAACGCTCGTGTGGCATGTGCCTCAGAGGCACATGCCACACGAGCGTTGACGCCGCGTAATTGCACCGCGGCGTCACCGCCGCTGCACCGCCGCGGTGCAGCGGCGGTGCTGAGCGTCGTCGCGGCGACACCGCGGCGCCCAGTGTTGCCTTAGACACTGATGACATCTAGGCAGTTAGCGGAAAAAAAGGTTTTAGGGATAACCGGCTGAAGATAAGTAAAATCTCTCATATACAGTCTGATTTTGTGTGAGCCAACCGCAGAAAGAAAGTGTTTTTGTTCTTCGTTTGATATATTAGAGAAATAATGTGGGCGATCGATAAAATCTGAAGTAGATGCATTGATTTGTACAAAGTGACATGAAAAATATCTCATAAGCCCATCGAGTATGGACTTGTGTGATTTGTCACGACGAGTGGCACAGTAATAGCTGTCCAAGTGACAGCTGTCAAACTTTAAAATGATTTATCTCGGTCATTATCGATTCTAGACTACTGCTGTCTTCACAAAAGTAATAGAACTCGACAAGATCTACATTTCGGATGACAGCTGTCAAACTTCAAAGTGAGTTTATCTCGGTTATTATTGATTCTAGACCATTAATGTCTTCACAAAAGTGATAGAACTCAACGAGATCTACATTTCAGATGACAGCTGTCAAACTTAAAAGTGATTTATCTCGGTTATTATCGATTCTAGTCTTCATAAAAGTAATAAAGCTCGACGAGATCTACATTTCGGATGACAGCTGTCAAACTTCAACATGATTTATCTCGGTTATTATCGATTCTAGACTACTGCTGTCTTCACAAAAGTGATAGAGGTCAACGAAATCTACATTTCGGATGACAGCTGTCAAACTTCAAAGTGATCCGAAATGTAGATCTCGTCGAGCTTTATTACTTTTGTGAAGAGAGCAGTACCTAGTCTAGAATCAATAATAACCGAGATAAATCACTTTTAAGTTTGACATCTGTCATCCAAAATATAGATCTCGTCGAGCTCTATTACTTTTGTGAAGAGAGCAGTAGTCTAGAATCAATAATTACCGAGATAAATCACTTTTAAGTTTGACAGCTGTCATCCGAAATATAGATCTCGTCGAGCTCTATTACTTTTGTGAAGAGAGCAGTAGTCTAGAATTTATAATAACCGAGATAAATCACTTTTAAGTTTGACAGCTGTCATCAGAAATGTAGATTTCGTCGAGCTCTATTACTTTTGTTAAGAGAGCAATAGTCTAGAATCGATAATAACCGAGATAAATTACTTTTACGTTTGACAGCTGTCATCTGAAATGTAGATCTTGTCGAGTTCTATCACTTTTATGAAAATAACAGTAGTCTAGAATTGATAATGACCGAGATAAATCACTTTGAAGTTTGACAGCTGTCACTTGGAAAGCTGTTACTGTGACATTCGTCGTGACAAATTACACGATCTGATTTCTAACGTGTACGAGGGATTTTCTCATCTTCAGTTTAAGATTGAACGGTTGTCGTCAAAACCTTTTTTCCCGCTAAAAATTCATAGAATACTCGAATACTCTAGATTTAATGTCTAAATCGCTACCGGCAACACTGGTCACCGCGGTGACGCCGCGACGACGCTCAGCACCGCCGCTGCACCGCGGCGGTGCAGCGGCGGCGACGCCGCGGTGCAATTACGCGGCGTCAACGCCCGTGTGGCATGTCTGTTACAGGTAGATCTGCTCATCATATTTTAGTAGTAATCTAGTAATGTTGTTCAGAAGAAGATGAATGCAGGATGCTATTTCCAACCTCTTTTACTATAGTTCCTCAATAATTTAATTTAAATGTTGGTCAAAAATAAAATCATTTCAGAGACAGCTCAATAATTACACGGGTTGATTTTATAGACATCATATTTCCTAAATAATGAAAAATTCTCAAATCTATTCTCTTATTAGAGAATCTTCTTATTTGGCTTTTGATAGATATAAAATCAGTGATTTTATTTAAAGTTTTCATGGTAAAATGTAGAAAATGTATTTTTGAAATCCTTGTTTTCCGAACCCGGAATCATGCTGTCGACAATGTAACCAATCCTTGTATTCATGAATTTTTATATTTACGGCCATTTGCGCAAAACTCAGAAGTCATAAGATTTTTCTTTGCTTATGTGAGGTTTTTATATCACTTTTCGGTGAAGTAAAACATGGTTAGATGACATTCATGCGTCTAGTGAAAGGACATTGGGTAAAGTTGGCGCTGTTCGAAAAATGTGCGAGATACTGAAGTGTTTACGGAACCATAGAGTTTGTGCAAAAAGAGGACTCCGAGCATTGCGTCGTGGGGTTACGGTGAACTAACTCACTAACAAAAACTATTATTCTATGTTTGATGCCAATCGATATAAGCAACAGGAGATAATAAATTTAAACAAAACACCGATGTAACTAGGCTACAGTTACACAGTACTTGAATAAAATAATCGACGCCAAGTCTTCTATTCACACTACCCAATGTCCTTTGATAGCGTAAATTATGTAAATCAACTTTATACTCATCTGGGCCAGTGCAAAGCGTGCTAGATACAATACAATCAGGCTTCAGGGATAGGTTTGTGAACCGTACATATAACAGTAGACCAGAGTAGCTTGAAATCTACTAAAGTAACGTAAGTTCGTATAGGCCGGGTGGCTAGCCCTGGTGTCAGAGTTTTTAGGCCGCCTGAAAGCTTCTGATATAGCTAAACGGTTAAAACAACCGGGCCCTACAATTTAACGTGTCGCTCGAGCCACGGTAGAGCTCAGTTAGAAAATGACACCCGCGGTCACCCATCCAAATACTGACCGTGCGGAACGTTGCTTAATTTCGGTGATCGTTGACAAACACCTACATTTATACATAATAATCAAACTACGCTACGAATGCTACGAAAGCTTCTAAGTAAATTAAAGCTTGACATAACGTAATAACCGCATTATGGGTATTTTGTCGAAGTATGCTAAAACGTAGTATTGGATACGTACATAGGTACACGTATTACACCTTATTTTCCAATAGTATGCGGGCGACAATGTATCCGACCTCTGTATTCATGAACTGTTCATATTTACGGCTATTTTCGCTAAACAACTGTGTATATTCCGCGCTCCAGCGGCTGATATATGGGATAATACATAAAATGTACCATAAACTAACTTTGTTCCTTGTTGTCTTGCTTCCATCTACTATTTACCTGTGGAAATGGATTTGAAGTGCAAGTTTTCTTATTTTTTATGGCAAGATTTTTCGTTAGTGTTTTATGTTCGATAGCTAATCAGTTTTTATAGCAGACAGCAAGAGTAGGTACCATTGGGCATTCGTATCTTTTATTTAGGTAGCTTAGATATAAGTAATAGGTAAGTACGTTTAATTCCTAAAAGGTTTTTTTAACACATTGACTGCCTCGGTGGCCCAGTGGTTAGTGTCCCTAACTTCCGAGTCAAAGAGGCGTGGGTTCGATCCCCACCCAGGGCAAATATTTATGCGATGAACATAAGTGTTTGCATTGTGTCTGGGTGTTATTTAGTTAGAATTTATATAAGTAGGTATGTATTTAAAAATAAGTAAATGTAGTATATCAGTCTCTGGCAGACATATCACAAGCTTAGTTTGGGGTCAGAGGCCGTGTGTAAGATGTCCCCAAATATTTTTGTTTATTTATTAAGTAATAACTAACTTTTGCCCGCGGCTCCACCCGCGTGGAATTTGACTTGTGTGCTATCCCACAGGAACCTTTTATTTTTCAAGATAAAAAGTAGCCTATGTCACTTTGCGGCCCTTGAACTATATCCATGCCAAAAATCAAGTTGATCCGTTGCTCCGTTGCTGCGTGAAAGGGGAACAAACCAACATTTTTTTCGGATTTATAATATTAGTACCTGAATACACAAATTTTACGGCATTTGATAAAATCAGCGACCTTCATTCAAGAAGACACCTAATCGTACAAAATGAAATGTCGCCAACCAATATCAACCAATATTACAGGAATACACCAATCTGACAACTAGTCTTCATTAGACTGGCGTTGCGGTCGCGTCTCAAAGCAACGAGGTAAATATGGTGAACTGCGTCATTCCATCTTGCCGAAATTACTCGGTTTCAAAAGAAATAACGAAAGGCATTGTCACATACCACCGGTAAGTAATAAATATCTTTCTATGTGATTTACAAGCAAAAGCAAAATATTGAAAATGAAATCATTTGACAATGTAAACAGAGTGGAAAATTTCTCTATGGTCAGTTAGGAATGTCGGATAATGTATGAGATCGAATATTGACTCGTCAAATCGATTAACTTTAAGGTCAAAATTGATTTTGACCCGGGCGGCCGGCCATGTAAAGGAATAAGGTCGCAAGGTCAATGTGGGTCGAACTACTAATTTTAGATCGATTTAACAATATGGAGCAGCATCACGTGATGTGTTCACATTTTTAACCGATTTAAAAAAAGGAAGAGGTTCTATGTTCGTCTGTAAGTATTTTTTTTTTAGGTTTACGAATCTAATAATGTTTTTTTTTTATTTCTGGAAGAGAAAAGATCGAATTTAGCTGTACTTAAGGCTGCCAGCTGTTATTTAATAGTGTTATTGACTTTTGTTTATAACTTCTGGAATGAACGATAAAAACGTATTTATAATTACATAAGTAGTAAGTAATAAGTAAGTTACCTATTAAAAAGAGTCAAGATGTGAATAGATTAATCGAAATTGCAGCCAGCCGGACTTTATTTACAAGCAAAAGCAAAATAATGAAAATGAAATCATTTGACAATGTAAACAGAGTGGAAAATTTATTTATAATCACATAAGTCCATAGCTATTAAAAAGAATCAAGATGTGAATAGATTAATCGATTCATTGCCAGTCCGACTTAACATCTGATAAGACATGACGTCATGCTAGACTCGAATCAATTTAGGAATCGATTCTTTTCATCACGTATATTGAAATCCCTATTTCAAAGTAATTTCAGTGTTGACACAAGATATTTTTGTAATTTCCACATTTTGTTTATGTCAGTTTGGGCTGATCGGTGGATAAAAGTAGTTCGTCAAAGTAAAATAAATTATTTTTGGAAACCTAGTCCCTCTACGACAATATGTTCTGCGCATTTCCGCATCAAAGATAAATATTTAACGAAAAGTGGCCGCCAAAGAATAAAACATGGAGCAATCCCTTCAAAGGTTGGCCACTGTTGGTATTGGTAGCCATTTATTAAGTTGTAGTATAAATTAGTAGTTAGATGTAAGATATTGTTAGTAGCAATCTAAATAATTAGTAATGGCTATTTCACCATAATAATTTAATGTGTCACCAAAACAATGTAAAAATATACTCCCGTAAGTGCTACTTTTGAAATAAGTAGCACTTACGGCAGAGCTTACATCACAAGTTAAACTCGGAATAAATCCCGTAAGTGCTACTTTTGAAATACTTGTATATTTTTACACCACATGCATGCTACTATACTTTCCTGTAGTAGTTGTCTCCTGAGACATTAATATAGTATATATGTAGTGTTAAATGTGAAAATGCAGTCCAAGATTTAGCCGATATCAATAAAGTAAGTATACATGATGTAGTAATATTTAAGGGTAATTTTAGCTGTCGAAATCAACAACTTTAAGAATACAAGTTCGAAAAAAAATGAGTATCCAATCCATACAAAATCGATCACGTGACTAGTTCTTTTGTACGGAGACTCAGTTATTTTTCTCTCGAATTTAGCAATCTTATGTTCTAAAAGCTCTTAGCTTTAACGGGTAGAACAACACCCTTCAGTATTACTACACCCTTTTAGAATACCCTGTACTTCTGTGATTTAGACTTAAATAACTTAAATTATATTTTCATTTTAAGGCACTTTTTTCAAATTCAAACGAATCGGATATTGAAGAATCAGAAAAAGAAAATTTAGTAGAAGTTGCAGACCGAACGGAATCACCATATTTATGGACCAGTATGTAATACTATTACATACAAAATATTTAAATTATACGTACGGTAGTGTCATAAAAAAAATGTCAAAAATTTTCATTCACATCAAACTAGCCTTTTTATTTCGAACCAATCAAGCGAAAATGATCCAACCCACACTTTTTTCGAAAATGTCGTTCGGTTCTTTAATTATTGCTGGGACAATTATATAGCAATGTTGTTAACATACGCTTTGTTTACAGTCATGTAATTTCTCTTTAATAATTCTATTTTAAATATTTCCCCTATAAAATTGGGTAATCACTTTTGAAGTGGCAAGTTCACTCAAAAGTTGTCTATGGTACAAAATGTATTTTTCACACTTTTAAGTCTCGGTTTGTATGAAGAGGCTCCTTCTGTGCCCTGTGTAATAGGGCCTATTCTGTGGATAAAATTTGTCATAATTTTCCTCTTATAGTTCGGAGCCACACATTGGACGTTGACTTGCGTCCAAGCGTGGTAACGAATTGTATAACCCATTAGATTCTATTTTATTTTACTGTTCGGTTTGCATCCAATATCAGTCCAAGACCCATCCACACATTGGTGATGCAACCATGACTACAGTTGTTGCCAACATAGCAAAGGTCCCCGGCTTTAGAGTAGGAGGTGGAAGATCTCAATACGCTAATTCTAGGTTGGTTCCATAGTATAAGTTATTCATAATGAGAGTCTGAATCGCTCCCTATCGACTCAGTACACCGTTTTTAACAGCCCTGTCTTTTACGAAAGTTTTTAATTTCCCCCTGAAACAATTGTAGCCAGTTATTAAGGACTCTCGCCTACAAAATACAATTTTGCAGCGTTCTGTCGGCGTCATAACTGACAAGAGCGAGCTGCTATTGCTTTCACAATATTTACTTTCTCTCAATGAATCACTCGGTACAGTCGCCGACGCAAGTGAATTGTGAGCTTTTACTGAACTTTTTCGGGTATAGATTACTTCACTATTTTTTTTCACCGTAAAGCCATTAGTGTGTAAATTCGTATATAAATTCTATAAAACATATTGATAAAATAGAACTGGGTTTGAATCCACACCTCACTCTTGTAAGACAAGCGATCACCCACTAGGCTAGACTTACAAGCATTATTATAATATGCACCAAATTATTAATATGCACGGCTTACATGCATATTAATAATTTATTTTACTATATAATTTTTTTAGAATATGTAACTACTAAAATTGGGTCTACACTATTAGTGATTCACGCCGTTTAGTTGCGATTCGCAAGCTTTTACTGGACTTTAGTAGAATTTGTTCTATTTCATCAATCTTTTCTGAAAAGTACTAATAATACGTAGTGTCCAAATTACCTTGAGTCAGCTTCATAAGTGATAAGCAAAGCTATTGATTTCACAGTATTCACTTTCACCCAATGATTCACTGGTACAGTCTCAGACGTAAGTGCTTGGCGAGCTTTGGCAAACTTTCTTTTTCTTAATATAAGCCACTTTTTAAAAGGTGATAACTTTTATGCAGGTTCTTTTGCGGGAGGTTTATTTGGTTGGCTTTAGATTTTGAGGTCGAAATAATGAATGTTGTAGTCACTGTTATTTTATTTTTATGGTTGGTTTATTTTGTATTTGAATCTGAACGTTCGTTATTCTTGTCTTTGTGTTTGCTTTAATATTAGTAGTACCTAGTAGTAACAGTGTGATAAGTCTCAATCTTTTGTGAGCTAGCACTATTATATAGGAGTTCAAGTTATAAAGCCACCTAAAAGCGTCTAATCTGACTGTAAAACAATTAAAATGAATGATAAATAATTACTTAATAGAAAGAGTAACTGTGCTTAGTTTTTGGTTGAAACAATTTTCTGCGCGACAGTAGTCGTACAAACCTCTCTGATTATTTCCTTTTTCGCGAAACGTTTAAGGTTCATTCGAAAGTATAAGACCAGGGCCACACGTCAAACGTTGACCAGCTTGCAAATTTAGATGTTGACCAGCTATTCAAATGTAGTATGTAGGAAATGAGTAAAAGACCAAAAAAGTATGAATGAAATATGATGATGAAATATGTGAAAGATGATATTATGCAAGAGAAGGGAGTTCATGATGAGATGACGTATTATACGAGTGAAGTGGTGGAAAGAAACTAGCGGTGCCGATCCCACCTAGTGGGGTAAGAGAAAAAAGATGCTGACCAGCAAAATTAATCGGAGTTAAGATAACTTTAATGCAAAGGACCTTCAGAGTTATACAAATACACAATTACGACATATTTTATCTTTCATCATTAAGAACAATTTTGAAAATCCCTTTTACCTACAGGTATTTTGATGAAAATTTCATCATGCGTTAGCCTGTCAAAAAATTTTAGGAACATTATATTTATGAGAGTTATCTATGTATTTAATATCTTACTGTATAAATGTTTTATGTTTAAGCAAGTTTTTATCAAATAAGAATAATTTATCAACGATTATCATCGACCTTCAGGTCGATGATAATCGTTGACTTATAATTATCATAACCTATCAGATTGCAGCTGGTGTGGCCCTGTCCTATAGCTTATATTATAAAAGCTAAATTAGTGAACAGCTCAGTACTCTCTTCAATCGTTCCATTCCCATTGCAATACAGTGGAATCCTAGCTTTATTTGAGTCTTGACATCGAGATGGCCAGCGATTTTGCTTGGTATTTAGTTTCAGGCTTTATTACCAACTTTCATTATTTAAATACACAGAGTCTCAACTAATCTCAACTTTAGAATAGTATTTATTTAAGGTAAAATGTTTTGAAATTAAATCAGCCACATTGAAAATATTTCATATTCCAAAGTTTTGTAGAAAGTATGTGTAGTACTATACCTACCTACATCTACTTCTGGTACTAGGTCTAAGACAATTTTATTATTTATCAACTAACTTCCAAATAAGAAGAAATAATGTAATCATCATTCGCTTCTTCTTCTTAATCGACTCTATATTTTTAATACGGTTGCGAAAATAAAAAATAAATAGCAAAGAAAGTCAGAAAAATATCTAAGAAATTCGTTGTTTAACATTAGTTTATCAATCCCCATTAGGTCATCGTAGTAGACATGACCCAAATATCCATCAAGGTATGTGTTTAACAGTGGACCTAAGAATGCTTGTACAGAGGGATTAGTATAAGTTTATACGTAGATATACGTAAACTACAATAGTTTTCGTATGGCTTCATAAATTACAATTTTATACAGTGTCCCTAGCTAAGCCGTGGTGGCTTGGAGGTAGTGACACCCGCCTTGCAATCGTGAAGTCGTGGGTTCAAATACCAATAGTTCTCTACCCGTACCAATGAGTTCTTTGGAATTCATGTACCTACGGAATTTCACACCTCGGGCTTTTCGGTGAAGGAAAACATCGTGAGGCAACCTTGTAATTACAAATGTGTAATTACAAGGCATACTTCCGTAGCAGAAATTCGATAGCGTATGCGAATCCACCAACCCGCACTGGGCCAGCGAGGTGGATATGGCCCAATCACCCTTCGTGGGTAGGCCTACGTCCTGCAGTGGACTATTAAAAAAGGCTGACACAGTACAGATACAGTATACAATACAGTGTCCCTGACGGAAATGGGAAATAATACAAAATTTAGAGCTAACTTCGATGTTATATTTTTGTTTCCTAGGCAAACTCACAGCTGTAGTAGCAGTGTCAAAAACATTTATTTATACCGTTCTATAACCTACTCTACAAAACGGAGCGCACATAAACAAGTAGTAAATGAGTAAATAATATTATTTCTTCCTTAAATTCCGGGGAGTTGATACCGGAACAGGAAAACGATACGAAACTGCGCTGTCAATATAGATAAGAGTTTGGTGTGGTACAGTATGAAGAGCAGAGAGAAAAATCTGGAGAAAAACGAACAGAAAACATTGCTAGTTTTTGATTTCATTCATTTTTTGTCCGTTTTTGCCACTTTTTTGCTGTTTTTGGCTATTAACATCAACAAGCAAAATCAAAGTCCCTACTATTACTAATACTATTTACTTAAGTGGTATTTTTAAAATATGTTATATAAAGAGTGTGTTTGATAGATGAGTTCAGTAAAGACAACGCATTGGCTAGTGCAACGTTGGACGGCTAGTTGGCCATGCAAGCTGGATGAAATCTATAGAGCCATTTTTGAAAAAATAAATTGTAGAGCGACCCTTCGAGTCAATCTACAGGGTTACTTATAAAACACCAGCAACCTCGCAGGACTAAATCCCTAACACCATAAACAACATTTGTACTACGACTTTTGTCAAAACTCGAAAAAAAAATTGTTCCATAGAAAAATATAGTTCACCCGCGACAAAATGTATGGAACGGCTGATTTTTTTTCGAGTTTTGACAAAAGTCGTAGAACAAAACTTGTTGTTTATGGTGTTAGGTATTTAGTCTTGCGAGGTTGCTGGTGTTTCAGAAGTAACCCTGTATAGTAACAATCGTGCCAAAAAGGGTCCAAGCCAAAACCCTGCCCAAGCTACGTAGTGGGTAGGCTTTTTAGTTAGTCATAAAGCGATTGCAAGCCAACTACAGCGCCGCGCGATGCCAAAGTGCTCGGTTACAAGCACTAATTAGGTGACATAACGTCGAGATTCGAGAAAACGGGTCATTGTGAATTATTT
Organism: Hypomecis punctinalis; assembly: GCA_949316475.1. NCBI lineage: Eukaryota > Metazoa > Arthropoda > Insecta > Lepidoptera > Geometridae > Hypomecis > Hypomecis punctinalis. Next base: position 1,859,589 of record OX438798.1, read on the forward strand.
AATGTGTAATCCAAGTCGGTTTGTATGACGGCGCTCGGACATTTTTTTACTACTTTTACAAAGACTGTGGCTCTGTAGATATTTGCTCGAAAATAATAGGCCATATATATTGTACGGTTGATTATTAATAATCATGATTCTAGTCCAGTTGACAGTTTGACATCTGTTCTAATATATTCTCATTCACGCCCTTCCTTCATCTAATAACATCTGTTCATCTTCGGAAGATCAACAGATTGGTTCCTTCTGATTACGGAGTGCATGGACCGGAGCGTCGGGGATATTGAGGAAACTACGTCTCATTGTCAATCTGGTCAATGCGACTCGACTGAACAGACAATACTGATTGTGCGTATAAAAGAGAATAGAGGCTGAATCATACGTGAAGTTAGCTACAACCTGTGCGAAACCCAATCAATGCGCAGCATTTTATGAGCTTCAGTCAAGATTAGATACTGCGCAGTTTGTAGTTCTAGTTAACTGCACATTTGCCAACTTGTATGATTTAGTAAATAAGGTAAGATCCGGCTCGAGAAGTCATCATCATTTCGTGTCAATGGCTAGACTTTTTTTTTATTATTATTATTTTTTTTTTTTTTTTTTTGTTTTTTTTTTTTTTACTTTTATAATTTTTTTACATATATCAAACTAATTCTGATAGTATATACAATATTTACATGGATTTATGGACTTCAGATATTTTGAGACCAGAAACTGGCGACCTCTATGGCGTTCTCGGTAGCCAGGTTCAGGTCTTTTTGTGTGCATTGTTTTGGACAAAGCGGGCAGGCTAAAAGGTGTGCCATGGTTTGAACGGCAGCACCACATGCACACTGTTCTTGATCAGAAAAGCCCCACCTGACCATGTTCTCTTTGCTGCGGCCAATCCCGGTACGTAGCCGATTAAGGGACTTCCAGACTGGCCACGGTAGTTCATGTCCAGGTGGTAGGCTTTCAGATGGTGATATGAAATCTGGAGGGGATGGGTGCATGGTCTGCCATAGCTCACATCTTTGTTCATGGGGGTCTGAACTTAGAGGTTCTGTGTGCTTCAGGAAGCTTCTTCGGCTTTTTAAACGGGAGTCTATTGTTTGGCTCGAGAAGTACTTAACTGTTTTCTTTTAATTTTGAAACAAAGGTGACGTCCACAAGTGGTATATTATTCAGAGAAAAATCGAACCAAGATGATGTATACATCATTTGAAAGCAGTTTTATGGGCTTTTCAAAATTAATGAATTTACTTAGATTTTTCCATCTCTCCGTTTTTTTTTAAATGTGGAAAATAAATTGTATGAAAAATAACAATACAGCTTTTTATTTTAACTAGTTTAGCAATAATAAAGTGCTTCTATCGTTATTTTACTTCCATTCGTAGCTGATTCTTCTACATACATCATCTCTTAATTTGCTAAAATTAAAAATTATAGCCTACCAGTGTGACCAGTTAGTAGGTACAATGTGACAAAAAACACTTAAAAAGTGTGTCTAATTGGTAAAAATGCTTTTATGTAACAATTTGGAGGTTAATTAATCAGGGTTGATAGTATCAACCCTGATTAATTACCCTCAATAGGTAGTTATAACATTATTGAGCCAAATATATTTATTTATCTTATTAAATTAAAATCAATTTTAAAAAAATCGGAGGGCTCTTTTATATTCTTAACTGATGTATTAAACCCAGAAAAATATGAACTTTCTTGAAATGTAACGAGTGCTGTGGTTAGAATTTTTGATTATTATTATACCAACCTCCATACATTTTGTGGACATGTCCTTTAATTCATTTTCTATGTGTCTATTTTTATTCATAGGTCATCAGCTTTAAATATATATATTTAAATACAATATAGGATCGAAAATAAAAATATTGAAAATGAGTTTTTGCTAAAATAAATTACATTTTTATTCATAGATGAATTATTAATTATTTATAATATTTATTTATATCACTATTATATGTCATGACAAAATTGATTTCGTAATGCATCTTGAGCATGAATACTCATTAAAACGGGCCAAATTCTCAATTGTCGTTTCACTAAAATTTTTAGGTACTTTAGATTTTTAACATCTATAGTTTAGACAAATAGTTTAAAAAGTCCTGTAACACACACAAATCGTTGACTTAATTCAGGTCCCAGGGTTATCCCGCTGGGGAACATAAACCCTTTCAAATAGTTCGCCCATTCGGTCCCCGTTCAGGCAATACCCGGTCATCACACTATCTTCCGCAAAAGATTTATTGCCCAGGCAAATATTTCCGACCTTATTCCCTCGGGACAGAGGCGTCATTCCGCCGTCATATGATGAGTTTTCAGTACGCATTGTTTTAGGAAACTGGCCGTTAGTGCCGGTTGAGTTGTTGTTTTCGTTTGGGATGCCACAAGCGGCTTGCAGTATTGATTCCAGGGCAATTTGGTCTTGCATGCGCCTCTGGATGGCGGTCGCTTGCACGTTCGCTACTATCTCTTTGTATTTAGTCTCCAATTTGTCGAGGGTAGTTGAAAGCTCCGTTTGATCCTCGTCAGTCATTTCGTTAACCACTTGAGCTCTTTGACGGACCATTTGAAGTTGCATCGAACATTCTGCCAAGTGCTTTTCTCGTTGCACTTGAGCCACCTTCGCTTCGTAAACTCTTGAGCATTTTATGTTTTTCTTTTCCATTCTGTTTAGACGTTTTTCTAACTGCTCTGATTTGTGCCTCAAATTTCCTTCTTCGCTATGATTGTAGGCTGGTTTATCAATAAACTTTTCAAGAACAGTGTGCAAATGATTTTTCAAGTCTTCTATTTGATTGTTTAGTTTTGATATTTCTTTGTCTTTCGCCATTATTACCTTATTTTTTTCTTCAATCACATCGTTTTTAGAGCTTGATATAATTTGAATGTCGCATGATGATTTATTTCTTAAGCCATCAAGCTTTGATTCAAAATCTTGTTTCATGTCTTCAACTTTTTTCTCATATATAGTTTTCATTTCTTGTCTGATTGCTTCTTTTACATTGATAATTTCTAGTTTATGTTTTGCTTCAATTTCTTCGATTTCGTGTCTTTTCATATCATCAAAATTATTGATTTCCTCTTGTAAAGAGGCAATTTTTTCTATCAAAGTATTCCGTGAGTCTTGTACTTCTTGTAACCTAAACTTTAATGATTTCAATGTAGTACTACTATCGTTGTTCTGTAACATCACATTAGTGCCTGCGTCTATTTTCATTACACTAAACTCTGTATCAAAACTGTTATTTTGCTGAATTGCAGCTTCTTGTTTGAGAGCTACTAGTTCATTTTGCAGTAACATGTTTTGGGTTTTAATTTCTCTTAATTTTTTTATTAAGTTGGTAGCGCGACTCTCGTAAATATCGGTGAAATTTAAGTCTGCGTAATCTTTTAGAACTTCAGGGCACGTGTAGCATAGAATAGTTTGTTTTCGTCCTCGCTTGCTGCTCAGTTGTGTCTCACTGCTAGACGATTGACTTCCAGCTTTAGTATTTTCGGCCTCATTGCTTTGTGAGTGGCTGTAAATATCTGATGTAGGGTCTCGTTTGTTGTCAAATAATACTTCAGTGCGAGGGTTTTCAGGGTCAACTACGTAACATTCTACTTCCGACGAGTCTTCGCTAGCAATACTTGCGGAGATTGTAGGCAGTTTGCCTCTCGGAGGATATTTGTTGAAAGGTTCTTCAAGGGCTCCCCTGGCAAGCTGATAACATAAAGAAAACACCAATTTGTTCCGCAATGCCTTTTCTATCTCGGTGGACTCTGTCAGTTTCTGGATCCAAGCGTTACAAACGTTTATAACATTATCTTCGACCAATTGACCGATGTAAGGCTTCAATATTTGTAAATATCTTCTGAATTCTAAATCAAGGCTATCATTTTCATCCATAGCAAAATTTAAAATATTTTCAATGTAAAATTTATAAAGTTAAACGTCAAAGTTACGAGCTTTCAAAACAACTTGTTTGCGCGTTATTTTCCTCGTTCTTTCTGTAATTAAAAAGAGGTTCAAAGTGAGTTTATTCAAAGGAGTATGTTTATGAAAGCCGAGACGAGACAACAAGAGACTGATATTGAAGGGGAAAAGGCAGCATTTTTTTATTGAAACTAGGATAATAAGAATAAAATTATACATTTATAAACTAAATAAAATTAGTAGCTCAAAATTATTCGCAGTATGTTCGTAAGTTCTCAGTTATTTTGACTGCCTCAGTGGCTCAGTCGTTAGTGACCATAACTTCTGTGCCAAAGAGGCGTGGGTTCGATCCCCACTCAGGGCGAGTATTTATGTGATGTACATAGGTGTTTGCTCTGTGTCTGGGTGTTATTTAAAAAAAATACACACGCTTTGCTTAGTTTGATATGGCTAAACAGTTAAAACAACTGGAGACTTCAATTTAACGTGAAAGCCGAGCCACGGTAGCGCTCTTCTTTCGAGGTGTTATTATGGCATAACTTAATAGGTATATTAAAGAATAACTGAAAGAATAGGAAGTGACGTGATAACGTTTTATAAATCGATGAACGTAAAAAAAGGAAAGGCTGCACGCACGAAAAGTGTCACGTTCCGCCTGAGCCGAGCGTGCTGGCGAGAGCACGGTACAGGCGATAGAGAAGCACGATCGGCTTAAGCGTGGGGGCGCCTAGTGCCAGAATCAAGCGAAAGATGTATTTTTAAAGACGTGGTGTAAAGATAACAAACATAAATATCCATATTAAAAAAATACTATAGGAAAGAAAAAAACCTATAGTAGCAGAGTAATAACGTAGAATTTTGGAAAATAATATGGTTACTTTAGAAAAAAATTAAAACTTCGCATCATAAAAAGCACTTTTTTATCAAATGCTCGAAATTATCAGCGATAGCACCACATTATTTTTAACAAATTACGTAGCTATACTAATGTTCTAGTAGAGTAATTGATTAGTTTTTTAAATATATACTTAAATTTTGAATAAATAAAAAAATATGTCACCTAAAAATGTGAGCTGGAGCTCGAAGCCAAAATCATCGTGAACTGTGTCATGCGATTTTCGACTCCTAACAAAGCAGCATAGATGATAGCGGGCGATGCAAGAAGCGCGGGTGAAATCTGTTTTTTTCATGGCATTAGGCGCACTTTTCAGTCGTTGATTCAAGATTTTTTTCTTACGACGTTATCACGCAAAATGATCGTTCGCAAAACCACATTACAAACAACCAATTTTTTTGCATACAACATCGTTAATTTGTGTCTACGAGTACGTTGCGTTGTCTTAACTTATACTTTGGATTTTTTTCTACAGACTAAATTATTTCAGTAACGATCCCACATGAAAGCATTTCGTCGGATAGTTACAATAGGTATAGGTACATTGTTTCCTTTATGAAGCTTACCTTCGTTATGTTAGGTACCTTTCATTAGCCAAACAAAGACATTGTATTCATGCTAAGTATTCCTATTTCTCTATACATATTATGATACAATCTACTCTATAATATATGGACAAAAACGAAAGTCTATTTGTTTGATGGAACATGCATTTATTGCGAATAAATAACAGTAATTTTAATGGTTGCAGTACTTGCAGTAATTACCGTTCATTTTATAGTATGTACCCTTAGAGTATTTATATCTTTAGTTATTTATTCTCTAAGTAAGTAAGTTCCTTTTTGCGACCTGCTAGCTTAGCATGCAACCACGAAGAGCCACGAAAAGAACTCTTTTCGACGGGTGAAAATGTCACAGATATTTACTTTGCCATATCGCTGTCTCGTTCTGAGATATGTTCAGAAATATTTCGTGGTACACATCATATCCCGGCTAGTGCCGTATTTTTCAAAACTATAGAAAATTACTTATCAATCACATGCTACGTTATCTCGTTTTACATAGATTTTTAATTTATTATTTCACCGGATTCGTGGTGGTGTATGGTTTATAGTGAATGTGTGAAGGCTGTAGTCAAAATGTAGGCATTTGTTTATTGACTGTCAGTTGTCACAATGTTTGCATTATTATTATTTGATTTTCAAATTTTATTGAAGTTTTTGCTAATAATTATTGTAATTTAAATTTATTACATCTTTGTATTCAATGTTTATGTATACATGTAACTATAATATTACGTGTAAATTTACATTTTATCAATAAATAACTTATGACTTAGGATAAATTTGCGTTTGATCACATCCTGCCTCCATACATCCATCCATCCATCAGCCTTATAGGACGCACACTGCTGGGCATAGGCCTCCCTCATGGATTTTCAAAAAGGCCGGTTGGAAGCGGCTTTCATCCAGCGTGTTCTTGCGATCTTCATTATATCGTCAGTCCACCTAGTCGGTGGACGTCCTACGCTGCGCTTGCTGGTCCTCGGACGGTCTCCATTCGAGAACTTCATATTATCCTGCCTGATAGTAAGCAAATAACAATGCCGCCTAAGCTGTAAGTAGCTCACTTATCTAGAAGATACTTTACAATACTAGAGCTAAGACCAATATCGATCAAAAATAGCACAATACCACAAACAGTATATTGGTAATAAACGTTTACTTTAAGCATAGACAAAGATGCTCAAGGAAGTTAGTCTATGCTTTAAGTATCCGAGTGAAACCTGGCTATAAAGTATAACTCCGACTGGAAGCATTAAATAAACGACGGGCAATAAAGATAAAATTAAGCGAACCCGAACATCGGCACATAAAAATAATCTCGGCCACGATCGTTTCACTGTGTACCGTAAGAACTAGAAATTACTTACTATTACTTAGTAGGACTTCTTGATTACCCATCCAGTGGTACAGTAATGGTATATAATTATGCAGTATTCTGTTTTCATACATATGGTAGGAAAGCGAATAAATCTACGCGTCTCGGAGTTCGGTACACAACAGTCGCAGGGGCGCGCCGTAGTAAAGTGCGATTTATTTGATTTATTTTATTTTTTATTTGTTGTGCGTATGTGATATTGTATTTTACGATATAAATGAGAGTACTTTATATGTTCAAGTTTTCACTTCTGCCGGCACTCCCGGAGTGCAACCCGTTATTTTTAGGGTTCCGTACATCAAACGGAAAAAACGGAACCCTTATAGGATCACTTTGTTGTCCGTCTGTCCGTGTGTATGTCAAGACTCTTTATCTCGGGAACGCGTAAAGATATCGAGTGGAAATTTAAACTGTATACGTATATCTATAATCTCTTGATGTTGTGTAAAAGACAAACTTCTCAGTTATTGTTTAAAAAAGTTTGACCCGTTTATGTCGTAAAAAACCGTATATTTCGACACTCACAAAAATCAAAACCTACAGGGTACCTACTTCCCGTTGACATAGAACTATGAAATTTGGCGAGAAGCATTGTCTCAGAGTACACATATAGGAGTAAATCTGAAAACTGTACATTTTTATTTAAATCACAAAAAATAAGGCCTCATAATTCACAAAATATGGGTTCAAAATTCAAAGTGAGTAAATCGTATGTAAGGTATCATATAAAAGAAATTCATTAGCACATGCTAAAACCGGTTTCTAATTATTTTAACAATATGTTTGTACGGAACCCTCGACGTGCGAGCCTGACTCGCACTTCTCCGGTTTTTTGTTTCGATGTTACCCCGATTTTTACATTGTTTGCTGACCGATTTGCAAGCTTTTAGAATCTAAATAAAAACCTAAGGATACTTCCCTACCAAAACTAATTTAGTTTAGTTAAACAGATATGTGAATGTGAATCCATTCCAAACGAAAATTGTAGTTCCTGTAGAAATCGAATAGCAAAACCTCAACTTTTGTTTGCTATTTTCGGTTCGAGTTTGATTGTCTTTTGAAACACTCGACAATTAGGTTTTGACCGTTTCTCTGTTTAATACCTAAGCGTATTAAAATCTAGATTTTAACAAAGTAATTATAATGTCATGCTCCTTCAAGCGGTTCCAGTACAAATTCTAGCTATTACCTTACTAAAGCATAATTAATAAATTAAATTAGTTTGCCTCTGAGTGCCAGTGCCTTCGGTTAATTTAATAGCAATAGCCCAGGGGCGTCGTTAGCATCGAAAACGGAGTAGTGGCTCCCCCGCGCTGCTCCCGGCTCTACTAGAGAACTACATAAATTAGGCCTGCCTAGAGAATAAACCGAATAAGATAAAGTGCACTCTTGGGAAAGTAGAATTCAACTTTGAGTATTCTACTGTCAATTAATGTCAATATTATTACAGTTCAGCGTTAAAACGTGACATGAGTAAGTATTGACTTATTTTAAGGTCATGAAAATATCATGTGCTGAGTAGTTTGAAGAAGCATAATGAGACAATCTTCCAATCGAACTCGAAGCCAGATGCCATTGATTCAAAATTTAAGAGTTCTTTGGAATTTATGAACCTACTGATTTTAATACCATTATAGACAACTGGTTTATCGGTGAAGGAAAATCCACGAGAAAACTTGCAATCGTTAGATGATAAAATTGATGACTTTATCAAATCCTCCAAACCATAGTCAAATATATCTATGTAAAAACCGGACAAGTGCGAGTCAGGCTCGCACATCGAGGGTTCCGTACGAATCTAGAAAATTTCACAAAATTGGGAAGTTGTTAAAATCTCAATAAGTACTATATGTACTAAACCATCGACGAAAAAGTTTTTTCACTTTTCTCGTCATTTATCATTTATATTTTCATTTTTCTCGTCATTTATCGAAAATTACACATTGTAAATATAATTAAAAACCTGACGTATTAGCATGTGCTAATGAAGTTCTTTACATGATACGATTTAATCATTTTGAATTTTGAACCCATATTTTGTGAATTTTGAGGCCCTATTTTTTGTGATTTAAATAAAAATGTTCAGTTTTCAGATTTATTCCTATATAATATGTACTCTGAGACAATGCTTCTCGCCAAATTTCATAGTTCTATGTCAACGAGAAGTACCCTGTAGGTTTTGATTTTTGTGAGTGTCGAAATATGCGGTTTTTACGACATAAACGACTCTAACTTTTTTAAACGATAACTGAGAAGTTTTTCTTTTACACAACTGCAAGAGACCATAGATATACGTATACTGTTTAAATTTCAACTTGATAATTATCTCTACGCGTTACCGAGATAAAGAGTCTTGACATACACACAGACGGACAGACGGACAACAAAGTGATCCTATAAGGATTCCGTTTTTACCTTTTGAGGTACGGAACCCTAAAACATTCCAATTAACCACATTACAATTTAGATGAGGTTTAGGAGTTTGTGAAATAAGAGCTTGTAGAGTTAGAAGCTTGGCTCTAGATGAGATGTAGGAACTTTTTGATAGTGAGAACTGTAGTCTCGTCTTGGCCACATTATACATGAAAATATTTTTGTGGGATTTTCGTTTCCTGGACAAACTGTACTTTCGAGCAAATAAATACTTGCTCGATGCCTATGGGGTACAATTAAAACAATGCGCCCTTCACTTTGTGATAATACAAGATACTTATCTATCAAAGTGTACGAAAATATATCAGTAACGTAGCTTGAAAGTGGCACCGAATGGCCCCATTACAGCATTTGCTGGCCAAATGTAGCTCTAGTGCCTCATTGCAGCGAATGACGCAGTAACCCGCCGCCGTGTTACGACCACTAACGTACTTAGGTTTAGGGGCTAGATCTAGGTATTGCATTAGGTATTCAATGTAAGAGCTGAGATAACATTGAGTCTGTTTAGGTTCTAAACGCATTGGACTGAGTTTAAAATGACGATTAGGTACTATTTTACGTAATGGTGTTTGAACTCCACATACAAGACTCAATACTTGCGGGTGTGAACTAAATTGGTCAAAAGCGAGTTGAGGTATAGGCTTATGAAGATTCAGCTGAAGAATCGACTTTCATTTTTTCTGTTTAGCTAATGAGATGTGCCGAGAGTGCCGTGTTCGGAGAGAACTACCAGTAGTTGTATAAGTATATAATAAATAAATATTTTGGGACATCTTACACACGGCCTCTGACCCCAAACTAAGCAAAGCTATTGATATGGCTGCCAGAGACTGATATACTACATAAACTTATTTTTAAATACATACTTATATAGATAGTAACTAAATAACACCCAGACACAGAGCAAACATTTATGTTCATCACACAAATATTTGCCCTGGTGGGGATCGAACTCACACCTCTTTGATTCAGAAGTTAAGGTCATTAACCACTGAGCCACCGAGGCAGTAGGCATATACGAGTATGAAAGTATTTAAGTTCTGTAAATAAAATGATTCTAATTTTATAGTGCAATACTACTACCCCACACTAGGTTTATCTAAAAGAGTTATTTGTGTGATAAAAAAAATTACGTTCTGTTAATACTTTTATTGAACTGTATATTATCGTCTACTTAAGTTATCTAAATTATCATTACAAAAATCGTTTGAAAACTTAGTGTAATCGGATTTGGATTATATGAAATTTTTTTATTGTTTAATGGATCAATATAATTTTCCTATTCGATATGTTTTAAATGATTTTGCAGGTTAACATATAAAGCAACCTATCAATTTTTTTGCATGAACAGCAAGGAAGTGGAACTCTCTGTCTGAGACATTTAGTTTTCCGTTCAAGAAAAATGTGGAAGATTTTAAATCGAAAGTAAATAGGTAGTACCTACATTCTAGGTAAGCGCGCTATACTCTAGACCTCGTATATTACAATCATGTGCTGCGGTTCATTGAGCTTTCCTTACTAAGTGTTTACACTGTTGAGAGAGTTTATTTTATTTATACGTCACGAGCACAAAAGCTACATAGCCCCTTTAAAGCAAGCTGGTCGTGTATAGCCACTATCTCCAGAACAACCGATGACAATAACAATAAAAGAAATACAATTCTCGCTGCAATTTCGGTCTCTAGCGTCGTACGTTGGGTATTGAACCTAGGATAATCCGGATAACATTTTCTGACGTACTTAACATTTTACGATACGCCAGCACGGACAGGGATCTAGAAAATGCATGGAGGATTTCAAGGTAAATCGCCTTTGCTACTCGCACCGTCGGTAAAATCACCTTACTTGCATTGTCGATAAAGTCGCTTCACTTGCATTGTCGATAAGGTCGCTTTACTGGCACTGTCGATAAAATGATTTTTATGCCATTTCACGTGTGTGCTTACGAGGAGTTTTTATAGTAATAAAGCGGGTAGGTACCTACTTCATACTTAACTGGGTAAGTTGTTTTTATTGTCGCTCTATCGTGATATTTCTTGTTTTCTTATGGAGATAGTACAAAGGTATACTAATACCTACTTAATTATTGAACAAAAAATGTCCTATACTCTATAAAATTTAACTTGATCTCTGCGACAGCTGTCAGAAAAATCACGCCTATGAAGTCCTGAATTTCTTAATAGTACAGACAGTACCTGTCAATGTCATACTTTATGGGCATGCCGATTAGTGATGGGCGACGAATGATCGTGACCACAGAGTTTTAGATAGAGTTTTAATTAAAATATCGATAGTTTATACTGACGATATTTTAAATAAAACTAAATTTATCATTAATTTTATTGTATTTTTTAATATCATACAACATTTTTTACATGTGTAATTAAATTAAACCCAATTATATGTACCCAATATTATAGCATCGATAATAGTGAAAAACGTCGATAAATACTATCGTTACATTATTATGAGTATTTAATTAATATTATAACATTATTTACATGTGTACATACTTGATCTTAAATAATAGTAAGTAAATAAAATCCAATTTCTCACCTTCAACTACTCATTCGATTTCATTACAACATTGTTTGAAAATCGATTTTTTCCACCACTATCTCAACTCTAAATATGTCAATATGTAACTGTCGCAGAGATCAAGTTAAATTTTAGAGAGTACTAGCTGACGCGGCCACGCGTTGCTGTGGCTAAATAAATTAAAATTGCGACTATAATTTGAGATTTAAACTATCCTATCTCTCAAGTTGGATCGAACTGCACATGGTGTGCGAATTTTATTATAATCGGTTAAGTGGTTTAGGAGTCCATTGAGGACAAACATTGTGACACGAGATTTATATATATTAAGATAGTATCATTAGTTGGCTTGAAGTCTTTTGACATGGTTAAACACTATTAAAGCTGTAAGGTCGGTATGTCTCCCGTTAGTCCAGCTAACACTAATTCTTCTTACAACTTTGACTGGAATAAAGTATCTAATGCTTACTACATCATCACTATTGTATAAGCAGTAGGACGCCTAATACTGAACATACCTAGGTATACATTTGGTATACATATATTGAAGTACCTACGCAGTTCCTGTACATTGACTTAGAAAAATAATGAAAATGCCGCATTTTAATTACACTGCTGTGGTTTATAAATCTCATAATGTCCTAGTTACGGAAAAAGTAAGCAAAATGAAACTCATATTTCATTCCTAGAATATTATTAATATTCAGTAGAAATACGCAAAACCATTCGTAATTAGTACTCGCAAAGGCAAAATATGAGACTAAATGAAAACATAATTCATCAAGGAAAGTTAAAAATAGGAGTTTTATTACGAAAGAACATTTATCAAAACATTTTGACGAATTAATTGAAATTCTTGTAAGCTTTCCCGGCTCTCCAGCAGTTTTAGTAATTGCGTAAGAAATGTAAGAAGAAAAGATAAGCGTGTAGAAGTGACGTTTTCCAGGCCGAAGTAAAAAGCAATTACTTTAGCTGTCATTCTTGGTTCTGTACACGTGTCATGTTAGTATCACTCGCCCACGACACTGGCCAGCTTTTAGGGTTTCGTGTCTGAGGGATAAAATCGCCTACAGTGTCAGTTGCAGCCCGCGACCATTCTTAGGCGAACTTGTGGACCACTTTTTAAACCTTATCGTCGGTGATACTTCAATACCGCTTATGAGCATTTTGTAAATACCGCGTATCTACAAAAGTAGCGAAATTGAGTTATCGCGCCAACAGATTCCTCACGCTGATTCGCTCCTGATAGATGTCACACGATCTCTAATAGCATATAAGATGCGCCCGTTTTGCTGTCAAAACAATACCGCGGAACGGTTGATCACACAAGTTTGGCAGCAATACAGCGTATTTACGTTTTTTTCAACCATATCGCAACGCGTGTAGTGAGTACTTCGAAAAAAAAATGATTTTCTGAGATTATCGGGCAGGTAGTACATTGTGTTTATTTATACCATTTCTTTAATGCCATATTTCTTCCAGCGAACTTCTGCCGCCCCTCACTGCCTCCGTTGCTGAAACCCAATGGTTCGCTGACCCATACCGCGGTGGAGAAAGCAAATTTATTTGCTTCTCAATTTGCTGAGTTTTCGCGTCTGGACCCCGGTAGTGCGAGACATCCAACTTGAAAACCAAAACTGTGGCACTGTAATGAGTGAAATACACATCCGGCAAAAGGAGGTCGTCAAAGTTCTCCGCAGTCTAGATGTGAACAAAGCCAGTGGCCCTGATGGTATTCCGGCCATTGTATTAAGGACTTGTGCGCCTGACCTGTCGCCTGTGCTGACTCGCCAAAGAGAGGCTTCACCCATACCTGGACACAAATCATGCTGGGCTAGAGACGCGTAAGCTTGCTTTGACACTTAATCTCACCCAGATGGTTCAAGGCGCCACTCGGGTACGTGACGTTGACTCGCACACAGCCTACTGCTTGGACCTTCTGCTAACTACCGATCCAGACCGTTATTCAGTGGCGATTTCCTCACCGTTAGGTACATTTGATCACTGTCTGGTTAAATCTGTATCCATCTACTCCCCTTCAGACCCCAGCCCCAAAGGGTCACAACGGGTGTGGCGGTACAAGTTAGCGGATTGGGATGACATGCGGTGTTTCTTTGCATCTTATCCTTGGCAGCCTGTGTGCTTTTCTTCCGATGATCCTTCTACGTGCGCGGATGCCGTGACAGATGTGTTTCGTACCGCCATGGAATACTTCATCCCATTTTCGGACGTGCCTCTGTCTAGTAAAGCTCGGCCCTGGTTTGGGCCTGAATGTGGACGCGCCGAAGCGCAAAAGCATCAGGCATACCTGGCTTGAGTCGGTGCTCGAAACGAAGGCATTCAATAGGGCTGCTAAGTCCTGCAAAAGGGTTATGCGGAAGGCTCGCTTCAATCACATTAGTCGAATAAAGAACAAGCTTGCGGGTAGTAAGGCATTCTGGTCTCTAGCTAAATCGGTTGAAGCGAACTTCTGCCGCCCCTCACTGCCTCCGTTGCTGAAACCTAATGGTTCACTGGCCCATACCGCGGTAGCGAAAGCAAATTTATTTGCATCTCAATTTGCTGAGTCTTCGCGTCTGGACCCCGGTAGTGCGCAACCTCCAACTTTGCCAAGCTGGCACTGTAATGAGTGAAATACATATCCGGCAAAAGGAGGTTCTCAAAGTTCTCCGCAGTCTAGATGTGAACAAGGCTAGTGGCCCTGATGGTATTCCGGCCATTGTACTGAGGACTTGTGCGCCCAAACTCTCGCCTGTGCTGACTCGCCTCTTTCGCTTATCTCTGAAGACAGGTCAAGTGCCCAAATCTTGGAAACTTGCTAACGTGCAACCTGTTCCCAAGAAGGGCAGCCGTGCCGACCCTGCCAACTACAGAGCAATTTCGATCACGTCTATACTCTGTAAGAGTATGGAACGTGTTCTTAGCAACAGGCTCCTGACCTACCTGGAAGCGAATGACTTACTCAGTGACCGCCAGTACGGCTTTCGCCGAAACCGGTCTACTGGGGACCTTCTGGCGTACGTCACTCACATCTGGAGTGAGGTCATGGAGAAGCACGGGAAGGCGCTGGCTGTCTCCCTGGACATTAATGGAAATGTTAATTTAACCATTGAAATCAGTTTTTGTTATGTTTAATTTACTTACTTTGGTATTTTGAGCAGAAATTCGTGCTATTTTTTTCAGTTTATATGACTACGTTATTTCGCAAAGGTTTGTAGAATGTTATATTTCAAATTTGTATTGTTTTATATTTGTAATCTCGAAGCTAAATAAAGAACTGATTTCTAAAGATTTGTTTTACAAAACAACGACAACTTTGACTGGAATAAAGTATCTAATGCTTACTACATCATCACTATTGTATAAGCAGTAGGACGCCTAATACTAAACATACCTAGGTATACATTTGGTATACATATATTGAAGTACCTACGCAGTTCCTGTACATTGACTTAGAAAAATAATGAAAATGCCGCATTTTAATTACACTGCTGTGGTTTATAAATCTCATAATGTCCTAGTTACGGAAAAAGTAAGCAAAATGAAACTCATATTTCATTCCTAGAATATTATTAATATTCAGTAGAAATACGCAAAACCATTCGTAATTAGTACTCGCAAAGGCAAAATATGAGACTAAATGAAAACATAATTCATCAAGGAAAGTTAAAAATAGGAGTTTTATTACGAAAGAACATTTATCAAAACATTTTGACGAATTAATTGAAATTCTTGTAAGCTTTCCCGGCTCTCCAGCAGTTTTAGTAATTGCGTAAGAAATGTAAGAAGAAAAGATAAGCGTGTAGAAGTGACGTTTTCCAGGCCGAAGTAAAAAGCAATTACTTTAGCTGTCATTCTTGGTTCTGTACACGTGTCATGTTAGTATCACTCGCCCACGACACTGGCCAGCTTTTAGGGTTTCGTGTCTGAGGGATAAAATCGCCTACAGTGTCAGTTGCAGCCCGCGACCATTCTTAGGCGAACTTGTGGACCACTTTTTAAACCTTATGATATATTATTGCTAAACTCTCGCGATTTGAACAAGTTATTATTTTATACTACGGAACTAATCGCGCACTAAAATTACGAGATAAAAAAATATCTCATCATTCTGACGTTTCGACCGAGTTGCATCGACCGTGGTCACGGGTGGACTCAATGTAAACTCAAGATGATGACGTATTTATTTGTCTCGTAATTTTAGTGCGCGATTAGTCCCGTAGTATATATAGTAATAATTACTATACTCTTTATAAATAAACAGGCAACAGTGACATCGAGAGTAGTAAATTTACTACAAAATATAAATCAATATATTATACAAAATAATTGAGTCTATTTTTAGTAAAAAAGTATTTGTATAATAAATAAGCATTATATGAAATTAATTTTATATTCCTCGGCTTTCGCCCCGCTAAAAATATGAAGGTCGGCCAATGAACCAAAACTAAATAAAATATATTTTTTCGGTACAAAACCCCGATTGTATGATTCCAACACACACTTTTTTTTATTCAACAACGTAACATTAGAACAACAGAATGTTTTTGTTTTAGTCGCCATACGTTATTTCAAAGGGTCAGTCATTATAAATTCAGAGAAAGTACAGGTATTTATACATATACATAACACAGCTTACTTTCAATTCGACACGTGGAATATAAAAGTGAAACTAATTAGTTGGTAAAATATTTTGAAAATTTGCCGATGACAGAACATATTTAACTCTGTAAAAAAAACCCTTACTTATGTCATTAAGAAATATGACTTTGAACAAAAAAATTATTTCATTTTCTGCATCCCATTTTTTTACCCAGGAAAATTATTTATGGATATCACTAGCCTGGGGAGATCAGTGATTATGTGGGAGTCCTCAACGACCCTAGTCGACGGTATACCCACTAAAACCTGGGGTGTTTCTGCCTCTGCAATGTGTGCCAGACGGATACGCTTCCGCCCTCCTCCGCATTTTAAACTTAGGTACCATCCGCATATTGTTTGCTAAAAGTAAAGAAACATTGATTCATGTGTTTGCTTCTACTGTTTATTTGATAAAATGTCGAATTATGTTCGCGCTTGTTATGCTCGTTATATTTTAATATCTATGCTCTTGATAAGCGCGTTAAAATTTAACCTTTCACATGCTTATAACTGCTTGCTGCTGTCGCTGCATATTTGTTAGTATTTAAATGCTAAGTGTGAAGCCTCAAGTGTGTCGATATAGCCGGAAAAATATTTAAGGTAATATTTCCGGCAGGGGCAGCTGCAGTGGCAGGCGCAGAATTATTATAAGGGAACATTTCTGGCAGAGTCAGAAGCAGTGACTGGCGCAGAAGTATTTAGGAAAATATTTCCGGCAAGGGCAGAAACAGTCGCAGATTTACGAGTATTTAGGGTAATATTTCTGGCAGGGGCAGAAGCAGTGGCAGAGAATAACCCAGGACTAGGCAATTGTTTATAACTATTTTACATAGTTTCCCTTCTAAATCTCAGCATCATTCATTAACCTTCCTAATGGTAATTGCTTGAATGAATTACGACTTCATTTTAATTGAAAGCATTTTGTTTTATTGTCCGATATTTTATAGACTTTTGATGGCATTTAGGTACGATTTGCTGAAACTCCGTTGACAATAAGCTTAGTGATATTTCATTTATTGGATTCCAGCCCAACGACCGATCGAAATAAGAACGGGATTTGCTAAGCAGTAAAATAAGTTTGACGAAATAGGGAACTAAAATTTTATTGTTTCGATATTGACATTGATTGCTATTATATAAAAACGATTTCAGAAGATAAAAACATGTAATGTATAAATACATAGTGGTGTTTATTTCAACATATAGAATAAAGGTACATAAGCATTGCCATTCAGCGTGGCAATGCTGCCAGCATGCTGGGCACGCTGCCAACTGGTAGACTTGATGCATTTGGATTCTTTTAGACCTTCAAGGGTCTGCAGGGATGATTCAATTTATTTTTACGTAGTAGTAGTTTAAGTACGTAGTTTTACCTTAATTAGTATTACATTTTGTTGTAATTAATAAAAGGCACTTGCTATATTCAGAATAAAAATACTTAGTGGTTATTTTACGACTCATTTTCTCTCTAAATTGAGATCCTGCGACATGCATTTCATTGCATTCCTTCTTTTCAGGCATACGACGTTCACGGTTGGACATATACCTCCCCCTATAGATCGCCAGTAAGACTGTTTGGAGTCGGCTAAAATTCTGCGAAAACTTGCCATCTTAGTGAGGTCAGCTGTCCATCTTGTAAGCGGACGTCCTCCGCTGCGCTTGCCGTTACGCGGCATCCGCTCGAGAATTCTTCGAACCCATCAGTGATCAGACTACCATGTTCTATGTGTTTGCTCACTGCCACTGCCACTTGTGTATTGGCAAATTGGGCCAATCCACTCTCAATAACTTGTGGATTGGCAAATAGGTATGATGACTGGGTAAAAAAATCATTATTATAATTAAGTCCGTGAGTTAAATTTTCGAAAATATATTGAACACGTATTTTTTCTTTTGTCAATCGAACAATAAATGACAAAGATAAACCTTGTTAAAGTTCGGAAGTGGGGGCTCGTGGCGTCACTTCTAAAGTCATAAATTTTCGTGACACTTGCGACGTCACGCAAATTTTTTTGGTCATCTATCTGACGGACTAATTACATCTTTTTAGTCACTTGCCTATTGAAATCAATTTAAAAAAAATCGCCAATCCAGTAGGTGGAGAGCTAACGAGCCAGCGACATTAATTGGAATCACATATCTTGGCCTTCTGTTCGTTCGACATAATATATATTAATTGAAATCACATAATATCTTGGCTGTTCGTTCGACATAATATACATTAATTGAAAACACATAATATCTTGGCTGTTCGTTCGACATAATATAAGTACATTAATTGAAATCACATAATATATCTTGGCTGTTCGTTCGACATAATTATTTTGAATTTAATATATTAAGTTCTTTACTTATCGTAAAATTTTCTAGAAAATCATTTTGGTACATCGTATATCTAAACAGCGATTAGAGCAATTTTTACATTAGTCTATAATATAAAAGCTTGAATAGCCATTTTTAATCAGTCTAATTATCAAGATAGCATGAATAGCTTCCATGTAAACCATGATGCGTAATTACTGCATTTATTTTATGATTTAGTTTGTTTGACAAATTTGTTTTTCTTTTTTAATTTGAGGATATTTTTTATTGTTCCAGTATTGATTGAAACACCCAATTTAGTTTGAGGACAATTAATTTATGGAAGCCACTATTTATTAGAACTAAGGCGTAACTGTATCGTAGCACGCCTGTGCCCTTAAAGATTAAGATTGTGTGAAAAATTGAAAGAATTATTATTATATATTATTGAGTCACTGTAGGGCAAAGGTCTCCCTTCCCTCTCTCTATTTTTCTCTGAAAGAATAATACAATAGTAAACTTTTGACACAGAAAAGATCTTTGTGAGATTCGAGCACTAAATTGCTTTTATGGATACTGGTTACTAGTAGGTACTACTTGTGATTGAAATTAATGTCAGCGTATAAATGACTAACCTTCACGAATAAGAAGCAATCTTAAGTCTAAGCTTTAACGTGAGCTAGTTAAACAACAAAGAGTATTAATAGACTATTGATAAGCTCGGGGTAATCTCAGAATCGCAAATGCCTGAACGCGATTAGGAACAAACTTTGAGGCGCGCGTAGAATAAGGAAACAGGCTTATTTGCATTATACTTATCGGTATATTAAGCAAACTTGTGATTATAATCCTTGATAAGAGATATAGCAATCGGCATGATGATGTTTTGCTGCTGTAGAATTAGTTTTGAGGGTTTGATTTGAATTTACCTGGTAAACGAAAACTAGTATATCGTTTTGGTGTGGTTCCAATCATTTAATATCAACCCAAAAAAGAGGAGGCACCTACTATGTTCGTCTGTACCAATGTATTTTTTTTTACTTTTAGATGAATTTTCGCCTATTTTAAAACAAATTAATAATTCTTTTTTTAATACTTTCAAGGTGGTCCCGTTTAAAAATCGAAATTTGGCCAAACCACATTTGATAAATCAAAAATAATATAATGGGTGATACATCGATTCGTGCAAACTATTCGATTTCTGTACACGGTTTAAATCGTCGCTGGCATTTTCAGCGAAAAATAAATTATGTTATTTAGTTACGTCAATAGTCTTCAGGCGGCTTAGTTATGATACTATGGCTAGTCACTCAGTTTACACTAACTTACGTTGACCAACATATAAAGACAAGAAACCGAAGCGGTAAAGCTGCTTAGCAGTTATTATTCTAATATTGAAACTACAACGAGACAGCAGTCATTAATTCAGTAGTAGCATGACAACTAACTCGGTTATAAACAGCCTTACATGAGAGAAACTCATTAGGCTGCATAAAAGAAACTCGCATTTAGTGGTGTTGAGTTCTAAGCCTAGTTTCTAGAGCCGGAACGAGAGCCATCACGTCTCTCTCTATCGCATCTGTTCTTCCTCCGATTAAACCACCATCAACGTACCATAATATATTCAGAGGAGCTTTGAGAGACGTGATGACCCTATAGATGGCTACACTAAAAATGTAAGGGCCCAAAAGGTCTCCCTGTTGGGTCCCATTCTGCGATTTGACAGCTTAATTCTGAAACTAAAGCTAGCCACCCAGCTTATACCAACTTACTTTGACCACAATACAAAGACAAGAAACCGAAGCGGTAGAGCAAATGGCTAAGCACTATAGCTGCTTCGCAGAGCTAGCCATTATTCTAATACTGGAACTATACAACGGAACAGTAGTCTTCAATTCAGTACCTAATAGCATGACAACTAAGTACTAACTCAGTTACAAACGACCTTACTTTGGTAAGCGGGAGCTAGAGGTTAGAGCCCGTTCACACTGCACCGGGACGCGACGCGACCTTACTTTATTTAGCGGAGCATAGTATCTTCCAAATTACCTACATTTAAATGGAGACTGCACTAAGTAAAACCTAACTAATTTTAATTTTATCATTATTCATTTCATGACATCTTTACTGTATACTGTATCATCCTTTTAATAGTCTACTGCTGGACGTAGGCCTATCCACAAAGGGTGATTGGTCTATATCCACCAAGCTGGCCCAGTGCGGATTGGTGGATTCACATACGCCATCGAATTTATTTTACGGACGTATGGCAGGTTGCTTCACGATGTTTTCCTTCACCGACAAGCCAGTGGTGTTAAATTCCGTATTCAACTCATTGGTACAGGACCGGGATTTGAATCCACATAACATTGCTAGCTGATTTTTTTTGAGTTTTGACATAAGTCGCAGAACGAAAGTAGTTAGTTTTGATGTACAGAATAAGCCCCTATTGTACCAGCCTTTTTAATAGTCCAGTGCAGGACGTAGGCCTACCCACGAAGAGTGAATATAACGCAACAGACGCGACCAAAGCGCCACCCTTTTATGGTGGACATCCCACGCGTTAGAACAAAGCGTTTTGAGTCCACATTCCTCATACGAACTGCCAGAATGTGGAACGATTTGCCTAAGTCTGTCTTTCCGTTAAAGTACAATGTAGGTGTCTTCAAATCTCGAGTAAATAGGTATCTTCTAGGTAAGCGTGCTACATCCTAGACCACATATCTGCTTTACATCAGGCAGTGTGTAGTCAAACGCAAACCTATTTGAAACAAAAAAAAAATAGAATAAGCCCCTAAGGTTGCTAATTGATTAGGAATAACGCTGTATACCAAACGTTTACCTATATCTTATATTATACCCATATACATTCATAACAGATAATAAAATTATTGTGTGCGTGTGTTGTTTGTGTTTCGTGTGTGTTCGAATAGTAGTGATGATGTTTTTTTTTGCGAAAAGCTAACAATCGGACTGTAAATATATTAGAAGGCGCTCTGAGAATGATACTATTAGATTTAAAAAGGCGTTTTTACAATTTCTTCAATAACTGGTTTAACCTATTCAAAAATACTGAACCAAAATAAACTATATTTTTTTGTTTATAATTTCACGTAAATCAATTTAAAAAGTCTCGGGTTACATACAGCGACGAAATCGCGTAAAATAATATTCAGAAAAGAGCTACACATTCGAATTTAGAACCTGTACTGTACCAGCCTTTTTTAATAGTCCACTGCAGGACGTAGTCCTACCCACGAAGGGTGATTGGGGCATATCCACCACGCTGGGTCAATGAAAGTGGTGGATTCACAAACGCCATTGAATTTTGTTCTACGGAGACATGCAGGTTGCCTCACGATGTTTTCCTTCACCGAAAAGCCAGTGGTGTGAAATTCCGTACATATAATAGGTAAGTTCCAAAGAAACTCATTGGTACGACATTTGAATTTGGATTTGAATCCACAACCTCAACAATGACACGCCAGCGTTACAATCATTAGAGCCTATTTCACACAAAAAAAATATATAAATGTTTATATTTATACCGTCGTGTTTCAGTGTGAACACACGATAAACCCCGAAGAACTCGTAACCCTCAGTTCAAAGCTTGAGCTTGAACTGAAGGCCGAAGTAGGTCTTAGATGCAGTTAACTACTGTTATGGACTTGTGTAAGTTCTGAATAGATTAAGATTGTAGAGGCGCTTAGCATTCCTAGTTACTGCGGTTAGTACGAATGAAAGATCAAAGACTGAGGATTGCTTGGAGTTGGAATAGAACTTAACTGTTTAGGAATTGAACAAACTGTAACGTAAAGTGGGGGGGAGAAAGATAAAAACCCACAAATTCACACATTTAAATTTATTTTAGGATAAAAGGGTCGCCGTGCTCGTCGGGATGTCTTGCTTATCCTAATTTACAACCTAATCTTCTTAAATTAAACTTAATCTTCCACTTCTTCAAGAGCTTGACAAGCGAGGATCCGCACAAAACGTCCCGTACCAAACGCCCCGTACAAAACGCCCCGTACAAAACGTCCTCCTATAAAATACCAAACACAAAGCCATGATATTCAACTCCTATACCTAACTCACAAAACATTCAAACAATAATAAAGTGGTTGAATTTACAATACTAGGGGTGTGCACGGTATTTTAAAATAGCTTTACACTCCTCCGGCAACGTATCTAAACCATCTCAATTCAAAAACAATCATCGGGAAAATTTACCTCCTTCGGGTAAAAATATTTGAAAATCGAAATATTCTAAATAATGCAAAAATAGCTTTAAACGCTTTTACATATTGCTACTGAGGTACTTTGACGGTAAAAACAATTATCCGGAAAAAATACTTTCGTCGGGTAAAAATATTTGAAACTTTAAAAATTCTAAATAATGCAAAATTAGTTGTAAACGCTTCTACATATTGCTACTGAGTTACTTTGACGGTAAAAACAATAATCGGAAAAAATTACTTTCATCGGGAAAAAATATTTGAAATTTAGTTATTAGCCAAACCCGACCAAAAGATGCTAACTATGCCCTTAAATCATTTTAGAACAAAAGGTCGTTTTAGTTTCGTTTTAAAAATAGAATTTAGAAGCACCTTGAAAATTATTTCAGAAATCTACCTTTTAACGCTTTAACACAAACAAATCATAATTAAATGTTTTACATCAAGATGAAAGTATCCCCACTATCTAAATTAAGTTTAGAACCACCGAGACACACAAAAACTATTGAATTCAAACAATTTGACACTTGACAAACAACGATCTTGTCGGAGAACTCCAACTCGAGTACATAAATTCACTTGCTCGCTACCCATTATTATGACTTTAATGGCTTTTCCCCCATTGAACAACATCTACCCACATTAGTTTACCCGGTATTAAATACTCCAAGCCTTTTAAAACGTTTTAAGAACTAAATTCACAAGTCCCACTTATGGAACGCTTCGACGGGAAAAGTAATTCACCCATAATTAATGGATTTTGAAACCAAGATAAAGGAAATTATAACTTACCAGTTAAGGAAGACGATAACCCATCTACCACGAACACACCAGGGTGCAGGACGCCGACCACGGAAGCCCGCAAACACTATAACCAATGAATATAACTTTGGTATCACAAAAAATGGGGCGAAGTCGCCACGAGGTAGAAATGCTAACTAATACTCACCACAAAACACCACAAACACCTTCAAAGCCTCAACTCAAGGCATCAGGCATTTACGCCACTCTCAGACTCCTCACAAATATGACAAAAGTAGTAATTTTAGAAAATGCATTGCTTTCAATTCAAGGTCTAGATTATGCCCAAAAATGGCACACCTCAGTGCAAGCGCATCGTCGCAATTAGAACGTGAGAACCCCGTCCCGGAAATCGATTACGTTCCACTACACAAAAACATCAAACGATTGATCTATAACATAAATCAATTGATCTATAACATAAATCATATCAACAAAGCTGACACATGAGCTAAAGCTTGATGACAAGCAAAACAAAATTTTATGCACAGTGGCAACACATATTTGCCAACATGTCAAATTTAGAAGAAATGTCACTGTAACTATAACTAGATACTGGCTGTCAACACCGAACAGAATCAAAGAATTCTTGTAAACAACCTAAAAAATTTCAATTAAAGTGGAAAAAGTTAATTACGAAGGAGTCTACACCCAAAACTACAGTATGTTAACAGTCCGATGGAATATGAATGCTTCAAATTATGGAGATACCAAAAACAAGGACCAGATCAACGTAAGTTTTTAACTCACCAAAACAACCTATTGAATTTGGATCAAAAGCCGAAACTGCCAACAAAACCATTACTTCTTCATAAAACTTAGTACTTACACTATGCAGCTCCAATTTACTACAGTAGTTGTCATCACAATACACACGGAAACGCGAAAAACGTAAAAAAATATATCTAGGATGTAGTAACTCAGTATCCAAAAAAAACAGGGTTACAGTACCCCCTTCCTCACCAGAATTTTTTTTTTGCACGAGAAAAAAATTCCGCTGGCCCTCCAGCCACACAGTCGAAAAAACGGTTACTAAACAAAAATAAACACTCTCTCAATAGTCAACAATCCCAAAAGGCAAAAAAAACCCACGACGGTCCACGGCGGCCTAAAAAATACCCATCACCACTATAAATATCCTCATTTGAATTTTAACTTAAAGGGAAAAAATACACTGCTAACAATGAGGGCTCGAAACAGAGACCATCAATAAAACCACAAAAATATCAACCTTGACCCAACGGGGTAAAGAAAACAAAAACAAATGGAAATACGTAAGTTTTCTACGCCAACGAGCTCAGAAGAGATCGACAGCTCAAACCAGAAAAACTCCTACAACCAACTACATTTAACGGGAAAACTTAACCTAACTTAACCTAACTTAACCTAAGTGTAGAAACCTTGGCATCGCTGACGAGCTCGGGAAAGGAGCCCGACAACCCAAGTATACACTGGCCTACGGCCCTACACTGAACAGACATCACAAGCTCTTCAATTATGCAGTACCTTTAATGTCTTTCACATGACATTCCGAACGTCTCCCATTCTCGTCTTCCAAGACATACACAAGTTTGGATAACTTTCGAACTATAGTACATTTTTCAAAACGTGGAGCCAATTTATAAGAAAAATGCCTCGCAGCATCACTCCTAATGTGTGTACGACGCCAAACTACGTCGCCCACTTGAAATTCGACATCACGTCTATGCTGGTTGTAATACTTAGCATTCCGCGCATGCGACTTTTTTAAGTTTTCGTCAACACGCCGAAAGACGTCTTTCAATTCTCCCAGCTGGTTGACATATTCTACACGAGAACCAAGAGCAATCTCGTCCAGATCTTCACCTTCACCATAAACATTTCCATTCACCACAGCTTCCCGCCCATGAACAACCATAAACGGCGTAAATGAGGTAGAATCATTTACCGCCGTGTTCACTGCCAACTGAATTTGGCACAAATTCACATCCCAGGCCCGCTGATCATCACCAACCAAAGCAGCAATCGCAGTAACGATAGTACGGTTATACCGTTCTACTATGTTGACCTGCGGACAGTACGTCGGTGTGTAATGCACCTGGGGTATACAGTACTTTTCAAGTAACGCTCGCACCTCACGTCCAATAAACTGGGGGCCATTATCCGCTATCACGGTCTGAGGAATTCCATGGACCATGAAGACACGCTCTTCTAATCTCTGAGCCACTGCAGCACTTGTAGCACGTCGCAAAGGAAACAACAAACAATACTTCGAAAAACAACATACCACCACTAAAAGGTACTCATTCTGCTGTCGAGATTTCGGTAAAGGCCCGACCAGATCAATTGACAAACATTGGAAAGGTCTCCTACAAGTCTTGGGGCTACCGAATAGGCCAATAGGGGGCCGATTCGGATGCTTGTAAGCTTTACATGTCGTACATCCTGAAATAAAGTTCTCGACGTCTTGGTACATGCCCGGCCAATAGAATCGGAGCCGCAACCGCTTATAAGTTTTATCCACGCCTAGATGCGCACCGAGAGCAGAGTCATGATATTCCGAGATGCGAACTTGCCTTGAATCCGCTGGAACCACTTCCTTCCAGTCGAAATCCCCGGTCAAAGAGAATCTACTTTTCGTGTATCGGTAGAGTTTTCCATCAATAATTTGATAGTTGGGACAAGTCTGTGGCCTGCCCTGGCAACGAGTATAAAGGTTGCGAAACCACGGGTCATTCACTATCACTGAATCAAGAACAGAAACAGGCAACGCACGCGAGAGTGCGTCCGGCACAACGTTTTCCGACCCACGTCGATGAATAATAATAAAATTATACGGAGACAACCGACATCCCCAACGCTCCAAACGTCCAGTAGGGTTTTTTAGATTTAAAAACCACTTCAAGCTAGCATGGTCCGTGATAATCTTGAAGGGTTTATAGCCTTCAAGGTACGGCCGAAAATGTTCCACCACATTAACCACAGCCAACGCTTCCCTCTCAGTTGCCGAGTAATTTCGTTCCGCTGGATTCAGAGAACGACTGAAGTACGCAATAGGATGCTCCTCACCATCAAACTTCTGCGTTAACATTCCGCCAACCCCTACGTCAGACGCGTCGCAATGAACTATATAGGGTAAAGAAAAATCAGGACATGCCAACACCGGAGCTGAAGTCAAGGCACTCTTCAGTTCTAAAAACGCGTTCTCTGCTTTAGAACTCCAGACAAAAGGAGGTTTATCTTTAAGACTCCGTTCATCACCATCATCTTCGGGTTCCACCCTACTCAAGCGATGGAAGAGATGATTTCCCAACGCGTGAATGCGGTTTAAATATTTGAGTAAGAGGGGCTTACGAGCACAGATCTCCTCCAATTCGTCTAACTTGGACTGAATAGTTTGCAATTCCGACCCTACATCACCTTCAAAAGAACTCAAATGGTCAGTGGGAATCTGAGCGTTTAAAATTTTAATTTGAGCACGCAATTTGTCTACTGTGTGTTCCGGAACCCCGTCGCGAATAGCCACTTCATAAATTAATTCGTCTTTGTTTAAAAGATGAAACTTAATAGGACGTTCCTCCATTTTCAAATACAGGCGCAACAACCTTAACGCGAATCAGTAAGACGTAAACTAGTTAGGTAGGTAACACACCTCAGAAACTGATAACTTAAAAAATAAATTATACACTGCAAAACACTTCATAAACACACTCTAACAAACCAAAAACTTTTATACACACAAAAAAAATACAAGACAAACCGAACCGTCACTGAGCGAGAGACCAGTGGCGGGGAGTAGTACCCGAGACGACTAACCTGTCCCTGTTCGGGCGCCAAAATGTAACGTAAAGTGGGGGGGAGAAAGATAAAAACCCACAAATTCACACATTTAAATTTATTTTAGGATAAAAGGGTCGCCGTGCTCGTCGGGATGTCTTGCTTATCCTAATTTACAACCTAATCTTCTTAAATTAAACTTAATCTTCCACTTCTTCAAGAGCTTGACAAGCGAGGATCCGCACAAAACGTCCCGTACCAAACGCCCCGTACAAAACGCCCCGTACAAAACGTCCTCCTAAAAAATACCAAACACAAAGCCATGATATTCAACTCCTATACCTAACTCACAAAACATTCAAACAATAATAAAGTGGTTGAATTTACAATACTAGGGGTGTGCACGGTATTTTAAAATAGCTTTACACTCCTCCGGCAACGTATCTAAACCATCTCAATTCAAAAACAATCATCGGGAAAATTTACCTCCTTCGGGTAAAAATATTTGAAAATCGAAATATTCTAAATAATGCAAAAATAGCTTTAAACGCTTTTACATATTGCTACTGAGGTACTTTGACGGTAAAAACAATTATCCGGAAAAAATACTTTCGTCGGGTAAAAATATTTGAAACTTTAAAAATTCTAAATAATGCAAAATTAGTTGTAAACGCTTCTACATATTGCTACTGAGTTACTTTGACGGTAAAAACAATAATCGGAAAAAATTACTTTCATCGGGAAAAAATATTTGAAATTTAGTTATTAGCCAAACCCGACCAAAAGATGCTAACTATGCCCTTAAATCATTTTAGAACAAAAGGTCGTTTTAGTTTCGTTTTAAAAATAGAATTTAGAAGCACCTTGAAAATTATTTCAGAAATCTACCTTTTAACGCTTTAACACAAACAAATCATAATTAAATGTTTTACATCAAGATGAAAGTATCCCCACTATCTAAATTAAGTTTAGAACCACCGAGACACACAAAAACTATTGAATTCAAACAATTTGACACTTGACAAACAACGATCTTGTCGGAGAACTCCAACTCGAGTACATAAATTCACTTGCTCGCTACCCATTATTATGACTTTAATGGCTTTTCCCCCATTGAACAACATCTACCCACATTAGTTTACCCGGTATTAAATACTCCAAGCCTTTTAAAACGTTTTAAGAACTAAATTCACAAGTCCCACTTATGGAACGCTTCGACGGGAAAAGTAATTCACCCATAATTAATGGATTTTGAAACCAAGATAAAGGAAATTATAACTTACCAGTTAAGGAAGACGATAACCCATCTACCACGAACACACCAGGGTGCAGGACGCCGACCACGGAAGCCCGCAAACACTATAACCAATGAATATAACTTTGGTATCACAAAAAATGGGGCGAAGTCGCCACGAGGTAGAAATGCTAACTAATACTCACCACAAAACACCACAAACACCTTCAAAGCCTCAACTCAAGGCATCAGGCATTTACGCCACTCTCAGACTCCTCACAAATATGACAAAAGTAGTAATTTTAGAAAATGCATTGCTTTCAATTCAAGGTCTAGATTATGCCCAAAAATGGCACACCTCAGTGCAAGCGCATCGTCGCAATTAGAACGTGAGAACCCCGTCCCGGAAATCGATTACGTTCCACTACACAAAAACATCAAACGATTGATCTATAACATAAATCAATTGATCTATAACATAAATCATATCAACAAAGCTGACACATGAGCTAAAGCTTGATGACAAGCAAAACAAAATTTTATGCACAGTGGCAACACATATTTGCCAACATGTCAAATTTAGAAGAAATGTCACTGTAACTATAACTAGATACTGGCTGTCAACACCGAACAGAATCAAAGAATTCTTGTAAACAACCTAAAAAATTTCAATTAAAGTGGAAAAAGTTAATTACGAAGGAGTCTACACCCAAAACTACAGTATGTTAACAGTCCGATGGAATATGAATGCTTCAAATTATGGAGATACCAAAAACAAGGACCAGATCAACGTAAGTTTTTAACTCACCAAAACAACCTATTGAATTTGGATCAAAAGCCGAAACTGCCAACAAAACCATTACTTCTTCATAAAACTTAGTACTTACACTATGCAGCTCCAATTTACTACAGTAGTTGTCATCACAATACACACGGAAACGCGAAAAACGTAAAAAAATATATCTAGGATGTAGTAACTCAGTATCCAAAAAAAACAGGGTTACAAAACCAACGTAAGTGTGATAGTAACATGTGTTTTTGGAGTAATTTATCGAGCGAAAACGAAGAATAGAATAATATTTTTTAAAGAAGATATAATAGATTTTTTGTAGTAGGTGATTTTTGATAACCCCTAGTTGAAATACGAGTAGAAGCTAATTTATTACGGACATCATACGAGCATTAAAACGTTAAGTAATAACTAGTTCTAAATGGGGAAAACGCATTTAATTTAAAAACGGGTTATAACTGAAACATATATTTATTAATACATGTTAAATAATATAAAGATAGTAAACATCCTCACCCAGATCAAACACCCAAGCTCATTACAAAATGCTTGCCTTGGTTGAAAATTGAGCCCACCACGCCTCGTTGGCACAGGAGTCAAGACCACTAACCACCAGGCCACCGAGGCAGTCGAATCTTTGTATTACATCTCTTTAACTGAATTTTCACGAATTAGTCTCCTTTTTAAGAGAAATACTGTATTTCCCTCAATAGGGGGGCAAATTTTTCAACAAGTCATTTTAAGTAAGTAAGTTCGTATAGGCCGGGTGGCTAGCCCTTGTGTCAGAGTTTTTAGGCCGCCTGAAGGCCTCTGACATGGCTAAACGGTTAAAACAACCGGGACCTACAATTTAACGTGTCATCCGAGCCACGGTAGCGCTCAGTTGGAAAATGCCACCCGCGGTCACCCATCTAAATACTGACCGTGCGGAACGTTGCTTAATTTCGGTGATCGCTGACAAACACCTAGGCAAACTACGCAACATTAACAAGTAATTTTGATTTCACTACATAGTATTAAATAAAGCCGCTTCCCGCTGTCTGTCTGTCCTTTTGAATGTTTCTATCTTTATAAGTACGCAACGGATTTTGATGTGGTTTTTTTAATAGATAGAGTGATTCAAAAGGAAGGTTTATATGTATAATAGGGTGGGCCAAAAATTTTTTTTCTTTATTTTTCAAGAGGCTCAGAAATAAAAAGGTGCCAAATGGTTAAGTAAATTTATACACAAAGTTTGATTTTATTATTCTTTCCAAAATTTGCCTCCAGATTGTAAACGAAATTTCTGAAAAAGTAAATTTTTGATGTCGAGTCTCACATATTTTTTTCAAGTTATTGATATCCGATTATACATGTAATAGCTCTAAATAACGATAAATAAAGACGTTTCTCTGGTTGAGTTTAAGAACAGGAGTAAGGAATGGGATAGAGGTGGGATTTTTGAAGAAAAAATTGACGCAAAGTTGATCTTAAAAACTTTTAAGAAGCGCGTTGCGTAAATGGAGTGCAGTTATTTGTTTAACTTTATTTTAAAATTGAAAAACACTCCAAACCATTGTAAGGGTTCTTTATGATTGATTTATGGGATTTAAAAGGCATTTTGCCATACTATGAAATCATGATGAATTTTGTGAGTAGTTCTGATAAAAGTTAAAATAAGAATAAAAAAGCCAACATAATCACGAAATCAAAGCCGTTGTCATTGAAAAGTTGCTAATTGAATCCTTTAGTTGTATAATAATACTAAAAATGAATATATTCATGAAAAATTCTTATTTAGAGTGAGAGACCTTTTTCAAATCTCACCAAAAACTATCTGGATAAAATGTATTATAGTTTTGACTGAAAGTAAAGTTGTGTTTGATATTTCGATATTGTAGCTTGCAAAAGTCAAAATTTAATCAAATGTGGTTAACTGAAACCCAAAAAAAATACCTGCAAGAGAAGACTTCTTCATAATAGATCAACAAATAGCTTGGCAAATGATGCTATTCACGTGTTTTCGACTTTGGCACAACTAAAGATATAACAACAAAACAAATTGAGCTACCAAAGGAAAAAATGAATGTATTAGCGTATTTTCGTTTAAATCAGCGAGAAATCTTCACTGAGTCATCAATTGTAAAATCTGGAACTGAAAAAATCTCTAATTAAGCATTTGTTGAATAAAAAGGAAAAGGAAATTAATTATGTCTCTTTTATCGCATCCAAGCGAAAGAAAGAGTAATAAAAGTAGTTACTCACGGTTTTACTATATTTTTTTTTTCATATCTTATTTTACCAAGAAAACCATGCAAAAAACCTAAATAGATGCGAGAAAATCAATACCAATATTTGACAAGAAAAAGGAATTTGCCACATATTAACTCCTTCACTTCCATTACTATATTTTTTATGTTTTATTAATTATTTGCGATGTTATTCCCTTTAATAAAGTTAATTACTATAGATTAAAGCTTATATTTCATAAATAATTATGATCAGTGCACTTTTTTGCCATTCAGCTAAGACCTTCCTAACCACATTTTTTGGAAATTTCGGCATGGAACTGGAGGCAGTAGATGGATTCTGATTACTACCAAACTTCACAGTCTGCTTATACTTATGGTTTGGCACCATATTTCCACTGTGCCTGAAGAAAAACTACAACTTTTTTTTTCTCCATACTTCGGTGACCCACCCTAATGTATAAGTAATACACTTGTGCGAAGCCGGGGCGGGTCGCTAGTTATGAATAACATAAAATTATGCTACCCACAGCGGATTTTAAAGTACCATGTAGAGTAGGTAGTTAGGTACCAATTTAGGTATCATACCTTAGGTACGAAAAGTGACGGTACAAAACGGAGAAACTAAGAAAATCTTAACGAGCAAAACTGTGGCTTTTGTTCATGTATTCACAATACTATATAACAAGAAAATCCTCTAGCAAAGCGTTCGGATACGCTCTCGGCTTCATGCACACGAGTTAAGTTAAATAACTTAATTAACATACTAAACAGGCGGTAATGAAGCCGCGGCGTTCCACACTAGCGGTAGTGCTGCGGATCTAATGCGGACTGTTCACCATCAGTTTGGTTTTCTTTGAGACAATAAGCCCGATTACAGAGGCGCCAGCGTAAATTTAATAGCAACGTCAAAAGCGTTCTCTCTGTCGAATGCCTTAAGTGAAAAAGAAACAGAACTATGCTATTTAGCTAATATAATTACGGTGGCGCCTCTGTATCGGTGTCGGTATCGGGCTTATTATTGAAGTAAAACTTCTAATGTGACTTCCAACATGGTTGCTTTAAACGTTTAACGCTACCACGGAGGGTGTATGAAAGCACTGTGGCGTCGAAGTTTCACTTCTTCCGCGCGGATGGACTCCTCGCACTATTTTTTTTTTACATAATGTAGTGATCGCCAAATAACTAAAACTAAGATGGCGTTGTTTGCGAATATTGAGTCGCGTACTAACATAAAATTAATTTAAGTTTATACCGGGTTACAGATAATCAATTAGCATCCTTTTAAGAGCTTATTCTGTACATCAAAAGTAACAACTTTTGTTGTGCGACTTTTGTCAAATTTAAAAAAAATCAGTTGTCCCATAGATTTTGTTGAAAGTGAACAATATTTTTCTATCGAACAGCATTTTTTTGAGATTTGGTAAAAGTCGTTGAACAAAAGTTGTTGGTTTTGATGTACAGAATAAGCCCCTAAAAGGATGCATATTATTGATTTATTAGTATCGTATATACTTTGCTGCATTATATTAGTAGGTAGATATCTGATTTTATTGGCGAAAAACGGAGAAGATTTGTACTCCATAGTTAATAAATAAATAAATTAATTTGACTATCAACATAGCTATCAACTCGTGACACAGTTGTTTTGTTAGAGAATTCAGAACATTATGTCACAATTACTGGCCGCATTATGATTCCTATAAAGTTGTTCAACTGTTTTAGGCCAACGACTCAGGCTTTTCCTGCACCAGGACTCGTTATTGTCTCCTAGTCTAATTTTATCAATGAAATTATTTTTATCGTGCTTCACTAGGTGTATAGAAACTTTCTTTTTGTGATAAACATCTCAAAACTTGACGCGTTCGCAGGATTTGAACCTGCATCCTCTGGGACTCCGGCCCAGATGCTTTGTCCAATTAAGCTAAATCGCGCTCTGCGAAGGCGCCGAATTAGCTTAATTTTATCAACTAAGTTTTTTACTTAATGGAAAATGTCTCATGTCTTATCTATTTATGTTATTAGAATATGCGTTTTACAATACTTTCATCGGACATTCTGAATACGTGACCACACCATCTCATCAAGTAAGCCTCCACTCGGTACACATTCGCACGCCTGAGAACATCTGTGTTCGTGACGCGGTCAGACCACTTGATGTTCAATTGATTCATCATAATGTTCAATTGTTCAAAGGATTGCAAAACGCATACCTATTCTACTCAAAATTTGAAAGAGGGAAGCGTAAAAGCGAAGTCCAGTTTATCCGATATAAAGATGTCCTGAAGAGGCATTTGAAGGGGTGTGGTATCGAACCCTCATCATGGGAATCTCAGGCTATCGACCGTACGTCATGGAGACAACAAATGCATACCAACGTGTACGCAAATGAGGACCAAAGGAGGCGTGATTTAGACCTAAAAAGAGACCATCTCAAAAACAAACCGCCGTCCAACATTACATACAATTACATAAATGGAGTCCTCACATGTAGCCACTGTCCTAGGACATTCACCGCTAAAATTGGGTACATCAGCCATGTGAGGACCCGTCAGTAACCATACCCATGTACAGAAAATGGTCGCCTTAGCCGAAATCGGCTAGGAAGACATAATTTATGTTATTTCAGGTTTTTTCGTATACGAGTACATCATGGTCTCTCTACACGCGTAACAAAGTAGCGTTTGCAACAAAAGCGCGAACGCACTGCTTTCCGCTGCAGACCCACACAATAGTATCGCTGCATAAGAGTTATTGTTCTCGGTTGTAAACTGTTGATAAATGGAGTATTTTGCGGAAAGCGCCGATGGGTAACACAATGGACTCCCCAGCTTGCTGAAAGTATGATTTTGTTGCGGTTCTGTAACTTATATTCTAGCTAAAATTTTGTCAATGTAAACAAACAATACAAAATTCAAGGTGTTGATTTGCAATGTGTAGGGTCTTTTTGCTAAACGTTTACTAGGGAGCCATTAGTGTACTTTTTGCTAAACGTTTACTAGGGAGCCATTAGTGTAAAATCATGTGTGGCAAAAAAATAAAATATTTTAGTTGTCCAAGACAAAAAAAACAAACCATGTTTTGGAAGCACTTACATTTTAAATCATAATTATTATATACTACGGGACTAATCGCGCACTAAAATTATGAGATAAATAAATACCTCCTCATCCCGACGTTTCGGCCGAGTTGCATCGACCGTGGTCACGGTCGTTGCAACTCGGCCGTATTTATTTATCTCATAATTTAGTGCGCGATTAGTCCCGTAGTATATATTAATTATGTGTTCAAATCACGAAAGTTTAAAAACAACATTTCAAATCATGGTTTAATTTTTATCATTAGTCTATTTCACTTCTCTCCCATAATAATCTATCTCAAAAGACTCCTAAATCTCGTAAAAATATAAATAAAGTCTATCGCTCAGCATTCCACGACAGATTTTAACATAAACGTCTTCATTTGTAACACAATCTCCGGGAGAAATGCGAAGTGCTCTGCATTACCGAACCAAATAATGTACTGCACGTAAAAGCATTTCATGGTTTTACAAAGACACAAGGAGATGGATTCACCCCATTTAAGACAAAATGGCTGCACCATGGGAGAGATGGAAGCCAGTAATGGGAACAGGAAAATAATGGCCAACAGGAAAAAGTAAGGGTTAACAGGAAGGTCCCAGGAAATGGTTCTTGTGGCTCTCTTTGATGGAATCTTAAATGTGATGTGTAATGTTTTATTGTGCTGGATCACACGAAGTAGTATTTTCAACCTATTTGAAAAACAATGGGGTTTTATATTTATTCAAGTAAAAATCACAAGCATAGCTCGGTCTTTTGGCAGGCATCAGTGGAGCCGCAGCCAACACTGAGAGGCCCTTTTACATAAAATGTTATAAAACGTATTAGAGTAGGATGATAATAACTATTACTAAATATGATTTACAGTATTTCGGGACATTGTGATGTGGTGATAGATGACTTACAAAGATGGGCTATGGATGAGGTGCAGCACCCGCCAAATAATGTCTCATTACACAATGTTTAGGCGGGTGGTGACTTGCCATCCACTAAATGGCCCCCCCATAAAGGCTGCCGTAACTTGGCGCCGGAGGGGCAACATCGGTGTGGACGGCTTAGGGTGTCGAGAGGTGTGCTGCGCTTTTACTAGACGCTACTCGCGGCGTTATGCCCTTTAACACTTCCACCCTGGCGCTTAGGTTTTTAGCTCTTGCGATTTCCACTCCAAGCCGGCCGGTAAAGGCAAGAGGAGGAAGAGGAGTAAGGGGTCTCATTTAGCCTCAGGGAATCATGGTTTGCGGTGTCGCCACTCACCGACGGCTCGCCACAAAGCCGCCCCTGCGCGTAATTATTAATATTAAGAATTTTAGGATACTCACTGCTGGATACAAGCCTCTTCTGTTGATTTCCAATAAGACCGGTTGAAATCAGCCTGCATCCTGTTCCTGCGGGCCTTGATTAAATTATTTACTGCCTCGATGACCCAGTGGCTATTGACCCTGACTACGGGATTAAAGAGGCGTGAGTTCGATTCCCACCCATGGCAATTATTTATGTGATGAACATAGGTGTTTGCTCTGTGTCTGGGTGTAATTTAGGTATTATCTCTATAAGTATATAATTAAAAATATGTATATGTAGTATATCAGTCTCTGGCAGCTATACGACAAGTTCTGCTTAGTTTGGTGTCAGAGACCGTGTGTAAGATGTCCCCTAATATTTATATTTATTTAATAAATTAATAATATATTTTAAATACATACTTATATAGATAGTATTTAATAACACCCAGACACAGAGAAAACACCCACGTTCATCACATAAATGTTTG
Organism: Hypomecis punctinalis; assembly: GCA_949316475.1. Classification (NCBI taxonomy): domain Eukaryota; kingdom Metazoa; phylum Arthropoda; class Insecta; order Lepidoptera; family Geometridae; genus Hypomecis; species Hypomecis punctinalis. Next base: position 1,896,152 of record OX438798.1, read on the forward strand.
CCCTGGGTGGGGATCGAACCCTTACCTCTGTGAGCCATAAGTCAGCAGGGTCACTAACCACTGAGCCATCGAGGCCGTCGAACTCATTCAATTCGAGGAAATCGAATCAGTGCACCTTATTAGTGGACGTTTTACACGTGTATATGGCGTCGTGGTATACGTCCTTCTATACATAGGATGTTCTTTATAGTTATTAAGCACTGTTTTTCAAAAACTCAATGTCATTGTCGCCCTTTAATAATTTTCAGGTCGTAATTGCCCACCGCTGCGCATAGGCGAGCTTAGCTTAGCCCTTGAGCTTAGGGCTAAAAGAGCCTTTTTAATCGATTTCTAAAAGGATGAGTTTGTCAATCATATTCTCGATAAAAAGTAATCTCATCAGTATTTTTCGTCCGTAACCGAGTTCTGAGTTGAATTTTTCTTCTTAAAGATGCGCCTTCCATCCTTGCTTCTGTGTTACCTAATTTCATTCATGTTCAACCAGCAATTTTCACAAAACTGTTGACTACAAAAACAAAATATCTAAATTTATCAAAGCGTAAAACGAAACCTATGTAATCTACATTCCATACCGCGCAATCAAAACAATGTGAGCACAATCCATTGCAGCAATTTTATTTAAAACTCACTCCGAACAATTACAAAAAGCTGACATAAAAGTCAAATAAATATCAGGAACAAAGCCAGTGAGATGGGAATAAAATGGAACCTTTCTATTCCGGTCGCTGCATTTCACCCAATAGGTACATTTGATACAATATATTTCGCAGACTGCAGGGAGCATCTGTGCCAAGCAATTACTAGCATCCATGTTGTTATGTATATCGAGGGATGCACATTGAACTACAAGATAGGTACCTAACTGTTTTAATTACTACTGAGACGTGTAAAGTATGTACAAGGAAATTATAATTGAAAGAGTCGGGGCGTTCGGGAGGTATACTTACTATGGAAATGTTGCCATACATAGACGTTCATAGCTTCAGCCACAGGATCTTCACTACAACAACAACTTTAATTGTGGGTCCCGGGTCTTTTAAAACCGTTGAACTGCAGGTTAGCCATCTAGTCTATATGAACGTTTTAGCTATTCTGGTAGCTAGCTAAGGTTAAGGTTCCGTACCCAAAGGATAAAAACGGGACCATATTACTCAGTTCCGCTGTCCGTCTGTCTGTCGCTAGGCTGTATATCATGAACCGTTATAGCTAGAAAACTGAAATTTTCACAGATATTTCTGTTGCCGGTAGAACAATATAATTGGTAAAAACAAAATAAAATAAATATTTAAGGGCTCCCATACCACAAACCTCCATGTTTAGACGTTTTTCGCTCGATATTAATAACGGTGACAGGTAGATACTTGAAATATTCACAATATTTCGTTTAATATACACTTCAAATTCGATGGCGTATATGAATCCACCAACCCGCACTGGGCCAGCGTGGTGGATATGGCCCAAACACCCTTCGTGGGTAGGCCTACGTCCTGCAGTGGACTATTAAAAAGGCTGATACAGTACAGTACAGTACACTTCAAAAATAAATGAAAAAATTGAAATGAAATAAATATTTAAGGGGGGCTCCCATTCAAGTAACGTGATTTATTTGCTCGATTTTAATAATGGCAATAAGAAGATCCTTCAAATATTACGTGGTATATTCCTTTCAAAAACAATTAGTAACTTAAAGTAAAATATATTATAGTGGCTTCTACACGGTGCGGAACCCTCCGTGCGCGAGTACGAATCTCACTTGGCCAATTATTGTAATGAGAAGAGACTTTGTACTCAGCAACAAAATTTAAATACGCACATTCTACTTTTACTCGTAGATCCCAGAGACGGACAGCCAGAAGCGTCTTGCGTCCAGCATTTCGGTCTTAATCAAATCATCAGTCTACATTGTGCAAACTACAGTCAGTCAACAAACCAACATCCCTAATCCTTTGACTTAAGAACTAAATCAATAACGCATGAGACTTTAGCGGCGAATTTCAGACTACTGTCCGATCGATGCTCGGTGTCCAAAATATCGACTCTAACTCATCGGTTAAAGGTCTAAATCAGTTAGGCATAGGACGGTAGTGGTGAAATATTGGTGGCTTAAAGCACGGAACAGTTGAAACAGGAGCCGGGACTGACTGTGTACAATGCTGAATAAGATATTGGTAGAGAAAGCCGTATTGGATGTCAGTCCCTTGTGGAATACGATACTTGATTGTTATATGGTCAGGGGATTTATGTTTTACTAGCTTTTACCCGCGGCTTCGGCCGCGCCATATTTTGATATTTATGCTATCCCATGAAAACTTTCTCATTTTTATGCATAAACAATGTTGACTGCCTCGGTGGCTCAGTGGTTAGTGACCCTAACTTCTGGATCAAAGAGGCGTGGGTTCGATCCCCACCCAGGGCAAATATTTATGTGATGAACATAAGTGTTTGCTCTGTGTCTGGGTGTTATTTAGTTGAAGTATGTATTTAAAAATAAGTATATGTAGTATATCAGTCTCTGGTAGCCACGTCACAAGCTTTGCTCAGTTTGGGGTCAGAGGCCGTGTGAAAGATGTCCCAAAATATTTATTTATTAGTTGTTGTATTAATTATTTATTTAGGTACCTATGCATTTTCAACGCCATTTTTCGGTGAGCGTTTCATGGGATTTTTCTCTTTTTTCCTTGTTGTATGCAGGAAAGTCTGCAGCTAATGTCACCTATCTTCCATTAAAGTGTCGTCCATTGGTATTATACAAGGATTTGGATAATTTGATAAGCTGATAAAAGTGTTTTGCTTATCCTACGAGAACCATGAAATTTTTCGGGATAACAAGTAGCCTATGTCAGTTTCAGCCTTTCAAACTATATCCTTACTAATAAAATTAATATAGTTACAAAAAAAACTCGGTCTTTGATAGGTGTGCAAAGTTTGAAGAAAATCTGATCAAAGTAGGTCAAAATCGAGCTCAAAGGGGTTGGATACAAGCAAACATACAGCTGAAACTAATAAAAGCGTGTTAAAATGAAGTGAATCTGTTGCTGCGTGAATAGTAACAAACGAATGAATCAACAAACACACTTTTAGATTTATAATATTAGTAACTAGTAAGGAGGTCCATTGAGCACGAACATGTACTGGATTTTGGGCAATATGGGAAATAATGATCGTAATTGTTATGGCGCAAAGAAGGCTAAAGTCTGCTAGCTGTTCATTACTTTGATAAATATCAAGCTACCCGCAGAACATTATACAAATGTATCTTCTACAGAGAGAATATAATTATACAAAATCTAATTATTATGTGGCGGAAAAACTATACCCAGCCTTGGCTGTACATTCAGTACAACTAAACGCTATCGCTAAGTCAGAGCTTTTTGCGCAGTAAAATACAGCTTTTTCTGAATTATATTTCCGGCTTTTCAACCATAACTTCCCTACTAAGTGCATAAATTAATTTAATAGCACGGTAGGAAAGTCATAAAGAGGTGTTCGCAGTTGCTTAAAGCACTGGAATTTTACCAGAAAATCTCTTTAGAATTAGAATGAAGTGGTTTTGTAGAATTTCAGACTGAAATAATGTAATTTTCCTCTGAAATGGTCTTGAAGATTTTCGTAAGGAGCTTGGGTCTAAATAGACTGACAAAATACTTTAAGGTCAAGATTATACAATACTATACCTTGTAGTAAAATATAGCTTGATACGCGAGACATTGACATACGCGTAATGACTTACGCACATCAAGTACCATATTTTTTATAGTCAATATGTTCGATCCACACAATGTTGTACTTCATGCTCGTGCATCTCGACCATGAAGTACAGCATTGTGTACTGAACATTTTGACTATAAAAAATATGGTACTTCATGTGCGTGAGTCATTACGCGTATGTCAATGTCAATGTCTTGCGTATCAAGCTATATTTTACAAGGTAAAGCGACCCGCCCCGGCTTCGCACAGAAACCTTTCCCTTGAATGAATCTATATATTAGAAAAACCCCATCAAAATCCGTTGCGTAGTTTCAAAGATATAATATAAGCATACATGGGGACAGACAGCGGGAAGCCACTTTGTTTTATACTATGTAGTGATGATAATAAATCGAAAGTTTTATATGTGTGCTACTTACGGCACAGACACGTGGTTTCTCAATATGTGCCATATGAAGTATAACCACGAAAAAACCCAATACCATATACAAACCGCTTCCAACAGGTCTTATAAAATATTTATAGAGAAGGCCAATGACCGGCATTGGCCATCCTATGACTGAAACGAACGAAAATAAAACCTGGAAATCATGTTAGTTTTTCTACACATTAGGCCCGATTATAGAGGCGCCAGCGTAATAACAGCAACGTAAGAAGCGTTTCTCTCTATCGAATGCCTAAAGTGAAAAAGAAATATTTCAAATCTAGACATTATTTTGATACTTGACTTTATTTTAATTTTCGTTGACATCTTTTAATTCAGTGATTCTTGATTAAGTATTGTTATTTTTTTAATTTGTGAAATTTCTATTCTCTTGTTAAATTTAAATTTTAATTTCATATAATTATAACGATATTTGTACGCCACAATAGGCAAAAACATGCGCTCTCAACATCTACATGTATCAAGACCTGTATACGACTTTGTTGTTGTTACACTGTTACCATGTTTTTACAAATAAATGAATCTTGAATCTTGAATCTTGTAATGGTCTAGAATTGATAATGAAGGAGACAAAACTACTTTTAAGTTTGACAGCTGTCATCGGAAATGTAGATCTGAATGAGTTCCTTCACTTTTGTGGTGACAGTAATGGTCTGAAATCCATATTTACGGTGTTAAACAACGTTTAAGTTTCATAGATGTAATCTTGACACATATCACGCAATCCGTGTCAGTACTTAACCACGAAAAACTTTGTCACAAATAAATTATCACAAAAAATCTTAATCACGAAAAGACTTTGTCACGAAAAATCTTAATAGACTTTTTTACGATAAGTTTCAATCATTTTTAGGCTTCCGTTGTAAACAAGGCATCCATTATGAAATAAAAAATTGCGGACTTTTTCAAAAAAGTCGTCATGGGTGTAGTTTTCGAAGTCTTTGGGAGATTTCAAAAATGGCATCCATTTTGAAGTAATGCTCGCTATCTTTAATTCCAAAATGAATGTTAATTTTGAAATATACACCCCCAAATTTTCAAAAACGACGCCCATGACGACTTTTTCAAAAAAGAAACATCCGCCATCTCTAATTCCAAAATAGATGCTATTTTTTGAATCTACACCCCCGAAAACCTCGAAAATTACACCCATGACGACTTTTTCAAAAAAGTGACGTCAGCCATCTTTAATTTCAAAATGGATGCCATTTTTGAAATCTTCACCTCCAAAAACCCAAAAAACGACACCAATGACAACTTTTTGCAAAAAGTGACTTCCACTTTATTTAATTTCAAAATGAATGTCATGTTTGAAATCTTCAACCCAAGAAAATGAACAACGACACCCACGACTATACTCCTATTGTACACCAAGCAAGTTTTTTTAGGGCGTGGGTAGTCGCCAACTACACATTGTTTTTAATTTGCTCCTACTTAATTAATCATAAAAATTATAAATAAACAAGTCAGAACTAAATCTACATGTTTAATCTGATTAATTGAGCACAATACCTGTCCGGGAGTGTTTTCCTTTAATAATACAAAGATTCACTTAGTACACAGCGCACATTTATTTTACGGTTGTCTTACACCAGTGATATAGCACTATTTTTCATCAAGCCACTATGGAAGCTATTGTGGAAACTCAGGAGCAGCTTCAGTCACTATTTATGCAGAAGATGGAGGCCTTCCAAGCTGAACTACAGAGGTCACCTGGCACAAGCAAAAATGATTTATTGGCTGATGACTTTTCATCTTTCCGTTCTTTTGTTTTGTCATCCATGAAATCTCTTCAAGATCAGATTAATCTTGTGGCTCGAGGAACTGACAATCTGGAGATGAGGGCGCGACGGAAGATACTCTTACTGCATGGAGTGCCCGAGGTAAAAGATGAAAACATTGCAACATCAGTGGTGAATGTTGTCTTGCAAAAACTCAAGATAACCGAGTTCTCTGCATCTCATATCAAACGCTGTCATCGCATGGGTCGGTCATCTGGGACCGGCAGACCGAGACCTATCCTGGTGAAGCTGCGAGACATGTCTATGCGTCAAAAGCTTTGGTTTGCCAAAACTGCGCTAAAGGGGTCAGGAATCACTTTGTCAGAATTCCTGACAAAACCGAGGCACGAAACCTTTATGGCAGCCCGTGATCGCTTTGGTGTGACGAAGAGCTGGACGCGGGATGGCTTCGTCGTTGTGCTAGGATCGGACGGCAAACAGCATCGCATCAGCAGTCTCGAAGAGCTGAGCAGGATCGAGGCCGCCGCCCCTTCAAAGACTAAGAGGCTTGAAGTGCCAGCGGAGAAGAAACAAACTAGAACCGCCCGTAAAGTCCAGTCGAAGCAGTAAACATTCTCGTGAACACTTGTGTTTTTTGTTTACTGAGCAGTAAGTAGGTATAGTCATGCGTAATCTGCTGTACAGGGTAGGCATCATGCTTTATCTGTGTTCTGTCGCTTTCTCAAATTACCTATGTATTTTGAAATTGTAATATTATTTTAGTTCACCCACTTTGGTTGTTTTCTATTTTTTCTCAGAATTATTATTCAGTTGACCTTAATGTCACTGTCATTTGTTTCAGCTGTCATTGGCACAGTGTCTAATTATTGTTTTTTTTTTTCCTAAAGTATAACGCTAAGGCCCTTTGCCAGCAAAATATTTTAAATTATCGTACTTCTTTTATGAATTCATGTAAGAACCTACCTAAGTTTATGTAGCTTGTTGCTACCTGTTACTATGGATTAACAGACATTTTCCTATTTTTTACCAATGTACTTAGGTTATAGCTTTGTTGCAATAGTGTGGGTACTTCAATGCTTATGTTCACAATAATTATATTGAAGATTACTCTATTTTTATCAATATGCATACGCCCTTTAATGATGAATTCCCGTCTATTTACTTCTTGTTATTTATTTATTTGTTTTCTTTCTTAGTGCGGACTCTAATTTTTGTACCTCGTTTGAGTGAGGTACATAAAAAAAAAATATAATATTTTGTTTTACGCATAGATTTTTGCGAGATGTGTACTTACGTGTTATTCTATTGGATTTTATGTATGCTGTTTGTTTTCCTCTAAAAATTGTTTTTTTTGTGCTATAATTTGTTTTTGAGTATGTGCTTTTTTTACTTTCTTTGTTATTGTATTTTACCCAGCATCTCTGACAGGCACAACCGGCAGGTGATTATTTAGTGGTATTTTAATTGTAATTGTTTTTTTTTTGTTTATTATATAGTTAGGTATTATAAGTACGTTTATTTTTATTTAATTTAAGTATGTTAAATATTTTTAGCAACTATGACAACAACAGTGATAATGAATATTTTTCTGCATCTTCCTCTGATACGATGGCTAGCAGTGACGACAGCTTTGCTAGTCTATTACCGCTATCTGATTTCCTGGATTCGACCTTTTCTGACGTATCTAAAAATTTCAACGTCGTCCATATTAATGCCCAGAGCATTCCATCTTGCTATCCCGAAATGCTGGCGTCTCTTGATCACCACAATATCCACGCAATATTAGTCTCCGAAACATGGCTCCGTCCTTCTCTTCTCACTACTTCTTTTTCTCTTCCTGGCTTTGTTCTTATTAGGAATGACCGTGTCTCTCGAGGTGGTGGTGGCGTGGCTATTTACTTAAAAGCTAATATTCCTTTCATGATCATTGACCAGTCACCCCAACCACCCCCAGTAAATGCTGGTGAACACCTCTTTATCGAAATTTTACTTTCCCACACTAAAGTTCTCCTCGGAGTCTATTATTGCCCTTCAAAAAGCATTGATTACTTCTCTTCGTTTGAAACGATTCTTCACAATCTTATTCCTTCTTACAATCACTCCATCATCATGGGCGATTTTAACACTTGTCTCAATAAGAAAGATCATAGAACATCTTCTCTAGAATCCTTAACAAAATCTTGTAACCTGCATATTCTTCCTCTTAATGCTACACATCACTTTCCCAATTGCGTCCCCTCTCTTCTTGACTTAATGATAGTGTCTTCTCCGAACAATGTTGCCAAACATGGTCAATATGCTGCTGACAACTTTTCCTATCATGATTTGATCTTTCTCTCTTATAAAATTCGTCCCCCTAAACCTAAACCTCAAATTATTCTGCAGCGTAACTTTAGTGGCATGGATCGAGAGGCTCTTCTCCGAGATGCTAGTAGCATTGACTGGGGTACTGTTAAGGAAGCTGAGTCTGTCGAAGATCAGGTATCTATATTTAACTCTTTGATCACGCAATTATACGATACCCATGCTCCTTTACGTAAGATAAAAATCAAACAACTTCCTGCACCATGGCTCACTGAGGATATAAAATGCTTAATGCACAAAAAAGAAATTGCTAAAACTAGGTTCAAGTCGCGCCCTACTGAGATCAACCATGCTAAATATGTTCAGGCCCGAAATCGCTGCAATAAAGTGTGTAGGGATGCAATGCGTCGTCATGTTCATGCATCAGTTGATGATGAGAATCCAGCTAAGGTCTGGAAATTTCTTAAGTCATTGGGAATTGGCAAATCTCGTCAAGACACTTCTTATAAAAATATCGACCTTAATGCCTTAAATTTACATTTCTCGTCAGCTTCCATTTTGTCGGATGCCGATAAAAGCCATACTTTACGTTATCTTTCAGCCATTACTCTTCCCGACTTTCCTTCCTTTGAGTTCAATCGTTTCTCTGAATGTGATGTTAGGAGGAGCCTAATGTCGATCTCCTCCAACGCGGTTGGCGGTGACAATGTAAGCCGGAACATGCTCTTGCCTATTTTAGACATCATCCTTCCCGTCCTGTGTACCATTTTTAATAATTCTATCTCATGTGGAATATTCCCTACAGTCTGGAAAGATGCACAGATTATACCACTACCTAAAATATCCAATCCCAAATCCTTTTCCGAATACCGTCCTATCTCTATCCTTCCTTTCTTATCCAAAGTTCTGGAGCGTCTTGTCCATAGACAGCTGAACGATTACCTTATCAGACACGATCTCCACAATCCTTTCCAATCCGGTTTCCGTCCTGGGCATAGCACTGTGTCTGCGCTTATTAAGATCTCCGACGACATACGCTTGGGTATGGATAACGGTAAGCTTACTGTTCTAACCCTGTTAGACTTCAGTAATGCCTTCAATACCGTTGACTACGACATTTTATTAGCATTATTGCGCTCATCTAACATATCTCCATCAGCGATCGACTGGCTTCACAGTTATCTGTACGGACGCCGGCAGCGGGTTCGCCTTGGGGATAATTTTTCTTCCTGGTGTGACACTACTGCTGGTGTGCCACAAGGCGGCGTGCTATCTCCCCTTCTTTTTGCTTTTTTCATTAATTCCATATCGCAACGGCTTACTTCTTCCTATCACCTTTATGCAGACGATCTCCAAATTTATTCGCAAGCTCGGCTAGTTGATATAGATTCAGCGATTGCTGCTATAAATTCCGATCTTTACCAAGTATCTGAGTGGAGCAATTCTTTTGGCTTAAGAATCAACCCCGTAAAGTCACAAGTAATTGTTATTGGCAGCTCTTATAACATTTCAAGGATCGACTGGCCCAGGCTCCCTTGCGTTGAGTTCAATGGAATCACTTTGCCATATAGTGAATCTGTGAAAAACCTCGGTGTCATGTTTGATCGTACGCTATGCTGGGATATTCATATTAAAACAATCAGCTGCAAGTTGTTTGCTGCTGGTAGCTCCCTAAGACGGCTCCGAAATTTCCTGCCTACTGCTACTAAAGTTGCGCTTGCACAGTCTCTTCTTCTTCCTATTTTAGATTACGCTGACGCCAGCTTTTTAGATCTCAATGAAGTCCAACTTGATAAGCTTGAGCGTCTCCAAAATTATTGCATCAGGTTTATATTTGGGTTACGCAAATATGACCACGTATCTCATTTTCGTACTAAGCTCAAGTGGCTTCCAATTCGTCTTCGTCGGAATGCTCATATCCTTAATCTTCTTTATAACATCCTCTTCAACCCTTCTACTCCATGCTATCTTAAAGACTCTTTTTCCTTCTGGCATGATGCACATTCCCTTCCCCTCCGATCCAAGGATAACCTTTCCCTTATGACCCCTACCGCACGGTGTGAAACTTTTTACGGCAGGTCGTTTGCGTTTCAGGCAGTCCAGCTATGGAATGCCTTGCCCGTTACTGTCAGAAAAGCTCAGTCAATTAACATTTTTAAAGATCAGGTTAAAAGCCATTACCTGCAGAAAATGTTGATCCTTTGACTTTGTAACTGTTGTTGTTGTTATTTATGTTGTTTTATGTAAGTAGTATATTTTAATTTATATTATGTATTAGTTTATTGTTTTATCATAGGTTTATTTTACCATTATTCTTTTTTTTAATTTTATTTATTGTTTGTATTTTAAGTATTTATATCATTTTTTATTAGTATGTATGTTTATGATGTATAATCTAATTTATATTTTATTTAATGCACACCCCGTCCATTATTCATACGCGTTCTGTCCTCTCCATCCTAAGGTTGCCTGGCAGAAATCGCTATCAGCGATAAGGCCGCCCATTGTTACACTGTTTATGTTTATTTGTTTCTTTTTTGTGTTTATTTCTTGGTGTGCAATAAAGAGTTTCTCTATCTATCTATCTATCAAGCATGTTTAAGAAATATGTCCAGCATAGTCACCCTACCACACTTCTTTGTATACACCATAGTACGCCATTTGCAATCGACTGTGATACTCTAGTCAAAATTAAAAAATAACCATTAATCATAAAGACGTAGGTATTCATAGAAAATAAATATCAAACTCTGTTTTATTAGCATCTATTCGCAATTTTAACTAAATTCTCATCAAACTACATTGTTATAAAAACTTAGAAATAGTTAAGAGAGTCGCGGCTTTACAGTTAATAATTCTACCATATATAAGTGCCTTTTCGAAATGGCAATAGTGCGAGCGGGACAACTTCATCACTCTGGGAAGTCTCACTCGGCACAGCGTCTCTCTTATGGCATTTCAAAGGAATATATGTTTTGTTGCAACGCATTAAGGTTGAATTTTCGTAAACTAACTTTGAGCCAAATTTCGTCTGTGCGCAGTCCAGATAGTATACAAAGTCCTTGGATTTATCTTTGTCATAAAAGTCAATATCGTCTAGCACTCAGAATAATGACAAGTAATAGAAGTATTGCTACATTTTACTCAAATAAAAAGTACGTTACAGCTGTCCTATTCATATCTGTTTATCCAGTACACGCGAGAGTGTCTGGACAAAAAAATGGAATCTCTGTCGCATACGTCAAAATCACCAGTTGGAATGTGAAAATAATTAAAATTAGGTTCCTCTAGGTCTTTTGTCTTTATCGGAAATTTGAACCCTCTAGTTCCAATAAGAAGATTCAAATCTCTGATCATTTCACCTTCCTACTTTTTACCTTTTTGAATTTGGACACCCGAGATAGCTCAATGCTAGTTTGTGAAACCCTTCGAAATTACGTAAGTTCGAGTGTATGTGTATCTTTTTTTAACATCTTTTAAATTTCATATTTAAAATGAGACAACGTGATGTATATCTCTTACTATTTTGATGCGGTTTCTATTAGGTACTGTAGTTCATTCTATGGTCTAGCACTAACTAAAAAACTGCAAACTTCCAGCATAATTTACGGCTACGCGGTTATTAAATTTCACGCATGAACATCAATTACGAAACAATATTATTTTCCATGACCATCCAAAATCCGGCCACATTGTTTAGAAAATTTGCGGAAAATGGTTTTAACAATATTGATCAATATCTCGTTTGACGGGTCACCGAGTCGGCCTGACGGGGTCTTCGACGAAATTCGTTTTGTCACCAAGGTACGCGTTTCAAAAGAAAAAATAAACTGGCTGAGGGCGTATCTGTTTCTAACGAGAAGGTTCTGTAGACTTTTTGGAACAGTAATATACCTACTAGAGGTAAACATTTGCTTGTCGAACATTAATCTGAAAACGAATTAAATAACTTTATTAACACCATTACAATCATCAAGAAAGCATTATAAATACATAAATAAATAAATAAATATTTTGGGACATCTTACACGCGGCCTCTGACCCCAAACTAAGCAAAGCTTGTGATATGGCTGCCAGAGACTGATATACTACATATACTTATTTTTAAATACATACTGATATAGATAGTAACTAAATAACACCAGACACAGAGCAAACACTTTTGTTAATCACATAAATATTTGCCCTGGATGGGGATCGAACCTACGCCTCTTTGATCCAGAAGTTAGGGTCACTAACCACTGAACCACCGAGGCAGTCAAGTCATTGAAGATATTGCCACTGACACGAAATAATGAAATAGCACGATGTGTACTTTTAGCTCCACTCGCTGCCCCTGAAACTGCCGCAAATATTGCCCTAAATTCTTTTGCAGCAATATTGATGCAATTGGGTGCTCACATTTAGTCTTTACCTACTATCAAACGAGCAGTAGCAGCAGAAGTTGTGGCAACGGCTCAAGCAGTGAGGGTATGTAGCTAATTCACATATGTACTTGCGCTTTTGTTTTGCTTGTTGTTGCTTTCTTGTCTTTTATGTCTGGATGTAACGCTACGTTTACTATACAGGGTTATTTTATAATCAATTAGCATCCTTTCAGGGGCTTATTCTGTACATCAAAACTAACAACTTTTGTTCTGCACTTTTGTCAAAACTTTAAAAAAAAATCAGCTGTTCTATACATTTTGTTGAGGATGAACGATATTTTTCTATGGAACAACAATTTTTTTTGAGAATTTTTAAAAGTCGTAGAACAAAAGTTGTTAGTTTTAATGTACAGAATAAGTCCTTAAATGGTGGTCCTTAAAAATCCTGTATAGTCAAATAGTGTAGTCTACTATCCATACTCTTTATTACAGCATTAAAATACTAAGGCCAACAGCAAAAACGTCGATAGTCACCAACGGATGGAGTCCCGCAGAATAGCTCGGAGTATCTCTGCGAGATCAAATCGGAAATGAAGATATTCGTAGAAAAACAAAGGGTTACTGACATAGCCCAGCAGATTGGCAAGTTGAAGTAGCAGTGGGCACATATGCCGTAGGACTGATGACCGATCTGATTGAAAAGTTCGCGAGTAGAAAGAACGTATCGTCAAGCGTAGTGTAATACGTATATCCACAACGTGGACGGTTTATAAATAAATATAAATATTTTTGAGACATCTTATACACAGCCTCTGACCCCAAACTAAGCAAAGCTTGTGATATAGCTGCCAGAGACTGATATACTACATATACTTATTTTTAAATACATACTTATATAGATAGTAACTAAATAACACCCAGACACAGTCAGGGAAGAAAGAAGTCAGGTTCGCACTGGATGCAGATTGCTTCCAACCGGACTTATTGGAAATCTTTAGGTAAAATATATTTGTCCAGCAGTGGTTGTACGGCTAAAATAAACGAGCAAACCAGATGGTATTTTTAAATAAGATTATTTAGGTTCCTAACACTGGGTACCCTAAAATACGTGAAGTAAATTGTATTCCAGCGCGATGTGTCGGCATGCTCATCGATGTTTCACGGAAGGCGGATCAATTTGTCCGGACACATGTCTGGAGGCTTCCTCCGTCTGCTTCGGTAAACAGGACGGACTGGAAGGTCGAACATTGGCGGCTCTTTTCGATATTTTTGCGCTTTTCGCTTGAAGTATTTTTTCAACTGACTTCCTAAACAATTAAAATTCTCAGTTATCTAAGTATTTTTTTTGTTTGTGGCATGTAAGAAAACGCGTTACAAACGGCAAAGAAATTGAGTAGGTATATATAAGTCATGCTCTATGTAGTGATTTTGAGATAGACGTCTTATTGTCGTTTATTCGTTGAGATTTTCTCATAAATAAATAAATAATTGCACCGACTTATGTTCATATTACAACTTTTTACAACAGAAAACTGTAACTTATTGTTTTTTTTTTTATTGAAGAACAAAGTTCGCATTTGACCTCATTCTGTCTGTTTGTTTAATTTTTACATATTATGTTTCGAATTAATTTGCCCTGACGTTTCCTCCGTTTCCTTCGCTAAACAAGATGGACTGTAAGATCGAACATTCGGGTTTTTCGATACTTTAGGGTATTTCGCTCGATTTTACCTAATTATCTTTCAATATGCATACGAACTTACTTACTTTTTCACTATTGAACAATAGAAATAGGATATTATAGACTTCCCAAATCGATTTTAAAAAGACATAATACATAATTATTGCTCTACAACCTCAGTAAATAAAATCCCTTACAATAATTCTGGCTTCACATTGATAGCATTATTCACCACAGCCGTAATAACACTAAACACAGCCCAAATAACAAAAACCCCTTTTGCCTTTTGTTTTTCTCTCTCGAGGTGGAAGGTTAAAAGGTTAGCTCCGTTTTGACGAATATAATAAACGAACTCTTTGGCCAAAGGCTGGAGTCGGGCGAAGGTCGGTAACTTTGTTTTGGCACGGTTTGTTAACTTGAGGACGTGTACTCGGGGTAGGTAGCTTTTTCGCCGTGTTTTTAGTTATTTGGGGATCCTTGGAAATGTTGAAGAAAAACTACTCAAAATCTTCATTAAAACTAGCGTTAGGATTCATTATTAAAATTTATATGAACACCGGATACAACTCACGATTATTTGAGCGGTCGAGCCGCTATGCGTCCGACCGGTTTCAGAGTAGTTAGTACTCTTTCTTCAGGGAATACGCGTGCCCCCGACAACGGAGTGCGCGGGCGTCCGTTGTCGGGGGAGCGCGTATTCCGTATTTTATAGCCTTCCAAAAAATTAATTATTATTGATTGTTCAATTTTACATTTTGAAATTATAATTTTCGCCGAAACCCTCAATTTATTTAAGGTTTCAGCTTGCCACGTCTCTCTAACATCGTGGCAAACTGCCGGTCAGCATCACAACACTGTCCCGGTAGTAATTAAATTAGCTGACGCTTGCTGCTGTGGAATATGTACGGTACGGCGTTATGCCGTACCGTGCGAATAAAACGTACGGCATAAGCTGAATCATACAAAACGGTGGATGTGAAGTTAGCTACAAGCTGCGCAATATCTAATCCTGACTGAAACTCACATAAAACTGCGCGTTGATTGGGTTTAGCGCAGCTTGTAGCTAAATTCACATTAGCCAACTGGTATCATTTGTCCTATGATACAGTGCTATACCGTACGGGGCGTACGGTAACTTTTATGCTAGGTACCTTTTTGTAGCTGGTTTATTCTGCTGTCATAGTTTGTAGAAAACATGAAAAATAATCTATTTCTATTCTTTTGTAATTTTAATAAATGTGATTCTATTGTAAATTGCAAAGAAAGTTTAACAATAAATAATTTTCACGGGAACCATCAATTGATATTAGGGTTTCAGCTTGCCGCGTCTGTCTAACATCGTAGCAAACTGCCGGTCAGCATCACAACACTGTCCCGGTTGTAATTCAGTTAGCTGACGCTTGCTGTTGTGGAATATGTACGGTACGGCGTTATACCTAACGTGACCAGACGTCCCGTTTTAAACGGGACTGTCCCGTTTTTTGATAATCTGTCCCGGTATCCCGAAAAATTGAAAGGAAAAACCTCCGGGATGCAAAATTGTTCCGTTTTTAGAAATCGCGCAAAAAAAGATTCAGCAGATTAATTGACCCATAAATCGCTGAAAAAATAAAAAAATATACATCAGAAAAGAGAATTTCCTCCATTTTGGAAGTCGGTTGATAGAAAAATTCCAGTTGAAACGATGCTTCAATTTATTCAATGTTATTTTTTCAAGACATAATTTGTAACAAATAACCGACAAACCTGCATTGGGCTAGAGTGGTGGACTATTAAAAATCTGCCGAGTTGGACTCGCGTACGAAAAGTTCCGTACTACATGGGAGCTCCCTTAATTTTTAAAATATTTATTGTTTAAGTGAATGTAAAAATGAATATTTTGCGATTATTTCAAGCGTCTAGAAACAAACACTAGCAATAAGATTTTATTAGACTACCACATAACATAAAAAACAGATAACACGGACAAAGCAATACAATTGGTAGGTTTCTAGCTTATCGCTTTAAGCAATTTCTTCCCGGCACCTGCCAGGAAGTCTACCTGTGCCGTTATTAATATCGAACAAAAACGGAAAAAAATCAATTTTGTACATAAACATTTAATTTTGTTTTTAGCATTTTTTGTTATACCGGCAACAGATATACATCATCTGTGAAAATTTCAACTTTCTGCTATTATAGTTCATGAGATGCAGTCTGGTGACAGACAGACAGACAGACAGACAGGCGGACAACGGAGTCTTTGTTATAGGATTCCGTTTTACCCTTCGGGCAGTGGCGTAACTATAGGGTGGCAGGGCTGGCAAAATGCCAAGGGCCCCCGAACCAAGGGTGGCCCCGACCTAAGAGACCGCAACCTCAGATACCAGCTAACATTTTGAAACTAAGGGAAAAAAAACATGGAAATATTTTGCGCTCCCTGCGCTCGCGCTTTGTACAGCTACACATGTTTCGCATCTCATCTCAGTTTCAAATTTTCTTTTCACTTAATAAAACATTCAAAAATTTTCGCGCTCGTTTGGCTCGCGCTTATACTTCATTGCACTTTTTTCTGAGCCTTATCTATTATCACAAAAAACGCACTCACTGCGCTTACGCCTTACTTAGGCGTAAGTAAAAATATAATTGCTTCTATAGAAGCAATTATATTTTTATTGACGTATTTTCATAGGGCCAAATTTTGAAAATAATTGCAAAAGTTGTATTCAAAAGTCTTTGTGCGTTTACTTGCTGTTTTAGAAAATAAAATTGATAAGATTTTAAACTAAAATACACAATATTGAGTATTAATGGTGTTGGGTAATTCTAATTAGTTAAGGCGTCAGATGGTATAGCTGCGCCGCGCTACTAAACCCTTAAAAGGCCAGTATTTATAGTACAGTAAAAACCGATGTCCCGTTTTCAGTCAAAAAATAAATGGTCACGTTAGTTATACCGTACGATACGTGTTGATACGGTAGCTTTTATGTTGGAAAGTTATAGTCCGTCCCATAACCGCTGAGAACTAGGGTCGCAACTACCTTTGACGAATATAATTACCTCATAGATTTGCTTTAAAAATATCACTCTATTGTGGTAGTTTTTAAAAGGAAAATAAGAATGCGTGTTGAAAATAGGAAAAAATTATGTATAATTTTTACGACTTGTGCCAAATTCTTCAATAGAGTTCAACTGGTCCAGTCGCAGCGGTTACGGAACGGACATACCATTTTGTAGTGCTGGTATTGTTTATTCTGTTGTGACTGTGAAAACCATCAAGTAAAATTTTATTCTTAAAGGAAAAATAACTAGTACTCATAACTTAAGCTTTTATTACCTACTTGTACAAGCGAAAACTCAATTCGATGCCTATATCATTTTATTACGGAGCTCTCTTGGTCACCTTCCTGCGTTCCATCATCAGGTCAGCTCCATGTCATCGTGATATTATTGCAATATGCGTGAAAGTTGTCAGCTCAATCGGAAACCGAGAAGTGGTGCATAACATAACATTTATTTCAATTTTGGTGGTAATACATTTAACACTGTTGACTGGCAGACAGCAAGCCAGGTGAAGCCTCTGGATGAAACTCAATAAAACCTTGTAAAAATTCTAATTGCCTTGCATTATACTGATAGCAATAAGTATTCTAGTAATTTGTTTTTCAACCTTAATAATGAGTGACTAAGTACACATATAACTTACAGCGCAAATTCTATTTATTTCACCTGGTTATTCTATTTTTGCAAAACAACTTAATAAAGTAAGCGCATAAAATAATACTAAACTTATCCATTAACCTTTTCAAATGATTAAATACTTAACTTCTAAGCTATGAAAAACAACCTGAACTATATCAAGTCCATAAAAAATTCACTGTTGCTTTCATTGGTTTCGACGCTAAAAGCAAAGTAAAACGTGGGCAGTTTTTGATGTGAATAATTTACCCCAATCAAGGAAAGTATAGGATAAATCGACATTGATGGGTACAGATTTAGGAACAATCGTAGGTGGCGCCGTTTGAGCTTAAAAGATTATTGGAGCGTTTTAGAACTAAGTTTGGTCAATAGTTGGACATTTCCTGCTGGGTTTTATTATTAGTAGAAGTACGAAGACATGAAAAGGTATATGTATGTTCCTAACTGTTATTCCTAACTGGAACAGTTAGGTATTTCCTCTGTCGCTACGTAGGTAGGTATAAGAGTAACAAACAAACGTACAAACCGACAATCACTATCGGATTCATAAAATTATACCTACAGAATTCCTAAATAATTAGTTTTCGCAAAAATGGAATATATCTACTCTTTCGAGCTAAAACAATTTTTTTTGTTTCGGTCTCAATTGGCGAAAATATCGTTGTAGGTACATACACAAAAAATATGTACATACAGAAGAACTAGCACCTCCTCCTTTTTGGAAATCGGTTAAATAGGATTTGCTACGCCGACGAAAATGTAGTAAAAATGCCGATGTAAGAAAAAAAATGATTTAGACGATAATTATTTTTTATCTTACGTGCCATTGTTCCCCCGATACTATGTTTTTGTATGTGTCTCTCTCGAGTGATTTTACGGTTTTGTTTTATTTACTAAGTAGGTATAAACCAATAAAGGTTAGACCATTATTAGATATTGACTACTTTTACTCAAACATGGAGTTTCAGAAGAAAAAATCATTTCATAGATACGTTTTATCGATTCCAAGTTGCAATTTTGTACGATACTGGCAACAGATGTTTTTTTTATCGAATTCCGGGTTGGTCCCATAGTAGAAGAGCTTTATATTGATAGTCTGGATATACTCTATAAGACTGAATGTTTTTTTTTGTATGTATGTTATGAAATTACTCCGCTAATTATGAACCGATTTCAATGATTCTTTTTTTTTGGTTTGTTGATCGTACTTCAGATTTTATTCAAATTTATCAATGCCAATTTAATATACCAGTTCTGAATATAATATTCAGATATTACTGATGGATGAAAAAGCCGTGGTGGTCTAGACTCTAGACCACCACGGCTTTTTTCAGTGTTAATCTAGAGGTAGTGACGCCCGCCTTACCATCGTGAGGTCGTGGGTTGAAATCCCCGGTCCAGTACCAATGAGTTATTTGGAATTTATGTACGGAAGGACTCTTGGGTGGGTATCACACCACGGAAAACATCGTGAGGCAACCTGCATACGTCCGTAGAAGAAATTCGATGGCGTATGCGAATCCACCAACTCGCACTGGACCAGCGTGGTGGATATGGTCCAAACACCCTTCGTGGGTAGGCCTACGTCCTGCAGTGGACTATCAAAAAGGTTGGTACAGTACAGTACTAATGGACATAGTCCTCCCCTGTAGATCGCCAATAAGACCGGATAGAATCGGCTCGCATCCAGCGCGAACCTGCAGTCTTGATATCCGTCCACCTTGTGGATGGAAGTCCTATGCTGCGCTTGCCGGTTCGTGGTCTACACTCGAGAACTTTCCGACTCCATCGGTCAACAGTCCTCCGTGCTATGTGCCCTGCCCACTGCAACTTGCCACTCCACTGGGCTATGTCGGTAACTTTGTTCTTCTACGGATCTCCTCATTTCTGATTCGATCTCGCAGATTGACTCCGAGCATAATAAGGATGTTAGTTGCCACTAAGATATTTTTAGCCTACAAGTTAAAACGTCTTTACCAACAAATTGTGTGTATTTGAATTTCACGGTGAGTAGCGATCAAAGCTGCGGGAAGTCAGTCCGTATATTAATGAGTTAATTTAACAGTTCGTCTGGTAGAACTAATCAAGGAAATTGGCTGCTTAATGCGCTCTCAGAGCCGCGAGAGTTGTACACATTTACTTACTTACTGCCTTAGACCAAATAAAAAAATCAAGACAGAATGTTGTAAAGTAAACAAACAAGTTGTAATTTTGAATTATAAAATTTCAACTTTCTGCAATTATAGTTCATGAGATGCAGTCTGGTGACAGACAGACAGGCAGGCGGACAACGGAGTCTTTGTAATAGGATTCCGTTTTAACCTTCGGGCAGTGGCGTAACTATAGGGTGGCAGGGCTGGCAAAATACCACGGGCCCCCGAACCAAGGGAGGCCCCGGTTTAAGAGACCGCAACTTAAGATACGACCTAACATTTTGACAAAAAAAATCCAAACTTGACTACTCTAAGGAAAAAAAACATGGAAAAAGTGAGGCCGGCAAAACTATGCCTCGCCTTTTACACATTTATACAGTGTACCTATACGTACAACGAAACTACGCCTTGTCTAGTCAGTCGAACTATGGCGGCGCAACACCGACGCAACTCACACATGTATAAAAAACCGGCCTCACTTGTCTGTTCACGATGTTCTGTCTTGATTTTTTTATTTGGTCTAAGCTTACTGTCTTAAACTTACTAAGTAGATAGGTAGGTACTATGCGTATTTTTTCAGAAATGTAATAAATACAGGCCATTAATACCATTCAAAGAAAACTAGCTTTTTCCCGCTCTACCCGCGCATCATCAGCCTGTGTCGACCAACTGCTGGGTATAGGCCTCCTCTTTTATGTGCCATTCTTCCCTGTTTCCTTTACCCCTGTGCCATGTTTCAGTGTATGTATATTATTTTGTCTATGTTCATCGATATATTCGCCAATTGTGAACCGATTTAAAAAAATATTTTTTACTTTCGAGTTAGCCCTATTTATGTTTTATCGAAATCGGCTGAGCCGTTTTTGATAAATCAACAATAATATATCTGGATACCACATGGATTCGTGCAAACTATTCGAATTCGGTACACGGTGGAAGTCGGTGTTGCAAGTTTTTGCGAAAAATAATTATGACTTTTGTGCTAACCCATTGGAACCAAAAATATTAACAAATAAAATGGATATGCCATGCAAAATTGCAACTCAGAGGCCTTTAGTATGAGTACCTACGTATAGTAAACGAAAAGTATTACTAATTTTGCGTGGCTTCATACCTTTTTGTTAGTTGTCTCTCCTTTTTAGGGTGCCGTACCTCAAACGGAAAAAACGGAACCCATATAGGATCACTTTGTTGTCCGTCTGTGTGTATCATGTCAAGACTCTTTATCTCGGGAACGCGTAAAGATATCAAGTTGAAATTTAAATAGTATACGTATATCTATGATCTCTTGTAGTTGTGTATAAGAAAAACTTCTCAGTTATCGTGTGAGCCGTTTATGTCGTAAAAAACCGTAAATTTAGCACTCACAAAAATCAAAACCTACAGGGTACTTCCCGTTGACATAGAACTATGAAATTTGGCGAGAAGCATTGTCTCAGAGTACTCATATAGGAATAAATCTGAAAACTGTACATTTTTATTTAAATCATGTGAAATCTGGTGAAATCCGTATCCGTCTACTCCCCTTCAGACCCCAGTCCAAAAGGGTCACGGCGGGTGTGGCGGTACAAGTTGGCAGATTGGGATGAGATGCGGTGTTTCTTTCCGTCTTATCCTTGGCAGCCTGTGTGCTTCTCTTCTGATGATCCTTCTTCGTGCGCGGATGCCGTGACAGACGTGCTTCGTACCGCCATGGAATACTTCATCCCATTTTCGGACGTGCCTCTGTCCAACAAAGCTCGGCCCTGGTTTGGGCCTGATTGTGGACGCGCCGAAGCGCAAAAGCATCAGGCATACCTGGCTTGGGTCGATGCTCGTAACCGTAAGACGAAGGACATGCATCTGAGGAAGAAGACTTACAATAAGGCTGCTAAGTCCTGCAAAAAGGTTATGCGGAGGGCTCGCTTTGAGCATATTAGTCGAATAGGGAACAAGCTTGCTTCTTACCCTGCGGGTAGCAAGGCATTCTGGTCCCTAGCTAAATCAGTCGAAGCGAACTTCTGCCACCCTTCATTGCCTCCGTTGCTGAAACCCAATGGTTCGCTGGCTCATACCGCGGTAGAGAAGGCAAATTTATTTGCATCTCAATTTGCGGAGTCTTCGCGTCTGGACCCCGGTAGTGCGAGACCTCCAACTTTGCCAAACTGTGGCACCTCAATGAGTGAAATACATATCCGCCAAAAGGAGGTTCTCAAAGTTCTCCGCAGTCTAGATGTGAATAAGGCCAGTGGCCCAGATGGTATTCCAGCTATTGTACTAAGGACTTGTGCGCCTGAGCTGTCGCCTGTGTTGACCCGCCTCTTTCGCCTCTCTCTGAAGACGGGTCAAGTGCCCAAATCTTGGAAGCTTGCTAACGTGCAGCCTGTACCCAAAAAAGGTAGCCGTGCTGACCCTGCCAATTACAGACCGATTTCGATCACGTCCATACTTTGCAAGAGTATGGAACGTGTTCTTAACAACAGGCTCCTGGCCTACCTGGAAGCAAATGACCTACTCAGTGACCGCCAGTACGGCTTTCGCCGAAACCGGTCTACTGGGGACCTTCTGGCGTACGCCACACACATTTGGAGTGAGGTCATTGAGAGGCACGGGGAGGCGCTGGCTGTCTCCTTGGACATCTCGAAAGCTTTTGATAGGGTCTGGCACGAGAGCCTTATTGGCAAGCTTCCATCTTACGGCCTGCCTGCTGATTTCTGCACATGGATATCAGATTTCTTGAGGAATCGGTCAATACGAGTTGTCGTTGATGGCTGCTCGTCAGACCAAATGGCTATCAATGCCGGTGTTCCTCAGGGGTCTGTGCTCTCTGCGACACTCTTCCTACTGCATATTAACGACTTGCTAAAGCCTGGTATTTTTGGGTACGCAGACGACAGTACGGTCATGGAGAGCTACACATCCGAAGCAAGAACGAGCGGGGCACAGATCGAGTCACTCAGAGAGGCTATGGTCGAACGGCTCAACTTGAGTCTGGAGGCGGTATCTGACTGGGGTGATGCTAACCTGGTCAAGTTTAATGCCACGAAAACTCAAAGCTGTTTGTTTTCGGCCAAAAAGAGGCCCTTTCAACTGTCTCCTGCTTTCCGTGGTGTATCCGTTCCGGTAACTAACAGTCTGGAACTATTAGGCGTTACGCTATCATCGACTCTCAACTTTGGGTCTTATATAGAGTCAAAAGCCCAATTAGCCTCAAAAAAACTTGGTGTTCTCTCTAAGGTGAGACGGTATTTCACACCTGAGCAACTGCTTAGTCTTTATAAAGCGCAAGTCAGGTCTTGCATGGAATACTGCTCTCACCTTTGGGATGGCTCTGCCAAATACCAGTTAGAGGCTTTGGAGTCCATTGAAAGGCGAGCCAGGAGGCTGATAGGCAACGAAACCTTGACTGAGTCGAAGCTGCAAAGTCTTGAGCATCGACGTAGGGTGGCGTGTCTGTCTGCCTACTATCGGATACACTTCGGTGAGTGCGCCCAGGAGTTGCACGATCTAGTCCCACCTGCCCCTTTCTTCTATCGTACGGCTAGACAGACGCGACCAAAACGCCACCCTTTTATGGTGGACATCCCACACGTTAGAACAAAGCGTTTTGAGTCCACATTCCTCATACGAACTGCCAGAATGTGGAACGATTTGCCTAAGTCTGTCTTTCCGTTAAAGTACAATGTAGGTGTCTTCAAATCTCGAGTAAATAGGTATCTTCTAGGTAAGCGTGCTACATCCTAGACCGCATATCTGCTTTACATCAGGCAGTGTGTAGTCAAACGCAAACCTATTTGAAATAAAAAAAAAAAAAAAAAAAAAAAAAAAATCACAAAAAAATAGGGTCTCAAAATTTACAAAATATGGGTTCAAAATTCAAAGTGAGTAAATCGTATCATGTAAGGTATCATATAAAAGAACTTCATTAGCACATGCTAAAACATATTTTTAATTATTTTAACAACGTATTTCTACGAAACCCTCGATGTGCGAGCCTGACTCGCACTTGTCCGGTTCTTTTATTCGGAGCTCTGTACACGGTTTCTATACGAAAACTACTTACTGTAGTTTTTTGTTTAGGTATAAACTCCTAACCAAAATTAAATTACATATTTGAAACAATCATCATCATGCGAATAAATATTTTTACTTTGTCAATGTTGTATAATAATACTTTCAAATGTTTTGACGGGTAATTAAATAATTAGGAATAAGTAAAGTGCATTTCACGAAACAAGTCCCGCGGCAAAAAGTGAAACAAATTTTAAAAGATCACCCTGAAGCGTAGCTCTGAGAGTTTTCTTTCAAAAAAGTGCTCTAGTATCTCTGTATGAGTAAAACTAGAGTCCGCATCACGAGAAATAAGTGAAACTATTTTTAAAGTTTCGGCCATGCGATTGTGGCGCTGGCGGCGAGTCTGGGGGACTTCTTTCGTGAAACTATTTTGCTTGATGTCGCTTAGATATAAATCACCTTGTAAAGACATGCATTTGTGAAATCTACGAGCACGTATTATCAACTCGATAGCAAGGCAAACTGAGTAATAACTGCTAACGATGGAAGTATCTCGCATACAGCGCTGACTCAAAAACAGTTTAGTGACTCATTTTTCCTCGTAGAGTAGGTATATCTAATGTGACTTGTTGATCAGGTCCCGATTACAGAATAAGTGTATTTTAATTATTAACCGGCGTGAGGCAACCTCCATACGTCAACAGAAGAAATTCGATCGCACATTGTGCGCAGTAGCCCAGCGATATAAAAATTACCATAAAAACCTTATTTTAAGGCTGGTTGGTATGTAATTATTTACTGGATTATTTTGATAGCCCTTTCTTTTGTTTTGTCATTGGAATGAAAAAACATTTCGACAGTATTTACTGGATTATTTTGGTAGCCCTTTATTTTGTTTTGTCATTGGAATGAAAAATCATTTCGACAGTAGTTTTTTGATTCATTGTGAAGAAACTAGCATTAATTCAACATTCTAGACAAGAATTCAAGACTTGAATGGCGAATAATCAAATAATCACGTCAATATTCATGCAAAAATAATTATTTTCCGCAAAAAAACGAAACACCGACTTCCACAGTGCACAGAATTCGAATTCACACTTGGCGAAAATATCGATGAATATACTCAAAAATAAACACACAGACGAACATTGTACTACCTCCTCTTTTTTTGGAAGTCGGTAAAAAATGAAGTCGATCTGTTTCTATATTGCTACGCGAGCGAGAAACAAAAAATTAACAACCTTTGGATTTATAATATTAGTAAAAATGAGGATCAGATAGTAAAAGGTGGTGGAAGTTTTTTAAAACTTGTTATCTTTATTTTATGCGAATCAGATCCAAAATATTTTTTTATTTGTTCGGAGCAGAGAAATTAGCATCTGAGATTTGACCGTGTCGTTTAACCACGTTATTAATGTAAATATGCTTCTATACAGGGTTATTTCTAATCAATTAGCATCCTTTTAGGGGCTTATTTTGTACATCAAAACTAACAACTTTTGTTCTGCGGCTTTTGTCAAAACTCGAAAAAAATCAGCTGTTCCATATTTTTCTATGGAGCAACATTTTTTTTTAGTATTGACAAAAGTCGCAAAACTAAAGTTGTTAGTTTTGATGTACAGAATAAGCCCCTAAAAGGATGCTAATGGATTAGGAATAACCCTGTATTGAAATATAATTTAATGGTATTAGTTTGGGATTACATTGGAAAAGATATCATAAGAGGTGGATCCGGATTTAGGGTTTAAATAGCGTCTAATGGGATTTAAAAAATATTATAATATTAAGGGCCTTCGTTGATTGTAAATGCTATGCTAACTGCAATGCTGAATATAGACCGCTTCTCAGTTATATAAACCATTTTATCCAATTATCAACCGTTTTCCAAAAAGAGCCAGTTGCTCAATTCATCTCCATGATGTTTCTTTGTTCCAATATTTCCGTTGTTTGTAAGCCGTTAATAAATCCGTTTCTGTGATTTGTAGAGAAAACTTATTTCGAAATACTCGTAGTTCCATAATAATTTAATTTACTTTAATTGATAGTCTTAAAGCAATTTTCGGAAAATTAATGATAATTGCAGTTCCTACAGAAGTAGAGTAACAAAATCATTACTTTCGCTTCTTGGTTTGAGATTAATTGCATGAAGTCAGTTGTGAAGTAACGTCCGTACGTGTTTTAATAAGAAACTATAAAACCATACACGTGGTAATCCCACTTTGCCAAGTTCCATCTTTCAACTTGAAAGTTTCAAGTATCTTTAATTTCAGCTTAGCGATGTGATTTCATAAGTTTTTGATATTTAGATGACGTTTTTTTAATTTAGAACAAATCTAGCAAGCAGAGGCGATGTGTAACCCCCTTAATAATAATCATACAACACGATAAGGCGACATGTTTCTTCGTCACTCAGGTATAAAACGTCATATTGCCATAATATTTATTCAAATATTTGCAATACCACACAATTTGTAAGCATAAAGTGCTAAGAAAATATGCAAGCATTGGTTTTTCCTTACGATAATTGCAGGTGAGTGACTTTAGAATAGCCCCTCTACCTACTACAAAATATATTTATATATTGCCAGTATCACAATTCAAACGTTTGTGTTGTAATGTATTGTAGAAACCCTGAACCGATTCCGTTCCCAAATGGGACAAAACCGGGGCAATATGACCAGATGGGGCTTTACAGACAGCTCGGAAACAGCATGTATCTGTGGCTTTAATCCTCAGACAATGCCTCACCTACTGAACTGTGCAGCCTGCCTTAAAACGTGCATTTCCGATGATATATGCAATGCCATGGAGAATGACATGGGGTGGAAACATTTTGATCAAACAAAATACCTATGATCATTATTTTTATACACACGAGAGAAGTAGACTGTAGTGTACTATGCCAGCCTTTTTGATAGTCTACTGCAGGATGTAGGTCTACCCACGAAGGGTGATTGGGCCATATCCACCACGCTGGTCCAGCCCAGGTTGTTGAAACACATACGCCATCAAATTTCTTCTACGGACATTATATGTAGGTTTCCTCACGATGTTTTCCTTCACCGAAAAGCCAGTGATGTGAATATCCGTTCATAAATTCCAACGAACTCATTAGTATGGAACCGGGATTTGAATTCTCGGCCTCATGATAGTTAGACTGGTGTCACTACCACTAGACCAATACGGCTTTTATGATTTACTTGTGGTCTATTAACTATGTCTTAAGACTTACTATGTCTTTTCTGTTTATTATGATTATAATCTCACCACGTTGGTCAATTGTGGGCTGGTATTACCTTCAAAGTTCACTTCATTTTCTATGCTGCAATCTCTAACTGCATAATTAATACAATATTTAATTACTTTGATTAAGGTAAACACAATTAAAAGCGCTTATTTCGTTCACAAAGTGGGTGTAACTATTTAATTGACCTTACAAACTAAGGAACTACATCGTCACTTAGTGCCATTTGAGATACGTAGAGTCTTATGTACTGTAGCTTACGATTAAAATATGAATCACATTGTCAACATTTAGTTCTAGAAAATTCTTTTATAGCACTGATATTGTACTAATTTGTAACTGACTTACAAAAAAGAAGGAGGTACAGGGTACTATATTCGCCTGTATGCATTTTTGTGTATAATTATAAAAATCTTTTTTACTTTAAAAGGATATACTTCCGAGGTAGTTCCATTTAAATTATATCGAAATGGGCTGAGCTGTTTTTGCTAAATCAACAATAATGTAAATCACATCGAGTTATGATATTTATTCAAAATTGCCAAACTCGGTACTTTACGCCTGTGTTCCAGGCTTTTTAGTTTGGAAGCGATAAGCTTACTATAAGCTGAGTGTGAGTTTTGTCTTCATAAACTTCATACAAATTACATGCTTACGCGCTCGCCGAAGAGCGCGTCATGTTTACGCCAAAACTCACACTCAGCATGTTTCCAATTATCCGTGTACTAAGCATTGGCGAGAGTAATGTTTGATACAGTTTTCAACAAATTGATTATTTGAACTCGAGATATTGGTGCCTGTTGCTGTATTTTTTTTTGGTTCCCGAAGTCATGAAAAGATACCGAAAACAAATAGCTGATTGTTAATTTTACATACAAGAATACTGTGAACTACAATTCCTTATTATTCCTTAGCAGCAGATATATTATAAATTTATAGCAAATATTGCTTACTTTATGTTAAGAAAGATAAAACATAAACATAGTAGAAAATAGTTACAAAATTATTCTCAAGGTTTTTGAAAAAAATATAATATTTGTATAAAGAGTTGTTTTTCTATTTTGCGACAAACATGTATTCGTGTTGTAAAATTCTATTGTTTACAGAACTGACATCTATTTAAATGCTTCTCAAATTGATGAGTGTCATTTTAAGTTCCGCGTGAGACGTAAAAGAAACACGCAATAAATAAGTGATAGGTACGAGTAACATAAGAGATGAGAGACTTGTTTACAAGTAGATTTGTGAGTATTTTTTCGATGTTCTAATGCAATTATCACATATGTTAATTATTAATATGTAGTCTGGTTATATTGAAAATGTTGCCTTTTTAATGCGGAACACACTTAAATGCTTGCACACTACTAGTTGTCATATGATCACATCGAGCAAGTATCTATAGGGTCATAATCGTGCAAAAAAGTGTCCCAACCAAAATCTTGCTCAAGTGGGCAGACTTTTTAGTTAGTCGTAGGTAAGGTGACAAGACTATAAAGCCGCGCGATGCCAAAGTGTTCGGTTACATGGTCATGGTCATAGTCATATTTATTGGTAAAAACATTTTACATGTCAAATAAAAGTGTACAATAATTCCATAATTTATGCAATATTTGTAAATAATACATTTATGTAATAAATAAATATGCATGCACTACTTAAGTAACATAACGTCGAGATTCGAGAAAATGGGGAACTGTGAAGTGTGAACTATTTAATGTATTATGTCTAAGTAGGTATGTATGACGGCACTAGGATATTTTTTGAGTACTTTACTTAGAAATTGTGGCTCTGTAGATATTTGCTCTAAGTCTGATCATCAAAGTATAAGACAGTTCCAACTGTTGACATCAAATTGTTGCATTTAATTTTTCACATTAAATAGTTATTTACGTTGAATGTTTCGAGCGTGTAAAAACTCGTACGTACTGGTACGTACGAGTTTTTACTAGCTTATTGTAAGACCTCAAAAAGAGGTTTGTCGACGTGTGAAAAAGTCACAGATATATACATAATAACTTTATCGTATTTGCCCAAAAATGCAATAAACTTTCTTAGAAATCATGAATTTGTTCTAAAAAGCGGTATCTTTGCATTTAATTTCTATGGAGCGAAGTTTTTTGAATTGTGTTTCGAGTTATTGAATTCCCTACCGTATAATTTTGAGAATATTGTGAATTTTATTTTTATTCGACTACTTCAAGGTTCGATGGAGAAAAGTCAGTTTAATTAGGGCTCTATACAGATATTTTGAGATTGGACGGCGGCTTAACTCTGTCTCGTTCAGACAAATAGCAAAAATCACTTAGACAATGCCATCTATCTTATTTACATTCTTGCTCATGTACGTATGATAATATAACACATGTCCTACGTGCTCCATCAATTAAATCAAAACCTATCAGAAAAAATGTCCACTTTCTACAATCATTTTGAGGTAGATAATCAAATTAGTTTCATATGTCGACAAGCACGTAATCTTTACATTAGCATAATATCTATCAATTACTGATAAAAATGTGTAATTAATGAAGAAAAATTGTTAGGGTTTCATACTGAACATAATTAATCAGAGTGAATCAGGAAAACGTTAGGTACTAGATGCCCCGATCGATCACTTCCTGGAATCAAATTAAAAATATTATCCTGTTTCTAACTTATATTATCTAAGTATTAAATAATAAAATATGTACAACTTTTATACACAATCCACACAATCCAAACAAGTATATCAACTATTGCCAAAATTTATGAATTAGAAAATAAGTATCTCCATCCATACTTATTTTCCAACTTCAAAAATACATCGATAAATTTTAGGACTTCATCAGCAAACCACTGTAAAGCCTTTTTATCTTTGAGCAGTGCTATTATTTTCTTTGGTTGCCAGTAAAAAGATAAAATAGAATAAAAATTAACCTTGCCACGTTACAGTTGGGTTGCTTCACAGAATATTCGAGAAATCCTTTACCATCTGAGTGTCTAGAACGCTACAAAATTAACGTTGCTAAACTTGTATATATGTACAGAATTTAAGTAGAAATAAATTAGTTTTATATTTTTTTATAAATGGGACATAAATGAAATATAAATAGAAAAAAAATACTTTCCTATTACTTATATTTATAGAATTGCACCCACAAGGTGGACAGATGA
Source organism: Hypomecis punctinalis (assembly GCA_949316475.1). Classification (NCBI taxonomy): domain Eukaryota; kingdom Metazoa; phylum Arthropoda; class Insecta; order Lepidoptera; family Geometridae; genus Hypomecis; species Hypomecis punctinalis. The sequence goes on from OX438798.1 coordinate 1,926,623, forward strand.
CCTAATTAAGGCCGCAGGATCGCGCTGGATGCAAGCCGCTATCAACCGGTCTTATTGGAGATCCATAAGGGAGGCCTATGTACAGCAGTGGACGTCTTTTGGCTGATGGATGGATGATGGATTGAATCGCAATTTTAATGCGGCCCATGACATATATTTTTTGTTCCATCCAAAACTCGACAAAATGTATGAAAAAATAGCTGATTTCTTTTTCGATTTTTTGTTTGGCCCCACAGTAAAAGCTGTCCACAATTTGGTTTTAATCGTAAAAGTCCTTAATTGTGGTCTTAATCACCCTCTTTTGGCTTAGTACACCAGTTCTGGGTAACCTTGTATAGTTTAAAAAATAACTTAAAATATGACTGTGTAGACTGGAAAACAAAGCTAAAACCTATTAACCTATTACAATATACATTTCTCTTGAATCTATCTTTCTATTAAAAAAACCGCATCAAAATCCGATGCGTAGTTTTTAATATATAAGCATACATAAGGACAGAGAGACAGGGAAGCAACTATATACCTAAAGGGAGAGACAGACAGGGAAGCGACTATATACCTATAGGGACAGACAGACAGGGAAGCGACTATATACCTATAGGGACAGACAGACAGGGAAGCGACTTTGTTTTAATAACTGCTAGTTTTCTCATATCAGTTCGTAGAAAAACATGAATGATGACTAAATTAAACAACTGCTAACAGTTACCTGTGCTGTTACTCATTCAGAATTCATTCATTTAAATAAAGTGTGACTCAAAAGGAAGGCTAACAAAGTACGTTTTAAACAATAGTTTGGGCTAATTTTCTTGTAACAGCTAGCCACAAAGAACATTGTTTTGAGGCGTATCTAATATCATGTTACCTGTTGTGACTAAATCAGGTACCTGTGTAGGTACGTCTGCGTCAAACTAGTCACGAATTTTGATGTAGGTATTAGATAATTTTATATGCGTTCATTTTAAGAAGGAAAATTTTCCACAACAAATTACTGTTGGTAGCAGTGTTGTTCCAAATAAATTTTAGAGTCACCGTATAATATCAACCTCGAAAAGTAGTTTAGTTAGAATGTGTGGAAAAATTGATAAAAAGCAGTATTAAAAAAACCGGACATTTGCGAGTCAGGCTCGCACATCGAGGGTTCCGTACAAACAAGTTGTTAAAATAATTAAAAACCTGTTTTAGCATGTGCTTATGAAGTTCTTTTATATGATACCTTACATGATACGATTTACTCACTTTGAATTTTGAACCCATATTTTGTGAATTTTGAGGCCCTATTTTTTTGTGATTTTAATAAAAATGTACAGTTTTCAGATTTATTCCTATAATATGTGTACTCTGAGACAATGCTTCTCGCCAAATTTCATAGTTCTACGTCTACGGGAAGTACCCTGAAGGTTTTGATTTTTGCGAGTGCGAAATATGCGGTTTTTACGACATAACGGCTCTAACTTTTTTAAACGATAACTGAGAAGTTTTTTTTTTACACAACTGCAAGAAATCATAGATATACGTATACAGTTTAAATTTCAACTCGATATCTTTACGCGTTCCCGAGCTAAAGAGTCTTGACATACACACAGACGGACAGACGGATAGCAAAGTGATCCTATAAGGGTTCCGTTTTTTCCGTTTGAGGTACGGAACCCTAAAAAACAGCGGGTTGCACTCCGGGAGGCAAAAGTGAAAACTTGCTCACTCCGTCTTACGAATTTTCGATTTTACTTTATGTCTTGACGCGAGTTTAACATGTTTTATCCATCTTAAAAAAGAGCACAGCGCCTCTAAAGAAGTTTTTACTTCAAGAAACGTAATTTTCAAACAAAATATTTGTATTAAAATAAATAAAATGATTGCCGCAATGGCGAGAAAGAGAGGAGGTCTATACTCAGCAGTGGATGGAACAGGCTGAATAGATAGAAAGATAACCGCAAGCCAGGGTTTTTAGAGAGCTTTAAAGTCGTATATATGATGATGGTAATACAATATTTAATTAGATATGTTTGTAACTGTAGTATGAGTTCGAATGCGATTACATTTATCTGTACTTGTCGTACATTTTTATAATTTTTGCTGAATCAAATCTGTCAAAATTCGTTGCCAATCTGTCAAAAACCATGCGGTCAAGGTGTATGAGCGGTCTGGGTAAAAAACATCCACCGATAGAATCATTCATCAGATGCGACATGGAGTATTCGTGGATATTTTTCCTTGAACGGCTTGAGTTCAAGGAAAAATATCCACGTATATATAAATATAACCGTGGACCGATATAATCTAGAAATCCGATAAAACTGATGGATATAATGCCAAATGAAATTATATTACACTTCCTCTTTAAATATCCCCGTTTGTTAGTCGAGTCCAAACAATTTGAATCTGTCCTTAAAACTCGATAACATTGTAAGACAATAGAAATACGAGTCCCAATTCCTAAAGCGCAGACTCCACCAAAGCGAAGCAGCTCTCTAAATGCGTTTGCGCGGCGACATTCGAATTTGTGTTTTGTCACATTCGAGCCAATAGCTCGTGCCATGCGAGTGATCGGGATGAAAAACAAAGCCAAAACTCAAAGCGCGTAGGCAATATTTTTTTAGCCTATACTGTCCCACTCCTGGGCATATCCTATGGGTTATTTCCTTCCAGGAGCCACAAATTTTAAATATCTCATTTAATTAAAAAATTAGAATCAATAAGGAAATTAGATCTGGACAAAGCAATAGGTACGCTAAATAAATGCCACATGCTTACCGAGAAAGAAAGCACAGAAGTGAGCAAGCGGAGTATTTGTTTTATTCTTCGCCAAAGAAGTGCAGTATCCAAGATACTGCAGCAGTTGTGACAAAGGCATAGAACTTTGCTCCGTTATTTTAAGAAGCTGGGCAGGCTTGGACAACTATTGGAGGATTTCCTCCAACATTTGTCCAAGCCAGCCTAGCAGAAATCATCCAATACTGGACGACAGTGACGGACCTATTTCTCATATACAACAAAAATATGAAGGCATTTCTGATATACATAGACTTATGAACTACAATGCCTATTTCCGCACATCCCCGCTCCACTCCACTTTGTTGGAGTCTGGTTCTCATTCTGTCCATCCCAATAACTGATCAAAGTTGGCAAGTTGTAGAAACAAACAAACCGATTCCAACTTGCTCTATAATATTAATTTGCTAGTATTGTTTGTCTGTCATATGAAGCTTAACGACGGCCATTCGGAATTAATCTGGAACTGGAGGACGAGTCCGTGATCGGTTAGTTATATATACACTCGTGTACTATATATACAATATTTAATGTTTCATAGATTACATCATCACAAGAGTTTTTTTACCGATTTCCAAAAAGGAGGAGGTACTAAGTTGCCCTGCTTAGCATAAACACAGTATGTTCGTTGCGACTTCACTTCATCTTGCGCGGTTGCGTTTTCTGTTCACGTTGCAATGAACATATTTAATTTTATTGTGTTTATGCTAAGGAGGGCAGTATGTTAGTCTGTATGTATTATTTTGTGTACCTACGAGTATGTTTATTGGTATTTGTGCCAATTGGGAACTGATTTAAAAAGTTATTTTTTTATTTCGAAATGGTACCCGGTATTCCATTTAAATTTTATCGAAATCGACAGAGCCGTTTTTGATTAATTAACAAAACTGTTCGTATTCTGTACACGGTGGAAGTAGGTGGTGCGATTTTTTGCGAAAAATAATTATAATTAAGATAAACATTTCAATAAATTATCGTGTCCGCAGATTTGAATCTGCATACCTAACGCTTTCGCAGACAGCAGTTTTTTTAGTTGTGTTGCTGGTCACGCTGTCTTGGCGGTAGAATCTTACGCTGCGCTTGCCGATACATGGACTTCTCCCCAATACCTGATCTCCTACTGCCACTCCTACTTAATAATTCTGTAGGATTATATTATACTCATACCCATACTTATTTATTAGCAAATTACAATTTACAAGTCATTTTACAGAAAAAATATTTTTAAGCAAAGATAGATGCTATAATTACAATACGAATTTAGAGATAGATATATATTATTCTGTCACTAAACTTTTAAATGCTTGGGCTTAAGTAACTCAGAGCAAATAAAAATATCAAGAGAGAATGTTGTGAACAAACAAGTGAGGCCCACCGAAACTACGCCTCGCCATGTAAAGACAATCACACACACATCAACGTCAACGTACAAGGAAAATACGCCTTCGCTTGTCAGTCGAACTATGGCGGCGCAGCAGTGACGCACTCACACATGTATAAAAAACCAGCTTCACTTGACTGTTCAACGACGTTCCCTCTTGTTTTTTTTATTTGCTCTGAGTTAGGTAATATAAAAGTTCTGCAGTGTGTATTTCTAGACGACTGACATATTCTAGATAGAATACCATTGTATGCATTATTATGACCAACATTTACTATGAGGCAAACAACAATATTTTTTTTTTTTAAATCGGCCGTTCTGAACATTTTGTCGAAAATAAACTAGGTTTTTGTAAAAGTAAGTTCGTATATGCCGGGTGGCTAGCCCTCAGTTTTTTAGCCGCCTGAAGGCCTCTGTCATGACTAAACGGTTAAAAAAACCTACAATTTAACGTGTCATCCGAGCCACGATAGCGCTCAGTTTTTGTAAAGAGCAGCTGTTTTATTTTCGCTAATTCAAGGTCAGTCCCATAGTGGTTATAACATCGACTTGGCATTTATTTAAATTCTATATTGATGCGTTATAATGATAAGTAGAACATTATCTTTAATATTTCTTCTGTCTAGGAGATACGCCCAGTATAAAACACGTCATATTTCAGTCTAATCTCGTACATGTAGTTTAGTTACGATGTTTTTAAACCTGATAAACCAGCCCTTGTAATAAATAGACTGTATATAGTTTCATATCTCTCCCAATAAATATTTACTACGAAACTTACTAAGCATTCTCGTAAAGGTAAACGAACTTGATGGAACCATTTCCCTTCCTCCAGGCAGTGAACTTAGTGCTGCCTTCTGGGAAGATCCTCTTAACATTCTATAAAAAAGTTTTTATATTCAATCTGAGTTAATCAAGCTAACCGTATTTTTACGGGTAGGTACTAAAGCACAAAAAACGGAAAGTACAGAAGTCAATCTTCATACAATGCGTGTTCGAGTAATGGCCGCTCAAACATACCTAGAACACAAATTACAGATTGCTCTTTGAATGTTTCAAAGCAAGAAAGTCTAAGGCATTTAATCCAATCTATATGAAACTAATAAATAATCACTATTTTAGGTGCTGACAACATTACAAAATTTCAATTGCTGGAGTTCAACGAGACGTTAAAAAAACTTTTTCATCTCCGTAAGAGTATTTTTGCTCTTCGAAATTTGAGTGCAAAAGTCGTTTATATCTGCTGGAGGATAAAGAAAAATTGAATTTAGAACATCGTGTGCATTAAGTTTGTGAACACAAAACATTATTAAACTTATTTACTCCTACCTCCATGGTGCCGAATTGATCATACAACCTTTTTTAATTTGTTCAAAACTCAGACAGGGAACCTTTTCAATCTTCAACCGTCAATTTTAGAATCCTTCGCTTGCTTGGTTATCAAAATTGAGCACGCGGTTATGAATCAACTTTGCACTCTTGTATATCAAATAACTATTAGATGACTCTTACTTTTACTTGGTTTCTACTTCCGATTTTATATCCACGAGTGATATTTCTTGTCTCTTGATTGAGCGTGACTTCTGTACTCTAAGCGTTTTGTGATAAAATAAGGGTATTATAGGTCGATCAAACCTTTAATAAATATTTTATTAAAAGTGACGAATTGGTTAACGCGTTACATGGTGGTGGTTGGTAAAGTTTACGACCTACCCACGTTGTGCGGCGAGCAATTGAAGAGAGAAGTGCTTTTCGATATTATTTTCAAATTCAATTATTTCATAAGCTGTTACATATTTCTTTTCTAAAGCTTTTATTTAACACTAGCTGACCCGGCGAACGTTTCACGCAATATCTTTATAAATAGCCTTGTGTTATTCTGATGTGTATAGATTACTATTGCAAAGTTCATCTCAATCCGTTCAGCAGTTTTTGCGTGAAAGAGTAACAAACATCCATACATACGTACAAGCTTTCGCGTTTATAATATTATAGTAGGATTTAAAAAAACTACATTAAATAATATCTCGCATTCAGAAAAGAGCGGTGCTGTGCCACACAGGATTGTTAACTGGCATAGTCGCAAATTTGAATGATGCTGTTACAAATAATGATAAAATTGTTACGTCCTTATTAAAATACTACTGCGTGTATATTACTACAATACAGTGTATTCTCAATGATTAAAATCAGCCATGCCCTATGTAACAGGGTGACATGTAACTAATTAGATATACACTCTAATTGTACCTATGTGTTTTGCTGAAATAAATAAATAAATATGCGTTTTTATTTGTCATCGCATCCTATTCTGATTGGCGTTTTCGTCAGGTTTTTCCATCCACAGTAGAGCTATAAATGTTTACCTCGCCTTTTCCTGGTTTAACCGGTTACTCTCGGGTTGTTTTCTATCTATTTTTATTTATCTAGGTACATGTAGTTGTATTCGTTAACAGTTGTTTATAATATCAAAACTTTCAAATGTGCAAACACAGCGTAAAATTTCTAGCCACAAGTTAGACAGTTAACCTATGTAGCTACAGGAATGCAATGGGCGCGCGCTTGCAGCCGGGAGATCTATGTATAGCAGTGGATGTCCTACACCCAGTTCTATGTTCTATGTACCTTACTCACTGCCAGTTTATCTTGCTTATTCTACTACTTCATATCACTACTCTACTCTATACCATTTCTAAACCTTATTGTTAGGTTAGCTCGTTGGGCTACTTGGAGCCCTAGCTATGGAGAAAGCTAGGAGCTATGGAGACTAATGAAGAGGGCTAAGCTCGGAATTTCTCTGCGAGATCGAATTTGGAATGAGGAGATCCGTAGAAGAACCAAAGTTACATAGCCCAGCGTAGCGGTCGAAAAGTTCTCGAGTGGAGACTTCGTACCGGCAAACGTAGTGCAAGACGTCCACCTACGAGGTGGACAGATGCTCTCATCAAGACCGTTGGCTACAAGTCGCTTCCAACCGGTCTTATTGGAGATCCGTAGGGGAGGCCTATGTTCAGCATTGAACGTCATATGGCTGATGGATGGATGGATTGTTAGACCCAGCGATAGTGGTATATATGACAAATAATTATCTTTCTATCTAATTTGCTGGGCTACATCAGCAACTTAATCTCTCGATAAAAGGTCAATAACTTAGTCGTATGTTACAGTCCAGTCCTTAACCCCTCAAAGTAATTAATTAAGTAAAAATACCTTCATAAAACCCACAATTCAGCACCTTGACCATTAGAAATGTCGAAAGATTTATATGGCTAATTTGAAACATACTGTAAGGCTAATAAAGTAATATCTTTATGTACCCATAAAAATACCTGGGGTTTTATTTGCATTGTCGCAAGTTTTTAGCAAAAAACCTCACAAATTTCTGTTACGCCGAAGTATGTAGTATGGATGAAGCCTTGTATACATTGTACCATTTTATTAGGACTAATAGAAAATTACTATTACTAAAAGTGTAGAAAAATAGATAATATTTTAAGTATTCTTCATACCTTAGATATATTTTGATGAAAACGGTAGAATTCTCGTATTTCTAAGAATAAAATTGACCTCTTAAGACGAGGCACCGGGCCGAGAAACACGAAAACGGCAAAAACGAGTACTTTTGAATGCGCGATGTGAGAGGATGAATGATATCGATTCAAATTTAAAAAATGTCATAGATAAGGGAAAATCTTAATAAATTGAATGAACCGGACAAAATTTTGAAAAGTAACCGGCTTTATTAAAAAAAAAATAAAACAAATTGCTCACCAAAAAAATTTTAGTAATTCGAATGCTCAGAATTATCAGCGACAACACCCCATTATTTTTTACGAATAAAATAGCCAGATCCCTTTTCTTTATTATAAACCGAGAATTTTTTTTTTTTAAATTGTATATTATGAGTAATTAATTAAAAACTCAATCAAATCTCTTCGCGCCTACTCTAGTTTAGCTTTTACTCTACAGTGTTTGCTCAGAATATTTGATCCGGCACTATCTGGGCCGCCGCCGCCGTACCGGTGCGACGTTGCGACTCCGACGAGCGCATGATTCGCTCAGCGTCGGGCTGGCAACGCCGCAAAGTACGGACGGCGCGAGATGCGTGCTGTTTGTTTTTGGTTATTGTCTTCTAGGTACTCTGTGCGACGACAACCGAGTAATTTACTTCAGAATTATTTTCAAAATTATAAGTTAGACTTTAGTGTACTATATTATATTGTAGCTTTAGAACATTATTATAGTAGGTAGTAAGTTAGGTACTTAGTATTTTTATTTGGTAGTGTGTAAGTAAATAGTAGTGAACAAGTGTGCATAGAAAATGGGGAGGAAAAATAAGCGGAAAGAATTGTTTTTACAAAAACGAAAAAGAAAACCTAAAAAAAATGACGGAATGTTTGGGTAAGTCGAATTACATATATAATAAACTTGCAATAAATAGTTGCACTCTAATGCCCTAATAATAAAGTCTATATTTGGCAAATACACATTCGTCTACAGATTATGGATTATCACATTCTTACTACCTAGGTACTTCAATTTTTCTGCATTTACCTATATTTACAATTTTTTTAGGTCAAAAAAACGGAAACTGCAACCTGACGATTGTCAATCCACATCCTCAACAGGGCCAGTAGATAGAGAGTGAGTCCATGCCAAGTACCTATCTATCATGTCAGCAATCAATTTAAAGTATCTAGTAATAATACTCCGTCTATTCTTTATTTTCAAGTGTGTACCTACTAAGATTTGTCTGTACAAACTAACCATACTGTAGGAAACAAATATCAGAACAAAAAGCTATGGAGTCGTCTCTTGATATTTTAGAAACCTATCTAAAATAATGATATTTATTAGGTGATGTTCTATCACCTAAATAATTGTGTTAGCTTTAACTTTTTAATAATTATATAATTACATCATTTTATTTTGTAGCCACCCAGAAATATCACCAACATACGCAGAGTTACACAACGTGTTGCCGACATCTGGGGATTCAGAGGAAACGGTAAATTTAAACACTTTTTTTAAATTATCACGGTTATAGTATTGTCTTTTACCGACTTCAAAAAAGAGGAAGTTGTCGATAGGGTTATTATTTTTTCTTCTTTTAAATAAACGAAATTAAAATTATTCTCCCTGCTTTATCACAAAGATTTTCCAGGTATTTAGTGAGTAGTTAGTACCTATACCTCCGCCACTGTACTCCATTTTGTACATGTCTGATTCCTTTAATAGTAATGTAAGTAATTTAATTTCAGTTAAAAGAACCAAATCCTGAAAATGAAGAGTTACAAAATGTGTTGCCCACATCAGAGGATTCGGTGGAAACGGTAAACTTAAGTACCTTTTTAAACTATCGCGATTATTGTCTTGTCTTTTTACCGACTTCAAAAAAGAGGATGTTGTCGATTTGGTTATATTTTGAAAATGTCGTTTTTTACTTCGTCTGCAAGTTGAACTTGTGTAATTTTGTTTCAGTTAAATGAACAAAACCCTGAAAATGAAGATATTCCATACATATTCGAAAGTACCTCTGAAACTACAGTAAGGATTTTGTTATAGCTAAGGCATGTTTACATAATAAGAAATTCAAACTAAATAAATACTAAAATATGTGCTTAAATTTCAGATTCATACAGAAATACCCGACTTGGGGCATCGAGTAATAGATGTTAATCATTTTACATCACAACTAATACAACTCTCTCAACATGAATCTCTGTTTGACTGCGGATTAGCCTCAATGAAATTAGTTTCTGAACATCGAATTGGATTACAATCGGAATTTACATTTGTCTGCTCTATGTGTAATTATAAAAACAAAATAAAATCATCTTTGGCTGATGTAAACAAAGATGTTGTTGCAGGAATAATGGCAGCAGGTTGTGGTCACGCGCAACTGAAGCAGTTTTCCGCAGCAGTAGGATTACCCATTATGTCTGAACACACTTACAATAAAATGCAGGACGATGTTTGTGACGATTGGGAAGAAACTGCCTGGGAGGAAATGAAAATAGCCGGAGAAAAAGAGAAAGAAGCAGCTGTTATTGAAGGCAGGGTTACAAAAGATGGCATTCCCATGATTGATGTCATTGTAGATGGGTGTTGGAGCAAACGCTCATACAGAACAAACTATGCTGCATTATCGGGTGCTGCAGCCATAATTGGCAGACGTTTTGGCCAAGTTTTGTACATGTGTGTCAAAAATAAGTATTGTTGTATTTGTGCCCGAGCTCAAAACAAAAAAGAAAGTCCCAAAGAACATGTCTGTTATAAAAACTTTGAAGGGGCTTCTACTGCTATGGAATCCCAAATAATAACTGAGGGGTTTAAACAATCCATTGAAATGCACGGTATAATATACGCGCGACTTATTGCTGATGGCGACAGTAGCACCTATGCCAAAATAATAAATGCTCGGCCATACCCAGGCTTACCAGTGTCAAAAATTTTCTGTCGGAATCATTTACTGAGGAACTATTGCAATAAGTTACAGCAACTTACTTCAGACACTCACTTCAACGTTACAGACAGGAAATATTTGACACAAGAGAAAATAATGCGCTCCAGGAAATATATTTGCGACGCTATAAAACTTCACAAGGAGAGCCAAAATACAGATGGTTTATATAAAGATATAAACGCATCTATTGGCCATGCGTTTAACTCTCATGAAACTTGCAACCAGTTATTATGCAAAAAACATATGCAAATAGACGCTCCTAATCCGTTTTTTGGGAGTTTGCTTTGGCAAAAAATAAAAACTCATGTCGCACGATTGGCTGAAAAAGCCCATTGTTTCTCTTTCCTTCACGACGTTTACATTATAGTAAAATACCCCTTTGTTCTACAACTTTAATGCTTATTATGAATTCCTCACCACTGTTCTTATAGAGCTGTGCTAGACCGCACTCGCACCTATCCTACCAAATATCGGTAAATAAATGATTTATATTTTAAACCGATTAACTAAATATTTTATTTCTGGCATCCAAACCCTTTTCTAAGTGTGTGAAGCACGATAAAAATAAGTTCATTGATTATGATACCTGTACATAATCAACATTAATTTGTATACAGGGTTATTTCTAATCAATTAGCATCCTTTTAGAGGTTTATTCTGTATATGTACATCAAAACTAACAACTTTTGTTCTGCAACATTTCTCAAAACTAACAACTTTTGTTCTGCAACATTTCTCAAAATTAAAAAAAAAAAGCTGTTCCATACATTTTGTTGCGGGTCACGGGTAGACTCACTATTCTACGGAGTGTCTACCCTTGACCACGGTTGATGCAACTCGGACGAAACGTCGGGATGATGAGTTATTTATTTATCTCGTAATTTCAGAGCGCGATAAGTCCCGTAGTATATAATAATAATGTGTTCAAATCGCGAAAGTTTAAAAACAGCAGTTGAAATAACCCTGTATTGTATGAAAAAAAAAAACATTAAAAAGATCAAAATAATTTTTGCCTTTTTTTTAAATTGTTGATTAAGGACAAGGCGACTCCATGATTATCTATGCTCTAGGCAAATTGAGTTGACGCGTGCCGCCGCCGCGCCGTTAGCAGCGCCACGTACGCTAGCCCAGCGTTGCCGCCCGCCGCTCTGGCGTGATCCTGTCAAGTGAGACCGCGTAAAATTTTGTCCGAGTGAAGGGGCGCGGTACTCGATTTTGAAACTATAGTTTATCAATGCGTCACCTTAATACTTGTTTTTTATACTTCAAAAGACAACATTACTGAGATTGATTTAAAAAACCGGACAATTGCAAGTCAGGCTCGTAGATCGAGGGTTCCGTACAAATCCAGAATATTTCACAAAGTTGGGAAGTCAGTTGTTAAAATAATATAAGGGTTTGATGTATGGAACCCTAAAAAATGCCATACTTAATAAGTGAAATTAAACTTTATACCTATTTATTAATATTCTGCATAATTGAAACTCATAGGTAAATAAGTACAATTGTATCTACATTTGAAGAATAATAAAAAAAAATGTAATGAAAAATTATTTAAATTCATGTTTACATTACGTTTTGTGTGGACTTTGGCACCATAGTTCCTACCTACCAACCTATATTCACGCAGGAAAAAATCTGTTACAGATTTCCCGGACGTAGTTTTTCACTACTAGCTATTTATCCAGTGACTATCCTAATGTAAACGGGGCATTATCCAGACGGCGCCAACTTTTCCTCCCACACAAAAAGTACAAAATTTTAATGAAAAAATATTGGGGAGCGAAAGAATGCAGATTTTATCGGATAAAGAAAGAATCGCTTGAAAAATGATGCCAAAGGATGAACAAAAAAGCTTACGCGTGAAATGCAATCACCTTGTAGGGTTGGCACATGTTTTGAAAAATATATAGACAATTATTAATTCAAAGAAAACAAAATGGATTAAAACTAACAGCTATATAAATTAGAATAATTCCCCAACTTACCTATTAACCTAAAGTTAGAGATGATGATGATGAATAATCTTATTACACATTCACTAACAAATAAAGTACAAAATAACTTACAATCACACATTAGAACTTAATTTTAAAATAAATATTTGTACTCCATCGTAGAATTGGGCATAGAAGTTTAGAGTAGGTATAATATTTTGAGATTTTTTTTTGACGTGATAATGTCTTAATGTCTTCGAAAGAGGGTAGGGAGGCCTTTGCTCAACATTGGGACAATATAGGCTCCTAATAAAAATGTCTTATAAATCGATGAACGCCGGCTACAAGCACGACAGTAAGCCCGATTACAGAGGCGCCATCGTAACTATATTAGCTAAATAGCATAGTTCTGTTTCTTTTTCACTTTAGGCATTCGATAGAGAGAACTCTTTTTACGTTGCTAGTTTACGCTGGCCTCTGTAATCGTCCCGCCTGAGCCGAGCGTATAAGCGAGAGCACGGAATAAGCGATAGACAGGCACGATCGGTCTAAGCGTTCTGCTTGTTTAGTTTAGTTCTTCGATCAAGAATTTGATCGAAGTTTCATTTGTTAATTGTCGTTCATAATAATTCATTTTTTTTCAGATTAATTTCATATTTTTATTTTACTCCTAAATTGAACATGTAGATATAAAAAAAAAAAATATCACGAAAAACGCATGGTAGCCAAATATATATATTGCATGATATGTACCAATTTACAAGATATTAAAAAAAACTGGAAGCCCAACTAAGTACATATAATACAACAGCGCACAGTTCAATGGGTGATCATTATAAGAACTACATTGCTTACACTTAAAGATAATATCAATCCTCTTCACTTTTGTTATCTTGTAAAAAAATTGTAAACCTAATTCAATTTTGAAGTCGTCACGTGATAGCCCTGAGTTTTCATTACTTGCTAATCCAATAAAAAAATAATTCTATTTCCTTACAGTTAAGGTCCATATTCCCCGATTTCTGGCCGGGTCTTGGGGTCAAGTTCAGGTCCTTGACCTCACTCCTACAACCTCTGCAAAGTTTCTTCTACGGGAAAAATGGCACTTATTACTTCAAAACTGACACTAGCACCCGTGTTCTTGATCCATTTTTGTTTTATTATTCGTGATGTGTAATGTTGATGAAAAATCTACGTAATAAAAAAACACGTAGGTACGAGAGTACAGTTGTCCGATACCCCTAAAAACCGAATTGTCATCAATTAAAATGAACTCTATTTACCTGCTAATTTAGGTCCAATATTCCCGTCTGCGTTTGGGTCTTGGAGTCAAGTTCAGACCCTTGACCTCACGCCTACCTCCGGCGAACTTTACGAGCGAGACGTTTACCTTTATTTATTGTGACAGAGACAACCTCACTAGTTCCGGCTCTTAATCATTTAAAATCTCGATAAAAGTTTTCATTTTTAAAATAAATTCACATTTGAACTATACCTAACTGGCCTGATGGTAAACGATGATATAATCAAATACACAGATCAGAGAACAAGGGCTTTGATCTGTGGTCGAAGAAGAAACACGCTGATTTAGAAGACTGTATTCCTAAATGTTCAATATTTTAATACTAGAGTGTTGAATTCCTTGAATTTTATTTGTCATCATTTCAACTGTAAGATGCGTATCAGTGAACAAGTTTTACGATAAAACTAACCATGACATAAAAATAAATATGATAAAATCTATAATGGAAAACTATCTTTCGATGTGAATTGACGTGTCTGAAAACTATTACACTAGTAGTTCTCGAAACAGTAGACCTCTTTTTTTCATTCCGTATAGGTTTGCGTTTGACTACAAACTGCCTGATGTTGAGCAGATGTTTACCTGAATCTTCATAGGCTTTATTATCTCAACTCGTTCATAAATGGCGGAGAAATCGCGTAACTTACATACAAAAATAAATAAATATTTTGGGACATCTTACACACGGCCTCTGAACCCAAACAAAGCAAAGCTTGTGATATGGCTGCCAGAGACTGATGTACTACATATACTTATTTTTTAATACATACTTATATAGATAGTAACTAAATAACACCCAGACACAAAGCAAACACTTATGTTTATCACATAAATATTTGCCCTGGGTGGGGATCGAACCCACGCCTCTTTGATCCAGAAGTTAGGGTTACTAACCACTGAGCCACCAAGGCAGTCAAAAGAAAACTTTCAGTCGAATTGAGAACCTGTTTTAGAAAATAGATCAACCGTGTAACCATAATATACTGCTCTATTAGACAAACGATCAGAGATAATAAATGACTGACAACGTTAAAATTACGCTTGAAATGGCTCACATCGATGTTTTCAGTTTTATGAATAATCGACTTGAAAGAACAGAACCACGTCACGTCAGAAACCATAACATCTGATTCAAGTTACGTGAGAAAGTATAAACCGATGTTTTGTGTTTAAGAGAACTCTAGAAGCCGGCCTTTCAAGGCTAAACGTAATTCCGTCACAGAGTATCGTGTTTACGTTATTTTTGCGTAGAAGTGACTGTTGTTTGATAATGTGATGAAACGTCGTACTTAGTACAACGGTAGGCAACAGGACAGTCCGCGAAAGGTCGAACCTCGAAACGCAAAATAAAAAATAAATATGAACACGTAGAAAAAGAAACATCTTTCTACAAGATCATTTACGTAAAAAATAAATATCGTTCTAACTAAGAACACATTTCGAATTGCTGTTCTTCTCGAGAATCAAACTATAAAACATGCTCAAGACCATTTGTACAGATTTTTATAATAGTTTTAGGTTTTCTGTTTTATTATTCAGAATTTGACTAGAAACCAACGTTATAAATAGGTAAAAGTATTACTAGTTTTTTTACAGATCTCTTTAAAATTTTTCGCCAGTACCCGGTCCCCAGCTAAAACTACCTACCGACCCTTAGAAGAATCATATTATTATTCAGAAGCCAGGGCAAAGTATTGGTATCTCAAGTTTTGTTTTAGGAGTGTTTCATTTTAGTGTCTATTTGACCATGTCTATGCATAAGTAATACGACGATCACTGCTGGATATAGGTCTGCTCTATGGATATCCAATAAGACAGTTGGAAATGGCTTGCATTCAACGCGATGTTGCGGTCTTAATGAGGGCCACAGACCACCTTCTGGGTGGACATCTTGCGCTGCGTTTGCCGAAACGTGGTCTCTACTTGAGAACTTTTCGACGCCATCATTCGAGACTCCAAACATAGCCATCTCGATATTTTGTTGTGCTGCTAAAGGCTCATTTTGTGCAATACTTAAAACTTATTTATTTTTCTGATAATTAAAATCAAAGAAATTATCGATCGATACAGTTTCGCTTTCGAAACTGCAATTATTAAAATATAACTTTTGAACTGAATTACAGAGAGCTCCATTTGCCACAACTTTATCGCTTTTGAATTGTAGAATTCTGGAAGCCTGGAAGAAATCGCTTCCAGCGATAAGGCCGCCGTTTGTTTTTACCTAGGTTAAGTGAAAATTGTTTTGTTTTAATTTTCTGTTATGGTGTGAAACAATAAAGAATTATTTATTATTATTTAATAGAATTCTGAATTCTAATTTAAAATGATGGAAGATGTTTCTCTGTTGCATCCATATCGTAAAGTCAAATAACGAATGAATCGAAAATATACTTTTAGTACCGACCGGCAATGAGTACCTACTATCCAATTTTAACTAATAATTAATATTATAATTATGTTCACGCGACTTTCAATCAAGAGGATAATTAATAAAAAAAAATCTACTTACCTTATTACAATATATGTACCTACCTTTTTACTCTAATCTTGTGATACAATTTCGTTCTCGAGTTTACTGTTAAAAGCTTTGAAATATTTCAGCTTTTGAAAAGCGGCAGACTAATAGATTTTTTGACTGATAGAAGCTCTAATGCCGATATAAATCTTTTTTACTTTGCCAGAGAGCCTATTTTTCACCTCAAAATATTATAAAACTCATTTTCATTCTATTCACTTGTTCGGCTTCATAAATCAAATGTTGGAAAAAATATAAAATATTATGTCAGCCGAAAAATTCATTTAGCTTCAGCCAAAGTGAATCAATTTGTACCAGACAAAATTAATTTTCATTAAATGAGAACGATTCATGAAGAAACACTCATTATAATAAAGCCGTAGTACTAACGAACTTATAAAATTAAATTTAATATTCCAACAGATGTATGAAATGATGTTAGTTCTGAAATGAATTTCGAAATAAGTTTATAGCATAATTGAGATAATTGTGAAGTGCCAGCTTGTCCATACAAAAACTATAAGCTGTTATCTACCTCTAAATATTATCCGATTTCAGTGATTTTTTTTTCAATCAATTAGCACTCCAATCGCTAGGATTATATACGTCTTCGTTTTTACAGTTTTTTAAATTACCTTAAAGTTATAAGCCTCTAAAAGTCTTATTTTTACGCAAAACTTTGGCTGAAAGTATAAATAAACTAAAATCTTTCTGAAAAAAAAATTTGCAATATTTCTTAATCAAGCGATTGACACCAAAAACACATTTTGTTGCAATTTAAGGGGTGAAAAGAGTTTTCTCCCAGAACAAATTTTATCAAAAATATACTGGGAATTTTTTCGATGTTCTACAAAAAACGCGAAACACTGGCCGATTCAGAATCTGCTTAAGACTTTATTAATTTATATAACTACATGATTATCTACGCATTGGATGTTAAACTTCACACTTCAGTAGAAATGTCACTAATCAGCATTAACTTAAACAAAACTATGCTAACATTTCAAGCAAAATGCCAAGAATGTTTATTCCTCGTCAAAGTGTTAAAACTTATTACCATAATCGATTTTGGTTTTTCGTAGGCAAAATTGACGGTTGTCACTTCTGTCTCGCTAGTCGATTTCCGCGGTGAGTGCGGTCAGCGATGCGCTTACGCACCCCCCACCACGTCTATATAGCCACCGGCTCGCGTGCCAGCCTCAGTTCTTATTGCATCACAGCTCAGTGCACACGCAACGTGCAGACATGTTCTCAACGCGCTGCTTCATCGTCCTTGCCCTTGCGGCCGCCGCGTCGTCCCTGCCGGCGCAAGACAAGACAGTTCCCCAACCCATCACAACGATAACAAACGATGAGTTCGCCCCGCAACCCACGCCCGGTGCCTGGTTCAACGTTCCCTTCTTCGGCGACATCACTAAAATCTTCGCCCCGCTATGGAAACTGTTCCCTGACTTCGAAGAGCTCGGCCCGAAGATTCTCGTCGACGACAACAAATTCCAAGTGATCGTCCAAGTCAAGGACTACAAGAAGTCTGACCTGAAGGTCAAGGTGAAGGGAGACTTCATCCTGGTGCAAGGCTCGCACGAAGCTAAGGTGCAACAGGACCATGACTTATTTGCGAGCCAGTTTGTGCACACTTACACTCTGCCGTCTAACTCCAGTGCAGCCAGCGTCACAGCTGAGCTCACTAGCGACGGCTTCCTCATCATCAGCGCACCCATCACTGGACCCGTCGACCGGTCGAAGGAAACCGACCGTGATGTAACCATCGTATCCACCGGAACTCCTTACAAGAAGGAGGAAAAGCCAGAAGTATTACCTCCAGAAGTGCCAGCAACGCCTGAAGTAGTAATAACGTCTGATTTGGCAACCCCTGTAGCACCAGCTCCAGAAGTCGCACCCGTTGAAGAATCTCCCGAAGATGACCGAAAAGAACCGACAACGATCCCTCCCGAAAGAGACGCGACGGATAACGCGATCCCCCACGGAAACGAAGTTTCTCCCTAAAGTGATATCTAGTTCTAAGTATTTTTAACTCAGTATTTTAATAAATATGTTTTATATTTAAACTTCAGTGGTTTTGTTTGTGTATGCGTTAGGTTAGCTGCTCTCATAATGGTAGATGCATGGGGTGAATACAGATGTGTCACGGACGTGCGTCGGACTCCACGAACAATGGAGGTTGGCCTTTTTTGTTACTAATTTATGATCAGAAGGGACAAAGGAGTCCGAACCTCAAACATAACAAACCAATCAATATTCGAGTCGTTTCAATATGTTTTGTTTGACGACAGTTCATCATTCTATTTTACGATTTAATCAAACTTAGTCATTAATCTAGTCGTCACGGATATGGCTGTACCTTTGTGTCCTGTTGCCTAATCGGAATCTCAATCGTGCTGCTTATTTATACTGCACATCTGACATTTTGAATTGAAGGTTAGCGAGAAAAAATTTGACAGGCTCCAAATTAAAAGCAGATGTTTTAGGAATTTTAATTATTCAGAAGCCAGTTGGTGAACTTTGCGAATAAGATGAATGATTTTGTTTTTTTTAGGTGTGACACTAATTTATATTCAGATGGATTAACATGGGCATTACAGTGTAAATGTAACTTGATGCGCGATAAAGTGAATGCAATATTTGCATTGTGCAATTCGAATATGATAACGCTGTATGTGGGCAGTTGCATTATACAAAGTTTTGAAATAGAGTGGTTACGGTCTATTATTAGCTTTACTTGTAATATAATTAGGAAGGTATTGTGTGTTATTGCGCATTTTTCACTATATTTTTTTGTCTTTTTTGATATATTAGTTCTTGTGTAGGCACTTGATATTTGATAATATCTAGCAAGGTTGTGGTATGAATTTTAAATCAGATATAATTTAGATGCGAGCTACGGAAGCAAAGTAAAGGGTCGTGAGTTTTCAATTAAAATTTTCTTACTGAAATATTATAGCGGTGACTACTACTAATACGTATTTAAAGTTAGTCATTACGATTGGAAACCCATATCTAGTAAAATTGCTATGGATGTACAGTACGATACTTTTGTTGCAATGAGCTAAAGCTGGCTGTTCTTGTTTTTCCAGATCTTTCTCTACCAAGATACCTATGCCAAATACATAAAATTATAACATAGTAGGTAGTAAATTTGAACTACCGTGTCATTGCAAACAATTGAATCACTACTTTTTGTGCGTCTCAATTACGTCAACCCATGTTACGACCTTTTCCGATGCGGGTGCCGATAGTAGGTACTTACAGTATACTTACTTCTTTCAGTTTCAACTTAACACCGCATTCAGTAACGCTAGTAAGTATATTTTATTGTGAACTGATATTTTTTAGGATTCCGTACCTCAAACAGAAAGACGGAACCCTTATAGGATCACTTTGTTGTACGTCTGTCCGTCTGTCTGTCTGTCCGTCTGTCCGTCTGTGTGTATGTCAAGACTCTTTATCTCGGGAACGCGTAAAGATAATGTATCCGTATATCTATGGTATCTTGCAGTGTGTAAAAGAAAAACTTCTCAGTTATCGTTTAAAAAAGTTAGGGCCGTTTATGTGGTAAAAAACTGCATATTTCGACACGCACAAAAATCAAAACGTACAGAGTACTTCCTGTTGACATATAACTATAAAATTTGATGAGAAGCATTAACTTAGAGTACACATATAGGAATAAATCCGAAAACTGTACATTATTATTTAAATAACTAAAAATAGGGCCTCAAAATTCACAAAATATGGGTTCAACATTCAAAGTGAATAATTCGTATCATGTAAGGTATTATACAAACGAACCTCATTAGCACATGCTAAAACAGGTTTTTAATTATTATAACAATGTGTAGTTTTCGATGTATGACGAGAAAAGTGAAAAAGAAAAATAAACTATTTGTCGATGGTTATAGTATAGAGATTTTAACAACTTACTTCTCGACTTTGTATAATTTTCTGGATTTGTACGGAACCCTCGATGTGCGAGCCTGACTCACACTTGTCCGGTTTTTTTTGTTTGAAAAGGAATACTCCCGAGATGGTCCCATTAAAATTTATTGATATAGGAAGTTATTGAAAAAATTACAATTATGTAAACAATATTTAAGCAATCTATCAGCCGTAGGACGTCCACTGTTGGACATAGGCTTTCGCCAAGGATTTCCAATAAGGTTGTTGGAAGCGGCTTGCATCCAACGCGTTCTGTTCCGTTCCGGAATCTGGAATCCGTTCTTCAAACTATGTGGACTATGTCGGTAATTTTGGTACGTTTTATTTAAACAATCTATTTGTATTTTGTACACGATTAAAGTTGGTTGTGCAATTTTTGCGAAAAATAAGAGATTCTATTTTTTAATTTCACACATAACTATGATCTTCCGTGTTATTATATTATTGATTTTAAATTAATGAGATTAATAAAATTGCAACACTAAATCATCACAATTTTGTTGTTCTACTAAAATCAGTAATGAACGAGGAAACAGAATCTCCGTCCACATTTACATATTTTTAATATTCTGCCGGCTTATGACGTGGAATTAGACCACGTTTTAATACCTACTTAGGTAGGTTCCTACGTTTTATTTTTCTGGAGATTTTTCATTTCCTTAATTCTGTAAACGTCTCCGTTTTATTAAGATAACTCAAATGGAGGAAGTTTAATCATTTTATTGATGTTTATGAATCGGGAAGTGCATGTTTTGAAGAGGCTCTGACTTCGTGAAGGATCGTGAATAATTATAACTGCAGACCTAAAATAACCTTTTCTTATTCTTCTTCGGTCTACTGACGTCCTGCATGGGGTGTTTTGTACATTTACTCCTCCAGCGTCTACCCGAGCCAGCCCAGCTCCTTAAAGTAACGGAGCGTGGCTCTAGGCCGCTGGCATAACTGCTCCAGGCTTAAAATGTGAATGAGAAGATAGTGATGACAAAGCTGATGATAACACAGACTCGTCATGCAATCCGCTAGCTATTTTTGTGTCTTCTGTGGCTTTGTAAGGCCTATAGGTCTACAGTTTAAATTACTGTAATCAGTTATCAGGCCTACGTCGGAGGTCTTAAAATAACCTATGTATCGTTGTTTTACAAATACAACTCATGTATTGTTCCCCGCAATACATAAGTTATATTAGCACATGATATAAATATTAGAGGATATTACAGTACCCGTCTATGTCACTAATGTTTACTGTAGCAGTAAATAAATCATCTATTTCTTACTTTTACTCAAAAGTTAACAAATATTATTCGTGGAACAGATGTTTTTTCCCCGTTTTCAGGGTCGTTTCCACTACAATAATGTATTAAAATATTTCTGTTGATTTTGATCTGCAGAGATCGATCACATAGGTTTCCCCTATAGATCTCGAATAAGACTGGTTGATACCGACTTCCATACAGCGGTGTCCTGCAATTTTGATGAGGTCATACGTCCACGTTCTGTGCGGTCCTATGCTGCATTTATCAGTATTTGTTCTTCGTTTATCCTGAAAACCATAAAAACATAATTATGTAAATTGCATTATAATATAAATTCATATTATCGAGCGATAGCGAAGTAACGTTTTAACACGTCGATTTTGCTTACGTCAGATTCGGTTTTCGTCTACAGCCGGGCTAGAATGCGCAAGAAGTATTTTTTTTCGACATGTCAAAACGAGATAGTTTTATGGCAAAGTTGTATAATCTATTATTTTTTCACACGTTGAAAAGAGTTCTTTTCGTGCATGCTGGACTAGCAGATCGCTTTTTTCATCGAATCTCGAGGAAACTTGGTAAACATAGGTTCTATGTAATAATACAAATGACATTGAAAATGTCTTAAACAATATTCATATTTTATAAAATATAAGTAGTAGTATTCTATCAGAATATTATATAATTGTATTCGGAGCCAATGGATTCAAAACAATAATTGTCAAAAGTATTTCTGAAACAATAAATTATTCTTATTCTTATTCTTATAATAATAAGTTTATTTTGTCAACGGCAATTGATAATTGGTACATTAATCTTTTACTTACTAATCTATTTTACGTGGTATTAGTGCCAACATGTACTACTTAAGCGTTGACAGAAAAAATTGTAATTGAAATGTAGCTAAATAGGTGATAAAAATCTAAACCGCCAATCCATGACGTACATTCTATTGTTCAACACAGTTACCTAAATCAATTTGATACGACATAAATTGTAATCATGCGTCTCGTTTCATTGTGACTTGACGCAGAAAAGTATAGTTGTAGTTCTATCATGTAGGTCTAGATTAAAAATTAGGTAAGTACAACAAAATACAACACAACGTAACATAAGCTTATTAAGCAAAGCATGTTACATAAAAAGCAATTGGATCATCCACAAAATTCTGAAGGTCGAAAGATAATTCAAATCTTAAGCTCACTGCCAGTAGACAGCGTGCCCAGCATGCTGGCAGCTTTGCTACGCTGAATGGCAATGCTTACGCGTTGAGCCAAATAAACACCAGCACTTTGGTTACGCGTCGCGTCCACCAGACCCTTAGAAAGACTTTTGAAAACAAGATGAGTTCTCGGCTCCTACAGTCCCAATGTCTCAACTTCAAACGGTCCAAATAATTGTAACCACTAACGAAGTTAGCATATTTGCGCTGCTTGTACTGCTCTGCAGAATTTGCCGCCGCTCCAATATGCTGAGTGTGAGTTTTGTCGTAAACATGACGTGATCGCCGCGAGCTCGTAAGCATGTAATTTGTATGAACTTATTCTCGCACAAAGTGTTTCAAAAACGCGCCGCTAGTGGCGCTGTACATTTCTTCATACAAATTACATGCTTACGCGCTCGCGGCAAGCGCGTCATGTTTACGACAAAACTCACATTCAGCATACAGCTCTATTCTGAGTCTCAGAAAGCTGTGCTATCGACGCATGTCGCGTCCCATATTAGGTAAAGTTGTCGTGTATCAAGTGTATCGTGTGTGTAATAGTAAATGATGATCTGTTTTTATTATTTGTTGACAGGTATAAGAGCTAAGCGGACATCTTATCCTATGACTGAAAGGAAGAATAAGAAAATACGTTTAAGTCATTGTTGGCCGATGGACAAGATGCATTACCTAAATGCTCGAGTATATTTAGCTCAACGTTAACGCTTTCATTTACAGATTAACTCTAAAGGCTGAATCACACAAGTCAGTGGATGTGAATTTTGGTTCAAGCTTGCGCGAAACCCAATCAACGCGCAGGTTTTATGAGCTTCTGCCAGGATTCGATATTGGTCTTAACTTCATATCCGCCGACATGTATGATTCGACCTATATCAGGCAACCTTTGGTTCTTTTGTTTTTTTTTTGTTTTAGGTAAAAAGAATCAAATCTGGCACACGTCATGACTGGCACAGGACTGAGGTAGATGGCATAGTATAGCCTATTGTGTACCTAAGTGACATGATGTACCTACTAAAATTATATACAATGTGTTTGTCTACCGGTCTACTTTTACTATGGGATCAACTGTAAAAACGTGAAAAAAAAAACTGCTGTTCCACACGATTTTTAGGGTTCCGTACCTCAAAAAGAAAAAACGGAACCCTTATAGGATCACTTTGTTGTCCGTCTGTCCGTCTGTGTGTATGTCAAGACTCTTTATCTCAGGAACGCGTAAAGATATCGAGTTGAAATTTAAACTGTATACGAAAACCTATGAATTCTTGCAGTTTTGTAAAAGAAAAGCTTCTCAGTTACCGTATAAAAAAGTTAGAGCCGTTTATGTGGTAAAAAAACGCATATTTCAACGCTCACAAAAATCAAAACCTACCGGGTACTTCCCGTTGATATAGAACTATGAAATTTGGCGAAAAGCATTGTCTCAGAGTATACATATAGATATAAATCTGAAAACTGTACATTTTTATTTAAATCATATAAAAACAGGGCCTCAAATCAGAAAATATAGGTTCAAAATTCAAAGTGAGTAAATCGTATCATATAAAATAACTTTATTAGCACATGCTAAAACAGGTTTTTAATTATTTTAATAATATGTTTGTACGGAACCCTCGATGTGCGAGCCTGACTTGCACTTGTCCGGTTTTTTTTATAGACTTTCGACAAAAAGTATGGAAAAGCTGTTTTTTTTTGCGTTTTCCCATTTTACCCCTCAGTAAAGGTTATTCAAAATTTGCCATATATGTCACCGCTTAAGGCTCCGACACCGGTAGACAAACACATTGTATACTTATGTTGTTGTTGTAGTTATATGACGTGTAATAAAATATATCAAAAAATTAGTATTATGAGTATGCGCAGAATAAAAAAGGTTGTATAGATGATGCAAATGATGAAGAAACTTGCCCATTAACCAAACTTGACATTCCTCGTATTTACATGTCCTTGCCACCGGTCTCGAAGAAATGCTCGGGTCAAGTTCTCATAACAACAATATTCATAAAATTATAATTGCCATTACTTGCACAAATAAAAAGTAAACTTGCATTCTCGGATGTGTTGACTCATCTTTATGGAGGAGTCTCAAGTTTCACTTCAAGCCAAAAATGTTTAAGATTTTGTAAGTCGCATACGTATATTTTTTTAAGTTTAAAATAAAGTACAAATTTTATGAGTCTTTTGGCTTAATGAGACTTGGTTTTGTTGCATAATTTCAAGATCACGCTGTTACGACATTAATTTAAGATGTTTATTCTGAAAGATTTATTTTACGTCTTGAGTTGATTGTTTTTTGTTTACTCTAAACTTAAATCATGCCTTTTTGTTCTAGTATGTTCGTGTTTGACTATATCACGTGTCAGTCAGGATGTCTTACTTAAATTTAACTTAACAAATATAATTAAATTTTGGAATTCTAATTCGTTGTTGGGTTTCAGTTATAAGTGGATATTATGATTAATATTCCACTTATATTTGAACCTTGGGGCTGGGTCTTAGGTGTAAACTCCTGCAAATGAAGATCAATCTTTTCCCAAACCTAAATTCAGGATCAACTCGTCGTCGTTTCAGCTATAGGACATCCACTGCTGGACATAGGCCTCCCCTAAAGAGTTCCAATAAGACCATTTGGTAGCGGCTTGCATCCAGCTCGATCCTGCGGTTATCAGTCCACCTTGTGGGTGAACGTCCTACGCTGCGCTTGCCGGTACGTGGTATCCATCACTTATCGACCTCATTGGTCATCAGTCCTTCGTTGCTTCGCTGCCTGCTGCTATTTCAGCTAATCCTCTGGGCTATGTCGGTATTTATGTGGTTTTTCTATCTCCTCATTTCTGATTTGATCTGGCAGAGAGACTCCGAGCATAGCCCTCTCTATAGCTCATTGGGCTACTTGGAACTTAATAGTAAGACCCATAGTAAGAGACCACGTAAGTCATCACTGGCATCAGAATCAACTACTGGTGGAAAAAGCCATCTAAAATCTCCATCTACAAAGAGTACTAGTACGAGTTCATGTACATAATATGACCATTTAGGCCAACAGAAGTTCATATTTTATCAGTTCAAGCTGCCCATGACGTTCTGGTGTTAATTTTACTTATTAGAAGGTCGTCGTTTAGTTACAATCGGTAAATATTTGGAAGCACTTCTAGTCCATGTTTGTTAACAGCTTGTTTTCTCAAACGGAGCGTAGAAATGGAAAATATTATTTTTCCGGTGCCGACCGTGTATTTGACGGATAGTAATGTCTTAGTGTAGTTATATTGACTTCCTTTGAACTCCCCCATAGGACTCACAGAATGACGCCCTCGATTTAATGCAATTGTTTATTTTTTCCATTGACTACTTTTCTACTTAAATGTACAGATAAAAAGGTGAATCGCGGGGCGAATCGCCCAAGACTCTTTTTGAAGGTCCCCCCATTCGGCCCGCTCCAAACAATGCGGGACCAACCGCTTGCGGGGCGAAACGCCGCAATACTCTAAAAAATCCTAAAACTATTATTTATTTATCTATTGTATGGGTACGAAGTACTATAGACTAGTTATCAATGAACTGGCGGAGGTACAGGTCCAAGAAGGTTAAATAATTCACTAATTTTTTACTTACTACCGTGACTGGGTACGTCACGGTCACGATTGTGGTGTTTATAGATTCATAAGCATATAGACGGTTTACGTGATAGTGAGTATAAGTAATTTTCAAGTGTACTCTAGATCTCAAATTCTTACGAGATTTTTTTTATATTTTGTATAGGTTTGCATTTGATTACATACTGCCTGAGGTTAAGGTGAAGCGGTAAAACAGTTTTTTATTCATAATATTGGTTAATCCTAACGTTTTACATATATTGCCTATTATATATATATATATATATATATATATATATTTTGTATGTATGTAAATAATGGAAATATTGATTTGTATAGAATGGCTCTCAGAATCAATGACAAGAAATAGAAACCGTACTAAAATAGCGAGAGAATAAATCACTTTGTCCCATTTTAATTATGCAATTGAAAAGGTGTTAGAAAAAGATGCACATACACTCGAGCTTTCGTAATTTCGAAGGGTATCGTCAAGTAGCATTAAGCAATCTCGGCTGTCCAAGTTCAAAAAGGTAGTAAGTAGGAAGTTAAAATGATCAGAGATTTGAACCTTCTGATGGAACTAGAGGGTTCAAATAAGACAACTCAACTCAACTGACAATTTTGGATCATCGTCTTAAGAAAATGATTGACTGCAGATTCACTTTTTCCCGATTTTTTTTTTCTGATTGAGTGAACCAAAATATTAAATGAAAGAAAATTGACATTTACAATTCATTATTCAAATCGATGAAACACTCAAGCAAACTTGCATCGATTTATCTTGAGTATCGAGTACCGAGTCGTTTGGTTACATCACTAATTACGCCGCGAAGACAAATGTCAAAACGGGCTTATTATTTTGTGATAAGTATAATACTGAAAATTAAATGTAAATATATGTTTTAACTGCAGTAATATGTACGCGATAACATAGCATTACTACGAGTACTTCATTGATTTGAGGTAACTGTCACGCAATTCAAAATTTGGTCGGAAAGTGGACGGATTCATTTTTCATCTCTAATCCACATACAGAACAGAATACTTAGAATTGAGTGCTTCTCTTTATAACCATATTAAGTATTATTGTACGAATACAGTCGAATTAGCAAGCTTTAGCAAACAAGGCGATGCGCTATGAATTTAGAAGCTGAACTAAAAATAATTTTATGGATGTCATGTTTGAAATCTTATGTACTAATTGGTATTCCATAAAGTTACACAATGATGTCATTATTATTAATATACTGTATAATATTAAATATCTGTTTTAGGTTTCCGTACCCAAAAGGTAAAAACGGGACGGTCAGCAAAGTCTTAGTAATAAGACTTTGCTGACCGTCTTTCTGTCTGTCTGTCACCAGAATCTTATGAACTGTGATAGAAAGAACATTGAGATTTTCACACGTGACGTATTTTTGTTGCTGCAATAACAACAAATAGGTATCAAAAACAGAAAAAAAATATTTAAGGGCGCTCGATCCTACGAGTATACAACACACCTTTACATAACACAACACTCCTATACAAATTTGTAGTCTTTTTCGCTGAATAGCGGCAACAAGAAGATGCTTGAAATATTCACATAATACTAAGTTGTATATTGCCTTCAAAAATAAATAGTTAAAATAAAATATACTAAAGAGGGCTTCCATAGAGTACGGAACCATTCCGACTCGCACTTGGCCGATCTTTATTGCATTTCATAATGACCGCAGGATTGTGCTGGATGCAAACCGCTTTTAACCGGCCGGGCCCTTTTGGAAATCTATAGGGGAGGCCTATGTTTAACAGTGGATGTCTTATGGCTGAAAAGAAGATATATCTATCTACCAAACATATTCCTATAAACAGACACATAGACAGATAGTTTCTCTGTTGTACATTATTTCAAAAAAATATGATAGCAGTGTACACACGGTCAGTCTTCGGACGGGTGACCGCGAGTTGTATTTACAAGTGCTGCTGAGAATTGGATGACACGTTATATTGTGGGTTCAGCGGGACAATTCTTTTAACCGATCTCGTTACTGAGGTGACACGTTCCAAAACTTCTCTCGTTTTTCTGACAGTTCTGACAGCTCAAAGCTGTCAAAAAACGACAGAAGTTCAAGAACGTGTCACCTCAAGGCCTTTGGTCACCTCAGTAACGAGATCGATTAACAGAATTGCCCCGCTAGTTGTTTAAATCACTCATGTTACTTAGTTTGCTCATGTTTGAGACCTTCAGGCGGCTTAAAAATCCCAGCACCAGGGCTATCCATAATACAAATTTACATAAAAAATACATAGGGTACATGCACCGGTTGTGGCCATCTTAGTACTATTTGTGGCCACTTTGAATTTTAAGGATTAAAAAGACAATTGTATGTTGAATTATGGTTATTAAGTTATTACGCGGAATGTCCACGCGTTAGAACAAAGCGTTTCGAATCCTCATTCCTCATACGAACAGCCAGAATGTGGAACTCTTTGCCTGGGTCTGTCTTCCCGCTTAAGTACAACGTGGTCGTCTTCAAATCCCGAGTAAATAGGTATCTTCTAGGTAAGCGTGCTACATCCTAGACCGCATATCTGCTCAACATCAGGCAGTATGTAGTCAAACGCAAACCTACAAGGAATAAAAAAAAAATACTTTTAAAGAAATTTTCAATCATTTAAATGCACACAAACAATATTTATGGTATTACATTGCTTATAATTATCATAAATGCAATAATTTTTTGTCACCAAATAGCCACAACCGGGTCAGTGGCCACAACCGGTACACCTACTTTACTACGCTACATAACTATTGTTCGCACAACAAATTATTTTTGCACAAAAAATGGCACAACCGAGTTCAATCCTGTACAAAGCCGAATATTTCCCTTGAATCAATGTTTTACAGTTTTTACATTATTAGTGATTTTTGAAAACGAGCCAGCTGATTACAATAGAATTTATTTAGGACCACTTAAGGAGTATATATGGTCATTCAAGGAAATAATGAAAAACTCTGACATGCCGATAAAAGCAAAGAGAAAAATATTCAACACCTGTATTTTACCAAGTATGATATATGGTTGTCAAACCTGGAGTTTAACAAACCAAAACATGAAAGCATTGGAAACTTGCCAACATAGCATTGAAAGAAGTATGCTAAACATAAAATTAAAAGACAAAATAAGGTTAAACTCCATTAGGAATCAAACAAAAATTCTCGATGTCAAATATTGCATCAAAAAACTGAAGTGGAAGTGGGCAGGACATATAATAAGGAGCAAAAAAGACAAATGGACAAAAGATGTCATGGAATGGTGCCCTAGACAATACAAAAGAAAAAAGGGCAGACAGAGACGTAGATGGGAAGATGATTTTAAAAAAGTAGCCGGAAGTACATGGACGAGAAAAGCAAGAGACCGATCACTTTGGAAAATTCTTGGGGAGGCCTATGCTGAAAAGCAAGACGATCAAAAGTAAAAATAATGAATCAAATTACTGGTGTCGAAATAGAACGAGCATCATATATTATATATTTAGCATATTATAAGTAATTAAATAGTTAGAGACACATTTGTGTAGTTTTATAAGTTGATTGTTAATAAAGGCTATCATTATCAAGGAGTATATCAACCCTTTCAACCTAAAAAAAATTAAGTCTGGACACGATTGGCGAAAATATCGATGAAAGTCCACAAAAAAATATCATATAGACGAACATAGCACCTCCTCCTTTTTGGAAGTCGGATATAACGGTTTCTATTGATCTATTTTGTGCCATAGAACTCTGAAAACGTAATAAGTGCGTGTAACGTTGTTTTTCTCGTTGTTTTGGGAAGCTGCCATTGTTTTGGCCGACTGTCAGTTTCTGTGAAACGTGACGAGGTTCGCCGTGAGTGGTGTTGTTTCCGTCAGTCTCTTTGTTAATTGTTTCAAACCGTGGTTGACTTGATAACTAAATTGAGAACCTTGATACTAATTTATTTATCATCCTTGTTGTACTATATAAAAGTTGCGTAAAATTTGCAATGGCATAAGTATGGCTGCGTAAAAATTGTATCTACTAGCGAAAAGATCACAAAACAGTCTCTTTTGTAACCACTGGTATTTGAAACTTCACCAAAGACACCATATTTTTATTACACCCCTTCGAGAGTCTATGGATGATCCGATAGATATGACGACTGGGTAAAAAAACATTATTATTATTAGTCCGTGAGTTAGAATATCAAAAAATATTGAACACGTTTTTTCTTTTATCAATCTAACAATGAAAAGCAAAGATAAAACTTGTCAAAGTATGAAAGTGGGGGTGGTGACGTCACCTATCTTACAGAAGTCTAAACATTTGTATCGACGTCACGCGGAACTTTGGCGGACTAAATCTTAAAATTTATATGAACACCGGATACAACTCACAATTATTTGAACGGTCGAGCCACTATGCGTCCGACCGGTTTCAGAGTAGTTAGTACTCCTTCATCAGGGAATACGCGCGCCCCCGATAACGGACGCCCGCGCACTGAAGCTATGTCTATATACTGGGGCTATATCTTAATCAATTTTGTTGATGTTTTTTTTATGTAGTAGTAGTGTATGTAGTTTTTTAAAATAGTATTGTATTTTGTTGTATTAAATAAAAGCTCTTAAAAAATAAATATAAGTAAAAAAATAATTAAGTATTAAATATGGTGTCTTTGGTGAAGTTTAATAATTGCGCGAGCGAAAGTTACCAGCTGATACATTTTGTTAACAATCTCCTGTGTTTTTCTTCTAGATGTGCTTACTTGCTATCTATCAATTTATTGTAGGTACCTAAAATGTTCCTACATAGAACATCTCATCGCAATGGACAATACTTACTACCTAATCCTAATAGTGTTAATTTTCTTGAGTAGAGACAGTAAGTATTTCTAATATTAGTCAGAATGGATAAATGCGTCACCCTAGTCCGCAGCGTGCGTGGTCGCTGCGCAGTGAGCCGTGGCGACCGACGTTTCACCACGTTGCATTACACTGTCCCGGCTGTGACGTTATCGCACATGCATACGACCGTAGCAGTGGCAGCAGTGTGTGCAGTAAGATACATTTCTTCGCTACATATTAAATATATAATTTGTCGTAGCGAGCTGGTGAGACCACAATAAAATGCATGATGTAGTCAATATAGTGTATAACTGTGTCACCATAGTCTGCAGCGTGTGTGGTCGCTGCGCAGTGGCCGTGGTGACGTTTCACCACGTCGAATTACACCGTCCCGACTGTGACGTTATCGCACATGCTTACGACCATAGCATTGACACTAGTGTATGCAGTAAGATACACTTCTTGCTTACAAACTAAAAATATATTTTGATGACAATAATCACGAAATTCTAACCGATGATCCAATGAATGCACAGCGAATGCACGTAGATACTTGTCTGTGAGTTTTTCGCGTTCTTAGACGTGCTGATATATTGACTTAGATTTAGCCAGGACGGATATAAAATTATCTCATAATCATTTTAGTAAATACCTAAAATTGGTAAGTGTTACACAGCGCAACGCAGTCTAGATGCACGGAGTGCGTCCAATCAAAGTTCAAAGAATAAGGCAACGCAGTACCTGTGTGTAATAAACGAACCGTTTCGAGCTACTTTTGACCTCTTCACGACTCAAAAAGTATTTAACCTGCATCTATGTTTGACAAATTTATTAGTCCCTTAGCTTATCAAAAATTCAACTCATATTTCAACAGTTAATGACTGGAAATCTGTGTTAATGACATAATAATGACGTTTAAAAACTCGTGTTTCATTGATTGATTCACTGACTCACTGACTTATAGATCAAAAACCTAACCCACTTTCAGATGACCTAGAATATATAATATAAAGTATAAAGTCTAAAAACTGAAAATTATTGATAATTACTTAAGACGGCCAACTTTCCGAAAACTGAATGCGGGACTTAACCTTTCGTGAATGGGGGGGGGGGATATCGTGTCACGGCGTGCACTAATGTCTAATTTTCAAAATCAAAACAATTCCACAATTCCATTACTCGTGCGCCCCTTTCCCGCTCTTACGCCTTATGAGTTCAGTAGAGAGAAAGAGAACGAGATTAGCCCTTGCGCGATACGCTTGTCGCTATTATAGGTAATCTGTGTTCCTTCGCTGTTGACCGTGCGCGCGTGTAGGTGTTGTGTAGAAGTGTGGTAGAAAAATAGGGATGCGGGACATGCGGGACGCATACAACGTTTTACGGGACTATTTTACTAATAATTTCAAAGCGGGATTTCGTCTAGCATTACGGGACGGTCCCGCAAAATGCGGGACGGTTGGCCGCCTTAAATTTAATTACTATCAACAAAATAATTTTACAAATCAGCTTTTCCGTACTTCACTAGATGTCGCTAGCGTCGCGCGGCGCTATGTCTACATCGCGGTGAAGGTATTTTCGTTGGACTAACTGTTTTATTTGTGATTGTTAATTAACCACGGGGACGATAGCATTTCTTCTTTCTTAGAAGCTTTTAATTAGTATCATATGTCTGAGGATTGCCATCACATCATGCAAATTAAATTAGATCTTATCTTATCTTATCTTATCTTACAGAGGGGCCAAGAAATAACTCGGACACTTCGACCCATTGGGATCTATTGTGGTCCCCTAGATAACTTACTCCTCCCCAGTCTCGTCGAAAATTGTTCTCATGAGTTTTACAACGAGACTAGGAGATACGAGCCTATAGTCTTCTGGTTTTGGATATCCGACGCCTAGGAGACTCATTCGCTTACTAGCCATTGCATCGCATGTGCACAGAAGGTGCTCCATGCGTTCCGTATGTTCCCCACACAACCTGCACATGGGTGTCGCGGTTAGACCCATCTTCATGAGCATGTCGTTGGTACCAAAGTGCCCAGTAAAGGCCCCAAGCAGGTAGCGGATTTGTCCCCTGCTCATGTTCCAAATGCATTCCCGGGCTTTAAACGTAGAGCCTAGGAACTTCTTGGAGTGTTGTAGACCGGTATTAGACAGCCAATAAGTTCGCTGTCTGTGATCTGCAAACTCCCTAAATGCGGCTTTCACGAGACACGTTGAAATGCCTACACATGGCTCTGGACCCACAAAATCATTTGCTGAGCCCTCTCTTGCCAGTTCATCGGCCACTTCGTTACCATGGAATCCCTTGTGCCCAGGGACCCACATCAGTCTTACCCTGTTGTGCCTCCCAAGCCTGTTTAGGGTCTGGATAGCATCCAGAATAAGTCCGGAGTCCACTTTGTAGGATGCCATGGCTTTGATTGCAGCCTGACTGTCACTAAGAATATATATGGATTTACCACTGGTTCCTCTATCTATATTCTCTTGAGCGCAGGATATTATGGCATATGTTTCTGCTTGGAATACAGTTGCCATCTTCCCTAAGCTTTTGCTACATTTGTAGCCTTTTGCGTATATGCCCGCTCCTGTACCTGATTCCATTTTGGATCCATCAGTGTACCACACCAGACTATCTTGCTCTGGTGGATCAAGTCCCTTCGTCCAGTCCTCTATTGTAGGGATTTGGACCTTAAAAGATCTTTCAAACACAAACACAGTTTGCATTTTATCGGATAACATGCTTGTTACCCGATCTAGGCCTTCGTTTTCGTCGAACTTTGTATGGTTAGTCTTTGGCTTAGAGGCATCCCATAGTCCTGCAACAGCAAGACGATGTAGTGTCTTCCTTGCCTCGAGTTCAACCATCATATGCAGTGGAGGGATATTGAGGTATCTCTCAATCGCTGCCGTAGGTGTTGTCCTGAAAGCACCCGTGATGCCAAGACACACTGTTCTTTGTAACCTGGTGAGTGGCGCTTTGCACGAGGCAAGCTTTGTTCTAGGCCACCACACTATGCTGCCGTATGTAATAATAGGTATTATCATTGTCCGGTACAGCCATCGTATCACTTTGGGCTTTAGCCCCCAAGTTTTGCCGTAGGTGGAACGACACATGCCGAACACTCGTAAGGCCTTAGTCGTAATATTTTCCACATGAGTTTTCCACCTGAGTTCTTTATCAAGCGTTACACCCAAATATTTAACTTCGGTGGACCAAGGCAGTTTTATTCCATTGAGGGAGAGCTCTTCTAGGTTACCCAGTTGTCTCTTCCTCGTGAATGGAATAATTACTGCTTTGCTTGGGTTGATAGAGAGGTGATTCTTTGTACACCATTCCTCCGTCATCCTCAATGCCTGTTGTAATAATCCAGAGACTATGTTCGGGAATTTACCATTGACCATTATAGCTATGTCATCTGCATAGCCTACTGTGTAGAATGGTCCGGTATTGAGTTTGGTAAGTAGCGAGTCTACTACCAAGCACCACAATAATGGTGACAGCACTCCGCCTTGCGGGCAACCTCTTGTTGTTTTTGCACTAAGTCTGTCACCCATCAGTTCCGATCTGACTATTCTGCTTCTCAGCATGTAGTCAATCCAGTTGCACATGGTATCGTTGATGCCATGCTCCTTTGCAGAAATGCGTATGGACTCAAATGTTGTCTTGTCGAAGGCTCCCTCTATGTCGAGGAAAGCCCCGACACAGATTTCTTGTCCCTCTAGCGCAGCCTCGGCTCGACTCGCAACATAGTGCAATGCCGTTTCCGTAGATTTGCCAGGGCTGTAGGCGCATTGTAGTTTATGCAGAGGGAGTACTTTCAGTGGTCCCTCTCTTAAGTACCTGTCTACCAGTTTCTCCAGAGTTTTCAAGAGAAAAGATGATAGACTGATTGGCCTATAAGCTTTAGCTTCTTCATAAGTCGGTCTACCTGCCTTCGGTATAAAGGTGACTTTGACTTCCCTCCATGCCTTGGGTACATACCCAAAGGCTATGCAGGCTCTGTAGAGCTTACTCAAATGAGGTATCAAAACAGATGCCCCTTCTTGCAATAGTATTGGGTAGATGCCATCCGGACCCGGGGATTTGAGAGGCTGGAAGCCTGCTATGGCCAGCTTCAGTTTATTTTCATCTACCACTTTCTTTGGCGTGAGCCAGTTATTTTTGGACGTGTGCCTTGTGAGTTCGTCCCTTGTGACTGGTTCCTCTTCATTGCTGTCGCGCAGTACACATTCTGGGAAGTGGGTCCTGAACATCACGCCCAGAGTGTCCTGTCCAGTTTCCGTGAGATACCCATTCTCATCCTTTACAGATGATAGTGGGTTTGTCTTAGTCATGGACATTGCTTTGCACAACCTCATTCCATTTGGCAGAGTTTCGATGGAGGTGCAATGCTGTCGCCAGTTAGTTCTGTTGGCCTTGCGTACCGCCGTATTATACCTCGTTAGCATGCTGTGATAGCCAGAAAAATCTTTCCTGGCTTTTGCATCATTAAAGGCCTGTCGTGTTTCCTTACGTATTTTAGCTAGTTCAGGAGTCCACCATGGTACCTTTTTACAAAAGGCCTTTTTCTCTGGGCAGTTATCTTCCCATGCACCGATGGTGCCCATCTTGATTCTGTCCGCTTCAAATTCTATATCTAGTATGGAATTAAGCTTACCTTTAGGGCTCCCTAGGTTTACTTTTAGGTCCCTCCTGTACGAGTCCCAATTTGTATGCCTTGGGTTTCTCCTTCGTCTAGTTTCGGCGTCTCCCGCCGACCTAAACCTAAAGCATATATAATTAGATCTACTTCCCGGTTACCGATTGGGCTGAAATTTTGTGTACAATTGTACCTGTGTAAATTGCGTGAAAACGACTTATCATGACATGGTGCTGATCTAATGATGGAGCTGGAAGGAGGCCATAGGAACTTTGCAATGAAACGACGCAACCTCATCGAGTTTGGGCTCATTTGAATCGTCTTGACGAGTAATGTGGTGCTAGAAGATAACCAGAATCTCGTAATGCAGCTAGAAGATGGCCATAAGAACTCCGTATGCGTGCGTACGGGCCCTGCTTGCTCTATCTATAAAATCTCTATCTAAAAAATGTGAATGGTCTATTTATTCCCAACAACGAGATCTGTTTCAAATTTATAACAATACATTAAAATAAAAGTGTTACAAAACTTATTTACAATGAATTGACAATTCATTCTAATATTCACAAGACAAGAACATATATTATGGATAAAAGCACAAAAAAGAAAGATATATTACGAGTACGTAAACGTAGGAAAATAAAGACATCTTACAAATAACAACTCGTCAATGGTGATTAATAAATTTAAAATATTCGTCGTTCTCGACTTTGCCGACAAAAAGAATTGAGATCTATAATATGAGTGCCACGTTCTATGTAGAAATACATGCAATTATTTCACTTGAAATGTCATTAAATCTCAATATTTGATTTGGCACAATCTCAAAATTCTAAAAAATATTTTGCTGAAAATGCTAAAACATAGGTGGTGTCATCTCTAGTTTCTTCTTTGTCATTTAAATATTAATTTTCATGTAATATGCAAAGTTTGACCACTTTACTTGTACACTGTGGTTTTGTGATGGTGTGTATAATGTTGTAGGTTAGTGTGTCCATTTATTTGTAGGTATTGTATGTGAAACTAAATGGCCTATTCTGCCCTAACAATGGAAAATTGCCTTTAATAGTCATGTTGATTTGTGAAGCTTGAAATATGTTTACTTGCAAATGTAAATAACATTTGCAAGTAAACTGCAGGTGGCGAAAATATTAAATTCAGAGCTCTAATTCAGCTATTGGAGCCGAAACTGATGATGATGTACCAACGATTTAAATCGTTGAACACGTCTACGTAACGGCTAAATTAGTGCGCTAATTTACACGTTAAGACGCATGTGGAGCAGTAGCATAATTTTTGATAAGTCATAGTCATAGTACACAGTTACAATTGATGACGTAAAAGCGTGTGAAGTTAGAGATATTCTAATTCTAAAAAACGCAAGCAAAAAAGCACAAACGTTTCAGTTTAGTTTGGTACAGTTCAAATTAGTCTGATTTTAGTGATATAAGTCTGCACTTCTGCAGTCAAAAAAGAGCAAAATACGATTAATGACATAAGAAATTGTTAAATTTTGTCATTTTTTAAAGGTGGAACATTGTTTAAGGTTTACAAGTGTTCTAGCAGAGTTTAGTTGAAATTTGTCCGATCTTTGCGGAATTTTGAACCAGTTACAGTGATATTTTAATAATTTTCAAAACGGATAAGGTTCATTAAGGTGATTTCAGTTCAGTTAGATTCAGTTCATATTCGTTTGATCTTAGTAGAATTGGCCCGCAGTCCAGCAGTTAATTAAGCACCCATGAAGGTTAAGGGCTGTCTGGAACTGAGCAAGCAATGGACGTGGTGACGTAAGGAGCATGCTGATGAGAAGTTAAGCGTAATAGCAGCCACGTCGCATTATAGTGGACTGGATGATAACGATACCAAACGCTATTAAAGAAATTGTTGAAAGTTGTTTTATTGTTGGTTTACACTAAAGTACAACTGTCTAGAAGATTCGTAATCGTAATTTACTAAGATGGATAAGATACATAGGAGCAAAAAAGCAACATTGACATTTTCCAAGCCGAAAAATCTGACAACGTTCACATGCGTTCTAGTTCAGATTAGTTCAGTTCAAATTCGTCGATTGTTAGTGAATTGGCACTAAGTAAAAAAATTGAGCCAGATACGATTGATAACGTAAAAGTGTGTTTTGTTTTGATATTTTCTAAGATTAAAAATTGAATAAGGTTCAGTTCAGTTTTTTGTGATTTTAGCAGAATTGGCCCGCAGTTCCCAACTCTGCAGGCTAGTATCATAAACTCTAAAATAAAAATCTTAAAATGCAACACAATTCCAAAGCACCTGTTCCATTTAATTAAGCGTTAATGAAGGTCGGATATCTGTCTGGAACTGAGCCAGCAATGGACGTGGTGACGTAAGGAGCATGCTGATGAGAAGATTAGCGTAATAGCAGCCGCCTCGCATTACAGTGGACTGGATGAGGATAACGAGTGCAGATGCTGTTAAACAAATTGTAGGAAGTTGTTTTGTTGTTGGTTTATATTTTGAGTGGAACTGGCTGGACGCATTGGATTGTTATACACCGATCAATCATCAAACTTTATAATTTTTCCATATTCCATGATGGAAACTAATTTTCGTGTTTTTCCAATTTTCCCAAAAGATATAGAGAACTGTATCAAAATTGTTTAGAAGGGACTGAGTCGGTTTAAAAATGGCTTCGACACGATATTTTCTAAGGAAGTTAATTGGTATGCTACATATACAGGGTTATTTCTAATCAATTAGCATCCTTTTAGGGGCTTATTTTGTACATCAAAACTAACAACTTTTATTAATTCTCAAAGATGTTGTTCCATAGAAAAATATCGTTCACCCTCGAAAAAATGTATGGAACAGTTGTTTTTTTTTCAGTCTTGACAAAAATCGCAGACCATAAGTTGTTAGTTTTGATGTACAGAATAAGCCCCTGAAAGAATGCTAATTGATTAGAAATAACCCTGTATACATGGTATGGTATAAACAGATGGAAAACTTATATATTAAAATTAGTCATTCAGCCTATCAGTCAGCCGTATGACATCCACTGCTGCACATAGGCCTCTCATATGGATTTAGACACCACGGCATTCTTAATAATATGGTTTTTCAGTATGAATGGGTGGAAGCAACTAGCATCCAGTCAAATCCTGTGTGTTCCTGCAATCTTGTTAAGATCAACAGCTGTCCTACTCATATGACGTCCTACACTGGGCTAAAGAAGGATGCACGGAATTAACCTGTCAATATTTTTTATTTTTTTTTTGTTAGAAAAAAACCAAACATATTTTCTAAAAATGATATGTACTTCAAAAATATAGGGATTTTTTGCTGTTTTCATATCACTAGTTAAAATTAAAATTAACCGACCGGAAAAATTACAATGATTTTTTTATTGTTTTTACATTACGGATTATATACATAAGAAGTGGCGGTATGGTCTTAAAGGCTTTAGTGTCCAAAAATGGGCGAATTATTTGAAAAAAAAAAACAATCTTTTATTACTGTTGCTGTCAAAAAAAAGGAAATGTCAAATTCAGTCAATCAGATGACGTATTTAGTGTTGCCAGACTTCGTTCTCGTATCCAGACTTAGCAATTTTGGAAATGTTGACGTGTTGATGTAATAATTATTTTCTTTTTTAACTATTGGCACATAATCCTGCGTTAACTCGTTTTAGCCCGTAATGTTTACAAACTGAGGTGTTATTAATCATTTTTATAGAAACATACATTTTTGTATACTAAAAGATTATCAAAAAGAAAGAATATTCTTATTATTTTTATATGTACTTTTTATCATATACTTTACTACTAAAAACAAAAAGCAGTGGTTGAAGTTATCCGAGAAATTCGGGGCAATTTTAATATTACTCGTAATAATCCTTAAGGGTGCTATTCGAATATATCACTAGCTTTACTACACTTGCAGCAGCTGCACTAGGCCGGCTGTGGCTACACAACTGAGGCGTTAGTCCAGGTTTACACATAAATTGAAATTACATCTGTTCGATATTGCCCTATACATTTTTGTTTTGGCCGAAACGATGAAGAACTAACCAAAATGTATGGAGCCACACCCGAACGCAAAAGTTTAAGTAAACAACACAAAACCTGGACTAAGGGCTCTGGTTATCTACGTAGTTGTATGAATTTCTACAAAAAGATTTCGAACACGGCTGCGGCAGCATGTGCTACCGAGCCTCGGCTGCAAGTGTTGTTAGCATGTTTAAACAAGTCCAACGTACCTGCGATGTACGACGTAGGCAACCAGCATCGGAATCATTCCCGACTGCGGATACAAGCAGCGGCTCATGTGTTTGCTCCATTCGCAACCTGCATCCGCAGGCTGCAGCCGAGGTTCGAATAGCTGCTTTACTTATATTCTTAACTTATAGTTGCGGTTCTTGTACTTTTGCTAATGAAATGGATGAATACCGAATTTTCTTTATCATTCCATTTTTCATTTTCTTTTATATCAGTCCTAGACATTGATTTTTTTGACGTGACAACGTCCTATAAATCGATGAACTCTAAAAAGTAATCTGATATTACAGACAAAATGACATGCACTGTTTTAAAAATCAATATAAATATCATTGAGACAATATTGACTAAAAATACATGACATCAAGTTTATAAAATCGAACCATTTTAGCACTCTGAAAATAACAAACCTGGCAATCCATAATCTTTAGTGTGTATACACGTCTATAAATAGGTACTTATAGCTTGAAAATTGTTTTCGTCTTTTCTTATTTTATATTCAATTTTAGCCAAATTGTACATATTTGAACAGTTTTAGAAGCGTCATAAATCACATTGGTGAACATATCATTCTTAGAAAATAAGTGAGGAAAAATTAGTCTGTTCGTATATAACAGGTCCTGGTATGTATGGGCTCGCGCATCCTTCTTTCACCATTACATCTATGCTCATCATCACTTATTATAGGAGAGCCGATTATTTGGTCGCCGTCCAAATTTTGACTCTTTGACGGGGCTTTTTTGTACAATAATATCTCCAAAAACATAAAACAATACATAAACACTGCAAAAACTACGAAACAATAACACACTAACAAAAAATCTTACGAATTGTTATAGGAGTCAAAATCTTAAAGTCACGTTAAAGATAACGCGTATTTTTTACTCCGCTCTCTGCTGTCCACTGTTATATCTCAAAAACGATGGCACTTACTTCATCAACATATATGCCTCACGCAAAGTTCACATAAAAACTGAGATTACCTCAAAGCTTGGAGCTAGATTTGCAAAAATAAGAAAATGGGAGCTATATTAAGATTTCGGATGCGTATTCTTTAGGCAGATTATCTTTCCAGGGTTAAAAAGTTTTGTGTAAAGCCGGAAACATACTATCGAACGCGGCTGACGGACGCGACTGACAACCGCGACTTAGCAATGTGCACAGTCTTAAAACATCCGGTGTGCTAGATCGCTCTCGGACGTCTGAACGCTTTCGGACGTCCAAAGGTGACGTCCGTGACCTATGTCCGATAGTGTGCACGGCTCAGTGTACTTTCATAGTCTAGGTCGCGGTTGTCAGTCGCGTCCGTAAGCCGCGTCCAATAGTATGTTTCGAGCTTAACTTCTCGCTAGAGTTTGTACAAAAAGAGAAACAGTGAACTAACTAACAATAAGATTTTAATCAGTAGCCAAGGTACCGACTACTTGGTAGACACGAGTACTGATGAATACCGAATTGACCAATGACAGAGCAGTGTTGTCAACGTAACAAAAGTAGTAAATTGGCACACGGGCGACCTCACCTACGATGCTTCTACTTTTGCACAAACTCTACCTTCGCACGAATAAATCTTTCCTCAAGTATTGTGTTGCCATGTGCGTGCGTTCCGGGACAATGGACGCGTCATAGAATGCCAGATTCAATAGTTTTTCATAACATGCGATCGTTTATCTCGGCTCGATGGAGATTATTAGGTTGGAACTATTCCAGTGTTCTAATTTCGCTAGCGTTAGACTACAAGTAGATGAGTCCACCCACAAGGTGGACGGATGACCTCATTAAGACCGCAGGATCGCACTGTATGCAAGCCGCTACTAACCGGTTTTATTGGAAATATTTAGGGGCGGCCTATATCCAGTGAACGTCCTACGCGGAACGACGGGACTTGATATGATTAGACACAATGCTTAGATGGGGTGCGTATTAGAACGCCGAAAATTACAAGGAATATGGTCGAAACAACGGCGTTTTGCCCGTAGGGTCAAAACGCCAAAGTTTAACACAAAAGGCTTAAATATATTACATTGAAAATACATTATTGAATAAAGTATGGAATTTCTAAGATTAAATTAATTACGATTTTATCTACGTAATAGAATTTATTATAAAAGACATTCAAATTCAACTGTTTTGTTAAGTACGAAATCTGCCTAAGGGCGGTTTCAGACTAGCGTTTTATACCGATTTTCCAAAAACACCATCCTCACAGCGTTTATGGGATGGGCCGATCTTTGAGCAAACACGGAACAAAGTCCTAAATACGTGTTCAAGCTCTACAGATCGTGCCCGTCTTTTAGCGGTTGCTGAGTGGGAATCGGTTTTGTGGCTACAGGTCTAACCATCACCGAACACCGGTACTCTAATAGATTCCTCCACTTTCAGGATTGCAAGTTGTCTCCGCTTGGGCGCACCGTGTTGTGCTCCCCATCATTGCCAGTGCGGCGTTGCGGTCGACCACCTTGGTCACCACGGTCTTTCCTGCATAAAGAGCGCAGGCAGAATTCCACGCCATGCCAGCCTGAATGACGTCATCCGCCGGGTTCTAACTACCGCTAACTGCGCGGCTATCCTAGAGCCAAGTGGCCTCGCACGCAGCGATGGTAAAAGACCCGATGGGATGACCATGATTCCTTGGAAGATGGGACGGCCTTTAGTATGGGACGCCACGTGCGTTGATACTCTCGCTCCGTCCCATCTTCTAAGAACTCAGAATAGCGCTGGCGCTGCGGCTGAATATGCAGAAGGCCTCAAAAAGAACAAATATGTGAACATTGACAGTGGTTACATATGCGAACCTTTTGGGGTCGAAACTTTAGAACCAAAAAACATTTGCAAAGATCTTTCATTACGACTGGTCAACGCAACACGTGACCAAAATGCTGGCCTCTATTTTGCCCAAAGGATCAGTATTGCTATCCAACGTGGTAATGGGGCAAGTATTTTGGGAACTCTGCCCGCTGGTAGTGGGCTTT
Organism: Hypomecis punctinalis; assembly: GCA_949316475.1. Taxonomy (NCBI): domain Eukaryota; kingdom Metazoa; phylum Arthropoda; class Insecta; order Lepidoptera; family Geometridae; genus Hypomecis; species Hypomecis punctinalis. The sequence goes on from OX438798.1 coordinate 1,969,735, forward strand.
TAGATTAGGGTATTCATCGTTATCTATACATACTCATTTTTTTAATTCAAGTGTTTTTTAGGGTTCCATACCTCAAACAGAAAAAACGGAACCCTTATATGATCACTTTGATGTCCGTCTGTGTGTATGTCTGTATGTCAATACTCTTTATCTCTCTTCTTCTAAAAACTTCTCGGTTAACGTTTAAAAAATTAGAGCCGTTTATGTCGTATAAAACCGCATATTTCGACACTCACAACGTCCGTTAACATAGAACTATAAAATTTGGCGAGAAGCATTGTTTCAGAGTATACATAATTATAGGAATAAATCTAAAAACTGTACATTTTTATTTACAATACAAAAATACAGGGCCTCAAAATTCATAAAATATTGGTTCAAAATTCAAAGTGAGTAAATCGTATCATGTAAGGTATCATATAAAAAAACTTCATTAGCACATCCTAAAACGGTTTTTAATTATTTCAACAATGTGTAATTTTCAATTACGACGAGAAAAGTGAAAAAAAAAAAAACTTTTTTGTCGATGGTTATAGATATAGAGGTTATGGTTATAGATGGTTATAGGTATAGAAATTTTAACAACTTACTTCCCAATTTTGTAAAATTTTCTGGATTTGTACGGAACCCTCGATGTGCGAGACTGACTCGCACTTGTCCGGTTTTTTTTATTTGTTTAGGTTTGTACATTTAGCGTAGTAGTTGTAATATATAGTTAAGTCTATGAAATGTTATTTAAGTTTTGTGTTATTTAAGAAGCTATTAATGTATTGATATTGACTCACTACTACTACCACCGGTTCGAGTAAATACGACAAAATATGCCCGTTTACTCGAATCCGGTTTTTTGAAGCGCGTAATGTGGCGCGCGTGTAAGCGCGTATGCTGAAATGACCGTATACGCGCAGAAAAATGCGCTAATCTGAAACCGCTCTAAGCATGTATAGTTCCCCCAAAATAGTTACAAAAGCAAAGAGTAGGTAGTTTCGGTAAAAACAATAGCATTACCTATAGACTCTACAACAATGGCCGGAGCGAGAAAACCTAATTTACGACTTACCAAAGAAATAAAAGTAAGACACCTCTCGGAAAAACTATTTCGACAAATTTCTAGTAAGAGGAATTTCTGGATTAGAATTAAATGCCTGCTTTTTATTTGTCTCTACTTTTAAGAAATAGTTCTTTGAAGTATCCATTCTTCAATTTATTTCTTAGGATATAAGTTTAAGTACCCACTATTATCAGAATCTAAGGAATAGGCTTTTTTATTTTAGAAAATGTATGAAAACCGGACAATGTAAGTCAGAGTCGCACACTGGGGGTCCCGTACATATAACGGAAATTCACGAAACCAGGATCTAAGTCGCTAAAACCTGGGGCGAAGTTGTCATTGATATTAGAGGAAAATTATATATTCGTTAATTTGTCGTCATAAACTGAAAACTACACGTCTTAAAAATGATGAATGATAATATCTGTTTTAGCTTGTGATGATGAAGCTCTTTCATTTAATGATGATCTAAAAATAAGATATTTTGCTGCCACACCTTGCCTATGGCAGATATCTACTACAAGACAAGTAGTAGTAATTTGAAAACGGTACAATGGTCTAAGACCAGACTCTAACGGTGAAGGAAAACATCGTGAGGCAACCTGCATGCGTCCGTAGAAGAAATTCGACGGCGTATGTGAATCCACCAACCCGCACTGGGCCAGCGTGGTGGATATGGCCCAATCACCCTCCGTGGGTAGGCCTACGTCCTGCAGTGGACTATTAAAAAGGCTGGTACAGTACAGTACAGTGGTCTAAACTAGTTAGAAGTTCTCTTCTAATTTTCCTACTTTCATAAGTAATGCCTGCTATTGAACGCCTATGTTTTATTTTAGTTTGGTAAATAACTACGCTCACTCTTTTCATTATAACAGGTTTACATTTCAGATACTTATCCGAAATAATCACCATTTCTTCGGATAGCCTTTCACATTTTCCAAGAACGGAGAATGCTGTTAATGGGTTATTTACTCTGCCTTGAAGAAGATCAGCTCCGTTAACGAGGTTCTAGTAGATTACATTTCTTATTACCGGCTAGAATTTGACTACATCTTGTCTAGAGTTAAGCATATCAAGATGGTTCAATTCTTAATCATTTATTGCAACTTGTAACATTAACAAGCTGTTCTTAAGTTACATATGTTAGTTACTGATACATTTGACTCTATATGAGATGGTAATTTTACCGTTCTTTGTATTGAAACCGTTTAATTAATATCTTTACAACACATTTGCTCATAAAGTGGCTCTAATTTCACCGCAATTAGGTACATAATGACACCTGTAATCAAAATGTGACTTTTTCATTGCTATTATTCACAAGTGAGTTATAGAGTTTTTTTATTGTATTGGTTGAGTTGCTGTGTTCTTAAAAAAAGTTACGATACAGAAAAGATCGTGTTCAATAGGTAAAAATAAATTAATGTACCTATGCAACCTCATTTTATAGTCTATGGCCGATTGACATTGCGCGCGCATAAGAAAACTGATTAATTTTCCCCGCCATTTCGAAACATTTTTCACAACTCGTTTTCACTGTTGAAAATATTTTTTAGTATTATTTTATTCACAAGTGTGTTGAAAAACGTCGTATGTTACACGTGTGCTCTGTTCTCAATGGCGCCTCAGCGGTAATCACCATCATTACACACTTGTATCATAATGTACTATCAAAAATGTTGTCCTATCGAAATAAATATAATTATATTGATTTACTTTTGAGTGGAATACAGTTAATACCTATTATGTATGTGAAATTATGAATTAGATTGTACTACCTATATAATATAACATACAATATTATATTATTTTCAATTTCAATTGGTTACAATTTTACGTTGGTTTATATTTTACTATTATGAATAGGTGAAGATATTGTGAAAAACATTTTTGTTTGCTTGAAAGTTCTTTTCAAATTCTCAAATGCAGGTCAGTAATGCTATGTGTGTAATGTTAGTGAATTTATTAAGTCAGTCAACTTCCATGTATATAGCATTGAATATTCTACCAATATTAAGTATAAACGCGAAAGTTTGTGAGGATGGATGGATGGATGCATGGATGGATGGATGGATGGATGGATGGATGTACGGATGTTTGTTACTCTTTCACGCAAAAACTACTGAACGGATTGAGATGAAACTTTGCAATAATATAGCTTATATATCAGAATAACACATAGGCTATAAATTATAATGATGTTGCGTCAAAAATCATAATATCATGTGGGCGAAGCCGCGGGTAAAAACTAGTATCTAATAAAATTTAAAATAATAAACATTCCGCGTTCAGAATGATGCGTAAAATATTTTTATGTAGGTAACTATGTAGTACGATCCACGAACTAAAATTATAGGTACACTGAATAAGATTTTATTTTTGGTTTTATAGTGTTGTTAGTTTTGGGTTTTTGTTTAATTTTATCCTTGTCCTAATAAATAGCTGTCTATTGTCTATTCGCGTCGCAATCTCAACGTATCTTGTATTTTTTTGTGGAAACGTTGAGCTTAGAATAAGTAACTTTTACTCGTACGACATAAAGCTTACCACTTCGTTACGCTTTGTTTACTCTTAGCATCAAATACCACACACATTATCAAATAGAAATATCCTTTCAAAATAGACCCCTTTTCCTTAAAACATAAAGTCGAAAATTCTATATCAAATATGCCTTTTAGGTTTGTCGTTACAGCAAATTTGCAAACTACTTTTCTTGTTTGAGGGTCGAAAGCCGATCCTAAACTAGTTCCACTTAGGATGAGATTCCACCGAAGGGGAATAGAGCTAGGCGAAACGAAGTTCGTGACTCCACTATATAAACGCCATATTTGCATATCGAGCTGTAATTTGTACTAACTTTGCTCAGCAAATATTGAATTACAGTTTAATTTAATATACTATGTAGTACTTCCTTATTAATTTTATATATTTTATACTAGTTATTTACCCGCGGCTTCGTCCGCATGTTATTTTGATTTTTGACGCAATATCATTATAATTTATAGCCTATGTGTTATTCTGATATATAAGCTATTATTGCAAAGTTTCATCTCAATCCGTGCAGCAGTTTTTGCGTGAAAGAGTAACAAACATCCATCCATCCATCCATCCTCACAAACTTTCGCGTTTATATTATTAGTAGGATAGGATTTCTAATTACACAAACATAAAAAAAACATTTTCATGTATTGTACTCTAAATAAGTATTAAAACTAACCTACTTAAAATGATATATCTACTGAAGACACCAAAACTTTTACTAAAATATAACTAACCGAAAAATAATGAAATTAAACTGAAATGCAAAAGCTAATCTAAGCTTGTTTGGGGAACATTTGTGTTATTATGAATTTTATCAAAATTTATGGCATTTCTGAAATAAGCTCACAGGCTGCAATGCTCTGCATCGCATATCTCCACTTTGGTGGAGTATAGGCCTAATGTAAAAGTAGTAAAACACAAAAATAGTATGTTTTCTCTAGGTTTGAAGGGTTTTTTCTTATACATTTGTGCCTAAACACTCAGACAAGATTAACGTAAGTCGCTAACCGGGGTAATAGCGTAAAAACGAAGAGGCCTAGAGTAAATTAAGTTCGTAAAGGACGGGTAGCTCTCCTATACGAACTTAATTTACTCTAGGTAGGACTCTTAAGGTGGCTTAAAAACTCTAACGCGAAGTCAGAGTTTTTAAGCCACCTTAAGGCCTCTGACATGGTTAAACGGTTATAACAGCCGAGTCCTACAATTTAATGTGTCCTCCGAGCCACGGTAGCGCTCAGTTGTGAAAACCACCCGTGGTCACTTATCTGCAGACTGACCAGTGAACGTGCCGAATGTTGCTTAACTATGGTGATCGCTAACACACCTACCATACAATTAGTCCGGTTGAACTACTGACACTTTTCAATGACAATAGTACGGTTCTAACTAAGCACCGGACTATCGACACCCTCCAGTAGCATTACTCCGGTAGTTAGTGAGCGGTAAGCCTAGTCTTAAAAGTAAATTAAAAAAATGGCTTGTCGAGCAATCTTTTTATAGATACGATGAATTTTATAAGTGTTTGACATGATTAATTTAATTTTATTCGCATTTCTTTGGATTTATTTTGACAATCGTAATTTTATTATTAATTTCCACTTATTGATTTTTTATAACATTGTTTGCATTATTATTATTTGATTTTAAATTTTTATTGAAGCTTGTAATTTAAATTTAATACATCATTGTATTCAATGTTGTTTATCTATTATATAAAAGGCTTCCCTGAGTGACTGACTGACAGACAGCCTACAGCCCAAACCGCTAAAGATATAACGTTGAAATTTGGAATATAGGTACATTGTACTACGTAATGGAGCACTAAGGACGAAAATTTTGAACTTTCCACCTCTAAGGGGGTAAAACGGGCCCTTTTCGTTTGTATGTAACTTTTTATTCCCTGTACCGATTGATTTGAAACTTTCTATACATGCTATCTAAACAAAATAAAAGTTACATTTTTTCCTGTTTTTCCGAATTTTCCTCATCTAAGGGGTCAAATAAGGTCCCAAAGTTGGTGAAAAAAGCGTCAATTACATCGAACCAGCTGAACGGTTATGGTTGAAAATTGGTATGAAGGAGGCACACAGCATGTTTTAATACAGGAAATAATAAAATCCAGGAAAATCTACAAGGTTCCTTAGGGATACGCAAAATTAATAAGTTTAGGCTGCAGCCCAAACCGCTGAAGATATGAGCTTGAAATTTGGAATATACGTACATCGCACGATATAATGAAGCACTAAGGATGAAAAACATACCCAACTCTAACTTACGGGGTAAAACGGGCCCTTTTTGTTTGCATGTAACTTCTTATTCCCTGTACCGATTGACATGAACTTTGTATAGATGCTTTTGAGACTAAATAAAAAATATGGCTGTACCTGTTTTTCTGAATTTTCCTTAAAAAATCCTTAGGGGTCAGATACGTCCCAAAACTTCAATGCGCTTTTTTAAATAATGTAGTATTTAAAATAGGATTATGATAATGATTGTTAATCTTTAAATGGGGCAAAATGGGTCCCCAAAAGTTTACGATTTTTTTTTATTTTGTGAGCCAATAGTCTTAAGCTTAGCGCACATATAGATCAATATAGGTATTTTACTATGGGATCAACCCTGACAAGCGAAAACTACCTACATTTTCCATACATTTTCTCGCGGGTCGATGAACTTTTTGTGTTGAACAGCTGATTTTATTCACGTGCTTTTGGGGTTGGTACCATTGTAAAAGTTAATCAAATTATGAGCATAATAGAATCCTAGAACATGCCTGACTAGAATTACGACTTGTGTGCCATTTTTTCATTTGCCTGGAAAATTAAATATCTAATAACTTAATGAAACATGTCGAATACCTGTACCGGCCTTAATTAATAGTGCACTACTGAAAATAGGTACTACGGATAGCACTACGGATAATAGAAACAGGTGGGTCTTAAGATGATTGACATTTTTATTTTTACTTTAACAATTTGACATTTTATTGCGTATATACTACTTATACTGACTGACTGACGAAAATCTACCAAATTGGATAGATTTGGTAGGTTTTCGTCATTCATACTACTGGCACCGTGTTGTGTTTACTTGTTTTTAATGTATGATGCAGGTACCAAATTGTAATGTAATTTAATTAATTAATGTGGATAAGTGTAAATTGATGATTTATTTATGTAAGCAATTGATTTTTTTTTTGTTAAGTGTTTACCATTGTGTAGATTTTTATTGACTTCTCAAAAGTGTGTCTCTGACACCCATTTGTTGAATAAATGAAATGAAATGAAATGAAATGAAATGAACATGGACAAGACGAAAGTCATGTGTAATTCCCATGTTTTACCTACACCCGATTTCTGTTGGAAACTCGGTTCTTGAAGTCGTTGACTCGTATGTCTACCTAGGACTAGAAGTCCAGGTTCAGGTCCAGTAGGTCCGACTTCAACAAAGAGGCCAATCGCCGAATTCAAGTAGCCCAACGAGCTATGGAGAGGGCTATGCTTGGAGTCTCTCTGCGAGGTCGAATCATTAATGAGGAGATCCGTAGAAGAACCAAAGTTACCGACATAGCCCAACGGATTGGCAAGTTGAAATGGCAATGGGCAGGGCACATAGCGCGGAGGGCTGATGACCGTTGGGGTCGAAAAGTTCTCGAGTGGAGACCATGTTCCGGCAAGCGCAGTGTAGGACGTCCACCCACAAGGTGGACGGATGACCTCATTAAGACCGCAGGATCGCGCTGGATGCAAGCAGCTTCCAACCGGTCTTATTGGAGATCCATAGGGGAGACCTATGTCCAGCAGTGGACGTCCTGCGGCTGATGGATGACTGAAAATAGGCCTATCCGCGAAGGGTAATTGGGCCATATCCATCACGCCGGCCGAGCACGGGTTGCTGAATTCACAAACAACATTGATTTTTTCTACGTTCGTACAGGTTGCCTCAATGTTTTCCAGCAATGAGAAGTGAAATTTCTTACATAGTTACTCATACAATTATTATTATTGGCTCCCTCGGTTGCTCAATGATTTGTGACCCTGACTCCTGGGTCAAAGAGGCGTGGGATTGATTCCCACCCAGGGCAAATATTTATGTGATGATCATATGTGTTTGCTCTGTGTCTGGGTTTTATTAATGTATTTTTATTTATTAACACTTTCTTGCACACCATTTGTACAAAAGGAGGACTTAACGCTAAATAGCATTATCAGCCAGTCAACCTACATGTATATGTAGTATATCAGTCTCTGCCAGCCAAATCACAAACTTTGCTTAGTTTGGGATCAGAGACCGTGTGTGTTAATTTCAGAAATTCGGCAATTTATCATCCAAAAATTCACGTACTCCGTAATAAGCTTTAGATACAAGTAAATTAAATAACCAAATACTGAGGCAATTCTGGCTAAGCCGTAGGCTTTATTTTGCAAGTAATACAATAATAGGCTCAGTTATGAAGACGCCATAGTAAATATAATAACAACATAAAAAGTGTTCTCTCTATCGAATGCTTAAAGTGAAAGTGAAACAGATATAATTATGATAATTAGCTATTATAATTACGATGGCGCATTCATAATCAAGCCTAATGCGGGCTTAACCACGAGCTACTATTATTTTAAGTAAGTGCCAAGAAAACGCGGGCCAAACTGTGGGTTTTTATCATTTTAAGCAGTTACGAAAATAACGCAGGCCAGACCGTGGGCTATTATCATTACAAGTAATACAAAAACGCAGGCCAACGGCATGCTATTATAATTTTAAGGATTTATTAAGACAACACGGGCCAGACCGCGAACTATTAGATATTATTATAAGCAAATGCCAAGATAACGCGGGTTGAACCGCGGGCTGTTATTTTAATTAAGTATGTATTAAAACAACGTGGGCCAAACTGTGGGTTATTATCATTGTAAGTAATACGACAATGCAGGCCAAACGGCAAGCTTTTATAATTTTAAGCAAGTATTAAGACATCTCAGTCCATGCTGCGTGCTATAAATAACCATCTTAAGCAAATACTAACAATACGCGGGCCAAACCGTAACCTATTATCATTATAGGCAAATACTGTTACAATTTTGACCAAACCGTGGGCATTATCCTTGCAAGTAATTTTAAGCAAGTATTAAGACAACGCGGCCCAAATCGCGGACTATTAGATATTATTATAAACATGTACAAAGACAACGTAGATCAAACCGCGGGCTATATTCATTTTAAGTAAGTACCTATGTACTGAGACAACGCGGGCGAAGCCGTGGGTTTTAAGCTAGTGTATACATATAACTATAATATTATGACGTGTAAATTGACATTTTATCATCAAATAACTTATGACTTAGTCCGGTTGACCGAACTACTAAAACTATTCAATTGCAATAGTTCGGTTTTAACTAAGCACCTAACTACCTATACCGCTTTAGTAGCAACAGGTAGGCAAATAAACTAATCGTATCTTATCATATTCAAACTTACTTACTTTATAGTAGTGTAGAGTAGGTCGTTAATTTAAGTACCAAAATAGTTATTAAAACAACGGATTTATTACAAAATAAAACGTTATAATTATGTTAAGATTGAAACGTGTTTCTATTTTAAAAATTCTATAGTTTAAACATACGCACGTTCTTACGATAAATTACCGTGACCAATTCACGTACAATGTAAACGTACGTTTTAATCTACTATAGACTAAAATTGTCGTTGTTATCGTACGCGAGCATCAGCATTTGTAAGAGTACGCTGTTTTTTTAACCGACTGCCGAAGGTTATTGTTATTATCGTAAATTTCTTTATTTCTACGTACCTTCCAAAAGGCTAGATGGATTTCGACAAATAAAGTAACGATAGATTTGGCTCGAAAACTCAACGGCCCTAGATAAGTATTTAAAAAAACCGGACAAGTGCGAGTCAGGCTCGCACACCGAGGGTTTCGTACGATCCAAAAAAATTTCTGCGACTATAATCATCGACAAAAAAGTTTTTTTTCACATTTCTCGTCATACATCGTAAATTACACGTTGTAAAAAAATCCTGTTTTAACATGTGCCAATGAAGCTCTTTTATTTGATACCATGATACGATTTACTCACTTTGAATTTTAAACCCATATGTTGTAAATCTAGACCCTATTTTTTGTGATTTAAATAAAAATTTACAGTTTTCAGATTTATTCCTGCATATATGAGTACTCTGACACAATGCTTCTCGCCAAATTTCATAGTTCTATGTCAACGGAAAGTACCCTGTAGGTTTTGGTTTTTGTGAGTGTCAAAATATGCGGTTTTAAACGACATAAACGGCTCTCACATTTTTACACGATAACTGAGAAGTTTTTCTTTTACACAATTGCAAGAGACCATAGATATACGTACATAGTTTAAATTTCAACTCAATATCTTTACGCGTTCCCGAGATAATGAGTCTTGACATCCACACAGACGGACAACAAAGTGATCCTAGCGGGGTTCCGTTTTTTTCCTTTTGAGGTACGGAACCCTAAAAATACCAAAATGTATTTTGGCTCCAAATTTGAATTAGTTCAATACTATTTAATCTATCCATCCATCAACCATAGGACGTCCACTGCTGGACATAGGCCTCCCCTAAGATCTCCAATAACACCGGTTTCTAGCGGCTTGCGGCGTGACCCTGCGGTCTTAATGAGGTCATACGGATCTTCTCATTTCTGATTCGATCTCGCAGAGAGACTCCGAGCACAGCCCTTTCCATAGCTCGTTGTACTACTTGGAGCTTATTAATAAGGCCCATAGTAAGAGACCACGTTTCAGTGCCATAATGTCATCACTGGCAACACACACTATCAACTTGAGACACTGAGTTATTCCAGACAAGAAAATGTTACTTACGCAATTTTCCGAACGAAACCAAACGACAAAAAATTATACACGAGTATAAAATTGACTAATTATATAAAGTATGTAGGTACACCTAATTCCTGACAACTAAGTCCATTTTAGTTTGTAGCAATAAAAACGCAGACTTTCTCTCGATTTATCTTGCTAAAACCACAGCCCGGACACTCCGCGATTCTTCATACAAAATCTGCTGTCTTACGCACACAACAGTACATTTTACTCACAGACACTACACATACGCACGAACGCTACACGGGTATTTGTGTGTAGAACGCCTATGGTTGTCAACGACCCATGTCGACCGTATGAATTGTAATTCTGACTTACCAAGAAGTTTTGTGAGTACTGATACGATGTACTAGCCGCTGCAGGTTTCACATACAATCGTACATACACTTATTTCGATGAAATCACTCATTTACCTACGTAGAACATAACCAAAACACGGCACTGTTACGAAATTCCCTTAATTTTCTCACATATTGTTGAAGTATCCAGTAATATGAACACGCACACACACGATTATGTATATTTGTAAAATCATCCCATAATTTAAACAAAAGATATACCTAGTAATTAACGATTAAGTAAATCACGCGCGAAACGCACCGACCGATGGCCAACTGAGGGAAGTCCCTAATTTCATACACCTACGCTAGTGAGGCCCCTCACTGGTTAAATAGCGGTTGCGGGATCGTTGCTGGTTTTTATAACTGTTTCTGGCAATGTTTCCGAATAATTGCAAAAAAATTTTTTTAACCCTTGATGCAAAAAAGGAGGTTCTAAAAGTTTATCACAATATTCTTAGTAGCTTAACATATATCAAAGAAGATATAATAATACTACGTACAGTACATGTCTTGTGCCAGTGTGATGAGAATCCAGAATTTTAAACGGTATTTTTTCGGTGTCCCTGTCGTCTTTTTAGAATATAATATCAGAATTTTAGGCATATTTGCAGAGGTCGTTTTTTTTCAATAAATATTGATATTTTAGGAAAAATCTTAGTAAAAAGATTTTTTGAGAATGTCTAGAAGATTTTTTTGTAAAAGGTATAATTGGTTTGATGACAAAAAAATATAAATTAGTCCGTTAGATAGATAATTATTAAATAATATTTGACACGATTTTTTTCTGATGTCTATTAAGTAGCACTAAATATTTATTCAAAACAATGATTTAAAAATTGTTAATGATATAGCTCGTTGAGGTATGATTAAGGACAGGGCGGGCTCAGGACGGCCGCGGACGTGGGCCCGTACAACGCACGTTCAAAACATTTTGTCTTATGTAAATCATCTCCGCGAAAAGCAAAAATAAAAAAGAAAAGTATAACTCCCTACTCCCGAACTTGGACAAGGTTTATCTTTGTCATTTATTGTGAGATTAACAAAATCTAATTCTTTATGTATGAAAAAATATTTAGTATTAGTATTTATGTAGAAAAAATAACTACAAATTATAGGACTGTACATATTAACTCAATGTTATATACATGTTCGTTTATTTACAGAAAATATACAAATACAAATTAGCACTTATCTACTAGGTATGTATGTGTTAACGCGAAACAATACATTGCATATCGATACCGATATTCTGTAACAGTTGCGTTACGATGATAACTAGTATTTTCACGCCCATGGCAACTCTATCTGTGATCAGCACGACGAGCGAACGAGAGATTATGCGCGCGAGTAGCGGCGTTACGTACGTTATGTTGCATTACGAATTCTCTATCAGCATTGAATTAGTTCCCAATTTTGACCGCGCGCAGAATTATCTTGGCGTACTCTACGACCGATCCGCCATACTTTCATGCGGAAGTGAGCTAGATGCGAAATAAATTTACAAAAATGAATATCATTCTAGTGCTAAAGTATAATGAATTCATAATAATTTGACAGCACTAAGAATAAGAATAAGAATAAGAATAAATTTATTTCGTGACCAGAATGTTGTTCCTTAAGCTAATTTTACTTAAATAAACTAGATTATTATTTATTACTTAAAATTTCTAAATACATGCATTAATTAAAATTTATTGTTGATTAAATGAATTAAAATTAAATCGAATTGGGTACATGTCTTAGGGTTAATTATGAAAGATTTTATATTTAAATCGTATTTAGCTAGTTGTGAAGCACTAGCTTCCACGGTAGGATTCCCTGTGTTTGTGGAAGCTAGTTCTCTTCAGGGATGATTTGAAATAGAGGGTTAGTAGGAGTGCATGTTTAATAGTGTAATTGCTGGTGAGTTGTATGATCACGAGAATAATTATTATATAATAGTTCGTGTCAACGTTTTCAGTATTGACATTTGTTAAATTGATTTAAAGGATACAGTGATTAGGTACTAGTTTGTAGGGCGAAGCATTTCTTCGGTGCTTTTATAACTGAGTGTAAGAAGGTATTTTTTAATTTTGTTTTTACATTTGTATGCAGTGTCATTAACTATATTCAGCTTTTTGTTTAGTTGGGCATAGATAAAGCTTCCAAGAAAGTTATAACATTTTTGTCCTAATTTAGTTTTAGTGTTAGCCACTTCCCATCTGAAGGTACGTTTAGATTTGCAGATATGTAATGCTATTTTATGAAATTTACTAGCGCATGCCAAAATAAAAAGCTGTCGAACTCGTAACTGTTTTGTGTCCCGGTATAGCTCATCAGTAGGGTACCTGAAAGGTTTTTTGTGGGCTACCTTGAGTAGAAGCCTTTGTGCACGTTCCACTTTTATTAAATAAGTGCTGCAGGCTGCACCCCAGGATGTAATGCAATAGCTTAAAACAGATTTGCATAACGCATTGTACACCACATCGACGGTTCCACTGTCTGCTACGGCTCTAAGCTTTTTGAATACAAACAGAACTTTCCTTAGGCGGTTACTCATCACTTGTATATGTTTTGTCCAAGACAGTAATTCATCGATAAAGACACCCAGATATTTTATCTCTTTAACCTGTTCTAAAGTCGGACAGTTACAGGAACATTGTTGGTAGTAACTGTCGCTGCAAGTGTGTAGTTGGATACAGAGAGGATAAAGAGGGGCTGAACGGCTAGAAACTCTAAAAGCCATTATTTTGGTTTTCGAAACGTTAAGCGTGAGTAGATTTCTTTGTAGCCAGGTTGCAACGTCACGCAGGCCTTTATTTGCGGCATTTGAAACTGCATCCCACTTACGCGCATGAAATACTATTGCAGTGTCATCCGCAAATGCAAATATTTTTGCATGAGCAATTTCAAGTTGACACAGGTCATTTATATAAGCTAAAAATAACATTGGACCCAGCACGCTTCCTTGAGGAACTCCATAGGCTACTTCTTCAAAATCACTACACAAACCATTGATTTTCACCCGCTGTCTGCGACCAGAAAGGTAAGATCTGAACCAATTGAGAGCAACACCGCGAACGCCTAATTTTTCTAACTTTTTCAGAAGGATAACTCGTGACACGGTGTCGAACGCTTTGGCTAGGTCTAAAAATGCGGCGATGCATCGTTGCCCTGAGTCCAGTTTGCTAGCTACATGGTCAACTAGAGAAGAGACCGCGTCCTCTGTGGACTTCGATGAGCGAAAACCAAATTGGTTGGATGAGATAATCTTTTCATTCTCTAAAAAGTTGATAAAGCTTTTGGCGACAACTTTTTCCAGAATCTTTGAAATTGCCGTGAGGAGGGAAATAGGACGATAATTTGAAGCTTGTTTTGTGTCACCTGCTTTATATACTGGGCTTACGTTAGCTTCTTTGAAAGATTCTGGAAAGACTCCCGCTTCTATACTTAGGTTGCAAATAAATGCAATCGGAGCAGATAAGACATGTTTTGCAGACTTCAGTAATGAGTTGGAAACAGCATCGCCACCAGGGGCAGATTGAGCTTTAAGTGATGATATTATTTTTTCTATCTGTGCAGGATGTGTTGGAGCCAAGAACAACGACTTTGCGGGAGAAGTGGGTAGTGTTACTGAATTTGCAAGTTCAATTTCAGATGTCTTAATAGATTTGAGAATATCTGTTGCTAAAGTTTCCCCAACAGTGGCAAAGTAGTGATTTACGTCATTTAAAGCTTGTTTTGGAGTAGAAGTGGAATTTAGTAAATCATTGCTTTTAGCTTGAATAGATTTTATGTTGCAGACATCTTTTATCGACTTCCACAGCTCTTTGCTGTTGCCAATATTCGATTTTATTTTGTTACAGTCGTATTCATTCTTTAAATTTTGTAAGATATTATTACAATAGTTTCTATAGGTTTTGTATTTCTTTGTTAATTCTAAGTCATTAGGGTTCTTTTTTAGTTTGTTTTGTAGCAAGTCTCTCTTTTTCATGCACTTAATTAGGCCTGGTGTGATCCAGTCTTTTCTTATGAACTTAGAGTTCCTAATTGTTCTGCTAGTTTTGTGGTTTACGACTGTGGTGTTTAAGATATGCACAAGTTCACTAACAGCTTTATCAGGATCAGTGTGATTGTAAAAATTGTCCCAGTTGAGTTTCTCTAAATCCTTAGTAACATTTGTGTAGTCTATACTAGTAAGTTGTCTTTCAGTATCTTTAAATTTTGGCATCTCTGGTATAGAAACTAAGACTGTATCGTGGTCAGTTATGCTGCTTTCACAAACTAAGGTAGTTGGTTGGCAATAACTTTTGATCATAGCATGGTCAAGGCAGGAGGACTCACGTGTAGGAAGTTGGTGGCCGGCTATATAGCCTTGACATGCAAGTAGATCTAGGTACTCTTCTGCTTTTTTCTGTACAGAAGTATTTTGATGGCTTGGCGTTAAATCTATGTTCATATCACCCATAATTATCGACGTTCTGTGACCTTTCATTTCGACTAATACCTTTTCCAGAGAAATCAGGAAACTATTTATACTAGTGAAAGAAGGTGATCTGTACACAGCTAGTATTGAGAATTCGTTGGCTATTTTAATTAAGAGACCTGTAGATTCGATCAATGGGGGCTCTGTGATGCTTACCGGAAGACCAACTTTCGTCAAGACTACCACTCCGTCATTTTGGTTATGATTTCGCTTGGTGTATGTACAACAGTAATTATCTAAATTGATACCAGTAAAAGTATCATCTAACCAGCATTCTGTAAAAATAATAACATGAGGTAAGAACTTGAGCCGAGCAAGAAAAACAGTAAATTTATCGAAGTTCGCGCTGCGTATGCTACGAATGTTTTGCGTAATAATTATGAATTGTTTTTTATTTATTTCTAGGTCAAAATAAGATAAGCACTGTAACTAAAAGTAAGCGATTTATTTTATTTGAAACAAATTATCATGAGAAAGGAACTAAATTTGAATGACATAATTTTTATAACAATATTATCTACCTACTAAAAGTAAATAAGGTACCTTATTTTATCTTTAGGGAAATAATGAAATGATATCTTGTCGCGAATTGTTGTAGAACAGCCATAAACAGCACACGTCTTCCCCATTATAAGTCTGTATTTTTTGTAGTCGAAATCACCGGCCTGTGCAACCCGCGCGCCGAGTGAATTTGACGAGTCCTGACGCGGGGTGGAAGTGAGGAAGACTCAAACGGGTGGGGGGTAACGAGTGGCCGTTCTATACGTAGTATTATTATATCTTCTTTGCTAAAACTTACTAAGGCTATATACCTAAACCTCTATTACTCCAAATAGTCCTATAAAGAGGTTACCAGACAAATTTAGTTACCGAACAAAAACACAAAAGGGTCCGAAGGCTGCGCTCTAGTTTCTATTAACTTTGAATAAAAAGAACAAAATAATATTTGTTTGTAGTTTTGCGGTCGAAGTTATGAATATTTTCGTGAACCTACGGCGGATTTGATGAAAGTTTTAACCGACAAAAATATCTTCCTTTCTTTGGTACACGTGCTTGGTTTTTCCGGCAGATTGCTCAGCAAACAGAGCTACTTTTTTTTTAAATATATACGGCAAGTCTAAATTAGATTATTATTACTTACCTTTAAGGGTCTGTGGATGATCCAATTTCTTTATGTAGTAGTAGTTTAAGTATGCAGTTATAGCTGAATTATGTAGTAATGGATTATGTTGTAGATAATAAAGGCACTTGCGCTATTTTTAAAAAAAAGTATACCTTAAGATTAAGTTTGTTTCTTTTCCAATTGCGAATCGATTAACATATTTTTTAAATTGGATTAGAATAAAAAATGATGTTGGATGGTTTCTTTTTTCATAAAATTTCATTTAAAGATCACACAATACATTATGATCTGTGTTATATAAGTCTAGATGGGTTATTTATTAGAATTACCTGTCATTTGGTCAGTCATACATAAATAAATATGATCAATTTGATAGACTGTGTCCCGTGGTTTCATCTACTTTATTCACTGTGAGAATAAATTAAAATTGGATGTTATTTTGTAAATTAATTCATTTAAAAATAACACCATCATGCAACCCTCCTTTGAAAAAAAAATTAAAAAATTGCTGTTCCGTAATTTTTAGTCTAAAACCAATGAACTGTATATACCTACAGGTCGATGTCCAAACAAATTATAGTCAATAGTCAATAATTATATGTATAACTAACCAAAACACTATTCCATGAATTCAAGGGAGTTATCGACCTGAGTCAACAACTCCCTAGTTAATCAAACCTCCGCAAAGTGCATTCTGCCCAATATGCCAGTCATTTATCAAATCAAAAATAATAGCTTATGAACAAATCTCGAAATGATCTTATAATTACATTTTAGAGTTTGAGATTTCGGGGTTGATCCCATAGTAAAAAAAAAATCATAATGATGCATACATACACTTGTATGCAACTCTATTTTTTTTGGTCATACTTAGCCCAGCTATCTATATTTTGCACTAGGCGAATCACATGAGATCAAAAAAAATCTAGCAAAATATAACATTCAACACTTAAAATTAATTACACATTTAAAAAGTTTCGACTACCAACAAATGTATTTTCTAAGAAAAACATTTTATTAATGTAAGTACTGGGTCATTTATTAATTCAAGCCTACATATAATTATATATAGATCTATTGTAAAAGTTGGTTCTTATGATGAGTAGGTACAATGATATTCTAGAAAATTTCCATTGTCTAGAGAAACACCTAACGTAAGCCGTAATTTTTTTATTATATTGTAAAAAAACAACATAATCAAAATAACAAAATAAATTTCGTGGCGTAGAACGACAAACCAGACACATAGACGCAGCTGGAATTCACCATACCACTCTCTTTTTTTACCTCCCGATGAATTTGCTCTATATTTCTCCATCGCTTTGCTCTATTTCCATTCTAAATCTGACATTTACATGCCATCAATTACACTAACATACAAAACGTAAAATAAAGATAAATGCATCGGCTGCGTGTTAAAAATTTATTATTTGAGTGCAAAGAGTGGTGGAACGTGACACTATGTGAAAAAGTTGCAGCACTTCATCACTTTGTCGGCACGTAACTTTGATACCGAAATATTTTTGTTATTTATAGTTACGCATATTAATTGGAGTAATGGAAGCCGTGGGGGTTAAAATGGTGGGGGTTAGTAGCACACGCCTCACGACCGTGAAGTCATAGGTTCAAATCTCACTCCTGTACCAATGATTTCTTTGGAACTCAAGTACAACATTTCACACAATTAGCTTTTCGGTAAATGAAAACATCGTGAGGCAATCTGCGTACGTAAGCAGCCACGCCGCATATATTGACTAAGGTGTAGAGTTTGACAGAACTCTGGTCTTGTCTTGGCTA
This sequence comes from Hypomecis punctinalis, assembly GCA_949316475.1. NCBI lineage: Eukaryota > Metazoa > Arthropoda > Insecta > Lepidoptera > Geometridae > Hypomecis > Hypomecis punctinalis. The sequence continues at coordinate 1,987,940 of OX438798.1, forward strand.
AAATGTTATTGTTGGATTTCATTTCTTTTTGTAGATTATTTATTACAAGATGTACTTTTATAGATTTTCAGATTTAACACTAGCGGAAGTCTTATACCTACTATCTTTTATTCCCCATTGTTAAGGGTTGGGGATGATTTACATAAAATCCTGAAATCACTAGTTCATAGGGTTGGGGGGTAAAATTTCGAAGTTTTAGATTTTTTCTTTGTAAATGAGTGATAGTCTACTTTGATGCCAAATATCAGGTTTCTAGGTCATGTGGAAGTGGGATAGGTATTTTATCTATAAGTGAGTGAGTGTCAATGAAACCCCAGTTTTTAAACGTTAATATATAATTAACTGTTCCAGCAAAATTAATGAAATTTTGTATTCTAAACAAACTTAAGAACTTTAATAAATATTCTAATTTTCATAAGGGGTAAAAAGTGGTTATAGCCGTGGTGGTCAAGAGGTAGTGCCACCCGCCTTACAATCGTGAGGTCGTGGATTCAAATCCCCGGTCCCGGTACCAATGAGTTCTTTGAAATTTATGTTCGGAATTTCACACCACTGACTTTTCGGTGAAGGAAAACATCGTGAGGCAACCTGCATACGTCCGTAGTAGAAATTTGATGGCGTATGTGAATCCACCAACCCGCACTGGGCCAGCGTGGTGGATATGGCCCAATCACCCTTCGTGGGTTGGCCTACGTCCTGCAGTGAACTATTGAAAAGGCTGGTACATGTACATGAAAAAGTGGTTCGAAATGCGTCATCAGTCCCATTTTCTTTGTCTTGGCTGGATACGTTGCCGCGTGTCTACATAATCAGAGTTTCTCTGAGAGATCGAATAAAAATGAGATTTGCATAAGAAACAACGTGACCGATATAGCCCAGCAGATTAACAAGCTGAAATGGCAACGGGCAGAGCACAAAGTGCGTAGAACAGATTTTTGATGAGGCAGCAAAGTTCTCGAGTTAAAACTACGTACCGGAAAGCGCAGCGTTGGATATTACTCGCCAAGATGGGGTGATGATTTATTCAAGACCGCAGGAACATGCTGGAATGCTGAACAACTTATACTATGGAACCAACCTCTAAATAGCGGACTTCTAAAGTCGCTGCAATTTGGAAAGTAACACTTTATAACTAAAAAGTGTCAATCAAAAATCCTACTAACACACTTCTAAATTGCCAAAAAAATTAAACGCTCAAAAATAATTATATTGAGTTTAAGAGATTAAAATAGAGTAAAAAACAAGTTTGGTGAATGATATAATCTTATAGGTCATTCACATGATTTATTCGCGTCCTTGCTAAATAAAACTGGCTTGCTCATCTGTTGTCTACCTCGTTTACTGATTCACCGTTGTCTCCTGGATTTACTTACCATTTTAAATTATCTTTCTCATGTTACTAATCTGGACTGGTTATCAGATGGGTGAAGATACCTCTTTTTAAGGTTCCGTACCCAAAGCCGTGGTGGTCTAGAGGTAATGACACCCGCCTTACAATCGTGAGTTCGGGGGTTCAAATCCCGGTTCAGTACCAATGAATTCTTTGGGTTTTATGTACGGAATTTCACACCACTGGCTTTTCGGTGAAGGAAAACATCGTGAGTCAACCTGCATATGTCCGGAGAAGAATTTTAATGGCGTACGTGAATCCATCAACCCGCACTGGACCAGCGTGGTGGATACGGCCCAATCACCCTTCGTGGGTAGGCCTACGTCCTGCAGTGGACTATTATAAGGCTGATATAGTACAGTACAGTACCCAAAGGGAAAAAACGGGACCCTATTACTAAGACTTCGCTATCCGTCCGTCTGTCAGTCTGTCTGTCTGTCAACAGGCTGTATCTCATGAATCGTGAGCTGGACCGTTGAAATTTTCACAGATAACGTATTTCTGTTGCCGCTTTGACAACAAATACTAAAAAGAAAAAATATATATATAAGGGCTCCCATAGAACAAACCTGAGTTTTTGGTCGTTTTCCGCTCAATATTAATGACGGTGACAGGTAGATGCTTAAAATATTCACAGAATATTTAGTTGTGTATAGTTGTATACCCTTCAAAAATAAATAATAAAATATTACGGAGGGCTCCCATACGGTTATCAATATGGAATGTCAGAGAAAAATGCCAAGTCCATGCATACGGACCCGTCGTGCGCGAGTACGACTTGCACTTGGCCGATATTTTAGCCGATATCTAGATTGTAACCATACAAGCACACAAAAAGGTTTCTTAGGTATACGATAAATGGATATTTTACCCACATCTTGACAAATACTTATATAAAATATTATTTATATTAACGGTTAATACCTATCTCGATCGATTTCTCGAAATTGGCTCAAATGTCAGACACCTTTATAGCTTTATGTCCATTTGCTAATGTAAAATATTTATAAACGGAGAGACGGCCTTGAAAGGTTAATTATTATACAATTATGCTAAGCAGGATATGCGCTAATATTTGTTTGTAAGCTCTGACCTAATAGCAAAGTTTGAGTAAGAAATATGCGATTTAATAAATAAGGACATATTGGATGCATTAAAACTAGTATTGCCATAATTTGTAGTGCCAACTAGCATTGTTGTAGAGTGATATGACCGACAATGGACCACAAATCAGCTTACAGCGCACGCAAGTTTAGCTCTGAGCAAAGTGTGGAGGGGATGGCTACGCATGTATTTAGTATAGCAGTCACAGCGCAGCCATACCCTCCACACTTTGCAAAACTAAGCAATGCTTATGATATGGCTGCCAGAGACTGATATACTACATATATTTATTTTTAAACACATACTTATATAGATAGTAGCTAAATAGCACCCAGACACAGAGCAAATACCTATACCTATTCATCACATTAATATTTGCCCTGGGTGGGGATCGAACCCACGCCTCTTTGATCCAGAAGTTAGGATCACTTACCACTGAGCCACCGAGGCAGTAAATAACCGAAATGAAACACTACGCCTGATATAGAATATTGAAGAAGCATACTTTGTCGGATTTTATGCGGTTACTTGTAACGTATTTCAATTAAAACACGTGAATTGTAGCTACCAAGCATTCGTTCACTGATAAATAGGGTTCCGCGAAGGTTACTCAAAACTTTACAAGCCAAACTAAAAAAGCTTTACTTTGAATGAGAGCTTTGAACCCTTATTTTTACTATTTTCTGTTACAAATTCAGTAAATCTTACCGCTCAATAAACAGGTTTTAACTAAATGTAAACATCAAAGGCAAAAGTATTGTTTTAAATTACCCAAACGAATGCTTCGAGGAATCCAAATAACACAAAAAAAATAGTTTAATAGAGGGTCCTACTAATTTAATGAATACAAAGGCGACTTATAATCGTGAATTACAAGCTGAAAAATATCATAAAAACTTTACTAAGTAGAAAAAATAATAATGCCTATACAGCATGACTTTTTATTCAGTGCAATTTTTTTATCGCGCAATAGATATCATTAAAAGAATATATTTTGCTCATAAAAGATTGACTTTTTTTCATCAACTTTTGTCAAACTATTCCAAAAAAATATATATTGCATGCACCCTACATTTCAGACAATAACTACCTACCAAAACGTCTCGGGCGTAGGTACGACGCTGTCATGTAGGTACTAAGACGTAGGGTGACATTGATTACTCCGTTTATCTGTATACTTTCTCTTGCAGTTATTTCAATATTTTTGTTTATAAAGTGAGCAAAACCAATGTAGGGGTTGAATTTTTTGTTTATTATACTTTCCGCATGCAAAGTATGTGCACTGAAAAAAACAGCCTGTATAATTAGAAGTAGTTGTGTAGCTCTCCGAACCATTAGACCTCGCGTCTGTTTCGAATCATGTAGGTAACGAAATCTTCATATGTTTAATTATTATCTCGACTCGCTTTTGCTCTTGACCAATTTCGTTTGTACTCGAAAATTTTGTAAGAATGTAGACAATAACCAATTTTGCCATATGTTATCAAAATCGGTTTATAAACAACGACAAAAATACTCCAAAAATACATGACGCAGTGAGACAGCATAACTGGTTTTAGTTGAAAGCAACAGTGATGATTTTAAAGTGGGTATCACTCGAATGGGGTCGCACGTGGCAACACTGCATGCTTGTGTCGGAATGACATGACTTTGACAGATGGGCGAGAAACGTCATGCCATCCCGAGCGCGAGGCGGATTGCATCCGTGCAAATCCATTGACTTTGAAATCTGTTTTCATCCTCGAAAATACTTGTTAAATTGATTACCAGGTGATACTAGGTCAATAAAACCACCCGTTGCCGTAGTACAGAGTGTTTTTATTGGGGAGATGACAACTGGAGACCGCTGGCGAGCTATACCAGTGACCCACAAATAACGATGGCGGGTGATTGAGACGATAACTCTCAGACCCAGACATATGTAAAACACGTGCACGAGAAAAACATTCAAAAATTTATAAAACGCGTGCACCTGCCAAGTAATGTCAAGATTCGTTGCATTATGTGACTTGTCGAGGAAAATCAACATCCAGACAGACAAAAGCTAAATTAAAGAGTCTAAAGTAAGACTTTCTCTCCTTTTTTTCGCTCGGTCAAATACTTCTTTGCTTTAACTACCTCGGTGGCTCAGTGGTCGGCGACCCTGACTAGTGGGTCAAAGAGGCGTGGGTTCGATTCCCACCCAGATTTGCTGTGTCTGGATCATGATTGCTGTACAATCTCGTTTAAGTGACGGGTTCCAATGAATGACCTTTGACTTAATTATGACTTATAACAAAATAAAATGATAAACCAATCGCCTCGCTTATATAAAAATAAAAGTAGGTACCTATTATGAACTACTACAATTATATTTCGCAAAAAATGGAAAAACCGACTTCCATAGTGTACAAAATTCGAATAGATCGCTCGAAGTGATGTATGCAATTTTCACATTATTGTTGATTTTTCAAAAAAGCCTTAGCTCATTTTGATAAAATTAAAATGGTATCACCTCGGGAGTATATCCTTTCGAACTAAAAAAGATTTTATTGATTCGGTTCACGATTGGCGAAAATGTCGATGAGCCTACATAAAAAATATACATACAGACGAGCATAGAACCTCCTTCTTTTTCGAAGTCGGTTAAACATTAATTGTTGACACTGATGGTAGTATAGACAGATAGATATAGATATATGTATGTCTTATTACATCAGTCTGTTTCCTACAAATTTTATCACCCGGTTAGTCAGCTTAGCATTTATGGTTTGGTTATAAAATCAGCTTTAATTGATTTTATACTCGGATAAATTTTCCGGTGTTTCCTAAATTGATTTATTGAGAATTAAATTAACGGATTTCATTTTTGTTGAGAAATGTACCTAAAAAAATAGCATTAACATCGCCCAGGAGCAATTTGGTTCCACCCGCCTCTTTCTTCTATCGTACGGCTATATAGACGCGACCAAGGCGCCATCCTTTTATGGTGGACATTCCGCAGGTTAGAAATAAAGATTTCGAATCCACATTCCTCATACAAACAGAATGGCGAACGCTTTGCTTGAGTCTGTTTTCTCGCTAAAAACACGTGGGTGTCTTTAAATACAGAGCAAATATTCTAGGTAAGCGTGCTACACCTTAGACCGCATAATTATTTGCTTAATATTAAGCAGTATGTAGAGTCATTTTTTATTTTAATTTATAACATAAATAGGGGAGCAGTTACAGGTACGCCCCAATGCGACCGCCTATATTACAGAAACAACTTAAACAAACTTAATTTAATGAATGTAAGAATTACTACACACACACACACACACACACACACACCCACACACCCACACACACTAAGAATTATGTAAAATAAATACGCAAACCTAGAAAAAATAAAAATCATTCGAATTTCCATTGAAAAAGCTTCTATCGGCATTTCTAATTCGAGTCTGACCGAGTCTTTGCCGCGGCCGCGTAGCGGAATGGCCGAGTAAAAATCAAAGTATCTGAACAGATATTCGATGAAATTGACCATGTAGGCACTGCAACGATGAAAAATATTAATAAGCCATATTAAAAAAAATAATACAGTAAAAATAACATTGCCTATATTTTTGTCAATTAAAAAAACAAAAAATTAATATAAAATAAACTTGCTCATTTCATTTCCCTATTAATTACACAGTGAAAACAAATCCTACGAAATATTAGCAATCCCTTTCACAATATTTTCAATCTAACCACCAGCTTTTAAAACCTTCGAGCACATAACCAATGTATCGAAGGCTTAAAACCCAAAACGATATGCAATAAATAAACCACCAAGGCATATCGAAATCCACTTCATAATCCGATGCAAAACCTACGAGACCCTTGCTCGGCAGTTCCGTTTCGGAGCGACCGAGTTTTTGCCGCGCGTCACGGCCGGCCGAGCAAAAACACCAGTTGTCCGGAAATTGGATGAAATTGACCGCGTCGGTGCTGCAGCGAATCTAGGGTTAATACGAGGACGCCGATTGATTGTTGGTCGCTTGGCTGTTTGTTTGGACGATCGCATATTAAAGAAACTAGAAGGACTCTAGCTGAATTTGAATGAATCGTACTTCCACTAATATTCTAAATCTGAAAGTGTGTTTGTTGGTTTGTTCCTATTTCACGCAGCAAAGGAGAAACAAATTGACTTAATATAGTTTGAAAGACGAAAGGTGACAAAAGACTTATAATCCCGAAAAAATAAAAGGTTCCTATAAGATAGTACAAAAATCAAATTATTCCGCGGGTAAAGCTGCGGGCAAAATCTAGTATGCGATATGTCGACACTAACTACTCTAGTCTAATGATAATTTTTTTCGTTTGGTAAATCACATTTCAGAAGTAGTTTTCTTAAATTTTATTAAAATCTGAGTCGTTTTTGAAAGATCAACAATAGTAAAAATTATTACATAGGTGACACATAGGTACCGTGCAAACTATTCGAATTTTGTACACGACCGAAATCTTTTGTGCCATTTTTGGCGAAAAATAACTATTGAAGCTTTAATATTTGAGCACGAAAGTTGTTCTGGATTTTTCCGTGACCAGATTTGAACTTGGATTCAATTGTGTCATATATTAATACGCCTAAAAAGCATGTTTTGTGATCTGATTAAAAGATACCACGGATGAAAACCACGTATTGTGATGAATAATTGATATTGTTTATTGACAAATACTGGACAACCGATTTGAATCATCCAATTATAGTTTATAGTACAGAGTTGCAAGGACTGCATTAGATATCATGTAGGTAACATACAGAAACATTCATATTAAAAACTCCTTCAACAGATGGATAGAGAGCTTTGTATTCTAATTAAATAATTTTAAAGATATATAATAATGGGTAAATGAAGGAAAACTGATATATTTAACAAGAAATAATTCACGACTTTACAATAGGTATTAAGATATAAACTGCATAATTATTGTTTTGAAAAGAAAAATAAATACGGCCTTCTCTCCTCAGTTGCTTTGTAAATCATCTGGTTGACTGAGTTGTGTAAAGACGTAATAGACTGTGCGGACACTGCAACAAAGAGGAGGCTATCGATTCCTGACGGTTGGCCCCTTGTCACTAATTATCAACCAAATGTAGCAGAAAAAGGTTGACGTTTACATTGATGCTTGGCGCCACATCCTTTTCCTTATTGCTATTGATGTTTTTGATCGCAAATTGTTGTCTTTTTGTTTATATTTACACAAAAGCGGGTTAGAAACGCATGTGAACCGAGAATGTTAATATTATTATTAGGGGACATCTTACACACGGTCTCTGACCCCAAACTAAGCAAAGCTTGTGATCTGGCTGCCAGATACTGATATACTACATAATATACATACTTTGAAATACATACTTATGTAGATAGTACCTAATAACACCCAGACACAGAGCAAACACCTGTTTTCATGACATAGGTGCTTGCCTGGGTGGGAATCGAACCCACGCCTCTTTGATTCTGGGTCAAAGAGGCGTGGGTCACTAACCTCTTAGCCACTGAGGCAGTCATCTCAGTTAAATTATGTATTTCGAGAAGGGGTCTAAATTGCCTACCAAAAGTTCCTCTGCGCATTTTCCGCCATTTTGAAAAAAAGTTAAATGTGTTTTCATAATTAATTTTTTTCTTCGTTAAAATGAGATATTTTTTATGCTTATCCTTTTTTTTATTTTGACATTTGTATATATAACGACTGATCCGCAATACCCGATCTTGACATAAAAAACGATCAAAACAAGCAATTAACATATATCTAAGACTTTAAGTGCAATAAACACAAATATATTATTATAATTATCATAAAATAATAGGTATGACAGATTTTGCAACGTCTTACTTTCAATAAATAAGTAATATGCAGTAGAATTTATACCTAGATCATATGTGAAATGACAAATATGTTTTCGACTTCTCAGTCTATCACATTACGACATATTAACCCATGAAAAAAAGTGGACAGATAAAACTGATAGGTAGTAAATTTTTCATAAGTTATTTTAAGCTTATACAAAACAGAGGCCTGATTTCTTATCGACAAAACGTGACGTAATGTTAAGTTTTTTTTTGTTTCCGCAAATTTTGTTTGGAGAAATGTTTCTGAAACGTAAAATTACGTTAAAACAAATTATAAGCCTGATTTAATGTATGTTTTTTGATATTTAAGTAATTTTGACACAAATTTCTTTAAAAAAAACTTAAAGCACGTTACGCGCACATTTTCATACAAAATCATCCTACAGAACAGAAATGTTGTAGTTTTCACTTAGTTCTCACATCATACCTACACAAACATGGATGTAACGATATCATTACAAACTGCTAATACGAATATAAACCCAAATTTCAGCTGACTTTTCATGTTTCTACTCCAAGAGTCTTGAATCTTGAACTGAGGTAATCTCAAGAGCCTTAGCAAACTTTGCTAGCAACTTCCGAGTCTTTGGGTACAGTAATGGTATCTATGCAGTATTGCAACTCGACCCTGTCCTTGAAATAAATATCTACAGCCCCGCGTGGCTACGCACTACGTTACACGCGTTAGAGCTGCCCGCCTGGAAAGTTGGTAGGTAAATCACACGATTATACCCGGGCCACACTACGAAAAATGTCAATGTATTTTATCGCGATAATTAAATATTAAGTGTCGGCCTTATCAAACACTGGGGAAACTCCAAAACCAAAAACAAAATCGCTGATCTTGTCAGCAAGTTACATGAAAATTTTACTTGACTTGACTGCCTCGGTGGCTCAGTGGTTAGTGACCCTAACTTCTGGATCAAAGAGGCATGGGTTCGATCCCCACTCAGGGCAAATATTTATGTGATGAATATAAGTGTTTGCTCTGTGTCTGGGTGTTATTTAGTTACTATTTATATAAGTATATATTTAAAAATAAGTATATGTAGTATATCAGTCTCTTGCAGCCATATCACAAGCTTTGCTTAGTTTGGGGTCAAAGGCCGTGTGTAAGATGTCCCAAAATATTTATTTATTAAATTTTGATTTCAAATAAGAAGGACAGGCTGGCAGTAGAACTGTCTTAGTAAATAGTTTTAATGTAGGGAAGCTAGCATAAAGATTAATTTCTCCACATATTCCTTATCGAAGACTGGGGAAAATCCAAAACAAAAACAAAATCGCTGATCTAGTCAGTGAATAATTTTGAATTTTAAAAATAAAACGGACTGATGTACATTTCTATTGCAAAAATAGTTTGAATGTAGGGAGACTAACAAAAAGGTTAGTTTCTTAAATCCCTAGCACTAGCACAAGGTAGTGGTAGTAAGTGGCTACACAAATGTAGATACCACTACTTCAGTTATCTGCTAACATTGAACGGCAATGCGAATGCCGTTTCAAATTATTGCGTTTGGTGGATTGGTGGCCACACTTACAAAAGACGGCAATCGTCGCGATATTTCCCATGAGTGTGGCGCGGGAATTATTGTATGCTGAGTGTGAGTTTTATTGTAAACATGACGCGCTCTACAGCGAGCGCGTAAGCATGTAATTTGTATGAACTTGCACTCGCACAAAGTGTTTTCATACATTTGTACATTTCTTCATACAAATAACATGCTTACGCGCTAGCCGAAGAGCGCGTCATGTTTACGACAAAACTCACACTCAGCATACTGAGTACAAATCAACACGTTCGTTCGTCACTAGAGTGTGTAATGAACTTCGAAGCGCGTATTATTCTCATTCCGACCGTTTGTACTTATGTAGATGGAATACTGCATAGATACCATTACCGTGCTTTGGGTGACTCTCGACTCCTGAATCTCGACTCATCGCTGACTCAAACCCCGAAACTCCGCGAAACTTCAGGAACAAAATCGAATCTGACAACGGAAAAATATTCACCCAAATATTGGAATTTCGATCAGGGCCTGTCGTTTTGCATTACTCGCAAAGTCAACGCGCGTAAAGGTGTCCTCACATTGAAGCTTAATTTTTAACCGACTTCAAAGAAGGAGGTTTTAACACGTTCCCGAGATAAAGAGTCTTGACATACGGACAGACGGAGAATAAAGTGATCCTATATGGGTTCCGTTTTTTTCCTTTTGAGGTACGGAACCCTATAAATAAACATGTCTCTCTTTTGGAAAATTGCCTGCTCGCACACGGTCACGGAACTAAGTAAGAGCTGGAACGACTATTGAAAATCTAAGTGAGTGCGAAAAAGTTAGCGTGGTACATATGCCATTATAAACTCTACCACAAAAACAATAGTGTTGAAACGACAATTTAGCCTGCTCTACCGCTGCGTGCTTTTAGCATTGGACTTGTACCATTTTTCCCCTGGCCATAGGATTATGTACTTAAATTTCACCTAGTACCTACTGCAAATGTACAGCACATTTTTCACATACCATGTTTTGCAACATTAAAGTTCCTTTTCAGAACTTTACAATGAAGTTTGAACTTTACTTTGGCACGCGGATTCGCTAAGGTATAAAATTGCACAGGCATAAATGCGACATTTAAAACGACAAAACAATGGTACCAGAAGCTTGATTTTTAAAAATTTATAAGATATTTTTTAAATCATTTGCTATGCTATCACGTCCGCAATAACTTTTACGTCTGAAATAAAGGAATAAATAACATAGATTTTCAATTCTCGTTCCTTTTTTTCTTGGTTTCGTGACGACTTACACATACGATACGTCTTATCGGGCAATCGGTTTGAAAATAGAGCAGAGTATCTGGTCGATTTTTGTATCATCGTCATCGCTATCTCCCGTAAAATATCCACAGCTGTACATAGGTGTCCCCTAAGAACTTCCAATAGAAGAAGGTTAGAAGCAGTCTGTATTCAGCGCGTCCTTGCAGTCTTAACTATACAGGGTTATTTCTAATCAATTAGCAACCTTTTAGGGGCTTATTCTGTAGGTACATCAAAACTAATAACTTTTGTTAAAACTAAAAAAAATGGGGTTCAATAGGAAAATATCGGTCACCTGTGACCAATCGTATGGAACAGCTGATTTTTTTTAGTTTTGACAAAAGTAGCAGAACAAAAGTTGTTAGTTTTGATGTAGGTACAGAATAAGCCCCTAAAAGGATGCTAATTATTTAGAAATAACCCTGTATAGTCGATCCACCTAGTTAATGGACGTCCGACGATTTTTGGATACATGTTCACAAAGCACCAGTGTGACAGTACCCTAACCTTGTAACGTGATGTTTGGTAAGCGAAAAGCAAACAATCATGCTAGGTATATATTGGATCAAATATTTGTCGCAAATTGAATATTTTGTCGCTGCGCGCGTGTGCAGCGACGTGCTTAAAACAATTGTTATGTTTGATTGATGTTTACACCAGATACTGAAACTGGAGATCTATTTCATATTGTTTGGACGCAATGCTATGAAAAAGAGTTGCTGCAAAACAAAATGCACGTCATGATTTTTTGTGAATACAAAATTAATGTTGCGTAGATTGTTTTTTGATGAAAATAGATAGGACGTAAATAACATTTTACCAGGTATCCATTTTTTTGTTGTTAACAGTACAATGTTCAATTTAATAATTCTAGTTTTAACATAATATAAGAAGTACGGAGGCATACAGTTATGTCGTCATATTAGCAGTACTAGGAAGTGCAATATTATGAACATATTTTCTATTTAATTTTTCTGTAAGATGTTTTGAAAGTAGTAATTCTGATTTTGTTAAAAACCGAGTTACAAGACATGGCTCCAGTAAAGTCGAACTTTAATTAATGACAATCTATCCATCAGACACAAGACGTCTATTGCTGGATATAGGCCTCCCTTATGGATGTCCAGTAAGGTTTGAAGACTTGATCCTGCAGTCTTGATGAGGTCATCTCTCCACCTCGTGAGAGGACGTCTTACGCTGCGCTTGCCGGTACGTGATCTCCACTCGAGAACTTTTCCATCTCATCGATTATCAGTCTTCCGTGCTATGTTCCACCCCACGTCATTAATAACAATGAAAGACTTTTTTATTCATAATACCTACCTGGAGCTACATTTGCCACCAACTCGCCAGATAGAAAGCGAAATTGTAGTCGAAGATGGAGTCAGAAGTATGTAATTACTAGAAGATACTCACTCTTATCTTAAAAATATCTGAAATGTAATTGTCAGGAAACAATGACAAAGGTATGGCAAGTGTTAGTTTAAGTGCTAAATAGATTTCATCTCAATTGAATTCGCTGGAAAATGAAACCCAGGAAGCAGAAGTGCGAAGTCCTCGTTTATTGTCGCTTCCACTTCGACAGTGGATTTAGCGCACCTCCTGTTTGCGCCAAATGTTTGCAGCTAATGTTGTCATAGAATTGCCAAGCTGGTGCTAATTCAGAGCTCGGCCAACTTAATGGGTAGTGGGAGAATTATGTGTTCATTATTATTTTCATTTGAGGCATATATTTGAATTAATTAATATACGTAAATGTGTACTTATGCCGGGTAGATATCCCTGGTGTTTGAGTTTTTAAGCTTCCTAAAGGCCTCTGACATGGTTAAACATTTAAAATAACCGGGGTCTGTAATTTAAAGTGTCAGCGACGGTAGTGCTCAGTTATAAATGCTACCCGCGGTCACACATCCAAAGAGTGACCGTGCTTAACGTTGCTTAACTCCTACGATCGCAAACGAACACCTAGTCAAACTACGCTATGAGCGCTACGTTTCGGGACTTATGAGCAAGATCAAAGTAGCCCAACGAGCTGCTGTGGAGAGGGCTATGTTCAGAAGTGAGAAAACACGTAGAAGATTCAACGTAGCCAAGCGGATTGGAAAGTAAAAATGGCAGTGAGCAGAGCATATAGTACGGATGACTGATGACGATAGGGTCACACAGAGACCTAAAAAGTTTATCGTTTACGTTTACGCAACCTTTATTTCTAGAGTTAACAGACAAGATAAGAACTTGACTGCCTCGGTGGCTTAGTGGTAAGTGACCCTGGCTGCTGGATCAGCGAGGCGCGGGTGCGATTTCCACCCAGGGCATATATTTATGTGATGAACATAGGTATTTGCTCTGTGTCTGGTTGTTATTGGTAATTATTATCTATCGAAGTATACATTTAAAAATGTATATATTATGTAGTAGGTGTATCAATCTCTGGCAGCCATAATAATATGACAAGCTTTCCTTAGTTGGGGTCAGAGACCGTGCGTAATTTTTATTTATTTATTACTAGCTGACCTGTAGCCTATGTGATATCTCATGTATCAGCATTATTATTGCAAAATTTCATCACAATCCCTTCAGAAGTTTTTGCGAGAAAGAGTAACAAACAATTCATACATACTCACAAACTTTCGCGTATGATTAATACTGTCAAAATGTGTTTCAGCCCAAATACTTCCAATGCTGGACATTGTCCACCCCTACTTATGGGTATTCAACACTGTGGCTTGGAAGTAGCTTGCATCCAACGCCTAACACCTAACCTAATGGGTAACAGTCCTGTGCAGCACAGCGCAGGACGTTAACATTGTCACTAAAAATCGTCATTAAATGTTATCCAGATGAAATAATGATACACAAACAAAATAGCTCGAAGCCACAAACCTCGCTACATTTCCATTGCTCAATACCCGCGCGACCTTAGCATTATTTCATTGTCCGAGCGGCAGGTGCATTCAATAGGTCAATAAAATACAGATAGGTATTTACAGTTAGGTACTATACGTTGTCCTCGTACACACACACGCTAGAGCATTGCATCCTCGTCATAATATTTACTGAGATAGGGTGATATGCAAGTATTACAAACAAGTTTTATATTGGAATTAACCCTAAAAATTAATTTTTTTTGTTGAATAAACACTAGAATATACTCGCAAAAATAACAAAGCTGTTGCATGCATGTTAATTGATTGATTTGAAATACAAAAAAAAACGAGTTGCACTCCGGAATGGAGGCAGAAGTGAAAACTTGAAATATAAAGTACTATCATTTAAGTGGTAAAATAGAATATCACACACTCGCGCAAGCGCCCTGCGCCGTCTTACGAATTTTCGATCAGGTTACGTGTCCTGACGCGAGTATAACATCTTTTACCCATCCCAAAAAGTGAACAATGCCGTTTTCTAATGCTAAAGCAGTCGGTTCAAAAACGGTTTCTTTTTAATTTTAGTATTAATGATGTCCTAGTAAAATATTGGCTAAAATGCAAACTTCAGTTGTTTTGTGTTGTAATAAAATGGGAAGCATTTTGTATAAGCTTTCTGATAATTAATTTATGATCTCTGTCGCGAGTAGACATAACTTTACTAGAGGCGTATCCAGTTAGCTCGTCTATTGATTATACAAGAAGAGACATTACACTCAGAGGTATAAATCAAAGTATGAGGCGTTTGCTTTGATATTTTTCTTTACATCGAAAAATTAAATCAGCTATTCATTCCATCTAAAGCCAAACTGAAATGGATTTTTGCTGTGATTTCAGGGTTAGCCCAATTGTAAAAATCCGGACAAGTGCGAGTCAGGCTCGCCCGCCGAGGGTTCCAGACAAATCCTGAAAATATCTCTAAATTGGGAAGTAGGTACATAAGTTGTTAAAATCTCTATACTATTAATCATCGACAAATGGGTTATTTTTTCACTCTTTTCGTCATATTATTTCGAAATATACATATTTTTAAAAACAATGGAAATCCTGTCTTAGCATTCACTAAGCTTGTTCCTATAATACCCCGCATGATAGGATTTACTCACTTTAAAATTTGGACCTACATAAAATAAATATTTTGGGACATCTTACACACGGCCTCAGACCCCAAACCAAGCAAAGCTTGTGATATGGCTGCCAGAGACTGATATACTACATATATTTATTTTTAAATACATATTATATACTTATATAGATAGTAATTAAATAACACCCAGACACAGATCAAACACCTATGTTCATCACATAAATATTTGCCCTGGGTGGGGATCGAACCCACGCTTCTTGGACCCAGAAGTTAGGGTCACTAACCACTGAGCCACCGAGGCAGTCACTATATATATATATTGCATTATATACTCGTATTTTTTGCATTTTGGCCGTATTTTTTGTTAAGTAATTTAAAATGTACAGTCTTCAGATTTATATAAGGCTCGTCAAACTTCCATCATGACAACATTACGAGTATATCCAACGTCACGGCATAACGTTGCATAAGTCGATCAGCGTTGACGAGCAAACGAGCCAAAATTGTCGAACAAAACCGAGTTTTGGTGGTGGCGCATCGACCAACGGCTTAACTTCTGCTTCGGCAACGATCCAAAACAACAGTTGGTAATAAATTGTACATTTAGAGTGTAAGTACGGACATGAATATCTCGCAGTGGTCCCGACCGCTGGTCTGCGCTAACTATCAGGCGGGGAGTGAGCTCGACGGTGACGGATGACGGGCACGCCTTGACGGCTGCAACCGCGGGCCAGTTCTACGCTATTTACAGCATTTTGAGGATAGATTGTTTAGCCGTTTTAATATTATTAAAACAAATAATTCAAATAATCATATATAAATTAAAATCAAACAAATTAATAATAACTAATACGAGTAATTTACTTCATATCATTTTATTCTTTTTTGTGAAAAATTTATTGTTTATTCTGTAACTGACTTCGCAACTGACATTCGACTTCGATTCGACAACTGACTGAAATTCGCAAGAATTAATGTATCATCGATGTATCCATTTTTACATTATTGTCGATTTTCAAAATGGTCTTCCGATTACGATAAAATTTAAATGGGACCTCTTCTGAAGTGAGATGTATAGAAAAAAAGTCAAAATTGGTTAATTGGCGGAGAAATCGTGTAAACCTACTTACCAAAAAAATACCTGCCGACATACAAAAAAAATCGGACAAGTGCAAGTCAAGCTCACACACCGAGGGTTCAGTACAAATCTTGAAAATTGCACAACATTGATAACTTAGTTCATAAAACCTTCGCGAGTTCTTTAAATATGCCGTCAGCATGCTGGACACGCTGCCAACTGGGAGTGGGTTTGAGTATTTGGATTAACTTTAGACCTTCAAGGGTCTTTAGTTGATCTAATTGCTTTGTATGTAGCAGTAGTTTAATTGTGTAGGTAGTTAAGTTGTAACATAGGTATTAGTAGTATTGTATTTTGTTGTAGTTAAAAAAGTTATAGTTAATAATGTATTAATGAAAACTCAACTAAGTTAAGTTGAAGAACACATCACTAAAATTGATACTTCATTAATTATACCGATACATCGTTGCTCTAAGCTGGCACAACGCCACCATCATGATGGAGTGCCTATTGTCTTAGTAGAGAGCTAATTTCCATTCCAAACAAGATGTGTTTACCATTCATGGGTGGTCAACCCGTACCGATAGATCCAATCTACTTTACATGTGGGACAGTAGGTACGTAACGTTATATTAAAAACGTCAAATTTTGATTTATTGCGATGCGTTTTATTTAGAGCTTTTATGTTAAAGAATAATTTTTGTGATAAACATTTTAAAAATTGACGCGTTCGCAGGATTTGAACCTGCATCCTCTGGGACTCCGGCCCAGATGCTTTTTCCAATTAAGCTAAAACTAATTCGGCGCCTTCGCAGAGAGCGTTTTAGCCTAATTGGACAAAGCATCTGGGCTGGAGTCCCAGAGGATGCAGATTCAAATCCTGCGAACGCGTCAATTTTTGAAATGTTTATCACAAAAAGAAAGTTTCTATACACCTATTGTGTGAAGCACGATAAAAATAATTTCATTTTAAAAATGTGTCGCGAACGCAGGACTTGAACCTGCCTCTATCGGATCACCGGCGAGACGCATTACCAACTAAACTAGTTTGTCTTCTCACGGTCACACCAAATTTATGTATTTAAAATTTAAACTTTACTAGTATGCTGTCTATGAACTAGTGTCTTGTACTAGTGCTCTTTTTAACACGTAAGACACGCAATTTTTTTTTTGTCAATTAAACGAAAATTGACGAAGATATAGCTCGTCAAAGTTCCGCATGAGTGCACTATAAATGTAGATACATACTACGTCGCATTAGTGACATCAGGAGACCCCACTCACAAACTTTCACAAGGTTTATCTTTGTCATTTATTGTTTGATTAAGGAAAGTATATTATTTTCATAAATCTAACTCACGGACCAATTACAGTATAGTACAGTGCGCCCCAAAGAAGTTGAAGGATGTGAAGTTAGCCACAAGCTGCGAAACAACCAATCAGCGTGCGGCTTTATGTGAGCTTCAGTCAGGATTGGATATTGTGCAGCTTGTAGCTAACTTCACATCTACCAACTTGTATGGCGCGGACTATACATTATGGTACAATTAAGTGTGTAATGTTGGTGATTACCGCCGAAGCGCCATTAAGAGAGGCGAAGACTGTAATCATCAATACACACGTGTAGCATACGACGTTTTTCAACACTTGAATAAAATAAAACAAAAAAATATTTTCAACAGTGAAAACGAGTTGAAAAAATGTTTCGAAACGGCGGAAAAAATTAATCAGTTTTCCTATGCGCGCGCAATGCCAATCGGCCATAGACTAAAAGGATGAGGTTGCATAGGTCCATTTATTTGTACCTACTATTGAACACGATCTTTTTTGTATCGAAACTTTTTTTAAGAACAATGCAACTTAACCAAAAAAATAAATCCTTTATAACTCACTTGTGAATAATAGCACTGAGAAAGTCACAGTTAGATTACAGGTGTCATTATGTGCCTAATTGCGGTTAAATTAGTGCCCCTTTATGACCAAGTGTGTTGACAATGTTTTTACCTAGTCATCATGATTATTGTGGCTGTACTTAGTAAGTACCTACTGTAGATTTTAGGCTAGTACTGCCATCGTAACGATCACTGGTCTAAGCTCCTAATGAGATAATTAGAGTTATTATCCACTCCTGAATTACAGCTCCTGTGGCCTAGATGGAGACCGCGCCGACCGCAGCCGGCAGCAACGTTCGGATTATGGCAACCACAACAAAGGCACTATGATTTGTTGTGAACACTGTAATTATGACACCCGGTAACTTGTAAACTATAACTATAACTTCTAGGTAAGCGTGCTACATCCTAGACCGCATATCTGCTTAACATCAGACAGTGTGTAGCCAAACGCAAACCTATTTAAAAAAAAAGTATAATGAGTGTAGTTTAAAATAAGTATCTACTTTATACCATAACTAGCTTAAAACCCGCGGCTTCGCCCGCGTTGTCTTAGTACATAGGTACTTACTTAAAATTAAAAGAGCCCGCGGTTTGATCTACGTTGTCTTAATACTTGCTTAAAATTACTTGCAAGGATAATGCCCACGGTTTGGTCAAAATTGTAACAGTATTTGCCTATAATGATAATAGATCACGGTTTGGCCCGCGTATTGTTAGTACTTGCTTAAGATGGTTATTTATAGCACGCAGCATGGACTGCGATGTCTTAATACTTGCTTAAAATTATAAAAACTCGCCGTTTGGCCTGCATTGTCGTATTATACTGTTGTTTTTGTTTGTGTTTTGTTGTATTTTGTTGTTGTTGTACCTATTATTTTTGTTGCAAATAAATAAATTTCTTTCTTTCTTTCTTTCTTTCTTTCTTTCTTTCTTTCTTTCTTTCTTTCTTTCTTATTACTTACAATGATAATAGCCCATGGTCTGGCCCGTATTGTCTTAGTACTTGCTCAAAATGATAAAAGCCCGCGGTTTAGCTCGCGTTGTGTTAATAATTAGGTACTTACAAAGATAATAACCCACAGTTTGGCCCACGTTGTTTTAATACTTACTTAATTAAAATACCACCCCGCGGTTCAACCCGCGTTATCTTGGCATTCGCTCATAATAACATCTAATAGTTCGCGGTCTGGCCCGTGTTGTCTTAATAAATCCTTAAAATTATAATAGCATGCCGTTAGCCTGCGTTTTTGTATTGCTTGTAATGATAATAGCCCACGGTCTGGCCCGCGTTATTTTCGTAACTGCTCAAAATGATAAAAACCCACAGTTAGGCCCGCGTTTTCTTGGCACTTACTTAAAATAATAGTAGCTCGTGGTTAAGCCCGCATTAGGCTCGATTATGAAGGCGCCATCGTAATTATAATAGCTAATTATCATAATTATATCTGTTTCATTTTCACTTTAAGCATTCGATAGAGAGAACTCTTTTTATGTTTTTATTATATTTACTATGGCGTCTTCATAACTGAGCCTATTATTGTATTACTTGCAAAATAATGCCTACGGTTTAGCCTGAATTATCTCAGTATTTGGTTATTTAATTTACTTGTATCTAAAGCTTATTACAGAGTACATACGTGAATTTTTGGATGATAAATTGCCGAATTTCTGAAATTAACTCAATGATAAATAAATATATAAAATAAATATTGGAGGACATCTCACACACGGTCTCTGATCCCAAACTAAGCCAAGTTTGTGATTTGGCTGGCAGAGACTGATATACTATATATACATGTATTTCAATGTATGTACTGTATTGTATACACCACCGACCATACTCCTATTTTTAGAATAATTCCAGTCCATCCAAAGGTTGCCTGGTAGAAATCGCCAAAGGCGATAAGGCCGCCATTGTACAGCATATTGTATAGTTTCTGTACTGTGTTTCTGTGTACAATAAAGATATATTTATTTATTTCTTTATACATGTAGGTTGACTGGCAGATAATGCTGTTAAGCGTTAAGTCCTCCTTTTGTACAGATAGTGTACAATAAAGTGTTAAATAAATATATAAAAATACATTAATAACACTCAGACACAGAGCAAACACATATGAACATCACATAAATATTTGCCCTGGGAATCAAACCCACGCCTCTTTGACCCAGGAGTCAGGGTCAACCACTGAGCCACCGAGGGAGCCAATAATAATAATTGTATGAGTAACTATGTAAGAAATTTCACTATTCTTTGCTGGAAAATATTGAGGCAACCTGTACGTACGTGTCGTACGTAGAAAAAATCAATGTCGTATGTGAATTCAGCAACCCATGCTTGGCCGGCGTGATGGATATGGCCTAATTACCCTTCGCGGATAGGCCTATTTTCAGTCATCCATCAGCCGCAGGACGTCCACTGCTGGACATAGGCCTTCCCTATGGATCTCCAATAAGACCGGTTGGAAGCGGCTTGTATCCAGCGCGATCCTGCGGTCTTAATGAGGTCATCCGTCCACCTTGTGGGTGGACGTCCTACGCTGCGCTTGCCGGTACATGGTCTCCACTCGAGAACTTTTCGACCCCAACAGTCATCAGCCCTCCGCGCTATGTGCCCTGCCCATTGCCATTTCAACTTGCCAATCCGTTGGGCTATGTCGGTAACTTTGGTTCTTCTACGGATCTCCTCATTAATGATTCGATCTCGCAGAGAGACTCCAAGCATAGCCCTCTCCATAGCTCGTTGGGCTACTTGGAGCTTACTAATAAGGCCCATAGTGAGAGACCACGTTTCTGTGCCATAAGTCATCACTGGCAACACACACTGGTCGAAAACTTTCGACTTGAGGCACTGAGGTATGTCGGACGAGAAGACACTATGCACTTTTCCGAACGCTGCCCAGCCGAGTTGAATTCGTCGATTGGCCTCTTTGTTGAAGTCGGACCTACCTAACTGGACTACTTGTCCTAGGTAGACGTACGAGTCAACGACTTCAAGAACCGAGTTTCCAACAGAAATCGTGGTAGGTAAAACATGGGAATTACACATGACTTTCGTCTTGTCCATGTTCACCTTAAGACCCACCTGTTTCTATTATCCGTAGTGCTATCCGTAGTACCTATTTTCAGTAGTGCACTATTAATTAAGGCCGGTACAGGTATTCGACATGTTTCATTAAGTCATTAGAAATTTAATTTTCCAGGCAAATGAAAAAATGGCACACAAGTCGTAATTCTAGTCAGGCATATTCTAGGATGCTATTATACTCATAATTTGATTAACTTTTACAATGGTACCAACCCCAAAAGCACGTGAATAAAATCAGCTGTTCAACACAAAAAGTTTATCGACCCGCGACAAAATGTATGGAAAATGTAGGTAATTTTCGCTTGTCAGGGTTGATCCCATTGTAAAATACCTATATTGATCAATATGTGCGCTAAGCTTAAGACTATTGGCTCACAAAATAAAAAAAAATCGTAAACTTTTGGGGACCCATTTTGCCCCATTTAAAGATAAACTATTATTATCATAATCCTAGATACTACATTATTTAAAAAAGCGCATTGAAGTTTTGGGACGTATTTGACCCCTAAGGTTTTCTTTAAGGAAAATTTAGAAAACAGGTACAGCCATATTTTTTATTTAGTCTCAAAAGCTTCTATACAAAGTTTCATGTCAATCGGTACAGGGAATAAGAAGTTACATGCAAACAAAAAGGGCCCGTTTTACCCCGTAAGTTAGAGTTGGGTACGTTTTTCATCCTTAGTGCTTCATTATGTCGTACGATGTACGTATATTCCAAATTTCAAGCTCGTATCTACAGCGGTTTGGGCTGTAGCCTAAACTTATTAATTTTGCGTATCCCTAAGGAACCTTATAGATTTTCCTGGATTTTATTAGTTTCTGTATTAAAACATGCTGTGTGCTTCCTTCATACCAATTTTCAACCATAACCGTTCAGCTGGTTCGATGTAATTGACGCTTTTTTCACCAACTTTGGGACCTTATTTGACCCCTTAGATGAAGAAAATTCGGAAAAACAAGAAAAATGTGACTTTTATTTTGTTTGGAAAGCATGTATACAAAGTTTCAAGTCAACCGGTACAGGGAATAAAAAGTTACATACAAACGAAAAGGGCCCATTTTACCCCCTTAGAGGTCGAAAGTTCAAAATTTTCGTCCTTAGTGCTCCATTACGTTGTTCAATGTACCTATATCCCAAATTTCAAGCTCATATCTTCAGCGGTTTGGGCTGTAGCCTAAACTTATTAATTTTGCGTATCCCTAAGGAACCTTATAGATTTTCCTGGATTTTATTAGTTACTCTATTAAAACATGCTGAGTGCTTCCTTCATACCAATTTTCAACCATAACCGTTCAGCTGGTTAGATTTAATTGACGCTTTTTTCACCAACTTTGGGACCTTATTTGACCCCTTAGATGAGGAAAATTCGGAGAAACAGGAAAAAACGTGAATTTTATTTTGTTTGGAAAGCATGTATACAAAGTTTCAAGTCAATCGGTACAGGGAATAAAAAGTTACATACAAACGAAAAGGGCCCATTTTACCCCCTTAGAGGTCGAAAGTTCAAAATTTTTGTCCTTAGTGCTCCATTACGTCGTTCAATGTTACTGTATTCCAAATTTCAAGCTCATATCTTCAGCGGTTTGGGCTGTAGCCTAAACTTATTAATTTTGCGTATAACATTAGACCGCAGGAACGCGCTGGATGCAGGTCGCTTCCAACCTACCTTATTAGAAATTCTTGGGGTAGGCTTATGTCCAGTAGTGGACGTCTTAGGTACAACTGATAGATAAATAGAACTCGTACAAGGTCACGTCAGCTCGTTTCTTCGAGACATTTTGAAAATCCTGAAGGAAGCTTTGTTCGTACACAAAGCGTTATGATTATTACTTTTTTTTCAGCAAACATCAATTATTTTACTTCTATTTGCAATAGGTCTAAATCTATATTGAATTATGTGATATTATCTGCATTAACATTCCTTTGAAGTGTATTTTACATTCCATCCTAACTTATACAGGCTTATCCAGAACTGGTGCACTAAGCCAAAAGTAGGTGATTCAGACCATCTTTATGAAGAACTTTTTATTATGGGGCAACCAAGAAGAATATAAGAAAATTCATTTTTCGAGTTGAAATTTTGTATGGAACAGATGATTTTTTTTTCTAATCCCGCGTTGATGATCTTAGTCACCCTTTTCGGATTAGTACAGGGTAAGTAGGTATTAATGAATTGTTTTATTTATTTATTTGTTTATAGGCGAGCAGAGTATACTGATGTGCCTATATCAAGCAGTGTCGAATAAAATTAGTATTTATCTGTCAAGGAAATATTTTCCTTCTTTATCCAAAGGTCCAGTCTATTCTTAAATGTGTTTATAGTTCAGGCAACCTATTCCAATTGTATACAACTCTATTGCAGAGGATGTGGTGTGCAGTGTTGGTTTGTGATGGTGTAGGCTGTAAGATGACTCTATGGCGTCTGCTATCGCGCATATTTTCCTTCAAGGTGTACATGTCGTGGATATCCGGAAGATTATAGAAGCCATTGGGAATTTTGAAGGTCTCAATCAAGTCTCTACGCAATCGTCGTTCTTCAAGGGTCGTGAGACGAATAGCTTTTAACCTGTGTTCATAGGTCTTGCGGCGCAGATCATATGGAATCCTGGTGGTTTTTCTTTTATAACACGATTTCAAATATATTATGACATAACTTCCAACAAGGTAAAGACGCTGGATTAAATCTAACAACAATTAGGTACTTGTCTCTATCTGCGATGATCCCACGCAAACTATTATCTCTACTGATGTGTAGGTCCTTTCAAGTGGCATGCGTTTGCACACAAGACGACTTCTTCTTTTTCATCATCCGATGATTCAAAATATTAGTATTACAGAGCCATTTCCCAATGATTCGCCACAGCCACTCGCGCGTGGCGATGACACAATTGACGACGTATTTTTGTTCCTGAATACTAAGTACACTTCTCATTTTCAACACTACAGTTAGAGTGTACGGCTTTAGGGATGTACGATTATACAGGTGTATTATGTTATGATGTGTCATGTAGGTATGTCTGTCATGACATGTAACTATACTCCGGCTGCTTAATTTTGTCGCACAAGATTCAAATTTAAATTTATTTATTTACAATAAATATAGCTTGACAGACTTACATCCAATACGCTACATTTTTAGAGTTGAAATACTAATAATAAGATGTATACATTTGTTATCTTCGGAGTGAC
This sequence comes from Hypomecis punctinalis, assembly GCA_949316475.1. Lineage (NCBI taxonomy): Eukaryota > Metazoa > Arthropoda > Insecta > Lepidoptera > Geometridae > Hypomecis > Hypomecis punctinalis. The sequence goes on from OX438798.1 coordinate 2,012,381, forward strand.
TATTTAGAATGAGGTGGATGGAGGTGAAAATTACATTACCATAGCTCGGATGAAATAATATATTAAATTGTAGGTCCCGGTTATTTTAACCGTTTAGCTATGTCAGATGCCTGCAGTTCAGATGACTTAAAAATTCTGACACAAGGGCAAACCACCTAGCCTGTACGAACTCACTTAGTATTATTACAAGACTTTTCATAAACACGTATAATTTTTCAAAATTCAAAATGTAACATTTGTAACTATTTTTTACGGCCATAGTATTTATTAGTCTGAAATTTTCGCGTAACGTACCGAACCAAATGTTTTTATGGACAGGAGTCCATGTGTCCATGTCACCTGATCTTAATAACTTTCCAAATATTTAGATAACAGCCCAAAAATTACTTCCTTTTAGAATTTAGCTCAATAGATACGAGCAATAAAGAACACGATAAGAAAACTCAATGCATTTCGTACAACATAATAATTGTTAGGACAAACCTCAGAAAAAATAATTGTAGGGCCGATTATCCATCATACCAGATGTAGGACGAGCACTGATAGATATAGGCCTCGCTTATAGGTTTCCAATAAGATCGATTGCTTTCTTCGGTCTCGTACTATCTATCTATTCAGCCTGTATCCACCCACTGTTGGGTATAGGCCTCCTTTCTTTTTCGCAATTCTTTCCAGTCCTGTGCGTACGAGCTCATCCTTTATTTTCCGAAATATTTAATAATCTGATTATTAGATAGTTAAAGTATTAGGCTGCATTATTATAAACTGACTTCAAATCAAGAACTTCTGAATAAGGTTATTTTTTATGTATATATATGTTTTACGCGATTACTCCCACAATTTTGGACCGATTTTGTGCGAGTTATTCGAATTATCTACACGACTTAAGATGTTTGTGCCATTTTTGGCGAAAAATTACTATTGCAATCGATTTGTTCCTTTACATTGATCTCTTCGTGTACGAAAAGCCTGACGCTTTGTTTGTTAAGGACACGGCTTAACTCAACAATATTAACTCTCCAAAGTGCGCATAAATACTTAGCAGGCACAGTTAGTTGACAGTATCTGCCGGCTCTTCCTGTTTCCAAAATCAATGGCTGAAAGTTCGGGGGTGTCGATGTTTATTGGGAGTTATATTGATTTTATGCTATATGGCTATTGTTTGTGATAAGTTGATTTAGTGGTTTGGGGTTAATTAACTTAGTTGTTTTTATCCTTGACCTTAAAAGTGGGATGTTGAATATCGATGTTGCGTGTCTGTGCAATGACTGTCTTCATTTGTGTAAAAAAAAAGTGAAGAAAATATTGATTAATAGATGATTCTACACATAAGACATTGCACTATTTGCAAGTGAAACGTGGACATTAACATAGAAAGATGGGGCAAAGCTGGAGGCATTCGAGGTGTGGTGTTGGAGACTGATAGAAAATATCATACATACATCAGGGCCTCCACTGCTGGACATCCGGGGAAGACGACAAAGGGGACTGAGACATGTGCGGGCGGCGGGTCCTCGGCGGTTTTTTTTTAATTACTTACAGCTGTTGGCCTCTGAAGCCTCTACAGCTTACCGGGCATTGTCGAGCGCAGAAGGCGGCTGAGCCCCAAAATTGGGTTAACCCTTAAACAAACAAGAGCCCCTGTGGCTGTTTAAGAAAAAGCGAGGGTGTTTTCTGGGTAATTAGGGGCCGCTGATTTCATTTTTGATGAAAAAAATATAAAAAAGGGGGAGGGAAGGGGTGTTTTTTGTGTGGTAAATAACCTACCATTATCCATTACCGACTTGTAAAATTTTACGATTGTGGTAAAATAGTTACCATTATCTAACCCGGTTTGAAAAAAATCTATACTAGTTGTTTTCTCTGGGTTTGCTTGTCTAATTTAGGTAATTTAAATAACATATACATATTCACATTTCTTTTGTTCAATACATTATATTTCTTCTAAAGCATTCGACATAGAAGGAGTCTAATAGTTTTATGGTCTATCTTAGTAGGTAAATAAAAATAGTCGTTTTATGTGTAAGACTTTTATTAATTATTATACTTATATAAAAGTGGACACTTATTTTTAGACTTAGTGGATAAAGTGCGATCACGAGTCATGTTTCAAACTGTTTCACCCTCCGATTCCTCCACGCACGCGGCAGTGTGATAAAGTTTGAAACATGCCTTGGCACAGAGAGTGACTTTGCACATAGAGCAACAAATGTTGGATCTCTTTTGCAATTTTCTGGTGCTGCAAAATCTGCACCTTTTGTATGTGCCACTTTCTTCAGGTAAGTGCATACCGACGTTCAGAAGACGGATTTCTTCGGGTACTCCAAAGTGCCCTCCTTTTTTATTTTTGAATATAGTTGGTCTAGATTGCTAAAAACATATAGTTTTTATATTAGTAAAGAAAAATATGCACCATTCACAACCCAAAAATACAAACCGTTTCTATATTAGTAAATCCAATAACAGTTAGGCACGAATGAACAATGGTAGATAATTTACCACAATCACCCATAACTTCACATGATCGAAAACCATGCATAGATTACCAGAATTATCAACCAAATGGATGCAAAACAACAACAATATAGCCTAGTTTATAAATCTGGACGCAATAACCACTTACCAGATTTTTCGTAGAACAAAACTCAAATTTTTGTGGCAGCGATGCACAAATTTCAATTTTTTTTCGCCAAACTGCCGACTTGCCCTCTTTGACATTGACTTATAAGGACGGGTGACGTTTATTAGTGAAATGTTGCCAGTAGTTGGATAAAAAAAAATACAACGTTTTACTTGCTATTCAATTCGATTAAATTCGTTGAAAAAAAAGTCCTTTTTTTTAAAAAAAAATCAAGTGGTATGCATTCTACCTTTATTTTAATAAGGGTTAAAGGGTGACTAGCGCAAGGGCACCTGAGAAGGTACGGACCTCGGCTTGGGCCGTCACCCGGCGGGGGAGATTAGACTTGTCCGGGTACCCCAGAAGGGGTGTGTAAGGGAAGGGGTGTGCCCTGTGGCCGTAATGGATTGAGCTGGTTGACTATTTGGAGAGAATCTAACCGATCTTTAGGGCCGTCGATCTCGCCGGCAGGGTCGGTGTATGTCAGTGTGCCTTTGGTAACCGGCGCCTATACCAAATACGGAATACTTCCTGTTGCAGGGAGCTGTCAGATCGGGTAACCCCAGCGCCGCAGAAGTGACTACGGCGATGGGGTCATCCGGGTCCGGCGCCCGCACCTGTCTCAAGTCAGTCCCCCTAAGTTAAGCGATAGGATTATAGGTACCTAGAGGGAAAATAAGCCAATCCACTGTTACTAAAAAACAAAAAAAAAAAACAAAAAAAATATCGATTTAAAGTTGCAATTTGTATGGAACAGTTGATTATTTTGTACACAGAAATCCGAGTTGGCCACGAAATAAAACTTGTTCATAATGATCTAAATCACACCCTTTGGGCTTAGTACACCTTATCTAACCTAAATAAAAGTGTCAAAAACGTCAAAATCACATGAAATAGTATCATTTTATGCAGGTATGAAGCGGTCGACAAATATTCGTAAAATATTTGTGCAATAAAACCTCAATGAATTGGATTATTTTTGGTAGACACTTTGTTCGAATTTCAATTACATTGTCCAAAACTATCAAAAAGTGTCACACATATCATACTAAAATCACACTATGCATTATTGATGTGATAAGACAAAGTTACATGCTCAATAAATAATTTATTCACGACAAACTTGATCCTCAGATTCATAGAGATATCAGCAGAGCAGTATAGTAATAGCAAATACAAATTGGACACCGGCTGGAAAGACAAAATTAGGTTACGAGTTTACTCGTCTTTGTAGAGCTATCTCTGTCTCATGCACCATCATTTGACAAACCAGGGACAAGCGTCATACAACATACATATATTTGTCGCTTGTAACGTTTGTTGCCCATTGTGCTTTGGAGAGGGCTATGCTCGGAGTCTCTTCGATCAAATCAGCCCCCCGACCACCTAAGCAATAGCAATCGTAATAGCAATCGTTTATGACTTCATTTTAGTCATTTGGCACCGCCTATGTGACGTTAGCCATCAATTGCTTTGCGAGGATTCCAAAAGCAATCGTTGAATGAACAACTTTGACAACGGGGGGCAGGAAAGAGAAGATTAGTTAGTTAACGAATCAAACTTACCGACATAGACCTAGATTAGCAAGTTGAAGTGACAGGGGGTAGGGCACACACCTAGTTATAGAACAGATGGCTAGTTGGATTGTAAAGTTCTCGAATGGAAACCACGTAAGTGTGTACAGCCAAGGGCAGCGTAAGACGTGGACCGATAAAGTGGCTCGATGATCTAATCAAGATTATAGGATCACGTTTTTCACGCTGGATACAAGCCCATTCCAACCGGTATTATTGGAAATATGTAGGGTAAGCCTATGCCTTACAAAAAGTGTTCTAAGGCCGATAATGATGTTGAAGATGTATGTCGCTGGTGTGTCCAGTAGTGGTTCACGAGATAGACATCTCTCTATGAAAACGAAACTGGCTAACTGTCACTTTCCAAATGCCGATGTTTATTATTTATTCGCGCGTACTGTATTTTGTTTTGATATTGTTTATCGCAGTTATTTCGGAGACAAAACTCGGATCTTTTCCTTATTGGATGGATTTTTGTTTGGTTATTATTGACATGTCCTGTCAAATATGTCCCGGAAAAACCTTTAGTCGCAAACAACATTTATTTCATCTTCCATTTATGTAAATGGATGGCTTAGCTATAAAAATAGCTTAAGTAATCCATTTTGGCTATTTTTGTACTAGCAAGTTTGTTTGCCAATCGTACCTATATTTACTTTGAATCTTAAAAACTTCATAGCCGTAATTTGTGTAGTACGTTAGAAATAAAATTAAGATCTTTAAATTGTAACCACAATTTCTTCGAATATACTTTTAACTTAGATTTTTCTGTTTTATCAAAACCTACTAATCATAGGTACATTTATTTTTTGGATGACCGGTACCGGTTTTTTACAATTATGTAAGATGTTTACTTACCCCAAAAATTATGTAGGATAAAATTAAATGACATTTATTTTAATTTTTGTGTTTGTCGGGTAGAAAAGGAAATGGTTTTGAATGATAGCAAGTAAAATCGTTGTGTTGTACTGGTATGCATAAAACTCTATCGAAAGTTTGTATATTTGTATGCAACGTACTTTGCAGCTAGCACTTTACACTTACTGTTTCAACAGCTTACTAGGCTTACTTATATTCAGCTTGTGGTTTATCAGTACAGAGTGTTATCAAAACTCAGTCGAATTGTATTCGAAAATTTTATTTAAATATATTATGCACATAATTTTGGTTAGACAAGCATAATAATATGGAGAAAAGAAAGCTTTTGTCGGTAGTGGGTAGGAAGAGGTATAATTTGATTTATTATATTATTATTTATTGTCGCTTGCAGGATATTACAACGATTGGCTGGACAACATTAAAAAAAAAAATCTATTGAATTAACCTTTTAAAAGATTGTTGTTTTTAGGGTTCCGTACCTCAAGAGGAAAAATTGGAACCCTTATCACTTTCTTATCCGTCTGTCCGTCTGTCCGTAATGTCAAGACTCTTTATCTCGGAAACGCATTAAGATATCGAGTTGAAAATTAAACTATATCCTACTAATATTATAAACACGAAAGTTTGTGAGGATGGATGGATGGATGTATGGATGTTTGTTACCCTTTCACGCAAAAACTACTGAAAGGATTGAGATAAAACTTTGCGGTAATATAGCTTATACATCAGAATAACACATAGGCTACAATTTATAGAGATATTTTGTGAATTGTCCAAAATATAACGATAAATGTTGAGTAAGTAGGATAATTCTGCCATCTGCGAGCTACTCTAGCGTGCGCTGCAAGAATGTCAAAATAAACAACTGTCGATCGAATATCTGTCAAATCAATCGATGAGCAGTCCTTGGATATCATCATACTGATCAATGATGTTTAATGTCTAGATAAGCAGACTCAAACAACTGCGTTGCTAGGCATGGCGACACATTAACCGCCCGAATATCGTTGGTAGGTAATCAAAGAATCATATCTCTATCCCTGTTACACTAGTTGCTAAAGTACGGTAAGACGTTGAAAATGACAGAAATAGCAATATTTTTAAATTTAGTCGGACAATGCCTACTTAGGGTGCCAGTTCATTACATTGTAATTTCCCCAAAATGTTACGATATCTTCTCAATGTCAGTGATACAAACCGATATTTTTAATAATCAACATTTTAGTAATAACATTATGAATTTGAGTCATTAATCAAAATCAAATATAATATGATGTAATTATGAATAAAGTTATAATACAAATAATATTTTATTCATTTATCCGACCAATATTTATTCGTTCTTGATAATTAAAATAATTATCGCCATAATAATACTTAATTATCAAAAACGTGTCATATTGTAGGACAGGATATTCCATAAGAAAATTCGAAAGCATTGCATGAAGAATCTACAATATATTGTTTTGAAAATTGCAGTGATGTTTTTTTTATTCTGGAACCGTTGGAGTAAACAATTATAATAAACAATAATAAATATAACAGACTAACAGCTAGCATAGCCACACCGCCACACTGCCACCCGCGCCCGAGTTCGTAAGCTCTTACCACTAGTTACCACGCACCCCGCACGGCCCGCGTGCAGTCTGTGTCACTCATACGTACCTATACCACGCAGCGCTTTTTCAGTATCTCTGTATCACGTAAAACTTCTTTGAAAATTGTAGCCTAATATGTTATACTATACCTGTACTTCAATCTCCGGACATAGATACCTGTTGCCGTCGAGCTATTTGATTAAACTAATAATTACAAAACGTAACCTATTTAAGCCTGATTCTGCTGCTTGATTCATAACTATCAATAATTATAAAAATAGTAATGATTATTAGTATTATTTAAAATCGCTGTAGACCATAATGCCGCCCATTAATCTAGGTACCGGATTTGTTATTATCTTTGTACTCTTGTATTTTTAGTATTTATTGAAGTTATATTGTAATCTATTGTAATTTTACTATTTCACTATTTACTATTATTATCCAGTCAGTTTCTTTTCGTAATATTCTAATGGCTTTTATCCATTATTTATCGTTATCTTTACGTATTTTGTCTGCGGATATCCTATAGTATCAAAAAAGTAATTATCGATTAGTCGAAATCTCCCATAATTATGGGGAAACAAAATTATGTTTCACCTGGCATCACCAACTGTAAAATTATTTACTTTTAAAATCATGATATTTTATGTGATAGTTTCAATTAATACGAATAGTGTGAACCGTATTTACTTGTGGAAATAAATTCCAGAAGCTTTATGAAGAAATTGAGAACGGGATTGAAAGGTTTTGACTACACATTTCCCCATTTTTAATTTTTTAAATAAAATTTTGACGTCTGATATATTCAACCATTTTGTTTAATCGCGACTAAGGCCGGTCGGCGCGCTTCGCCGGCGTACGCCGGCAGTTGGCTGACGTCGTCATAGACAACAATCTTCAGTTCTCGTGTATTATACTTCAATGATACTGATAATATATTATCCTTACTTAATATTATAAATGCGAAAGTAACTCTGTCTGTCTGTTTGTCTGTCTGTCTGTCTGTCGCGCTTTCACGCCAAAACTAATGAACCGATCTCAATGAAATTTGGTACACAGATAGTCTAGAGCCGAACACATTTTATCCCGAAAATTGCATAATTCCCGTAGGATAGGAATAAATCTTGCGTTAGCGAAACTGTCACCTATCACAACGACGCTAAAAGGCCCAATTTTGAAGACACTATTGTAATTATAACAGTTAATTAGACTATTTTTGTTTCTTTTTCACTTTTGGCATTCGATAGAGAGAACACTTTTTACGTTGCTATTAAATTTACGATGGCGCGTTCATAATTGGGTTGATTGGGCCTAACATGGATTCACAAACCTAATTAGATGACAGGTGACATACATTGACTGCAGACTTTTATAAATGTCTCGCTTAGCATAGCAAAGGGACAAATTGTCTTTCCACCATTATAGCTCCTCGAAGAGGAAATAAAGTATGAATTGACAATGACAACTGACATTAAAATTGGATAAAATAGTTTTCCCTTTGCCATGCTACATATTACAATGATGTTTAATACTGGGCCGTCATTTCATCTGACATTAAAAATATTTTTAAATATATCACCATTAGAGGTTAAACATATTTCTTTATTCTACCTTTATGGTACAGAATCCATGCTAATATATGAAGAAACGGATCGACTTGATTTTTAAAAGTAGTTTGGCATGAGTATGAATATCTTGACACTAAGGTTATTAACCTTGATTCTGAGTTGTGACCTTGACATGAACATAAATTTCTGTTAGTTTGGTTAGGATTGAACAGTGATAAAAGTGCAGCCCGGCTCAGTTGCGGCACTCCTCATGAGGCACGCAACTTGCCGGCCAGCCTCTCAGCTGCTATATTTAAAAACCCCAGAAAAGCGGCCTAACCTCGAGTGTAAACTTCTAAACTGCCTAGGGGGAAAAGACCAAAAAGAATCGGGAGACCTCGAGCGCCGCCTTCTCAGCTGTCTCAGAAGAAACCCAGAGAAGCGGCTCTACCTGGGATTCCTGCGCCGCCCATAAGCCTCGGCTGCTAAGTTCCTCGCCACGACAAGGCGGGAACCTATGGGCGGGTACACTTTAACCTTATCTTAATCAACAGAAGCATTTATAAGTATAAGGTATTTTGATATCGGGTTAGGTTTTAACAGTGACAACAAGGTGCAAGGTACTTGACTTTTTTATAGAGCAAGTGCCTTTATTAACTACCACTAAATACAGACTTATAATGTAAAACTTCATAAACTACTACTACATAACAAGCAATGGGATCATCCACAGACCCTTGAAGGTCTAAATATATTCTAAATGCTCAAGCCCACTGTCAGTTAGCAGCGTGCCCAACATGCTGGCAGCATTGCCAATCAGCTTGGCAATGCTGCTTATACTTTGAGCCAAATAAACACCAGCATTTTGGTCACGCGGCGGGTACACCAGACGCTCTGAAAGACTTTTGAAAACAAGATGAGCTCCCGGCCAACACGCGCACAATGTCTCAATTTCAAACGGCTCAAATATGTAACCACTGCCGAGGTTAGCATATTTGCGCCGTTTGTGCTGCTCCGCTGACGGCGCCAAAGTATCGACGCAAGTCGCATCCCATACTAAGGGCCGTCGACACTTCCATGGGACCAGCTTCATCAGTCAGGCCTTTTGCCATCACCACGCGCAAACACATTCGGTTCGAGTACGGCTGCGATATTGGCGGTCGCAAAAGCCGTATGACATCGTTCACAATGGTGTGGCAACCAATTCGACCAGCGCTTCTTGACCAAGATATACGGTGGTGACCAAGCTGGTCAACTAGGTACTTGAATAGGTGAGAGCGCTCAGCTATGTGCGGCGCGGCAGCAAGGTGGGTCGACTATCTCGACGATATCATCAATACCGCCGGTCGAACCTGGTCACGACCGGCAAAGAACCGAGGCAGATGGCACTGCAAGAGAGAGGCCTATACCCAACAGTGGGTCAAGAAAGCTGCGGATGATAACGATGACGAAACAAATCAGTTGAAATTGGCTGTTTTTTGGGTTTGAAATTATTATTTGCTACAATATTTGTGTACCGTTTCACATTTAATTGGGGCTAATATTTTGTGGCGCACTTACTGTTTTAGTTACCATATTTTTTTGACAAGATAAACATAAATTAAAATATATCGCGGGCGAAGCCGCGGGTAAAACCTAGTACGTATATATATGGTCTATTGCTTGTATAAAATAAAAACTTCTCAGTTATCGTATAAAAAAAGCCGTTTATGTCGTAAAAAACGGCATATTTCGACACTCACAAAAACCAAAACCTACAGGGTACTTCCCGTTGACATAGAACTGTGAAATTTGTCGAGAAGCATTGTCATAGAGTATACATATGGTAATAAATCTGAGGACCGTATATTTTTATTTAAATCACAAAAAATAGGGCCTAGAATCACACAAAATAGGTTGAAAATTCAAAGTGAGTAAATCGTATCATGTAAGATATCATATAAAAGAGCTTAATTAGTACATGCTAAAACAGGTTTTTAATTATTTTAACAATGTGTGGTTTTCGATGTATGACGGAGAGAGAGGAGAGTGGAAAAATAATTATAGTATAGAGATTTTAACAACTTACTTCCCAATTTTGTGAAATTTTCTGGATTTGTACGAAACCCTCGGTGTGCGAGTTAACTTATAGTCTTTATTTCTATATTTTCTAAGACAATAATTATACTCCTGTTAAGATTAATTCAAGTTTACTAAGAATACATTTATATTTTTCAACGTTCAGGCAGATCTTTCGCTACACTCTGTAGAAACCACAGGGGGGTTGTTAGCTCGGGCTTGTGTTTGTCTCGGGCATTATTAGTAAAGTCATAATATCTTTCTAAACGGCTTATTGCTTTTATCACAGTCGTACAACTTAGAACAAGCAGTTAGAAAGAAGATAAAAGTTAATTTCTTTGCGAGCTTTCTTTAAAACGTAAACAATGTCTCGGGTGTTGCAGTTATTCGTAATCAACGTAATTTTTTTTTACCATTAGAACGCGTTTTGGCTTTTTTGTCATCTCTATAATCTCTGTTTTATAAAAAAAAAACATGGAAAAGTTTTCCAATAGTAACTAAACTAGTAATTCTCCGAACAGTAGACCTCAGGGAACATGGTCTTTAACCGATCCTTCATAAGCCTATATCTCGGCTCGCTCTAGGTCGGTTTGGTTTAGATTCGCAAATTTTATTCGAATTTAGTTACTTTACAATCTTGTCACCCATTTTGTGGAGTTGGTTGAAAAAATATGATAAGGTTACTGTACCAGCCTTTTTAATATGACTTTTTAATAGCCACTACAGGGCGTAGGCCTATTCACGAAGGCCATATCCACCATGCTGGTCCAGTGCTAGTTGGTGGATTCAAGTACGCCATGGAATTTCTTCCTTTAACATATGCAGGTTGCCTCACGATGGTTTCCTTCACCGAAAAGCCCGTGGTGTGAAATTCCGTACATAAATTCCAAGGAATTCATTGGTACGGGACCAGGTTGGAACTCACGACCTCACGATTGTAAGGCGCGTGTCACTACCTCTAGACCACCACTGCTTATAATAAGGTTAAAGTCATTAAAAAAATGTTTTTGAACTATAGACAAATATATTAAACAGCATCGACCGCAACATGGTTTATCTTCGAAATTATTAAATTTGTGTTGCCTGGAATAAATCGCTCTATGCGATAAGGCCCATTGTTCTACCAGATATAATAGTTTTATTTGTAGAAATTATAAGGTACGTATATTCTCTACATAAGGTAGGCATTATTTAAGTTTGCTTACTTAATATTGTTTATATCTACTTGGCAAGCAGATAAGAACAAATAGGTGTGTCAATATAAGTACGAAACCGATCTGATAACCAGTCAAAATTGGTATCAAGGAACATAATTTAATTATAAAAAATTATCATACCTCCAAAACACTGCTCATAATTTTTTTATTCAAATAATAAGTTATTGCATAATTTTTTTCGCTGGAAATGGCAAAACAAGTTAAACAATACTAAATTCGAATATTTCGCTCGAATTGTTTACATTATTGTTGACTTTTCAAAAACGGCTTAGCCGATTTCTGTAAAATTTAAATGGGACCACCTCGAGAGTATACCCTTTTGAACTTTTCGATTCGGTTCACAATTGGCGGAAGTATCGATGAACATAGACTAAAAAATAAAAAATACTTACAGACGAACATAGAACCTCCTCGTTTTTGAAAGTCGGTTAAAAATTAGCCACTTTTAGAAATGAAAGCTGTCTTAAGTGTTTATAAATAATAAATTGTTTTAATTATTTTTTGCAAAAAATAGCATGACCGACTTCACCCGTGTAGAAAATCATTACATAGTAACCAGAATCATTACATAGTACAAAACAAAGTCGCTTTCCGCTGTCTGTCCCCATGTATGCTTATATCTTTAAAACTACGCAACGGATTTTGATGCAGTTTGTTTTAATAGATAGAGTAATTCAAGAGAAATGTTTACATGTATAATACACTTGTGCGAAGCCGGGGCGCATCGCTAGAACGCAAATATTATGCACGGATCGATGTAGCATTTTTCACATTATTGTTGAGTTATCAAAAATGGCTCCAATCTCTAAGCTCTAAATGGGACCAATTTCGAAGTATACTTGAAAAAATTCCAATAAAAAAAGAATTATTGAAATCAGACTACTATAAAAAAAAGTTATGCGTGGTTATACATAAAATATATATATATATATATACGCGTCGAATTGTATACCTCCTCCGGTGGTACGTCGGTCAAAAAATATGTCTCATATTTTGGTTATCACGTCGGTGAAAGTCAATCTTTACCGGCTCTTAGACCATTAGGTACCCTCAGAAAAATGACAATTAATAGAAGTACCTATTGTTCCATACACGCGTTAAATATTTCACCCTGTTCACCACCATTCGCAGTTGCACCCGTGATAGTAGGTATCGTTTGATAGCTCATTATTGTCATTGGCTGGTATGTTTGTAGTAAGCACCTAATGATAAATTAACATAAATATTTTAGGATTAACTCAAATAGTACAGTTTAATAGATTAGATTTAGTGAACTTATCATTTACAGTGTATTTCAACTAGTTTTTTTAGTTCGTTTCTTAAAAAATCTTGCATAATGCTGTAATAAAACTATTACTAGTGGAAGAGCCTGGAGCCCACGACACAGGCTATTTAGTGTAGGCCCCAGTGTACACCTATTGTTTAAATAATTATTAAGTTCCAGTAAACTGTATTCTGTTCCAATTAAGTGTAAGTTTATTAGTAAAAAGGTTTTTTGAATAAATATTTTATTTATTTATTGTTAAATTTTACTCAAACAAAAACTACATTACAGCTGTCTTATTCATATCAGGTTTTACAGCATAGGTACGAGTAAGTGAGTGGAATAAAAAACGCAATGTCTATCGCATACGTCAAAATTCACCAGTTGGAAAGTCAAAATAGTTAAAATTAGGTTCCACTTGGTCTTTTGTCTTTTCCGAAAAGAACCCGCTAGCTTTAATGAAAAGGTTCAAATCTCTGATCATTTACCTTCCTACCTTTTTGAATTTGGACACCCGAGATAGCTCAATGCTAGTGTGTGAAACCCTTCGAAATTACGTAAGTTTGAGTGTATGTGCACCTTTTTCTAACACCTTTTAAAAATAAAATATTTCAAATTTAAAATGGGACAAAGTGATCTCGTTAGATATACGAGATTTAGTACGGTTTGCTTTATTTCTTGCTTTTGCATTGATTTAGTTCTTATAGCTATAGCTAGTATAGCTAGCCATCAAAGCTGTCATCGAACTTACAAACAAGTAAGTAGTATGTAGGTAGTTTGATTCACAGAAACGTACTAATTACATATTTGGTTGTGAATAGTTACAATCGTCTCTATAGGGTTCGTGACTAAATAAAACTTAATGAATTGGACATTGTCATGTGTCTATAATAAGAACTATCAGGTTTTATTGTACTTTCGACTTAATTGGGTACAGTGGTCAAGTCCAATACCAATCAATACATTTTAGGCTACATTAAGTAAGGTTGGGTTAAAATTCTGTCTAGCTAATTTTACCAACTAAACCTTCTGAATTTCTATTTTTAAAGGGAAACAATGGATTTTAAATGTCCGTGTATTTGTAACTGATACAAATACAAGGACATTTAAAATCCATTTTTCCCTTCCCCGTGGCATTTTAGCTTCGAGGTAGACTATTATTATCATTGACTTACATATAATATACATTCTGCATAGATAGCTTAAGCAGCGTCAGTAGTTTGAGGGTGTACTCCAAAATGTTCAACGAACTGTACTGTACATCTGCATCCGTGAAAGCACCGATTAAAAGTATCTTAGATATTAGTAGGAGATGCAGCCATATATTTTTTTTTTTTTTAACTTTATAAACTAAGTTATCAAATATAAATCAAAGCATTTTTTTACAAGGTATTGTGAACTAACTTAAATTCCAAAAGTCACTGCCTTTGCTCACAATTTCTTATCGACTAATTAAACCTGAAATATTGAGAAAGAAAATTAGAAGATAAGTTTTTATTTCTCAATATTCGAGTTCAAGATTTATTTATATTTATTTACGTGCCTGTCCAAACAATGAAGAAAATGCGGAAACACGCACATATTATAGTAATATAATGCCATTATTTATGTATGTTTCCAATTATTGTTATGATAGTGAGGTAATAAAGAACCAAACACCAAGAGCCATTGTACCAGTAACTAATCACAAAAGCTTAGAATTACGATCGAATTACCAAACTCTATGATAATGGTTAGCCAACGAGCTCACTAATGACGTATATATCACTAAAAGGGAGTAAACTATGCGCGGGCCATAAACATATCCCTAATGTGTTCGGGCGAACCGGTTTCGAGCGGTTGTAACCGGTTACCGCCGGTTACAGCCAGTTTTAATTAGATTTGGCCGGAAAATTTCTGATTTTCCAATGGAAAAGCCTTAGGGAAAAGCTGATTGTTGTTTTGGGAGCCAACTTTTGTTTCATATTGAGGTTGAGTTTTTAAATTGATTTTGTTTAGCTTTGCAATGTTTATTTTTCAGCGCCATGAAATATATAAGTTCTTTTTGATTTGTTCAATGCTATTTTAAAGGTAAAATGCTATCAAGTACTTACGTGTCCGGTTTTTGTTTGAGGGATTTGTGGAATAGGTAAGACATGCAATAAGACTAACTAGATATTTCATTTTAATCAATCTTCAAAATAGAAGTGGTTCTTAATTCGACTATTTGTTTTTTTTATGTGTCGGTATGTTAAGCGATTATTTCGTTATTTCGCTAATTATGGACCCATTTTGAATGTTTGAAAGTTGTATAGTCAAATGTTTTATTCATATGGTGGTTTTAATTAAATTTTATCTAAATCGGCTGAGTAGTTTTTGAAAATCAACAGTGTCTAATACGTCGATTCGAGCAAACTATTCGATTTCGTAAGTACGTAGATGCCGAACGATTGAAGTCGGCTGTGCCATTTTTTGCCGAAAAAAATATATGACTGCATAATTTATGTTTGCCTAAAGGTATATCGCGGGTCGAACCTGGACACGATTGGCAAAGGATCGAAGCAGATGGCACTATAAGATAGAGACCTATACCCAGCAGTGGGATAATTAAGGTTGTGGATGATGATGATGATATAGGTAATCGCTATTCCAATGAGGCGTTTTCTAATATGAAATTATCCAATAGATGGCACCAATAGTTTGAAATAATCGATCCTTTGACTATGGAAATCGTACTGTCATTGTCAAGAGGTCTTATTCTTCTTTTTTATGTTTTGGCATCGCATTGTTGTGCATTTGCCAGTGTCAAGTATTAAGTTTAAATAATTTTTGATAATATTTTTTCATAATAGTTACGTCATAGTCCAATAAAGTGGCGGTCAAGTCCAAACGTAGTCCCAACTCATACCTCAGTAAATCATTGGAGACTTTACTATAGGCTTCTATCTCTCATCCTATATTCCAGTTGACAATGACAGATCAATTTATATGACTATTATGCCATCTAGTAAGTTTTGTGAAACTTTTTTTTTTTGGAAAACACCTCATTAAAAGGTAATGATTGAGCCTGGATAATTAAGCCCAGCTCATGTGACATCTAAAATATACTTAAACATAACATTTTGTTAATTTCATAATTTTCTGCTCTAGTTACAATTATCGCTAATTGCCTGTCCGCTGATTATTATTGGCGATGAGTCGATTAATGCAATTTCGACGCAATTACGCCATTGAAATATTTTCACACGTTTTTACTGTTAATTTGTTTGCACTAGCACATTTTAATTGGTTTTAATAGATGATTCTCTATCTATTGTGCAACGTAGATACAATTGATGTGAAGTCTGTCAATATATGTAACCAACAAAGTAGGTACTTGTAGCTGAGGAGATTTCAAGTCTTAACAATTAGTTCCATACGTATGTTTGCATAAACATGTGCTCTAGTGGAGAGCCCTGGTATCAGAGTTTAGCCTAGCCTAGCTAATTTTAATTTTAAAGATTAAGATTAGGCTTTCCACAATTTGTTATCAACGAGTCTTAACTTACTTTGGTCACATCGCCCGTAGGCAGCCCGATAATTTTGAGAAACTGATTGTAGTTGGGAAAGTAGATGGCAAAAGACCACGTGGACGCTCACCTACCCGTTGGTCTGATCAGATTAAGTTGATAACCGGGCTTCCAGTTTCCACTGCTCTGAAAAAAGCCGAAGATAGAGAGGAGTAGAAGCAACTCGTCACTGATTCCGTCAAGGCATTTCAAGACGGGCACGACCTTCAGTAATGAAGAGGACGAATAAGAAGAAGAAGAAGCTAATTTTAGCGGTTCTAGTCACTTGAAGACCTCTTTTACAAAAAGAATGAAGAAAAATGTACACCACGGTGCTGGATTTTTTTGAGGTTTTTACTAAGCTTCAAGAGTCCTGAATTACAAAAAAAAACTGCATCATTTCTGGTAATATATAGTTTAATCAACTAGGCATAAGCATTGCCATTCAGCGTGGCAATGCTGCCAGCATGCTGGGCACGCTGCCAACTGGCAGTGGGCTTGAGTATTTGGATTATCTTTAGACCTTCAAGGATCTGTGGGTGATCCAATTGCTTGTTAAGATGTAGTAGTTTATGTATTGTAAGTCATTGGTATATTATCTACTATAGACCAAAATCTAATCTTGCTAAAAGTATTAAGTACAATTTTTCATTTTCAAGTAGTTTGTAATATTGTGTTAAATAAATCCAAGACAATTTAACTTAAAAGTATTGCCGCTCTTTGTTAAAAAGCTAGTTATTACTCTCACGCTTATCTGTTTCAAAGTTCCCTTGTAAAAATGAGAGTTTTATCAGTTTTACGAACATTTATACCTAAAAAACTCCCGGCTTTTGCGAAGGCAGGCGTAATGGCCACCTTTTCTCTCTCTATTGAGAAAACCCAAAACATTCGCCTCATTCTTACCTCCTTAGTATTTATTAAATCTTGTGTGGATAAAGAAAATTTATGTTTTGTCCTTATGAAAACATAACTTAAGCAAGTTATTTAATAAACTTGGCGACTGAAATTTTGCTTAGTATTCTGAGGCAGCGGCTAATTTAAATTTAAATGTGATTTTCGGACCTCCTTTGCAGACGTTATTAATATCAGTTCTGTTCATTCTTAGAGAAAAATTTAGACAAATTTGTTTAAAGTCCTGAAGCGCTATTCGCGCACTAAAAAAGTCTAATATCAGTAAGTATGATAATTTTATGGCACTAAATTTTTTTGGATGATATTGTAAACAGAAAATTTTGCACATTTTTACGCATTTTTGTGTAATATTGAATATACTAAATATACTGAATTTTATACTCGTAAAATTACTGTTAGTATAACAATATTTTCAAAACGAGATTTTTAGTGAAATTATATTATCAATTTTTTTTACAATTTCTTCTAGTTTTTCTTTTATCGGATCTTGAACAACTTCAGTACAATCTTAATGTTTTAAGGTGTTGCTCTGAATAGTGAGGTAAGCGTCGTTTTAGCCATGCTGGTCATAAGCCATAAATAATTAAAAACAGGGAGAAAGTTTTGCCTGGCAGAGATTGCTATCAGCGATAAGGCGGCCCATTATAACACTGTTTCTGTATCTTTGCTTCTTCTTAATGTTTATTTTTTGGTGTGCAATAAAGAGTTCATCTTTCTATCTATTAAATATATATATCTAATAGAACTACAAAAGACCTGATGGAGTGGCTTCTATTCAGTGCAATTGTGACCATAGTTGTCACAATTGTATGTCTAAAGAAAGTATAATTGTGGCGATTTATATTTGTCATCATGATGTTCCATCTGTAAACTGACCAATATAATACCTACGTAGTAAATAAATGACTATTACTATAACTAATAAGGTAATCAGACTAATCAGGCTGTCTTAGTGAAATGGTACTGCGGCAAAACGAAGCTCGCAGGCTCTTCAACTAAGAGTGCCTACTTTTGCCAGAACTTTGCTAGGAGTTATTAGTTAATCATATCGTATCGTTATCATTGGCAGCTTTTTCAACTCACTGCAATCCATTAACTAGTTTCCTCCCTCTGCTACTAATTATGCCTTTTCTATTCTCTTTTAGCACTGCAGCCACACAAATTGAAGTATTGCTCGAAACAAATGTATTTTTGTTCTTATAATCTGTAATTGTCAAATAACGCTGTGATTATGGACCATGTAGATCACAGATGTAGATGCATATTCTCAACAACGATAAACGTGCAATTTCATACAAATCAAAGAAGGTAATTGCGAAAACTGCAAGCATTTGTAAGTATTGTGTCATTTCAAGGCTCAACGAAATTGCCTGCATTTTCCAGCGTTTATGCAAAATTCATGATAAGGTTCTTATCTAGGTACAGTACGTATCTGATGACATAATGTGACCGTATTACTGTTTGCTTCATTTGAGGATTATTCAAATAGCCGATTACCCGAAAAGAGTGATTCAGATCATCATGATGAACATATTTTACTATGGGACCAATACGGAATCTTCGAAAAAAATGTTGTTTCATACAGATTTCCGATTCTGATTATCGATTTGGTGGGAAGAGACATCTGTTTTTTTTTCTTCACGAATTCTGTGTTGACATCTTGGTACAACTTGTTGATAATGATGATCTAAAACACCGCCTTTTAGCTTAGTAGGTTTTTGAATAACCCTGTATTGTACTTGTACCAGCCTTTTTATTAATAGGCCACTGCTGGATGTAGGCCTACCTGCGAAGGGTGATACGGCTATGTCAACCACGCTGGCCCAGAAATTGTACAGGGTTACAGGGATGCTGGGCCAGCGTTGTAGATATATGGCCCAATAACCTTCGTGGGTAGGCAAACATCCTGCAGCGGATTATTAAAATAAAAGCTAGTACAGATACTATACAGGGTTACAGGGATACTGGGCCAGCGTGGTGGTAGGTAGGCCTACGGCCAGCCCCCTACCCCTGTACATGTTACAGAGGTACTGGTCCATTTACTAGCAAGCGTTTTCATGTTGTCAAGAATTCGTGAGTAAGCAGTTAGGTACTTTCCCAGAATACGTGCTTGTTCGATAGTTTACGATCAAAACTATAAACAATACCAAGCATTTAATTGTTTAGGTAATCGAAGCGTTAATTACGCATAATACTAATTGTTTCGCTACACAATTACTGCAAATCACAAATAATATTCCATTCCTAACAATAGTTTGACAACCTCAGCTATTTACGTTTGTTTACGAATCATAAATAAATATGGACGTTTACCATTCATGGGATCGTAACTTTACCGACAGAATATTTAAATGGAAAATGATAACTTTACTAAAATAGCTATACTGAGCGCCACACAAATCGGCGGATGAGATGTTAGCCGCAGATGACACTTCGCCGTGATTGGCTAATTATTGCGCATGTGTGCAGAATGCCGATGTCGCGTGTCGTAGTGCGTAGGGAGCGCGCGGGAAGCCTGAGGTTAGCGGGCGGGTGTGCCCCGGCGTCTCGTCTCTCTGGCTCCCGCGTGTACCTATATTTCGACTTTTGCGCAGCGTTCTGCGCATAACTTCCCATCCGCCGATTTGTATGGCGCTTAGTATACATATGAGTGGCAGTGGCAAGGCACTGTGAACAAACCTTATAAATACTCAGATAAATACTTATAAATAGTTAGTTATAGTTTGGATCATCCATACGAAGAAGAAGAACTATAATCATGTTGTTTTTAAACTTTCGCGATTTGAACCCAATATTATTATAAGCTTCGGGACTAATAGCGCACTGAAACTACGAGATAATACGAGATAATCTCGTAATTTTAGTGCGCGATTAGTCCCGTAGTATATAATAATAACTATAATAATTTTTCACATAAATGGCAAAACCGCCTTCCATCGTGTACAACTTACGATAATTACTCGAATTATTTACACTTTTGTCGATTTTTCGAAAACGGCTCAGTCGATTTCTGTAAAATTTAAATGTGACCATCTCACTCGCCTTATACTGGTGTAACATTTTATATTAACTTGAAAAACTGTATTGCATTGGTAACAGCTATTTTACTATGGAAATTAACGTGGTTTTCACACATTTTATTCTATATATAACGGAACTAAATTGGCAGCCCGTAGTGCATTACGAGACGGCTCCGCGCGCTAGCACTCGCCAACTTGAGAAAGGTCGCCGAATGCGACCGAAACTATAGTCGTTACGACTATCCCTACACGTGAGTTTAGTCCCGTTATATACAGTATAAAATGTAATAGCTATTTTTAATAACTTCGAGTTGTATATCTGTATATTCTTAGTTAGCGCTTTAGAGGCTATAAATTTCGATGTTAGTATATATGAAATTATTGTTTTGTTTACGTATTTGGATGGGAAAATTCCTGGAAGGGCTCTAACGAAGAATAAAGAGCATTATGTTTTGAAAACGGTCCATGGTTAAAGGCGTATTTTCAAGAAATCATGTATGAAAGTGAATATTAACTATATACTTATGAGGAAAATATAAGCAGCTTTGAGCTTGTTGCTAGGTGCTATACTTATCGACATGTTATAATTATGTAGTATATTTGTTTGGTTTGTAATTTATTATTTGTAAGAGTATATCAGTAGGCGTAGGCGACGTTGGACTAAAATCTGCAAAGCTCAAATGGGAGTGGGCGGGACACGTAAGACGTATGCACCCAGACAGATGGGCAAAGGTCTCAACGGAGTGGGTTCCTCTGTCCCGTCGAGACCGAGGCCGTCCTCCAACACGACGGCGCGACGAAATCGAGAGGTTTAAAAAGATTGGGCGGAGGTAGCACAAAACAGAAATGAATGGATGGAATTGGGGTAGACCTTTGCCCAGCTGTGGGGCAGTACAGATAAATACAAAATAAATAAATATCAGTATACTCATAAGTATTAAACTTACATTAGGTTTCGTACTTATGTTGGACTTGATGTACAGATCTACTCACCACTGGCTTATCTGTGAAGCAAGACATTGTGAAGCAATTTGGAAAACAAAAAAAAATAGAGCTAGTGTGGTGGAACGGCCAAATTGGTCATCACGGATATGCCTAAATACAGCAGTAGAATTAAAAGGCTGATAGAGTATAGTACTGTACCAGCTATAATAGTCCGCTGTAGGACGTAGGCCTACCCACGAAGGGTGATGTTATAGAGTAGGTACATTACCAGTTAAATAGCATGTCAGTATTGGATAGTCCACTGCTGGAGACGTTACCATTTTGACAGTAAAACATTCCAAAATAAGTCAATCAGGTCACTTCTGAATATAAGTGTATTCATACTATTTTAAATTTTTAAATCCTTCTATGTTATCCCGTTAGAACTTAAATTTATAATGCTTGTTACTCTTTTAATGCTAGTCATGAGACTAAAAGGGAACTCTGTCTCGTGTGAGAAGTATGAAACCTCTCTCGCAGGAGCTCTAACTGATTCATGGATCAAGCATTGAGCATTGCGAGCATAACAAATCTTTAACATTGCAATTGTCATAGCAAGCAATTCTAAAAGTAATGTTTATTGTTTTAAAAACTGGGTTTTTGGTCATGTTGTGTTTTACAATATGGCCAAACTCAATTGTAACAAAGGCAAGAAAAGAAATAAGACCTAAATCGATTCAGACAAATCGACACAAAACAGAGTTAAAACTTGTTCCAATCGTATCAACTTTTGGGACGAAACAATCAACTGAACTGTCCGCCGTTTGCGACTTAGCAGAACACAATTTACTACTAACAACTGAAAAGAACATTTATAAAATTTTAACATTTGTCAACATAGTCCTACTCGTATCTATGGCAAGATATGCCATGAACTTTGCGAGGAGCATTGTGGTAAACTCCTCGATAATTTTATTAATACAAGCCACATTCTTTCGAATTAACAGATCGATTTTTATGTGTTTTCAGGGTTCCTAACAAGAAACCCTTATAAGTTCGTTACGTCACTTTGTTGGTTTCGACCGTTTCTTAGTCCGTGCGACCAGCCGATCTTATATCACATTCCAATAATTTCCAGATTTAAAAACCAAATTGTATGAAAGGTAATATAAAAGTTATTTTTGACGCCTTTAACAAACAAACAAACAAACAATATCTTTATTGTACACCATATAACAGATACATTAATGTAGATTTTTTCAGATGTTGTACAATGGCGGCCTTATCGCCTTTGGCGATTTCTACCAGGCAACCTTTAATATTGTTGTAGAATAGGTTTTAAAAAATAATATTAAAAGTCGTTTGTCTTATTGTCTAACATGCTGTTTGTGAGATATAGGTCAACAAATTTGAAATACCGAGTGTGATCTTTGACCTAATTTCTAAAGTATGCAAAATAAAATCTTATAGTTTTCCGGGTATTTATATTGTATTATAAACGCTCTTAAAATTATCTAGAACACTATGGGACTATAACTTTTTACTAAGTTTTAAAACCTCAGCATTGTTCTGGCACTAAAACCGTACAAAATACATCACACGCTGCTTCTGTACACATATTTGCTTTGTTTCAAATATTTACTTCACTACCAACAAAAACTGTCATTGCAGCTTGAAATTCTGCAAGTGCGCGGAAATTTTTATTCTGGGTATTCACATAGCGTATTTGTATCATTTGTCCAACTACAGCGTTTCAGTGTAGCTCGTATTTGCCACAATTGATCTCGTTGTGTGATCACATATTATTCATATGAATAGCACATAAGTGTTAACACAACTCGCTTACGCGTAACGTCAAAAATACCTAGTCAATTATTCAATCACAGAAGTCAATTGTATGCTGAGTGTGAGTTTTGTCGTAAACATGACGCGCTCTTCGACGAGCGCGTAAGCATGTAATTTGTATGAAGAAATGTACAGCGCCACTAGCGGCGCGTTTTTGAAACACTTTGTGCGAGTACATGTTCTTACAAATTACATGCTTACGCGCTTGCCGAAGAGCGCGTCACGTTTATGACAAAACTCACACTCAGCATATTGACTATATTACACAACAGTTTACATGAGTTTTGCGGTGTTTGCGTATTTGTTGCTGGGAAAAGTTAGGGCCTGTCTTTAGATCTGTGTGATATTTATCTATATTTGTTTATATAAACGATCAAAACGAATACACAAATCCTCAAATCTGCTGGATTGTTTGGACGATTTATTGTTTGTTTTATTTGTATATCCTATCACAAATATATGCAAATAACGTCAAAAAATACATGAATACAGAACAACGATGTGAGGTCCCAACATTACACGATTTTTCAGTGAATTACGCATACGACGAGCGGCGTCAGTCTGTCTCCAGCAATTGTATATTTTTTAGCTTCATAGCTTCTTGACCTGGAAAGATGTGTTTAACTTACTCACAAGTTACTTAGTCTATAACTTGTAGAATAAAGTAGCTTTGAGTTTCTACTACTGTACTTTACTCTTCAAGGGACCAAGGGGTTAAGTGTGGTAATTATGGTTGATAGAGCCAGTAAATAAATAAAAATCTCGCTTACTTTGTTGAGAGTCTAAGAATTTTTGTGTGGAACCATTTCATCATAATTTCAGCCATAGGACGTCCACTGCTGGACATAGGCCTCCCCTAATGATTTCCAATAAGACCGGTTGACAGCGGCTTGCATCCAGCGCGATCCTGCGGTCCTAATGAGGTCATCCGTCCACCTTGTGGATGGACGCCCTACGCTGCGCTTACCGGTACGTGGTCTCCACTCGAGAACTTTTCGACCCCATCGGTCATCAGTCCTCCGCGCTATGTGCCTGCCCATTGCCACTTCAACTTGCCAATCCGCTGGGCTATGTCGGTAACCTTAGTTCTTCTACGGATCACCTCATTCCTGATTCGATCTTGCAGAGAAACTCCGAGCATAGCCCTCTCCATAGCTCGTTTGGCTACTTGAAGCTTACTAATGAGGCCCATAGTGAGACACCACGTTTCTGTGCCATAAGTCATCACTGGCATCACACACTGGTCGAAAACTTTCTACTTGAGGCACTGACACTCGACACGACACGCACTTTATAAAGTATATAACATCCAGTACTTGGAGCCACGCGACAACGGAAATGGGATTTTTTTATTAGTATTATAAGAACTCTTACTGAGACCTCAGGTTTAGCTCGGTTGTGATAATATATAAAAATTGCCACACGAGCAAGTTTCAATAAAAAATACAGTAAGGAGGCTATATATCCTATAGCGGCTACTTGTAACTTGAAGAAGGTCAAGCAGATTACTGAAGCGCGACCCTGTAGCTGCCAAACCCCTGAGAGTAAAAGGATGAGATTTAAATAATCAGCAGTGAAATAGAAGTTTTATACTCATCTTTAGTATCTACACACAAGGTAAGCACGGGTGCGCTACCGTTGATCGTATCAGGTACAGCATTATTAAAGTGGTCACAATATTTTTTCGTCGATTTATTCCACTGATATATCCTAACGCACAGGAGTGTGTTAATGTCTGCCCACTGTAACGTACCATGACATAGCCGTGCTAGGAACGTATCTGGCACGAAAACAACACGATACGCTCTTCTATGCCCACTACAACGTACGTCAACAATAGTCGTCGAGAATATCTTGCCGAAACATAGCCGAGCATAGTTATACTTATACTTTTCAATACAAAGAATATTTTTTGTTTATTTTATACTTATTTTTAGGGTTCCGTACCTCAAACGAAAAAAACGGAATCCATAGGATCACTTTGTTGTCCGTCTGTCCGTCTGTGTGTATGTCAAGATTCTTTATCTCGGGAACGCGTAAAGATATCAAGTTGAAATTTAAACTGTACACGTATATTTATGGTCTCTTGCAGTTGTGTAAAAGAAAAACTTCTTAGTTATCGTTTAAAAACGTTAGAGCTGTTATGTCGTAAAAAACGCATATTTCGACACTCACAAAAATCAAAACCTACAGGGTACTTCCCGGTGACATAGAACTATGGAATAAAATGTCGAAAAGCATTGTCTCAGAGTACACATATAGGAATAAATCTGAAAACTGTACATTTTTATTTAAATCACAAAAAAGAGGGCCTCAAATTTCACAAAATATGGGTTCAAAATTTAAGGTGGAGTATATAGTATGTAAGGTATTATTTAAAAGAACTTCATTAGCACATCCTAAAACGGGTTTTTAATTAATTTGACAATGTGTAATTTTCGAAGTATGACGAGAAAAGTAAAAAAAAAAACTTTTTTGTCGATGGTTATAGTATAGAGATTTTGACAACTGACTTCCCAATTTTGTGATTTTTTTTGGATTTGAACGAATCCCTCGGTGTGCGAGCCACACTCGCATTTGTCCGGTTGTTTTTTATAATATTTCTCAGTTCCTAGCACGGTCATGGCATGGTAATTATAATAGGCAGACTTTATCCTATCAAAGATTATTTGAGGTACTTTTTAGTCTATGATCCTATTTTAATCCACACTAGCTGCCCGTTCCGGCTTCGCCCGGGTACGATTGGCTAAAAAAGACAAGTAGTAAAAATCCCTATTATTTTAAATATAAAAGATACCTATATCCTGTGGTCACCGGAGATAGCGTAGCTTTCCAACAGTGAAAGAATTTTTAAAAGAAGAGCCTATTCGATGCAAACATTTATAACATTGGAATAGAGCTATATATTTGGAAAATAAAACTACATTTTCAATATTATCCAGCGAACCATTTATTTAGTTCCCTACCCTAGTAGGAGTAGGTGTACTTAGTCCCGAGTATCGAGTGAAAGAGACGCAGTTGACTAATGGCCCGGCAGCGAACTGGCGATCAAAAGGGAAATTAATTAATATTTTCAATCACTGCTTACCCTGGAGCTTGTAGCAGTGTCGGAGGTTTCACAAAATAAGTACTATTATGTATAATTGCTATTCATGTAGAATTCAAGAGCGCGGCTCTTGTCGGTGGTTCAACTTCCACGTCTCGCGAACTTCTGCCAGTGTCTCTACCTCCCTGTACGACGTGCCTAAAAATGCATCTAGCATGCCTGAAAGAGATTGCTTCCACCGATAAGACTACCTGGAGTTACACTACAATAAGTATTCCTTGCATTATTTTGTGTGTACAATAAAGTGTTATATATCTACAATTACTATTATAAAGTACTAATTTTAATAGTAATTGTAGAACTTGTAAACTGGGTCTGTCTTCCCGTTAAAGTATAACGTGGGTGTCTTCAAATCCCGAGTAAATAGGTATCTTCTAGGTAAGCGTGCTACACCCTAGACCGCACATCTGCTTAACATCAGGCAGTGTGTAGTCAAACGCGAACCTATTCGAAATAAAAAAAAAAGAAAAAAAATCTAATGCTAGGGTTATAGTCGGTGGCTGGTCTGCGCCGAGTCTTACTTTGAATAAGTACAGCGTGTCTTGCGAAATCTGAACTTTGGAATAAAATTATTGTTATTAATTATTCACATATTTATTTATAGTCTTAAATTTAAGTTTTTTTACAATATTTATAGAATAAAATACAAAATACTATAAAAAACCTAAACCTAGAGTGCCGTCGGCAGCGGGGCGAGGCCCAAGCTACCGGTGGTTGGGTCTACAGAGAGAGGAACCTCCTGACAATGTGCGCTGTGTCCAGAACGACCGCCTTCTGTATCTGACCCTTGACCCAACCGTCTAGCGAGAGCCTCTTAAGGTGGTGGTCGAGACTCTTCGCTATTAAGCCGTTTACCGAAACGACTATCGAGACAATGATCGTAGAGTCCACATCCCACATGGCGGTAACCTCGTAAGCCAAGTCAAGGTACTTGCTGTGCTTGTCCTTCTCGGCCTTCACGAGGTTCTCGTCACGTAGGATGGTGACGTCAACGAGCACTGCCCGGCGTTGGGACCGGTCGATCACCACGATATCAGGCCTATTGACGACAATAGTCCTGTCCGTGATGATAGAGCGGTCCCAGTAGAGCAACTCACGACCATTTTCGAGAACTGGCGCCGGTGCGTACTTATAATACGGCATTAATTAATTATTATTATTATTCTAAAGTTAATATTCAATATTTTAAATAAATAATCTACCATTATTTTGTCAACACAAAATTACTGTCTTACATATTTGCCTGTAACTTATTATTAACTAAATAATTAACCATTAATCTATTAATGGATCTTTTATGGAAAAATTTAATACTTTGCCAAAATTTATCAGTTATTTTTAAGCAAAATGGTAAACATTTTGCTTAATATGATGAGAAATGTTTGCAAAAGTTACGTAAATTCTATTTCATCTTAATATTTTTGAGGAGTTTCCGAGTTGGACGGCCAGCCTTCTGGGATTCAGCACGTGTATTGAAATCCAGATTCCAGGTTTTAAGTAACGTACATTTTAAGTGATTTTGCCAAAAATTAGACTGGTTGTTAGATCTCGCTTTTTACAATAAACTTCTAAGATGTAAAAATCTTTTACAATGCTGTCCCTAAATGTTAAATGTGAAAATTCACTCCGAGACAGGTAAATTATTTTGGTAAAGTTTGGCAGGTACTTTTTGAACAAAAACTAAGAAAAAATCGTTACACCTATTCAAAGCTAACATGGCACAAGTAGGTGCATCGATGTGTATGTTCATCGATATATTATTTTCGTCAATTGTGAACGAACCAATAAAATAATATATTTTTAGTTCAAAAGGGTATACTCCCGCGAAGTGGTCTCATTTATATTGTAACGTAATCGGCTGGGCCGTTTTTGAAAAATCAACATTAATGTAAAAATTATATGCATCGATTCGAGCGAATCATTGGAATTTTGCGTACCATAGAAGTCGGGTTTGCATTTTTTTGCAAAAAATAATTATTATTTTTTATTTTGTATCCTCTAAGAGTTAAAAACGGTGACATTATACTCTATAAAATTTAACTTGATCTCTGCGACAGCTGTCAGAAAAATCATGCCTATGAAGTCCTGAATTTCTTAATAGTACAGACAGTATCTGTCAATGTCATACCTTATGGGCATGCCAATTAGTGATGGGCGACGAATGATCGTGACCACAGAGTTTTAGATAGAGTTTTATTTAAAATATCGATAGTTTATACTGACGATATCTTAAATAAAACTTAATTTATCATTAAGTTTATTATACATTTTAATATCATAACATTTTAAATTAAACCCAATTATATGTTACATTAGCATCGATAATAGTGAAAAACGTCGATAAATACTATCGTTACATTATTATGAGTATTTAATTAATATCATAACATTATTTACATGTATACATACTTGATCTTAAATAATAGTAAGTAAATAAAATCCAATTTCTCACATTCAACTACTCATTGATTTCATTACAACATTGTTTGAAAATCGATTTTTTCCATCACCATCTCAACTCTAAATATGTCAATATGTAACTGTCGCAGAGATCAAGTTAAATTTTATAGAGTATAGGTACTGTACCAAGACTTATCTTTAGCTCTAATACTAGTACTGACTCTTGCTATTAATTATACTCAGACAGATTTCATTAATAGTTGAATAGCTGGTGATGTGGAAAGTGTGACGCCTACATCCGATATCGATTGTGAAACTTGAAGGATAACTAGTAATTTTCCGACTTCTGAGAAGAGGACGATTCTCTATTTAGCTGTTTCTGTGTATATTTTGACAAGAACTTGATGATATTTTAGTGATAACATTTCAAAAAACTACCGTGATGATGAATTTTTTGTAACGTTTATCACAAAAAGAACATTTCTTTGATATAAACCTAGTGTGAGAAGCACTATAAAATTAAAATCATTTCAAGAACTTGATGGTCTGTCTACATTATCCCAGTCCAGTAATACAGATAAATCCATAAGTGTATTTATTGGTTTGTTACAGGACAACGAATCGACTTTATTTTTAATTTCAGCATGGTTAGGTAAGGCTAAAAATTCGGAAAGTAACATAATCTAACGTAGGCTATACCCCGAAACAATAAAAGGCATCGGGTTCGCTGGCAAATCCGCGGCCTAATGATAGAGCCGGAAGCGTAAAAACATGACACATGACCTTCGCGTCACCAGTCGGAAGTTCGGAACTCGGTCAGTTTTTTTTTTGAAGTGAGTACCTACGCGCGCATATCAATTTTTGCTTTTGTTTTAAATGTAATCCAATCGCCAAATTAGTATGTCTATTGGTAATCTTTTTTTTACCAGATAAATTCTTTTATATATTCCTTGCCACCACACCTCGAGGGCAGGAGGGTGGTTACTGGACAGTATACCCAACAAAAACTTTGGATGTTCTACCACTGCACCTTGTGTCGGGGCTATGGGCACTCCCCGTGGCACTCGACAACACTGACCCAACTCGGGCCCCAACATGGAGCTTGCGCTCTCGCCATAATGACGATGTCTAGGAGCATCAGACATTCAGACATCGTCATCCATCACTTGGGGCCAACCAGCACTTGGCGTCCGACAGCTCTGGTCTTGATACACACCTCCCGTCCATCCCGGCGCCGCCCCCGGCTCGATGGGCTCGCAGTATTGCGACAAGCGCGACACCGCAGTCCACCTCAGTCGGCGAGCCGACCTACTGGCCAGCCTCCACACAGGTTTGGGGAAAAAACTCAGAGAGGCAGCGCCACCACCACGGGTTCCTATTCGCTTCACCAGGCCCCAGCTACCTGCCTACTAAGCTCGCCACCGCTACGACAAGGCGGGAACCCACTCGGGGTTGTCTATTATACCTCAAAAGTTATTGATATTCTGAATTGTACCTACCACTACCAACATTGTTTTGGTTTACCGCTTATAATACTTTATAGAATGTTATCTGAGTGCCTATTTTATTATAATTTTCGTAAAATGATACACATTTTTTTTTCTGTACAACAGTCAGTGTAAAACCAGACCAACTATATTATGAAATCTTGCGCTAGTTAAAAATATAAAGACAACGAGGAAAGTTTTTTCTTACATCCCTTGATCATGTTTTGTAAAGTTGTTACAGACTCTAAGCCCAAACCTTTTCGTGTGTTCCTAATGGATGTTTATGGAACTAGATTAACGTTACTTTTACCTGCAAATTACTTTATCTACACCTTAGTACTTTTACCCAAGTTTTCTTAGGATGGGACAAAACTTAAAATTACTTAGATGTATTTTTCTTGTGTTTTAGGGTCTTGTTCGTGTACTAAGCTATTGCAAAGTTTATCTTATTACGAAATTCGTATAAGTAGAACGGCTAGACTTTGTGTCAATTTTTAGGGTTCCGTACCTTAAAAGGAAAAAACGGAACCCTTATAGGATCACTTTGTTGTCCGTCTGTCTGTCTGTGTGTATGTCAAGATTCTTTATCTCGGGAACGCGTAAAGATATCGAGTTGTCTTGCTAGTTGTGTAAAAGAAAAACTTCTCAGTATCGTTTAAAAAAGTTAGAGCCGTTTATGTCGTAAAAAACCGCATATTTCGCACTCACAAAAATCAAAACCTACAGGGTTGTTCCCGTTGACATAGAACTATGAAATTTGGCGAGAAGCATTGGCTCAGAGTACACATATAGGAAAAAAATAGGGCTAGAGGCCCTATTTTTTAATTTACAAAATATGGGTTCAAAATTCAAAGTAAGTAACTGGTGTGTAAGATAGCATATAAAAGAACTTCACTAGCACATGCTAAAATAGGTTTTTAATTATTTTAACAAGACTTAGACCTTGGTTCTTTAGACCTTCAAGGGTCTGTGGATGATCCAATTGCTTTCTATGTAGTAGTAGTGTAGTATTGTCATTTATATGCGTACTTAGTATAAATTATTTTAACAACGTGTTTGTACGGATCCCTCGATGTGCGACCCTGACTCGCACTTGTCCGGTTTTATTACGTAAACTGCTTTTGAGTGTTGGCTTTTTGAATGCATTATTTATAGTAGATAGATAGTTTTCTCTAACATAAATTTACATTCATTCGGTCCCAGCACAACGCAAAAAAGTTCGTACTGAAAACAGTAAAATATTAATATTTCACTAAAAATAGCTTTGTATTATGTTATGGCAACAAAGATTAATATGTGTTGTAAATAATTAATGTGTGTTGTACGAGTAGGTACATATGTTTTTAAGATGTGTTTTTTTATTCCTTGTAGGTTTGCGTTTGACTACATACTGCCTGTTGTTGAGCAGATATGCGGTCTAGGATGTAGCACGCTTACCTAGAAGATACCTATTTACTCGGTGTGTTTAAGATTTTTATTTAAGAATTGTTGGCTACATTATCGCATTAGGTGAAACCTGTAAATATAATTATGTGTATTGTGGGAATAAATGAAATGAAATGAAATTTTACCGTCTTATCACAAAAAATATAGGTACCTAACCACAATTTTAACATTTAGCAAATCATTTTTCTATGTTAGACAAAGTCAAAAGCATGTATTATAAATCATAAGAATCTTTTCTTATTAGATGAATGATAAATCTAAGAGCAATCATTAATCTAAAGTTTTACTTATTTTTTTACAGTATAGTGACATGAAAACATTATTTCACAAGGTCTAAAGTCCCTTCGCTCAACATAAGTTCCTCCTGAAAACAATGTATCTCGTGTCTTAGGCCGCCCAGCCATAACTTAGCATAACATCCAGTCCGCATCGACAGGATCCCGCCCCCGGGAGCCATTCTCGCTGTGATGATGAATGGCTGTGTTTCCGCAAACGTTCTTCAGCAGATAAGCTCCACTGTGATAAAGCACTGCGCAGACTGCAGTTAAAAGACGAAAAGTTAGTACAGTTATTATTTTTAGTTATTATTTTTAAAGATAATAGGCTATTTGACAACATTGAAAATATACTATTGATTGTGGTTATCCATACAGATAATAGCCTGAAAAAGACATATTTCACTTTATTTAAACTAAAATAAGTACGTCTAATTTTCGCAAATCGCACGAAATAAAATATGATATTTTTTTGATATTTTATCTGTGACGTGAACTCTCTAAGAAGACGCGGCTACCCTGGTGACGTTACATGCTAGTAAACAAGAATTTCTCGATTGACTGTTGCTTGTGTAATTTGTGTTTTCTGTTTTCGGAGTAATATTATTGGATCTGTAAGTTACTTTTAAAGTATTTTTTTGTCAATTTTTAGATGTGAACTATCGTATTTACTAGTATTAATAACGTTATTTACTAGTGCGTGACGTCACAAACCAGCGCCATTACAGAATGTCGTTTTGGCGGGATCTTGAATATCTATTCTTTGACACTACATTTTCATTGTTAATACATTAGATCTCTCGGAAATATAAATGTAGTGGGCTTATTATGAACTAACGAGTAATTTAAAACGATTTCCAAGAACTAGTCAAATAGCCTATTGTAACATCTTATAACTACGAATAAAAGGAAAGAGAAAGAAGAGAAAGGGAATTAGAAAAGGGAAATTATTCCAGGAAAGTACCTAAGTTAATGTAGCAATACGATTCTTGTTCTAAAAAAGAAGTATCTAAGTAGCTATACATAATCTGAAGCTTTAGAAAACGAAAAGTTAATTATTATTAGTTATAATTTTTAAAGATCATTGTAACATCTCTAACTACAGATAAAAGGAATGAGTAAGAAAAAGGGAAATTATTCCATAAAAATACCTAAGTTAGTGTAGCAATATGATTCTTGTTCGGAAAAAAGTACCTAAATAGGTATACTCGTACATAATCTGAAGCTTTGCACAGAGTGAATCGGTATATTTTAAGTCTGTGTATGCTATGCGATAGCATTCTGTCAATCCACCAATCCAACTGGGCTAGCGTAGTGGATATAGCCCAATCACCTTTTATGGGTAGGCTTATGTCCAGCAGTGGACTATTAAAAAGACTGACAGTTCAAGTATGTGTACTACATCTTAATCAATCGTCTGTGAAGCTCCTTAGCTGCGAGCACAGTAAGCCGCAGCTTTAAATTATTTACGATCATTGTTGTGACAGCCATTTTAAGTTCAACGTTGTTGTACTTTGTGGTTTGAGACAGTCCGAGAAATGTCTCGTTTGAGGAGGTCCTTAACAGCAAGCACAGTAAGCGGCAGCTTTACAGCACGCTCATTTTTGCGATAGTCGTTCTATACGTTATGCTACGTTGCAACAGCCATTTGAAGTTCTACGTTGTAGCACTCTGTAGCTTGGGACAATCCGAGAAATTACTCGTCTGCGGAGGTCCTTAACAGCGAGCACAGTAAGCGGCAGCTTTACATTACGCTCATTATTGCGACAGCCATTTTAAATTCTCGTCTCGAGGATTAAGAGCAGCTATTTATTCCAGTGTTTATCATTTTATGTGACGGCCGGAGCGTGTGGGGTGACTGAGGGGCTTTTGGCTTTTGTGTTTTATTTAGCGTGTTGCGCTTTGTTTGAAAAAATAAAAAAAAAGAATTAGGAAACTGTCAGTTGAACCTACAACGCTAAACTCTTTTTTATTTATTTCTATTTGTTTGCATTTGACTAACATACTGCCTGATGTTAAGCAGAGATGCGGTCTAAGGTGTAGCGCGCTTACCTAGAAGATATTTACACATTAACTCGGAATTTGAAGATTCCCACGTTGTACTTTGCGGGAAGACAGACTCAGGCAAAACGTTCCACTTTCTGGCTGTTCGGGTCGTATGTGTAGTGTAGCTTTGATTCCGAATCAACTCAAAAAGATGGATTTTTAGTTGTATGTGGTAGTGTTTATTGCTATGATATCAAACTTGAAATATCACGAAACTCAGCCGTTCTAAAATAAGAGTTCTATGAACTCTCGCAAAACATCAACTATTTTAAAAGCTTTTATTTAACTTGCATTATATGTATGTATTCCTCTTTCGTTTGGACTCCGTCGCAGGCGGTCGTGTACACTTGCTCCGTGTCGCTGTTTGTCGCAAAATATATGCGGTGAGTGACACACGGTTGATTTTTGCATACACCCTACTTCTGTTAATTTGCCAGTGAAGGAAACACGTACATCGATAAGTGCTTAAGTGCAAAAGAGATAGAAATACGGCGATCTACTTTCACCTGATAAGAAACTGTGCATTAGTTAAAGCCACGCCCCCTCAACCTTAACCGAGAATATCATTTACTGCAAGCAAATTCATCGTCTAATATCCGACGGAACATTTAGGCCTACAGCTGCAACGATGTCTCTTTTACAACCACGATCTTGTCAATTAGCTGCAGATAATATGCAAAAATCGTCATCTGAATCAAATATATTGTCCCAGCTAAGTTGTGAGAAATCAGGCACAAAGAAACGTCGACGTGGTATCTCTTCAGAAAGCAGCGATGTAAACAGTGAGATCGGGGAGCTTAAAAGTATGATCAGCAGCTTAATTGAGAACCAGAACTCAAAAATGACAGCCCTCGAACAACTAATTCTCGAAGTTAAGGCTCAAAATACACCAATCCCCAAAATAGAAAAATCCGTGGAAAATATCGCAAAGCAAGTCCAAGCTTTCGACACCAAAATTGGTGATCTAGAACAAGAACGCAAAATTATGTCGAACCGAATGGAGATGCTAGAAGAGAAATTGGATTTCTTGGATATGAACGCCCTTAAAACATCTGTGGAAATTCGTAATGTCCCTAAGCTCAAATCAGAATCCTACAGCTCGCTATTCTCCATGTTGAATGAGTTATGTAAGAAAATTGAATGTCCTGTGAACCAATCATTTCTGCGCGATTCCTACCGCATACCTACCAAACACGATACAAATGAGTCAACAATCGTGTTTGAGTTCTACAATACTGCTATTAAATCGGACATCTTAAAAGCCGTAAGAAAATACAACAAGAAGCATCCTACAAGACAATTGGACTCGTCCCACCTGGGATTGGCGGAAAATAATATAGTTCCTATATATATCTCGGAACGGCTCACTGCAAAAAACCGGAAACTGCTATATTTGGCCCGGAAATTCCGTAAAGATGAGTCATTTGCCCATTGCGGAGTGTTTCACGGCAAAGTTTATCTACGTAAAGATGAAGGGTCTCGGTACATACTTGTGAAGAGCGAGTCTCAATTGCAAGAACTTAAATCAAAACCGAAGAATTGACTATCTATGTGTATATTTATTTTCTTTGCATTGCTACTGTTTTGTTTGGATCTAGATTTTTTCATTAGTAAAATGAGAATTACAAATCCTTATTACGATATCCTAAAGTGTAAACATTATATAATACTTACTATTTTTCTAAATTCCGCGTATCTAATAACCTTTATAGATACTAAGTTTATAGGCCTGGCATCTAGGTACAACAATCACACACATCACTATATACATACACATACTTCACGAAACATAACAACACTTAACACAATAAAGCGAGGTAACGTAACTGCTTTCGGCTGCACTTCATGTTCTTATAAACTAAAAATATACTTTTGCTACAACTTAGTTTTGTCCGTAAATCTAGGTAAATTGTGCTTCCTATCTGATAACTCTCATGGGTACGAACGTTCGAATAATAGAATAATTTATCCATGCTACGATAATAGCAAGCTAACATTGGTTATCGCGTCATGTAGGTCACAAAATAACTATAACACCAGCGTGTGCACTTGTCGCCGGTCAACCCATCACTGCTACGGGAACCTTTGGTTTGTGGATAGCTATTCCTATGGGTACATATTGATAAGAAAATATAGTCATGTAACTGTTTTAAACGCTGAATATATTTATTGTTACACTCAACTATGTGGCATAAAGGCTTTGGAATTGTACTACTCTGTATGTTGCGCAAATATAATATGTATACATATATATTGTATTTGTATCATTAAGAATAAGAAATGTACACAATTGAGTATATCTAAGAACTGTAATAAAATGTTGCATTTTCCGGAATACGTAAAGTTATTAATAGTATACCTAAAAAATAAAGTAGGTACTTTTTCAAGCGTACTTAGAAAAACCTCTGCAGGTCACTGGCCATTAGTCAATACATGTATAGTAATCGTCAAACACCATCCTATATTATCACACTGCAATTTGTATAATTTACAAATTGCTTTACTTATAATTATACCTAATTATGAGTAGTACAGAACTAATAGAAACTATAGACGATACTATACTTATTGAGAACTGCCAAGTAGACTCGCCTGAGGCCTGTAAAAGTATTCTAGGGGAAAATAACGACCACTTTATAGTAATTAGCCAAAATATTCGAAGTGTTCGAAAAAATCTTGACTTTCTTACGGTTTTTATAAGAAGACTAGAACTGCTACCACATGTTTTAGTTCTTACTGAATGTCGAATAAATGATAGTTTTATACCTATGATTTTACCTGGTTATGCCTGCCACTTTTCGAAACAATATATTAATCAAAATGATGGGATAGTGGTTTATATTAGAAACGATATTTCTGCAACCATTGAAGAACCCAATTTTCGCGATGCTAATTGTCTAATGATCAAAATAAAAGGATCACTTACCATAATAGCAATCTACCGTTCTCCTTCGTTTAGAAACACTGATAGGTTTATGCAGTCATTAGAGGAGACTTTGAACAGTATAAAAGGGTTTGCGGTTCTTACCGGAGACCTTAATTTGGACATTTGTCCTACCTCTAAGGATATTAGGGCACTCGATTACTTAGATCTCACTTCGCATAACGGTTTTATACCAGGACATACCTTGCCTACCCGAGATAGCCTCACCTGTTTAGACCATTCTCTAATTAGAAGTAAAAATTCAGCAAAAGTAATTGTATGTGACTCTGATATTACTGATCACCGAACAGTCATTACAGCTTTAAATTCTTCTCAAAAGAAAACACATCAATCAAAATATACTAATAAAATTAATTTTAGTACATTTATTTCTGATCTTGAACAGACAGACTGGAATAGGCTTTATACTGAAAATGATGTTACTGCAGCGACGCGCTTTTTCATAGATACTGTAACTAATTGCCTCAAAAACAATACCTCACGAGTAAAAATGCGCAGTGCAGAAATTTTATGTAAGCCTTGGATGACAAAAGGACTTCTAAAATGTCTTAGAAAAAGAGATGATCTTCACGCAGAAGCTAAACGGAATGCTAATGACCTAGCTATCCAAAATAAATACAAAACTTACCGAAATTATTGCAAAACTATTTTAAGAAATTTGAAACAAGAACACGAGCGTAACTCTATCCAAGAATCTAGTGGGGATAGTAAAAAACTCTGGAGGACTATCAAAAATATCTGTAACTTTAGTTCTTCTCAAAATGAGTCTTTAGAACTTTTGGGTAACCAACCAACTAAACTAGATTCTATAAACGAAGTAAACAGTTTCTTCTCTCAAGTTGGAAAGAAACTGGCTGATGATATCTTACAAGACCTACATACCACTGAGAATGAATTAGTAAACATGATACCCACTAGCGAAAGAGTGCCAGTTGATTCTTTCTTTCTGTCTCCAACAGATGAAATAGAAGTTCTTAAAATATTGTCTAGCCTAAAAACAACATCTTCATCAGGTTGGGACGGAATAAGCAATAAAATTTTAAAAATATCTAAGACCATCATAGCTGAACCGATTGCACACATCTGTAACCTAAGTATGACTTCAGGTACTGTCCCGGATGTTCTCAAGACTGCTACGGTTGTTCCTATCTATAAAACCGGTGACAAATCTTCTGTCTCAAATTACAGACCTATTTCCCTCCTTCCAACACTTTCGAAAGTTTTGGAAAAAGTTATAAACACAAGGCTTTTGAGATACTTGGAAGGCAACGGTCTATTATCGCCAAACCAATATGGCTTTCGCCGTAATAAATCATCAGAAGATGCCGTGGTAGATCTGGTCAATTTTGTGACAGATAACGTTGATGGGGGGGATAAATGCTTGGCAGTTTTTTTGGATTTGGCCAAGGCATTCGATACGGTGTCTCGGCCAATCCTACTTAAAAAGCTCGAGAAACTGGGTATTCGTGGACTCCCATTGCAATGGTTTACGTCGTACTTAAGTGGGCGTAATCAGACAGTGCGTATTGGTGACAACCAAAGTGGTTACGCTAGTATTGAGTTCGGAGTCCCACAGGGTAGCGTGCTAGGCCCTACTCTCTTCCTAGCTTACATAAATGACCTCTGTGACCTCAGTCTAAGTCATACTAGGATCTTGGCTTATGCTGATGATACCGCTCTGATTTTTTGTGGGAGTAACTGGGAAGAGACCATAGAAATAGCTCAAAAGGGTCTGGCAGTTATTGCAAGTTGGTTACAGAAGAATTTACTCACGATTAATGCTAGTAAGACTAAGTATGTGACATTCCGAGTATCTGATCGCACTGGCCCTGGATATCTAACACATCTTCGACTGCATCAATGTGGCAACCTAAATTCCAATACATGTTCTTGCTCTGAAATCGAAGAAGTCGAACACATAAAATATCTGGGAATTATTATTGATAATAAACTTAACTGGTCTCAACAAATAAATAGTCTATCTGGTCGTGTACGTAAACTCTTACATATTTTCAAGAAGTTAGGTGCGATAGCTGACGTTAAAATTATTAGGACTGTTTATTTAGCTCTCTGCCAGTCTATACTAAGTTATGGAATAGTGTGCTGGGGCTCTGCAGGTAAAACTCTACTTTTAAAACTAGAACGTGCTCAACGAGCAGCGCTCAAAGTAGCATACCGGAAGCCGTTTAGACACCCCAGTGACACTCTGTATCAAGAACTGAACCATGTCAACACGAGAGGGCTATATATCTTGGCTATTGCACTTAGGTACCATAAAACTGCACCATTCACTATGTCAGATCCATTGCAGCTCTCACGCCGTCGGGCCTGGAAACTGCCAATGATAAGAAGCCAGTTTGCAGAACGTTCATTTGCGTTTAGGGGCCCTTACGTTTACCAAGACCTTGACAAGAAACTGAATATTTTAAGTGACTCCAGGTATGTGTGCAAGCTAAAAATATCCAACTACTTGAAATCCATGGGTTACAATGATATAGAAAATCTAATCAAACCAGTAAGCTAACTGGAAACCTTCCGGGCCTTTATTTTGTCTCTGATTCCGTTCTGCCGTTATAAATCCAAACGCGTCATATTTCAGCATACCTATGAAGGTGAAGCTAAAAGCAAGAAATTTCATTAGAAGCCAAACATGAATACGATCTCGCTCACACTCGGTGATGTATTTGCGAGCCCAACTCTCATGAGGCTGACGCTACGCAGATACGTCACTCGTCTTACATCAAATACACACACACACACACACCCACACACCCCCACACACACACAGACACACATATACACACACATAATTATACTACATTCACTATATACCTATATTATACATGTCAGTTGCCACCGGTAGTTCGGTTATAATTTTCTTGTGTTATATGTAAGTATTATATATGTACTGTCTATTAGAATCCTTATCTATTCAAAGTTTTTCATTCATTCATTCATACCTAAATTCACAAAAACGAAAGACACTGGATTTCGCGACACAGGCTAGCCTAGTGCGAAATCCAGGGTGCATAAAATTACATTGTTATACCTACATTAAAATTTACCTGTTTTGTTAAAATTAAGCACTAATATAAGAATGTTCTGCATATGTGTTATTTGGAAATAAATATGTTTATGTTTTTTGAGAACTCAAGATGGACTAAAAGAGTAACGGAATGGACCCCACGGGACGGAAAAAGAAAGCAACGAAGACAGAGGAAAAGATGGATAGATATTTTCACAGATAGAGCTGGATGTGACTGGATGACAAAGGCAAGAGATAGAGAAGAGTGGAGGGGACTAGGGGAGGTCTATGCCAAAGAGGCAACTTCTACGGATAAATAGTTATAGTTGATCATTTATACCATTAGTTAGTTTCTAACCGAAGTAGAATAAATGGCTTTTTTATTTTTATTTTATTTATTATTTATATGTATGTTTAGATATATATGTAAGTATGTTTGTTCGGGTGGAATCTTTGAACTCGATTTTGTAGTAGATATTTTAAACTGATTGAGCTGAAATTTTGTGTACACGTTTAGTTTAGATGAGAATGCACGATATAGTATGTGACATTATTCTAAATTCAATTTGGCGGACTGTCCAAGATGGCGGAATAGTTATGTTTGATGCACTTCTACAATATGGGTATCAAATAAAAGGGATGGTTGAGAGTAACTCGAAAAATAATGTGACGTCATTCTAAATCCAGTATTTTATTTTTTATTTTATTACAATTGGTTCGGTAACAGACATTAAGCTTAAAACTATGATACAATTTAAATTTCAGCAAAACTTTCTAAACCTAATGTCCAATGATAACCGTACACAGCAGCTTATATTTTGTGGACAAGTGAATAGAAGAAAAAAAAGTTACGTAAACAATAATAGATTCTAATACATAAAAAGAGTAGTACAAAACAAAACTAAAATCATAACTTACTTGATTGAATTAACAATTGACGATTTATAGGCATAAAAACTACGTGAGAAAATGTCTACAGGGTCACTCAAATGGCTGTAAGCGCGGCACATCCTACTCACAGGGCTGTTTCAAGACACATTATTTAGGGCCGCTGGTACACTAAACAACTGGAATTTACGAACTGAACGAAGGGAACTTTAAAATCGACTTTCTTAAGCAATTCTTTACCAAGTGTTCCGTTGACGATCTTGCACAAAATACAGAGGTCTGAGACCATTCTACGGCTTTCAAGACATGAAGTATGGCGGATCATTCAATATAAAGGAATAGTTTGTCAAACTTCAACGTGATTTATCTCAGTTATTATTGATTCTAGACTACTGATGACTTCACAAAAGTGATAGAGCTCGACGACATTCACAATAAGGAATATGCATGATTTTTTATATTTTTTTAAACGATACATTAAATAATGATAAAACGTATCTGGTAAATAAATATAAAAACGACGGGGGTTCGCGTATTCCCTGAGGATGGAGTACTAAATACTCCGAAACTGGTCGGATTCCTTGCAGATCGACCATATAATTATAACGTGAGTTTTAGCCGTATTCTGTTAGAGTTATAAATATAATTATAAATATAGAAAAATAAATAAAAATATCAATAAACTTTTGACGACCTAAAGGATTATTATGGCGCGATTGGTTCACAGAGCGATACGGACGATGACGTCATCTTCTAAAACAATATGGTGGTTAGTAATTAGCTATTATCTGTCACTTACTGGCATAGGAACTATAGAGTTTAAAGATACAAAGAGACGTCCACAACTACAAATTAAGTTTAGATGCTAATGAGCTAAAAATGGCTGTCAGAAACCGTTGTCATTCTAACTATTCATCATAACAAGCAATAATAACGAATTAGGTATATAGTCATTAGGCGTCATATATACGTGTGTACGGATGGGAGCCTTTTGGAATTTGTTCATAATACAGTGCATAAATATTAATTTCCTAAAATAAATAACGTTGTCTGACTTGTGTTTTCAGACACAGAATGCAGCTACACCTTTACGGAGACAATTATTTTGCAAAAAAATCTCCCCTCTGCCAAAAAAGGCAGAAACTCAACTAACAAAACCATAATTACTTTAGCACCATAAGACAATTTCTATTTCTTCATTCACCTAACTTAAGTGAAGTAGACGTGTTTACCCCGAAATTGGCTAACAGTGTCCGTGTTCCCCTAATCTGAGCCATTATCAATGTTTACTGCCACTTCCCCGTTATAATCAGGAAACGGACGGGAATTATTCAAACGCGGTGGCTGGAATGATTTTGGCTACTTTCCCCTCGACTTGAACTTTTCTTGGTTACTATTGAACGGATAGCATGTAACATCTACTTTGGTCAGCAAACTATCTTCTGGGGATTTTTGGATAAATATCCATTTGAATTTCGAAATGCAGAAACATGTTCTGAAAATTAATCAAACTGAAAAGAGATACCAGAGGGATAATATAGTCGATTGAGAGAATGTGAAAGCATGATGTTATGGCCCGAATTAGAAAAAGAAATGAAAATATCTGAATTGGCTGTTGTCGAATTATTCGTTAATTGACCTCAAATTTAAATACCGGTATTTAATGGAATTTAGCTAAAAACTGTCTTGATTTTACAATCGTTAACGGAGCTAGTCCAGTCCTGCTTACAATCCTACTGCTTAACTTAGCCCCCCGCCCGCACCTGTCTCAGTCCCTCTTTGTCGTTTCCCCCGGCGCCCCTGTACCGCGCAGGCGAGGACTAAGTTAAGCGGTAGGATTATAAATATATTGATGATCAAAATTATTATTTAACAGAAAATCAAACCGCACTGTATTTTACTGCCGCACATTTTAAAACACACCTACTTTATGGCAAGTAAATGTTTGTAATGTGTTTGCGGTATTGTATCACACTGTATTGTATAGTAACAATACGTTTTGATAAGTTTAGTTTATTTTACCCGCCCAGTATGGCTTTGTGTATTTCAGCCGTATTATCAGACACACAAACTAAATATGAATAAAACCGTAGAAATGGCGCACTTTTTGTGGTTGTTACTTGGTGTTTTAAAAATGAAATATTAATTTCAATTAACGCATTTGCATGCATTGCCATTCAGCGACCACGCTAACCACGCCGACCAACAACCGAGCACTGAACTGTAGATTGGATTACTTATACTCTTTAATTTAATTTGTTACCAACTTACAAAAAAGAGGAGGTACTATGTTCGTCTGTATGGTTATTTTGTATATGTTCGCCAATTGTGAAAGAAATCACTTAAATCACTCAAATTCGCCGTCCATCGGTACATGAATGATATTATGATATGATGATATATTAATAAAAAAAGGTTACTACACAGTTGACATGTTTTTAACCGACAAGCAATTAAATGACATTAAATAATGATTTAGCTGATTGATTAATGATGATTTATATATTTTTTTAATGTAATTGACATTTTTAATTGACATTTTTAACCACGTATAGCATATTTTAATTGATTTATTTGATGACAATTAATTGTGTATATCTTTTAAATGTTTTCATGATTATAACTTTGTTAAATTTATGTAATTATTCTAAAATAATATTAGTCTAAGTTGTTAGTCTATAAACCTCTAGAGGTAGAAGCTAGAGTACTTTATATGTATATATTGTATAACATCTGTACTTTACCTAGTTTCATAGACAAATAAATTCATTCATTCATTCATTCATTTTATAATGAGAGTAGGTACATGAAATTACTGCTAGTTGTAGTTTTTAAGCCGCCTGCAGACCTCTGACATGGCTAAATGACTTCCAATGACTATGTATAAATCCGTATAATACATTCCAAAAAACTTGTTGATACGGGCTCGAATCCCGACTTACAATAGGCTGGTTAATAATATTTCTTTATGTTTTCTTGTAACTTACATCCAACCATGAACAGAGTCGATTAACGAAAACAAAAATATAGGTAAAATCAACTTAGAAAAAAAGAATTTAGAAGCGTAATTACATCTTGCTAGACAAAGAGCGCACTATAGCAGACTATGACGTCACTGCCCGTTAGCGTCATACATTCGCCATACTATGTAATACTTTTTGGGAAAGAGACAAGGCATCCCCTCTTTATCCCTACCAAAATCCTTACAAAGTTATATCTCTGGACTAAAATAGTCAATTTTTATTATTTTTTTCGGTTTACGAATCATAATTAATTGCAGAATTCACTAATCTGTATACTTTTAATTAACTCAGTACTCGTCAACTACCCCAGAAAGAGGACCAAAATAAGTCGTCAATACGGTCAGAACTGCGGGACAAACAAACCTCGTAAACCCTTTGAAACATTAACCAGACCAGAAAAAGGAAGAATATTAAGAAAATTAAGTACCTCAAAATAATTTCCTAAAGATCAGCATTTAAAATAGAAGAAAGGTAAACAAAGCGCCATTACGCCCCTTGTTGAGTAAATTTCCTTTATTTCTTAGCTTTAGAACCCCATTGATTGGTTAATTAAAAGCCAACCTTTCATATCTCAAGGCTTCTTAAATTAAAAGCCTCAATAAATACAAATTGGAGATGCTTCTGTAACAGATACCTTTAGTAATACTCGTGTAGCTTTACAAGTATTTAATTCCTTCCTAATTGTAGCCTCATCAAAGTGTAAAATTAAACATTGTGAAAATGAGACCATAGATTTTATTGAAATATAGCTAAGAATCACTTTTAAAGAATAACACCATATCAAAATCGGTCTATATACATACACCATAGAGCTATTACAACCTTATACAGTACGCACGTAGATATGTACAAATACACATAATATGTACGTATCTACGTATTGTAATGAAACGCTTGTACTAGATCCGCACAGACGAGCCACTATCAAGGAAACAAGCACTTCATATAGTTGATAGAGAGTTTAATACAGAGAGTTTATAAAAACACACAGAGGGACGTTATAAAAACACACGGACAAAGATAAAAAGGGACACTGGACTTACTCTAGGTAGGTAATTAGGTTAGACTTAAAGTTCACGATAGCACCGAGTTTCGCGTTGAAGTAGTTAAAATCACGGAGAATATAGCGGGAGGAAGAGCTTGTCACGGCGGGCGAAGCTCTCGAAGCATCACTACTTCTTTGTCAGGCGGAGGCTTCATTGGACACGGGCTCACACGGGCGAAGGCTCCCTCGCCGTGGTTCAACAAATCGCTGGCTCGCAGGCGTTCTCGCGAGCAGTAGCAGTAGTTCGGGCCGCGGTGACGGC
Organism: Hypomecis punctinalis; assembly: GCA_949316475.1. Classification (NCBI taxonomy): domain Eukaryota; kingdom Metazoa; phylum Arthropoda; class Insecta; order Lepidoptera; family Geometridae; genus Hypomecis; species Hypomecis punctinalis. The sequence goes on from OX438798.1 coordinate 2,057,316, forward strand.
GCGTCAAAAATCTGGGAACGGTATATTTTAGAAGCCAGTTCAAACGGATCATGTATACCGCGTTTTCAGACCATGCCGACTTTAAAGGTCGTGAGCTAGCGTAAGCACTACCCCTGAAGAAGAAATAAAGAAAAACGATCCATCTTGGACCAAAAATGACTCTAGACTGACTGTGTCAGTGACAAGAATAGAATAACAAGCTGAAAGACTCAGATTTGTAAAACGAATTCAGATCATAGTTACATCGTTAAACGAGGTTTCTATTGAAAACGTAGGAAAATATTAGTTTTCCTACTGTATGTACATACGTTAAAGTTATCATTATCATCATAACTATTAGCCACTTAAATATATTTAAGACACAACACAACATCCATTTACATATAAATCACCTCAACAGATTTTTAATAAAAAACAATGGAAGTTGGTTCTAACCACTTGTGTTTGTTGGTTGAATAAAATAATATGTGATTCTGCTGACTCGATCTGTTATATTGTGCACTTTATTAGTAAATAGCCATTCAATACGCGCCAATTATAAATTTCTATGTTAAAGCCCGAAAAAAAAGGACTCATTTTTCGGATTCAGATTTCGGGATTCGGGCTATTTTGGATTTAATTTACTCTACCATTACCACACTGTACTCCGTACACAACCACGTGCCTATACAGTATTTAGCTTGACTTGAGGACACGAAATGGTTATAGTTTAATCCCTAGAGCCAGTAATGTTGTTATCTATGAAGACCTAGCTCCGGGCCAGTGTCAACACGTCCTTTGTAACGATCACGTGTTGACTCAGCCTCTTTAGCTCGGATGACACTGTGTACTCGTGTAGGTACTGTTGACACTTTGATTTGAGTGTTACGTGTAGTGTTGAGTTTTGGGACCCTCGTAAAATTGATGAAATTTTGAGTAGTGAAATTAGCTGGTTTGCTTATTTTAAGTTACCAACTGCACATATTTCGGTAATTATACTTGACTTTAGCGGGGATTTACTCGTAATTTCTAATGAAATTCTCTACTTACATAGTTACATAGGACGTGTCAACACGTCCTGTGTAACGATTACGTGTTGACTCAGCCGCTTTGGCCTTGGATGACACTAGATGCTTTCGTGCTTACACTAAACAGTGTTGAGAAACGGTTGTAATTTGCTGAAAAGTGGACTTGGCTAGTTTGCTAATTTTAGTTTGGTAGCTGCATAGGTCTCGCAAGATGGGTGATATGCGACGTTAGTGGAAACTTATTATCTACTATTTTAAGCAGAAAATTGTACTAAAAATCCTAAATACACAATTATTTCTAATAAAGCACTACAATCTTCTAACCATATGCATTCATAAGTTATGGGAATTGATCCCATATTTAAGCACCAGGTGAAAGAAAACCTTTCCATAGTCAGTCTTACTCGTAAGTTTTTTAAACATGATCTCCTGAAAAATATTTTTTTTTCGTTGTTTTTACGAGAGCTCCTTAGTAGATTAAACATTAATATGCGCTATTTATACGATTGGTTGCACAGAGAGCTATGGAAAAGTCCTTGCTTGGCATTAAACTCCAAGATCGAGTTTGCAAAACGGAAATCCAGCGAGGAACTAAAGTTTGGGACGTTGGAATCTTAGTCATGAAACTAAAATGGAATTGGTAGGACACATAGCGAGGCGAAGTGACGACAGATGGAGTAAAGCTGTCACAGAATGGTGGGCGAGGCAAGGTAAGCGGAGGGTTGGTCAAGCATGCGACCACGAAAAGCCACGAAAAGAACTCGTTTCGACGTGTGAAAGAGTGACGGATATACAGGGTTATTCCTAATCAATTAGCATCCTTCTAGGGGTTTATTCTGTACATCAAAACTAACGACTTTCGTCAAAACTAAAAAAAAAACAGCTGTTCCATACACTTTGTCGCGGGTGAACTAAATTTTTCTATGGAACAACAATTTTTTTTTTGAGTTTTGACGAAAGTAGTAGAACAAAAGTTGTTAGTTTTGATGTACAGAATAAGCCCCTAGGAGGATGCTAATTGATTAGAAATAACCCTGTATACTTTGCCATAACGTTGTCTCTTTTTAACACTACGAAGGAAATATTTAGTGGCGCGCATACTATATATACGATTGGCACAGGACCGAGGCAGATGGCACAGTAAGAGAGAGGCCTATACCCAGCAGTGGGATAAAGAAGGCTGTGTGAATGATGATCATGATACGATTGGTTAATATAATTATCAACATTTGATGATATATACTATAATCTTGTTTCCTCATGGTTATATATTTCACTAACTAAAACATGCCTCATATCTATTCCTTCATGCTGTTATTTTTCTGTACACAAAAATAAACAAGGACCTCAAACGTTTCCACGGAAAATAAACCCTACCTGTCAGTAACAACCGAACCTTTTCCTACAAAAGGCAGGCTTAGAACCTTCTTATAAGTTTAAATCATCACATCTCGATGAAACCGGTCCGATCCAGTAATCTTGCGTATAAATACGGGCCGTAACAAGTGATGAGGCGAAAATGTCTAAAGGAACAGCAGCGGGACAATTCTGTTAACCAATCTCTTTACTGAAGTGATACGTTCTTGAACCTCACTCGTTTTTCTGACAGTTCTGACAGCTCAAAAGTATCAAAAAAGCGAAAGAGGTTCAAGAACGTGTCACCTCAATAACGAGATCGGTTAACAGAAATGCCCCGCGCTCTGGCAGTGGTCAATAATGATACTATAAGTTTTAAATTTAAATTATTTTGACGCTTATCGTTGTAATCTTCATTTCAGTCGTAAGACGTCCACTACTGGACATAGGTCGTCCGTTACATCCAGCGCAATCCTGCGGTTTTAACGCTTGATGCTTTTAACCCAACAAATAAATAAAACAGCAAGATATTTTGTTAGATGGTTTCTTATGGTAGAAGTTGCATATAAGTGTTCTAAACTTAATATTATTATATAACCCTATTAATAAGACTCCGCTGTCCGTCCGTCTGTCTGGCTGTCTCCAGGCAGTATTTCATGAACGGTTATAGCTAGAACGTTAAAATTTTCACAGTTGATGTATTTCTGTTGCAGCTATAATAATAAGTGTTTCCATCACAGTGGAAGGTATCCAGAGTCACCCCTATACCTAAGAGCGGCTCTAGGACAAAAATCGAGAACTATAGGCTTATAGCTGTCTTGTCAGCACTCGGCAAGGTGTTCGAATCTGTCCTAAACCGTGAAATCACCAGACTAGTCAGCTGAGCGATGCTCAACACGGTTTCCGGTCTGGTAGGTCTACTGTTACAAACCATGTCTCTCCACTCAATGCCCTGCTTGCTCAACAGCCCGACATTGACATTTTTCTAATTAAATTGTGTGTTTTTCTTAGTGCATCAGTTTTTGGATGAGTAACTACGAGTGATATTTACGACTGAGCTTTGTAGTGACTCGTATAACAAGTTAATTAATTGTGAGTCCGAATTGCTTGAACCGTCTAGCCATTCCAGAGACTTTTAGCTGGCTTTAAAGCTGTAAAACCCCGGGGCCTGGGTGGCTACACCCAGTCTGTATGAACTCACAACATATTTCTTAGGAACTGTAACTCTGCTGACGAGTTCCTCAAAGATAATGTAGCAGGCCTACATTCGGTAGACAAATAAAGGAATAAATTGCCGGCCTGTTGTCGCTACCAAGTTTCCCGGCCTTATTTAATCTTACGGAAAATCTTATGTTTTCACTAGAGAACGTACAGATCACTACATTACAAATAGGAATGTGTGTTTGTAAATGGTTCGATAATAAGTTTTATGTAGAACTTAAATTGTCTGTAGACGTTTTCCTACGAGGTGGACAAATGACCTCATCAAGACCGCAGGATTACGCTGGATGCAAGTCGCTTCCAACCTTTCTTATTGGAGATCCATAGGGGAGGCCTATAGCAGTGGAAGTTCTCAGGCTGATACATAGATGGAGATTCAAATGATAATTTTGAATGCTCAGAGCAAACAAAAAAATAAGAACGTCGTTGAACAGTCAAGTGAAGCCGGTTTTTTATACATGTGTGAGTGCGTCACTGCTGCGCCGCCTTAGTTCGACTGACAAGCCAAGGCGTAGTTTCCTTGTACGTTGATGTGTGTGTAATTGTCTTTACACAGAGAGGCGTAGTTTTGGTTGATTTTTTTATTTGCTCTGAGGTTGAATGTAAGTAAAATATCTTAGAATTGAGATATTTTACTTACACTTCAAAGAGCATTGACGGCGTTTTGTTATTTGCGTTTCGTATACGGACGCAAGTCGCTTCTAAACTATCTCATTATATATTTAAATTGATAAAACCTTTAAAAGTGTACGCATAACGGCTAATATGATTAATTAGCGCAGTTTTCCTCGCTCCTATTAGATTCAATAATATTATTATCATCGACTTGATTTTTTATGTTCTCTATAATTATTTATAATAAATAATAATCATTATTCATTCAGAATCTAGTCACTGTTTGCAAATCAATAATTGCAAGAAAATGGAAGATCTTTTGGTAGTAAATCCATATGCCATAGTTAGTTAAATACTTTGCTAACGGCGTAGAAGTTGTTACTACTTATAAGTATTGATGCTGGGAGTTGTTGATTGCAAAGTACGTTTACATAGAGTTTAGTCCCGGGTGTTTTGTTGTTATTGTATTGTTACATGTATTGTGGCTAAGCTTACCTATGTTTATATTTAGTAATTTTTCATAATTTAATAACAAAGTTTAACTTAGATGTAATTACATATTTCCGTACCCTATGTTAACGTACATTTTGTAAGCAACTCGTGCTCAGAAGCCTGAAATACAGGCCTTGTCGCCTAGTTCAGGGATCACTATACTTGCAAAATTTAATAATAGTTTTTTTTTGGAAATAAATACATTATTACATTGTGTTTCTAAGGGCGACATGCGAATTACGCTGACGGGGTATACAACACTATTAATAAGTACTACATTTTACCCGCGGCTTCAGCTGCGTGATATTAGTCGTCGTTTTAGCAATAGGATATCCACTGCTGGGCATAAGCCTCCCCTAAAGATCTCCAATAAGACCGGTTCGTAGCGGCTTGCAAACATCGCGATCCTGCCGTCTTAATGAGGTCATCCGTCCACATTGTGGGTGGACGTCCTTCGGTGCGCTTTTCGGTACGTGGTCTCCATTCGAGAACTTTAAGACCCTATCGGTTATCAGTCCTCCGTGTAATGTGCCCTGCCTACTGCCATTTCAATTTGCCAATCTGCTGGCCTATGTCGGTAACTTGTGGTTCTTTTCTGATTCGATCTCGCAGAGGTACTCCGAGCATAGCCCTCTCCATAAATCGTTAGGCTACTTGGAATGATATTAGTAGCTTATCATAGTTAAATTAGTACATCTGTCGTTCATGTTCAAGATTCTAAAAGCCAAAATACGAGTACACCTTCCGATTTACAATATTAGAAAATAAGAATGGCGAGCCACTTTAAATGTACCAAACATCACCCACGACGGAAACAGAACTTTATACTGTACTTATTTTTAAATAGTTCAGTGTTGAACATAGGCCTAACTACAAAGGGCGACTAGGCCATAAATAGAACTAACCCAGTGTGGGTTGGTGTACACTTATCATTAAATTGCCATTGCCATAGATTTTTTTTTCACACACACACACACACACACACACACACACGTGTTAAATAGGTTGTTTAAAGTGTTCGTTATTTTAAATAAGTTAAAATTGTAAAAATATGTATCAAGTAGTAAATTCTTTACTTTGATCTATTAATGGCATAATATTAACAAATGTATGTTATATATTTTAAGGAGAAGCCATCGGCTCCTAAAATACAGTTTACTAGTTTAGGGGCCTTTGGGTCAACTATTACCCTGAACATTGTTATTTTATGTCCAAATAAACGATTTATTGTTATTATTATTTATTATTTCTTGTACGAATATTTGTAGGTTGCCTCACCATGTTTTCTTTCACTGAGAAGCCAGTGATGTGTAAATCAGTAGGTTGCATACATTACTAAAAACTCAATAGTACGGGATCGGGTTTGAATTCACGCCTCACTCTTATACGGCGAGCATATTTTCACTAGACCACCACGACTTCTATAGAATATTATGTTCCATAGAGTACTGATACATTATTATTTATTTAGACGATTTAATCCAAATGGCATAGTTCAAACAATCTTCTTCTTTTTAGTCGTATACACTCTTGACAGAGTGGTCGTGGTCATCAGTTCCGGTGGTGGCTCGCTTTACAATACGGCGCCATTCCTCTCGTATGGACGCCTTTCTCGTGCACATATTGACGGGACCGTTTAGTGCAGCCTTTATTTGGTCGGTCCAACGTAATGGAGATCTACCTCGCGGTCTTGTAAACAATAATGGAACAAAAATGTTTATACTTTTTACTGACTTCCAAATAAGAGGAGCTACTATGTTTGTCTGTATGTACGAGTTTGTTTCTATGTCTCTTCATCGATATTTTTGACGATTGTGAATTGATTTAAAAAAATATTTTTAGTTCGAAATAATATACTTCCGAAGTGGTCCCATTTAAATATTATTGATATGGGCAGAGCCGTTTCTGCTAAATCGACAAAAATGTACACGGGTCACATTGATTCGTGCAAATTATTCGAATTATGTACACGGTGGATGTCGATGTTGTGATTTTTTGCGAAAAATAATTATAATATATCCAATAACATGTACTGTACTGTACCAGCCTTTTTAATAGTCCACTGCAGGACGTAGGCCTACCCACGAAGGGTGATTGGGCCATATCCACCACGCTGGCCCAGTGCGTGTTGGTGGATTCACATACGCTATCGAATTTCTTCTACGGACGCATGCAGGTTGCCTCACGATGTTTTCCTTCACCGAAAAGCCCGTGGTGTGGAATTCCGTACATAAATTCCAAGGAATTCATTGGTACGGGACCGGGACTTGAACCCACGACCTCACGATTGTAATGCGGGTGTCATTACCACTAGACCACCACGGCTTATTGTAATTTGATTAATTGCTCCAATAACATACTTAAATAAATTTCATTTTCTGCCAATATCATACCGCTGGACATCTAGACATAAAATGATAGGTACAATAAAGAGAACAAAAAAGCCTAAGTGTCGATATTATTTATATCTATTCATTCAGAACAATTTTGTAAGCCGAGCCTTTTAGACCTCATCAATCTATCCATTGTACGTTCGATGTTCATAAACGGCCGTACATTTTATCTCCACAACAAATTACACATAATATACACACAAAACAAGTACAAAGTAACAAAGGCAACGAAAACTCCCTTATCTTGGGGCTTTTTGCGAACGTCCCTCACTTTATTTGATTTATTCACTGCATCCTTGAAAAGGGTGTTTGTTATCTCAGTTTGGGGACGTGCATTTCCTTATACTTAATCATTTTTTCTCGAAAATATCAGCTTTGATTTACTGTTGAACACAGGCCTTCAGTTGAAGAGCGATTGGGCCAAAGCCACTACGCTAAGTGGATGGCAATTGCAAATACGGCATAGCATGTTTTCTCTGGACAGAATTATATGTAAATTTTTGGCGATGTTTTCTTTTTACCAAATAGCAAATAAACGACATAAAAACGAATTTCTAAACGTACAAAATGTTCTCTGTCGCTGTCCCCCTTCTTTTTAGTAATTGTTTAAAAATATTTCAGAATAAGTAGGTATGTTAAGACTCATATGACTATAAGGATTCATCCTATGTGTTCTTTGCATTAAAATGTAAGAAATAGTGTAACTATAATAGATAATGTAGAAAATGTTGACAATCTTTATTTTTAATGTCTCATAAAAATATTGGCAAAACGATGGAAATGTATTTTATATATTCACATTAACAATCAACCATAATAATAGGCATAATAATATTATATAGTCATATATTAAAATAGTCATATTTTTTTTATTGGCATTGTCATCGGTCTTTGATAGGTGTGCAAAGTTTGAAGAAAATCTGATCGCTCAAAGTAGGACAAAATCGAGCTCAAAGGGGTTGGTTACAAACATAAAAAACTAATAAAAGCGTGTTAAAAAAAAAACACTTTTCATGTATAGCTTATTATATCACTCTCTATTGCGGTAAGGCAGCTCCGCCAGTTTTGAAGCTACGTAATTTATGGTCTAACGCCTAGCTTGACAGTAATAAATTAGCGTAGATGCCACACACCCGGTACCTTCTTTATAGGCACTTGCGGGATTAAAACTTGAAGGCTTTTTAAAAAGATTGCAAAAACTAAAATAATGGTGCGTTAAGAATATTACTTCAAGCCTTCATAGTAATAATTAAAAACTTCTGCATGGTAATAATTATAATCGTCTTGTTAAGCCGACTTCTACTGAATTAAGCCGCTATCCAATCACAAAATACTTGTATAGAGCCCTAGTTAAACTGACTTTTATCCCTAAAACCATGAGGTTGTCGAATAGAAAAGATTCGCAATATTTTCTAAACTATACGGTAGAGTTTTCAATTACTCAAAACACAATTCAAAAAACTTTGCTCCATAGAAAATAAGTTTCACTTTTTTTAGAAAAAAAATCGTGTTGTCTAGGGAATTAATTATTGCATTTTTGGGCAATTTTTTTTTTGAATTTTTTTTTTTTGTTCATGAATTGAACTATAGCTATTGCCCATGCTAGAAGTAGATGTTGCAGCTAGAAATAAGCCATATTTCAAAGAAACAGAGCGGTAAAACGTTTTATCAAATAAAATAAAATCAAAATATATTTATTAACATTAAAGAATGTACATTACAATGTAGTGCTAACGGGCCCCAAACTAGGCAAAGCCTGTATCTTGGGCGCCCTGTGGCCGGTTTCCATAGTTCGCTGTCTCGCTGAGCGTTGTACACATTCAGTTGCATTCTTTTCAATGCTTACAGCAAAATTTACAATAAAAGGTACAAACTAGTTAATATTCTATTTTTTTTAAATTAATGATAACATAATGGGAAAAGCTTAAGCAAGGTAATACACATTTTTTTAAAAGATTTGTACTGAATCATTTATAATTTAAAATAATTCCAGTTTTATTTTACCTTATTGTCTTATAACTATTAAACATGCACAAAATAGCTCGACGTTCTAGATTATCTGATGTTTGAGATTTTGTATGTGTGTGTGTGTGTGTGTGTGTGTGTGTGTGTGTGGGTAACGCTGCAATACACGAGATCTCATGAGAGTCAAGGTTTGCAGCGTTGCAAGTGTGTGAATGTCCAGATGGGTGAGCATTTGACAGTGTGTTTGTTATTGTGTGAGTTTATTGTACAATCTTGGCTAAGGGGTGCAAAGAGCATAGCATGCTGGAAAAACATCTTTTCTCCACTTGTGCTCAATTTTTCGTGCGTAATTTTGTAATCTAAGCTTAGAATATCTTGTGAAACTAGTTCAATACGTAATTAATATAAATAAAAAAATTCTTAATTCACTAAACAATATTTCAATTAATCTTAGTTAGCTAGAAAAAGTTCCACTATTTCTGCATTAGTTGCTGAACTAGGCCAGTGGCCTTTGTTTCGGCTTACAGCGCCCTCCATTATTGCATTTTCTTCTAACATGAAAATAATGTTGAATTTAAATTACAAATAAAATATAGATCATGCTTTTATTGATTAATGCAAATGTACATTTAGAATTTTGGATCATTATTAGATAATAAAAATATTACGTAAGCATGCAAATTTATCCTACAATAATAACATCAATTACCATATTAACAACAAAACATACCTATATTTTTATATCTTTAAATACAGATGCATGGATTAAGTTCAATAAACAATTATATAACTTCAGTGTGATCCTCTGCATACATCTGTGAACAGAATGAATGAGTGAAGTTAGTGGTAAACGAAGCCCTCTTACAGTAAGAAATAAAAAACTGGACAAGTGCGAGTCAGGCTCGCACACCGAGGGTTCCGTACAAATTCAGAAAATTTCACAAAATTGGGAAGTAAGTTGTTAAAATCTCTATACTATAACCATCGAAAAAAAGTTTTTTTTTTCACTTTTCTCGTCTTTCATCGAAAATTACAAATTGTTAATCCATTAAAAACCTGTTTTAGCGTGTGATAATGAAGTTCCTTTATATGATACGATTTACTCACTCTAAATTTTGAACCCATATCTTGTGAATTTTGAGGCCCTATTTTTTGTGATTTAAATAAAAATGTACAGTTTCCATATTTATTCCTATATGTGTACTCTGAGACAATGCTTCTCGCCAAATTTCATAGTTCTATGTCAATGGGAAGTACCCTGTAGGTTTTGATTTTTGTGAGTGTCGAACGATTCAACCAGTTTTTTACGACATAAACGGCTCTAACTTTTTTAAACGATAACTGAGAAGTTTTTCTTTTACACAACTGCAAGAGACCATAGATATACGTATACAGTTTAAATTTCATCTCGATATCTTTACGCGTTCCCGAGAAAAAGAGTTTTGACATACGCACAGACGGACAACAAAGTGATCCTATAAGGGTTCCGTTTTTTCCGTTTGAGGTATGGAACTCTAAAAACGTTATTTCATTCCCTTTTACTCATGCGGCATTTAGCATTCGAAAAACAGTGACAAAGATATATATCTCGACCTCGCGAGAATACGCCCTGATAGCCCATTACAATATTTTTATTCAGAAAACTCGTAATTTAAAAAGTTTGTTATTTGACTTCGGGACTCCATTTACTTACATTTTGTAGGCGCGTATTTTTGGCATATTTCCCTAACTTTTATTCGAATACGGAAACTTCGACAACATAATTTGTAATGACAAGTCAGACTATGGCGAGAAACTAAATGGCGTTACTATGCTAATCCGGTGCTTTTAAAATATGCTTTTTGCGGAGATTTTATGGATATAAAATTATTTTTCATTTCAAAAACAAACAAAACAAAACTTGTAAAATTGATATTCGCTACACAATTTGATGATGTCGAACATGTAGCGCATATCACCACAGTAGTGCCTGAGCGAAACTACCAATAGGTAAGTGAGGCCCTTCGCACATAAGGCGTAGGCGTAAACGTATCGTAAGCGTATTGTTACGACGAAACGCGTACGAGACACACGAATTTTGTAAGATCTCGGTTGAAATCATAGTTTTATATTGGCGTTTTATAAAATCAGTTTATTTTTGACGACATTTCTGCCTAAGCTTTATCTGTTACATTTTTCCATGAATAATACTAAATAAATAATTATATAGACAAGGGAACGATTCAACCAGTTTCACTCATCCAATCACTGTATCATTAACTTTGAAATTAAAAGACGTAAAGGTGGCGGTTCGCTCTTTATTAGCTCTAACTCTAAGGTAAGTTTGCTAAATCATCTAACTTCGTCAGAAAAGGTATTCATTTTTAAACACTAAACACACGTGCTTTTCGAGCGCGACACGAGACACTACTGGTCCGAGGCAGCGACCGTCTCGCTGTCTCCTGTCTCGCGTCTCTGTCTTCTGTCTCTGTCTCGCTCGCGAACTGTCGCTTATACATTTCCTAATGTCAAGTAACGGTCGCGGTCGCCGGTCGCGGTCTCCGGTCGTGGTCTCTTGTCTCTGTCGGCGGCGCGAACCGCCACCTTAAGAAGTTAGAAAAAACAAAATTCAGTATAATTTTTATGCAACAGTTACTTTTTAACGCCTGCTTTTTTAAGCCAGTATCCTACACCTGTCGTAATGACACGCTCGTACTGCTCTCATCTTGCACGCGTATAATAATGATACGCTTACGATACGACTACGTTTACGCCACGTGTGCGAAGAGGGTAAGTTTTTCTCAAATGGAATGACAAACATATAATTATGGCAATCATCAGAAACTCCAAGTATTTTTATCCCTTTTAGACAGACGAAGCCTTGGTGGCCTAGAGGTAGTGACCTTACGATCGTGAGGTCGTGGGTTCAAATCCCGGTCCCGTACCAATAAGTTCTTTGGAATTTATGCATGCTATTTCACACCACTGACTTTTCGGTGAAGGAAAACATCGTGAGGCAACCTGCATATGTCCGTAGAAGAAATTCGATGCTGTATGTGAATCTATCAACCCGCATTGGGCCAGCGTGGTGGATATGGCCCAATCACCTTTCATGGGTAGGCTTACGTCCTGCAGTGGTCTATTAAAAGGCTGATACAGACAAACGAACACGCAGAGTAATTTGATGACTGTAAATCAGAGAACAATGTACAAAATAGTCGAGTAGGTCACACACACAAGTCTATTTCTTTGCTGTATTCTTGGTTTCTACCATATGCCAAATATATCCAGTTTTGAGTTGCAATACTTATCTCGTTTTTCATTTGATATTTTTATTTGAGCGACCATTGCTTGCATGCAAAACAGCTGCTTTAAAATTTAACAAGAAACCAGCACTTTTTGTGACTCTTGAAGCTCAGTTTGCAACCTGGCGTAGAGCCAACAAGGTTGTCTAGCGGTTGCGAATCTCAGAATTCTTTTCTTTCTCTCCTAAATTTACAATCTCTTTGCATCGCCAAACTCTTAGCTTGCATGCCTGGAAGCCGTAACTTTAAGGGATGCCTTCAGATTTCTAAGCTACAAACAGAATATTTGCAATTTTTGTAGTAATGCAGCCAAGGTGAGTGATGTTGAATCACTTGTATGCACGCTATGAGTTGCTTTTTAAACACGTTGGTTTTTGGGGTTCCGTAGTATAACGAGGAACTCTTTTAACTTCGTTGTGTCCTTCCGTCTGTCTTTCCGTCCGTGCGTCCGTCTTAATATTAGTGGGGCTTATAATAAGCCCCCTGACAATCACGCCAAACGGATGACATCCATTCGATGTTACCAGTTTGCGACTTCGTCGTTAGAAATGGCAACTTTTCATTGGTTTAGCGAGCCCTTTACCGTCAAAAATAGTTTAGCAACTTGTCTGATTACCTTTGAACTGAATCATCTGTAGAATTATCTCTATGTACTTTGTATTTCTGGTTACCTATATCTTCAAACAATATTTCTATAAAATGAAGTCTAAAATTAAACACACTAAATTGTCAACATTGGCCACATCCATTTGGATGTCATCCATTTGGTATGATGGTCACTGGGGCCTGTTACAACTACGACATTTATGAACCAAATAGCATGAAATTTGAGATTGTGATAAGTTTTAGTGTAGAACTCAATTTAAAACAAGTAAACTTTTTAAAATGGTGTATTTAAGGGGTAGCTTAGTACCTACCATACATATAAAGTGGGGATAAAATATTTTTTTAACGGAAACCGGAAACGTGAAAGGTCTACGATAAGTATTTGATATAAGAAACGGACAACTGCGAGACGTTCCATACGAGTTTATCTATATAGCTGACCCGGCGACCTTCGTTTTATTTCAATCCTTTCAGTACTTTTTGCGTGAAAGAGCAACAAACATCCGTACATAGAAACTTTCGAGCTTATAATAGTAGAATTGTCCCACTTAGACGGAAATTGTGTGGGAGCTATTTTTGATGACATCTTGATATACCTTGACTGCTGCTTTTTTATAGGTGCGTATGTAACTCGTGGAATAGTTTTTAAAGCTTATTTATTACAAATGTTTTATGACACTAAAATCCTATCCTACTAATATTAAAAACGCGAAAGTTTGTGAGGATGGATGGATGGATGGATGGATGGATGGATGGATGGATGGATGGATGTATGGATGTTTGTTACTCTTTCACGCAAAAACTATTGAACGGATTGAAATGAAACTTTGTAATAATATAGCTTATACATCAGAATAACACATAGGCTACAATTTATAAAGATATTTTGTGAATTGTCCAAAATATAACGATAAATGATGAGTAAGTAGGAAAATTCTGCCATCTGCGAGCTACTCTAGCGTGCGCTGCAAGAATGTCAAAATAAACAACTGTCGATCGAATATCTGTCAAATCAATCGATAAGCAGTCCTTGGACATCATCATACTGATAATATATTATCCTTACTTTAATATTATAAATGCGAAAGTAACTCTGTCTGTCTGTCGAACTTTTACGCCAAAACTAATGAACCGAGCTCAATGAAATTTGGTACACAGATAGTCTAGAGTCTGAGAAAGGACATAGGCTACATTTTATCCCGAAAATTGCATAATTCCCGTAGGATAGGACAAAATCTTGCGTTAGCGAAACTGTCACCTATCACAACGACGCTAAAAGGCCCAATTTTGAAGACACCATCGTAATTATAACAGTTAATTAGACTATTTCTGTTTCTTTTTCACTTTCGGCATTCGATAGAGAGAACACTTTTTACGTTGCTATTAAATTTACAATGGCGCGTTCATAATTGGGTTGATTGGGCCTAACATGGATTCACAAAACGTAATTAGATGACAGGTGACATACATTGACTGCAGACTTTTATAAATGTCTCGCTTAGCATAGCAAAAGGACAAATTGTCTTTCCACCATTATAGCTCCTCGAAGAGGAAATAAAGTATGAATTGACAATGACAACTGACATTAAAATTGGACAAAATAGTTTTCCCTTTGTCATGCTACATATTACAATGACGTTTAATATAGGGCCGTCATTTCGTCTGACATTAAAAATATTTTTAAATACTTTTAGTTACCACCATTAGAGGTTAAACATATTTCTTTATTCTACCTTTATGGTACAGAATCCATGCTAATATACAAAGAAACGGATCGACTTGATTTTTAAAAGTAGTATGGCATGAGTATGATTATCTTGACACTAAGGTTATTAACCTTGATTCTGAGTTGTGACCTTGACACGAACATAAATTTCTGTTGGTTTGGTTAAGATTGAACAGTGATAAAAGTGCAGCCCGGCTCAGTTGCGGCACTCCTCATGAGGCACGCAACTTGCCGGCCAGCCTCTCAGCTGCTATATTTAAAAACCCCAGAAAAGCGGCCCAACCTCGAGTGCAAACTTCTAAACTGCCTAGGGGGAAAAGACCAAAAAGAATCGGGAGACCTCGAGCGCCGCCCATAAGCCTCGGCTACTAAGTTCTCCTGCCACGACAAGGCGGGAACCTATGGGCGGGTACACTCTAACCTTATCTTAATCAACAGAAGCATTTATAAGTATAAGGTATTTTGATATATGGGTTAGGTTTAAACAGTGACAACAAGATGCAAGGTACTTGATTTTTTTAGAGAGCAAGTGCCTTTATTAACTACCACTAAATACAGACTTATAATGTAAAACTTCATAAAATACTACTACATAACAAGCAATTGGATCATCTACAGACTCTTGAAGGTCTAAAGATATTCTAAATGTTCAAGCCCACTGCCAGTTAGCAGCGTGCCCAACATGTTGGCAGCATTGCCAATCAGCTTGCTTATACGTTGAGCCAAATAAACACCAGCATTTTGGTCACGCGGCGGGTACACGAGACGCTCAGAAAGACTTTTGAAAACAAGATGAGCTCCCGGCCAACACGCGCACAATGTCTCAATTTCAAACGGCTCAAATATGTAACCACTGCCGAGGTTAGCATATTTGCGCCGTTTGTGCTGCTCCGCTGACGGCGCCAAAGTATCGACGCAAGTCGCGTCCCATACTAAGGGCTGTCTACACTTCCATGGGACCAGCTTCATACCGTCAGGTCTTTTGCCATCACCACGCGCAAACCCATTCGGTTAGAGTACGGCTGCAATATTGGCGGTCGCAAAAGCCCTGCGTATGACATCGTTCACAATGGCGTGGCAACCAATTCGACCAGCGCTTCTTGACCAAGAAAGACGGTGGTGACCGAGCTGGTCAACTAGGGTACTTGAATAGATGAGAGCGCTCAGCTACGTGCGGCGCGGCAGCAAGGTGGGTCGACTATGTCGACGATATCATCAATACCGCCAGTCGAGCCTGGTCACGACCGGCAAAGAGCCGAAGCAGATGGCACTGCAAGATAGAGGCATATACTCAACAGTGGGTCAAAAAAATCTGCGGATGATAACGATGACGAAACAAATTAGTTGAGATTGGCTGTTTTTTGGGTTTGAAATGATTATTTGCTACAATATTTGTGTACAGTTTCACATTGAATTGGGGCTAATATTTTGTGGCGCACTTACTGTTTTAGTTACCATATTTTTTTGACATGATAAACATAAATTAAATTATATCGCGGGCGAAGCCGCGGGTAAAAGCTAGTTCTTTATAACGTTACTTACTTATATTTAATGTCTTGAAGACTATATCGGTTATTTATTTTTCAAATCTAAGTACGAGCTAAAGGTGACGTCCACAAGTGGTATATTATTCAAAGAAAAATCGAACCAAGATGATATAGGTGGACCTTTTATGGTGGACATTCCGCGCGTTAGAACAAAGCGTTTCGAATCCTCATTCCTCATACGAACAGCCAGAATGTGGAACGCTTTGCCTGGGTCTGTTTTCCCGCTTAAGTACAACGTGGGTGTCTTCAAATCCCTAATAAGTAGGTATCTTCTAGGTAAGCGTGCTACGAGTACATCCTAGACCGCATATCTGCTCAACATCAGGCAGTATGTAGTCAAACGCAAACCTACAGGGAATAAAATATATATATATATATATATATATATATATATATACGTCATTTGAAAGCTTATGTCTTATGGGCTTCTCAAAAATATATAATTTAGATTTTTTTCATCCCTCCATTTTTTTAATGTGAAAAATAAATTGTGTGAAAAGTAATATATAGCTTTATATTTATTCTAGTTTAACAATAATAAAGTGCTTCTATCGTTATTTTACTTGCATTCGTAGCTGATTCTTCCACATTCATCTTTTAAATTGCTAAAATTAAAAATTATAACCTACCAGTGTGACCAGTTAGTAGGTACAATGTGATAAACAAAAATTTAAAAAGTGTGTCTAATTGGTAAAACTTCTTTTATTTCACAATTTGGAGGTTACTTAACCAGGATTGCTAGAGATAAACTACATATTGAGCCAAATATATTTATTCATCTTGATAAATACAAAATTATTTTTAAAAAAGTCGGAGGATTTTCTTTTGTTTTTAACTGAAAAAATATGAATTTTCTCGAAATGTAACGAGTGTTGTGGTTAGAATTTTTGTTTATTATTATACCAGCCTCCATACATTTTGTGGACATGTCCTTTGCAACGACATATAATATAATTTTATATCAAGACCGCAGGATCGTGCTAGATGCAAACCGCTACAAATCTTAATGGAGATACATGGTAGGGGCTTATGTCTAGCAGTGGACTAGGTACGGATATGGTTTAATATTATTTCATATTCATTATCATAAAAAGTCTAGTATTTACTACATAATTGTTCTGAAGTGACTTATTATGTACAGTAAGTATACATAAAATTATTAGTCATTGTAATAAAACATGACATAACCGACTGTAGAGAATTCGAATTTCATTATGGTTGACTTATGAAAATTGGCTCGGTGGATTTTGATAAAATTAATATAACATCATTTTTAAAGTATAATCTACCAAACAAAAAAAGAGTAATAAAAATCGGACCACTCTGTAAAAAGATATGCGTGGTCAAACTAAAAAAATACGCGTCAACATGTAAAACTTCTCCGTTTTGTCGGTTCAAAATATAATGAAACTAGACAAAAGTAGAATACTAGGTAACTTGGGTATTTTAGAAACGTTTGTGTAAATACTGTTCGTTTTACTGCATTCATAAATTGAAAATGGTTTCTTTACATAGCTCTGCATCATTGATAGTCTGTGCTCGTCTTTTCTAAGATAACTTTCGTCCATTTTATACTAAACGCTTCAACCTGAATCTTTATCACTATCAGGGGATGTAGAACTTTATCCAGCCCCTAAATAATAAGTTCCAGAGTAACTCATAGAGTCGAAACTTTTCAAAAGCGTTTCGAATTTTCGATAACTTTTGTGATTAGTGACCAATTTTAGTGGGTAATAAATTTTGAAATTTTCGTAACGATAAAGTTCTTATCATGATCTATTATTGGCTTAATAGAACCTATTGATCTTGAAAATTTCAAACTAAACGGGCCAAGATTTAGACGTCTACTAATTCTTGCTATAAGTTTTTAGAAACTTTAGGAAGTCAAAAGATTGAATTTTGAGTAGATAGCCATTTCGATGAAAGATCGGTTGTTTAAAACACTTGTACTTTAGTAATGAGAATTGAACAGGAATTCATTGAAACTAAGAAAGCAATTGGAGATATATATATATATATATATATATATACTAGCTTTTACCCGCGGCTTCGCCCGCGATATAATTTAATTTATGTTTATCATGTCAAAAAAATATGGTAACTAAAACAGTAAGTGCGCCACAAAATATTAGCCCCAATTCAATGTGAAACTGTACACAAATATTGTAGCAAATAATCATTTCAAACCCAAAAAACAGCCAATCTCAACTAATTTGTTTCGTCATCGTTATCATCCGCAGATTTTTTTGACCCACTGTTGAGTATATGCCTCTATCTTGCAGTGCCATCTGCTTCGGCTCTTTGCCGGTCGTGACCAGGCTCGACTGGCGGTATTGATGATATCGTCGACATAGTCGACCCACCTTGCTGCCGCGCCGCACGTAGCTGAGCGCTCTCATCTATTCAAGTACCCTAGTTGACCAGCTCGGTCACCACCGTCTTTCTTGGTCAAGAAGCGCTGGTCGAATTGGTTGCCACGCCATTGTGAACGATGTCATACGCAGGGCTTTTGCGACCGCCAATATTGCAGCCGTACTCTAACCGAATGGGTTTGCGCGTGGTGATGGCAAAAGACCTGACGGTATGAAGCTGGTCCCATGGAAGTGTAGACAGCCCTTAGTATGGGACGCGACTTGCGTCGATACTTTGGCGCCGTCAGCGGAGCAGCACAAACGGCGCAAATATGCTAACCTCGGCAGTGGTTACATATTTGAGCCGTTTGAAATTGAGACATTGTGCGCGTGTTGGCCGGGAGCTCATCTTGTTTTCAAAAGTCTTTCTGAGCGTCTCGTGTACCCGCCGCGTGACCAAAATGCTGGTGTTTATTTGGCTCAACGTATAAGCAAGCTGATTGGCAATGCTGCCAACATGTTGGGCACGCTGCTAACTGGCAGTGGGCTTGAACATTTAGAATATCTTTAGACCTTCAAGAGTCTGTAGATGATCCAATTGCTTGTTATGTAGTAGTATTTTATGAAGTTTTACATTATAAGTCTGTATTTAGTGGTAGTTAATAAAGGCACTTGCTCTCTAAAAAAATCAAGTACCTTGCATCTTGTTGTCACTGTTTAAACCTAACCCATATATCAAAATACCTTATACTTATAAATGCTTCTGTTGATTAAGATAAGGTTAGAGTGTACCCGCCCATAGGTTCCCGCCTTGTCGTGGCAGGAGAACTTAGTAGCCGAGGCTTATGGGCGGCGCTCGAGGTCTCCCGATTCTTTTTGGTCTTTTCCCCCTAGGCAGTTTAGAAGTTTGCACTCGAGGTTGGGCCGCTTTTCTGGGGTTTTTAAATATAGCAGCTGAGAGGCTGGCCGGCAAGTTGCGTGCCTCATGAGGAGTGCCGCAACTGAGCCGGGCTGCACTTTTATCACTGTTCAATCTTAACCAAACCAACAGAAATTTATGTTCGTGTCAAGGTCACAACTCAGAATCAAGGTTAATAACCTTAGTGTCAAGATAATCATACTCATGCCATACTACTTTTAAAAATCAAGTCGATCCGTTTCTTTGTATATTAGCATGGATTCTGTACCATAAAGGTAGAATAAAGAAATATGTTTAACCTCTAATGGTGGTAACTAAAAGTATTTAAAAATATTTTTAATGTCAGACGAAATGACGGCCCTATATTAAACGTCATTGTAATATGTAGCATGACAAAGGGAAAACTATTTTGTCCAATTTTAATGTCAGTTGTCATTGTCAATTCATACTTTATTTCCTCTTCGAGGAGCTATAATGGTGGAAAGACAATTTGTCCTTTTGCTATGCTAAGCGAGACATTTATAAAAGTCTGCAGTCAATGTATGTCACCTGTCATCTAATTACGTTTTGTGAATCCATGTTAGGCCCAATCAACCCAATTATGAACGCGCCATTGTAAATTTAATAGCAACGTAAAAAGTGTTCTCTCTATCGAATGCCGAAAGTGAAAAAGAAACAGAAATAGTCTAATTAACTGTTATAATTACGATGGTGTCTTCAAAATTGGGCCTTTTAGCGTCGTTGTGATAGGTGACAGTTTCGCTAACGCAAGATTTTGTCCTATCCTACGGGAATTATGCAATTTTCGGGATAAAATGTAGCCTATGTCCTTTCTCAGACTCTAGACTATCTGTGTACCAAATTTCATTGAGCTCGGTTCATTAGTTTTGGCGTAAAAGTTCGACAGACAGACAGAGTTACTTTCGCATTTATAATATTAAAGTAAGGATAATATATTATCAGTATGATGATGTCCAAGGACTGCTTATCGATTGATTTGACAGATATTCGATCGACAGTTGTTTATTTTGACATTCTTGCAGCGCACGCTAGAGTAGCTCGCAGATGGCAGAATTTTCCTACTTACTCATCATTTATCGTTATATTTTGGACAATTCACAAAATATCTTTATAAATTGTAGCCTATGTGTTATTCTGATGTATAAGCTATATTATTACAAAGTTTCATTTCAATCCGTTCAATAGTTTTTGCGTGAAAGAGTAACAAACATCCATACATCCATCCATCCATCCATCCATCCATCCATCCATCCTCACAAACTTTCGCGTTTATAATATTAGTAGGATTATAAATTGTAGCCTATGTGTTATTCTGATGTATAAGCTATATTATTACAAAGTTTCATCTCAATCCGTTCAATAGTTTTTGCGTGAAAGAGTAACAAACATCCATACATCCATCCATCCATCCATCCATCCATCCATCCATCCATCCTCACAAACTTTCGCGTTTATAATATTAGTAGGATTATAAATTGTAGCCTATGTGTTATTCTGATGTATAAGCTATATTATTACAAAGTTTCATCTCAATCCGTTCAATAGTTTTTGCGTGAAAGAGTAACAAACATCCATACATCCATCCATCCATCCATCCATCCATCCATCCATCCATCCATCCTCACAAACTTTCGCGTTTATAATATTAGTAGGATAGTAGGATGTATACTCTAAGAGAATGCTTCTCGCCAAATTTCATATTTCTATGTCAACGGGAATTACCCTGTAGGTTAGATTTTTGTGTCGAAATATGCGGTTTTTTACGACATAAACGGCTCTAACTTCTTTAAACAATAACTGTGAAGTTTATGTTTTACACAACTGCAAGAAACCATAGATATACATATACAGTTTAAATTTCAACTCGATATCTTTACGCGTTCCCGAGATAAAGAGTCTTGATATACACACAGACGGACAGACGGACAACAAAGTGATCCTATAAGGGTTCCGTTTTTTCCGTTTGAGGCACGGAACCCTAAAATATCGGTTGCACTCCGGGAGTGCCAGCAGAATTGAAAACTTAAACTTATAAAGTACTACAATTTATGTGGTAAAATACAATATCACACTCACGCAAGCGCCCTGTGCCGTCCTACGCATTTTCGATCAGGTCACGTGACTGATGCGAGAATTTTTTTGAAAAAAAAAAACCGTTAAATTTAGAGTATACTTACTTATATATTTTCATCCAACGTCTGGTAGGACGATACTGGCGGTAAAATTAGCTTAGGTACATGCGGCAAATATGTAAATTCACCACTGAGTGAGTAGGTATCTGGAAAAACCACATAACCTAATAATCGTAAACCAAACAATCTCCACGCGGAAACGAAACAATTTCATAACATTGCAACAGTTTCTACCCAATTGATTCCGAAAACAATATCCTGACTAATGCACGTCCGGAAAGTACGTTTGGAATAACAACCTTATTTCCCGACAGGTGATTGGCAGCTCAGCTGGATTAAAGTATCTTTTATGGGGCGGATTATGTAGCGCAAATGTGGCAGAAGTCAAACTTTAACCTTATGCCTATAAACAGCAGTAGACGGTCGGCGATATTAATATGCCATTATAACGTATCATACCATGACCGTGCAAGGAACGAAGCTATCAGGCATATTCATATCGCCGACCGTCTACTGCTTGACATGGCTAACCATCTAGAAATCGATGAAAGATTGATTTTCATCCACAGCGTCGCCCATGAGTGTGACGAAAACCATTGTCAATAAGAGGAGCGCCGGCCAAACCAGGCGGCGGCGGTGCAACCCTCTCCCATCAGCCTCGAAGAACCACTCTCCCCGATGGCGGGCTCAGCTAACTCTGATATATCGTATACTTCCACCACTATCTCTTCTCCCCCTTTCAAAACCAACAAATAACGCGAGCGGCAATCAGTTTTTATTTATTTATTTATTTCCATTTACAATTTTAATTTCTTAATAATTAATTAGGTAGTAACCAACTCGTCGGCACCAACAGCAAGCTAGTTGCTGAAACTACTTTACCCAGCCGACGCTTGCAGCGGTCGGCATATGTTGCTACATTAAATAATAAAATATATTTAATCGTTTTAATTTATCAACTACCCAACCTAAACCACTCATTCAGGACCTTTATTTTTAGAAAATGTTTTTTTACTCAGAGTGGTAGTTTGTTCTTTTATTTTCCAAGCAAATATGAGATCGACTGGCTGGCTGGCAGACATTTATATACACGTCCCCTCTCAGGCAGGCTACGCGAGGCATCGTGCGAGGGTCGTTCCGTTTTTTCAAAGAAGATAAGCTCTGTTCTAAAATAATGGTTATAGTACAACGTATAATCCTTAGTACATACAAGTAGATACAGTTCGTTCACAGTTATTTTATCTCTGCCATTTGCCGCTGTGTCGATGTCTAGTCATTACACATCATCACAGGTTAATTCATAATTCATAATTCATTTATTCTGCTTCCATAAAGTACAAGATGGTAAAAAATATAAATGGTACAAAGTGGCATATGGACCCCGTCGAGCGCAGCAACAACAGAAAAGAGGAAGGCACCATAATTAGGTCATATTAATTTATCTTTAGTGAAAATTAAAAACCACAAAATTGTTAGTAAGTGCTAAATGTCCACTAAAAGTTACAAAATAGAATGTCAGTGAAATCATTTAATGTCAAACAATTAATAATGTCAAAAATACAATAATTGATGAATACAATAATTCAGACAGAGACAGCAACAAAATAAATGTCAGAATTAAAAAAACTGTGAACGCACGCGGAATTCCTCATGGACCAACTGCTTTCGCACAACTAGTTGTGCTATCAGGAATTTACTGTAGTCTTACTTTTCCGTTCTTACACTGTGACGGATGATGTTCATACATATTGTAGCGGGGCGGGACGGCAAAGGAAATTGAGAATAATAATTTTGTTTATATAATATTATAGACTTCAAATGAGATAATCAACAAGGGAAAGATCAAGAGGCTGCTTTAAGTCCCGCATGTTTTGGGAACTGAGACATTTTCCGGAAATTGCTACTTTTACTTTTGACATACTTGGAACTGTTTTATTTATTTTTAGAATCTAAATAAATAAGCTTAAATATTATATTATGATATTATTGTGAATATCTTGTGTTTACGCGTATCTATCGTTAATTAGCTGTTATATACAGATAGGTAAAGAAAGTTTTCGTCAAAAACATATAAACTATAAATCTGAGAGTATAATTATTTTGTTTGTAAGTTAAAAAAAAATGATGTATTGTACAAAATGTAAGTAATAAAGTTATAATGATGAGTAGACTACGAGACTACTCTGGATACGAACCGCTTCACTTTTTGAGGACCTATAGGGTAGGCCTATGCCCAGCATTGGGCGTCTTATAGCAAAAACAACGATGATAAGTACAATGATATTCTAGAATTACTCAGGTGTTAAAAAATGATTGATTGTCTGTGAAGTCGGTTTACGAACGATAATTTTACATAATAAAGTCATAGGAAAACGTTGAATCAACAACTGAAACAAGTCGAACGCTTAGATGTAAGATGTCCCCTAATATTTATTTAATACATATCTATTTAGACCCTGAGCTTAGACCATCGATATGGAACAGAAAAAATGCCAGGACGATGGCTTAGACTGATCGTGCCTCTCTATCGCTTGCTCTTGCCTGCACGCTCGGCTCAGGCGGAACATGACTCTTTTTCGTGCGTGTAGCCGGCGTTTATCGATTTATGAAACGTTTTCAGGTCAAAATAGATTGCTGTACTGTAATACTGTACTGTACAACTGTGTTTAGATACACAATTCACGCCGAGATTAGCTTTCAGCTACTGCATGAAAAAGCTAATGAAAAACCAAAAGCGCTGTTTATTTTTCCTGTTTTCCAACGTGAGAGGAAGTCGAAATACGTCATGGAAAATTATTCCAGAGCTTTTAATATAGCTTTTCAAAGTACGAAATATATTTTGGGATATTTTTATTCGTTTTTAAGGGTGTATTTTTAAATAAAAACCTTTCTATGGGTCAGTTTTCTCGCTGGTTACTTATTTTATTTGATAAAATGTATTGTATAGTATAATAATAATACTTTTTTTTAGCTAGGATTCTATACAAAATATCCTAAACATTAAATTAATTATTTATGTGAAGGATGTAGATATTGTCCCAGTGACTAAGCGGATCTTTAGTTTTTCATCGGTCTATCATAAGATAAATAAATATTTTTGGGACATTATACACACGGCCACTGACCTCAAACAAGCAAAGCTTGTGATATGGCAGCCAGAGACTGATATACTACATATACTTATTTTTAAATACATACTTATATAGATAGTAACTAAATAACACCCAGATACAGAGTTAATTAATAAATTGTTAATTACATAAATATTTGCCCTGAGTGGGGGTCGAACCCATGTCTCTTTGATCCAGAAGTTAGGGTCACTAACCACTGAGCCACCGAGGCAGATCATCATCATCATCAGCTGGACGTCTACTACTGGACATAACCTAAGAATTTCAATAGCAACTTTAAAGTAAAATAATCTTTGAAGACTTTTTTTGCAGTCTGGTTTCCGGATTTCTATTAAATTGTTTTTATCTCATTGATTTTCTGAATCATGTAGCTACTTTAAATAAATTTACAACCTTAATTCAATTGTTCTTACTTATAGGTCAAAGTCAAAGTCAAATCATTTATTGCAACTTATTTAATTTACATGAGGTTCTTATTAGTTAACTTGTTTTATATAGTTATACATATGACCCTATAAGGGTATGGCAATATTATTATTTGTATTGGAACGATTTATTATTATGTTTTCTAGATTATCGTTAAAACAATTGAATTAGGTACTACCTATGTACGTGCTTTGAGATAAAACCAAATTTTTAACATATGTTTGTATTGCTAAATTTGTAAAGTAGAGAGCTACATACGATAGATTTGAAGACTCCCGACATACAACAAAAGTACGAAAGTTTGACGAGGGTTCCCGTATCAATTTGAGCTTCGCAAAACCTTTGACAAGTCTTGCCACTCTACATACACGATAAGTTTCAGTCAGACTATTTGTAGGGCTCATATTGTATCTCAACTGTGTTGTATCCTGTACTAGCCTTTTAATAGGCCACTGCAGAACATGTGGAATGTGGAACGCTTTGCCTGGGTCTGTCTTCCCGTTAAAGTACAACGTGGGTGTCTTCAAATCTCGAGTAAATAGGTATCTTCTAGGTAAGCGTGCTACACTCTATACCACACATCTGCTTAACATCAGGCAGTGTGTAGTCAAACGCGAACATATTCGAAATAAAAAAAGGGATATTGGACCACTACGCTGGCACATTGTAGGATGTAATGGGATTTGAGGTATAGATAGGTCGAATCATATAAGTCAGTAGATGTGAAGTTAGCTACAAGCTGCCAATATCCATTCCTAACTGAAACTCACATAAAACTGCTCGTTGATTGGATATTGCTCAGCTTTTAACAACTTCACATCCGCCGACTTGTATGACTCGACCTATAAGTGCATTTATTTAATTTATTCTTCAAAAAAAGGCTTACATTATTTTGTGTCCATAGTTCATAGATAACTATCAAATTTTAATATTCATATTTTTAAGTTTATTTATAATCAATCTGCTTTAGAACGGTTGAAAGCTTTGTTGTTTAATATTGAACCCGGAATATGTTTTTGAAAATTAGGCGCTAGCGATTGTAGTATACTTCTTCTTCTTTTGTTTGGCGTCGCATTGTTGTACATTTGCCAGTGTCAAGTAGTGTTAAGTTTTAATAATTTTTGATATTTTATCAAAATAGTCACTGTCGTAGTCACGTCATAGTCCAATAAAGTCGCGGTCAAGTCCAAACATAGTCCAAGTCATACCTCAGTAAAGCAGTGGATACTTTACTAGAGGCGTCTATGGAGTTTTGGTGACAACACGGAACGACCTGATACGTCACATTATTTCACTTGCCTACACTCATGCACGTAAATCAGTTCATAATCAACGAAATACCACAACTTTTCACTAATCATCACTGATCAAACACAAGTTTAACAAAATAATACAATGAGGCGACATGACTTTTCCGCGTTCCCGCCATAACTCTCGTAGTACACTTTAAATAACATTTATCTTTACAAAAAAATTAACACTGCGGTTTGTTAATTTTTTTAAAGTGAAACAAGTTCCGATCAGAGCTCCCCGTAAAGAAGGTTGTAAATAACTACGGTCGGTTTTCCGACGGGATCGGCGTGACTTTGCGTTTTGATCTAGGGTGTAAGCAACCTTTTTACCAAGCTTTATACAAATCCTTTCAGCTGTCGCAGACTGAGAGTTATGTCGGACAAAAAATAACTATTCAGAACCTCTCACATTTTTCCAACCTCTGTCATTTGTTAAAAACTCAAAACTCTATGCAATTGTGCTATTTGATTACTAAAAGGAGCTGAAAACATTTTGATAGTAGTTATTAAAATTTTCGATACCGAAAATTGAAGCTATTTTATACTAACTAGAAGACTTTCTGCTGGAACACTTTGCTAAATTCTTCAAAAGGTGGCAATCCCGTGGCATATATACAAACAAAAAAAAACTATTCCGCCATCTTGGATGGTCCGCCATATTGGATTTAGAATAATGTCATACACCATATCGTGCATTGTCATCCAAACTAAACGTGTATACAACATTTCAGCTCAATCGGTTGAATATATCTACTTCAAAATATAGTTCAAAAATTCCACCCGAACAGACATACATACATTGCTAGTTAAATAAAAGCTTTTAAAAAACTTTTTTTTATTCCTGCTTCCCTGCTCCCTGCCTCTGCTATTAGTTAGAAAACCTTTTACGTTATGGAAGTCGATTAAAAATAAAGCACAAAAGAGCTGATTAATAATTACCACGCGCTTCCAAAATCCCACATTTACCTCAATACTCTTACCTTCTCATTTATAATGCACGCCGAATTGCCAATATAAAGCTTCCCGAGTCGTATTTCAAACATCGACGAGATATCTCGATGGCTAATTTTTTAAGAATTTTTCCTCGTGCCAAAAATAGCTTTTTAACATTCCTTAGTGATTCGAAAAATGAGCCTCATCGAGGGATGCCGAATGGAAAATATCGGAATCTTGATGAGTGTCTGAATATCGAATTTTGCGGTGAGAAAACTTCGACGGAGATATTATTGAGTTGGGATATTTACATGTATTTCGTAAAGCAGGCTGTATTCAATTTTGAACTGCCTGATGGTGAGCGACTGAGCAATGTTGTGATCTAAGATGAAGAACTCAGACTTTGAAAATACCTACTTCACTCTAACTATAATTTTGTTAATATACCTATTGAGTTAATACTCGTATAAGCCGCAGCGGATAGTTTTGAGATACTGAAGAAGAAATTTCTTGAATATCATCATTATGATCGATCTTTGCAGTGAGATCTACCCAGAAATCGCGAAAAATCTTCAAAAGTTCTTGTTGCATCACAAAATGCCTGTTAATGTTGCAAAAAGTGCACAAGGCCACAAAAATAGCTTTTAGTTTAAAAAAATGTTGTGCAAATATGTAATAAGTACAATGCTATAGTAAGAAGACCTAAATGGACATAATCATAATATAATTAATTAGCTGATTTTGTCGTGCTTTTGAAGTTGGCTTCAATAGTAAAAATTGACCATAATGATGAATAGGTACCTACGTTGATATCCTAGAAAACGTTTGTAGTCTATATAAACATTCTGTTTCAATGTACTGTACTGTACTGTATCAGCTTTTTTTAATAGGCCACTGCAGGACGTAGCCTACCCACGAAGGGTGATTGGGCCATATCCACCACGCTGGCCCGGTGCGGGTTGGTGGATTCACATACGCCATCGAATTTCTTCTAAGGACATAATATGCAGGTTGCCTCACGATGTTTTCCTTCAGTGGTGTGAAATCCCGTACATAAATACCAAAGAACTCATTGGTACGGGACCGGGAATTGAACCCACGACCACGTTTCAATGTAAGTACAAGAAAATAAACCTGAGCAAAATATTTCAAAATGTACGTAAATCGGATCCTCTAAGCTTTTTCTACTAAAAAAATCTTTATCAATCTATAAACATTGGAGAAACTTTCCGCATTTTCTTATTTGTGAGTTAGAAAAACTCGAACAAAATTATTTATACCTAGACCACAATTTAGGCTGCCGACTTAGTGATAACATCCCTAAGTCCACAGACAGGCTAGGTTATAACATTGTCGTCTTTTTGCCCGTCCTGGACCCTAATACGTAAGCCTAGACCAAATAGTTTAGTCCTAGAAACCTAGTTTTTGCTTTTGGGGACAGGTTTAGAAATACAGCGGTATTTTTAGTACCACCTCCGCACTTTAAAAGCTAAAAAGGGTTACAGGATTAGGTACGTGTTTTGTGTCATCAACTATAGCAGACTTATTTTAGTCCTAAATTATTTTTTGCACAAAAACGTCAATGACTTTCGAAATGATCTATAAGAAAAAACAGGACAAGTGCAAGTCAGGCTAGCACATCAAGGGTTCCGTACAAATCCAGAAAATTTTACAAAATTGAGAAGTGAATTGTTAGTCTCTATACTATAATAATAGACAAAAAGTTTTTTTTTTTTAATTTTCTCGTCATACTCCGAAAAATTACACATTGTTAAAATAATTAAAAATCCTGTTATAGCATGTGCTAATCAACCTCTTTTATATGATACTTTACATGATATGATTTACTCACCTTGAATTTTCAACCCATATTTTGTGAATCTTGGCCCTATTTTTTGGTGATTTAAATAAAAATGTACAGTTTTATATTTATTCCTATATGTGTACTCTAACTTTTTATATGCTAACTGAGAAGTCATCATTTTGTTGTCCATCTGTATGTTTGTCTGTCTGTCCGTATGTCAAGACTCTTTATCTCGGGAACGTGTTATGATATTGAAATGACATTTAAATTATATCTATGGTCTCTTGCAGTTGTGTAAAAGAAAAAGTCTCAGTTATCATATAAAAAACGTCATATCATATCATTTGTACGGAACCCTCGATGTTCGAGCCTGACTCGCACTTGTCCGGGTTTTTTTACGCATAACTTTTTATGTTGTGGTCCGATTTCGATAATTATTTTTTTATTGAGAAGAGTATCACTTCAAAATTGGTCCCATTTCAATTTTATCGAAATCGGATGAGCCATCTTCGATAAATCAACAATAAGGTAAAAAAATCTATATCAATCCATGTCAAATATTCCCAAATTTTGAACACGGTTTATGTCGTACATACCATATTTTGGAAAAAAAATTTATCTGAATAACGCTAAGCCATATTTGCCAATTAGAATCACTATATTACTTTTTTTATTATTTTATCCTTACTTTCTTGCTAATATATATACAAATATGTTGGTTTGTTGGTATTTAACTCAGTAACAAAGCAATGGATTAACATAACAATTTTTGGCCTGGACTAAGTAAAAAAATTCGATAGTGGCTGTTACTTTATATCCCGGAAAAATAAAACGGGACCCCTGTCATAATAGTCAAAATATAACCCGTGCTGCTGGCAGTAATTAGTATTAGAAAAAGTTTAAAGTAATATTTTTATAAGGAATAATCTTACTATCACCTCGTTTTTGGGCCAGAGGTTAAAACGAAAGCAATTAACTGAATCGCTTAACAACTTCATGAGGGTCCCAAAAAGCTATTTGCTTTTCAATCACGCCGACCCCAACCCCATGGGTCTACGCATATTATTGTATTTTATCTTATGGATATTACGGGAACATATACTTTATCAAACTGCGTATACCGCCCATAAAGCTATAAACTGTTCTTTATGGAGACCTTTTTTAATCTCGCAAAATATGCGCGGACGTCGTTCGTGATTATTTTAAACTGACTGAGTTCTTGATTTTTATGGTGACATATCGCTTTTTTCTGCACTTTGGGACATTTTTAACCAATTTCAAAGCTTTGGCAAATGTTTTTGCTATCCAAAAGGTTCATATCACTATTTATTTTAATTACTCGTACTTTTACTTTAGGGCCAAGCCAAAATTTGAGTAATAAATCAGTTGTTTTGTAAGTTGACGACCCTGAGTGGCGTTTTTGCAGGGCTGATATTATTTCCCTTCGTGGGTGATACGTGTTGGCCCCATAGTATAAGTTCTCGTAGTACTGTACTGTATCAGCCTTTTAATAGTCCACTGTAGGACGTAGGCTTACCCACGAAGGGTGATTGGGCCATATCCACCACGCTGGCCCAGTGCGGGTTGGTGGATTCGCATACGCCATCGAATTTCTTCTACGGAAGTATGCAGTATCCAGTGGTCTGAAATTACGTACATTAATTCCAAAGAACTCATTGGTACGGGACCGGGATTTGAACCCACGACCTCACTATTGCAAGGCGGGCGTCACTACCTTAAGGCCACCACGGCTTATTCTCTCCGTAGTGATATATAATTATTCACGTTTTTGGCTATGTACATCTTTATGATAATATTATGTTACACACGCCCACCAAAAAAAGTAGGTATACACAAAATACAGTTTCAACTTCTACCCAAATAGATATCTAGGTAGGGCAGGTTGAGGCCATCTTTGTATCATTTGTGGCCACTTTGAATTTTAACAATTAATTAGACAATTTAATGTTCAAGTAATATTTAAAAAATATAATTATAATTTGAGATTCACACAAACAATATTTATGTTGTACATTGCTTATAATTACCATTTATGCAATAGTTTTAACACCAAAACGGCCATAACCTAGTCAGTGGCCACAACCGGGGCACCTGCTATATCTCGTCATAATAGTGTACGTGTTTGTTTATCTATGGTATCTATTTCCTAATTTGTTTTTTTTTGTAATGTCTTTTAAGAAAAAGCTGATGGGTTCGAGATGTGCGATTCAGTTTACTATCCTAAGAGTGCGCCTAATGCCATGAAAAAAACAGATTTCACCCGCGCTTCTTGCATCGCCCGCTATCATCTAGGCTGCTTTGTTTAGAGTCGAAAATTGCATGACACAGTTCATGATGATTTTAGCTTCGAGCGCCAGCCTACATTTTTAGGTGACATTTTATTTAATTATTCACAATTTAAGCATATATTAAAAAAACTAATCGATTACTCTACTAGAAAATTAATCTGGCTAAGTAATTTGTCAAAAATAATGTGGTGCCACCGCTGATAATTTCGAGCATTTGAAAAAACAAGGTTTTTTATGATGCGAAGTTTTAATGTTTATCTAAAGTAACCATATTATTTTCCAAAATTCTACGCAATTACTCTGCTACTATAGATTTTTCCTTTCCTATAGTATTTTTTTATATGGATATTTATGTTCGTTATCTTTACACCACGTCTTTAAAAATACACCTTTCGCTTGATTCTGGCATTAGGCGCCCCCTTAACTTTCACCATTCCGTTGCCACAGCATGATCAGTTTTGAATACAACCTAAAATCCAATCCAACTTCAACTTCAATTTCACTTATTTGTGCTCTGTATTTCAAGTGGCCCTGCCCGACGAGATTGCAAGG
Source organism: Hypomecis punctinalis (assembly GCA_949316475.1). Classification (NCBI taxonomy): domain Eukaryota; kingdom Metazoa; phylum Arthropoda; class Insecta; order Lepidoptera; family Geometridae; genus Hypomecis; species Hypomecis punctinalis. The sequence continues at coordinate 2,089,398 of OX438798.1, forward strand.
AGTTTGCATGCAGGTGTTGCCGACTATTTCCAACTGCAATCGCCGCGACCTGCTGTAGCTATGCGAGTTTCGCTAGGAATTTTGATTAGCTTGGTTTTTCAGCCATTGTTGCTTAAATAAAAATCTTTGAAGTAACGTATTTGAATGAAATATACATAGACCTCTCACGTACACAAATAATTTCTCTCTCACACACACACACTAGATACGATACGATACGACATATAACTAAAAATAATTTTTAAAGCGATGCACGATTGGCGAAAATAGCTATGAATATAAACAAAAAAAAAACTTATTTAGGTATACAGACAAAAATAGAATCTCCTTCTTTTTGGAAATCTGTTAAAGACGTCTAAAACTCCTGTATTTTGTCAAAGAACGCCTTATGAAACCTGAATAAGTGTATTTTGTATAGGTACTATTAATATTATATTCATAAATAGCCCAATAAAATCAAGTAGCCAATAAGTTACAGCAGGCAAGATCTAACAAGAACATTAGTAAGTAATAACCTCACGGGCGACAATATCCTTAATGCTTTCTTATATTGCTCTTATAGTTTCTGCTATTTCCCTTTATCACTTCATAGGGCTCTGTGATATAATAAGAAGTCCTTGTAATAGATTGGTAAGTGATTTGGCTCGTCTTTATTAGGATTGTCTAAATATAGAGAATCTATGCTCACCCAATGTGACTCAGCGTGGTGGATATGGGCTAGTTGTCTTCCCGGGTATCCCATTCATAACTGAGTGCTGCTGTGTACCTATCTAGACACGCGGCAGCGTGTCCAGCCAAGTCTGAGAAAAAGATGACGCAGCAGCCGTGTTTAATACACGAACCATTTCGAGCAAATTTTGACTCCATCATAACTCGAAAACTATTTTACCTAAATATATGAAATTTAGCATATTTATTACAGTTCTTTAGTTTATTACAAAATTTGAACACAAAATTTCATAAATTTTGCTGTAACAGTTGTAGCTGTTTCGCTAACTGCGATTGATTATTATTAACTGTTCATTAATTCTATTACACAAACAGTTTTTGTTGTAGTAACGAAACGGCCAAGTCACATATATTGACTAAGGTGTAGAGTTTTTGAAGTAAGGACTTGTAGAGTAAGGCGTGTAAAGTTCGAAGCTTGGCTTTACGAGAGATCTGACAACTTTTTGATAGTGTGAACTGTGATTTAGACTTGGCTACATTTCACATGAAAATGTTTTAGTTGGATAATACTTACGTTAAATTGTGAGTCTCGGTAGTTAAAACCATTTAATTTTAGCTGTGTCAGAGGCCGTCAAAGATCTTCAGTATGTTGACTGTGAGTTTTGTCGTAAACATGACGCGCTCTTCGGCGAGCGCGTAAGCATGTAATTTGTATGAACTTGTTGTGTTTCAAAAACGCGTCGATAGTGGCGCTGTACATTTCTTCATACAAATCATGCTTACGCGCTCGCCGAAGAGCGCGTCATGTTTACGACAAAACTCACACTTAGCATACAGTACTTTAAGGCATATGTAGGCCAAGCATTGCGACCACAAAAAGCCACGAAAAAAACTCTTTTTGACGTGTGAAAAAGTGACAGATATATACTCCGCTATAACTCTATCTCGTTCTGATACATCGAAAGTAATAATTCGTGGGGGGCATCATAGCCCGGCAGGACTAGCCATTCCGCCTATACGAACTTACTTACTTTCTGCAAAGTCAACTCTGCTAAGTTTTTTTTACCAGGTAAAACCATTATGACTACCACCACAGCGCTTGATGTCATGGCTACGGGCACGCTTCCGCACTCCCCCGCGGCACCCGACAGTGCTAGCCCATCTTGGGTTCCTCCACGAAGCTTGCACTCCTCTATGAATCTTACACTCCTCTCCGCCGCGATGACGATTTGTGTCGGAACACCAGACAGCTAGACACATCGCCATCCACCACTCGGTACCAACCAGCCCTGGGCGTCAGACAGTATAGACTCTGCCTAGCGTTAACTAAGCTAACCATCCCCAAGTTGAACATCTATCGCCAAGCACTTAAAAATATGTCATAGCATAGAACAAAATTAACTCTAACTCAAGAATCAAATTTTTGGCCCGCAGCCACAAGATACTATAATTTTACAAAAAATGGTTTCATTTTATAAGAAAAGGCCACTTGCACAATCTGGAGTTAAGATCAGTTAATCGAGTTGGCTTCATGCCTCGCTGATAGCAAATCGATAACAATGACTATCAGGAATCAGGGATATTTGCTGGCAGCCTATTTCCGGATATTATAAGGTCACGCCCACGCCCCGGGAATCCAACTCGGGCAGTTATTGAAGTTGTAAGTTAGATTTATGAGGAGAACTAACAACTGAATTAAGTCTTAGAACCTACCTATTGTATTTTTTGTTACGGCTAAGAGCCAGGTTCAACAATTTAATGTTTTAGCGTTGAATTGTTGAACCTGGCTCTTAGCCGTAGCCAAAACGTGGCTCTTCAACGTTTTAGTGTTGAACTGTTGAACTTGGCTCTTAGCCGTAACCAAAACGTGGCTCTTCAACGTATTCAATGTTTTAGTGTTGAATTGTTGAACCAGGCTCTTAGCTGTAACCAATACGTGGCTCTTCAATGTACTCAAAGTTTTAGTGTTGAATTGTTGAATCTGGCTCTTAGCCGTAACCAAAACGTGGCTCTTCAGCGTATTCAACGTTTTAATGTTGAATTGTTGAACCTGGCTTTTTAATGAAACCCTAGTTGATTAAATGCTATGCATCGAGATTTTGACGGTGTAAAGGGTCTGGTAGAACGTATGAATTATAGATCTTTCTTGAAGCTATAAAATGTAAATTCTTTTTCTTCTTAGCGTCTGTCCCAGCTTATACCAGGGTCCGCTTTCCGGCTATGCTTCCTGCACTTCAAACGGTTTTTTGCATCTGACAAACTTTTAAGGCTAATGAAACAGTTGGCGGCTTTATCACTAATGTTGAGACACGCAATGGGATTAAGCTTATGATGATCAAATTACGATTAAACATACTTAAAGACTATACTATACAAAATTTCTGGCAAAATAACAAAGTCAAAATCGCATAGAGCAAGAAAAAAAATAAAGAAAAACAGTAGGCATACAATCGTATCAAAAGCTCATCCCGTCGCAAAAAATACACGGAAAGCGTCATATTTCTTATCTCGCCTATCTGGGTTAACGCATCGCCTGCTCTGACTTGCTCTACTACGGAAAAATACAGAGAACGACTTAAAAAATATATTGGCCGTGCAGTATTGTAGGTACGAGTAGATACTCGTACCTACAATACTGCACGGCCAATATATTGCACGGTAGAAATTTCATTTCTATCTACTCATAGTATAGATATACTATGAGTAGATAGAAATGAAATTTCTAAAACAACTTTTTGTTTAGACGAATAACAATTGGATTGTAAAGATAGCACCCTCATTACTAGTAGCGATTTTTTCCAATCACCTCTACAAACAACCTCTACACTAGATAGGTACTTACTTTCGAATAGTTTTTTCAAACATCAAACACGTAGTTTAATATTTTTGACACTAGATTCTGCTAGAATGGAATAAAGTCCATCAGGAAATACGGAAAAGGGCAAAAGTGTCCCCCATTTCGTCGCCAAAAGTCACTACGTCACTAGCCCACGAAACCTGCCGTAGCTTCCTTTTAATAAACCCAGGTTTTCACACTGACCTTTTTTACCACTTGGCCACGAGTTCGAGCTTCAGAGGCAGCGGCGGCGCTAGTGGGGTCTTCGATCGCTCGGAGTGAGACGTTGTGGCGTCATTCAAACATTTTAGAACATTGGTTCTTTACCTCTCGCCGCTTCTTTACAAATCCTTAACGCAGGCAATAAACCTACTTTCAGGACCTCTGCAAGAACTGAAGTTATTGACCTGACACTGGCTTCAAACAGGGCCAGCGCTCATATTGAAAACTGGCATGTATCGGACGAAATCTCTCTGTCTGACCATAATTATGTATGCTTTAGGTTTAGGACGGCGGGAGACGCCGAAACTAGACGAAGGAGAAACCCAAGGCATACAAATTGGGACTCGTACAGGAGGGACCTAAAAGTAAACCTAGGGAGCCCTAAAGGTAAGCTTAATTCCATACTAGATATAGAATTTGAAGCGGACAGAATCAAGATGGGCACCATCGGTGCATGGGAAGATAACTGCCCAGAGAAAAAGGCCTTTTGTAAAAAGGTACCATGGTGGACTCCTGAACTAGCTAAAATACGTAAGGAAACACGACAGGCCTTTAATGATGCAAAAGCCAGGAAAGATTTTTCTGGCTATCACAGCATGCTAACGAGGTATAATACGGCGGTACGCAAGGCCAACAGAACTAACTGGCGACAGCATTGCACCTCCATCGAAACTCTGCCAAATGGAATGAGGTTGTGCAAAGCAATGTCCATGACTAAGACAAACCCACTATCATCTGTAAAGGATGAGAATGGGTATCTCACGGAAACTGGACAGGACACTCTGGGCGTGATGTTTAGGACCCACTTCCCAGAATGTATACTGCGCGACAGCAATGAAGAGGAACCAGTCACAAGGGACGAACTCACAAGGCACACGTCCAAAAATAACTGGCTCACGGCAAAGAAAGTGGTAGATGAAAATAAACTGAAGCTGGCCATAGCAGGCTTCCAGCCTCTCAAATCCCCGGGTCCGGATGGCATCTACCCAATACTATTGCAAGAAGGGGCATCTGTTTTGATACCTCATTTGAGTAAGCTCTACAGAGCCTGCATAGCCTTTGGGTATGTACCCAAGGCATGGAGGGAAGTCAAAGTCACCTTTATACCGAAGGCAGGTAGACCGACTTATGAAGAAGCTAAAGCTTATAGGCCAATCAGTCTATCACCTTTTCTCTTGAAAACTCTGGAGAAACTGGTAGACAGGTACATAAGAGAGGGACCACTGAAAGTACTCCCTCTGCATAAACTACAATGCGCCTACAGCCCTGGCAAATCTACGGAAACGGCATTGCACTATGTTGCGAGTCGAGCCGAGGCTGCGCTAGAGGGACAAGAAATCTGTGTCGGGGCTTTCCTCGACATAGAGGGAGCCTTCGACAAGACAACATATGAGTCCATACGCATTTCTGCAAAGGAGCATGGCATCAACGATACCATGTGCAACTGGATTGACTACATGCTAAGAAGCAGAATAGTCAGATCGGAACTGATGGGTGACAGACTTAGTGCAAAAACAACAAGAGGTTGCCCGCAAGGCGGAGTGCTGTCACCATTATTGTGGTGCTTGGTAGTAGACTCGCTACTTACCAAACTCAATACCGGACCATTCTACACAGTAGGCTATGCAGATGACATAGCTATAATGGTCAATGGTAAATTCCCGAACATAGTCTCTGGATTATTACAACAGGCATTGAGGATGACGGAGGAATGGTGTACAAAGAATCACCTCTCTATCAACCCAAGCAAAGCAGTAATTATTCCATTCACGAGGAAGAGACAACTGGGTAACCTAGAAGAGCTCTCCCTCAATGGAATAAAACTGCCTTGGTCCACCGAAGTTAAATATTTGGGTGTAACGCTTGATAAAGAACTCAGGTGGAAAACTCATGTGGAAAATATTACGACTAAGGCCTTACGAGTGTTCGGCATGTGTCGTTCCACCTACGGCAAAACTTGGGGGCTAAAGCCCAAAGTGATACGATGGCTGTACCGGACAATGATAATACCTATTATTACATACGGCAGCATAGTGTGGTGGCCTAGAACAAAGCTTGCCTCGTGCAAAGCGCCACTCACCAGGTTACAAAGAACAGTGTGTCTTGGCATCACGGGTGCTTTCAGGACAACACCTACGGCAGCGATTGAGAGATACCTCAATATCCCTCCACTGCATATGATGGTTGAACTCGAGGCAAGGAAGACACTACATCGTCTTGCTGTTGCAGGACTATGGGATGCCTCTAAGCCAAAGACTAACCATACAAAGTTCGACGAAAACGAAGGCCTAGATCGGGTAACAAGCATGTTATCCGATAAAATGCAAACTGTGTTTGTGTTTGAAAGATCTTTTAAGGTCCAAATCCCTACAATAGAGGACTGGACGAAGGGACTTGATCCACCAGAGCAAGATAGTCTGGTGTGGTACACTGATGGATCCAAAATGGAATCAGGTACAGGAGCGGGCATATACGCAAAAGGCTACAAATGTAGCAAAAGCTTAGGGAAGATGGCAACTGTATTCCAAGCAGAAACATATGCCATAATATCCTGCGCTCAAGAGAATATAGATAGAGGAACCAGTGGTAAATCCATATATATTCTTAGTGACAGTCAGGCTGCAATCAAAGCCATGGCATCCTACAAAGTGGACTCCGGACTTATTCTGGATGCTATCCAGACCCTAAACAGGCTTGGGAGGCACAACAGGGTAAGACTGATGTGGGTCCCTGGGCACAAAGGATTCCATGGTAACGAAGTGGCCGATGAACTGGCAAGAGAGGGCTCAGCAAATGATTTTGTGGGTCCAGAGCCATGTGTAGGCATTTCAACGTGTCTCGTGAAAGCCGCATTTAGGGAGTTTGCAGATCACAGACAGCGAACTTATTGGCTGTCTAATACCGGTCTACAACACTCCAAGAAGTTCCTAGGCTCTACGTTTAAAGCCCGGGAATGCATTTGGAACATGAGCAGGGGACAAATCCGCTACCTGCTTGGGGCCTTTACTGGGCACTTTGGTACCAACGACATGCTCATGAAGATGGGTCTAACCGCGACACCCATGTGCAGGTTGTGTGGGGAACATACGGAACGCATGGAGCACCTTCTGTGCACATGCGATGCAATGGCTAGTAAGCGAATGAGTCTCCTAGGCGTCGGATATCCAAAACCAGAAGACTATAGGCTCGTATCTCCTAGTCTCGTTGTAAAACTCATGAGAACAATTTTCGACGAGACTGGGGAGGAGTAAGTTATCTAGGGGACCACAATAGATCCCAATGGGTCGAAGTGTCCGAGTTATTTCTTGACCCCTCTGTAAGATAAGATACCTCTCGCCGCCCTGCGCCCGGCTACCGCTCATAGCGGCGAAGTCGTGGCCGAACAGTTAGGATTTTCTTGACTGCGTTATCTATTAGGCGTTATGACTGGAACACGTCTTTAAAATTGCAATAATAGGGAGGCAAGTCAAAAAAAAGTGTATTAACAAAATTAGGCGATAGAGTTTGGATAATTCATATCTTTCATCTCCATCCTAAAATCGTTTACACCGTTGGATAACTTTAGTTATCCAGTTTTGGTAACTTTAGTTGATTTATCAACTAATCCAATTATTTATAACACCAAGGAGGACTGTGACGCATCATGGAGAGTGGAGATGGGAGCCCCGCCATTTTGAGTTCATTTTGTTTACGTAAACGTGTTCACGTACAACACACGGCCGTGTTCATAATATTGCACACAACATTTTTATTCTCATAGATTGTGTACTTTGGAGACACTTGTTCAGCTCAAAAAATCTAGTAAATGTTTTTTTGAAATATTTCTATAGCAACAGATCCATCTGCATTATTCCGTCTCCACACTAACATCGCCAATCGCCACCGTATCGCAGGTTCGTTTTCCTCCAAGTCACGCCTTACTGCACTTGACGTATTGGACGGAATGACAGCTGTAATATGTTTACGTCAACCTTTATTACACGTGCGATGGACTTATAATGATGATTGTGTCTGAACCCTCGTGACATAATGGTTGTGCAGGTAGAAGTTTAACTGGGTTGTAGTGTGGGGTTACTAGAGTAGGGCAGGGGCAAAAGATGGGAAAACGTACCCTGTTTTCGAGTTTTCATCACGATTAAACCGCCTTCTTAATAAATGCTGAGTTGGTGTTTGTCAGCGATCACTGAATTTCAGCAACGTACTTCTCGATCTGTTTTCGGATGGGTGGTATGACTGTAGGTGGCAAATACAACTGAGCGCTGCTCTGATGACACGATACATTTTTGGTCTCGCTTGTTGTCATGCTTTCAAAACTTTGACACTAAGGACTGACACCCGGCCTATACTAGTAGTGTGTTTTGTCTATGTAATAGTACAACTATGGTTTTGTCTTTTATTTACTTTGAAAATAAGGTATAGTTTACTTGAAAAAGCACATATTAACAACTCTTAGGCGCTTTGCAGATGGAGCAACTGAAGTAGAGGCAAGTATAAACTTTTTAAGAGTTTTCTGTAAAAAGTTGATAGTTGCTGTAAAGTTTTCGGTTGCCGCACTTTTATGGCAATCTGTGCGCAACTTTCATAGCTGAGTTGCTCAATCGGGCATTGCCGGGCGCAGGATGATGAGGAAGGGTGTGAAATCGCCCGACGATTTGCTTTTGAACTGGAAATCTAATGCGAAAATACCTACATATTATTATAGCGTTATAATCCACATACTCGTAGTTTACATACATCTAACAGAGAGCTCTTGATCCCAAATGCCTGTTAATCAAGGGTTTAATAATTAATCAGATAATTAGGAGTTTGGAACACGCCCTTGACATACCATCGTAATCTCTATCAACTTCAGTGATGGTTATATCTCTCTCTTTCAAGAGTATTCTGTAATTTTGGATCTTTGTTTATCCAAACTCGAAAGTGAATTGAATTTGTGGTGTGTAGTAAAATGACTCCCGTGGCTCGGTAGATGCTGTATCGGCATTTCAGTTAGTGCAGGAATCGAACCCGTAACCCGGTATATAACAAACCTTAACCGTAACTCCTTGTATACCTGAGGTATACAATAGGCAAGATGACTAAAAAAATATAATTAGTCCGTCAGATAGACTACCAAAAAATATTAGAAACATTCAAAAAAAAACCGGACAAGTTTGCGACTTTGCGAGTCAGGCTCGCACATCGAGGGTTCCGTACAAACATGTTGTACTCGCTTGGAATTTTGAACCCATATTTTGGGAATTTTGAGGCCCTATTTTTTGTGATTTAAATAAAAATGTACAGTTTTCAGATTTATTCCTATATGTGTACTTTAAGATAATGCTTCTCGCCAAATTTCATTGTTCTATGTCAACGGGAAATACCCTGTAGGTTTTGATTTTTGTGAGTGTCGAAATATGCTGTTTTTTACGACGTAAACGACTCTAACTTTTTTAAACGACAACTGAGAAGTTATTATTTTACACAACAGCAAGAATTCATTGATTTACGTATACAGTTTAAATTTCAACTCGATATCTTTACGCGTTCTCGAGATAAAGAGTCTTGACATACACACAGACGGACAGACGGACAACAAAGTGATCCTATAAGGGTTCCGTTTTTTCCGTTTGAGGTACGGTACCCTAAAAAATATACGAGTATATAATTAGTCCGTCAGATAGACTATTCAATAATATTAGAAACATATTGCCCGTCAAAGTTCCGCGTGACGTCACAAGTGCCATACAAATGTATAGACTTCTGTAAGAGAAGTGACGTCACGACCCCCACTCCCAAACTTTGACAAGGTTTATCTTTGTCATTTGTTGTCTGATTGATAAAAGAAAAAATACGTGTCCATTATTATATTAGTAAGTAAGTAAGTTCGTATAGGCCGGGTGGCTAGCCCTGGTGTCAGAGTTTTTAGGCCGCCTGAAGGCCTCTGACATGGCTAAACGGTTAAAACAACCGGGACCTACAATTTACCTACAACCTACAATTATTATATTAGTTATGTTAATTTACGGACTGACACTAATGATTTTTTCACCCAGCCATCATGCCTATTGTACATAGCTACTTACTTAGTAGCTACCGTGGCTCGGATGACACGTTAAATTGTAGGCCCCGGTTGTATTACCTGTTTAGCCATGTCAGAGGCCTTCAGGCAGCTTAAAAACTCTGACACCAGGGCGAGCCACCCGGTCTATACGAACTTACTTACTTTTTCTTAGTAGCTTATAATAAGCGCACTCGATGTATAAGAAACCTTGACAAGCGTTCGAATCCACATTCCTCATACGAACAGCCAGAATGTGAAACGATTTGCACAAATATGTCTTCTACATGTTACACCACATATCTGCAGACTATAGATAAACGGAAACCTTAAATAAATTATTATAATAATATAACTTCAAATATACAAGCATTTCAGATCTTGGGTATTATGTAGCAGTAGAGTTCTAGCCAAGACAAGTAAAATGAGCCCAAACACGACGGGTCTATCTTGTGTAATACAAGAGTTCCTGTGAACACCTTCCGACTTCATCATCAGATCAGCTCCATAGTAACATATCATTGAATTTTCACGCGATATACCTGAAAAATTTCAGCTCAATCGAAAACCGGGAAGTTGGTCAAATTTAACTTGCAAAATTCCACCCGAACTTACATACATAGATACATACATACATGCGTTGCAAGTTAAATAAAATCTTGTAAAAAACTATTAAATATATAAATTGAATTTTTGCATTAGTTACCTAAGGAAGTTGGTCAAATTTAACTTGCAAAATTCCACCCGAACTTACATACATAGATACATACATACATCCATTGCAGGTTAAATAAAATCTTGTAAAAAACTATAAAAGATATAAAATGAATTTTTGCATTAGGTATATGAAGAATATTGTAAAAGTAAATCATAAAAATATGTACATAGAGAAGCATTTACCATAAAACTATATGAATGAAACAGTAAAAGTGACTGCCTCGTTGGCTCAGTGGTTAGTGACCCTGACTTCTGGATCAAAGAGGCGTGGGTTCGATCTTCACCCAGAGCAAGTATTTATGTGATGAACATAGGTGTTTGCTCTGTGTCTGGGTGTTATTTAGGTACAATCTATATCTTTATATGTATGTATATACTAGTTTTTATCCGCGGCTTCGCCCGCATACGCAATATATCATTATAATTTGTAGCCTATGTGTTATTCTGATATATAAGCTATATTATTGCAAATTTTCATCTCAATCCGTTCAGTAGTTTTTGCGTGAAAGAGTAACAAACATCCATACATCCATTCGTCGATTCATCCGCACAAACTTTCACGTTTATAATATTAGTAGGATTTAAAATATGTATAAGTAGTATATTAGTCTCTGGCAGCCATATCATAAGCTTTGCTTAGTTTGGGGTCAGAGACCGTGTGTAAGATGTCCCCTAATATTTAAAACAAAATAAATTAAAAAAAAAAAGTAAAAGAAAAAGTACTCGCAACGGAAAGACCGTTGGGAGTACTTTTTCTTTTTTTTTTCTTTGCTTGACTGTCGAAGAATATCTGGATTACGTTTGAAATGTTTGTTTCCATTTTTAGTCCCTTTCAGATAAGTTTTATTTTTTTGTAAAAAATGACACCAACGACACTTCCACCTTATATCTACAAAAATAAAACAGTTTTCACGACTCGATGTGACATCCATGTACATTACTATAACATATCACCTTAATGGGACTACTTCGGAAGTGTATCCTTTCAACATAAAAAGGTTTTTTAAATCAGTTTATAGGTAACTGGCAAAATATCGATGAATATACACAAAAAATACATACATACAGTCATACATATGAACATAGTACATCCTACTTTTTTGAAGTCGGTAAAATACCTACGAAGTAATATGACCTTTGTCCATGTCCACGTGTTTGTGTGTTTAAAAGTTGACGTAATCGAGAATGTTTTTATTTATTTTTGGAACTGAAGCCAGCAATGATTGATGACATTGATCTAGATCTAGAATTTACGAAATAGCTCCGGACTGTTTAGAGAGTAACCCTTGAACGAAATTTTAATATAGCGATATCGACGTGATTTTTATAAACGTACTAGTTTTTACCCGCGGCTTCGCCCGCATACGCAATAATATATCATTATAATTTATAGCTTATGTGTTATTCTGATATATAAGCTATATTATTGCAAAGTTTTATCTCAATCCGTTCAGTAGTTTTTGCGTGAAAGAGTAACAAACATCCATACATCCATCCATCCATCCATCCATCCATCCTCACAAACTTTCACGTTTATAATATTAGTAGGATATAAAATGGAGAGCATTGTTCTTTAAAGGTAACACATTACAAGTTGTACACTAGATCCCATACTAGGGAGACCTGTGTTGTGGATCTAGGCTCTTCCTTAAGTTATCAAAAACAAAATTACCTTTGTTATACAGAAACTTGATTAACATTCATGGTGCACTGGATCCCACACCAGAGTGACCTGTGTCGTAGGATCCAGGCTCTTTACCAGACATCGTTTTGTATAGTTTTAGATTAGTTATATATATAGGTATATTCATATAAAATGGATCTAGTAAAAAGAAGCACAGACAAGTATCTCAAAATTGATATCACTTCTTATTCTAATTTTTCTAGCGCAATGGAAACAAATCACGTGCAGCCGGCGCGCACATCTGCGTCCATTTGCAGCTGCCATCCCTTGATGAAAAACTTATAGATTAATTGGCCATGAATAGAAATCATAATGTATCATAGTTGATTGAATCAGGCGTTACTTTGTGGAAATTCATCTTCAAATATTTGTTTTGAATCAAAGATTCATAATATATCGTTATTTTTTTAAACCACAGGCTAGCCGGCGCAGCGCAAGACGTGCACGAATAAGGTTGAACGATATGATGGAAGCCACAAGGGCTCCCTGGATGCAAGTTTTAAACAAAATAAGTCAGTGAGTCATGTGGCTGAAATTATGATAATAAAATATAGCGGGACTGGTATACGCTAACCAGTCCCGCTATATTTATTATTTCTTTATGTACTGTTTTTCAAGTATTCTGATGTGTCCTCATCCCAGATACGTTGGATCACTAAGTCTTAGTTATTATGTATAGGTATTATTCACGTTAACCCATCCTAAAAAATACCACACACTTGAATATTAACTAAAAATTTACCTATAGCACAATCGGCCTACGTACAATTAAACAAGGCTGGTACAGTATAGCATAACAGTTACAGATATTTTATAGCAAAAATGTTCAATACGAGCAATATTCATTGAATGAACATTTACCTACAAAATTTTCATTGGAAATTCACAGTGGTGTATTTCCGGCGTCGCTGATGGTTCATTCTTCTACAGGAAATTGGATTCGAACAGCGCTCTCATAGACTCGGCTGCGATGCGAACATTTTGAAAATCATGACTGTGTCTTCTGTTCATATTTAACACTAGTTTTTGACCGCGGCTTCACATTCGTGATATTTTGGTTATTGTGCTACCCCATAACAACCTTATTTTTTTAAATTAAAATTTACTAACCACAGACTCCAGGGTCTGTGCCCTATGTTAACTAAAATGTATAATTATTTGATTATATTGTACAAAGAAAGTTCGTAGGTAGAGAGTCAATCAATGAAGTAGGAATCGAAGGATTCCTACTCGTAGTAATAACGGTTAACGTAGAATGGTATGCTAGCATTTGTTTGCCACAGATCGTTTCTGAACTCCGTAAAGAGAACTGCAACCGCCGCATCATCCTCCATCACGACAATGCGAGTTCTCGAATTGTGGAAAAATGTCTTACTATTCAAAAATACGTTGACTCCTTAGCTTGCGAAGGCACCGCTAGATATAAATAACTTGCGCCCTTAGCCTCGATACTAGGCGCAGTGGTGAAACACCCAGGGTCCTTTGAAAGCACGGGTTACCATAATTTAATGCTGTATTTGGATAAAATTAATCTTAGAAAAACTATTATCGGAATTTTACAAAATCTTTTATAAATTCAAAAATTAATTTAATTTTCCACAGTTTGTTTGATAACGCTGTTAACAATAACACCCTGTATATAAAGTAATGGAATCAATTATGTAACTCGTCGAACACTGCACTGAACGAACATGTCATTTAGGATTTTATTCACTAAAATCCCCTAAGAGCCTTTTAGTTCTTTTCAGAACTCCGAGATCTCTAAAGCGAAGCTTTCAGCACTTTACTGTTAACTTTCTTGGACCCAGGACTGAAATTTAACCGGCGACCACGACAACGTGACTAAGTTAGTCTAGTAGGCTAGAGCCTCATGTACTACCCGTAGAGGTAGATACATATTTTATTTATGCTTAAAAAATGGGATTCCATATTTGGTCACTTTCCTCTACCTTATTGAGGTGCATGACGTTAACCGCCTTACCATAAAAGATTTAAACACATTTTAAACACTGTTTAACCGTGCAACTAGTACAGATAAACATTGCCTAAAGCGTCTACTTACAATTTCGTTTTCTGAATATGTCCGAGTAACTATTTTATTTTACACCTTTTATTTAATCAAAACTTTCACACCTCACAGTCCTCTGTCAGTGTTTTAATTTTAATTGCCTGTACTATATCTTTATAGGAACAATTTAGATTTTTACAAAATTCGGATCTCTGCAACGGGTCTATATAGTAAAATTAATAGTTTTAATGAAATTCGATATATCGATAAATATGGATCATTTTTGTGACGTCACACTACTGGTGTGATAATCTCATGTAACTACGAGTCAGTGATGATTTAGTGAAAACTTCTTCAGCCGCGTTGTGTACTTTTTTGGGATGGGTAAAAAATGGTAAACTCGCCTGAGTTAATCGAAAATTCGTAAGACGGAGGGAGAGTAGACAGCCGCGCCGGCGCGGCGTAGACAGGAAGTAATATCACCCTCTCTTTCTACCGCGCGCCAAAAATGTATAATATGCTGCGGCACAGGGCGCTTGCGCAAATGTGCGTGTGTGATATTGTATTTTACAACATAAATGATAGTAATAAAGGTTCAAGTTTTCACTTCTGCCGGTACTCCCGGAATACAACCCGTTTATTTTTTCATATGTACAGGCACTATTTATGAAAAAACCGGAGAAGTGCGAGTCAGGCTCGCACATCGAGGTTCCGTACAAATCCAGAAAATTTCACAAAATTGGGAAGTAGTTAAAATCTCTATACAATAACCATCGACAAAAAAGTTTTTTTTTCACTTTTGACGAGAACGTCATACATCCAAAATTAGACATTGTTAAAATAATTAAAAACCTGTTTTAGCGTGTGCTAATGAAGTTCTTTTATATGATACCTTACATGATACGATTTACACACTTTGAATTTTGAACCCATATTTTGTGAATTTCGAGGCCCTAATTTTTTGTGATTTAAATAAAAATGTACAGTTTTCAGATTTATTCCTATATGTGTACTCTGATACAATGCTTCTCGCCAAATTTAATAGCTCTATTTTAAAGGAGAGTACCCTGTAGGTTTTGATTTTTGTGAGTTTCGAAATATGCGGTTTTTTACGACATAAACGGCTTTAACTTTTTTAAACGATTACTGAGAAATTTTTCTTTTATGCAACTACAAGAGACCATAGATATACGTATACAGTTTAAATTTCAACTCGATATTTAAAATAAAGAGTCTTGACATACACACAGACGGACAGACGGACAGACGGACAGACGGACTACAAAGTGATCCTATATGGGTTCCGTTTTTTTCGTTTGATTTACGGAACCCTAAAAACGTGAATTATATATTTTTTTCATTCTTGCTTAGAACGACAGAGTTTTGCCCTAGGCTTCTCTCTATTAATCAAGCTAAAACAATATCACGATAACATAACGTATCATTTGATCTTTTCTATATTTCTTCAGGAATAAAAATAGCATAGGCTTTAAGTGCTCCTAAACTGGGAGTTTTATAGAACGATTGGAGACATTTGGCATGGACTGGCCTTTAACCGAGACCGACATAATACGCTGAGTAAGCATGGATGTTATTGACCGGGTTCATAATTATAGCAAGATATTTTTAGTACCTATATATTCAAGTAGCCCAACGAGCTATGGAGAGGGCTATGCTTGTAGTCTCCCTGCGAGACTAAGCGATGATGAGATCCGTAGGAGAACCCAAGTTACCGAAATAGCTCAGAGGATTGACTAGTTGAAATGGCAGTGGACAGGACACAGCGCGGAGGGACTGATGACCGATGAAGTCGAAACTTGAGTGGAAACCACGTACCGGCAGGCGCAGAGTAGGACGTCCACCCACAAGGAGGACGGATGACCTCATTAAGACCACAGGTCCACGCTAGATGTCTTATTGGAGATTCATAGGGGAGGCCTATGTCTAGCAGTGGAAATCCTACGGCTGATGGATGAATGGTTCAATTTAATTTGATGCTTATCTGGATTTAGAAGTTAGAATTTTTTAATCGACGAAATAACAAATAGCTAAGTTTCACTTCGTACACTCATTGTTTACGTATTCAATTTTCCAGATATGTACAAAAAAATTACAAAAGAGATTAACAATTGAATTATTTAAAGAAGATAAACTGGAAGCCACTGGATTAAATACATCACTGATCAATATCGCAGTACAAAACTAATTTATTTCATTACCAAGGTATTGAATATTTTAAACCAAACTAGCCCTTACAATCATAAATTTATCTATAACCGGAATCCATTTCCCGTGGCACAGTGAGCCGACTAGGAGATAAAGTTGGACAATATCTAGGCGCTCTTGGTACGACAGTGTGGCTTTACACCAGATGGCTCGAACGCGCTCGACGAGGACCAACTTGTATAAACATTATCTCATAAATATTTTGCAAATGTTTTCTTCGGACTTAGAGGACAGTAAAAGTACAACAGACTGTGAGAAAATAAGGTGACTTGATGTTTGAAACAAATGAAGAAAAATATTATATTAAGCTATTGTTTTTTGCATTTAAGAGAAAAAATATGTAATTATGTTATTTGACAAGGCATGTATTTCTGTGTCAGTGTATCTGTATAAAACAAAGCAGTGTGCAACATATCTGGATGCGCTATAATCGTTACGTAATGCATTGGTAGGTAATCAAATATCAATCTTTTGACACAAAATTAATATAATTATGGGATTCTTATGCCTTTCAATATTTCAAACCAAACTATCTTACATTTGTTTCTGAAATCCGGAGTCAATCAATTCTGGAACCGGAATAAATTTCGGCATTTCGTGGCACAGTGGGCAGACAAGCAGATAAAGTTGGACAATTATCTAGGCGCTCTAAGTAGGACAATAAGCCCGATTACAGAGGTGCCAGCGTAAATTTAATAGCAACGTAAAAAACGTTCTCTCTATCAAATGCCTAAAGCGAAAAAGAAACAGAACTATGCTATTTAGCTATTATAATTACGATGGCGCCTCTGTAATCGGGCTTAGTGTGGCTTCACGACAGCTGGCTCAAACTCTCCCTTCGGGACAGGACCTACTTGTGACAACATTTTCTCATAAACATTTTGCAAATATTTTCTTCGGACTTAGAAGACAGTAAAACTACAACAGACACTAAGATATTAATGTGATACACAAGTCACAAAAAAAGTTAAAACTTCTAAAGAAAGAAATGATATTTAATCATTATTTTTTTGCATCTACGACTAAAAAATTAGGCACGTTCCTTGCATCAGTGTGTCTTTATAATGTCTGTATAATTATCATCCAATATTTGAAATCAACAAGCACCTTATTATTCATCCTTCCATCAGTCATAGGCCGTCCACTGCTGAACATAATTTACCTGTGAATCTCCAAAAAGACCGGTCGGTAACGGCATGCGTCCAGCGTGATCCTGAGGAGGACTGATAACCGATGGGGTCGATAAGTTCTCAAGTAGAGACCACGTACCGGCAAAGTAGCACGTTATACTTAATCACAAATTTCCTGTGAATCTCCAAAAAGACCGGTCGGTAACGGCATGCGTCCAGCGTGATCCTGAGGAGGACTGATAACCGATGGGGTCGATAAGTTCTCAAGTAGAGACCACGTACCGGCAAAGTAGCACGTTATACTTAATCACAAATTTCACTTTAACCGAAATCCATTTCCCGTGGCACAGTGGGCAGGCTAGCAGATAAAGTTGGGCAATATCTAAGCGATCTAGGTACGGCATGCGACAGTGTGGCTTCACACTAGCTAGCTCGAACTCGCCCGTCGGGGACCAACTTGTGACAACATTCTCTCATAAATATTTTGCAAATGTTTTCTTCGGTCTTCGAATAGACACTGGGAAGAGGAAAAGTAAATTACCTACTTGTAGTTTATAAGCTTTTTGAAATAGACATTTTTAAACTACATATAACCCAATCAGGAGGGTGTTATAAACTTGTATATCTATTAAATTGTACCTCCTAAACAAACGAGTTTGACGCGTTTAAAACTGTGAATAAGAGGTTTATAATAAAAATAAAAGTGTTTTAACTTTAAAAAAAATCAATGTAACATATTATTATGATAAACAAGACGCTATGTCATTTGACCAATAAATGATTTTATTACTATCTCGTTGTCAATGGCGATTGGATTGGATGGATGTATGTGAATCTACCAACCAATCTGGTTGCCAATCAGCCATCAGCCAATTTGGTTGGTATGGCCGGCCACCTTGCGTGGTTAGACTCATGTTCATCAGTGGACTATTAAATATGCCGATAAGTATAGTCCAGTACAATTTATTTATTTATAGGCCAACAGCACAAAAATATATTTAAACTTAACTGTAGCATAATAAAACTTACTGATTTTAAAAATATAAAAATAATAGAAGTATGAGCATGCGTAGGCTACGGTTAATTGTTATCCTTATTTCACTAAAATCAAAGTATGGCAAAGAATTTAAAAAAAAATTAGTTGCACATTTATTAAATAAAAAAGCAATAAAAAGACTCAACTGCTAACGCCATTGTCCGTAAAATGGTTCATCTCTGGATAAGTCGTTATTTCCCAAGTGATATAATTCCCGCCGCGCCCCGTCTGTGGTTCTTGCAGCTGATGCGCCGAGCGGGATCTCAAGTTTATTTTACAAATGTAGGTTCCATCGGCAAACATTTCACTCCACGTATTCTGGGCCCGTTTAGAAAGCATTCTATTTTATGCCATCGTCATTGACCGAAGTGGAACGAAGATCTTCGTTTTAACACGGCAATTTTGTTTCTGTCCATCTAGATGTTGTGTTTTGTCTACAGGTCACATTTCTATGAATCTCGACAAAACTTGATACATAACTTTGGTATATTAATGGATTCTTTGTTGTCGGCGATTTTTCATTGGGGAGGTGATTAAAAAGCAAGGATTTTTTTTGTCGCATTACTAATCAGCCAATTTTGATTATATTTAACAAGATCTAACAAAATTTGCGAGTGTGAAGAAAATCATTCAAGAGCGAGTCGAGATATATAAGTCTGAAGATTCTGGAATGGCGTGTAAATAGCCTACTCCTGGATGTGATTGCTCACGAAAGATTTTGAAGAAAAATAAGAAAGGGCGGGAAGATCATACAAAAAGAAAGAATTTGGTGTCGACGTATGAACAGGAACTAAGCTAAGACTAACCTGCAAATGACCGCCTTCATCCCCTCGTAATCGAGACCGGCTGGAGAAGTCTTCAAGAAGTCTTCTTCTGGAGAAGCAAAATACAATTGTCCAAACACTGCACTACACACTAAAAAGTTTCCGAGGTTCACGACAAGTATAAAATAAATTCCTTTGGCGGTTAAAAGGAGCGTTTTCGGCGGATGGACGTAAACTGGCGGCGGTTGAAAGACAACTGACAGAATGATTTTCTGCGATTCAAAAAAATAACGGCAGTGAAGCGACACTAGTGGTTTCGCGCCATTTTTTGACCAATGGTCGAGAGCATCGCGGTTCAAGACGACTAGCGCCATCTCTCGGAAAACTCCGGGACGTCAACGGAATATCGACAGATCGTCCCAGCGTTGTAACTGTTTTACCGACGACACCAGAAAGCGGGGTAAATTTAAATTATAAAAGAAAAGATTTAAGAAATGCGGAATTATTAAATAAATGATGTTAAGGCGCTCCACCAGATTCAGTTAAAGTTATTGTGTAGGTAAGAACCACGAGGTCTACTGTTTGGAAAATTACTAGTAAATATTGTTAAAGAATTATTTAGATACAAAATATATAGTCTGTTGTTTTGCAATTAGCGGGCAATTTCATAGGGTTGATTTTTTAGTAAACAAATGTTATTCATGCAAAATGATGAGTAGGTAAAATAATATATTAAAATACGACCTACTAAATGTATGGAACAACTGATTTTTATCACGATTCCAGAGTCAGTTCTAATAATTTTCATGTGTCATTTTGAGCACATCATTATTCTTAAATACTAGTTACATCTCTATTCTATCTGGGCGGGTCACTGGTGACGTCATCGAAGTTTTGTATGGCGCTAATCTATGCGCACTTGTCATAAAAGATGGTGGCATGGCATCAGACTTATTGCTGTTGGCACCACATATCGTCGCCTCGCAGCCACAGTTGGCCGTAGAAAAAAGGTTGCTCTTTTGAGTAGCCTTTTTCAACCAATACAGCTTGGCTTTGGTTCGCGGGGTGGATGTGAGGCTGTTGTTCATTCCCTTCGTACGTTTCTCGGTCAAAATTGTAGTTAATAATGGCACTTACTCTAATTTAAAGAAGTAAATACTGTTATATATTTTTTAAATCGTGATACGTATTACAAATCTCTATTCGATCACATTTTTATGAATAAATCTCCACTTTTGATGTGCACCTGATTTTCTCTTATATTGAAAAGAGTATTGATGTGAAGATTTATTGACTACGTGAAGCTGCCAATAGCAACGAGGCATGTAATCATATCACACCTTATCAAAGGATTTATTCCAATAAATACTTTTTATATGAAAATACGTTATACCCTATTCAGTTATGCATATTCACCTGACTACGACATATTCCATTTTAAATTCAGCTCATTTTTGACGTGATAACGCCTTATAACTCAATGAACGCCTTCTAGAGGTAGTGTGAAGCACGATAAAAATCATTTCATTGTATTATTATTATTTGAAGAAAAATCAATAACAATTTAATGAAGAAAAGTTCGTTTTCATATTTTGATATAGCAGAGGAGATCACTTTATATTGAAGTAGAAGTGAAGTAGGTTGTATGATACCCAATTAATATTTTCTAGAAATATATTATTTGCTGAAAGAATACCTATGAAAATCTACCATATCTAGATATTTTACAAGAACTCTTAACTTACCAAAAAACATTTTAATCCCTGAGCCGTAAGATCATATTGGCTTAAAGTTATTTGTTAAACTAGACGCTAACTTTAATTAAGAGGTTATTGTAAACCTGATAGGTCAAGTAAAGAGACGTCTGCTTCAATGCGCACGATCAATATTGAATTTCAGTCTGAGATATTAGATCAGAGATGGTTAGGGTCAGCTCACACAAGCGCGACAGGTGTCGATATATTACGGTGGCTGATTTGTTTACATTTTTGTCGTTAGTGTCGTAAGTTTGACGTTTGTGTCTCTACTGTAAGCCCGATTACAGAGGCGCCATCGTAATTATAATGGCAAAATAGCATAGCTCTGTTTCGTTTTCACTTTAGGCATCAGATAGAGATAACGCTTTTTACGTTGCTATTAAATTTACGCTGGCGCCTCTATAATCGGGCGTAGTGTACGCGTATTGTGTAGCTATCTGTAAACAGTCGTGGCTCCTTATTGCACTTACACATACTTTTACTTCTTAGTAATAGGGTTCCGTTACTTCTTAGTAATAGGGCTCCGTTACTTCTTAGTAATAGAGTTCCGTTACTTCTTAGTAATAGGGTTCCCTTTTTTACCCTCTGTTGTCCGATATTAGTAACGGCAACAGGAAAACGCTTGAAATGAAGCTAAAGGGGCTCCCATACGGTACGGAACCCTTTGGGCGCGAGTCCAACTCACACTTGGCCGCTCTTTATCCAGAGAAAGACCTTTATGGATACCACCGCACCTCGGAAAAGGCAGGAAATTCTGCCAAATGGTCGGTGTACCCACTAAAAACTCTAAGGTGTTCAGTCTCTGAGTTTTGTAGCCAAAATTGTGGGGATTCTCGCGCACATATCTGTGATGCATTTACACGTAGCTACTAGCAAACTTTGAAATGAAAAAGCTATGTAAACATATAGTACATTATGGTACAAGTGTGTAATGTTGGTGATTACCGCTGAGGCGCCATTGAGACCCGAGCTGTAGCGGTTGCGGTGAAATTAGAGCCATTTTATGAGCAAGTGTGTTGAAAAACAGATTTAATCAGTTGGCAACTTACTTTCCTTTGCCTTCTATTCCTATTCCTAATAAAGAAGCAACGGGTTTTAAAACTCAATCTCAAGCCACTGAATATACCTACTTCTTTCCTCTATTTATACTGTCTATAAACATACATAAATATCAGTCGCAATACTGAAGAGAATATCTAGAAAAATTTAGAAAATCTTTAAGATATTGGAATGGCGTGTAAATAGCCAACTCCTGGGTGTGATTGCTCACGAAAGATTTTGAAGAAAAATAAGAAAGGGCGGGAAGATCATACAAAAGGAAAGAATTTGGTGTCGACGTATAAACAGGAACTAAACTAAGACTAACCTGCAAATGACCGCCTTCATCCCCTCGTAATCGAGACCGGCTGGAGAAGAATCGTCTGCCACTGTTGCTAGCTGGTATCGTCCACTACAATTCCTGTGTTGTGTCGAGGCGAAATAAATTGTCCAACACTGCACTGCACACTATAAAGTTCCGAAGTTCACTATATGAACTTCAAAGTTAAACGGATGAAATTAATCTTGCGGCGGATGAAAGTCAACTGGCAGAATAATTTTCTGCTATTCAAAAAATAATGGCGGTGACGCGACACTCAATGAATTCGCGGCATTTTTTGACCAATGGTCGAAGGCATCGCGGTTCGAGACGACTAGCGCCATCTCTCGGAAAAATCCGGGACGTCAACGGAACATCGACAGATCGTCCCAGCGTTGTACCTGTTTTACCGACGACACCAGAAAGCGGGGTAAATTTAAATTATAAAAGAAAAGATTTAAGAAATACGGAATTATTAAATAAAAGATGTTAAGGCGCTCCACCACGCACCCCGCCTTGGAAGATCTAGAGATCTTTCAAAACGAATAAACTTCCTGATTGGTCAGAATACGTAGTGAATTAAAATTAAAAATAGAACTAATGAGGCGCGTAGCTATTGAACTACATAATTGCATTAAAGTTAAATAGCTAAGGCGTTGATAACGGGATATGAATTTGCAACAACGTGTTTACAAATCCCAAATTTGGAATTTATCGTTTGCCACACCTGTGTTGACACTGTGTCATTCGCACCGGTAGCTACCCTGAACGACCAGCTGAATGAAGCAATACATTCATCGCTTACGGTCCCTTTTGTAGTAGCGCTTGCATGTCGAACTTGCAGCGTATGCGTTTGCGTTGAGTTAAAGTGTGTTTTTACACATAATACCTATGTCGCACCGCCAGCGTGGCAGCATAGGACATTGAGCGAATATAACCGTAGAGCCCAGAACCGCATTAGATTCAGCAATAATAATTACTGACGGCGGATAAGTAGCTCTCACGATGCTGACTAATTTGGCTATTAGCAAAGCTAGGTATAATCTAGTGCGTGCAAATGATATAATTCTTATCAGCGCAATCATTGGTATAACGGCAGACGTGCGATTAGACAGAGCGTATAAGAACCAGCACGAACTGTTCTTGTTGACGTCACGAAACGCAAAAAGATGCGGATTGTAGTCAATACCAACGCACCGCGCCGTAAGTACGACGTCCGGTGGATTTGAAAAACCACAGGAACAAGCTACTTGTCTAGCGGTAGTCTCATTATGATAAAAATGAACTACGTCATTCATGTTGAGGCGTTTCTCAGCTGCCGTGGCAGCAGTGTCAGGATCAGAAAGGTGCGGTCTCAAGACTATCACCAGCTGTCGCTCAGTGCGTATAGCTATGTTAGACGTGAGATTAAATGGTTGCCTATAGGAGGCAGTAGTGCGAGCGTTTTCGGATTCATTGAACCGAAGTAAAATGCATAGGTATTTACGCAGGTCAACAGTTATACCTGTGCGTAAATTAGGTATAAATTTAGCGATAACAAATAATTGTAAGTCTAAGGAGACTAGATATGAGTCTATATTTAGACGAGTCTCGATGTATACTACTTCATTATGCGAATAATCGTCATGTGTTTCTGCGCTTGCGTCTATTTTGATGCGTGATACGAGGTTATCAGGTTGTGCTACGGTTTGCTGAGGTGGATCATAATTAACAGAAAGCGTCTCAGGACCGACAGCCGAGCTGAAATAATATTTATTAACGTCGTCTTTATCTTCGTTTTCGCGTGATTCTAATAAGCGTTGAGATTCTTGTTCGATTGAACAAAGATAAGCGGGAACGCGCGGTTTGTCCATCTTTAAAGCGTCTGTGCTCAATGACTGAGAGGAAACATATCTACCTAAACTACAGGTCGCCTTGAACGTATGATCATTCTCATTCTCTGTCTCATTCGAGGAAAGCGGATGCTCAGAAGATACTTCATAACGTTTATGAATACTGCTTAATGCCAACGCGGAGAAAGATGAAGACGGCGTAATATGTTTGCGCGGATAATCACCCATCAGAACCCAGCCTAATGTCGTGGATAATGCAGGTGGTACCTGTGAGCCACACTCGACCTTGTTCCCTAAATATATGTATGGGAAAAGTTGAGCGCCTAACACTATGTCTATGTCGCCAGGTACATTCCAACTTAGATCAGCTAGTGGAAGATCAGCGAAAACAGTTTGGTCGCACTCGACAAAGTGACTCGGTAACTGCTCCGCGATACAATCTACAACTAGCGCGTAGATGGTATACTGCCGTTCTGGATATACACGCGATTGTATATCGACGTAAGCTGAACCAATAATCGGACGCGAAACTGCACCAACACCATTTATAAACGAATTTTGCAGTGGCGTTATCGTTAGATTTAATTTCCGGCAGCAACTGGTCGTAATTAAATTATTTTGCGAACCATTGTCAATAAGGCATCTAACTACCGATGACGTCATAAAGTCTTTAGGGTGGGCGTACACTTGCGCTGTTGATAAAAGTACCGTTGACTGTGCCTGCGATCCAGACGTGAGAAGCACGGCAGCGTTATGCGAAAGCGACGGCAGAGGCGCGGGCGGCGGCGGTAAGCTAGTACTAGCTTGAATATGCAATGGGTCTGGTCCATATTTATGACCTTTATGACTTGGCACACAAGGTTGAGATTGCGTAGCGGTTTGCAGAGCACGTAAATGCGAGCATCTACAATTCGGTGAATCATTATCAGCCACAACGCACGGACTTGAAGCCGGAGACGGCACTGAATGCACGTCTTTATGCACGAGAGTGGTATGCGTATGCGAATTAATTTTATTTTGCCTATCTTTCGAGAAACACAACAGACTATGGTGCCGCTTACTGCAATGATCGCAAACAGATGTCGAATTGCATCTCAAAATGTTATGTACTGAACTGAGGCAATTAACACATCCTTGTTTCGATTTTATAAACCTAAATCTACTGTGCGGGTCAAGTTTTTTAAATTCAGCGCAGTAATACAGTTGCACGTGATCTCTGCTACCACACATGGAGCATACATTGCGAGGCGGCGCTCGCGCAGACGGTAACGTGGGCGGCGCATCAACGAGCGTTTGCGGGTTCGATTCCGTCACGAGAAAAGACTTGTAGGTATGTTGACCACGGGTATCACGAGTCGACGCGCAAGCAGCGGGCGTTTTATTCGCAGCGGTTGGTTGCGTGCGTTCTAATATTTTCGCTTGATCTTGCACAAAACTGATCAGCTGATTGGAAGTAGGTATTTCAGTATCCCTAACTGTGAGCTCGAATGACTGAACAGTTTGCGTATCTAACTTTCTGAGCGCACATTGAAGAAAAACAAAGTCATTTAAATCTTCAATCTCAAGCTGTTTTAGTGCCGCAATCGACGCGGAATATTTACTAATAAATGCATCGAGACTGTTTGCATTGTGCGAGCTTGCTTTCAAGTCGAAAATATTATTTAGGTAGTAACTACCTAGGGCGCGTTTGTCTTGGAATTTTTTAACTAAACTATCCCATAATATCTTATAGGTTTCACCTGTCGGAACAATACCGGCGGTGAATTTAAGCGCATCATGAGTGAGCTTTGAAATTAAATATTGCACACGCTGCGAGTCAGACAATTGCTCATTTAAATGTATATTTGTTTTAAACGACTGGTAAAACAAATTCCAGTTTTCTGGGCGGCCGTCAAAACTAGGTATCACTAACGGTTGCAATTTCACTGTAGGCATGGTCGAGTTACTCGCCGCATGTAAACAAGGCATAGATTGCACTTGTTCGGCGGACGAGAATTTGTTGCGTACGCGTCTGACACGCGAATATAAATCTTCAAAAGCTTCCAGACACGAGTAGTCAGGAAGTGTATCTGGTTTTAGTTGCAATTTTATTCTATTATATTGATCAACAATGGATTCGAATTTTTCTCGAATGTCATCGATCATTTCTGTCTCAGCGAGGAAGTTTTCATTCGTTCGCGAAGAATCAAAAGAAGTGATATTTCTAGATACATTGTATAATCGACTTATGCGTTGAAATAATAATTCCTTCTTTTGATTCAGTAATACCAACTTTAATTCCAGGTCGACTTGCTTTTCCGATTTATCTGTCATTTTTACGAAAGCTAATCGATATTGTTAACGGAAAAACACAAAGCGAACGGAATGTGGTACGTATGATATAATAATTTTCGAATTACTATGCAGTGTAAAAATAGCTTGAATAAATTAGCGAAGTATTTTAAAGTGGCGGTAGGTAAGTGCAGTGGTGGAACGGCGAAATTGGACAAAATGTAATTTTTATATTAAAGGAGCGGAAGTTCAATCTTTATATTGAAAATAAAAGCGGAGAAATATCTACCAATTAATACGTAGAATTATAAGAATAGGACTATAGTAATTTAGCGGGAATTTGCCTACCAACTAAAATAATGAAGGTAGGTAAATGAATTTATGTTGAGCGAGATTTGAGATTTTACCAATAATTACGTAAATCGAAAGCGTTATTGTTTGATTTTACCAATATTTACGTAAAATCAAATGCGTGAAAGATTAGAATTTACCAATAATACGTAAATCTGAGTAATAAAAGGGGCGGAATGAACGATATTCACCAAAATTACGTGAATATTAAGAACGTTAGGAAAAATGATTAGAGGCAGAATTCACCAAAATTACGTGAATTCGCGGTTCACTGGACTATCCGGCTCGAAGGACCATCAAATGGAATGGCGTGTAAATAGCCAACTCCTGGGTGTGATTGCTCACGAAAGATTTTGAAGAAAAATAAGAAAGGGCGGGAAGATCATACAAAAGGAAAGAATTTGGTGTCGACGTATAAACAGGAACTAAACTAAGACTAACCTGCAAATGACCGCCTTCATCCCCTCGTAATCGAGACCGGCTGGAGAAGAATCGTCTGCCACTGTTGCTAGCTGGTATCGTCCACTACAATTCCTGTGTTGTGTCGAGGCGAAATAAATTGTCCAACACTGCACTGCACACTATAAAGTTCCGAAGTTCACTATATGAACTTCAAAGTTAAACGGATGAAATTAATCTTGCGGCGGATGAAAGTCAACTGGCAGAATAATTTTCTGCTATTCAAAAAATAATGGCGGTGACGCGACACTCAATGAATTCGCGGCATTTTTTGACCAATGGTCGAAGGCATCGCGGTTCGAGACGACTAGCGCCATCTCTCGGAAAAATCCGGGACGTCAACGGAACATCGACAGATCGTCCCAGCGTTGTACCTGTTTTACCGACGACACCAGAAAGCGGGGTAAATTTAAATTATAAAAGAAAAGATTTAAGAAATACGGAATTATTAAATAAAAGATGTTAAGGCGCTCCACCAGATATGTCTTGTGATTTTTTACACTGTACTATATTTCTCAAAACAATAATTTTCAAGAATCGTCGCGTACGTTTTGAATAAGTGTGAACCTACCTTTAAAGTATATCAACTGCAATAATTCGAAAGTTAAACATTCGTTTGCGTGTAATCTTAGAGCTAAAATGAACGAAGCCAAATAGTTGTTGATACTACTTTCAGTTCTTGAATAGAATTAATATTTTTGAATCAGTAATTCAAAGGCCATCTTATAATGCAGTGTGTCGACTTTAACAGCAATAGGCATCAAATGGATGCAATAGGCAAGGTACAATGTGAATGGTATAAACAAAGAGATCTGTAGGTACATGACAGTCATGTTATTTGCTACACCATTTTTTTGACCGACGAAACGGAAGAGGTATTTAATTCGAATATTTTTGTAACTCATAACTTTTTACATAGCGCATAGCAGTCCGATTTCGATAATTCTACTTTACTGGAAAGAGTATTCGAAAATGGTCCCATTTAAATTTTATCGAAATCGCCTGATATGAGTCATTTTTGATAATTCAACAATAATGTGAAAAATGCTACATCGATGGTGCAAAATATTTGCGAATTCTGTAAATGGTTGAAGTCAGTCATGCCATTTTTTTTTTTCAAAAAATAATTATAGTTTGTAGATAAGAAAAGTGCTAGGATATAATTTCTTGGACTGGAATAAAATATCCTCTCAATAACATTTATATTAAAGCATATTTTTATGAGCTCCACTGCTAGACCTAGACCTCACCTATAGATCTCCAATAAGATCGGTTAGAAGCTGCTCGCAAATAGTGCAGACCTGCGGTCTTGATTAGGTCATTCGTCCACCTTGTGGGTGGACGTTCTACGCTGCGCTTGCCGGTATGTATTCTCCACTCGAGAACTTTTCGACCCCATTGTTCATCAGTTCTCCGAGCTATGTACCCTGCTCACTGCCATTTCAACTTGCCAATCAGCTGGGCTATGTTATCTTATATGAGCTTAATAAGGGCATGATAGGCATGCCGTCAAAGATATTCCAATACACAGCCACTTAAATTGAATAAAATTATTTAAATCACCTTTCTTTTTGCGTTCGGGGGTAAAATAACGCTTCTGCACTGCTTTATTACTGCGACGCAGTTGGTGAGCCGCGCGGTAATGACGGCGAGTTGTTTACACCTAAGTGCGAGATTTATGGTTTTATGACTCGAGCGGGATCAGTCTTTGTCTGCCGTGTATTGTTTAGTTTTTTTGTTTGGGTGTTTACGTATTAGAGAATAATAGGGTAGTCTCGAACTTTCAAGTTGTTTACTTGTTAACACAATAGCGCTTATCAAGATCGAGTTATGTTGCAAATTATCTCGTAGGTTCGAGATTGTAGAAAATAACGGATATAAATACGCCGGCCGACCCTTGGGGATCAGTTTTTTCGTTTACCGTCGAAGCTAAAACATCTCGTTTTCAAGTGCAATACCAGTGATTGTGAAGTGACTAGTTTGTGTGAATATCAGTGCCAGTGTGAAGTGTTTGTGCGAACCAGTTGTGTCGTGTCTTTTTGTGATTTTTCTGAAGTGATTATGTGCAATAAAGTGCAAAATGATTAATCGACGTTTTAACTGATTATCCAAGAACCCATCTCGTAACATTACGAATATCTATTAAACACTGCGCAATGTTTTAGAACCGCAGGATCGAGTTACTAATTAAATACCTCTAACCGGAATGGCGATCATCGGCTACAGACATAAAATAGTAGTTACTAAACCGCTATTTCCCGGACTAGTAAGGGCGTAATACTATACTGAAAATTAGTATCGAGTTTTCATGGATACTGGTATCAGATAATAAAATCATTAGAAAGATAGAACGTATGCATATATATAACATTAACATGTTCACGTGATCGAGTTAGAGCAGAAACGAGCACTGACAAACTATGATTGTGCGAACAGGAGAGCATAACATGCGATCCTTTGCCAACGTTAGAAATGTTTCTTGGTATCAGAAACGGGCCTGTTATTAGACGGCAACGGGCACGTCGGGCCATTGAATAGGTAAGTTTTGTTTTAGAAAATGTATCATGTTACTCATGTTACTAAATAATTGTACCGGTTTCGCTTGTGAGTTGAATTGATTCATGAAACTGTATTTTTTTTTCTAATTGTGGGCATAAATCAATTAATCTATAATTTTCGTAGCAGCGTAAGTCATCTTAGCTAAAAATAACACCATTTGCGTTGCTTTAAAACATAGAAAATTCAATATTGTCAAATAAAATATAAGTAATTTAGGTATACAGATAACTATGTAGGTGTACCTACCAACTATAAATTACCAAAATTACTTTTACCATAAGATAGTGGCAAAAATCTTGTACAGAGTAAATCGTACGTCTTATTTACCTAGTTGACTTTTTGTAACCGACTGTAGTTACAGGCCATTTTTAATAGTAGTTTGACGTAGAACTTGCATATCCATGCATATTGTTATGATTCGAATGTGAAATCCCAATTTTGTGATAAAATCCGATGTATCATAAAATCAAGATAAATCATAAAAACCGGTTATTTCAGCTTCGGTGCAGTGAAATATAATCGTTAAATTCGTTTAATAAAATAAAATCGTTTCGGTGCAGTGATATATAATAGTTATAAGAGCCAGCCGGAGTTTCAACAAAATATCATCCAACTATGATGTTGACTTATTTAATACGTCCGTTGCATGTATGAAACGATTGCTATCGAGCGCATTTTTTGAATAGCTGGGATTTCGCAGGCGGCGGTCGGCCGCTTGTCTCTGGACTCGCGACAGCGCGTTCGGAGTTGGGTTGGTGATGGCCGCTTGAGCATTCACTGCTATTTATTTAATTATTTATTCTTTCTGTCAACTCGATCATCAACCTCATTTAAATTTACTCGTGGAACCCTGTAATTGGCCGTCAATAATTTTTTTTAAAATCTATTTTTGTAACATAGCTGTAAGGTTCCCAATAAAAATAAAATAAATTAGTGACCCGAATGAGTAAGCACCCAACGTTTTCAGCCTTTCGAACTGACCAAAAGTACTAGTCGTTTGACTTAGAACTGAGTGCAAAACCTCGCACATTGATAAAACTAAAAATAAAATGTGGAAAATCCCAATTTAGTTATTGAATCAGATGTATCATAAAATCCAGATCATTCATAAAATCCGGTTATTTCAGCTTCGGTGCAGTGAAATGTAATCGTGAAATTATTGACCCGAGTGAGAAAGCACACAATTGCAACCAGAGGCGGACTAGCAGTCTGAGCCGCTCTAGGCCAGCTTATCTGGTTACTTAAATCTTAAATTCGTTAATAACCCATTTTGCAGGATCATCGTCGACTCCATCAGCAGGATTCAGCACGTGTACACACGTACAAATTTCTTCTTTCACTTGACTCTCAATTTTTGAAGTGTCTTAGCTGAAGGAATCTCATGGCGCATCGTGGAACTTAATAACACGTGGAAGTACTTGTTTTTGATCGGTTGTGCAGTTCTCAGAATTAGTGGAAGTTTTTCTAAAATTTTGCTGATTTTCTAATAACATCTTTTTGTTTATCATTCTTTTCCTTAGCCCGTTTAAAATACTCAGCTCCACTTAGTCTTATTTTTCCATCAATTGATAATGACATGTTCAAAAATATCCACTTAGGTGTTATCACACTGAGAAAAATTTGCACTCATAAAGTTCTGAGAATATTTTTAAATGTCTATTTGTTCACTTAAAGTTGTTGACTTATAATTAGACGTAAAATTATAAACAGAGGCACATGAAATCTGTACCTCATATTCGGTTGAAAACTGACTGAGATACAACATGGAGCGTCGTTGACCATGCAGTAAAAACCAATGGGGTTACATTGGTTGATATTTTAGAAAACTTTCAAAAGTACGTTTTATTTGAAAGACAACCCTTTCCAAAAATATTTCATTTTCACCTTTATTTCTATATTCCTAAAGCTTAGTTTATGATAACGTGTTTAGGCAAAGCAAATGTTAGACACGTGCTGAAGAACAAGTGCGAGTTAGTTATACTGCCCTCTCAAAAAATACCTACTAAATATTGTAAAACCCTCATAAAATTCACAAAGTGAAAGATTAAGGCAATTGTTAGCAACTCTTATTGTTATATGGCTCTCCAATCGTAAATGATGGTAAAACAATTACGTATTGCCAACTATGGGTATTGTGCAACGAAGCACCCCAAAAATTATAAAGCTTCATTTCTTGTGTTAAAAAAACATACAGCAAAGTATTTCCGCACACGTGTGTCCCCAACTACAGCAATGAGCAATGAGCATCGAGCTAGAATGTGAACTCTGTAAAACTTGCCTTAAAGAACATTTTTGTATTTCAATATGTCGAGTTATATGAAGTTAACAATCTTCACTGACCGCCCGCTGATAGGGCAAGTAAATCAACTCCACTGTTTTTGTGGAATATTTTTCAAAGGATAGTATTGATGAAACAAATATATTTTGGAGTAATGTGACAGTTTTGTTAGTGTTCTTTTTATAATTCTATTATGGTACACACACATGTTTTTGGCCGCCCCTAAAATCCGGCCGCTCTAGGCCCGGGCCTAGTCGGCCTTTAGGCAAATCCGGCACTGATTGCAACCCGTTCGTTATCAAAATGAGCGCCAATCACCGCGTCGCGGCAAATTCCGATATTGTTGCATAATAAGCCATTGTTACTGACCGCAATGGCGGTGATAGGGTATAAATTATGATTTTACATACGTACCTATAGTGATACGATGAGTAATGAAATGTTTGATTAGTTGCCGTATTTGTCATTTTCCTAAATCGCAGTTTTTTTATAATATATAACAATTAAAAATATACATGTATGTAGACTCGCGCTTGTCCGAGATCAAGTGTGTTACAAATCTTGAAAATTGCACAAAATTGGGAACTAAGTTGCTATAACCTCAAAGCGTGACTATAACATAATCGTTGATAAAACGGTTATTTTTTACTTTTCTCGTCATTATTATTATATACTACGGGACTAACTGCGCACTAAAATTACGAGATAAATAAATACCTCCTCATCCCGACGTTTTGCCCGAGTTGCATTGACCGTGGTCACGGGCTCACGGGTAGGTCTCGTAATTTTAGTGCGCGATTAGTCCCGTAGTATATAATAATAATGTGTTCAAATAGCGAACGTTTAAAAACAACATTTTCTCGTTATGCATCGTAAATCACACCTCGTAAAAATAATTGAAAATCTGTTTTAGCTTCTGCCCCACATGATACATTCAATTCACTTTGAAATTAGTGCCCATTTTTTTGCATTGACGACTTAGGTATTTTTTGTGATTGAATCAAAAATGTACAGTTTTCAGATTTTTTTTTATTTATTCGAAAAATTACCTAACCACAGACTCCAGGGTGTGTGCCCTTTGTTAACTAAATAATTATAATTATTAGATTTTACTGTACAAAGAGAGTTGGTACATGGTTAAATCTTAGTCTAAGCTATTCAGTCGATGCATTGCGTGAAAGCCACAAGCAGACCGGCGACCCGCTAGCAGCACCCGATCACGAGTATGACACATGTGCCCGCCATCGCTCTCCTCGACCATATTTGAGGGAAGAGAACGACCCGACACATAATGCCGCCGCAAGAAGTAGCCTTCGATGGCGAGAATAAATCTGAAAACTACGATGGCAGTTTTCAGATTTATTCCTATTACTCTAAGCCAACGCGCGCTCCTTGCCAAATTGTATAGTTCTAAGTCAACGAAAAGGACTCTATAGGTTTTGATTCCCCTGTGAGTGTCGAAATATACGTTTTTACGACATAAACAGATCTCGCGCTGAGTGCAAACCGCTACACGAAAGGTTCTTAGTGGAGATCTCTAAGGTAGGCTTATGTCTAGCAGTGTACGTCTCATGACTCTTAAGGCTGAAACGACGACCATAATACG
Organism: Hypomecis punctinalis; assembly: GCA_949316475.1. Taxonomy (NCBI): domain Eukaryota; kingdom Metazoa; phylum Arthropoda; class Insecta; order Lepidoptera; family Geometridae; genus Hypomecis; species Hypomecis punctinalis. The sequence continues at coordinate 2,123,200 of OX438798.1, forward strand.
ATCATAATATAAAAAAGATTAAACAAAATAATTTTAATGAAACTTTATTAAATTATAAATTAAATTATAAATAAGCATTAGGAAACTGTGTGTAGCCTTAGTTTATCATAAAATAAATAACAGTATGTTGTACTTAAGTATTTTTCGTTTTAAAAGATGGAGTCAGAGTAGTAACATCCAAGTGAAAATTGGTTGTCTGTAAAATGTGAATCCACCAACCCGCACTGGGCCAGCGTGGTGGATATGGCCCAATCACCCTTCGTATGTAGGCCTACGTCCAGCAGTGGACTATTAAAATGGCTGGTACAGTACAGTACAGTACAGGCCCGATTACAGAGGCGCCATCGTAATTATAATAGCTAAATAGCATAGTTCTGTTTCTTTTTCACTTTAGGCAACCGATAGAGAGAATGCTTTTTACGTTGCTATTAAATTTACGCTGGCGCCTCTGTAATCGGGCTTAATGTCATAAGAAAACATTGTTGAATAAAAAAACTAAAACTCTATCGCTTGTACCGCGCTCTCACTTGCAAGCAAAACGTGACACAATTTCGTGCGTGCAGCCTGCATTCATCGATTTAATGTCAGTTATCACATCAAAAACAAAATATTTTTTTTTCGATCTCATTATAACCTGTTAGGTTAGCAGATATCATAATAAATTTCTCCTATAAGTACATTATTCATCTTCATTTATAGACTTCAATTTAAGTTTTTTTACAATATTTATTTAAAAATAAAACAAAATACTATAACAAAAAACCTAAACCTAGAGTGGCGCTGGCAGCGGGGTCCAAGCTACCGGTGGTTGGGTCTACAGAGAGAGGAACCTCCTGACAGTGCGCGCCGTGTCCAGGACGACCGCCTTCTGTATCTGACCCTTGATCCAACCGTCTAGCGAAATCCTCTTAAGATGGTGGTCGAGACTCTTCGCTATTTATCTTTGTTGGCACAGCGACCCAAAGTGTGTCTTGGCCTCCGATACCAAGGTCCGCCATCTGTCCCTATTCTGCGCGAGTAGGTGCCAGTCTTGCACTCCAATCTCCAGCAGGTCTTCGGCGACTTTATCTTTCCACCTTTACTTGGGACGTCCAACAGGTCTTCGCCCTTCCGGCATGCCCAAATAAGCCTTCTTTACAGCACGATCTCCTCCCATCCGTTCCAGGTGTCCGAGCCAGCGGAATCTGTAGAATTTAATTAAATTAATAAAAAAGTAGTAACACCCTAAGCTCTGTAAAAATGTATGCACCTACGTCATCCAAGACGTCGAAATAATAGAATTGTTCTTCATCCAGCGTTTATCTGTTCTTTTTGAAGAATTCCTCGTCCACGTGAAAATTTTCGCTACTAGCGGCGTAATACGGACGCCGCTTCCGGTTCCGCTAGCGCTGCGTGATCTCGTTACACGACGGGAACGGCGTTACGGCTAACGATACGACATTTTAAAATGGAAGAAATCAGAAGATAAATGTATTCGAATCTATGCATTTTTTTAAATGCGCCGTGTCCAAAATTGACGTCGATAATCAATCATTTCATTCAAATTAATCATAATGTGATGGTACGGTGTGTAGGTTAGGTTAAGTATAGGAAAAAAAAGAAACTTATTGAAAAAAAATAAGTTTGTACAATAATTATTATAGACGCTGCCGGGCACTGCTGCATAGGCACTAGTATATTACTAATCACAACTTACAACAAATTTGAAACTTTTTGGGACATAAACTGAAATCCAAATTGAAAACCGCAAAGTTATCTTAGTAATCAGCTAAATAACATAAAAGAGAAAAGTACAAACGTATATGTTCTAAAATCAAAAACTAGTATAAAAATGTTCTTGCTATTTAGGTTAAATAATAATTATATTCAAAAGTACAAGCTCGTATTTGTATATCTGCAAGAAGTACCTTAGAATTATGATGATCGTTGATTAAATGAGTGAGTGTGTCAGTGACACAATTAAAGAACTTTGACTAGCTAAAATGTTTAAACTATAGGTTCGTTTTAGATTTGTTAATGTACTTGATTTTATGCTTATTTCAGTGTGGTAAAAAATTTGGACGTCTTAATTTATCCACAAGAAATGGCCCGAATGGCTTCGAGAAAAGTATGTACGGCTGTGCTCGACTTGTTCGGGTGCAATGCCGTGTACCGATAGGCGTGAAGCAGTATAATATTGTTATGAATAATATGAAATATTGCACTAAAATTAAAATATAATAACGTCACTTCAACTATGATACTCAATTATTGACCATGGTACGACCTTGAACTCTAGCTAGTTGTTTAAAAGATCGGACTTTGTAAACAAAGTTGCGGAAAAACAGCGATAATCGCCGCTTCGTAAGGATGTAACATACGGAATGACTTTCGCCGCAGAGATAAATCTGTGTTGAATTACGTCCCGTATGACTGTATCAGTAATTTGACTGAATTCTGTCTTAATTTTATTTAATTTTAATTATTTTGATCTTTTTATGACAATGCTATTGCAGATATCTATTATATTGTTTTTATTTTTTTTAGATTATTTTATGTATCTAATTAATTAAACTGTAATTAGTAATTATGTTATCGAAAATCTTTGTAAAAAGACGATTCTAAGCGCATTTCCATATGAAATGATTTTATCGTGCTTCCCACACTAAAACTCATTTTATTGATTGAGCAATGCGCCATTTTCTCGTTAATGGTAAGAAGTTCTAATAATTTCACATTAAGTGACTAACTGGTTTAAGCAGTTTTCACAAGATGGCGCTTCCAACAATGTAGTAAAGTTGGTAAAATGATAAACCACTTTCAATGATTCGACGTTTTCGCAGATAGCGTTTAGCTTAATTTGGACAAAGCGTCTGGGCCGGAATCCCAGAGGGATGCAGGTTCAAATCCTGCGAACGCGTCAATTTTTGAAATGTTTATCACAAAAAGAGAACATTTCCATATGTCTAAAGAATAAAGCAAATTTTGATTTTGATCAGTTTACGTCCTGATTTAGAGTTTGGAGCATGATTTCTCTCTACCACGTGAATTGTGATGTAGGTTTTTTTATATTACTGATGCTATCAAAACGTATAAATAGTTGCATATAGGTATGGTCGCGTAAGACTTCGACGTCGCGACAAAAATATGTTAACATATTTTTTCTCAAAATGACTTTATGACCTTATCACTATGCGAGTTCTAATGTCACAATAAATAACCGCTAAATCTTACGGTAAGATTTTTAGCGCCTATTTTTTGGAACAAAAAAATTATGTCATCTTATTTTTTTCAGGTACATAACAAGTAAGAAATTTCTTTGTAGTAATTTTGACAGAATATAATCAAATATCATCTACGCCTCACGCTGCTCTAGCCAGTATGTGGTCTCCATTAAAGTCTTTCATTTCAGCGTTGCAATTGCAACCCCATCGGCCATCATCATGTGACCTTCATACTTCCACTTCAAGTTTCAAATCTGTTGGTGTGTGCGGATTATGTGGGATAAACTAGACCGTGCCAGAATGCACTAAATGCAAGTTGGTTAATTTATTAGTATAATACAATACATACATAATATAAATGGTATATTGACACAAGTATTACAAAAAAAAATAATTGAAATGAAATATATTTTTATTCGACAGATACAAAATAGGTACAAGGAAACTTATAAAATAACGAAATATAAAAAGAGTCGAAAGGGTCCCACCTCAGCTATAAATGTTGAGTGCTGGGAGGACCCAACTAAACATTCAACGCTGGTATTCTGGTGAGCCCTTTTAAACAAGGGTAGGTTTAACTATATAACATAATTATTAACATACAAAATTGACAGCTCTGTGACAAAACACTCAAAAACAAAATACATACATTGAAACAAAATCTAATAACAAAACTCAGGTATACAAACCTATTATAAGCAAACTACACATATAAGTGTAATTAAACTGCTACTGTCTACCAGCGCCTTCTGTATACAGGACTACTAATTACAGTGCGTTGCAATCCTTATCGCAAATTCAACATAATTTGTACGAAAAAAAACTTATATCATTGTCAAGGGCAAGACTTATATCATAGGGTATTTAATTGTTTCTGTTGATGATCATGAGCTCTTTAGCAAAAAAAGGTTTTCTCCGTATGTTTTTCAGCGTCGTTCGAGACCCAAGTGCTCAGAGCGGGATAAATGAAATCCACCCGTGTCATCCGGATTATCCGGAGAAATAATTTCATCGGTTCATACTTCCTGTGAGGATTGACGGCTGCTCTCATAAACTGGAGATTTGGGCTTACGTTTACTTCACTAGGCATTTTGTGGCTTAAAAACTCGGGCTAACCACCTTGTTTATACTGAGTTAGGTAGGTACAAGCGACTCTTTCTCTATTCTTAAGATGATCGTGAACCGTCTATTGTTTTCACGTTTATGTTTTCTGTACAACATCGGGAGAATTTTGATTAAATACATTTTCCGGGAGAAAACTCTTTTCACCCCTTGTACTGTACTGTATCAGCCTTTTTAAATAGTCCAATGCAGGACGTAGGCCTACCCACGAAGGGTGATTGGGCCATATCCACCACGCTGGCCCAATATGGGTAGGTGGATTCATATACGCCATCGAATTTCTTCAACGGACGTATGCAGGTTGCCTCACGATGTTTTCCTTACCGAAAAGCCAGTGGTGTGAAATTCCGTACATCAATTCCAAATAACTCATTGGTACGGGACCGGGGATTTGAACCCACGACCTCACGATTGTAAGGCGGGTGTCACTACCTCTAGACCACCATGGCATTTTCACCCCTTAGATTGTGACAAAATTGTATTATTTTGGTGTCAATCACTCGAGCTCAGAGCAAATAAAAAAATCAAGAGAGAATGTTGTGTACAAACAAGTGAGGCTGACCAAAACTACGCCTCGCCGTGTAACGACAATTACACACACATCAACGTACAAGGAAACTACGCCTTAGCTTGTCAGTACGAACTATGGCGGCGCAGCAGTGACGCACTCACACATGTATAAAAAACCGGCTTCACTTGACTGTTCAACGACGGTCATTCTTGATTTTTTTATTTGCTATGAGCGCTCGAGTAATAAATATTCATTGGAAATATTGCACGTTTGTACGTCTTATTTTTTTTAGAAAAGTTTTTAGTCTATATGTATATAATTTTCAGCTAAGTTTTTGCGTAATAAAATGACTTTTTAGAGGATTATAGCTTTAAGGTCATATAAAATCTGTAAAAGCTAAGACGTAGTATATAATATAATCCTAGTGATTGAAGTATCTCAAACCGGATAATATTTAGAGGTAGATACTTAACAGCTAGTGGTTTTTGTATGGCTACGAGTAAGTTGGTGCCTCATGATTGTCTCTAGGGTAATTTGTACTTTTAGTCTCAATCTAAGAATGTTTGTGTCACCAAAAATAAATCTATCCATATGTTTATTTATTTTTCTTCATCTAAAAGCCTGTGATGTGAAATCATTGGATTATGGCAAAATTGGGATTGAATTTACTACCATATGATTTTAAGATAAGGCATTTGCCTACTGTCTTATTAAACTATTATTTAGGTTGTGTACATCGACTAAATAAATAAAAAAATAAAATGTATGAAGACTAAAACGTATCTTTTTTCAACTTATCTCATACTTATCTGTTGAATAATGCATATATAATGCCCCAGAAAACTTTTTCCACAAAAATATTATCTTTGGTCCAAATATAACAAACAAAAATAACAAAATAAACATGGACCCGTTGAGGCGTAAAATTAAAACAGTGAGTTGAGATCCTCCAAAATATTGCTTTTCAAGCAATAAGATATTCTTGAGGTAACTGTTATAATAGATACCTACATAAAATAAGTTTAGATCCTATTAAAGACGGGTATTGAGTCGAAGTTTAATTAAACTTATGTGTCTGTGCGGATTCGGCGATTGAACTCTTTCTTGAAGTCGGACCTACTTAACTGGACTACTTGTCCCAGGTAGACGTACGAGACAACAGCTCTCAGAACCGAGCTTTCAGCAGAAATTGGGGTGGACGTGGGAATTACACATGACATTCGTCTTGTCCATGTTCATTTTCAATAACACCTGTTGATCTATCTCTATGCCTGTTGTCTTATTCCTATGTAGTCTTTGGGCGATAAGCGCTGGAGTCGCGCTAGGGGTGTTTTGGAAATTTCTCCCTCCATGTTCAACCCGAGCCAGCCCAATTTTTTAAAACAAAGGAGCATGACTCTGAGCCGCTGGCACAACTGCTCCAGGAGTTTGGATGGATAGATAGCGTAGTAGAGATAACGATGTGTATGAGAATGACGATGATGCCTTCTTGATCATATGTTTATCTGACAGCAGCAATATTTCATAAAATCATAGCTCAAAATACACTTCGTGGTGACAATGTCAACTTGATTGGTACGGCCTGCAATTAGTCTGCCCTTAACCACGACGACGACCGATGCAACTTGGTTGAAACGTCGGAAAAAAGAGGTATTTAATTATACAATTATCTCATATTTTATTGCACTATAGGCCCAATTATGAAGGCGCCACAGTAAATTTAATTGCAACGTAAGTGTTCCCTCTATCGAATACCTAAAGTGAAAAAGAAATAGATATATTAAAATTAGGTAATATAATTACGATGGCGCCTTCATAATTGGGCCTATTGTACAAGGATAATATTTCTTTTATTTAAACAGTGGGTCGATTTTAATCGAGTTATTTTATGTTTGAGGGCTGATGCTTTGAGATTAGCTGAAAGTGAGATTGTTATAAGCTATATCTCTGCATAATGTATGATTAAAAGTTTCAAAACTTTTGATTTTGCTCTGGTACGAAAAGACAAACAAAGATTTCAAAGCTTTTACAAAGTTAGAAAAAGGTGCTCGTCATCATCAAAACTGAACACACTCCGAATATCCCTTAAAATAAGATTTATCACATCGGCGTACGTGTTTAAAAATGCCGAAAAAGAAATGATGTATTGCCGAACTTTGTTTCACATGAGGCCCGACATTTTCGTGAAAAGAAAATCATAAAACTCCATTTGAACTTAGCCAGACTGTTTTATAAGATAAATCTTTTAGAAGCAGAATCCTTTTTTGATGAAAACTTCAGTTTTTATGACGGTTTAAGAATGATTTCATGTTCTTCACGGTCTCACGTTCAAACTAACGCTTAACGTTAATATTTTATTGGTGATTATGATAAATTTTATCATTCAACAATAATATATTATGTATATTAAATAATAATATATTCAACAATAATAATTATTTACATCTCTCATGTTCGGTAAGTAGGTTCTTATTACCTCCAAATGGGGCTTGTATGTGACTAAATAGCGCTCTAGGGTATAATGTAGCTAGAAAAGCCCTAGGGCGGTAAGTAATTAAAAAGAAAAAACACTTCGTTCTTTCAAAAGTTCGCGTACATCTAAAAAACATACTGGCAATAGACATCATGCATTCAGCCCAATGACCAAATAGGTCGCTTTGATATTCAGCCTATCTTCATGTGAGTATAATAGTCATTCAAATCAATTTTAAATATCGAACGGCGAAGCTCAATTTCAATAAGATGTTTTATTCTTGTAATGCCGGTTTTTTTCTACATACCTCACCATCGAGATGTAAAGCAGAATAGTTAGCTCGGGTGTAAGCACCAACTGCACCCTCGAACTATAGACTAAAATATCTCGGGCTGCTATTGATGCCTTACAGCCCTTGGCTACTAATCTACTATTTTTGAAATAGCACGACCGACTTCACCCATGTACCGAATTCGCGAATATTTCTCACGGATCGATGTAGCATTTTTCACATTATTGTGGATTCGAATAAAGGTCCTAAGTGTATGCGTGTGCTCGACTTGTTTGGATGCACCGCTCGCACTTAGATAACTGCTCATTTAGGACACACCTAAAAACGTATTTTTTTAAATCAAACAAAAACATTCGTAAGTAATATTCGAGACAGTACTTTACAAGACTTGATAAAAATATAACTAGGTTAAGCTACACACTTATTACACAATTATTTTAACAACGTCTTTGTACGGAACCCTCGATGTACGAGCCTGACTCGCACTTGCCCTGTTTTTTCTAAATATTTAGTTTACAATTTTAAAAGCTTTGTCGGATCGAAAATGACATACTATTTTCAAAGTAGGACACAAAATTCTTTGAAACTAGTAAATGCCGTAGGATCCCGGAGGTATATCCATATTACTGATATCACAAAATCGCGAGTAAGTACATAATATTTAAAACTATCTATTCTGACCCCTAATTATTAATATTATGATCCAATATTCAGAACGTGAAATGATTCTCTATAGACGTAAAATCTACATAATTTACTGAGTTTACTAGAACACAAAAACTGGGATAACATTCTCGAATAAATTGTATTTCTTTGTCCATCTTTCCATCTATCAAGAATGGTGGCTGAATGGCTGGACATAGGCCTCCCACATAGATCTCCAATAAAAGCGGTTAAAAATGGCTTGTGTTGATGACTTCATTCATCTGTCTACTTCGTGGGTGGACTTTCTATGCAGGGCCCTTCGACACGTGGTCTCCATTAGAGAATTTTGTTTGTTCATCTACAGGAAAGTAATCACTAAATATAGGAAGGTAAACTACCAATAGAATTCAAAATAAAAACATCACTGTCAAAAACTTAGTCCATTTGCAAATAAGGTTTTCACTTATTTCCAGAAAAAATATTTCAGGTTTTCATTGGTAGAGCTCGAGTCAAATTAAGGAAAGTTTTAATGAATTTGTTAAGTAAGATTTTTCTTCTCAATGGAAAGTTTTCGAAGGCCTGCTAAATAATTAGTTTCCTACTTACAGAGCTCATCTTATCATTTAGCGTTCTGAACAAATTATTGTTGGAAATAGCTTCAAAATTATTATCAATCTGTAATTGGAAATATAGGTATAGGCCACGCCACACAAGTTGGCTGATGTAAAGTTAGCTGCAAGCTAACTAAGCTACAAATTCAGATTTTAAGACTCTCCAACAGTAAACTTTTAGGTATTTTACAATAATGTCTTGCAGTACACAAATAGAGTCTAAAATCGCAAGTCGTTTGTTTTTAGACGAAACTCGAGATGAGAATTCGATAATTTTTCATTCGTTTAAAAAGAAATGAAGCCGTGTTGGCATTAAAATATATAGATATGTCATTAGTTGAGTAAATTTCCTATTTTATGATTACAAAAAATATATCGATCTAAATATTGAGAAATGCGAAACGAAATATTTTGAACGGCTCAACTTGAGTCTGCAGGCGGTATCCGACTGGGGTGATGCTAACCTGGTCAAGTTTAATGCCACAAAGACTCAGGGCTGTCTGTTTTCGGCCAAAAAGAGACCTTTTCAATTGTCTCCCGCTTTCCGTGGTGTCTCCGTTCCGGTAACTGACAGCTTGGAACTATTAGGCGTTTCACTCTCATCTTCTCTTAACTTTGGCTCTTACATAGAGTCCAAAGCCCAATTAGCCTCCAAAAAACTTGGTGTTCTCTCTAAGGTGAGACGGTATTTCACACCTGAGCAACTGCTTTGTCTTTATAAAGCACAAGTCAGGTCTTGCATGGAATACTGCTCTCACCTTTGGGATGGCTCTGCCAAATATCAACTGGAGGCTCTGGAGTCGATTGAGAGGCGAGCCAGGAGGCTGATTTACAACGACACCTTGACTAAGACGCAGCTGCAAAGTCTTGAGCATCGTCGCAAGTTAGCGTGTTTGTCGGTCTTTTACCGGATACACTTCGGAGAGTGCGCCCAGGAGTTGCACAATCTGGTCCCCCCTGCCCCTTTTTTCTATCGTACGGCTAGACGGACGCGACCAAAGCGTCACCCTTTTATGGTGGACATTCCGCGCGTTAGAACCAAGCGTTTCGAATCCTCATTCCTCATACGAACAGCCGGAATGTGGAATACTTTGCCTGGGTCTGTCTTCCCGTTAAAGTACAACGTGAGTGTCTTCAAATCCCGAGTAAATAGGTATCTTCTAGGTAAGCGTGCTACATCCTAGACCGCACATCTGCTTAACATCAGCCAGTGTGTAGTCAAACGCAAACCTATCCGAAATAAAAAAAAAAAAAAAAAAATTTTTCTAAAGCTTTTTTTTTGTGATTTTTTTTTCAAAATACCAGATTAATATTTTGCAATATTATTGAAAAAGCCTCTCTCGTAAATTATTATTGTGAGCTTTGTATTTTTTACAAGTTTGTATCAGTAACAGTTACGCCTGACTGTGCAACGAAAAACATGACGTTTTACGGATTTAAGTCTTTGGGCAACGCCTTAAGTTTTTGTTATATTATTACGTCACAATCATGACACCCCACTAGTACCTACCCCTGTACTTGTTAGTAAACTAGTACAGGTTCTATGCCTCCTACAGTTTGCAGATAAGTGTACCGTTGAATGTAGTTAGTCTAAATGTAGCTCGGGGCGTAGTTTCATGCCCAGATTGACTAGAATGTGACCTAGGCTGCAAATCGCAGCTGCTTTCCGCCTGGCAAATTTTCCAGAGCTCTGGTTTCCAGCTATTTTCTCTACGAGCCAACGGCGGCGCAGCATTTGAAACGTAATTTGTAATTTACATAGTAGTTGCCTACCGGTAGTTTTTTTTTTTCAATCGGTATAGTTCGTTCATCTCTTAATCTATTTTAATTTAGCAGCATCCCAGAGGAGTACTAGCTCCCGCAAACTCAGGGTATCCTACCGCGGGAGCGAGAGTTTTTGTTTGTAATCTTTTAATATTTATGTGATGAATATAAGTGTTTATATAAATGCAAAAATAAATATGTACTTAATTCGATTTGATTTTGATTTAATTTAATTAATAATAGAATTTAATTATTGCATGTAATTAAATATCTAATAAATAATCTAGTTTATTTAAGTAATATTAGCTCAAGGAATAACGTTATGGTCACGAAATAAAATTTATTCTTATTTTTATATCTGCTCAACATCAGACAGTATGTAGTCAAACGCAAACCTATACGGAATAGTTAAAATATGTCATTTAATGGATACATGAGAAAAAATCTTTTGAATTACTCTATTTATAGGTTGTGCCACCAAAGATGAGACTTGACGAGCGTCAGTGGTGGGGATTTTGCGCAGGTACAGTCGTGTACAAACTAATTATCCAGAATTTGTATATCTATTAAACGGTTTGTAAACGTATTTTAAACGTTTGTATATTTATTATCCAGAATTTGTTTTTTTTTTTTTTTTTAATGACAACAGGTACTACACTACTACTACATAGAAAGCAATTGGATCATCCACAGACCCTTGAAGGTCTAAAGATAATCCAAGTGCTCAAGCCCACTGCCAGTTGGCAGCGTGCCCAGCATGCTGGCAGCATTGCCACGCTGAATGGCAATGCTTATACGTTGACCCAAATAAACACCAGCATTTTGGTCACGCGTCGCGTCCACCAGACGCTCAGAAAGACTTTTGAAAACGAGATGAGCTCCCGGCCCCCACGGACCCAGAATTTGTATATTTATTACAAACCAAAGTGGTTTTTCAAGTCTCATCTTTTGTGGCACGCACTATAGGTATATGGAGTAATTCAAAATGCGTGTACCTACTAAGATGTCACATACAATATTATATTGCAACCCAAAATCAACCAAATGTATAAAAAGCAGATTGTTTTCTTGTCCGGGTTGGCCCCATAGTAAAAGTTATTCATAATGATGATCTGGATCACAGATTCGGACTTTTAGATTAATACATCTTATCTGAGTAAGCCTGAAGTATTTAATTTAAGTAATAAAGTAGTATAGCTACACGATCGCATTAGGTAATAGAACTTATAGCTACACCTGTCTCAAAAACTGCTCAAAATTATGGATCAACTTTATTTGTTTCTTCTTTCTTATCCGAGCAAAGATATTTATCATGATCTTAAAAACTTTAACTTATAATTTTTACCACTTCTGGGCATTTAATATCTTCAAAATCAACGTTTCGCTATAACAGGCTTTAGATACTAAATAACTGTTTCAGAATCAAACCAAAAATAAACTAAATACTCTTTTTACTAAACTAAATAGTCTTTTTACTCTCAGAGTCCCTTTAAATATAAAAATACTTATGTAAGTACTTTACTTAATACGCTTCGACAAAACGTATCCATTACTTCAAAGACGACATTATTTTCCGAAAACCTTCTCAAAAGGATGATAATCCTCATGGTAAAGAAGCAAACGATAACTAGGGCAGGGTTTCCCAAACTTTATTAAGAACAAAATATTGAGTGGATCCGGCTTGTAGTGAGCCCGTTCACACCAACCGACTAAATACCGAAACAAGATTTCTTTTTTAAAGAATTTTCAAACTGCAGCTATAGATAAAAGTAATTCGAGTTGAAGTTGATGACAAAACTGTAAAGGTAAAACATAAGAAACAATACTTCCCATTGAAACAACTTTTTGACGTGGGCATTTATTTCACTTTTAGGGTTCCGTACCTCAAAAGGAAAAAACGGAACCCATATAGGATCACTTTGTTGTCCGTCTGTCCGTCTGTCTGTCTGTCCGTCTGTGTGTATGTCAAGACTCTTTATCTCGGGAACGCGTAAAGATATCGAGTTAAAATTTAAACTGTATACGTAAACCCATGAATTCTTGCAGTTGTGTAAAAGAAAAGCTTCTCAGTTACCGTATAAAAAAGTTAGAGCCGTTTATGTCGTAAAAAAACGCATATTTCAACGCTTACAAAAATCAAAACCTACAGGGTACTTCCCGTTGACATAGAACTATGAAATTTGGCGAAAAGCATTGTCTCAGAGTACACATATAGGAATAAATCTGAAAACTGTACATTTTTATTTAAATCACATAAAAATAGGACCTCAAAATTTGCAAAATATGGTTTCAAAATTCAAAGTGAGTAAATCGTATCATGTAAAGTATCATATAAAATAACTTCATTAGCACATGCTAATACAGATTTTTAATTATTTTAACAATGTGTAATTTTCGATATATGACAAGAAAAGTGAAAAAAAAAACTTTTTTGTCCATGGTTATATGGTATACCTATAGTATAGAGATTTTAACAACTTACTTCCCAATTTTGTGAAATTTTCTGGATTTGTACGGAACCCTCGATGTGCGAGCCTGACTTGCACTTGTCCGTTTTTTTAATTAAAAACTTCTTTAGCAGCGTTGTGCAATTTTCGGAATGGGTTAAAAATGTTAAACTCGCTTCAGGACACGTAATTGAAAATTCGTAAGACGGAGGAAGAGTACGTCGTAGGAGAGGGATTAATACCCCCCTCTCTTTCTACCGTGCGGCGAAAATGTATGTCTGCTCCGGCAAGGCGCTTTTCCGCGTGTGCGTGTGTGATATTGTTATTTTACCACATACATGATATTATTATATACTTTTATATTGATATGTAAAGCAATTCGTGCGACATTATTTCCTAACCATTCCAAAAAAATTAAAGGTGCACAACGTTAATGTTCAAGTTTTCACTTCTACCGGCACTCCCGGAGTGCAACACGTTTATTTGTTTTAATTATAACTTTATTTGGTACTTCTTAAATCTTTTATTCATATCAGTAACGGTTAAATTTTCTAGAGGTGGGTCTCGAGTTCGTAAATTTGTATTAGGTTGGTCGTAGCCCAGATAAGTTTGGGAACCACTGACCTAGAGAGTAGAGACTCTGATGCTCAAACGGTTCTCGAACAAATGCCAAAGCTTTACTGTTATTTTAGGATTTCTGAATACTCGTTTCTATTTTCCTTGGCTCTATTTTCTAGTCTAGTAAGCAAGGGAGAAAATTGGGGAAAATAATTATATAGTAAACTATTTTTTCACCTATATAGGTACCTAGACTAAGTAAGTTTATATCTAGACTGCTGTATCTGCAGTGCATAAACCAAGGTAATGGTATCTATGCAGTATTTCGTCGGCACTGTACTTAAAATAAATACCTACGGCCCCGCGTGGCCACGCAGTACGTAACACGCGCTAGAGTTAGAAAGTAGGTAGTTAAATCGCACGTTTACGAGTACAGCAGGCCAATCGCACTAAAATTACAGCTGAACCACAAATGAACTTTAACCGAACTTCAACTTTTAGTCTATTTTCGTATCGCGCTAATGATTTTGACAAAAGTTGAAACGCAACTCAATCAGAGTTGGAACGTAACCGCTGTCAAACGAACGGTTGGTGTATGTAGTTTAGCGTGATACCGAATTCTTTAAAGCCGAATTAAAACTTAACTACAATTGCTGCCGAACTTTAACTGAATTACAGACGGAACGCAGCTGTTTAAAATTACCGCGATTGGCCTGCTGATTAGTGATTACAAACCCAGACGGTAGTTCGTCGCTACAACGCATCTGCGACTTGTGTACCGAGTGTGTAATCAACTACAAGCCGCGTAGGTATGATTCGCGTTCCAACCAAACAACAAACAACAACACTTTATTAGACAACCACATTACATAAAAAACAGATTATAAGGACAAAAACATAACAATAGGTCTCTAATTTGCTCAACCATTTGTATTTAAATATAATACTGCATAATTAACAGAATTAATATAATTCTAACAAAACCTGAAAAAAAAATTACACAAAAAGCACGTGATATCTAGGGAGCCAAGCCCTTATAACTTTCCGATAACATTGTCACGAAGCATACGAGTATAAGTTGATACAGATAAATATATCGAACCAAAGGCGGGAACACAATAAAAATGAATTAGCGCCACACAAACTCCGGTAATTAGATCCGCGAGCAATAAAACGGAAAGAATTGTCCGAAAGAAATAGGTTTTTAAGCCGACAAGATCAATGGCTGCCGGCCGGCACCGGGGCGGCGATCAGGGTGTAACCACACCATGGCAGAGGGCGTTTATCGGAAGTAGTTGTGTTATTAATTTAATTTAAAAATCATCACCGTAGGATTTCATCAATCCGTCCGTCTATTTAATAGACAATAGACAGTTATTTATTAAGACAAAAATAAAATTAAATAAAACCACACACTTAGCAAAATAAACAGCATAAACAATTAGTCTTAAATATTTTACAATAAGCCCGATTACAGAGGCGCCAGCGTGAATTAAATATAGCAGCATAAAAAGCGTTCTCTATATCGAATGCCTAAAGTGAATAAGAAACAGAACTATGCTATTTAGCTAATATAGTTACGCTTGCGCCTCTGTAATCGGGCTTAATGTCATCCTAATTACTTAATTTTATTTCTGTCACAACCCGGTCCCACCTCAACATACGAGTATGCTGGTTGTAGACCTACCAGCGCTGGCCTTCTGTTTAGCCATCCATTATATATCTATTTATTTATTTATATCCACTGCTGAGCATGGGCCTCAATAAGATCGGTTGAAAACGTCTTGCATTTAGTGCAATCCTAGAGTTTTATTGAGGTATTTCCATCTTATAGCTGGACGTCCTACTCCGCCTTTGCCGATAGGTACAAGGGCCCCCCCACTCGAAATCTTTTCGATCTCATTGGCAACGTCCTTCCAGAAAGTAACCAAATCGCTCCTGATTTGTCTTAAGGGGTGTCCATTAATCACGTGATGTTTTTTAAACATTTTTTAACCCCTCCCTATCCCTTGGTTTTTTTTCTTCTAATTAAGATCTTTTATGTAACACAGTTAACAATAAAGTTAATCTGTATCTGAATATTGGTGATACGTGGTGAGATTTAAGACAAAGACCCACCCCCCCACCAAAAATCACGTGTATTTTTGAGTAATAGATTTTTATTTAGACATTTTTCTGTTTTTTTTTTTTGTGAATCCACTGTTTGTTTTAATGGTTGATATTGGTGAAATAATCTAGTACAATTTTGATAGATCTTGTAAATAGATTTGGTAGATTTAAGTAGATTTCAGATTAAACTTTAATAAATAATAATAATAATAAATATTTTGGGACATCTTACACACGACCTCTGACCCCAAACTAAGCAAAGCTTGTGATATGGCTGCCAGAGACTGATATACTACATATACTTATTTTTAAATACATACTTATATAGATAGTAGTATCATCACATAAATATTTGCCCTAGGTGGGGATCGAACCCACGCCTCTCTGATCCAGGAGTTAGGGTCACTAACCACTGAGCCACCGAGGCAGCTTTAGTAGATATACGAAAAAAAGTGGTCACGCTGCGAATAAATAAATACACGTGATATCTTACTATACCCCCCTCCCCTCTTGTGATATTTTGTGATTTTTGCCGAACCCAATTTCGAACCTCACGTGATTAATGGACAGCCCCTATTGGAGCTAATATATCAGAAAGAACATGTATAGCAGTGAACATCTTATGACTGAAATGATGACGGCGATAGTAAGGTGTTTTGATTAACAGCTTTCTGTAACGTTTTGTAATAAGACTAGGACCACTGTCAACAGCCCCATTTCGCTGCGCTTGCTGTACGTGGTTTTAATTTGAGAATTTTATAAGACAGACAATTTTAATAGGTCTTCGGTAATTATTTACAATTCCTGGCGACCGCTGCTTCGACTTTTTCTGTTTAGATACCGACGTAAGAATCCGAAAAAAAAAATATAAATCCGAAATCAGAAGAAAGATATAAAATGCCATTAAAGCCTGTAACTTTTAACTTAAACAAATTTACTTTCCAACTGCCAAATCTTCTGCGCTTTTAGTAGCGAATCACAACTTAATGCGCCCTTACCTTAACAGCCACTAAATTTCGGAGGAAATTCTTGAAGTTACTTGCTTAGAAGGAATTTATGTAGTTGTGAGACTTTCGGGATAGTTGCAAGTGGTTAGGAGTTCGCGAAGATTTTTAACCCGAGCTGAAGCTGTAACCAGAATAACAGGGTTTGTGTTACTTCGACCTTATAACAGTTATAACATAGTACACTAAGAACAGTAAGTTATCTTTAAAGAAATTGATCACGGCATGTTTGAATGTATGCTAACTCACTGTGTATTCACTCACTGTCAGGTATTGTACTATTTGTACTGTACAATACAATACAATACAAGAACACTTTATTGACACCACAAGTAGTAAAACAAGAAATAACGACAGAAAAATGGTACAAAAGGCGGTATTTTCGCTAAAAGCGATTTCTTCCAGACAACCTCTACTGTGTGGAAACATGTAATTGACATGGACGGTGGTGTAAACATAAATGAATAAAGTAAAGCTATAAATATCCAAAAACAATAAAATACACTACATAATAATAGGCATACACGAATACTTCTTATAATACATACAATAAAAATAAACCTACTTACATACATAAATAAATACAGATAGTTAGAACGTAAGCGATAAGTAATATCAGTTTTTAAAACTGCTTAGCAAGGTAGTATTCCTTGACTTGAGTCTTGAAAGATTGAACGCTCTGCGCACGCCTGATGGTGGTCACTGGAAGGTCATTCCAGAGAGCCGCAGCTCGGACACAGAAAGAAGAATCGTAGTACCAGTACAATGTAAAGTTCTGTACATAAATTCCAAAGAATTGATTGCTTCGGGACCGAGATTTGAACCCAGAACCTTACGATTGTAAGATGGGTGTCACTATTGACTACAACACCACGGTTTGGGCTCTGCCAGGAGTGCCAGGCATACATTAGCATAAGCTGTGGGTGACTCAGATGGCCGTGCTGTTAATGAGAGAATATTATTATTACCTGTAGAAAATCGATAGATTTTGCTTAATCTGTGTAAGCACCTGATTAATCAGTCGATGACTCAAGAAGTCCAACACACATGGGCCACTTTACCGCTCGTCCACGACTTTGCAGTAGCGGTAAAGGAGGCGGGGAGCGGTAAGAACCAATGTACTAAAATGTTCGAATAATGCCACAACGTGCCACTCCGAGCACTCTAGACCCCGCCGCTGCCGTTGTTACCACTGACTTTAAAGTAGGAACTCGTGGCCGAGCCTATCGTTATTTAGTGAAATTTTATGTTGCAAATTCTAATTTTTTAAAGAAATTAATTGGTGCTCGGGTGAATTCTACCCAATATACTATGTGCGTTATTGACTTAGTGAGAATGAATAGCATAAATTGCGATCATTTATACGAGGGTGGATTGATAAGTTTCCGCCCTGACCAAGAGATGGCGCCACTAGGCCTACCTTGAGGTGGCGTTCTATAGTACCATCCTTAGATAGCTTGTAGCTATAGTTTCAGTCCGATCGCCATGTTAGTTTAGGTTTGAGAGCACGCTGAACAAGACGCCTCTGTGTTTTTCGTAAAAATGGAAAAGCTGGAAATTCGTGCTGTCATCAAATACTTTTATTTGTAGGGGTTAACGCCGAAGGAAATTAAATAAGAGATGGACTCAACACTGGGGACATCCTCCCCATCATATTCAACCGTTAAGCAGTGGGTTTCCGAGTTTAAAAAGTGCGTGAGATAGCTGAGACCTGTAAGATGTCATATGAACGTGTACAAATTATTTTGCACCAACATTTGTATATGGAAAAGCTCTGTGCAAGATGGTGATGCGTAAAATTCTTAAAAACGTTGTTTTTCTTGGTCAGGCCGGAAACTTATCAATCCACCCTCGTACATTTAAGTATGCAATATAGTAACATTTGAAAAGCGTGAGTTCCAGTGCTATTGTGATAAACATAGTTGTTTGCTCTGTGTCTGGGTATTTTTTAGTTACTATCTATATTAGTATATATTTAAAAATAAGTATATGTAGTATATCAGTCTCTGGAAGCCATATTACAAGCTTTGCTTAGTTTGGGGTCAGAGGCCGTGTGTAAGATGTCCCCTAATATTTATTTATTCATTTATTTATTTGTTTATTGTGATCTACATTGTAATTATAAAATTTCATGTAATTTGCTTCTGTACTGTCCCAGACTTTTTAATAGTCCACTGCAGGACGTAGGCCTACCCACGTAGGGTGATTGGGCCATATCCACCACGCTGGCCCAATGCGGGTTGGTGGATTCACATACGCCATCGAATTTCTTCTACGTACGTATTCAGGTTGCCTCACGATGTTTTCCTTCACCGAAAAGCCAGTGATGTGAATTCCCGTACATTAGTTCCAAAGAAACTCATTGTTACGGGATCGGGATTTGAACCCATGACCTCACGATTGCAGGTCGGGTGTTAATACCACTAGACCGCCACGGCTCAATTTGCTTCATAAATATGAAATTTACCTACAAAGAATATCGAGACTGACAGACGTCATTATTTGGAGACCTTGTTTTACTACGAAACCCCTGAAATTGCCCATTGCTTCAAGGACACTTTGCTCACTATCTGAATAAATAAATAATGTTACGTAATCCATTTTTTTACGTCGTAATCAGCTAACAAAGAAGCAGCAAGAATATACTAGGTAAGTACCTTTTAAAAATGTATAGTGTATACCCCGAGAACGTCTACTTATTTATAAATCATACCTAATCTGCTTGTATGTTCGCAAATTGCTAGGATGTGAATCATCGTAGAATTTGTTCCTCGAGAGGGGGCCGTAAAGCGGCTTGGCTTCTCCCGAGATATACTAGCAAAGGGTTGAATGGTGCAAGGTATAAGATATTTCTTAAATGTTGTATTTCGTGAGATAAGTTGGTCGAAAAACCTTCGCTCTGCCTACCTTCGAGCAAATATCTAAAGAGCCACAGTGCTTAAGTGAAAGTAGTAAACAAAAGTCCGAGCGCCGTCATACATACCGATTTATACATACATTAAATAATTCACAATGACTCGTTTTCTCGAATCTTGACGTTATGTCACCTAATTAGTGCTTGTAACCGAGCACTTTGGCATCGCGCGGCGTTGTGGTCGGCTATCAATCGCTATTCGACGAACTAAAAAGCCTGCCCACTGCAAGGCTTGAGCAGGGTTTTGGTTCGGACACTTTTTATTGCACGATTGTGACTCTCTATTGAAATTGTTTATTCACCAGACAATGTCCACAGATTAAATTAAAATTACAATTTAAATACTAAAATGTCAACAAAAAGAATAAAATTACAATATAAATACTAAAATGTCAACAAAGTTAAATAACGGGAGCGTGATACGCTCTCCACGTTCGATGCAGGGGACTGGAGTCTCACTCTCTCGCCGCCGAGACCAGGGAGTTGGAGGAGCGGTACAACGCCGCGCGGGCGCAGGCCGAGCGCGCCCGCAGCAGCGCCTGCCTGCCGGGCGCGCGCCCCGCCGCAAATATGCCGCTCGCGCTGCACCACCGCGGCAGTCGGAACATGGCGCGCCACGTATCGTTGTATTGCACCCTCATCTCGCTAAGTGCCGCTTTGGTGTGGTTTGTCCACAGTTCTACCGTATACACGCTCGTGCAAAAACTGATAACAAGCTGAGTTTTTACGGAGTCGCTACATCTGTGGAACCTTCTAGCCAGCATGTTGGCGCGCACGGCGATGGCTCGCCGCTGCCTCTGTATGTCAGCGTGATCCGATAGGTCCGAGGAGATCATGTGCCCGAGGTACTCGTACTTGACTTCCTCGACTCTCTCTAGCGCGGCTCCGGACAGCATAAGAGGAGGCAACCGGTTACCGTAATTAGAGGCGCTTTTAAATACCATGTATACCGATTTATCCGCATTGTATTTCATGTTATGCTCCTCGGCATAACTCTCGCAAATCGCCAATAGTTTTCGCATCGCGGATACTGACGGGGCTAACAGTACCATGTCGTCTGCGTATGAAATATGATTGGCAGTGGTCCCGTTGATGGAGCATCCTACGCCTGATTTTACGCCTGATTTTATGAGTCATGTTGTGACTCTCTATATACGAGTATATGCTCGAAGCTCTGCACCCATAGCATTTTTAGGGTTCCGTACCTCAAACGGAAAAAACGGAACCCTTATAGGATTACTTTGTTGTCCGTCTGTCCGTCTGTGTGTATGTCAAGACTCATTATTTCGAGAACGCGTAAAAATATCGAGCTAAAATTTAAACTGTATACGTATATCTATGGTCTATTGAAGTTTTGTAAAAGAAAAACTTCTCAGTTATCGCATAAAAAAGTTAGAGCCGTTTATGTCGTAAAAAAGCGCATATTTCGACACTCACAAAAATCAAAACCTACAGGGTACATCCCGTTGACATAGAACTATGAAATTAGGCGAGAAGCATTGTCTCAGAGTACACATATAGGAATAAATCTGAAAACTGTAAATTTTTATTTAATTCACAAAAAATAGGGTCTCAAAATTCATAAAATATGGGTTCGAAATTCAAAGTGAGTAGGTAAATCGTATCATGTTAGGTATCATATAAAAGAACTTCATTAGCACATGCTAAAACGTAAAATGCACGTGGTCACGAGTAGACTGACGGCCGATGTAACTCGGTCGAAACGTCGGGATGATGAGGTATTTATTTATCTCGTAATTTTAGTGCGCGATTAGTTCCGTAGTATGTGTTACACACACTTTATTTCACGAAATTATTACATGAAATATAGGTAAAACTAAAGAAAGATCCTAAGACGTAAAGAATACAGTCGTAAGCGGTTGTCAATGTCATTGGCGTTGGCACATGCTACCCACTGACATTGACAACTACATCGGTTTAATGTCATGTTGAATATGTTCACACTTGACGTTAAGCCATTCTGAATCGGACCTTGGTTTATTGTGGTTGGTAATTTTCTATGTTATTGATTGTGATATGAAATGATGTTAATGATAGTGAAATGTGATTAAAGTGGTAAATGGATTTAATTCGTTTAATTTCGCTCTACTTCTGAGGTGTTTTACAACTCAGAAGTGGGACAATCGCGAAAAATATAAGTTTTTGCGTAAAATACCACGCCAGTTGCTCGACCGCCATTATGTCAGTGATGAAAAATGTATGGGTATAGATTCTTTACTGTGAAATATACACGTTATCGGGTCGACTTTTAATGCACGCGTGATAAGTGATAATAATAATTTATTTTTACATTTCACTATCATTTCGGCCGGACGAAACCGGATTACGTATAGAGAAAAGTTCATAAGTTATTTATTTTGTAATAGATAATATTGTGACCAATGATTGTGACAAAATAAATGCGATATAACCTTTGATTATGTATCTGTCTAGATACAGAATTAGCTGAGCAAAACGACCCTAAAAAAATGATCCATATTTGGCATTGATATTTGGTTGATCCGTACAAATTTTGACAGGTTTGACATATTAAGTACGCACTCATTGTCAAAGATCTGGGCCGTTTTCTTTGTGATTAATGTTTATGTTTGTCCATCTCGAGAGATATGTGTTGTATAATCAAAGGGTGTAAAATTGTGTGTTTGAAATGCATAAGAAAAGATTATCGCTAAAATCGTCCAATGTGCAATAGCATTTGGATAATACAATTATTTTTAGTTGTTATAAGAGACAGTTTTCCTTTTCGATATCTTTTAGACTATTTGGCAGTTATTAAAATACCTATTTTTATAGCCATAGAATGTGGGCTAGAACCATGCGTTGCTAAGTTGGACTTGATCTCACGAGTTTATGTCTGTATTGTAATATGATTTTGTGCAATTTATCAGATACTTTTTGGAAAATTTGCATAATATTACGAATACATTGACGATAGACACCAGGGACGTGATTTCAATTTTTATAAAAGTTGACAAACGAGTGTTGACCACTACGAGCGCTACGTTAGTGACCAAATCGTATAGACGAGCTGTCCCGTAAAATTTTAATGTGTTTAAATAATCGTCACAACAATATTATTTACACGGCAGTTGTGAGTTTCAGAATATGAGTGACCGGAACTCGGCAGCGCATGCTCCAGACGACTCAGGTGTGGCGCGCGCTAATATAAAGACAGAATACACCACAGCGCAATGCCCCAAGCCGAAATCCTAGCCAGCGACTTGACGCGTGACGAAACCAAAATCGTACCAGCTGCAATGTAGAGACGCCGAGAAGGCGTCGGGCGAGCAGCCATAGCCATAGCCAGGCACAAAGTCCCCGCCCCAGCGATTTTCGAAGTCCCCGCCGTAGCCGATTACGGAACAGAAGCCCCAGCGACGAGCGATCTCTGTGTCAGCTTGATATAGAGAAAGAGCGAGTAAGGATACTCGAAAGGGAGGTGCCTACGTTTACGTTAGGAACGAGAACGGCTAGACGAACGTGACGGAGCGTATATGATGTCTACATCACCCAAGCGCGCGATCAGCGACAAAACGACAGAACGATCGCCCAGCCGTTATGATCGTTAATATTGTGATCGACCACTAACTACACCACATTAAAGACGATTATTTCATTATGACGAAACAGAATTTGTCGAAAGAAAACCTAGACAGATCGAAAACTTCATCGAAGAGTTTTTAAATGTGCTAAAATCAAGATCAGGGGATTGCGTATCATTTGCTAATCCAACCATAAGCAACGTGATTCCCGAATTTGACCCAAAGTTTAAAAAACAAAATATTAACATCTGGCTCGATAAGGTCGACGAGAGCACTGAAATCTATTATTGGAGCGACAGGCAAACGACTCACTAAGCCCTGCTTAAACTTTTCGGACTTGCTAAAACCTGGTACCAGGGTCTACCATCTATTAAGCTTACGTGGATAGAGTGAAAAACCATGTTGCAAGAATATTTTCCAGCGACTGAAAACTACGCAGCGCTATTAACAGATATAAATGAATGTGTTCGGAATTCGTTCCGTAACTAAAGTATTTCACCTAAATCTTCTAGGTATAAGGGACAGTAATGTAGGAGCATGTAACAGTCTCTTGGGTTCACCATCATCGGAGGGAACCAGAAGCCTGGTGCGAGTATACATGTTTCTCTATGGAGGAACAGGTACGTAGTATACATATAAATATGCACATAATGTTAATTATGGGAGTGACATGATTGAAAATCGACAAAACTCCACAAATAAATAACCTTAAAAATATTTAGACGAGACGACCTTAAAACAATACTATTTCTCAAACAATTAACATGTTAAATAGATGTAAGATTTTTGGAAAGCTTGCAATAGATTGTATACTTTACGGCGTTGACGATAAGGAGAAAGAAAGTGACACACGAGAACACGGTACGAAAGTGACCTGTTTTACCTACGCTCGCGAGAAAAAAGTTTCTTACTAATGTACTTAGCTACTTACATAATAATATACAATATGACATGATACAATATGATAGTATAATTTAATACATAAAACTAGAAAGAAACTCAAGTAGGTAAAGAATACGCAGGCGCCGCAGACTTAAGTGCGCGCACGCCGGTCGACGGGGTGCGCGTATTCCCTGAGGATGGAGTTCTAAATACTCTGAAACTTGTTGGATTCCTTGCGGATCGACCGTATAATTATAACGTGAGTTTTAGCCGTATTCTGTTATACTTATGATGAATACTCACGGTAGTTTTAATGAAGTGATAGCAAACCGTTACGGTACGGTATGGCTTAATAAAATTAAGGATTTTACACGTTTACGCATAAAACGTAAGAAACTCGAGTGCGGCTTACAGTTTGTGGTGAAGTGCCGTGATAGTGGAATAATTCCCAAGTTTGCGCGCATAATGCCAGTGAAATGTATTCGAGATTACGAAAATTTCTTCCGCGTCGCGAATGTGAAATTACTTCGATGGACTACCGCCAACAATTGATGTATACAAACAAGCGAGTGTACGAGTTGCATCTTCAGATAGCGCAGTTGTTGAGTAGTGAATTATGGGAAGTTTTGGATTCTATGTCTTTCAGCAGGTCAGATACGATTTATTCAACAACCCTCAAAAGACATAGCAAGAAATATAGAAACTTAGTTCGAGACTCAAAGATGACAATACATTCAGGGAACGAAAAGCCGCTTTCAGATGGTGATCGTGTGGTTGTTAATCTTTCGACACAACAGTTAAGCAATGAAGCTATAAGTGCATTGTCCCGAGGATTAAATTTTGCACCGGCTCCCAGTAAAATTCCGGTGGAGACAATAATCACCAATATCGAGGATGCGGTGATACGGAATAAGATCCCACATCATGAAGCAGAGTGCTTGAGGCAGGATATTGCAACGATGTTACGGAGGTCGAAACTACCTAAGAGGAATATAAGCAGAGAGGAAGTGAGGGCCCTCGCAGAATTAAGAAATAATAGGGAATTACTAGTTCTGCCAGCGGACAAGGGCAACGCGACTGTCATCGTAGATACTAAAGATTATGAGTATAAAATTGAACAGCTGGTCAACGATGACGTCACGTACAAAAAGGTGAAATATAACCCTACCTCTCGAGTGACCACTAAGGTAACTAAGTTATTGCAGAATAGTTGTGATGCCGAGGCACTAAACAAGTTTCGTCCCCATAATCCCACGTCTCCAAAGATTTATGGTTTGCCTAAGGTACACAAGCCGAACTGGCCTTTACGACCGATTATTAGCCAGATTAATGCTCCGACATATAAGCTGTCTAGACACATGGCTACTGTCTTAAAACAGTTCACAGGGAGTACAGACAGTTTTGTCAGAGACTCGAAGCATTTTGTTGAGCTTCTGGCTGACTTGAGGCTGAACCCACGGAAATTATGGTGAGTTTTGATGTCACGTCGCTGTTTACGAATGTTCCTGTAGATGACTCACTGAAGATAATTGAAGATCTGATTCGGGGTACGAACTTGCCCGTAGAATACATCGAATGGATTGAATGTTGTCTGAAGAGTGAATTTTTCATGTGGCAGGGTGCACATTATTTACAAATAGACGGTGTGGCAATGGGTTCACCGGTGGCACCAGTGGTGGCTAATATTTTCATGGAATGGTTCGAAGGCGTGGCACTACGTAACTTTGTTGAAAAACCGCGCTATTGGTGGCGATATGTGGACGACGTATTTGCTGTAATTGAGCGAGACGCCTTATCACAGTTTACGTGTCACCTTAACCAGGTGCATCAGAAGATCCAGTTCACGGTAGAAGAGGAACGGGATGGTGTGTTGCCGTTCCTGGATGTGCGGGTGTGCCGGGAAGCAGACGGCTCGGTATCTCATACCGTGTATCGCAAGCCTACGCACACGGACCGCTATCTAAAGGCAGATTCACACCACCATCCCTCACAACTAGCTTCGGTACCGAAATCATTGATAAACCGTGCCTTGAGCCTGTGTGACCCGCAATACTTAGATGGAGAGTTGGATCACCTAAGGAACGTTCTTGAAGGCAATGGTTACAACTGGAAACAGTGTTGGCGATGGGCTAATAGCAGCGAGCGAGTACGTGACACAAAAATGAAGCGAAGCGCGATTGATTACCAATAGCACGAGCAATAGTGACAGGACCGAGACTATATTATAATATATACATACCTACAGTGGAGAGTAGTACAGATACATCATGTTCTTGGTTTAGCTTCAACACTGCTTCTTGCTCTTCAAATAAGGACGAAGGTCAGGAAAGTGAGGGTTAGTTTATAATATTTAAGATTAAAGAAATTAATATTGCTAACAAACGCTAGTTAATACGATGATTTTAGTGATTTATGAGACTCACATAAGAGATTAGCACAATTATTTTTAGTGATTTATGAGGCTCACAAATGAGATTAGCAAAATTATTTTTAGTGATTTATGACACTCACATAAGAGATTAGCACAATTATTTTTTAGTGATTTATGAGTTACACATAAGAGACTAGCAAAATTATTTTTAGTCATTTATGAGACTCACATAAGAGATTAGCACAATTATTTTTAGTGATTTATGAGACTCATAATATCATAAGAGATTAACGCAATTTTGCCTTAAGAGACCGGCGTGACTTCGCCGTACGAAGGTGGCGTGACTTCGCCGTATGTAGGTGGCGTGACTTCGCCTAAGTGACCCGGCGTGATTTTACCGTACGTAGAAGGCGTGACTTCGCCTCAGGGTCCGGCGTGACTTCGCCGTACTTAGGAGGCGTGACTTCGCCTCAGGGACTGGCGTGACTTCGCCTTAGGGACCGGCGTGACTTCGCCGTACTTAAGAGGCGTGACTTCGCCTTAGGGACCGATGAGACTTCGCTGTACGTGACACACATGACTTAGAGATAGGCGTTACTTCGTCACTAAAATAGAAATACAGATATACAGTAATACTATAGTTAAGCATAGTAAAAAGAGATGGACCTATATCAGGTAATGATTCTGGTATTATCAGAATCGCACATGAAGGGAGCAGACCACTACCAAACCAAAGAAAGAAACACAATATATTACTCAGGTAATGATAGTGCGAGCTTTTATGGAATGGCAAGTATAGTTCCAAAGAAGTATGAGAAGTGTGTGCTTAGACATTGTCCAGTCAATGACCGCAATATTACTATGAAATTTAACTGCAGCCCTATGCCATTAAACATCGTCCAAGTGTATGCTCTGAAAGTAACAAAGAGACTTTAAATCATTTGCAAAGAGTGTTACAATACTTCGGGCACATTGCTCACAAGCTCTTAGACAACCTGGAGAAGCTGATGGTGACCGGGAAGGTGGAAGGGAAAAGACCCAGGGGGCGTAGCCCAATACGATGGTCCAACCAAGTGGGCAAATAATTTGGCATAACCATATATGACGCCATATACCAAGTGGAAGACCGTCAGAGATCTTTGTTTTGAATAAATATTTAGTGTATTTTCCGCTATTAGGATGTGAAAGATTTGAAAATGTATTTCCGCAAAGTAACGCCTGATTCAATCAACTACCGTCAGAGATGGAAACACATATGCCATGACGTGGCGGGACATCACGATGCTCAGCAGTGAGCAAACGACCTGAGGAAGAGGATACAGTAATACAGGTGCCTATGACATGGGTATTATGAGATATGAGACAAGGTACCTATGAGACGAAATACCTACAAGACGAGATACTTACGAGACGAGATACCTACAATACGAGATATCTACGAGACGGCATACTCAAGAGACGAGATACCTACCAGATATCTACCAGATGAGATACCTAAAAATTAGATACCTACCAGATGAGATACTTACCAGATGAGATACCTACCAGATGAAATACCTACCAGATGAGATACCTACCAGATGAGATACCTACCAGATGAGATACCTACCAGATGAGATACCTACCAGATGAGATACCTACCAGATGAGATACCTACCAGATGAGATACCTACCAGATGAGATACCTACCAGATGAGATACCTACCAGATGAGATATCTATGAGAGCGTTGGAGAAAAACGAGAGGACTCGTTTCTCGAGGATGGCCGACTGTTACACACACTTTATTTCACGAAATTATTACATGAAATATAGGTAAAACTAAAGAAAGATCCTAAGACGTAAAGAATACAGTCGTAAGCGGTTGTCAATGTCATTGGCGTTGGCACATGCTACCCACTGACATTGACAACTACATCGGTTTAATGTCATGTTGAATATGTTCACACTTGACGTTAAGCCATTCTGAATCGGACCTTGGTTTATTGTGGTTGGTAATTTTCTATGTTATTGATTGTGATATGAAATGATGTTAATGATAGTGAAATGTGATTAAAGTGGTAAATGGATTTAATTCGTTTAATTTCGCTCTACTTCTGAGGTGTTTTACATATGTAATAATAATGTGTTCAAATCGCCAAAGTTTAAAAACAACACTGGATGTATATGACTGATATGATAACGAATAGCATATTTGTTGCTCTTTGTCTTGACACACTTACGACAACTTTTTCATAAAGCGTCCATATTTTATACGTAGCGTGTAACTTGTCCCTCAAAACTCAGCAGTAAATCATGTCTCCAAGCTTTATCAGTTGCAACGTTCATAGGCCGTAAAATCTTTTTACTAGCCATCTTTATACGGCTCTGCAGCGGTTCGAATTTCATGATGGCTTTGAGGGAAATAAAATTTATGGTGAATATCGTGCAGCATATTGGATCAAGATAAGCTTATTTTGTTGTGTTTGGTACTGACCAGAAGAAGCAAGGGTCGGGTTGAAGTGTTATGGTGGTATGGGTAATTGGGAAAGTTGTGCGTTGAAAGTTTGCCTATTTTTCGCCGTAATGATCGCAATAAACTGTAATATTATGGGTTTATTTATATGGTTTTGGTCTGTCCATTAAGTCTTTGGCCACTGCGACTGCTGGAAATGCCTTCTATACATGCTGACGAGCTCGTACTTTCAGTGCTCAAAAACGTACCTATATAATCTTATTTGGGAATTGATGGTATATGAATAAGTGATATTATGTTTGCGTATAGGAGCACCACACTGAGTTTTTGATAAATTTGAGCCATATCCCACCAACTGGCACAGTACTGGTTGAAAGGTTCACATACTCCATGAAAATGTTTCTTAGGACGTATACCTACACTATACAAGCTTCTTCACAATATTTTAATTCACCAGAAAGCTAGTGGTATGAAGACACGTACGTATAAATTGTGTTAAGTTTATAGATACGGGTTTGAGATTCAAATCCACGATTTCAACGTCATAATTCTAAGGCAAGCATTTTTCGGTTGCCATGACTGCCTCAGGGGCCCATTAGTTACTAACCCAGACACCTGAGCCAAAGATGCGAGGGTTCGATTACTCAGGGCAAGCGTTTATGTTATGCACATAAGTGTTGGCTCTATGTCTGGATGTTTTATCTATATAAGTAAGTATTTGAATATATGTATAAGTAGTATATCAGTCTCTGGCAGTCATATCACAAGCTTTGCTTAGTATAAAGTCAGAGACCGGGTGTAAGATGTCCCCTTATTTTTATTTATTACTAGGTTACCATAGCCACAACTTACCTAACCCTCTCGTCCATGCCAAATGCCTCAACTTAGATTTAGCCGCTCATAAAGCATCAACACACGAGCTATAACTCCTGAGAGGGTGTACATCGGCCGGACGTCGGCTCTAATCCTCACTGAGACGCCAGATTTGTCAAAGTAATCCTGCTCACTGGGAATTAATCTCCGACCCGCTACTTCCCAACCTCAAATGACCAAGTTAAAACTATTACCATGTATGGCCTTTGTGTTCCTGGCTTTAGCTAAGACTTCGACTGCAGTACAATACTCCGAAAAGTTGAGCTCATGATTATACACGTGTAACATTTTTAACCGAAATTCACAAAAGGAGGTTCCTTTTTAATTCGACACTATGTTTTTTTGTGTGTCTGTTAAGCGATTACTTCGCCAATTATTAATTAGTTTTGATCATTATTTTTTTGGCAGATCGATGATAGGTACTTCAGAACTGGTTTTATTAAATTTTATCGAAATCGGCTGAATCGTTTTTGAAAAGTCAATGATAATGTGAAATTTATACATTGTTGTTACATCAAACGACACTATGAGAACTATGGAAATTTACGTGGTTTTCACACATTTTATACTAGGTATATATAAAGGGACTAAACTCACGTGTAGGGATAGTCGTAACGACTATAGTTTCGGTCGCATTCGGCGACCTTTCTCAAGTTGGCGAGTGCTAGCACGCGGAGCCGAATGCGACCGAAACTATAGTTGTTACGACTATCCCTACACGTGAGTTTAGTCCCGTTATACATAGTATAAAACTATGAGAACTATTAAAATTCTGTACCTACACGGTTGAAGTCAGATATGCCATGTTCGGCGAAAAGTATTTATTATGTTAATCAATCCTCAAAAATACATACATGATATACAATATACATAATGACAATTTGCTTTTGTGCTCATTACATTTACTTATGAGTCCCAATACCAGACCTAATCATGTATACAGAATCATTTATTTAGGTAAATACCTACTTATAAAAATTTTAAATAACCTGCTCAGTAGTTAATTACAGACCTGTAAATTGCCCGTAATTATAATACTAAGCTCGACGATATTTCTCCAAGAATGTTTTAAAAAATACAAATTAAACTTGGAAAAGAAAATCCAATTCGAAACAAAGAAAATAGAACAAATTTTCGCTTCAAAGTGCTTATCCCTTCAATTCTTTTCGCCAACCGGTTAAAACGTACCTTCGTAAGTTTCAACATTTTTATACAAAACCTCGTAAAAAATTAAAAAGTAGCGCAAAGAAAGAGATTTTCTTTTAGCTTGTATATTTTGCTGGGTATCTTAATGATCGTATAGAATAAACGAAAAGGGTATAATGCACGTTATGGCAACAATACGATGCTTTTCAACAGGGGAAAGCACTTAAGTGGCACTTAAGACCACTTATTATGTCTATGGGGAATTTTAGTACACTTAGTTGAGTGGTGCGTATTGTGACTCACTTACTGTGGTGATTCCATTGATAGTTTGTGACAGTATGATTCTATGGTTACGACAACAATCGTGGTGGTTGAGGTGCAAGCCTTGACTTAGGCTCAAATTTCACCAAAGAGGAGCGGAGCAGAGCTGGGCGCAGCGTAAAGTTCTGAATCGGCTCCATGTTAGACGGACTACCAGTGGAAATAAATTAGTTTGTAAAACGTCAGCCTATTAAAACATCTACATGGTGTCAATGGATTCAGTGGTAGAATGAAGTGCTATATTGGATATTGCTTTTTACTTAGGTGCAGGTTGCATTTCTCAATCTTGACAAAACTTGGTGATAATTATGCTCTGTAAAGGTACATTTTGTTGAAATAAATTATATTGACCCTTCATCCACTAAAGAAATGTGTTATTTGCTTGTGTTATGACAAGACCTATTGTTGGCGGTACTGTGTATTATTATACAGATTTTGTATTTTTAATTATAGTATTAAGCTCGATACGTCAATAAAAGTTTCTGATTCTGATTCTCGGCGATAACAATATAAAGTCAAAACCGGACCAAAAATTGAAGGAAAGGACCTGTTTTAATTTTGCCTCTTAGGACATCTTTCAGGACATTCTTAGATTAAGGAGAAAGTAGATGTCATGTCATACAGGGAGGTGAAAACACTGGCTGAGGACGTGGCAAGACGTGGAAGTTGCTCTACTAACAAAACCCGATGAATTAATGAATGCTTAACATCTCTGTATTCAATTGGGGTTGAGTCCATGGTAACAGTTAGTTATAGTGACGAGTATAAAATATATCCTCAAATAATATATCTAGCGCCTAGAGCAACACCCTAAATTTTATTCTTTATGTCCCCTACAAATTTTAATAACATAGGTATATTTTTCTATGTCCGTGCTCTACAAATTCGAAATAACTTAATTATCTCTCGTTATCTGCACGCGTTTCTTCGACTCACGGTTTGCATCAAACTTTCTAACAAGTGTCTGCGGCGGACAGCAATCGAAAACCTCTTTTGAATTTTAAAACAAAATAATCACATTCCATTTTCGCTTAGCGAACTTTTTGATTTGATAAAACAAGTCTGCATCAAGCGTGGAATGTGTTTGATTTGTTTTCAAAAAACAATCAATCATTGCATAAATAATTTGTTGATTTATTTTTCGTAAAAAAGGCGAAACCGCCTTCCACCGTGTACAAAATTCGAATATTTAGCTCAAACTGTTTACATTATTGTTTATTTCTCAAAGAAAACTCAGCCAATTTCTGTTAAAATTTGAATGGGACCACCTCGGAAGTATACCCTTTCGAACTAAAAAAAATGTTTCGCTTTGGTTTACAATTAGCGAGATTATCGATGAACATAAACAAAAATAAAACATACAGACGAACATATAACCTGCTCTTTTTAGAAATTCTGTTCAAAATAGAATAAATCCTTGAAACTGTTTTATTTGCAGAGCTGTTCACGTTAGAATATATCTCAAAAAGTTATTTTTATCATATATTATTCAAAAGTTGGTCGTGATTCCAGGATCTGGAGCATTTAGGTATACTTTACCAACCTACTGAACTGAACCGGAAATACTGGTCCCACAAAGATGTATTCCAGAATAAAATTCCTACACATCTAAAGAAAAAGCTTATGGACAACACAATTTTACCAACACTACTCTACGGTTGTCAAACATGGGCACTAACTAAAAGGATAATTTATAAAATAGCGACATTTCAAAGAGCAACAGAGCGTTCCATGCTAGGGCTCACGTTAAAAGATACTCGTAGAGTTAGAAATATAGATATAAGGCAAGAGACCAAAATTATGGATGCAATAAAAATGCTCTGCAAACTGAAATTGAAGTGGGCGGGACACCTCGCACGAGCTACAGACAACAGATGGAGCGCACGCATCGTCCAGTGGTATCCTAGAGAGAGCGCGCGCCCAGTCGGCCGCCCCAGGAGAAGATGGTCCGATGACGTCGTCGAAGCGGCGGGCCAGACTTGGACTGGACTTGCCCAAGATCGATATTCATGGCACCGTATGGAAGAGGCCTTGTACCAAATTTGGGTGCCCAAATAGAATATTTAAAGTTTTAGGCTATTATTAATTTGTAATTATTTAATGTGGGAAATACGAGTAAAGGCTATTTTATTTTATTTACCAACCTACAGCATAACGCCTATATTTTCTTACAGCCTTACGTGTAAGATGGTAAAGAAAAACACTTCAATTAGTTTGAGGTCAGTGTGTTTAACGTTGACACCAGGGCTAGCCAACCGGCTTACACGAACCTAATCAGGCTTTTCGAGTTATTCCTTATCATTTTGCAAAATCTATTGCTCTTACTCAATATGATTCGGTCTTGCAAAACTCCTAAAAATGTAAACTTTCATTCTCACTGCTAATTATCAAGAGTGTACCTCAATGAACATTTTTCGTCTTTCCCAAGGCAATCTCACAAAAACAAAATTAATTCTTAAGCGGAAAAATAATTATTGCTGGGTCGTTAGGGGCTAATTTAATAGCATTATTAATACCGCGCTCATTAGCTCCGTTTTATAAAACCCACACTGAAACTTTATGGAGATTTGTTGTGGATTGTGAATGTCCCTCTTTAGATTTGTACCTGCCCATGAGTGCGAGCCTTTATTACTCTATGATTGTATACTCTGTGGTCTTATTATAAAAGCTCTGACGTTTTGACGTTTCGCTCTCTTTCTCCTGTGACCTGTGACCGTGCTCGTATTAAGTTATAATTTATTGATAGCGAGTTAATTAAATAGTATGTGCCATCTTGTATCACAATATTGTGTTTAATAAACTTAATCTTCTTTCATCAGTCGTTTTAGTCAACCCTGGGTCCCCTAAACCCATCAAGATTGCCTCGAGAATCTTTCTGAGCAGTGTTACGTTGTATTTTTCACCCGATTTATAAAAACTTTTTCAACTTTTTGTTTTGCGTATGATACACCAATCTATTTGCCATTTGAAGACTGAGTTTTTACTTTTTAAACTGTAAACAACAAAATCACAAATTTCCCACTGTCTTTTGCTCAGTACTTTTGAAACCGTTTTCAAATTTTATATTACAATGCTACGACTTAAGAAGAGTATGAGGCGCCAACTTGTCCACACAAAAACAATAAGCTGTTATCGACCGCTAAATATTATCCGATTTATTTTTTCATGTAATCAGCATTTCAATAGCTAGATTTATTATACGTCTTAGATTTTACAGTTTTTAAATGACCTTAATTATAACCCTTTAAAAAGTCATATTTTTACGTGAAACTTTGGCTGAAAAGTATAAAGAAACTAAAAACTTTTCTGAAAAAAAACGTGCAATATTGTTTTTTTTCTTTTTCACTCAAGCGATTGACACCAAAAACATAAAATTTTATTTAACTTTGAGGGGTTTTTTTACTCGGAACGATCAAATCAAAAATATGCTGAAAATTCTCTTGATGTTCTACAGATAACGCTTTATGACGCTAACTAGTATATTTATTTACGAGACTTGTGTATCCGTTAAAAACAATCGTAATGATTTTTTTTGCTCTTCAAACAGAGTTGACATTCTACGGCCTAAATACTGTGGTAACATTTATATTCCTCAAGCAAATAACTCCCTGTACCACAGAAATGCATATTTTACTGCTATATAAGTTTATAATAATTTACCCACCGCTCTGAAATCTCTAAATGGTCAATTTTTTAACAGAAATCTTAGGAAATGATTGCTCTTTATAATTTGAAAGAATATTTCAACGATGGTTAAGATACATATTTAATGTATTTCTGATAACTTTTTTAATGTATGCATTCCATTGTAAATACCTAGTAGTAAATTATTACTAATCTTATGAAACCTCTTTCCAGGCAATTAGGTTATTTAAAAAATAATTGTATGTTTTAGTTTTATAAATTAATTAAGGTACATTAAAGTAGATTTATGGTGTAGAATATATATACGTATATAATTTGAATAATGTTGTGATATATTTTATGTAGGAATTCGAGTAACAGGGTTCTACTTATGTCTAGCTAAGTTAAGACATCTACACTAATATTATAAAGAGGAAAGATTTGTATTTTTGTATTTTTGTATGTAACGAATAAACTCAAAAAGTACTGAACCGATTTTAATGATTCTTTTTTCATTAGAAAGCTGCATTATCACTGAGTAACATAGGCTATTTTAATTGTAAGAAAAAAATAAGGATCCCTATTAAAACTATAATAATGTTACCCAAGGTGTAAAAAAATGCCTAAAATATTCTTTACATCGCGTGCGCTGCGAAAACTATTGATGATGGAATAAAATAATGTACTACGACTTTATAGAACACACTATAATTTACAAAAAATGCCGCGACAGCATATATCTAACTATTATAGTTAAGCCGTAATAACTGTTCTTTTATTCTTAAAAATTAATTGAAATACCGTCGCAGGAAAAGAATCTTAATTTGTATCTTGGTATTAATCCTTATCAAAATAAATTATTTCATATTCAAGACTGTTTTAATAGCTTTATGCAACTTTTTAAATTATTTAATTCAGACGTTTTATTACAAAGATATCACGAGTTCAAAAATGTAAGTATTATAAAAGTTCCGTTTCGCCGCTCACCCCGCTTGGCAATTCATGTACTTTGTACAATGTACATAATACAAAATTCACTTCGAGCAAATATCTATAGAGTCACAATCGTGAAAAAAATTGTCCGAGCCAAAATCCTGCCCAAGCTACGTAGTGGGCAGGCTTTTTAGTTAGTCGTAAGGCGATTCCAAGCCGACTACGCCTCGCGATGCCAAAGTGCTCGGTTACAGGCACTTATTAGGTGACATATCGTCGAGATTCGAGGAAACGGGTCATTGAGAATTGAGAAGGGTGCTTGGGCCATATCCACCACCAGTGCCAGGGCCCAGTGTGGGTTGGTGCAGATTGCCACACAATATTTTCATTCGCCGAAAAGCCAATGATTTGAAATTCCGTACATAAGTTCCAAAGAAACTCATTGATACAGGATCGGGATTTGAACCCACCACCTCACGATTGTAGGACAGGCGTTACTACCACTAGAGCACCACAGTTATATATCTCCGCCATTAGTGTGTCGATTTATGTTTTATTGGTAGTAAATAGGTAGATATGCAGTGGCGTAGCGTGCCTTGGGGAGCCCTGAATCAAACATAGTTGGGGAGCCCAAATCACTCATTTCTCACAAAAGAAACAAAAATGCTTGCATTAAACTGAAATAAATATCTACCGCCTTACCGCAAAAGATTTAAACACGCTTTAAACACTGTTTAGCCGTACAATTTGTACTGTTAAACATTGTCTAAAGCCTGCGTAAAACTTTTGTGGCAAGACGGTTATTTATAAGTTGTCACTTCCTCCTAGAAATTGAGCTAGCGAAACAATTCAAATGAAATATACACTTTTCTTGCCTTTTTTTTCGGGAAATTGATAATTGATAATGAAAAGAATATAATTACCTATATCAGCTAAGTAAGTCTAGCTGAAGACGATTTTAGTTGTTATAAAATTTGGGTTCTGCCTCTTAGGACAACTTTTGGAAGAATGCTTAACCCGGGAAAAAAGAGATGATTTTTTTTCGGGAAGTACGAGAGATTAAGTGACATTGTGGTTAACATTTTACTAGGTTTTGCTTACACACGTTAAGGCCCCTGTAGCCCGGGAGCCCCGTATTATTGACACGGCTGATACTGCGGTAGCTACGCCCCTACACATAGTATGTGAAACGAATTGTCGATGGGACCTTAAAGTTCTCGAATGTAGACAATGTATTGGCAAGTGTAGCGAAGGTCTTCACGTGAATCTAAGATCTGGTCGTGACGTCCGGAACACGTTGGATGCCAGCGCTTCGATTCCTTCCATCACAGCTCTTTGGGTTAGCAAGTTGAAGAGGCCTTAGGTAGGGCACACAATTCGTACAAGTAGAACTGATGTCCAATGTTTTTCAAAGTTCTCGAGTGAAGACAAGATCAAGAAACTAACTTACATAGGTAGAATGTATAGACTGTGGGTCTCTAATATTATAACGTCGCTTTCATTGTCATCATTGTCATTTTCTGAAATCAGGGCAATATAATAAGTACAGCCACCCGACACATTCGAACTCACTTTTATTTAGATATGCCAATACCTACTATCCCTTTTTCATAAACTTCGAACAGTTTAAGACTACGGAAACTCTCGCGATTTACCCAAATATCATCTTTTAATTTTCAATTTTAACTCATCATAATGGTTCATCCGGTATGTCTAGCATGTGTGTGACGCATACCTACATTACGTGGTAAGTAAATGTATAGCCAATCATACCCGGGCAAAGCCGGGACGGGCAGCTAGTCTTTTAATATTGCACGTCCGTTAAGGTCCACTATCGGAACTATTTTATTTATTACTAAGAACATTGTACATAGGGTGGATTGCACCGAGGGCTCCGTTTTTGTTACGGTTAAAATTAACTTTAACAATTACAATTACAGTTACCATTAAATTTTACAACCTATTGTTGCACCATTATGCATTGTCATACGGTTAGCGTGGGTTAGCGTTAAAAGAGTGACCAGTGCAAAAGTCTCTTTTTTTCCTGATTGATATACATGGGGATTTTTTTTGTAATAGCAACACCTTAATCTAACTGTCATTTTATAAAATTGTCGTTGTCAAATTATCTACGTCAAAATTTTTGCTACAATCGTAAACATTCAAACATTAATTTTAAATAAATAAAAGCTATTTAACGCTCGTTTATTTACGACACGTTAGTTTGTCTTTCTGTTCGCCGCATTTCCTAAAATGGAAAACTCCGAGGACTTTAAAACAAGCTTTTTACAAAACTTTGATAGCAAGTAAGTAACTATCCTTTTTAAAATAACACGCTCACAAATAATGCTAATATTATTACCATCACTACACAATACAAGCAATAAATGTAATTATTAACTATATTTTAGTTGCTAGGTACTTTAGTCTGCACAAAAAAGTTATAAATTCTGCCTAAGTCTCGAAATAACATGTGTATAGCTATGAACATTTCCTACGATACGTATCTAATAATCGAAAATATTATACTCTATAAAATTTAACTTGATCTCTGCGACAGTGACATATTGACATATTTAGAGTTGAGATAGTGGTGAAAATGTTGTAATGAAATCGAATGAGTAGTTGAAGGTGAGAAATTGGATTTCATTTACTTACTATTATTTAAGATCAAGTATGTACACATGTAAATAATGTTATGATATTAATTATATACTCATAATAATGTAACGATAGTATTTATCGACGTTTTTCACTATTGTCGATGCTAATGTAACATATAATTGGGTTTAATTTAATTACACATGTAAAAAATGTTATTATATTAAAATATACAATAAAATTAATGATAAATCAAGTTTTATTTAAAATATCGTCACTATAAACTATCGATATTTTAATTAAAACTCTATCTAAAACTCTGTGGTCACGATCATTCGTCGCCCATCACTAATCGGCATGTCCATAAAGTATGACATTGACAGGTACTGTCTGTACTATTAAGAAATTCAGGACTTCATAGGCGTAATTTTTCTGACAGCTGTCGCAGAGATCAAGTTAAATTTTATAGAGTATAAGTATTATTTTTAAACACTGTTTTCAGGGAAAGGAGCATGAATTTCACGAAAAAAGAAGTAAGTACTCTGCAAAAACTTGTGGACAAATATAAGCATATTTTGATATGCAAGAAAACGGACGCAACAAGCAGTAAGCAAAAAGAACAAGCTTGGAACAACATCCATATGGAATTTAATTCAATGGGTCAAATACCCAGGTCGGTCAAACAACTGAAATATAAATTTGAAAACATGAAATGTCATGCAAAAAAGGTAAATTACTTACTACATTAAAACACTTTGTAATTTTTAACATAAATGTTCATATGAAGTGATTATACTCTTTATTTGTTGAACAAACTACCTACACTATTGTGGAATTTGCTAGCCAATTTTGGTGTGTTGATTGTACTGAAAATTTGCAGGAGGCAACAAAGGAACGTCAAGAAATGATAAGAACAGGAGGAGGAAAACCACCATTACCTCCTCCGGGATCTGAAGATGCCACTGACTGGCTAAGATCTGTGATGTCAGCATCGATAGATGGAAATGCATCAATTTATGATGACGATGTGATAAATTTTACTCCAAATGAAGTTTCCGTAAGTTATCATTGATTTAGTTAGGACACTGGCTCCGTGGGTAGTCCTACGTCCTACAGTGGACTATTAAAATAATTATATGGAATTGCATCTTTTGTATAATCGGTAATTGTTTGTTTGTTTCAGATTCATCATACTGAAAAAATAGATAAGATTGATGACCAAGTGTTAAGCCCAATACAAAAGGTAGTTATCAAATTTTCGAAATTAAATTAACTTAAGTTGTTTTTATTGTTATTTTTATATTACTAATATATGTATAAATTTTTATTTTTCAGGAGCCAAAGTTGCAAAATCCAGGAAAATTTGATGATGCAGATATCATGGATACATCGGTTATGGAAACACAGGTCTTTAAAAACTATATATTATGTACTTAATATACATTCATTTATTTATTATTAGTATTAGAGCTTACATTAGCAGTTTTTTAAGGTACATCGGTACATTATGACTTACTAGCTGCGTTTCATGCAATATCTTGATAAATTTTTAGGCTTATGTGTTTTCTGATAAATAAGCATTATTATTGCACAGTTTGATCTCAAGCTGTTCAGTAGTTTTTGCGTGAAAGAGTAACAATGAAACATCCATACATACTCACAAACTTCCGCATTTATTATAGGTTTTTTAGTAGGATTTATTGGCGAAAAGCTTATTGGTGTAAAAGTACATATTTTTCACTAAACATTCTCATGTTAGTTTTAGTAATTTTAAAGTAATACAGACAGACCAAATAATTTGTATTTTAATGCCTTGCCATTTGATGATATAAACATATTGGTATAATATAATATTGGTTGTTTGCAGAATGCCGAACCAGCATTTGATTGTAGTACGCCACATTCATCTTTAAAGAGACCCATGGCTGGAGCTCTTAAAAGTAAGTACCTAGCTTTGTAAAATTATAATAACTTGATCCTATACTATAATAGTACTTCATCACTAACCTGACATAAATAGTTTAGTTGATTTTATTAAAAAATAAATAACTAATAAGGAGCAGAAATTATCAAGAGTAAATGTTTTTATTTTCTTTCCAGAGCAAATCGTTAAAAAAAGAGCAGGCGACAATTTAGTCAAAACAGCCCTGAGAGAAAAAAAATTATGTGTTCTCCAAGACCTTAACAAATTGGAAATGCAAAAAATAACTCAACGGATGGACCAAGAAAAGGAGCTTCATCTACTAAGCATCGAGCACCAAAGAGAGCTTCATCTACAAACAATGAAGTACAACGAGGAGAAGCATAGGTTAATGTTAATAAAACTTCAATTGGAGGTTGAAATTTTGAAAACTAAAGTTCACAAAAATAGTGATTAAGTTGTAATATCCCGAGATCCGCACGAACATCACACTCATAGCGTACATGGTTCAAACCACTTTTCTACATAATTATATGTATATCAATAGATTTGTATAAAACAAATGAAGCATATCACGTTTTCCTATAAATTAATAAAACATAATATTGAATTTCAAATACTTGCTGCCACATTTCGCAAGGCAACCCTGTTTAAATTATTTTCCTATTCATATAACTACATAAAAAAATGGTTTGAGCCGTGTATGCTATGAGCAGAATGTTCTTTGCAGTGGGATCTCGGATCTCATCCGAACGGATTGTAAGTTTTTTGTTAGAAATTTGAATTAGTTGGAAATGTTTTTAGCTGTTTCACAGCAATCAGTTCAGCTTTGTTTATTGCTTTATTATTAAACCTTATTTTAGCTCACCAGGTAAACTAAGGGTTTTTTTTTCTTTATATAATAATACTAGTTTTTACCCGCATGATATTTTGATTTTTGACGTAATATCATTATAATTTATAGCCTATGTGTTATTCTGATATATAAGCTATATTATTGCAAAGTTTCATCTCAATCCGTTCAGTAGTTTTTGCGTGAAAGAGTAACAAACATCCATACATCTATCCATCCATCTTCACAAACTTTCGCTTTTATAATATTAGTAGGATTCTAAATAATTGTACATTGTTTAATCTATAAATAAAATACCAAAATATAATGTCATGTCTTTTTATTATCCGTCAACCAGCCAAGTTTTGATTGACTAACCTTTGGAAATAGTTTTCAATTAACACAGCTCTAGTATGTTCATCATTATTATGAGAAGTCTGAGAGTGGGCAGGTAAATCTTCGTCAGCGGTATTTTCATTTTCATCATCAATGCACACAAATGGCATAGGGACTCTAGATTTATTGCAAATATTATGAAGCACTGCCATTGCCACAATAGCAGCCTGAGCTCTGACTGGGTTTGTGCGGAGTTTCCAGGATAATGAAGGAAATCGTTTTTTCCAGCTGCCAAATGTCCGTTCAACAACATTTCTTGTTCTAACATGACTCTCATTGTATAACTGCTCTGCTTCTGTACTGGGATTTCGCAAAGGAGTGAGCAAGTATGGTTTCACAGCATAACCTTTATCTCCAAGTAACCAGAAACCTTCAAACTGTCCATCTTCCAGACATCCTTTTATCACACTGCTATTAATATATGGCTATCATGGCAGCTTCCTGGCCACCGGGCCACAATATTATTTATATACATGTCAGCACTGCATATTACTTGCACATTCAGAGAAAAGATCTGTTTTCTGTTTCGGTAAGTCTCAGCATCTTCTCCACCTGGCGATTGGATTGGAATATGAGTGCAATCTATAGCTCCTGTTACTTTTGGGAATGCAGCTTTTTCATAAAATTTGTTTGCCGCTAAAGCCATAGCTTCAGTATTGTGAGGCATTGACACCCACTGTGATCTGAGACCAGCAATAGCTTTACTCACACGATGTATAACTCGACATACAGTGGACTTATGCACACCTGCAGCATCTCCAATGCAACGCTGGAAAGATCCACAAGCGTAAAACTCCAATGCCATAAGTATTTGTTGCTCTGGTGTAACTGCATGATTTCTGTCAACAAATTAAGCATTCTTTAAAATGGCTTCCATCTATGTAGTCCTACTTTTCAATTTTATTTTTCAATACTTTGCAACATGTGGAAATTACATGCGCTTTAACTGACATGTTATATTACCCTAAATGAGTGTGTTGTTTGTGGACATGTGTTCTAACGAAGTATTTTAATAATAAGGAACTGAATTGAAATAAAAGATATCAACAGACTAGTTTACAGACACAGTATGAACATACCTATTTTTGTGGTTAGATAGATACAGGTTACAAGATGATAATGTGCAACTATAGGTAGGTACTTACTTCATTGTTCTAGTTTTTAGCACATGACCTAATTGAGAAGCCAGTGCGTGAGCTAATGCTTTAGAAACTCGAAATCTATCCAAAAATTCTTTCTCATCCCACTTTCGAAATCGATCAATGCGAGGTCGGTAAACTTTTTTCTTTCTTTCTCGAAACTGGAATTCGTTGTTGGTTTCATTATCATCACTTGAAGAACTGGATTCCCATAAAATGTCGTGAACTAAAGACATAATTATCAACAATTATATCGCAAATGAAAATCAAAACACTTCTTCACACGAACTACAAAATGAAATGTTGACAGTGACATAAGAATTTACGCTAACTTTATCGTTAACCGCCCGAAATCGACAGGTTACTGTTATGGTTATTCGTGACGTCATTTTAACCATTGCTAAAATGGTGCAACGTATTTCTGAAGTAACCAGAGCTTTGACGACTGATTTGGGTTTGGTTATGGTTAAAGTAATTTGGTGCAATCCACCCTTAGTGTTGCAATAAATGATTTCTGATTTCTGAACGCGAAAACAGTGGTAGCCTCACACTCTTCTTAATTACTCTTACTCCTGGGCTATATAGTCTAGCCACCTAGCCTTTCCGAACTTATTTACTTTTTTTTTGTTAAAGTTATATATTCTCTCAGAATCCTTGTACGATACCTTCTTTAATTAATCGCGTATTCATTTAGGAATATTGAAAATGGTTTCTGTTTTTCATATCAGAGAGCAAATTTTAATCTAGGTCTCTTGTAGAGAATTTCTGAGACGATATTATTAAGTGTAGGTTTTAGCAGTGAGGTATTTAATTATGAAGACTGCTAATTAGTGATTTTATACTGATTATTATGTTTCAGAATACAAAATACGTAAATTTATCTTTTGAAATAGATGACGGAGAATAAGTTAATATTGTGTTTTTGTTTAAGGCCGCAGGAACTCGCTGGATGCAAACAAGTTCCAGTCGGGTTTTTTGGATATTAGGACTTTTTTCCATAGAAATAAGTTTATTACTGCTAGTAAACGTCCTACCATTGATAGTTAAGACGATGATTATGTATTTCGGTGGGATTTAAAAAGGGCTTAAACTGACGTCAATTCGAACAAATTTTTGTAAAAATAAATGACACATTTCCCTAGAAATTACGTTTATTTATTGCACATTCTTGCGTTAATGAAATTATCAAACTAGTAATTTTTCATTTTATTTTTATTTATTACTGAAATAAAAACAAGCTTAAAACTGAAAACTTTTTTGGAAATAACAAAAACAAAGATGATTGATAGCGAGATTAACTTTTTTGCATAACGTCATTACTTTGCGGTCGTCACAGGAAAAAACTCTAATATCGTATATCTGTCAAATATGAGTTAGACGTCCATTCGTTATCGGCAGGAAAATGCAAGTTTATTGTCTTTGTGACTCAGTTATAACAATAAAACAAAGTTACCGGTCCCTTGACGCACAGTAGAGCGCGTACCGTAAATTCCCTGCTCAATACATTACTCGTGAGGACCGGGTTAATTAACTCTTTAAAAGTCCTGTAAGGTTTTCAGTAATTTATCAAATGTTTTACTATGTCGACTTTGGTTGAAATCAGCTCTTCAAG
This sequence comes from Hypomecis punctinalis, assembly GCA_949316475.1. Lineage (NCBI taxonomy): Eukaryota > Metazoa > Arthropoda > Insecta > Lepidoptera > Geometridae > Hypomecis > Hypomecis punctinalis. Next base: position 2,167,521 of record OX438798.1, read on the forward strand.
AACGGGCAACTCCAGACATCGGAGATATCGCTCTGGGGCGGACTAATTTTGTTTTTGGGCAGAGCAAGGGATTTTTACTATTGAGCAGTAGGATGTCTAATTGTAATAATGAAGAATAATACAACAAGTATTGAAGTTGAATCACCGTGTTTTAATAGTCACAAAGCCAACCACGCCACAAATGCAGAGTTATTGGATTTGAGATAGATGGAGACTATAGTCCTTACGTTGAGTATTGGTTACATACATTTTTTGTCAAAAAAGGATGAAGGAAACGACAATCAGCAAAAAAAGGTAAAACGGTCAAGTCATTATCTCTAAGGACATGCCGATTGAGTTCATGAATAATATGGGAAGGCATGCGGAATGTAAGCTGAAGATCTACCTGAGTATGGTCAAATGAGGCTACACCCAATTCCTCGTTGATTTATGCCTTAAATCATTTCTGTCAATCTTTGCTTTTGATAGATAAACATCCTAAAATGCCAATGTATAAAATATCAAAAACAATAAAAACACAATCTACAAAGCATCAAACCCCCTCAAGGGACATAACCCTTCGATGTCTCACGAAAATCACAAGTAATATGGGAAGGTATGATGTTGTTAGCAAAATTTGATAGATCTACTTGAGTAGGGTCAAATCAGTCCACACCCCATTCCTCACTGATTTCTACCCAGTCTCTATTATTTTCTATCAATCTTTATTTTGAAAGATAAACATTCACAAACACGTTCAAGTCACCATCTCTAGGGAAATATTTCAGTGCTGACCGAACTCACGAGTAATATGGGAAGGTATGCGGGTATAGTGAGCCAAATTTGACAGATCTGCGTGAGTAGGGTCAAATCAGTCTACACCCCATTCCTCACTGATTTCTGCCCTGTATCACTTCTGTAAGGTCATGCCAAAAGCCAAATATATTTTAGGGTTCAACTCACTTGTGAGATAAGCCTCGGGACCCGCCTAACCTTTTCACGCTATGTCTATTCTGTGATGATATATGAGAGGCTCCCACAAACGATCGTGTTTTACCGATTTTTTTCCCGTTTCACCCCTCTATTTGTTTATACCTTATAGACTTGCTTGTGTGCGACGTTGATTTATTTTGAGTGCTCTTGAAATTCGGTGGCGGATTGAGGGCTGTAAAGAAACCGCTTTCTAAGAGGAAAGAGGTTAAATATTTGCTGAAATGTGTGTCAGTGGTGTTTAAGATTGTTGCTAAGGAGTTTTTGCGGAATTGTGGCTTTTGAAGATACACGTGTTTGTTGTTTGGGTTGTGGTTTGCTTGAACAGAAATAATTAGGTAATATTGAGTTCCAGCTTTATTTACCGACTTCAATAAATTATTTAGCGTCTGTGTGTATGTTTATTTATATTTTCGCCAATTGTGAACCGATTTAAAAAATATTTTTTAATTCGAAAGAGTGTACTTTTAAGGGACTACCCATTTAAATTTTATCGAAATCGTTTAAGCCGTTTTTGATAAATCAACAAAAATGTACATGGATGTCACATCGATTCGTGCAAATTATTCGAATTCTGAACACGGTGAAAGTCGGTGTTGCTTTTTTTTTACGAAAAATTACCTATCTAGTAAGTATATTTTAACAACAACAGTGAGCAGTGTTGAGATAAATATACAGATAGTCTTTGTAAAGCTAAACTGGCTTGAGCTCTATAAATGTTCTTTATCAGAAAATTCGAAATATCTATTCAGATTTCAATATAAAAAAATCTTGAAATTGAATTTTCTAATATTTTCATGAGTATTTTAGTAATTAATATAAAATCACTTAGTGAGTTTTATTTAAGTATATTTATAAAATTAATAAACACATTCTGCAAAAAATATCACTGTTATATTTTATTCTGACTTGAGCTCCATAGTGTTATTTTATTAGAAAATTCGAAATATTCAGGTTAGTCAATGGCAAACTTGAAATATATTTTTTTATCAAAATTTGCACAGGTATCTACGTACATTATTAGTAATCTTACGTTAGTTAGTAAGTACATTTTTTTAGAATCACAAACTTGTTCTCTTATTTTCTGCAATATTATTACCATGACTGAGGCTAATGGCTCAGCGATGTACTCAGTAAAACCTATCAAGAAAATAGTGTCTAGCATTAAGTGCAATTAGCTAAAACATCTGCCGAAATCCTTAGCAAAGGGTGGAATTAGTCGAGCAGGGCAACGCCAGACGTGATTAGGGCTATCTCCATTAACGCGTGGAAACCCTGAATCATCAGCTCCCTGAGTGTCTTAGTTACGCACCGCCTTAAGATAAAAGCTTATCGAGATTTATTGCCTCAAGAAAGTATTCATAATCATTTGGACCAAATGGACCCATAGAAAGATATATAGATATAACTCTTTATTGTGTGCACTAATACTAAAGTAGATACTTATCTTAAATTAGTGCCACAAATGGCGGCCTTATCGCTGACAGCGATTCCTACCATGCAACCACTGAACGGAAAGAGATCACAAACAAGAGTATAAATAGATAAAGAGTAGAAAGGTAACAGAGTAAATAGGTATTATATGAGTTTGTTTGTATGTTGGCGACTTTTTCTGGTGCAGTTCGTTGTACTGTACTGTACTGTACCAGCCTTTTTAATAGTCCACTGCAGGACGTAGGCCTACCCACGAAGGGTGTTCGTTGTTCGTTGTTTGTTGTAGTGCTGGGGCCGTATTTTGTAAGCGCTCTGACGTTCGGCTTCGCTTTTTCTCCTGCTCGCGCCAGTTACTCACGCCGCGAGAGCGAGCGGGAGGAAAAGCGAAGCCGAACGTCAGAGCGCTTACAAAATAAGGCCCCTGGTTTAAATATAGTTCTGAGTTTGAATTCTGTTCATGCAGATAATGGGGTAATTGATTGAAAAATTATGTTAAAATACGTTTTCCGTGTATTCGGTTTTTAGTAGTTATTTACGTGCGTGTTTTTAGCGGCTCTTTTGACATATCTAGTACTAGTTTTTACCCGCGGCTTCGCCCGCATGATGTTTTGATTTTTGACGCAATATCATTATAACTTATAGCCTGTGTGTTATTCTGATATATAAGCTATATTATTGCAAAGTTTCATCTCAATCAGTTCAGTTGTTTTTGCGTGAAAGAGTAACAAACATCCATCCATCCATCCATCCATCCTCACAAACTTTCGCGTTTATAATATTAGTAGGATTAGTATTATACTTGATGAGAAGAATTTTACCATGAAATATCGACTCAGCAAAACATATCAAGAAAATTAGTGGATTAGTTGATACATATGACAAAAATTCTCGGAAAAGGGTGGAATCAGTCGAGCGGGGCAGCGCCCGACGTGATTAAGACAATCCCTATTATCGCGTGGAAACCTGAATCATCACCTCTCTAAGAGTCTTAGTTACGCATCGACACAAAGCAAAAGCTTATGGAGGTCTATTGACTTAGCTAGGCCGTTTTATGACAGCTTTTGAGCGGCGGAGAAACGAAAGGTACACGAGCGTCTTCTTCGGCTTTTTGGCGAGCATGGTTATCTGAATTGGTCCAGAGTTACGAGAATGGTTAGTTGAATTGCCCTTGACAAGGTGTAGGTAACAATGTGTAATAATTCCATGATGGCGTAAGGGTAATATGAAACTCTACACATAATTTCTGTTAGGTAAATAAGTTCGTTCAGACCGGGTGGCTCGCCCTGGTGTCAGAGTCTTAAGCCATCTGAAGGCTTCTGACATGGTTAAGCGGTTAAAGCAACCAGAACCTACAAAGTGTCATTCGAGACACGGTAGCGCTGAGTTGTAATTTCTACCCACGGTCACCCACACGAAGACTGACTGTGCTTCGATGATTTCTGTTGAAACACAAAAAGCTATTTTGGTCACTTGCAAAATTTTCTAAATTAGATCTTAGCATAATGAATAATGTTTGTTGTTGAACCCCTGATATCACGTAGTCCTAAATTTTGTTCCATACACGTTAATCGTTAACGTTACACGTTAACGTTCTTGCTTTCTTGCTTTGTTCCGATCTATTAACATATCTCCTACAGCAGTTTACTGGTTTTATAGCTATTTGTACGGTCGCCGGCAACGAGTACGTGTTGAAGATACATTCTCTACTTGGTGCGTTACTAGTGCTGGCGTCCCTCAAGGTGGTGTTCTTTCTCCTCTTTTATTTGCTATCTTCATAAATTCTATTACCTCTCACATCACTTCTCTCTACCATCTCTATGCTGACGATCTGCAAGTTTACTCTCAAGCTTCAATTGATCGCTTAGACGAGGCTGTCACCGCAGTCAATGATGACCTATGCCGTATCGAATGTTGGAGTCGATCTTACGGGCTCACTATCAATCCCAGTAAGACTCAGGCCATCATCATCGGTAGCTCCAGGATGATTGCACGCATTGATCACACCTCTCTTAAGAAAGTTGTATTCAGCGGTATTACGATACCTTTTAGTACTGAGGTCAAAAATCTTGGTATCATTTTCGATAGCTCCTTTTCTTGGAATCCTCAAATTCAATCTGTTAAGCGTAAGCTGTACGCTTCTTCTGCGTCATTAAGAAGAATCCGCAATTTCCTTCCCACTGCCACCAAGGCTGCGTTAGCACAATCTCTTCTTCTACCTATTTTGGACTACGCCGACGCCTGCTATCTCGACTTATCCCAGGAGCAATTTGTCAAGCTCGAGCGCCTTTAAAATCTTTGCATACGATTTATCTTCGGTCTTCGGAAATATGATCACATTACTCAATTCCGTAACAAGCTTAAGTGGCTCCCTATCCGTCTTCGCCGTGATACCCATATTCTTTCTCTTCTCTACAACGTTCTCTTTAAGCCTTCTTCTCCTTCGTATTTAAGCTCACGCTTCACTTTTCTCTGTGACACTCACTCTGTCAATCTTAGGTCATCTAGCAATCTTCTTCTATCAACTCCATCTCACAATACTGTCTTTTACGATTCTTCTTTCTGTGTCCGGGCTGTGGCTCTCTGGAATGACCTTCCGGTGACCATCAGGCGTGCGCAGAGCGTTGAATCTTTCAAGACTCAAGTCAAGGAACACTATCTTGCTAAGCAGTTTTAAAAACTGATATTACTTATCGCTTACGTTTTAACTATCTGTATTTATTTATGTATGTAAGTAGGTTTATTTTTATTGTATGTATTATAAGAAGTATTTGTGTATGCCTATTATTATGTAGTGTATTTTATTGTTTTTGGATATTTATAGCTTTACTTTATTCATTTATGTTTACACCACCGTCCACGTCAATCACATGTTTCCACACAGTAGAGGTTGTCTGGAAGAAATCGCTTTTAGCGATAAGACCGCCTTTTGTACCATTCTTCTGTCGTTATTTATTTTTCTGTAATGTTTTACTACTTGTGGTGTCAATAAAGTGTTTTTGTATTGTATTGTATTGTTAATCTTTACTTTAATTATATTTCGCTGCATGCATGTTCTACAAATATTAAAATGGTGACGACTCTGATGACCCTCGTATAAAATCTATAAATATAAGAAACAACATTAAATCCCACTATGACATGGAGATATTTGTATCTGGAATATCAAATAACAAAAATAATATTGCACAAAACCTATACAAGGACTGCAATTCTTCGAATATTGAATAATCCATAGTTATTTGATTTTGTCTATAAATTTTATTGTCTTTGTGAGTGTCTCATATACGTACTTAGTAAGAACGAGTACGTGTCGTGAATGCAGCAATTAGCAGAAATGTGTAGTAAAAAGTATTAGGCATGAAGCTAATGATGGAAATTTATTTGTCAAAACTTAAGAAACATTTCAAATAACTATAACTATTAAAATTAAACTTACTTGAATTAAAAAACTCATACTAAAAAAACTTATACTAAAATAAGAATAAAACTAATCTAAAAGACCTGCGGCAGAGGGTAACGTGGCCAGAACGCTGGCGGCGTTGCCTCGCTGAATAGAAATATTAATTTTTTGGCCAAAGTAGATGCCAGCATTCTGGTCACGTGTCACCTCTACCAGACGCCTAGCAAGGTCCTTAGGCATGATGATTAAAAAAATATAAATACTCCGTAAGATAGATTATCAACAAATATTAGACACGTATTTTTCTTTTGTCAATCAAACACAAGTTGATGAAGTTAGAGCCCGTTAAAGTTCCACGTGACGTCACAAGTCACATGCAAATGTAGAACTTCTGAAAGAGAAGTAACCTCACGTGCCCGCAGTCCCGAACTTATAGAAGGTTTATCTTTGTGACTTATTGTTTGATTGACAAAAGAAATAATACGTGTCCTATATTTTTGATAGTCTTAACTTACGAACTAATTATGATAATGATGTTTTACCCTATTGTCATCGTTGTAGATTCAGCCACAGGAGGTTCAAGCTTCATAATCCTTCCAATAATCCTCATTTCCAAAAAGAAGCAGCTTGCATTCAGTACGATCATCTGTTCACCTTGTGGGGGAACGTTCGCTGCGCTTGCTGGTACGTGGTACCCACTCCAAAACTTTTAGCCAAGTGTAGCCAAAAGAATAAAATAATAATTTTGAAATCCACTGATTATTTTTGAACTTAAAGCCGAGTTTAATCAATAGCTTTAAACATAACAAAAAAAAATACAAAGTCGGTTTATTTATTTTGTTAATTTCGATGTTACAAGTATGTATGGATAATTGATAACAAGATTCATATTTGGAGCTGTTTTTTATTTATTTTTAGTCTAATTTTTAGAGAGTTGTCATACCCAATTTTTACTCATCCTTCGATATTTCCTTTTGAAAAATCATTTTTCAAGAACACTGCTAAAGTTCCTGAATAAAGAAAACACATGATTTTAGCTTGCAAAATAATATTAATCACATCATAAGCGTATAAACGAAAAACAATGTCCAGCAATCGAAAGCCCAATTCTTATAAATTGAGTCCAGTCATCCACCCTTTCGAAGAAAAAGGTCGTGGTTGACTTGCACTTTCATTTAAACCTCTAGCCAAGCAATTATAATCTTTATACCGTTTACGATAAACCCTAGATTAAAAACATAATGACTTACTGCACCGAGAGGAAAATTTATTTCAACGGGATTTATTCCTTTGTAATAAAACTGATGATTATGCTAAAATTAGGGGGAAAAGACGCCATAATTCTTTTGGGTCTCTCATAATATTTTATGGCGGTCGGCGGTCTAATGAGAATTGCGGAAACTGGATGCAAACAGATAAAAAAACGTCTGTCAAAGAAATGTTTTACTTGGAAACGTCTCGAACCCGAAACGCAAGACTTCAGTTATTTTTACGGTTTTTTGAGGTTCAAAGATATTCGCGGAAAATAATTTGTTTTTACCCATTTTTAGGGTTCCGTACCTCAAACGGAAAAAACGGAACCATTACAGGATCACTTTGTTGTCCGTCTGTCCGTCTGTGTGTATGTCAAGACTCTTTATCTCGGGAACGCGTAAAGATATCGAGTTGAAATTTAAACTGTATACGTATATGTATAGTCTCTTGTAGTTGTGTAAAAGAAAAACTTCTCAGTTATCGTTTAAAGAAGTTAGAGCCGTTTATGTCGTAAAAAACCGCATATTTCGCACTCACAAAAATCAAAACCTACAGGGTACTTCCCGTTGACATAGAACTATGAAATTTGGCGAGAAGCATTGTCTCGGAGTACTCATATAGGAATAAAACTAAAAACTGTACATATTTATTTAAATCAGGTAAGGTATCATATAAAAGAACTTCAATAGCACATGCTAAAACAGGTTTTTAATTATTTTATTATAACAACGTGTTTCTACGGAAACCTCGATGTGCGAGCCTGACTCGCACTTGTCCGGTTTTTCATGAAATAGAATGACGAGGCAGATTAATCGAAATATTGATATTGATGCCTGAATAGGTACATTAATGTTTACTAGTTTAGTAGACACTACTGCTGTTAAATACCTCACTTACTATTTTTGATAATAATTAGTAGATTTTAATTTGAGTTTGAATGTCTGTTATTACACCGGCCTTTTTTTGCTGCCCGGCTAGGATGCGCATAACGTAATATTTCTTTCGGCGTGTCAGAACGAGACATAGTTATAGCGAAGTATAATTATATCTGTCACTAATCACACGTCGAAAATACTTCTTTTCATGGCTGTTCGTGGTCACATGCTTGGCCTACTGGACGTGGATAGAAATCTATTAAAGACTATTTATTTGAATAGATGTCCCTACTTAGATGGTAATAAGTAATGGCATCTATTAAATATTGTGTACTGTCTGTTAAAATTTGACCAAGATATAAGGTTATCGCGTATTTACACAAATGAGCACTGTATTTATTTGGTAGAACACTAGAATGGACAAGCATACGAATGCAGGATGAGAGTTACAAATCCAATTAGATTTATTTATAACAACCAATAACTGTATGCCCACTTTGTGTACTTTGGCAGAAGAAATATTGTCAATCCAAGAATACAGAAAATGTATTTCCCGTAGTAAACTCAGATAGGTACACAAAAACTATAAAAATAAGAAAACAATTACAAACATTCCTTAAGAAAACTGATCTCAGATTAGCATAGTTTGACAATCAGTGGAATGTGTTTGGGCCTGTTTTTCATTACCTTAAAGCCGAAAACATACTATCGGACGCGGCTGACGAACGCGACTGACAGCCGCGACATAGTGCACAGTCTTAAAACATCCGGTGTGCCAGATCGCTCTCAGACGTCCGTACGCTCAAGGTCGTCCGAAGGTGACGTCCGCGACTTGTCTGATAGTGTGCACGGTTCAGTGTACTTTCATAGTCTAGATACCTATCAGTAGCAGCTGTCAGTCGCGTCCGTAACCCGCGTCCGATAGAATGTTTCGAGATTAAGATTTAGGTCATGACTTGAATTTTTTTGTTTGTAGTGTTCGCATGTATATTAGACAAACTAAACTCTTTTGAAAATAATAATTTACTTGGTAAAAATGGTAAACATTTTTTGATTTTGTAAATTGAGACTAAACTTATTAACCTAACTAAAGTGTCTAACCTAATTTTATTATGTTCTAGAACTAGCTTTATCAGATATGTTCTAGAGCTCCAATTATATTTACTTACTCAAACCACTAAAAAAAACAGCAAACAAACAGTCAAACAGCATAAAAGCTATAGAACCAATTTAATATCAATAGAACCGTTTTAATTTTGAACGCCTTGCGAACCTCATAAACTAATTTAATTTTTGTCACTGGCCTTTCTGTGGAAATTATTTCATTAACGTAATTCTGAAAGCAAAATTTGGCAAGGAAAAGCTGCCTCGGGCGTGTTTGCAGCGCTTCGCCCGTTACAGATTCTCGACGAGCTTCATGCGTCTAATAAAATGACTAACTACTTATAGACCGGGAGGTAAGCGCAAAAAAATCCAACTACTTTCTAAACACTGAATTTTTGGTATTGCGTTGTCATGGTAGTGTACAACAATACCCCGGATTCAATCAGCTGGGATAAAGGCGTTTCGTGGGGATACCACTTTGATATTTTTTTTTAAATAAACGAGTACCTACGGCGTACGGGTAGAAAAATAACTAAAAAACCTGACAAGTGCAAGTCGGGCTCGCACATCGAGGGTTCCGTACAAATCCAGAAAATTTCACAAAATTGGGAAGTAGGTAAGTTATTAAAATCTCTATTCTATAACCATCGGCAATTATTTTTTTTTACTTTTCTCGTGTTATATCGAAAATTACACATTGATAAAATAATTAAAAACCTGTTTTAGGATGTGCTAATGAAGTTCTTTTATATGATACCTTACATGATACGATTTACTCACTTTAAATTTAGAACCCATATTTTGTGAATTTTGAGGCTCTATTTTTTGTGATTTAAATAAAAATGTACAGTTTTCAGATTTATTCCTATATGTGTACTTTGAAACAATGCTTCTCGTCAAAACAAGATTTTAATTATTATAACAATGAGTTTGTACGGAACCCTCGATGTGCGAGCATGACTCGTACTTGTCTGGTTTTTTTTTAAATTCAAACGGGTATCCCCACTAAACGCTAAGCATCCCAGCTGACTGAATCCGGGGTTTTGTTGAACAACATCATGACAACGTCATACCAAAAATTCAGCTTTTAGAAAGTAGTTCCATTTTTTTTGCGCTTACCTCCCGAGCTATTATTACATAACGCGATATGCAGGGACCTTTTCCCTAGAATCAGGTGGTATCTACATTTTATTAATCTTGGGAGCCCAACCTATAGACTTACCTAGCTTAATTTGAGGCCCACAACCTATTCCTATTGATAGATAATTCAATGTTTTTATATGAAATGTAATAAATATGCAAAAAGTACATGTACGAGTAGGTTCTTTAGGGTTAGTCTCGAATTGATGGTAAATTCTTACTTTGGTGATAATTAATTATTTATTATTTATCTTTGAACTTTTATTTTCATCATCACCTATCCCAATATTATTTTGTTTTGCAATGACACAACACCACTGTGCAGCAGTTTATTTTATTATGTTTTAAAAAGATTTTGGAGATTTTACTACAATTTCCTAAGGTATATCCATGCAAGAGCCTACTTCTATAAATTCTATATATTGAAGATAATGGATAGATTCGGATAGGATATATTCTTCTCCTTTATGTCAATTTAAATAAAAAATGTTGACACAGGTAAACTTAGGCAAGTAAACTTTAAAATTTAAGTTACCAATAGGTGCATGTCCGCTAGTATTTAAACAGTTGTTACTTAAAAAATGTGTGCCACCATTTTCCACATTTTGTGCAGTAAACTTTTACTTTACTTTATTTACTCTCTTTTTAGGGTTCCGTACCTCAAAAGGAAAAAACGGAACCCTTATAGGATCACTTTGTTGTCCGTCTGTCCGTCTGTCTGTCTGTGTGTATGTCAAGATTCAATATCTCGGGAACGCGTAAAGATATCGAGTTCAAATTTAAACTATATACGTAAACCCATGAATTCTTGCAGTTGTCTCAGTTACCGTATAAAAAAGTTAGAGCCGTTTATCTCGTAAAAAAACGCATATTTCAACGCTCACAAAAATCAAAACCTACAAGGTACTTCCCGTTGACATAGAACTATCAAATTTGGCGAAAAGCATTGTCTCAAATTACACATACATATAGGAATAAATCTAAAAACTGTACATTTTTATTTAAATCACATAAAAATAGGGTCTCAAAATTCGCAAAATATGGGTTCAAAATTCAAACTGAGTAAATCGTATCATGTAAGGTATCATATAAAATAACTTCATTAGCTCATGCTAAAACTGATTTTTAATTATTTTAACAATATGTTTGTACGGAACCCTCGATGTGCGAGCCTGACTAGCACTTGTCCGGTTTATTTTCTAAATAACTGCTGAATCATCATAATTATAAACCACTTTTACAATGGAGTAATCTTGGAATTCCTGTTACAAGTTTTGATACAAACTGACACCAAGACAGGTGAGATTAAGTAAAACTTGTAAAATACAAAGTTTGCCAGCAAAATGAGTATACTTTGAGTGCCATATAAGGGTCGTATGTTCAAAAGACGGCGGCAAGCAGCGCCCTGAGTAATTGCAGTAATTGTAAGAAGTAATTCAATACAGCGCTGCCTGGGGAACGTTTATACGCGTTTTGTACAGTGTGACCGTGATGAACGTCTATTAGGGGTGGAAGCTAATTGACATTATTATTATTTTTTTGCAAGCTTTTATTTAACTTGCATAAATAAATAAAATAAATAATAAATTTATTTGACTTTTCTTATGGCTATGTACAGAAATAGGTACAGTAATACAGTTTTATAGTATACTTATAACTAATTGTTAAAGTTATTATGCAACATACATTGAGTCCGTGGACTGTACATACTTGTGGGTGAACCCTAAATCCCACACTAGGAGAATTCCTGTGTAGTGGGATTTAGTGCCTTCCGCATAGGATGTATGTTTCCAATTGAGCTGAAATTTTGCACATATATGTATATTGCGTGACAATGCAATAATATGGTACCATGGAGCTGATCTGATGATGGAGTTGGAAGGTGGCCATAGGAACTCCTGTACTAAACAAGATAGACCCGTCGCGTTTGCGCTGGTCTTACTTGTCTTGGCTAGCACTCTCCTGCTACATGATACTCAGGAGCACAAAAGCTTGTATAATTTGTTAAATACATAAATTCCAAAGAACTCATTGGTACGGGACCGGGGATGAGTGCTTGTGATGAAACACTAATGAGAGAGTTTATTCTCCCTGCAGCTTCGAGGTGTAGTGTGTAATTTAACAAGTTTTTAAATGTTAAATAATTATTTTCCTAGTCTTATCGCGGTCGCACTGTATACAGTACAGTGTTGAGTGCTTGTAATGAAACACTCTAATGCGAGAGTTTATTCTTCCCCCAGCTCCGAGGTGTTGTATGTAATTTAACAAGATTTTACACATCACACTCACATGTTCACTGCGTAATGTGTGTAATTTGTTAAAATCAAGCTACCAGGAAAATTGAATCACCTAATAAAGTACTTGGTAAGACTTTTAGAGTAATGAAGTTAATGTTTGTATTTATTTAAAGGATTTAAGACAAGTTCTTGAGAGATTTTCACCCAGATTTTGCCAAACAAAAATTTTAGACGCTGAGATTGAAAGAGTCATAGTCATAGTGTTTTACTTAACAGGGCAATTGAAAATATTTCACATAATTTTCAATCTGAAATCATTATTAATTTTGCTGGAAAAAGTATGCCACGTACTCTTGAGCCAACTCTCTTACGAGAGCTCTTATACTAAAAGGAAAAAAGCGATATGTCAAATATTGTAGTATATCGCTATAGCGCACGCTTAATCCAAGACTTAATTTATTAGTCACTTAGTAGGCAAAACTTAATAAATTATGTATGAATAAATTGTGTACTGCATAAATGTCAGTGAATAGAGCACCTAGTTTCGGGATTTGACGGATGGTCGATTAGGCCGTAAATTCCTAGAACGGAGATCGTGTACTTGCAAGCGCAGCGTAGGACGACCATGCATGGACAAGGTGGAACGATGATATAATCAAGACCGCAGGATTGCGCTGGATGCAAGCCGCTTCCAACTGTACGTTAATCAGTGGAAGTCCTAATGATGAAGATGAAACTAAGTCATCGTTCCATTTATCGTCCAATTCAGACTATTGGCCCAATGACCATAGATATGTATCAGATGTGATACACCACGAACAACATATCTCAGGAGCAATATTTGCATAAGTGCACTGAAGCAACAGCTCGGTATCATCATGATTTCATCACTGAGTAGATAATGAACAGAAAAACAGCTTCAATATTGATTAAATGCAAAAATAAGAGCAATAAAATAATAATTTTGAAATCATAGCTCTGATAATTAACATTTTTTTAACCATTTTAGTTTCGTGGCCACAGGATTTAAATAACATAATAAATATAGCTGCATTGCGGTATCACTTTTTGTCTCGCCTTTTTCTTTCTAGCCAACCTTGAACCAAATCAGTCAGTTAAAATTTGTATCTATTGTTAGAAGGAGGAGAGAAATAAAATTATGTAATTGGAATAAACATAGTATAGAGGTTATGGAACTGACTGTCGGTTTTCCTGTTTCCTGAGATATAAAATCTTAAGTTAGTCTTAGTGAATCTTCTAGGTCTGAGTGCTTCATTTTAGACTATAACATCGTTTACTGACAGGCGAGTTGGTGGCCAAGTGCGGACTTTTTTTGCGATAAAAACCAACTAAGTAGGTTTAAGCGCTGCTTCTCTTACCATATCTTATTCTTCGTCTCAGCTTCAAACTCCTCAAAGTAGCGACTGCCAGTTTCCAAGGCGAGGGCAAACAAATATGAACATGGCAACCGCCGCCCGGACGCAAATTGCTACTCAGTTTAAATGGCAGATAGCGGCCAATTTGTTGATAGAATACCTTTGTTCACGATATTCGTCAACATTGGAAGGTGAATAATATATTTATAAAGCTTTATTTGTAAACTTATTTCAGGTTTATTAACATTACAGTCAAAGGGCGTATTTTTTGAGTTCTGAGTGGATGAGTGCAATACTTCTACTAATTTCAGTTTCATACAAAAGTCATTAGCGTATATACTAGGTAATTTTTTCTACAACTATTTTGAATAGGTAGGTTTTCTTGTAAAATGCATCGGATAGAAGTTATATTAAAAAATCTGATTTGAGGCGCCATTTTTACGCCGATTTTGGCGCCTCAAACGGAAAAAAACGGAACCCTTATAGGATCACTTTGTTGTCCGTCTGTCCGTCTGTGTGTATGTCAAGACTCTTTATCTCGGGAACGCGTAAAGATATCGAGTTGAAATTTAAACTGTATACGTATAACTATGGTTTATTGCAGTTGAGAAAACAAAAAACTACTCATTTATCGTATAAAAAAGTTAGAGCCGTTTATGTCGGAAAAAACCGCATATTTCGACACTCACAGAAATCAAAACCTACAGGGTACTTTGTACCGTTGACATAGAACTATGAAATTTGGCAAGAAATATTGTCTCAGAGTACTCATATAGGAATAAATCTGAAAACTGTACATTTTTATTTAAATAAAAAAAAATAGGGCCTGAAAATTCTCAAAATATGGATTCAAAGTGAGTAAATCGTATCATGTATCGTATCAATATAGAAGAGCTTTATTAGCACATGCTAAAACAGGTTTTTAATTATTTTAACAATGTGTAATTTTCGATGCATGACGAGAAAAGTGAAAAAATAAATCTTTTTTTTGTCGATGGTTATATAGTACCTATAGAGATTTTAACAACTTATTTCCCAATTTTCTGGATTTGTACGGAACCCTCGATGCGCGAGCCTGACTTGCACTTGTCCGGTTTTTTTCAATATGGCGGCGCGAGCGGTAAAGATACGAGGCGTCAAACTTGGTGTTCGGTAAGAGCATGTCAAAATCTATAAAATTTCCAGTTTTCACAACTCCCGGAAAACATTTCAAGTAAAAATATCCAATGATTGAACTAAGGTGGATTGACGATATAATAAAATTCGCAGGAATGCACAGAATTTGGGCCGTCTCCAACCGGCCTTTTTAGAAATACATAAAGGAGGCCTACGTCTACCAGTGAACGTCCTACGGCTAACGGATAGATAGATGAATGGATAGCAAAAGTCACAAAATGAGTACACCCATTTTTGGTAGCTATTTGGTACAAAATGGACTTAAATATAAATCGAACGCAGCGTTAATTTCACGACTCATTTTTCCGCAACTCAAAAATACGCAAGTTTTGCCTCGTCCTAAATCTACACGCTCCTCTTAGCACGATTGCTTTAGCTCGTAACAGAAATAATATTGCAATCTTTTATCTACGTGCATATCATCAGCAAGCCTTAAATATAGGCCAGATCATACAAATCGGCGGTGAAGTTAGCTACAAGCTGCGCAATATCCAATCATCGCGCAGCTTTATTCAGTCGGGATTGGATATTGCGCATCCATCAACACATCCACAATTGTCAATACGTTCGACTACACGTACCTAAATAAATAAAAATTTCAATATAGGTATATCTCGAATCTTTTTCGAAATAAAGCTATTTATTACGTTTAATGAATGAGCGTGCAGTTTTGGTCTAAAATATCGCTACGCATCGGTATTCATTGATACGTGCCCTAACCAGCGGCGAATTAAAAATTGAAATTTGAATAAAATATATCGTTTTATTGCTACACGCGAGGTAAAAATGTCGGTTTAATTTTTCCCCTCGCGTTTTCCACTCGACGTGATCTGCCCTTGATAGCTCTCAGCAGGGGCCATTTACACTGCACGATGGAAGGGAATCTTTTGTTTTAGCATAAAACATTTTAATTAAACAGTTTATTTACTTAACATTCATGTTAAGTAAATAAACTATTTAGGTTACGTGTCTAGGTAAGTATCCATTTGAGAAGCTTCAGGCCAAGCAGTCTCTACTTCAAGCAACTTTTGTTCCTATTTTCGCTCTTGTGGATACTTAGCTGTTGACTTTGTCGGGCAGTTTGAGTAATCAGATCATTTATTGTACAGTTCATTTCATTTCCATCTAAAGTCAAAATGTTACAGATTTACTATTGTATTTTAAATATTGCATTTTATTCGTAAATAAGTTTAACTGTGGGCCGTATGGAAATTTTATATTTTACACGAGTCGGGATTGAACAATTTTGAATTTCGCCTAGCTATTTTAGGTAAAAAAAATTTACAGGGTTATTTCTAATCAATTTATCCTTTCAGGGGCTTATTCTGTACATCAAAACTAACAACTTTTGTTTAACGACTTTTATTAATTCTTAAAAAAAGTTGTTGTCCCATAGAAAAATATTGTTCACTCTCGACAAAATGTATGGAACAGCTGATTTTTTTTGAGTTTTGACAAAAGTCGCAGTACTTGTTAGTTTTGATGTAGATACAGAATAAGCCTCTGAAAGGATGCTAATTGATAAGCCCCTGAAAGGATGCATCTACCATGTTAAGATTTTTATTTATTAAATTATACAGATGAGTGGAAAGATGGTTGAAGTGTCTGCTAGCGGATCTGGTTCTGTGAGTTAAGATGGGACAGACATTTTTTGTCTTCTACTGACCTTGTCGGGTCATATGGCAGCTGTTTATGTTTCCGCATAACGATATGAAAAAATATTAAATGCCTAACAGTCAATACATTAGCGTTCTTGAACAGAGTGTTTGTAGGATATCAAATGTAATTTTTTCATCATTACTTTCAGAATGGCTCTTTGAGCTCTCTCTAGCCTTATGAGTGTTTCTGCACAGGCACCTCCCCAAACAGTATCATAGAATGTCAGAATGGATTGAGCCAGCGAGAAGTAGACTAGTTTAAGAGTACTGAGACCCACAGAAGATCTAAGCTTCTTGAAAACATATATGAGGAGTCTAGCTCGTGACGATAGGTTTTTTATTTGGGGTTGCCAATTGAGGAGACAGTCTATTTGTACTCCGAGATATCTGATATTATCTGTTATCTGCTTGAGGTAAAACTTCACGTATGGGCGGTGATTAAAAATGAGTCTGGGCTTGGTTGCAGATTTGATCTGAGAGAGAAGGTGATATAATTGGTTTTAGGTATGTTCAATGTAAGAAGGTTCGAAGAGAGCCAATTCATGATGATGTTGAAGATACGATCAATGTTTATAAGTTTCAGGTATAATAAAGATATTTTGAAATTGAAATTGAATTGAGTCTAATTGTGCAGTTAGAATCAATCGCATCGCTCCATATAAGCGAGAAAGGTTGAAGAACACTTGTTTTCCACGCAAATACGCACGGTTCGGAATAATAATCAGCTCCACTGTTTGTATTCGGCAAAGAACGCGATATAGCTCTCTGTTTGCCCCAACTTTCGCAACTTCATGGAGGTAGAGTCAATAAAGTGCCTCGACATGAGACGCTTGCTGATTAAAGGGAACAACTTTGGCTTTTGTAACTTTGAAAAATTGGAACTCGTTTTGTTTAAATTGCCGGGTATGTGGAATTACAGTAATATACTCGTACCTCGGCATACAGAAATTTGAACTGCAAAGACTTTCAACATTCAGAGATGTTTGAATAACTTATACTTACATTGAGATCATCGGCTTCGGCCGTTTAGGAAACCGGGGCTAGGAAACTGGTTTCCTAAATGGTATTTTTTATACTTTCAGGAAACTGGTTTCCTAATAAGATTTTTTTAATACTTCTACGTCACTGGTTTCCAAGGAGTACTATGTTTATGTTATTTTAACCCCTTAGAAACTATGCAATAACTGGATTACAATCTGCAAAAAAAAACAAAATCCTTTGATTATACAGGGTTATTTCTAATCAATTAGCATCCTTCTAGGGGCTTATTCTGTATATCAAAACTATCAACTTTTGTACTACGACTTTTGTCAAAACTCATCATAATCTGTCAAAATTTGTAAGGATAAGGATAATATATGGCCCATTTTTTTGGGCCGTTTTGCATAACTAATTCAGTATCTAGACAGATAGATAATCAAAGACAAAATCATACATACATGCTGCTTCATACATGTTGCTGGCAACTACTACGACTTCCGAATAGGAAGAGGTTCTATGTTCGTCTGTAAGATTTTTTTGTGTATATTCATTTATATTTTCACCAATTGTGAATCGATAAAAAAAAAAATCTTTAATAATTCAAAACTGTATACTCTTGAATTTAAATCCCATTTCAATTCTATCGAAATCGGCTCAACCGTTTTTGAAATATATACCTAAACAATAATGTAAAATTTACTTCATGGATTACACGTCGATTAATGCAAAAAATTCGAATACTGTACACGGTTGAAGTCGGCTAGATATGCCATTTTGGCGAATAATAATTATAAATTTGCAATTTCGTAACAAAATGTTTTAAATTAATTACTGAACACAATTGTATTAAAATGTTTTTGCTCAATTTCTTATATATATTTTAACCAGACCTTGTAATTAACTTAACTTTGTTGTAACTTTTTACTTGTACTTTATTATTTTTCAAATTAGTTTACTGCTGAACACAAACTTACCCACAAAAGGCGTCATATTCACTTAGCTGACCCTGTGCGTATTTGAAATAGGTACCTACTCTTCCCTTGTTAGAATGATTTACAGCTTATGTACAATTTTTCATTTTACTGCTAATATATCACACCGTTTCATAAAAAGCACCACGTGTACGAAAAATATGATGACAAATAAACTATTAGAGCCCCGTCAAAAATATTACATCCCACCTGAGGAAGGTTAAATCTAGGAACATCGGAAGATAGAAATGGCACTTAAAATATGCTTCTGTAATTTCATCGTCGTAATAGTCACTAGGAAGTCTCATTTTTGATACCAATGAATTTTCGAAAAAATAGGTGGAAGCGACTTGCATCCAGCAATGCTGTCTTGTCCACCGTTTAGGTAAAATGGAAATCATAAGGCTTACCCATTCTATACAAAACTGTTAAAACATTTTTTTCAATCGACCTTTAAACTGTCCTTTTAAAAGACAGAAACACTACTCACTAGGTCACCGAAAACTCTTTTGTCATACAGAATAAAATATTACTGAAAAGATTATAATAAGAACATTGTTACTAGAAAGCCTACATAACATGCACATCGGGCACAATCCATTAAAAGTGACGTTTCCTCACAACAAAACTGACAGCTGACAGATTTTATGTACCGCACCATTAATTCTAACTGATTATGAGCCTTTCTGAAGCTTTTAAGCCCATGTTTTGGCTTAGACTTTTACCGGTTTATTAATAAACACGTGAACGATTACCAAGGAAACTGGATACAAAATGAGAGTCGCACAACGAGCAATGGAGCGTGCGATGCTAAGCATCACGTTACGTGACCGAATTCGAAATACGGAGATCCGTAGGAGGTCTAAGGTGGCAGATATCGGATCCCGTGTAATCATTCTCAAGCGGCGTTGGGCTGGACATTTAGCTAGATGTGATGATGGCACGTGGAGCAGGGGCTTTATTTTGTAAGCGCTCTGACGTTCGGCTTCGCTTTTCCTCCCGCTCGCTCTCGCGGCGTGAGTAACTGGCGCGAGCAGGAGAAAAAGCGAAACCGAACGTCAGAGCGCTTACAAAATAAGGCCTCAGGTCTCTGACTGAATGGTGGCCCCGTGACAGGAAGTGCAGTGCCGGTAGACCCATACAACGGTGGCGTGACGATATCCAAAAGTTTTGCGGCAACACCTATATGAGACTAGCACTGGACAGGGACAATTGGCGTAAGGAGAAGAAGGCTTATGGGGCCTACAATGGGCCAAAATAATCCGATGATGATGATTAATAACACAGAATAGGCCCTATTACACAGAGCACAGAAGGAGCCTCTTCATACAAACCTAGACTTAAAAATGTGAAAAATACAATTTGTACCATAGACAACTTTTGAGTGAACTCGCCACTTGAAATAGGGATTTCAAAATACATGATGTCAAGAATCGATTCCTAAATTGATTCGAGTCTAGGATGACGTCATGTCTTATCACATGATAAGTTCGACTGGCTGAAATTTCGATTAATCTATTCACATCTTGACTCTTTTTAATAGGTGGACTTATGTAATTATAATTACGGTTTTATCGTTCATTCCAGAAGTAATAAACAAAAGTCAATAACACTATTAAATAACAGCTGGCAGCCTTAAGTACCGCTAAATTCGATCTTTTCTCTTCCAGAAATTAAAAAATACCATTATTTGATTCGTAAACCTAAAAAAAACATACAGACGAACATAGAACCTCTTCCTTTTTTTAAATCGGTTAAAAATGTTGTTATTTTTTTTAACACGTGATGCTGCTCCATATTGTTAAATCGATCTAAAACTAGTAGTTCGACCCACATTGACCTTGCGACCTTATTCCTTTACATGGCCGGCCACCCGGGTCAAAATCAATTTTGACCTTAAAGTTAATCGATTTGACGAGTCAATATTCGATCACATACATCCGACATTCCTAACTGACCATAGAGAAATTTTGCACTCTGTTTACATTGTCAAATGATTTCATTTTCAATATTTTGCTTTTGCTTGTAAATCATAAACAGAAAGATATTTATTACTTACCAGTGGTATGCGATAATGCCTTTCGTTATTTCTTTTGAAATCGAGTAATTTCGGCAAGACGGAATGACGCACTTCACCATATTTACCTCGTTGCTTTGAGACGCGACCGCAACGCCAGTCTAATGAAGACTAGTTACTGGATTGGTGGATTTTTGTTTGATTGGTTGATATTGGTCGGCGACATTTCATTTTGTACGATTAGGTGTCTTCTTGAAGGTCGCTGATTAATAAACGCAGAGTTAAGTGATTTAAATTTGAAAACGTCTAATTCGTATGAAAATGTCTTAACTTTTATGGACATTTAATCTCTTTACATTACACGGCAACGGCCATTGTAAGGAGGACTTATTCGATTTTATAGAATAAAACCTCTTTGCAATGTCCGTAATAGGTCATGATAATCGAGTTGGCCATAGTCTTATGTTTTTTACGTGTTATTTACATTCTCTGTTTTATTACGGATTGTGTGCAATTCTATGAAAATTCGTGGGTACATTCTAATTTGTTATATTTTATTATGGACAATATCGAGTTGCCTAGTGTAACCGCCGTTATGTATGTATATATACACATAACGTCTGTTCCATGTACCTATGCTATATTTTGACTATACACCTTATAGATTATTAACTAAAATTTTCTGTCTCTCTCAGACTTTGTAAATTTGTTGTATTCACTGTCCTTTTCATGCTAATGCGGGTTTGGAAATATTTATTGTTCTTAAAAAAAATTGAGTCGTGAGAAGTTCTAGGAAGAATACCACGACAGGTTGCTGCTCAGTATTTATTGGAGAATCTATAGCACTAAAGAATAAAGTTCAAAATTGCCATTCTCTGACACAGGTCAATCGCAAATTATTGGAAACCTTACATTTTCAAGTGCCTGAAGTACGGGGGTCTCAAAAATTCTTTAGAACATGTTAGCAGGTCATATTTTTCCCTTTTTATTTCCTGCGTTAACAGAAATATTGTTTTGAGTAAAAATCGAACACTGAAGACAGGGTTGTCACTGTCTCAGATGTACTTAATTATATTTAATTTCAATGAGATGTATTAAATAAGTAAAGAAGTAAATTTTGAATATGAGAAATTTACGATTCGGGCATCATTGTTTTCTGTTGTTTTACATACATTCGACATTAGGTCATTTTACTTATTCCTATACTATTTTTGTATTAAAGTAATTAAAAATATTAATATTAATGTCTGAACTTTATATGATAACGATAATAAAAATAGTTTCATTCGTTATATACCATTATAATCTTGGTTATGTTATTTTATGTCACGTAAAAATCATCGGACACTACAATTACAATCTTACGTATTATTCTAGATACGAGTATGTAAATTATACTATTTTCTAATAACATTTTGAAAATTTATAAGAAAACGAAAGTATGTATAAATTGAGAACCTCTCTTCTTTTGGTAGTTGGGCAAAAATATAAATGTGTTAACCCTAGTTGTCCTTTATGCAATCCATATTGACTGCCATAAAAAAACTTGAGTGGCAACTGTCGCGTAGAGACAGTATAAACTTAGACAGTAAGACAACTAGGTATGTTAATAGGGCATTAAATTTTATGGCGAAAATGATTTTCAATTAATGAAATAATGATAATTTATGGTTACTTATGTGTTGATTGATAGAAGTTTGAAATAGTTTTACGAAATAAATGAAGTATTCACAGGTATGACGGCAGACTGTAATGTAAAATAAACCTTATAGCTATATAAAATCAAATCACTTACTAATATAGGTACTGAAATACAAATAGAGTACTATGTCTAGATAGTCTTCACATATTAGGTTTGTTTCTGTCGAAGACTCTATATTTGTAGCAAGTTGACTTACTGGAAATAGAAATAATTTATAGCGTCAGAAATTTTCACAAAAACTAAAGTGATTTCGAGTGTTTCAATTTTTTCGTCCGTTTTGTACAAACTCATAAATATTTTTATAATTGATTTCTCAAGTATTTGACAGGCGTGGAATTCGTCGAGATTACAATTATTTTGTATGGGAAAAGCTAGGATTTTGGAGGCAGTCCGGGTTAGACCGCGGTAAACGATACTCGTTTTGAAAATAGTTCAGGTGTTAAATTATAACGCGTGTGAAAATTTGGAAATTAGAGCTCGCTCGCTTTGCTCATTTCCCAAGTGTATAAGTGAGAGCCTTCGTCGATTAAGGCTTATTATAGTGTTTGTGTTGTGAAAGTGATATATCATAAATCTCTTTGAGACCTTTGGCGATGACTTTCAAGGATACATCTTTGCAGTACCTAATAGCTAGCTTGAACAAATCAGATATTTGCTGATGTTATATTTCACCTAAATATTGTAATCAATTTATTGCAATTTCTTGCTGTTCTCTCGTACCAAAGATAAAGTTTTGCGTTACCTCAGGTCTCAAAAGGATTTATTACTAATTAATATTATTTCAAGGTATTTATTTTCAGGTTTATTTTCCAGAGTGTTTAACTTTCAGATAGCGGTACTTACTATAAGTACGATACTTTAGTCTCCATTTATTTTCCATCATCTTATCAGATGATGTCCTTTCTTTCAGAAGCAGTGCGCCTACTACGTTGGTTTTGGGCCATCTAAGGGTAGACTATTTATTAGTTTTCCTTACGTTAGGACTCATGTGATGTATGTGTGGAAAGGCTGAGTGGATGAGTGCTACTAAACATTTAATATCAGTTTTCATGTAGCTAGGTTGTGTTTTTTTATAGTTCCGGTACAAATAAAATAATAACATATTCGAATGAAACTTTTGATAACCTAATGACCTTCTACATCAGCTGATTTATCCTCATGATATTTGTATATGTGAAACACATTGTGCGGCACATAATATTATTGTATTATTGTGCTGTTATAAAAATATAACAGCATGTACATCACTCCATAAGGAGGCCAAACATCTATGCAAGGAGATCAGACATCTACCTAAGGAGTTCCGAGTTCGTCTCTATTGAACGAGACTCAACAGATTAATGCATTCTCACTGCAAGTTCGTGTTTCACGGATGCAGTACGAGAATTTCATATTGTGAAATATCATCATCATCATCGTCTTCACTCTATCATATTGTTTCATATTGTGAAACATACAACATAATATGTATTGACAAAGGTATCTGGCTATCGAAGGTTTTCATCATAAACTAACACAAAACGGACAAAATCTTATTGGAATTAGGTCTCTTTTCCCCAAATGAAAACTTAATATGAAAAATCATTTTCTTACACACTTGCACACTATTTGACACTTATGAGAGACTCGGCAAAGGACAGCTGCCGGACTCTTCGTGACGAGCGCTTTGGACCCCGTTTCTCACAGCAGGGTGAAGCCGGCCGCACCAGGAGGGGGGGCATTACACAGGACATCCGGCCGAAATAGTGGCCTGCTAGCGGTTGCTATC
This sequence comes from Hypomecis punctinalis, assembly GCA_949316475.1. Lineage (NCBI taxonomy): Eukaryota > Metazoa > Arthropoda > Insecta > Lepidoptera > Geometridae > Hypomecis > Hypomecis punctinalis. The sequence goes on from OX438798.1 coordinate 2,191,583, forward strand.
TCGCAACTGGATGTCCGAACATGCACTAGGTACACACACCACACGACCGTGATATTCCTGTAGGGATCTTTCGAGTCATAAGGAATCTCTTGGTCACAAAACTAGCTTAGGGAACCAAATAATAACAAACTTTGAGAACCTTAGGTTCTAACCTTATTAAAGGAGTGTTTGGATGAATGACTGGATTAAGAGATGAATGAATGATGATCAGTAAGAGATAAGAAGGTTTGAATATTTAGTGTCTTTAGTGGCGTGGTTAGGGCTAAACCTGACGGATTTGTTGGCAACGCTTTGGAGTGGGGTGAAGGCTGGCAGGGAGCCCCACATTCTGATTCGCTTAGGCTTTCAATTTACAGATCTTAAAGATCTAAACTCCATATCCCATACCTGTTTTCCTTCCAGAGGATGGTGTTAGCAGCGATGCAGTTTGGAGCAGATCAGAGGAGCAGATAATATTATTCCTACTGCACTAATGTCATTAATCAGTATTTCTTTTAGCATAAAGTTGGCCACGAAGAGAGAAGAAGGACAGACTGCGGATCACCGATCGCTGTAGCTGTAAGGAGTCGCAGATAGCCGGAATCAAGCTAAGTTGCATGCTTTTATTTAACTCTACTTTCTTTATTTCATATTGTCACAGGCATCGTAATAATTTATCGTATTCAAATTTAATTAATTTCATTTTATTATGTGTTTTATGTGCTGAGCGAATGTATTTCTTTTGTTATTCTGAAACTACATCTTATTTGAATCGTATTGAACTTAATTTTATTTTGTTTTGTTCTCATTTTTAGAATTTTTCTTTCGTATCTATTTATGATACAAAGAACTGGCAACACCTATTATATTCTGGTTATTTATAGATTTATATAGGCTAGTTTGAAACTAATTTAGGTTCACTATTTATCCTAATTTTATTATCTAAACACAACGTAAACTTTACACAACGTATAAGGGTCCATTTGAGTTTAATATTTTCTAGACGATCACATTATAAACTAGACGATCACGTTTATTTTGGCCAAATAATTAAATAAATAATAAATAAATAGGAATAGCTTTACACTAGCGAGTACCAACACTCAGTGCAATTATGACGTCAGTATTAGGTACTTATATTCCTGGGGTTTTATTTTATCTCAGGAGGTATGAAAAGTAGAGTATGCACCACTAGAACAAAGTATGTCTTCATCTTTGCCGACTTGAACCCCTCGCTTCACTCAGGACTTTAAATAATGAACTTGGCACACCCTCGCTATGTTCGGGAGTTAACTATAGAGTCCCTCGCTACGCTCAGTGTCCAGTATGTCGCCTGTGACGTAAGACACTACTTGGTTCTCTTAGTACATAAATAGTCTTGTAAATTGTAATTTGCCAATAAATAAGTATGAAGTATGAAGTACATAATCTACTATTTTATATATTACTGACTATTTGAATATAAATCACTTTTTAGACGAATCAAAGGACAAATACAAAGGGTTTCTGGTAATTACATAAAACCACTTCAAAGTGAATTGAATAATTTAAAATAACAAAACAAATAACTCTTTATTGTACACACTAAATAAAACTTACAATAAATACAACAGCACTAGCGGTAGTGCAACACTAGCGGCCTTATCGCTGGAAGCGGAAATACTGAGTCACTTCCTTCGCGCATGCTTAACATAGACTGAGACGAAATAGTAGATAGTGAAGTTAAATAGCCAATGTTTATATCAAATTGTCATAATTCTAAGCATAGACTCCAGTGTAGTGCCTATTTCATCAACTGATATTCCGAGGCAGAAAGGGACACGTGCAAAAAATAAAGAGATCACTTGTATAAGAGCAGACGTGTGAAGGAATCGGGGTAGGTTGCCTTGGTTACCATATTTTGAAAAGTTCAATGGATTGAACAGCGAATATTAAGAAAAATCCCGCTCAATATGAATAGGTATGTATAATGTATAAATCATTCTGTACAAACATAGATGTAGTATGATTTTAATTTTTTCAGCTCCCCATCTCGTAAATAATATTTTTGCTCTTCGATATCTTAGTACAAAAGTAGTTACTGCTACTATCCGCTATATATTATCCCCTACAACATCACAAATGTACCTCTTTGTAATATTAGTCCATATAATTAAATCTAACTTCGATTGTTTTCAGCTAGATAGGACCTAACTCGATAAGAACCTATTTATAGAGTCTGGATCGCTGCCCGGTCTTGGCCCTGGCAGTGTTAATGGCTTGGCAAATAGCTGCCTATTGACGATAATTGCTATTAGGCACTGCTCGTAAATTAAAAGCAATGAAATACCCGCTTAATGGTAATGATAAGATCGGTCAGTGACGAATTGAGCCCAGATTTAAAATGAAAACTGGAGTTCTATTTTTTAACACACTAAAAAGAAAGAGAACTGGGTTTCTATTTCTGAGCCGATGACTTAGAAGTACTAGTGCGTGTAGAGTTTTTGTAACAACAGATAAGTCTTTACAATTTTACAATGAATCATTTCAATCTAATAAATTTCCATTTATAAAAATACCGCGTCAAAATAAGTCCATTCGTTTATGACTAATTGGTACGTATACCTCCATATAAACAGAATATTAGCATATATAGCATTTTTAGCAGAATTGAAAATTTGATACTTGGTTGACTTGTAGATTGCATTTTTTTTGTGTGATATCGGTAAATAAAGCTTCTGTCTTTAAATTCGATGTGATTCAACTTTAATTACTAGTTAATTTTGTGAGTTCACCAAACATACTCGGGGGCGAAGTTAGGTTAGCTTTCAAGAAAATTTAAGGTGGATTGAATATTAGCGTGCAAATTTTATTTTATTTTAGTTATGTAATAAACTATTCGTTGTGAGTTAAAAAAGCTCATTTAGCGACCACGAATAGATAATGTTAATGAGGTATATACACCTAAATACTAAAATATTATCCAGTTTTTGAACAAGATCCACTAGCTAATTAAACCGGACAAGTGCAAGTCAGGCTCGCATCGAGGGTTCCGTACAAATCCAGAAAATTTCACAAAATTGGGAAGTAAGTTGTTAAAATATTTATACTATATCAAAAAAGTTTTTTTTTTCACTTTTCTCGTCGTACATCGAAAATTACACATTGTTAAAATAATAAAAAAACCTGTTTTAGCATGTGCTAATAAAGTACTTTTCTATGATACCTTACATTATACAATTGTTGGGTTTTGGGCAAAAATTGCATATTTTAAATAATGTGCGGTTTTTGAACGGACACGATAGTTCGAGGGTGGTAGTCAACCACAGACTTTTAAAAAGTAAATGCAACAGGAAACGAGCTGTGGTTGGCTATTGCAGAGGAAGTCGTAAAAATAATAAATAAATTTACTAAGAATCATGGTCTGGGACTGACACGAGGTTTTGAAGACCATTCTGGTCGAGCCGTCGGAGCGAAGAACAAGTCTAGATAAGCTTAAGGAACAATGTATTGGAAGAAATAAATCTACAAAGAGTTGTTGAAATAATGGTGTTTCTACTGCATCGAGTCCTCGGTTGTCCTCACTCAATTTACTCACTTTGAATATTGAACCCATATTTTGTGAACTTTGAGGCCCTATTTTTTTGTGATTTAAATAAAAATGTACAGTTTTCAGATTTATTCCTATATGTGTACTCTAAGACAATACTTTTCGCCAAATTTCAAAGTTGTGTGTCAACGGGAAGTACCCTGTAGGTTTTGATTTTTGTGAGTGTCAAAATATGCGGTTTTTACGACATAAACGGCTCTAACTTTTTTAAACGATAACTGAGAAGTTTTTTTTCATACAACTGCAAGAAACCATAGATACACGTATACAGTTTAAATTTCAACTCGATATCTTTACGCGTTCCCGAGATAAAGAGTCTTGAGATACACACAGACGGACAACAAAGTGATCCTAAAAGGGTTCTGTTTTTTTCCGCTTGAGGTACGGAACCCTAAAAACTAAGGTGAAAATCAGTTGATGCACGGAAAGTACTACCACTAATTTGGTTTTTAGGTGTATGTAACTCGTAAAAACTACCTATGCATGGTCGCTAAATTAATTTTCGTAGACTTAAAATGAGTAGTTGGTAAAAAGCAGACGTCAACGTCGCCGTTTCTTACCATCAAGTGAGTTGGTGGTGAAGCGCGGACATATTTCGGTTAAAAAAATAGTTTTCTGTAAAGTCGGTTTACGGACGACATAACAAAACATTGATGAAATGATTACACCGAACGCTCAAGCCAATCATGCCTTTCACTCGCTCTTGTAGTGAGCGTAACGGGATAAAAAGTCATCCTTTTAGTGCGTGCAGCCAGCGTTTAGCGTTCAAAAAACAAAAAAAAAAATTAATTTCGCGCGCTGAACGAGGCGATAGGCCTTAACAAACTAAAACACAGGGCCCGCAGCCAGAATTGTCTCCCGTAGACGGGCCTCATTACAAGGGCAGGAAAGGCAAGATTTCCCACTGGGCCCCGCCAATTATCCCGCGCGTTTTTCGTCACAAATTGACTGCTCTGAGTTCGACCCTGCTCTTAATTAACCAGCCCTCAATGTACGCCGTTCAGTGATCTTGTTTTGTAATTATTTTTGAGAATTTTGCAAGGGTTAGACATTTTCGCGGTCTAAAACACACTGAAAAGATATAGATATAATACGCTAGGCTATAGGCCGCGTCACAAAAGTTGGCGAAAATGAAGTTAGCTACAAGCTGCGCAATATTCAATCAACTTTTGTTAAATTTGTGTGAACTTTGAATTTGTGTGAACTTTGAATTTGTGTGAACTTTGAATTTGTGTGAACTTTGAATTTGTGTGAACTTTGAATTTGTGTGAACTTTGAATTTGTGTGAGCTTCAGTCAGGATTGGATATTGCGCAGCTTGTAGCTAACTTCATTTCCGCCAACTTGTGTGATGCAGCCTATACTGCTGCTTTGTTAAAATCTATTTATTTATTCAGATAATTAGACACGAGTAATTTATCTAAATAGCGTTTGCAATGCCATTGTTTTATATTTTTATCGTGATAGTTTTTGTGGCTTGCTTTTGTAGTAGCAGCAATTGTCAATTTGCTTAGTTAGGGGTCAGAAATCATGTGTAAAATGTTCCGTAATCTATTAGTATTTTTTTAAACATTTGAACCTGTACAGCTACACGAACAACTAGCATATAATATATTATGTCGTAAGCATTCTACTTATACAAACACAACAAACGTTGCAAAAATAAATACGTTGCGGGCCACGAAGAAAAAGCTTTTAGTTTCGTATAGCTGGCGGGCCTTAGATTGCAAACCAATGATTTAAGACAATAAATTAGACTCTGTCTTCTGGATCCGACAGGGTCTGGCGAACCTTGAATTTTTCCCACCATTCCATTACATCCACAGAATATTTACATAGTAAGTAAACTTTCAAGTATGTGAAGCCTCCATATTTCAAAACCTTCTCTGACGAGGCAAAATCATATTAAATCCGCAATTTCGACCTCCAAAATTAGGCAAGCAAGCATATTCAGGCTCCGCTAGCTAGATTGAAGCCACTCGAAAATCTGGAGGCCCTCATGCCCGAAAAATACTTGAGAATAACCGAAAGTATACGAACTAGTTTTGCCTCGTGGTTTAACCCTCGAACAATTCCACTAGATGTTGTTTAACTATGTGTATGTGTAGTTTGAGTGGGTGTTTCTTTGCGGTCACCAAAGTTAAGTAATGTTTGGATGTAGAACGTGGATGAAAAGGGTTTGAACATTTTTGTATGGAAAGCTGGCATATCCAGCCACCTGCTGCTATTGTGTTTTTTTATAAGTTTCCACGTACAAAAAAGTTTATAGATATGGGTACAATACTTTTAAAATACATGCATAGCCAGAAAACAATCTTCTTTCTCTTTTCTGTGATTTCAATAATATTAAATAATATTTTTAGCATCTCTTTGTGTAGATTTTTAAGTAGCAATCTTTGTACAAGTATCCAACTCGTTTCAATCTTCATCTCATCCCAACTCGAAATAAGAACAAACAAACAAACACTCTATTGATATAAATAATAATTTGGATTTGTATTTTTACCCTTTTTCTGAGCTCTCCAATTCTCACTTGCCCGTAACTGAATTGTGAGTGTTATTTTAAGAGGGTCTGTGTTTAAATGAATTCATTTTTGGAAAGTTGGAATATTCTGATAAAATACATCACTTTGTTAGTCGAACTCTTTCATGGAAAGTGAATGAACAAAGCTGCTTTATGTAAGCTGTGCTTTGTGAAATTACTTTTTACACTTTTAAAGTGACCTTCAACCTCTTTTATAGGTTAAATCATACACGTAAAGCGCATGTAAAGTTAGCTACAAGCTGCGCGAAGTACAATCAACGCGCAGCTTTATGTGAGCTTCAGCTAGGATTGGTTATTGCGCAACTTGTAGCTAACTTCACATCCGCTAACTTGTCATCATCATCTTGCCCTTGTTTTGAATTTTGAATAGTAATTCAAGTTGCTTACAAAATAGATTATGTAAAATCTGTAACCGTTTCAAAGTTAACATGCGTACACCTCAGCGTGATTGTGAAATTCTATTTGTAAAAATCTTTTGGGTACCCAAGATACAGGCTTAGCCTAGTTTGGGGCCCACTGTTTTCCGGTAGGTACTGAAACACTAATTAAGATCGTTCATCTATTGTGAAAGGGTAAACAAACCACGTCGCCACAAGCGCATAGCCGATCTGTCAAGATTGGTTTCACTTTTAGCCGCGAATCTTATTGTTTTCACTGATAACGTTGTAATATAAAAATATCGGTGGTAGGTATTTTGTACTAATGGATGCATTAATATTATATTGGTATCAGGGTCTGTTCTGTGTGGCTAACTTGGTGATTCGATGACAAATAGTGAATAATGGTTTGTTTGCCATCCTTTTGGTATACATAGGTTTTATGTATGTTAGGTAATCAGATTTATTTACTGATTTACATATTTTGTATTTTTTTATCCTACTAGGTGGGGTAGGCACAGCACGTTTCCTTTCGCCACTTCACTCTATCATACGTCATCTCCATCATCAACTCCTTTCTCTCGCATGTCATCTCTCACACAATTCATCCACACTTTTTTTGGTCTTCCCATCCCGCTTTTGCCACTTACCATCATATTAAGAGATCTTTTTGTGACATCCGCTGACTTGTATTATTCAGATTATAACTAAAATACGTACAAAAACTGACCCATCATCTTCATTATCAGTCGTATGATTTTTACTGTTAATAATTATTAGATTTTACTGTACAAAGAGAGTTGGTACATGGTTAAATCTAAGCTAAGCTATTCAGTCGATGCATTGCGTGAAAGCCACAAGCAGACCGGCGACCCGCTAGCAGCACCCGATCACGAGTATGACACATGTGCCAGCCATCGCTCTCCTCGACCATATTTGAGGGAAGAGAACGACCCGACACATGATGCCGCCGCAAGAAGTTGCCTTCGATGGCGAGCATGAATGCTTGGAGCATGCACGCAATGCTTACACTTTTTGAGGTCCTATGGCAGCTGTCCTTCTCCTGGCCCAGAGCCTCCACCACCGCTTAGTTCGCGTTAATGCAATTACTCGTTGATTTCAGCCAAATGCCGCTCGGGCTTTTGTAGTTGAGATTTCCACTTTAAACACCAGAGCAATTCGTCGAAGTCGTGAGCCGAATCTTACAGGGTTTTTCAGTAGATAAACTGTGCAAATTGCCACTACAAATCCCTGAACAGGTTATCGAATTAAGCAGGGTATTGTGGCCCTCATATCGCTTTAATACCCAGCGTTTCAGTCTACGTCCCTCCAAATTTATCTGTTTTAAACGATATAAATAATTACAACCACTGGTTAGTTAAGTTCATCAGAAGCAAGTGCGACACTTAATAAAAAAAAAAGTTCAGCCAACATCGATCGCAAGAAGAATTCAAAGAGGTATTAAAGGAAGTAACAAAATGCTGGACGTCCGTCTCATAATACACTAATTTAGGCACCGGTTAATATACTCTCTATTTCCGGTCGGCGAAACCAGAAGTGAATAGCTTTTGTAGATTAGGTGTAAAACAAAAAATAGGTTAAGTTATGTTAGGACATGACAAACAACGCACGAGCCGAGCGAGCCAAAAGCGAGCGTCCAAAATTATTGCTAAAAATTAAATAGCACCATTCAAAAGACGTCTACTAAACATTTTTTGGTCCATTGTTTCAAGTTGGTTTCTAAATTTTAGCCACAAAATAAATATTTTTATTTGGAATTATCAAATAACTCTTTGCTTTAATTCTCCAGCCTCGAACCTCAAAAATCTCAGCAGAACCAACGCTCTATAACCAGATTAGAGTATCTTGGCTCGACTTTAACCCCAGCTTAAATAAATTCGGCTATAAAATAATATTTCTCAGGCGGCGACCTCCACAACTCACAATAAACTTTAATTTGATAATCATTTAGCGTTTAGACAACGGGGTTTCACTTAGGCCAGAGAGATAATAAACAAAAATATAAACAGTAAATTTTACGGCGAAAATCAAGTGATAATTTGTTTAGCTTTGTTCTTATTTTGGAGTGATGGATGGAAGGGCAACGTTTTGCGTTAAGTAAAAACATAGCGCCTATTAAATAAGTATCTAGTAAATTTTTACTCGGCCATGCAGCTAGGGTACAACTCACTAGAAGTGAGGAGGATGGGAGACCAACTCATTATTTGTTGCAAGGTGCTCAGAGGGTCTGTGGACAGCATAGAGCTGCATGACTTGCTGTGTGCTCTATTCGTGCCCGATGAGCCGGGTGTGCCAGTGAACAGGCGTGGCCGGTTGCCGGACCTGCTCCACGTAGAGCCATGTCGTACCGTGGCACGTTCCGTGTCTCCGGTAATACGAATGCGCAGAAACCTCAATACACTCCTGGCCGTCAACACTGAATGTGATATAATGTTTGACAATTGGAATATTTTATTATCTTTTTTTTTGACATACAGTGAAAATTTGACCGATCAATGGGACAGATGCCGTAGAGTAGACGGCACAATTGAAATTGATGAAATTGTTTGACATATTGTATTGACATTTTTAATTTGAAATTTTTAATTTTGATTTTTTTTCATATTTTAATGACATGGTATTGTAATAGTAGGTAATAATTGTAATCTTTTTAATTTAATTCTTGAATACTATTTCTTGATTTTGTGAGATGTATGTAAATGGAATTATTCGTTTATATCTCAATAAACAATTAAACCTTAAACATCCTTGCAAAAAATGTTTTATTATTATATACTACGGGACTAATCGCGCACTAAAATTACAAGATAAATAAATACCTCCTCATCCCGACGTTTCGGCCGAGTTGCATCGACCGTGGTCACGGGTAGACTGGAATGTGGAACAGCTGGTACCGCCAATTTAATTTGAACTTGAAAAATTGTCACTACGACACGACACTGACGGTATCTAACAATGGCCTTCTACCTACACTGCGCAATTTACCTTTGTTGACAACAGGATTCCACGACGCCGATAACTTAAATCCATCCTCCCGGTTGAAATTTTTATGTTTTTTGATTTCCACTGCTTCACGAACGTATATAATAATAATGTGCTCAAATCGCGAAAGTTTAAAAAGTGCCGGTTTACTTTATTCCAGCACTGGTATTGATTTCTAGACTGGAATAGTGTGTACCGGTTCATAACGGTTGTTTTACTTAAAGTTAAGTTAAGAACCAAAGTTACCGACATACCCCAGAGGATTGACAAGTTGACATGGCAGTGGACAGGGCACATAGCGCGAAGGACTGATGACCAATGGGGTCGAAAAGTTGTCGAGTAGAGATCACGTACCGGCAAACGCAGCGTAGGACGTCCACCTCAAAAGATGGACGGATGTCCTCATTAAAACCGCAAAACCGCGCTGGATGAAAGCCGCTTCCAAACGGTCTTATTGGAGTTCCATAGAGGAGGCCTATGTCCAGCAATTGACGTTCTATGGCTGATGGATGGAAAATAAACAATTCGCACTCACGATAACTAAAATAGGCATATTGAAAAGAAAATTGACCCAAAATTTATAAATTCGCCAAAAAAGCCACGTACCGAAAAATATATTATGATGACAATAATGAAAACGACCGACGGTCTAACTCTTGGACATTGGCCAGGTATTTGAAACAAGTCTATTAGATTTCTATGCTTCAAATAAATCTAGTATTTTTAGAGATTTTGTTGCTATTTCTTCACAATTTTAGAAAAGCTTAAGCTTTTCTCTTAACTCACTTAAGTGAGTGAATTATTTTTTATTGTTCAGTCCAAAACTCAAAAACTATGTACCTACATCTTGGTTATGAACAAAATATAGGGTAACTAGTGTAAGACTAAATCCGATCGTCCACCGCCAGCTAAAGCTTAGGGAACTAAGCTAAGTGAACTAAGCTAAGCAAAACTAGGAAATAAGTTGTCCGTCCACCAAAAAATATAAGCTAAAACTATGTTAATGAGAGTTGCAGACCAACAGCTAAGCTAAGTTAGTTCGGGGTTAGCTCGCATAGCTGAAACAGTTTTCCATAAATCTGTGCAGACTGCGAGCTATGCACGATCTATGAAAAACTGCACCAGCTATGCGAGCTAAGCTAAACTAACTTAGCTTAGCCCTTGATCTGCAACCGGCATAATGATGCTCAGTACAGTCCTACACAACTAAGTTGGTTCGACTTAGCTGGGATATTTTACGTAGCTTAGCTGGCATAGTTTGCGTTGGACGCACATGTGTGAAAAACTGGCTCAACTATGCAAGCTAGGCTAAACTAACTTAATTCAGTTGGCGGTGAGCGATCGGCTTAAATCTTCTCTATCTTTTCGAGAGAAAACTAAGCAATGTGATAACGTAGCTTTTTGACCCATTGTTGCGCTAAAGCCGCTCTGCTTTCTTGCCTTGTCGGTTTATTGAATGATATTTTACTGTGTAAAATGGTTGTTTAAACTACTACGCTTTTTGATACTATAGTAGAGATAAGAGTATTCAAAGTCATTAAGTAAATCTCCTATTACATAATAAAATTTAATAACGATTACTTTAATGTCCTCGTCTATTAGAGCAAATACCTACTATTCTAGTAACTTTATAGAAATGAAATGTGTATAATATTCTCGTGTACAGGGTTATTTCTAATCAGTTAGCATCCTTCTAGGGGCTTATTCTGTACATCACAACTAACAACTTTTGTTCTACGACTTTCGTCAAAACTCAAAAAGAAATTTGTTGTTCCATAGAAAAATATAGTTCACCCGCGACAAAATGTATGGAACAGCTGATTTTTTTTAGAGTTTTGACAAAAGTCGTAGAACAAAAGTTGATAGTTTTGATATACAGAATAAGCCCTTAGAAGGATGCTAATTGGTTAGAAATAACCCTGTATTGTAAGCACCCAAATGTCTATGAGGGATTTGAGGGATTAGGTCATCTATTTATCGTCTTTTTATCTGACTTTATATTAGCTTCAAATATAACAAAAATGCATTTAAAAAATGCTTATGACTATAATTTCATTTCTGAAATTTTATTGTGACGATTTTGCTTAGATAAATTTACTTTTTAATAGGATTTAAAATGAAATTTACTAGGAGCTGCTGATGGTGTATTGCCCATACGCAGTGCGGTGGGAGAGGGCTGCTGGTGTGTCATTGCCACTTGTCTTTTTGTTTGACTTAGGAAAATACTTAAATACCATCACTGGAGAGTACAGTGGTTATAGGAGTACGGGTCAACCCTAGTCGGCGGTATACCCACTAAATAGCGTGACAGCAATTTTTCCCCTTTTTTGAGGGAAAAATTGCAGGGGACAGAAAATTCTACTAATACTATTCTAATATAACGAGTACCAAGTTTCGTCGGGATTTATGAAAAATGCGATTGGTAGAAGAAAATTCGTAGTCGTCGTGCTAAAACGGAGATGTCGCTTACTTCGTTGTCTCGATTAATTAATAAAATAAGACATGATACTTTTTTAGAACATCTAAGGTCAATTAACTACAACATAATACATAGGCTAAAACAACAAACTACTACTACATGAAAAGCAATTGGATCATCCATATACTCTTGAAGGTCTAAAGATAATTCCAATGCTCAATGCCCACTGCCAGATGGCAGCGTGTCCAGCGTGCTGGCAGCATTGCCACGCTGAATGGCAATGCTTGTATGTTGAGCTAAATAAACACCAGCATTTTGTTCACGCGTCACATCCACCAGACGCTTAGAAAGACTTTTGTAAACAAGATGAGCTCCCGGTCTCCACTGTCCCAATGTCTCAACTCCAAACGGCAGGTTAAAGCATTTTAAATAATGAAAATCCAGGCTCCAAGTGCAGCCCACACTCAGCTGCGGTTCAGTCGGAGTGGGCTGATAAAAAGCCGACAGCCATTACCCGCCACTACGCGAACAATATACCCTAAGAAACCTCAGCGTTTATAAATAAGTATTAAACGTCTGCTTACCGCTAAGCCTTGCAAAGAATATTTGGTTGAAACAACTGAGTGCAAGCAGAAGATTAAGTACCTATTTGTTAATTCATATGTTACTAAAATAAATATTTTCACGAGTTAACTGATTTATTTATTAATTCAGAATTTAAAAGCTCTGCTACTGTCGGTGGCAACTTTCACTTTTCTACCAGAGTCTTCACGTCCCGGTACGCCTTGGCATCTACTTTTTTTTTTGATCTAAAAATGCCCAACGTAGGTTTCCACGGCGATGTCTTCGTGGACGAACCATAGCTCAAATAATACACCTGTAAAACCAAAATTTGATAACAAATTATTTCATTTTGATGTCACAACAAGAAAAGTATAGTTATTTATATACAGGGTTATTTCTAATCAATCAGTATCCTTCTAGGGGCTTATTCTGTGCATCAAAACTAACAACTTTTGTTCTACGACTTTCGTCGTAATTATAATACTAATACTCTATCTAGCTATCTATCTACTCGTAACATTATAAATCCGAAAGAATGTTTGTTAGTTTCTTCCTCTTTGAAGCAGCAACGTAGCAACGTATTGACTTGATTTTCGGCATGGGCTAAAATTGAAAGACTGAGAGTAATATACTTTTTAACCCAAAAAATAAAATGTTCCTATGAAAATACTCAATTAAAACACAAAAAAAAAATCAAATAAAAGCCGCGGGCTAATTATAGTAAACTATTCAAGCAAGTAATTTTTACTTATACAGGATTATTTCTAATCAATTAGCATCCTCTTAGGGGCTTCTTTTGTCCACGGAGGAGTGCGAAAGCATGCCCGTAGCCCCGAAACCAGGCACAGTGGTGGGACACCCAGGGGTTTTGGTGGGTATACCGTCCAGCAATGGGCGGAGACTTCCATAGAGATTCCCACATAACCACCCGCCTGCCCCGAGGTGCAGTTGTATCTTTAAAAGATTTCCCCTGGTAAAAAAAAAATGTCTTTTGTCAAATCTTTAAAAAAGAGTTATTGTTCTGTAGAAAAATATCGTTCACCCTCGACAAAATGTATAATATGAAACAACTGTTTTTTTTTTAGTTTTGACAAAAGTTGTTAGTTTTAAGGTACAGAATAAGCCCCTAAAAGGATGCTAATTGATTAGAAATAACCCTGTATACCCATCAGAGAATATCAAGCGTAACGGGTGAGTTATAATGTTTTCACCTATATATGCTTATATCTATGTTCAATTTATCGCTGTGAAATGTATTTCACGAAACAATTAATATCGCCATTTTATTCAAACAAACTGCTAATGAAGTCAATTAACTCAATATTGCGTTACTGCAATGAACTGGCAATATAACTACGAAGTTAACACACGCTACAATTAACTTTGCACACAAACATACCGTGAATAGTCAAATAACCAATCATAACTTTATTATAGTCATCAATCCCTTGTAGTGTTACCAGATTAAACTGTTAAATTACCGTAGTGACAGCTTAAATTAGCGTAGGTTTCTACTGTAAGCTGTGCGATTGTGAACATATTTATTATCCAAACATTTTGTCAAAAATGAAAAAAAATGTATGGAACCGCTGATTTTTTTTACTGATATGTTTGCATAGCAATAGTTTTTCATAATGTTGAGCATACAGCGTATAAACCTCTGACATTCCCTGTACTTTGTAAAACAACACCATAAAATAAAACTGTTATTTTAAAAATCAAATTAAAATAAAAAAAATCAAATAGTTAACAGTTACTGAAAAAACTACACTGTACTAGTTAGGGAATTACTACCATGGACGTTTTTTTTTGTCTAATAATTACTTTTCGAAAAAAATTAATAATTATTTAAAAAAATATCGGTGTGCATACACAAAAAAATTACCTACAGACGAACATAGAACCTCCTCCTTTTTGGAAGTCGCTTAAAAATAGCGTACCTCTACGGTAATCACCATGTTTCTGTTAACCTTGATCCCTGGTATTGAGAGTTCATTGAAATTCTAACGCTGCTACAGACTGAAGCCCTAAAGTCTATTTTGTTACGCATGATAATAGAACCGTTTGAATACTCAGTAATTCTAGTCTCTCGAGTCAAGTACGAGTAAATTGAGCGTAAGTTTGTATGAACTTGTATGAAAGGTTAAGTTTCAGGTCAAACCGATTGTGACCACAAGATATTGATCACAGATACTTAAACAGAGATGAGTTTATAGCTGCGTAGCTAATGTTGCCACAACTTTTTAAAATTTTATGGCAATTACATTAGTTTCATTAGTAGTTAAGTAGTTTTAGATTATGTAAGTATCGTATTTAGTGGTAGTTAATAAAGGCACATGCCCTGAAAAAAAGTTTCATTACGAAGTTAGATTTTGTAATACAAGAAAAAATAAAACCGGACAAGTGCGAGCCAGGCTCGCACATCGAGGGTTCCGTACAAACACGTTGTTAAAATAATTAAAAACCTGTTTTAGCATGTGCTAATGAAGTTCTTTTATATGATACGATTTACTCACTTTGAATTTTGAACTTATATTTTGTGAATTTTGAGGCCCTATTTTTTTGTGATTTAAATAAAAATGAACAGTTTTCAGATTTATTCCTATATGTGTACTCTGAGACAATGCTTCTCGTCAAATTTTATAGTTCTATGTCAACGGAAAGTACCCTGTGAGTTTTGATTTTTGTGAGTGTCGAAATATTATGCTGTTTTTTACGACATAAACGGCTCTAACTTTTTTAAACGATAACTGAGAAGTTTTTCTATTGCACAACTGCAAGAGATCATACATATACTTATAATAGTTAAATTTTCCACCCGATATCTTTACGCGTTCCCGAGATAAATAGTCTTGACACACAGACACACAGACGGACAGACGGACAACAAAGTGATCCTATAAAAGTTCCTTTTTTTTCCTTTTGAGGTACCCTAAAAAATTCCAGGTTGATGGAAGCCTATGACCAGCTGTAGACGTCATATAACGAAACGAGTGCAAGTAGCTTCTTGTTTTACGAGTACATTCTGTAAAAAGATGACTAGTAATTTCTGCTGAATTTCACTCATGCTAGCTCTTATATGGCCTATTTTTATTGTGTATTTTGTTGTGTTGACATTTTAAGATTGTTGCTTTTACGTTTTTAAATTCATGCAGCATAACATCATGAATAAAACCGAATAGGTATTGTATTTAAATTAAACTTAACTAAACAATATCTAGTAAATTGGAACAACAATGTCAACATGGTTTATAATTTTGATTAACGTTTATTTGGTTAAATGAAATATGAGTAGAACAAAGCAATGGACTGTTTTATTATCTAGAATTTATGAGCATTTGGAATAGGTAAATAAACTCAGAATAACTTATTTTTATTACTTGGAATATTGTATACTCTTAAATTTACCAATGAATTAATGGAATTCATTTTGAGCAATGTTTAATTTGTGATGTGTATTGTCTACCAGTTGCATTTTTTTTACAAACTGTAACATGATAACTTATGGTAGACATATGGTGTCATTAGAAATCTTTTGTGGAAGCTTAAATTCAGCACTGAGCCTTTTTAGCCTAAAACAGTCAAGTTATTTATTTATTTATTTTATTTAAAACTGCAATGCGTTTAGACAATATGATCTGTATTGTACTGTTCTGTATCAGCCTTTTTAATAGTCCACTGCAGGACGTAGGCCTACCCACGAAGGGTGTTTGGGACATATCCACCACGCTGGCCCAGTGCGGGTTGGTGGATTCACATACGCCATCGTATTTCTTCTACGGACATATGCAGGTTGCCTCACGATGTTTTGCTTCACCGAAAAGCCAGCGGTGTTAAATTCCGTACATAAATTCCAAAGAACTCATTGGTACGGGACCGGGATTTGTACCCACGACCTCACGATTGTAAAGCGGGTGTGGATGGATAAATTTTGGTGAGAGCAATTAAACATTTTGTGTAGAACAGCTGCTCAGAACTGCTTACTTTTTTTTTGCAAATTTTAAGCTGGTCCAAAAAAAGGTAAATTTTGATCATAATGTAAAGTATACAAGCCACTAAAAGTCCTCATACTTTGCGATACAACAATAAGTATGTGAATTTGTCATAAAGTCAGTTGCTTTCATTTTCTTATGCCAATACTTTCCTATGACAATTAAATAAATATAATAATAATTGATTTCTCTCAGTACAATTAATACAAGACATATGTAGCCATGGCCATCAAACTAGGTGTGAGAACACCTGTATTTTGATGGATAGCCTTTCTTGACTTCTTAATTAAAAAAAAATAATAATAATGTTAAGTTTAAAATGGTCTGAGCCTACAAGTAATGTTACAGTGATTTTTTTTTTCAAATAAAATTAATAGCAATAATGTTAAAAAATAATAATAGTAATAATTGCTGAAAAATATTTACACATTTCATATGATGGTATAAATTATTACATAAAATTGTAAAGCTTATTTATATACAAGAGTTTTTGCTCAATTATATACAACACATGTTGCTTAACAAGAGTAGGATTACCAACGAATGTTCGAGCACGTGCTCCAATAACACTCCAAAACTTTTCACATCGTAATTTCACAGCACACATACGTATTCGTGTTACGTAGATACGTTCCTCATAAGATCGCCAGTTTTCTTGTAATTGTTATACTTTCAACAAAAGATTAAAAGTTTGTCGGAAACGTGAAGCCAATATCTTCCTTGCTCGAGTGGCTGTTAAACTCAGCAAGGTTTATTTATTAGGTACATACAAGTAATTATAAGATCAGCGAACAAATTAATTTGGCGCCTCCGTGTGGGTGAGCCTGCAGGCTTAAACATCCTAAATTAAAAGTTTAGGGTACGGGCCTTGTAAGGGTCGGCGTAGACGATTGCCGGGCCTTCTCATTTACAAGCAAACGCAGTGGAAGGATATGTACTGTTTATAGCAGAGACCTTATAGATGAACTGAGGTAGATGCGTTATACCTACTCTGCTTAGCGTGGCGATCTCAAGTTAATAGTCCGATAATACACGCGTTACACGTACAAAGCGATTTGCTGCTGACGTAGCGGAAACCTGTGCTTATCTCTTTCTAACAACTGAGTTTTAAGGCGCCATAGTATCAGCTTATTTTTTTATATGAGCAGGAGAAGACCAATACACCCACGGTTTCGCCCGATTTTTGCATTAAAAAATCAATATAAAATTGATATTACCAAAAAGTGCACTTTTTTAGTAAATTTTATGAATGAAAGCTATAGTTTAAATCATGTGCATGAATAAAAGATTCAAAAAAAATTGTAAAGGTGTAGAAAAGTGCCCAAAAATGCAATTTAAACTTTCTTAGAAATATGAATTTGTTCTAAAAAGCGGTATCTTCGCATTTAATTTCTATCAAGCGAAGTTTTTTGAATTGTGTTTCGAGTTATTAAATCAGAACAGTAGGGACTGTATAGTTTTGAGATTATTGTGAATTTTATTATTATTCGACAACTTCAAGGTTTGATGGAGAAAAGTCAGTTTAACTATGGCTCTATACAGGTATTTTGAAATTGAATGGCGGCTTAAGGTCAGCTAGTGATGGAATCAAGGCTGCATTCATATAATTATTCTGCCCAAGTAGGTACAACATTTTGCAACGTTTGCAACGTTTTAGGGCTGTTGTTAATGAGTATAACGTCTCTATTTGTAAAAGTTCATCGGTTTATAGTACGTACAAATTACGACCAGAGGTACAAAAAATGTTTAAAAATCGAGTAATTATTTGTACTCTTATTCCTAAAATAAACATTTTCTAGGTTTGATTGCGCCAGTTGCTAATAAAAATACATATTAGGCCCAATTATAAAGGCGCCATCGTAAATTTAATAGCAACGTAAAAACGTTCTCTATATCGAATGCCTAAAGTGAAAAAGAAACATAAATATTCTAAATTGCTAATGTAACTACGATGGCGCCTTTATAATTGACATACCAGAATTATAGGTTCATTAGCTGGAATGAGTAATTTAGAGCATTGTTTCCCAACCTGTGGTCCACGGACCCCCAGGGGTCCAGGTCCCCCAGGGATATGTTTGGGGGCCCGCGGTCCCAAACGCATCTAAGATTATTAACTCAAATAAATAAATTACCTACACCAAACATCTCGTAATTATTACGCTTACTGAGCTTTTCTCCACCACGTACCTATGTGAAAAGGCATTCTCTACTTTAGTATACATCAAAAACAAATACAGGAACAGGTTACATGTGGAATCTGATGTGAGATTGCAATCGAGTAATAATATCAACCCGAACATTTCTAACTTAGTTGCAAAAAAGCAGCATCAACCATCTCATTAATGTTTTTTTTTACGAAATTTTTTTTTTTATTTATAATAGGAATACTAAAATATAATATTGACCTAAAGTTGCACTTTTTTCACTCAGGGGTCTTTGGCATTATACTTGATTTCCTTGGGGGTTCGCGGCTGAGAAAGGTTAGGAACCGCTGAGTTAGAGAGTCAGCAGGCAAGGCAAATAAAATTAATGTCACTAAGTATCTATAGTTTACAAACAGATGTCATGTACCTACCAAGCAAGCGGAGCGAAAGTTATTTAAAAATTGCCATCGTCCTCTAGTAAAAAACGCGTAGGTACACAAATGTTAGATTTCATTATTTTGATCTTATACCAAATATCACATTATTATCAAATAATCGGCGAAGTGCGAGTCGGACTCGCGCACGAATGGTTCCGTACTGTCCGTTTCTGGAAGCCCTCCTTAATATATTTTACTTAAATTTGTTTATTTTTGAAGGGAATATATAACTTAGTATTCTGTGCATGTTAAAGTATCTTTTTGCTGTCGTCATTAATATCGAGCAGAATAATCACATTTCTTGTATAGGAGCCCCCCTTAAACATTTAATTTATTTATTTATAAATGAAGTAAAAATTTAACTAATTTTTTTGTGAATATTTCAAGCATCTACCTGTCACCGTTATTAATATCGAGCGAAAAACGGCAAAAAAATTAGGTTTATTGAATGGGCCTCTTAAATATTTTTTTTTGTTTTTAGTAATTGTTGATACAGCGGCAACAGAAATACGTTATGTTTGAAAATTTCAACGTTCTAGATATCACCGTTCATACAGTCTGGTGACAGACAGACGGACAGACGGACGACAGAGTCTTAGTTATAGGGTCCCTTTTTTACCCATTGAATATGGAACCCTAAAAATTGTAGAAATTTACTATGTTGGCCGCAAGCCCATGCATAACGTCTGCGCAAGCTTTTAAAATGCGAGCCTGGTAATGTGAAATTAATTAGGACACGGCCCTCAAATTAGTTATTTACTTGTTTGCTTTGACTTCAAGTGTAGCCCTGAATGTAATATGAGAAGGCGGTTGCGTAATCTGCGAGCCTGCCAGTGAAAACTCTAATTTGGCGTAGGTTATGACCCATACTCTACCAAAAAGGAGCGAAGATGGCCGGCACATTGCAGCCCTTGGGACTAATGTATGTACATTATGGTGCAAGTGTGTTGTGTAATGATGGTGATTACCGCTGAAACGCCATTGAGACCCGAGTCGCAGGCGAGAATCTTAAGAGAGCAGAGGACGGTCATCATCAATATAGAACAGAAAACAAGAGGCCGTGGATTCAAACTGTTAAAAATAGTATGAAAGATAAAATGAATTTACAACTCACACCCGTGTGGTATGGTGCAAGAATACTAATAAGGGTGGACCCCATATAAAATGCAAAAACAAGAAGAAAAAGATCCGATATTTTAATTGCAAGTTGTTTTTAGATGCAAGTTCCAATAGCCTACAGTTAAAACACTGTTATTGTACTGTTGTGATAAGTTTTAACTGAGTTAAAGTTGAATTATAATTTGTTATAATAGTTATTTAATTGTTCCTTTGACTTCAAGGGTATCCTAAAAGTAATATGAAAGCGGTGAGTAATCATTATCTGCCCTGGAAAACTCTAATATAGGTTGTCTCAGATTCTACTAAAACGAAGCAGAATTAGGCATAACGTTCTATAAAAGATGTTAACTTTGCGGAAAAAGAACATAATTATTAGTGGAATAATGGTTTGTTTCATTTGTCGCTTTTATTCAATGCGTAAATACTATGAAATCAGTAGAAGCATCAAAGGTACCGACAAAGCCCAGTTGATTATTGGCAAGTTAAAGAAGAAAGAAGACAGATAAAAGAAAATATATATTATTTGAATTTGGATAACGAGAAACAAAACATAGTAGTGAGTGGAGCGAAGCAGCTGTCCTAAGTTATCTTTTGTTATGAAAATAATATGTTGCTGATTAAATATCAGATTTATCAAAAAAGCGAAGGGGCTAAAAGTCCAAAAATTATTGTTTTTGCTAAAATTCGAAAAAATGTGCCATTTTTGATGGGAGACACTCCCAATTGTTATAGACACATTTTAGAAAAATGCCGCTTTGCTCCACTTTACTGGAGGTAGAGTCTTGTTTGGTGTAGGTTTACTGTTGTTTTATATAATATGTCGACACCCACCACCACAGCACTCCTGCGAATATATGGGTGACGGCTGCTTCCTGAGTTATTCATGATTTGAGGCGAGTTATGGAGACTTATCACAACATTATGTCATGATTTTGTTAACTGACTTCCAAAAAAGAGGTATATTTTTTTGTAGAGCTAAAGCTATATTTTTTTTGGTTTTCTGGTGTTACTCGATTTCATTGCTTGTTGTGGACCGTTTTGCCGCGTTGCTTTCAACCCGTATAAAGATGAATTGTTTCCACAAAAATTTAATGACGTGTCTGTGGTTCAATAGTCTTGACAAAGTTCCATGAAATATGTTAAGGTATAATATAAGATTGTATCATATGGGAGCAAAATAATATTTTTACGGCGAGGGTGCTTTTTTGAATCCAGAGCGAAGTGAGGGATTCTAGAGTAGAATCCTGAGCGTAGCGAGGGATTCTTTAGTAGAATCCTGAACGTAGCGACGATCAGTCCATATTATCAAATTACATATGGATTCAAAGTACGTCGCTCGAGCCAAAACTATATTTGGCGCCCGAGTGGTACACTTCACCTCTATGAGAAAACAAAAGGCGCTTCATATTTTACTATAATAACAACTAAACAAATAAAAACTTATATTTAAATTCTTTTCATTCATTTTCTTGTCGCTGAACACTAACATTACAAAATATACTTCTAAATTCAAAAAGTGCGCGGCAAAGATAATTCCGTCGCACTTATAAAGTTCCTTATAGAAAACACCTCCTTTGAGCGCACTTAAAGGCGAACCAAGTAGTCCTTTTCGAATAGATGTGATGAAAAATATATTACTTACTTACTTTAACACAACAAAATAAAACTTATAAATCTATGAATGCCAGCTGCTTGCACGAAAGGGCTTGACTCTTTGTCACGTTCCGCATGAGCTGAGCGTGCAAACGAGAGCGCGGAAGAAGTGATGGTACGATCGGCGATAAGTCAAGTGTCAAGATCTGTAGTGCACTACAAGAAGTGTCAAGATTCTGTAGTGCACTGTGTTGCTCTGCAGGTATTTTTATTACTATAAATGTCTAAAGTCCCTGTTCAACAGTGATATGTGCTAGTGTTACGAATTACCAAACGGCGAACGTTTTAAGGTATTAATTACGAACTATTGACCATTATTTGTAGAAATATTTTCATATTTTTCTACTAAATCTATTTGCATTTTTTATGACAAGAGGGTACTATGTACTCTGTTTTTAAGTAGACATTTTGGAAGAAACCTACCATATTTTCAACTAGTGGCGCCATCTATTGTTGAGTAGCGTTGACAAACTACCAACGCCACCTATCGGAAAGCAGAAGAACTACGTGAATACATCATTACCATGCTGAAGTGCGGTGGGTGCGGAAAATTCATTTCGCCAATAGAGGGCGCGAAATGTGGAAAATGCGCAAGAGTTTACCACCGCGCTTGCGTGAATATACCTGCTAAGGCAAATGTGCTTTCAACATGGTTATGTCCAACCTGCAAGTGTGTAATGCCGCGAGACAACAACCCGTCTACTCCAGTTCGCGGGGCAGCAACATTCGTCGTAGAGGAAAGCCAGCCGCAGGTAGAGCAACTTGACAGCGCAGCTGATGTAGAGCAAGGCAAGCCTGATGGTGTATGTAAGGATACGATGCTACAGATACTTACAGTCGTTCGTGAACTAAAAGCAGAGGTATGCATACTAAGCACGAATGAAGGCCTACTTAAGCAGGAAATAGCACTGCTTAGAGGTGAAGTACTTGACAATAAGGAAAGGCTGAAAAAATTGGACACAATAGAGACAGAAATGAAGACATTACGACAAGAGTTTTGCAAAAAACTTGATGATAAATATAATTCCAGGGAGTGCCGTCCCCAACATATTGTCAAAAATTCAGTGCCACAGGAGGCAAATAAGGCATCAAAATTTGACAAGCCTTCGAACGACGGCGAGGTCAACGAAACATCGAATCGACAGTTGCGGCGTAAAGTGCGGGCCAAAGCGCAAAACGAAACATCCACGAATGTCACAACTGGCTGTTTTACAGAAGCAGAGACAAGTAATGTGGAGACGACAGTCTTGTCGCAGGCAGCAAGTAATAACTCTGTTATAGAGGTTGCAAGCCAGGTGCCTCTACATAAGCACAGTATGCGGCCGGCTTCATCATGTGTTATACTCGACGACAGTAGTGACAGCGCTGGCGAATGGAAGGAAGTTAACAAGCGTCGTCGTAGCAATAAGCAACCCCCACAAACTGTCGTTGTAGGAGTCCGAAACAATGACTGCGGAATCCAGGCTGCTGAAAAAACATATTATATGCAGGCCTGGCAATTTAAAGCCGATACGACAAATGAGCAAATAAGACAATATCTAAACAGTGTTGTACAGGCCGACTACTACATAGAAAAACGTCAAATAAAGTCTAACAGACATGCTTCGTTTATTATTGGAATGCCAGAAAAAGTAAAATCACAAGTGGCAACTCCTAATGCGTGGCCGCAAGGGATCCGGTTTGCTAATTGGTTTTTTCGGGGACCCTCAAAGCCGCATCCAGTGAAGCAGTAGACAGTATCAGCGTAAATTCTACTAGATCTACACGCAGCCTTACGGAAACCAGAGCGCAGGGATCGAGCATAATGGCAAAACAACGCAGCGATGAAACCAATGAGCATAGCTATGTTAGGATATGCCATCAAAATATTAGATCAATTAGAAATAAAATCAGTCGGTTAGAGGTAGCGATACAAAGCGATCTAAAATGCGATGTATTGTGTATAACTGAACATTTTTGTAGAGATAATGAAATGCAATGCATAAATATAAATAACTTTGTATTGGCTTCTTACTATTGTAGAGGTACAGTAGAGCACGGTGGTTCGTGTATTTTTGTTAAAAACAATTTAAATTTCAAAAAACTAAACGCATATAATAAATTGTCAGTAGAGCAGGTATGTGAGATATCAGCAATAGAATTGCTAGATAAGAATGTTATAATAGTGTGCATATACCGGTCAAATACTACTGGTACGTCTTTATTTTTCCCTGTCTTTGAGTGTTTGCTCAACAAACTAATTGACTGCGACAAAGACCTTGTACTTGTCGGAGACGTAAATATCGATTCTTTGGGTGGTTCTAATAGTGATTTAAGAAGATTAAACGAACTTCTAGCCATACATAATCTTTGCAATATTGTGGACTTTCCAACAAGAGTAACAGATACCACAAGCACCTGCTTGGATCATGTCTATGTGAGCTCAGATTTGGTAGCGGAGACGAGAGCGGTGGCCGTCAAATGCTACCTATCTGATCATTACGCTGTGCGAGCCCGCGTGCCGAGTGCAACGGGCCCGGAGTCAGAACCTACTCATCTGTGTAGGTCATATAGCCAAGCTAATTGCGCTAATTTTGTGACTGCCATAGAAAGTGTAGATTGGACTGAAATTGAGCAAAAGTGCGCGGTGAAGTCACCAAACGAGATGGCAAATATCATAATAGATATAATAAGAAATAAAATTGACTGCTGTTTTCCTCTCAAGCGGTGTAAAAGTACTAGGAAAAATATCTATTGGGCAACTGATGAGATATTTAATTTTAATTCTCTGTTGACAGATATGCAAGACATGTTGTGTAAGTTCCCGACAAATATCGCGTTAAATATGAAAATTGAGGAGTTTCAAATTAAGTATGACGCCCTGTTGCATCGCGAGCGAAGCACTTACTACCGTGATTTGATTTATCAATCACCAAACTTAACAAAATCTATGTGGGATGTCGTCAAAAGCGAAACTAGAAAATCTCACAGGATCAGAGACTACACCGAGATGGTAAAGCGAGCTGATGGGTCTAAGTTTTCCAGCAAGGTAGAGATCGTTGAGGCTGTAAATGCGCATTTCGTAGACTCGGCGGCATCATGCGACGCTCCTACCGCAAATATCGGCGAGGCGACTCGTGCTCTGGAAGCTGTGCAGAGTTCTGCCGATCGCTCTCTTAAACTACGACAGTTTACTCCTCAAGAAGTGGTACGTATTTTGACTCAGGGAGTGGCAAAAAAAAGTGCAAAGACGTATACGACATATCGATCTCGCTACTGCACCTTGTAGCTACACCTTTGGCCTGCATACTAGCCTCATTATACAATCGGTGTATCAGAGACGGTGTGTATCCCTTTACTATGAAATGTGTAAAAGTATCTCCCCTATACAAAGGTAAGGGCAACCAAGAAGAGATAAACAGTTATAGGCCTGTCTCTATAATCCCAGCTATCGCGAAAATTTTTGAATATGGTCTCAGCTCACGAATGACCGAATTCTTAGCGGATTGTTCGTCTCTATCAGCCAGTCAATATGCGTATCGTAAGGGCTTCTCTACCACGGCTCTCACACGAGATCTACTTCGAGCAATCCTGGATGCACGAGAAAGAAAGCAGCAGGTCGCAGTTATATTCTGCGACTTATCCAAAGCTTTCGATGTCGCGGATCATCAAGTCCTTGCTGCAAAATTCAGGAGGTACGGCGTTGAAAACCAAGCGCTACGACTTATGTCGGACTCTATGACGGGTCGTAGCCAGGTGGTCGTGGGAGAAGGGGGCACGGTAAAATCTCAGCCGCTTACCACCGTGATCGGAGTGGCGCAGGGATCTTCGCTCTCCAATATAGCATTCTCCCTTCTTCTTAACGACCTACCTGATAATATAAAAGATGCGCATGTACTTATGTACGCTGATGACGTCGCTGCGGTTGTCAGTGCTCCAACGAGAAAACGACTAGAGCGAAAACTGAATAAAGTCGCCGGTGACCTGACTAACTGGTTTAAAATTAACGGTTTGATCCTAAACATTGCCAAAACACACTTTGTTCATTTTGACCTATCAGGACACAGAAAAGAGCTTTTAGAAGTAGCAGTGAACAATGGAAAATTGGAACAGGTGAAAGACACAGTATTTTTGGGATTTCATCTGGATAGCGCCTTAACATGGGAGAAACATGTAGACAGACTGTGTCTCAAAATCGGGCGTGCTTGTTTTGCACTGTGGAAAATTTCGGCCATACTACCGAAGGCCATGGTCCGAAGTTGCTATTTTGCATCTGTTCACTCTCTCTTACAATATGGTGTTGAGTTCTGGGCATGCTCTTCAGATTGGGAGCGCGTGTTCAGGATGCAAAAGAGAGCTATCAGAGCCATAAAGATAGTGACAGAGGACACATCGGCGCGTCCACTGTTCCAGGACTTGAAAATATTAACTCTTCCGTCGATGGCTATTCTAGAGGCGGCTCTGTACGCCAGAGACCACCTGGAAGAGTATGCGTGCCTGGGCGAGCGGCGCGCCCAGCCGCCGCGGAAGGGGCGATTACTGTGCACGCCCACTCATCGACTTCAGAAAACATCCAAGCAGGTGCACATTATGGCAGTTAGAGTCTACAATAACTTGCCAGAAGTTATAAAAAATGCACCATCACGACGTGCATTTAAGAATTTGACTAAGGAGTGGCTTGTTGAGCAAACATTCTATAAGGTGGAGGAATTCTTGCCTAAGATAGAGTAGAGTTTGTATTTAATTTTTTTTTTTTTTACTGATAAGTGGCTATTGTTTGACATTATTTTACCATTTATGGTATAACGAAATGCAGAATATTTAATTATTACTATTGACATTTAATTTTAATTGATTTATGATTTAATTTATTTATTACGGATTTTTATTGGATTTTGTTAAATGCACTATTTTATTTTATGTTATTAATAAGGAATCATACTATAGGTAATGTTTGCTGAAATATGTTAGCATGTACTACAAATGACCTGTAACTAGTTGTTATTAATAAAGAGAATGAGAATGAATGAATGAGAATGAATAAGCGTTCGGCTTGTCATGACATTAAGCCCAATTATAGAGGCGCAAGAGTAAATTTAATATTAAAATAAAATAAAATAGCCTTTATTAGCCCCTCATGATAATTATAAATATTTGGATTACATAATTTGAAAAAAATTATCTCTTGAAATTATCCTTATTTGCCCAATATTTTTTCCACCCTATAGCAATTCTTCGGTTTACTTCTTTAGCAGTAGAGTCTTGAAAACTAATAAAACTAATAGTTATATAAAATAAATAGAATAAATTTAATAGCAACGTAAAAAGCATTCTCTCTATTAAATTCTTAAAGTGAAAAAGAAACATAACTATGCTATTTAGCTATTTACGATGGCGCTTCTGTATATCACGTAAAATTATCGTCCGTAACTCGACTTTGCACAACCAAATTTTATCAATAAATATTTTTTCATCACATCTATTTGAAAAGGACTACTTGGTTCGCCTTTAAGTGCGCTCAAAGGTGGTGTTTTCTATAAGGAACTTTATAAGTGCGCCGGAATTATCTTTGCCGCGCACTTTTGAATTTGAAACAAATAAGTGCGACGAAATGTTCCTTGCCGTGCACTTTTTGAATTGGGAACAAATAAGTGCGACGGAATGTTCCTTGCCGCGCACTTTTTGAATTGAGAAGTATTTGTAATGTTAGTGTTCAGCACCAAGAAAATGAATGAAAAAAATGTAAATATAAGATTTCATTTGTTTTATTATTAGATACCATTTAATTTCAATTTAATTGTGACTCTACGTTTTACTAAATATTAATATTACAAAAAAATATGAGGCGCCTTTTATTTTCTCATAGAGGTGATGAAAAGTAGAGTGAAAAGTAGAGAGAGAAAAATTTGAATCACTCGCTACGTTCAGGATTCTACTAAAGAATCCCTCGCTACGCTTGGGGTTCTACTCTAGAATCCCTCACTTCGCTCTG
Source organism: Hypomecis punctinalis (assembly GCA_949316475.1). Classification (NCBI taxonomy): domain Eukaryota; kingdom Metazoa; phylum Arthropoda; class Insecta; order Lepidoptera; family Geometridae; genus Hypomecis; species Hypomecis punctinalis. The sequence continues at coordinate 2,219,374 of OX438798.1, forward strand.
GATTCAAAAAAACGCCCTCGCCGTAAAAATATTATTTTGCTCCCATATGATACAATATTTTATTTTTTAACTTTCAACGCCAAAATAAAGTTACCTAAATAAGAACAGTAAATTAATAAGCAATTATAGATTAACTGAAATGTTTCCCTTGTAAGCTTACAATCGGAGAGAATCTCGCTGTGTCCCTCGGAAGCACCCTCGAGGGGTTCGTGCTCAAGCGCCGTCGCCGCGGCTGCCGAGCACCCCCCGAGGTCACGAACAAGCCAATGCATCGATAATATTCTCATCTAATCATAATACTAGTAGTTTTCCGAACACTATAGATCTCGCGACATATCTCTTTAAACGAACAAGATTATTTTATGCAAAAATTAGCATGACCGACTTCACTCGTGTATAGTATTCGCGAATATTTCGCACGGATCGATGTAGCATTTTTCACATTATTGATGATTTATTAAAAATTACTCAGCCGATTTCAATAAAATTTAAATGGGGCCAATTTCGGAGTATACTCTTTCCAATAAAAAAATTATTATTGAAATCAAACAACTACAAAAAAGTTATGCGTATACATAAAAATAAATATATAATATATACGCGTCGAATTGTATACCTCCTCCGGTGGTTCGTCGGTCTAAAACCGTTCGAATTAGTTTAAAAGTTAATTGAGTACCATCTTTTAATCATAGCGCTAAAGCGCTAGTGCCGTGTATAATTGACTGCTTCGGTGGCTCAGTGGTTAGTGACCCTAGCTTGGTCAAAGAGGCGTGGGTTCGATCCCCACCCAGGAAAAGTATTTATGTGATGAACTTAGTTGTTTGCTTTGTGTCTGGGTGTTATTTAGTTAATATCTATATAAGTATGTTTTTAAAAATATGTATGAGTAGTTTATCAGTCTCTGGCAGCCATGCATATCACAAGCTTTGCTTAGTTTGGGGTCAGAGACCGTGTGTGAAATGTCCCCAAATATTTATTTATATATTTAATGAACACAATAACGTAGTGTCTTCGCCTTAATACAGACCTTAAGAAAAATGTTGATGGACACAGTCAAGATCTTAGTTTATTATACCTAGCAATTTAAGTTAGATTTAAATTACCTATTAACCCATAGCTAGATAGTAATTAAAAGAAATGCTCGTCTGCGTTTCTTAAACAAAAAATAAACTAAATCTTCATAAGCGTGTCTCGACTCGCCCTTGACCTGTTTAGTTCATACTCGCAAATTTTACGAGAATTTGGATATAATTAACATTAATTAATAATAAATACTGAACAATCTGCCCAAAATATTCAGACTTGACTCAAATAACTATTTTTCGCAAAAAATCGCAACACCGATCTCAACCGTGTACAGAATTCGAATAATTTGCAAGAATCGATGTGGCATCCATGTACATTTTGTTGATCGATAAACGGCTCAGCCGATTTCAATAACATTTTAATAGGACCACCTCGGGAAGTATATTCTTTCGAACTAAAAATATTGTTTTAAATCGGTTCACGATTGGCAAAAATATCGATGAACATAATATGTACACAAAAACATATCTACAGACGAACATAGTACCTGCTCTTTTTTAGAAATCGGTTCTTAAGACGAGGCGTCGGGCCGAGAAACACGAAAACGAGTACTTTTGAATGCGCTATGTGAGAGGACGAATGATATTGATTCAAATTTAAAAAATATCATAGACAAGGGAAAATCTTGAAAAATTTAATGAACCGGACAAAATTTTTAAAAAGTAACCGGCTTTATTAAAAAGGAAACTTACAAATATCACATCAAAAAAAAAGTATTAATAATTCGAATGCTCACAATTATCAGCGACAACACACCATTATTTTTTACGAATAAAATAGCCAGACCGTTGTTCTATTAAATAGACCGAAAAGTAAATACTCGACTCACTGCCGCCCGCCGCTCCGCGTAAAATTTGTCTGAGTGAAGGGAGAATTTGAAATAATAGTTTATCATTGCGTCACCTTAAGGTCTTGTAGATTTTCGCTTCGCTTCGATCAACTACTTTTTGAATCCAATCGACTTTCGACAAAGGCCGAATGAAACTTCTTGGAAGCTGTTATGTTAGCTACAAGTTGCGCAAAACCCAATTCATTTCATTTCATTTATTCATGCTTCCATACAGTACAGCATGTTAACAACAAAGTTAAGGTACAAAGTTCAGTATGGACCCTGTCGGGCATTGCATATTCGAGTGAGAGTGGTCACTTATGTTAAGAATAATATATGTTACAAAACATTAAATTTAACATGACTATAAATTATGTAAAAGCAACTCACTTTCGACTCAAAAACTCAACATTATCGGATTAATTAAAATTAATAAATAACATGTCATACATTGTTGTGATTTTATTTTGAGTGCTTTCCACACTAGATTTTATCTCAAAGAGTTATCTTTGTGATAAACATTTCAAAAATCTCAAATTCAAATCAGGTTCAAATCCTGCGTTCGCTTCAGAGTTTTGAAATGCTTATCACAAAGATAACTCTTTGAGATAAAATCTAGTAGTACACTACAGGACGTAGGCCTACCCACAAATAGTAATTGAGCCATATCCACCATGCTGGCCCAGTGCGGGTTAGTGGATTCACATACGCTATCGAATTTCTTCTACGGACGAATGCAGGTTGTCTCACGATATTTTACTTCATCGAAAAGCCAGTGGGGTTAAATTCCGTACATAAATTACGAAAAGCTCATTAACATCTGACCCGAATTCGAACCCACGACCTCACGATTGTAAGGCGGGTGTCACTGTCACTAGACCACTACGGCACGGACCAGCAGCGCTAATTTATGTAAACGCCACGCGCGGTCACCCATCCTATAACTGACCGTACTGCACGTGGTTTTCTTCGGTAATGGCTTAATCTATTTGCTTTTCAAGGTCACAATCAATTGTAAGACTACTTAACCCTCACAAAGAATTATTTAAATTGAATTTGATTTTTCGGTTTGTCCTGATTACAGATACATAATAATAATCAATAAACAGTAAATAAGTAATTGATAATATAATTAAATTGTACAAACCGAGGAAGGATTACGAAAATTTCCATTAACAAAAATTTGTTTTCTCCCAATCTACAGAGCTTTTAAACACATTAATTAATTATTACTTCCTAGCTTACTCGCCAAGTGTCGTTTTGCCATAATAATATTAAAAATATTAGCAGTAAAAATGCGATTATAAATTGAGACATAAAAATTCTATCTCTCAAGTTGGATCAAACTGCACACAGTGTACAAAATTTGGTTAAAATTGCTTCAGTAGTTGAGAAGTTCAACGGGGACAAACAAAGTGACATGATATTTATATATAAAGACTAGCTGACCCGCCCAACGTTGTTTTGCCATAAAGATCTCACCGTAAAAATCCGATTATAAATTGAGATATAAACTATCCTGCCTGTCAAGTCAAGTTGGATCAAACTGCACACAGTATATAGGTACAAAATTTGGTTAAAATCGGTTAAAAAGGTCATTGTGGACAAACAACGTGACACGAATTTTTTATGTTGTTGAATGTTCAAGTAACTGTAAGATTCCAGAAAACAATTTTAATGACGTCTACAACCTGAAGCTTTGAGTACAAGGTGGTGCCACTAACGTTCCTGAAACGCTATTAATTTGAATTCGTAGTACAAAGCAAGCAAATCCGGTGCCATAATACTGTTGTGTACACGCTTTAATTGTCACAGTGGGTACGTTGCGATTGCAACTGTACCGAGAAGGCTTTGTCGCAGTCTGCAGATTTCAGGAGCCAGGAAATTGATGCCTGCACCTCAATTTTAATTAAATTCACTTTTTGATGTATTATCGTCTTACGAATTGATGAACGATGATGAGCGATCAGCAGATCGCATAAAAAGTGTCACGTTCCGCCTGAACCGAGCGTGCAAGCGTGTCTCTTAGAGCGCGACAACGAGAGCGCACTTAGAACGCTTGTTGTGCAATTTGTTTAACCGGACAAGGGACCGTTTTTTTTTGGACCAGATTTGCTTTGATGAATGGTTTATAATGAACGTGAGTTTATGCACCGGACATCTATCATGCGATGAATGTAGGCATTTTTTATCGACGGTCTGTTGTCCGGTGAATAACGGCCATGAACAAGCGCTCTAAGTGTTTGGTTTGTTTGTTTAAAAATGTTTTCTTATGACGTTGTCACTAATAATTATCGTCAAAGTTCCGCGTGACGTCACTACTCTAATGAATGTACCGCACTATACTCTATAAAATTTAACTAGATCTCTGCGACAGTGACATTGACATAGAAGATTGACATTGTTAGAGTTGAGTTAGTGGTGGAAAAAATCGATTTTCAAACAATGTTGTAATGAAATCGAATGAGTAGTTGAAGGTGAGAAATTGGATTTTATTTACTTACTATTATTTAAGATCAAGTATGTACACATGTAAACAATGTTATGATATTAATATACTATATAATTACTCATAATAATATAACGATAGTATTTATCGGCGTTTTTCACTATTATCGATGCTAATGTAACATATAATTTTTTTTTAATTTAATTTAAAGGGTTTAATTTAATTACACATGTAAAAATTTTACGATATTAAAATATACAATAAAATTAATGTTGAATTAAGTTTTATTTAAATTATCGTCAGTATAAACCATCGATATTTTATTTAAAACTCTATCTAAAACTCTGTGGTCACGATCTTTCGTCGCCCATCACTAATCGGCATGCCCATAAAGTATGACATTGACAGGTACTATCAGTACTATTAAGAAATTCAGGACTTCATAGGCGTGATTTTTCTGACAGCTGTCGCAGAGATCAAGTTAAATTTTATAGAGTATAGTGATCACGAGCCCCCACTCTCAAACTTTGACAAGGTTTATCTCTGCCATTTATTGTTTGATTGACAAAAAAAAATGTGTAAAAATATTTTTTAATAATCTAAACAATGGGTTATATTAATGATGTTTGAAAACATGCCCATTTTAGATTTGGACTGACTTCGTTTTGCACATCGCGTATAAAGACAAGGGCATAAAAGTGTGGCCTTTAATGTGGTTGCGTTTAGATAATTCATCTAATATTATCTATCATAAAATATTTTCATGCAATCTTGAAACTGTTCCTGAATCCTGTTATTTCATAGCCTCCACATAATACCTGGTATTATTCAACAGACGGAGACGAATCATTTATAATATTGCTCTAATACTAGTTCTCGTGTCTCCGTATTCCTGATGTGAGAGGTGTTGGAATACGCAGGCGGTGGTGGAAAATGCATTTATTATTGCAAAGCCCCGTCTTTGTCGTCATATTATGTCTTTACAGTACATGTACCGAACGGGGTGGTCGTGTATAAAATGTCTAACCAGAATCAAGATTTTAGTACCAAAATTTTTAAGAATAAACATAGATATGATATTCTGGAGCATATTTTCTGTTGGTAAACCATTTCAAGTAATAACTTCGCTCGATCGAAAAAAACAAAGTTACCTCTGTTTTGAACGAAGATCTTAATTCTTGACGAGTTTTTATAGGTAGTATTTTTTAAGTAATAGCTAAAGTATTGAAAAATCACATAAAGCAGTTAATAAGCTCAGAGCAAATAAAAAAAAACCGGACAAGTGCGATTCAGGCTTGCACATCGAGGGTTCCGTACAAATCCAGAAAATTTCACAAAATTGGGAAGTTGACGAGATAATTAAAATAAATAATTAATTTCATTTCGTGGACGTTTCGATGACATCGTTTTAGTGGGTTTTGAAACTAAGACGACTCAATTATGCGAAAGAACATTACTTTTTAGGGTTCCGTAGTAAATCGAAGAACCCTTACAACTTCGTCGTGTCCGTCCGTCCGTCTTAATGACACATGAACTTACACATTGATGAAACAAGTTGCATAAAATATTATATTATGATAGTATAGATAGAGTTTTAAATAATTAAAAAATCAGAACTGTATATTAATAATATTCAGTCATGTAAGGTGGAGATATCTTTTTCTTCTACTCCACCCCCTCTTGCGGTTTGTCGTTGAACAAGATTTTGTAATACATATAAATAAATGAATTGTTTTTCAGTTATTTTTGGTACATGTACCATGTGAGTTATAAGCCGCCAAACAAATGTATTTCTTAACCAATTACGTCTTTCTAGCACTCGGCTATCTAACGACGTCATAAAAAATTGTTTTTATATATACGCGAGTCTCGACACGCACTTGACAACTAGGCAATTAATTTTAATTATTCTCGAAATGTTGATAAAATTACAGCCAAACGGCACAAATTAAGGTAGGACGTAAACTTTTCTTTCACGTCAATATCAGAATTCTGTAGCCAAGGGCTATCATGACTCGTAGCGATATACGAACTGAGAGTTATTGCCTATGTCCCACAGTCGACGCTCGACGGCTAATAGAGATGATGATGTTTAATTTTTATGGCACAAATGCTCGCGTCTCTGTATTTCTGATATTTGTAGTGTGACAGGTGTCATAATACGCAAGAGGGAGGTGGAAAACGCATTTATTTAGTTAATAAATACGTAATGCTCTCTTGCAACGCTTTGCATATTAATTGCCGTTATATGCACCTAGCAAAGAGACGGAGCTTTGCTAGGTGCATGTAATGGCAATTAAGATTAAAATCGTGTCAGAATATAATATGGAAGAGAGTTTTAAGTATTTATTTTCTTCCATACAGATTTAAGGAAGTTTGCTGATTAGGTAAATAAGATTAATTTAGGAAAATATCATATTGTGTTTTTCTAAACACAAAATGTTTGATTAACCTCCAAAAGGACGAAGTTCTATCTTCGTCTGTGTGTATGTTTTTTAGTGTATGTTCATTGATAATTTTCCCTATTGTGAACCGAATTGAAAAAATACTTTTATTTCAAAAGAGTATACTTACTCCCCAAGTAGCTCTATTTAAATTTTACAGAAATCGGCTGAGTCATTTTTGAAAAACTAACAATAATGTCAAAAATTCGAGCTAAATATTCGAATTTTGACTCGTAGCGATATTGTGTTATAAACTTTAGAATCGTGGATTTTGTTAAATAATAACAACTTTACTGTGAGTAGTTTCAATACAATTGTGATTGCACAAGTACTCACGCAATCTTAATATTTGTAGCTGTAATGTGAGAGATGTTGGAATACGCAAGCGGCAGGTGGAAAATGCATTTATTGTTGCAAATCCCCGTCCCCGTTTGCTAAGTGCACGTAATGGCAATTAATATGAAAAGCGTGTCAGAATATTACGAGAGAAAATAACGTTTCTATTTCTTGGAAATTTTGTAAAGCGGCTAAAGCATCAGTGGTGTTGTAAGTTGGAATCAGCATCACCTACACACTGTCAAATTAACTTGTTAAGAGGATTCTGGATAGATCACCGTGTTCGCGTTTTCTGTAGAGCAGCAAGAAAATTCGCAGTACATTTTTGATAAAATTTACGTTCTGGGAGAATGCTATGTTCGTGGTGTCAATCGCTTGAGTAAAAAATATTACACGCTCGTATTTTTTTTAAAGTTTTAGTTTATGTCATTGTATACTTTTCAGCTAAAGTTTTGAGTAAAAATATGACTTTTTTATGATTTAGAGATTGCAACCCGGTATGTTTCTCAATATTCAACCAGTTACCATGAATATCTTATATCCTACACTACTATGTAAACGTAAGTGGATTTCTTTGTAGCTTTCGGGGCTACATAATATTGAGAAAGGGATATAATAATGTCTATTTATCGATTAACTTGGTGTAGCATTATATAACAAGTAACAAAAACCAGGCAGCACTTGAATGTACAAAAAAAAAACAGAACAATAATTCGCCGTGTCTAAAATGGAGATCTTTGCTTACGTTCGATTAAAAATTCCCGACTTTTAAACTGGTGGTCTGTGGTAATGTATTTATTATTACCTCGCCGCGCTCTTAGATTTTAATCTACATTTCTCCAGCCGCAGAAACCACAAAAGCTGCTTTATCACCAGAACTAAATCCCCACATAATCCCAGACATTATAGAGACAATAAAACCCCCAAGTTCGCCGTAATCGGTCGAGTGTGCGCCGTCAGCGTAATCCGCGCCTCGAAGGCCCTGGAGATCGACGGGGTGTCAACAACTCTTAAGCACTTCTATAAAACGGTTACGTAGTAGTAGCATAGCGAATATAAGATATTCATGGTAATAGGTTGAATATTTCACGTTGAACTTATGTTTATGAACAACATTTTTACTATAAAATCAATCCTGAAATCATTAAATAGTAATTATTCCATGTGCTTTACAGTTTTCTGTTCTGTGTGTTTGATGACAAACGACGAAATGTTTAAAAATCTATTTTTTTTATTTTGTCTGGCTTTTGAATGTTCATGTCTTTATTGTGGATTGACGTGGAACTTTTGACATAGGAGAAATCTAATTTGATTAGTTCCTTGTACATTCATGGTTCTTTGTTTATATATTTTAAACCGACAACCGATATGAGCTAAATTTTGAATAGTATGAATTAGTAAAAAGTTGTATGTATATGTATGTCTATCTATTTGTGACATAATATCAAACAATCAAAAATTACTAAAAACTTGATAAAATAAATCTATAGGTAGATAGAAAAGGAACAACCAAAAATAAGTGGCTTGATTTTTTTGATTTCCAATTTTTTTTTCTATTTCAATATTTCAAGTAATATTGCCACAATACATTTAATTAAACTTGGAACGAATTCATCAGAGGCCGTGTTGTAATTAGTGTGTCTGTCACAGACGTCTGACTTTGTATGTGTAGTCTAGCATAGTTACTGGTTAAATAGTTATGTCAATTGATGAACAAAATTAATTTTAAAATTTTGCTCCGGCCCGTTTCCTTAATAGAGTTATTAAAAAGTGCTTTGGAATTTTATATTACCCGAGTGAGAAACTTATATCTAGTAGCCGTGGAAAAAATAAATTTTAAAATAAGTAATCTTTAGTAACAAGAAAAATTATCACATTTTGCGTGGAAAATTACAAATTTAAATATTTTAGTTATTATGACAGAAATATGTGTAGGTAACACATTCAATTTACATCACCGTTATTATATAACAACACGTTTAGTTGCAGAAATAGGAAAATCTGGATGATATCAGAACTGAACTGTCTGATTTGACTTGTGACTGAAGAATGTCCATAGATAGGGTTTTCTACGGACATTTACATTTTTAAGGGTATTCACAGGCAAGTTAAGGAATAAACCTATTTGTGTTAATTTCAATATATTCCGCACATAATTTTTTTTAGGGTTCCGTACCTCAAACGGAAAAAACGGAACCCTTATAGGATCACTTTGTTGTCCGTCTGTGTGTATGTCAAGACTCTTTATCTCGGGAACGCTTAAAGATATCGAGTTGAAATTTAAACCGTATACGTATATTTATGATATCTTGCACATGTGTAAAAGAAAAATTTCTCAGTTATCGTTTGAAAAAGTTAGAGCCGTTTGTCGTAAAAATCGCATATTTCGACACTCACAAAAATCAAAACCTACAGGGTACTTCCCGTTGACATAGAACTATTGTATTTTGCGACAAGCATTGTCTCAAAGTACACATATAGGAATAAATCTGACAACTGTACATTTTTGTTCAAATCACAAAATAATAGGGCCTCAAAATTCACAAAATATGGGTTCAAAATTCAAAGTGAGTAAATCGTATCATGTAAGGTATCATATAAAAGAGCTTCATTAAAACATGCCAAAACAGGTTTTTAATTCATTTAACATTGTGTAATTTTCAATGGATGACGAGAAAAGTGAAACAAAAAAAAAAATTTTGTTGGTGATTACTTATAGTAGGTACTTATAGAGATTTTAACATTTTACATCCCAAATCCCAATTTTTCAAATTCAAATTCCCAATTTTGTGAAATTTTCTGAATTTGTACGGAACCCTCGGTGTGCGAGCCTGACTCGCTTTTGTCCGGGTTTTTTTTACTTGACTACATACTGCCTGATGTTAAGTGGATCTGCAGTTTAGGGAGTAGCACATTTACCTAGAAAATACCTATTTACTCGGGATTTGAAAACACTCACGTTGTATTTTATTTCAATTTTATAATGGCAGTGCGCAGAGCACATAGCATGCGGAAATGAGACTATCAAAGTCCAGCGTAGGATATATTTTCATCCATAAGTGGACGTACCTACGATTTTATTGAAACCGGTTCGAAAGAGCTTGAAAGGTCCCATGGTAATTCTATTAAGGAGGCCTAACCTATGTCCAACAGTATCCAATTTTATACCAAATGTAGCTTGTAAAAATTATAGGTAGCAGTTAAATTAAGCAATACAACAGTTCAATGCGAGTCTGAAACTTAAAGTTAGAAGTTACCAAGCAAAAATTCAAACTAAAAGGACTCAGTATAATTCTATTAATAATAAATTTAAATTCATAACCGTCACAGAAGCCAATTAAATGCAAATTCGGGGAGAAATAAACGGAAACGCGCCGATCCCGCCGGCCGCTGGAAAACTCGCGATAATCTTTAGAGAGCCTGGAGCTGAGAGATAAAACTGTTAGATCATAGAGTTTGGTGAAAGCTTCCGTCTTGTGCTATTAGTTGATGAATATTTTGATTGTGTAAAAATGCAGATGGTAGTGGTTGGTTTATTAATTAGTACCTGTCTCCCACTGCGAGCAAAATAAACCCATTAGAGACTCCGTATAAGTCGTAGCGACAAAATTCAAACAAGTCATTCAAACCAACTCTTTTTCAGCGGCAATCCACTAAAAAAGAGGTTTGAATGATTTTGACCGTGCGAGTTGATACGGAGTCCGTAATGGGTCTGTTCAACACGCAATGGAAGGCGAGCATTAGTATTATCATAGAGTAACCTTAGTTCTCGTTGGTCTCTCACTATGGGCCTTATTAATAAGCTCCAAGTAGCCCAACGAGCTATGGAGATGGCTATGCTCGGAGTCTCTCTGCGGGATCGAATCAGAAATGAGGAGATCTGTTGAAGAACCAAAGTTACCGACATAGCCCAACGGATTAGCAAGTTGAAATGGCAATGGGCAGAGCACATAGCGCGGATGACTGATGACCGGTGGAGTCGAAAAGTTCTCGAGTAGAGACGTACCGGCAAGCGCAGCGTAGAATGTCCACCCACAAGGTGGACGGATGACCTTATTAGGACCGCAGAATCGCGCTGGATGCAAGCCGCTATCAACTGGTCATATTGTAAATCATTAGGGGAGGCCTATGTCCAGCAGTGGACGTCCTATGGCTGAAATGATGATGATGATGATTAACCTTAGTTCCTGGTATTATCTAAGCCATTACTTTCACCACATAAAAATAAGATGTCTGAAATATAAACTATCAAATCTATTCCTTCCTTCCACTCGACACCACCAAAACGACACCATCCGTGGTGTCGTATGGAATCTCTAGTCCATACGACACCACCCTAGTGATGAACTGGGAGCTGTTAGTCAGAAACGCGTGTTTTTGACTAACAGCTCCCAGTTCATTAAAATAAATAAATAAATATCAGACAACATCACATACGAGTACATTGACCCGACCCCAAAGTTATTATTTCAAGTTATCTATAATTAAACGATAATCAATAAAACAGAGTTTATGAAATATAATTTTTTTATTTCAGTGAAGTAAGTAGTTATGTACCTAGGTATTAAAGAACGGACCGGAAAACTAGACAAAAATGACAAATGACATACCTCATTAATGAAACTGCTTGAACTTAATTGGAGTTTTCATATCAACAACTTTGTATGTAGGTAACCTCACTATTAGTCGGTGGTGTCGTATGGAATCACTAGTCCATACGACACCACCGACTAATAGTGAAGTACATATACAAAGTTGTTGATATGAAAACTCCAATTAAGTTCAAGATGGTGTCGTTTTGGTGGTGTCAAGTGGAAGGAAGGAATCTATTAATCTACACACGTCCTAAGTATATTTTTACTAAAATAGGTAAAATAATAACTGATGATTCACTTACATTAGTGAGTATCATTGTTTGATTTAAAACATTAATTGTTTGATATGTTTATACTTCACAAATTAAATGTTTTTTTTTGTTTTTTGTGCATCCAAGTGTTGCCAAGTAGAAACTTTCTTATACCCAATTACTCGTAATAGACATACTTATTATCTCGCTTTTCCAATATTATGAAGCCCCGAAAGCTACAAAGAAATCCACTTACGTTTCCGTGAACACCCTCCATACATCATTTTTCGCCCAAATAAATCTAAACTTGACACCAGCAATATCATTTAACTAATAAGAGACACGAAATAACCTAATAAGGATACGAGTACTTGCGTTCACACTAACAGAAAGGAAAATGCATGGAAATACAATTTATGTCCCACTAGTTTTTACCCGCGGCTTCGCCCGCATACGCAATATATCATTATAATTTATATCCTATGTATTATTCTGATATATAAGCTATATTATTGCAAAGTTTCATCTCAATCCGTTCAGTAGTTTTTGCGTGAAAGATTAACAAACATCCATACATCCATCCATCCTTCCATCCATCCTCACAAACTTTCACGTTTATAATATTAACAGGATAGGATTTACCTTTTTTATGCAGAATATGGCTACATTTGGCCACCAACTCGCCTAATAAAAAGCGAAGTTGAAGTCGAAGATGGGGTATGTATATATAGGAGATACCTATTCACTCTTGCTTTGAAGATATTCAGATTGTAATTTTCAGGAAACAATATAGGAGGCAGAGCTTTCCAGTCTCTGGCGGTCCGCATTATGCAGGAAGAAGCTAATCGCTAAGTACGAGCAGTTGGTATGTTGATTATGTAGGGATGGTATGTCATGTTTTGAAAAAGAGAAGTATGAGGAATGAGGTCGTCAAATTTAGAAATAGTACCTGTTCTATAACTTAGATAAGGCTAGTACTACCTAATTAGTAGCTCCAAGTCATCAAATGCCAAGTCGACGCTCCAAGTAGACCAACGAGCATAGTGGCCCCCCACAAGGTGACAGATGACCTCATCAGAACACCAAGGTGTTATTTGCGATCTATAAACGAAGTCTACGCCGTGCAGCAGTGTACGTCCTATGGCTGATTAGTATCATTATAATAGAAAGACGAGTGACGACTTTTGCGATTTGTAAAATCAGTGAGCAAAAGCACGCCTGCAAAAACTACTTAGCGTTGACCATATACGCTCGCACGCAGCTGTGGCCTGCCACCGTGGGCTAGTGTTCCACCAAGGACCAATCACCGAAATTGCTAAATCAAAGCCTATGATTGGTTGATGACTAGGTCGCTACGGCAGACTGCAGCTGTCTGCGGGACTTTTAATGACTTCAATAGACACTTGACAAAAAAATAAACTACTAACTACTACAAACAAAGCAATTGGATCAATCCCTGAAACTTGTACGTCTAAAGATAATCGAAATTCTCAAACCAGTTGACAGCGTACCCAGCATGCTAGCGACTTTGCCATCATGAATGGCAAAACTTATACCTACATTAAGCAAAAAATAATAATTAAAATTTATAAAATAAGTAATGTATTAATTAACAATTTTTATTTTCTTATTTGCACTGAACAATATTTAAATCAAGTTAAGTAATTGATCTCTCAAAATAGCTACAATAGTGCGTTTGGCACGGTGTTATGTTTTTTCGGTTCTTTTGTACGGTGTCGAGTCAAAGACCTTAACCCAGACTATGAGTAAGCGCTTGGAAGCTTTTGAAATGTGGGTGTACAGAAGAATTTTGAAAATATCATGGACAGAGTGTCGAATGAGAAAGTTTTGCAGATGGTCAACAAGAAGGTGAAAATTTCGAACACAATTAAAAAGCGCAAGCTGCAGTACCTTGGACACATAATGTGTAATGACAAATATGACCTGCTCCAGTTAATCATGCAAGGGAAGATCCAGGGTAAACGACCTCCCGGAAGAAGGCGAACTTCGTGGCTCAAAAATCTTCGTTCGTGGTTCAATCTGAGAACAAGATCACATGTGCAGCTGTTTCCAAAGTCCGCATAGCCCTAATGATAGCCGACCTCCGGTAGGAGATGGCAACTTAAGATTAAGTTATTGATAAAAATGGGGTAGCTTACAGCTTATTATATCTCCATGATAAATACATTTTATTAAATGTTGGTGACAAATTGTCGTCTCAAATTTGCTAGATTGGTTCAATCTAAAATCTAGGTAAATTTTAGACTGAAAATTGCCTTCATTTTGTATTGCTCTTGGAATTGACACATTTTAAATTGGACAGATTTTGTATTAGAGTACTTGGAATATACATCAAATGTACATTTTAGGTACAAGTAAGTTCAGTATAATGTTAAGTTTGTTCGTGCTATTGCAAAATGATTGTGTAATATTGTCAGTGTAACCGATTGTGTGATATTGGCAAATATAGGTATACTTGTTGTTTAAATGTCTTCGACCCATCGGGTTACCATTACTCCGTAATAATTTATTTTCTCAGACCACAATTCATAAAATCTCAGCAAATATGAGCGCTACCGTGGCTCGGATGACACGTTAAATTGTAGACCCCGTGTATTAAACTTTTAGCTATGACAAAGGTCTTTAAGCGGCATTTAGCGACATTCCGCACTTTAGAACCAAGCGTTTCGAATCCTCATTCCTCATACGAACAGCTAGAATGTGGAACGCTTTGCCTGGGTCTGTCTTCCCGTTAAAGTACAACGTGGGTGTCTTCAAATCCCGAGTAAATAGGTATCATCTAGGTAAGCGTGCTACATCCTAGACCGCATATCTGCTCAACATCAGATAGTATGTAGTCAAACGCGAACCTATTCGAAATAAAAAAAATATATATATAAGCTGACACCAGGGCTAGCCACCCTGCTTATACGAACTTTAGCAAATCTCAGACGCAAAGTGTTTCGGAGAACACGTGTAGCCTATTTTCCAGGCTATGTTTCGAATTTATTCGTAGCAGGTCTCTCGTTCGAGGAATAAAGACAAAATGCGGTTGACAACGCGACAGCTGACATCATTTTCCGAGAATTATATCTGAATTATCAAGCTTTAATGGATTTTTGGGGTTTTAATAAAATCAGATAATTGACTGAACTATCAAGAGAGTCCCAATTTAGGAATCCACAACTTTGATTTAATTTGACAGAATGTTGATTCTCCTCTACCGATCACATTTTTAAAAAAATCTTGACGAAACTTGGTACTCTTGGTTGAGTTCTTTATATTTTTAGTGTCGTCGGCGATATTAGATTTTTTTAAGGATTTCGTATTTCCTTCAAATCGAGAAAAATTGCGTATGTAAAAAGTAATACACGAACTTATGTTGTATTTATTAATGGGCCAACCCAACGGGACCACGGGTCTTGATTTTAGTTATTTGGCCATTATATATCAGCTTTTAAGTAAAAGAAATGGGTGGTATGGGTGGTATACAGACACACGCGTCTTACTTATAAGCACGCCGTTTCTCTTCAATGGAGCTTTTAAGCCTCCATTGAAGAGAAACGGACGCGTGTGTCTGTATATCACCCATACCACCTACTTAAAAGCTATACAAATATTATGCGACACGCCCCGATCCGACAGCTCCCTGCAACAGGAAGTATTCCGTATTTGGTAAGTATAGGCGCTGGTTACCAAAGGCACATAGTCAGACACCGACCCCGCCGGCGAGGTCGAGGACCCTCAGGATCTGTTAGAAGATCGGTGAGATTCTCTCCAAATAATCAACCAGCTCAACCCATTAGGGCCACAGGACACACCCCTTCTGGGGTGCCCGGGCAAGTCTGATCTCCCCCGCCGGGTGACGGCCCAAGCCGAGGTCCGTACCTTCTCAGGTGCCCTTGCGCTAGTCACCCTATAACCTAATCTTAGGGCTCAGCCGCCTTCCGCGCTCGCCCATGTCCGGTAAGCTGTAGAGGCCTCAGAGGCCAACAGCTTTAAGTAAATAAAAAAAAAATCGACACGGGCAATGTCTTACCAATTAAGCGCCCCATGTAATGAACCAGAGCTCGTTATACGTTTGTTCCTTATTTTTCCTGTTCTCATTATGTAATTTTATCAGTTATACCCTCTTAACTCTACCTACTAGTAGTTCTACGAACAGTAGACCTCGCGGCACATCTCTTTACCTGAATCTTCATAAAGCTGTACTTGTTCTTGACCGATTTAGTTAATACACCCAAATATTGTTAGGACTTAGACACTAAACGATATTGCCAGTAATATTATCGAAATCGGCTATTAAATAGTGTGACAGAAAAATTCCACTCGATTTGAGAGATATCGACGACGATAAAAAAAACCGGACAAGTGCGAGTCAGGCTCGCACATCGAGGGTTCCGTACAAACACATTGTTAATATAACCCTGTTTTAGCATGTGTTGATGAAGTTCTTTTATATGATACCTTACATGTTACGATTTACTCACTTTGAATTTTGAACCCATATTTTGTGAATTTTGAGACCCTATTTTTTGTGATATAAATAAAAATGTACAGTTTTTAGATTTATTCCTATATGTGTACTCTGAGACAATGCTTCTCGCCAAATTTCATAGTTCTATGTCAACGGGAAGTACCCTGTAGGTTTTGATATTTGTGAGTGACAAAATATGCGGTTTTTTACGACATAAACGGCTCTAACTTTTTTATACGGTAACTGAGAAGCTTTTCTTTTACACAACTGCAAGAATTTATAGGGTTACGTATAAAGTTTAAATTTCAACTCGATATCTTTACGCGTTCCCGAGATAAAGAGTCTTGACATACACACAGACGGACAGACGGACAGGCGGACAGACGGACAGACGGACAGACGGATAGACGGACAGACGGACAGACGGACAGACGGACAGACGGACAACAAAGTGATCCTATAAGGGTTCCGTTTTTTCCTTTTGAGGTACGGAACCCTAAAAACCATTAATATATAGAAACATTGTACCAAGTTTCGCCGAAATTCGTTGAAAAATGTAACCTGTAGAGGAAAATCAACATCCGGACAGATGAAAGCAAAATAGACAAGTTGAAGTAGAGACCTTTGCTTCGCATCGGTCAAAAAGAGATCATTTTAAAAGATTAGACCACCAATACCATATACAAATTCTAGGTATGACTATTTCTGGCATGAACAACAAAACGTTTTATTCCTACCTACGTCTATATTATAGCACTGGTGCTTAAAAGAGTGTTTATTACCCATTCATAACCCAGAATTCCAGTATATCTACGATCCAGCCAGGCGAATCATTTATTCATGTTGCGTACGTATCCCAGTATTTTCGTGAACTTCGAGGCGAGAAGGAATTTTCGGCGCTGATTCAAGTCTGGGCTGATTTCTACAAATTGTGATTTACGTGATTTTATACTCACGATATTTACTAGCTTATTGAATGATTACTACATAGTAAGCCGTGGTGGTCTAGAGGTAATGACACCCGCCTTACAATTTTGAGGTCGTGGGTTCAAATCCCGGTCCCGTACCAATGAGTTCTTTGGGATTTATGTACGGAATTTCACACCATTGGCTTTTCGGTGAAGGAAAACATCGTGAGGCAACCTGCGTATGTGTCCGTAGAAGAAATTCGATGGCGTATGTGAATCCACCAACCCGCACCGGGCCAGCGTGGTGGATATGGCCCAATCACCCTTCGTGGGTAGGCCTACGTCCTGCAGTGGACTATTAAAAAGGCTGATACAGTACAGTATACAGTACAGTACAGTATAGATTTAGATACGGTTTACTTTAAAAGAACTAATTTTCTGAGGCAATTATCGTTTGAGCTTAATTTTGTAGTCGATCGGTCTATGCAACTCATTTTACAAGGTGTGACATAGGTAGGCACAAGGCACGTTACCGTGCATTAAGTGCAAAATCAGAAAAGTTACTAATTGGTGCTTAAATACGATTTTAGTGCCAGTATAGCCTTGTGGATAGAGTTTTCCTTAGAAGTGGAGTCTTCGTTTCAAATTTTAGCAAACAAGTAGATACGAATATGAGCGAGCCTAAATGAATAACTTTATTCAGTATCGTAAAACAAATGTAGAATAACTTAAACATTTCACCTAAAACTAATTTCAACTGTACTGTACTGTACTGTACCAGCCTTTTTTAGTAGTCCACTGCAGGACGTAGGCCTACCCACGAAGGGTGATTGGGCCATATCCACCACGCGGGCCCAGTGCGGGTTGGTGGATTCACATACGCCATCGAATTTCTTCTACGGACGTATGCAGGTTGCCTCACGATGTTTTCCTTCACCGAAAAGCCAGTGGTGTGAAATTCCGTACATAAATTCCAAAGAACTCATTGGTACGGGACCGGGGATTCGAACCCACGACCTCACGATTGTAAGGCGGGTGTCAC
Organism: Hypomecis punctinalis; assembly: GCA_949316475.1. Taxonomy (NCBI): domain Eukaryota; kingdom Metazoa; phylum Arthropoda; class Insecta; order Lepidoptera; family Geometridae; genus Hypomecis; species Hypomecis punctinalis. The sequence continues at coordinate 2,237,791 of OX438798.1, forward strand.
TACCTCTTGACCACCACGGCTTCAATTGAACAAATTTCAACTTCAAATTTCAACAAATTGTTCAATTTTGTTGTAATTTTAACATAATTTCTTAGTATACCTCTATAGGTATACTATTATACCTATAATAGCAGTAGTACAATAGTTATATACAATGTGTTTGTCTACCGGTGTCGGAGCCTTAAGTGGTGACATCTATGGCAAATTTTGAACAACTTTTACTATGGGACCAACTCTGAAAACGTAAAAAACGGCTTTTCCATACTTATTGTCGAAAGTCTATAAAAATCGTATGGAACAGATGTTTTTTTTTTCGTTTTCAGAGTTGGTCCCATAGTAAAAGTTGTTCAAAATTTGCCATAGATCTCACCGCTTAAGGCTCCGACGCCGGTAGACAAACACATTGTATATGTGAGTAGCAGTTATGTCCTAGACCCTGCACTAGGCTATGCCTGTGTTGTAGGACTTAAAATAAGTATGTTGTCAATAGCGCTAGACTTTTATAGTCAAAATATTGAATAATACTGACTCTTTCACTAATTACATTTAAATCAGGACTTTCATGGCAATACGCATACGAGTATCTTATAGGTATTCTTATATGTTATTGCTAGAATTTTAAAGGTACTCTAGACCCTGCGTTAGGCTCCAGCTGTATTGCAGGATATATTCTCTTTCGCTTGTATAATTTTATTTGATTAAAAATGCCTACTTACTTTGCGCCGGCGTCACCAATCCAAAAACTTGTCTAATAAAAACGTTGCTTTTGCTACTCGATCACTTAGGAACACTCCATCAAGTCACGCTGTACGGCTATGAGTGCTATTATTATTAAGTCACTACATAGTTTAATACATAGAATAATTTAAGAGGAAGGTTAATACGTATAATACCATCTGTGCGAAGCCTGGGTGGGCCGCTAGTAGCTAATAAAATAAAATACCTACCAAGAAACCTGTTGTATAAAGTTTTGCCAACGTGAGCAAAACAATTTGTTTTAGCATACAGAAGGCTCTCTAGAACACCTGGCCGTAAGCTGGTTGTCAGTACACCGAATACACCGCCAGGATTTCACAGCGTTTCAGACTTTCAGCAAAACACGGCTCCGGTATAAAATTGCAAAACTCTGGAAATGCATTCGTTTTCCCGAGCCATGCAGAAAATTTAGTTCGGGAGCTGTTTTCTGAAAATATTACTGATCCGGTTAGCGTAAATATGATTGAGTAATTGTTATCTTGGTGGGTAAAAAATAATAATACAGTAATTTTATTTTATCGTTTCGTGATTTCCAAACGTCCTAGGACAAAAGTGGTTTGGTCTAGATGTACTAGACCCGTCCTTAAAAGGTTTAGCTTTACCTATACGACCCGGTATATTTGATGTACACCTACTATTTGTTCATAGGTTAGAAGCATGCATATAAATAAGATGGTACTTCCCTAAAATATAAAATAAAATTACCTTAAATCTAATGTCGAAGATGTAGAATATCGCCCATTAAATTGTCATCCTTTGTTTGATAAGCTTTAAACAACTGAGTTGAAATATAGGGAACTGCACTGAAACAAAAAAAAATCTATAAAAATTTGGTGAGCTTTTGATATGCGTATAAGAACTCTTGGAACTCGTTTTCATAACTGGGATTAGTAATTATTATTGATACCAATAATACTAGTAGTTCTCGGAACAGTAGACCTCGCGACACACCTCATTTACTATATCTTCATAAGCCTATATCTCGACTTAATCTTGACCGATTTGATTCAAATTCGCAAATCTTATTAGAATTTAGATATTAAATGACATTGCCAAATATTATCAAAATTGGCTGCTAAATAGCGCGACAAAAATTTTCTCCCCTTTTATAGGAAAATATCTCCCTAATCAAAAATCGGCAACCACGATAAGAATCCATTAACATGAATAGAGCCTGTGTACCAAGTTTCGTCAAGATTAGTTGAAAAATGCGACCTGTAGTAATCAATATCTGGACGGCAAAATCAACGAAGTTATGTTTCACTTCGTTAGCTCGATTCATTAATTTTAGCAACATTTTGAATTTGCACGAACAAACTCAACCGCATTCCCGCGTAATTGAATTAAACAGCAGCTCCCGAACTTTATCGGAAATCCAGTATTACTATCGGAAATCTATACGGAGAGGGTTGAAAGTAATATCTGAGACAAACAGTGCAAGTAAGTAGTTTGCTGAACTTCAAACGCGAATGGTATATGGCTGGTTGTAAAACGCTGCCAGACGTGTATGGCTGAAGTTTCTCTGTTTCTTGTTTCTCTGACTTCTTCATCGATATTAGTTCCGAAGACTTTGAAGTATCTGTGCATACTGATAATACTTAAAGGAATTTTATACGGGAATTTTTCATCTCGCTCGCTCAAACTCACTTTATTTATTAATCTACTAGCGACTCGCCCCGGCTCCTCTTGAATCAATTTATCTATTAAAAACGCATCAAAATGCGTTGAGTAGTTTTAAAGATATATGCATACATAGGGACAGACAGGGAAGCGACTTTGTTTTATACTATGTAGTGATGATTAATTAATAATAATTAAAGGACATGTCCACAAAATGTATGGAGGCTGATATATTAATAGTCAAAAATTCGAACCACAACACTCGTTACATTTCGAGAAACTTCATATATTTCTGAGTCTATTACATCAGTTAAAAATACAAAGGAGCCCTCCGATTTAAAATTATTTTTTATTTTTTTAAGATAAATAAATATATTTGGCTCAATAGGTAGTTTATCACTACCAACCCTGATTAAGTAACCTTCTAATTGTTAATTAAAATCATTTTTACCAATTAGACACACTTTTTAAGTGTTTTTTGTCACATTGTACCTACTAACTGGTCACACTGGTAGGTTATAATTTTTAATGAATCAGCTACGAATGGAAGTAAAATAACGATATAAGCACTTGATTATTGCTAAACTAGTAAAAATAAAAAGCTTATTGTTATTTTTCATACAATTTACTTTGACATTTTAAAAAAATGGAGGGATGGAAAAATCTAAATTAAATATTTTTGAAAAGCCAATAAAACAAGCTTTCAAATGATGTACCTATATATCATCTTGGCGCGATTTTTCTCTGAATAATATACCACTTGTGGACGTCACCTTTAATATTTTAATTCAGATAATAATTATTATATTAAAATTTAATAAAATAATTGTAAAATCTAATCTGATCTAACCTCACTTGTATTTAAAATATCACAACAGTCAATTTATGAAAACTTTATGATGGTAAAACGTCACAAGAGTAGTTTAGCTGCGAATGCATGTAGTGTGAATATGATCACGGGCTGATGACGATCATGATGACATGTAATTAGCATTTGTTTATCATAAAATCACAGGCCTTCTATCGTATTTAAATGAGTAAATAATAAAAAAATAGTCACTTTCGATATTTTCTTATGAATCAAAAATGTCAAAACCAACTTTTCTGTGCTACGATTGATAAGGATTTTAAAAAAATAACGCCTATTACTCTACTGGGAATGAGTGAGTGAGACAGCTGTAGCGGGTTGAAAAGCCGTTAAGTATTATTTTAAAGTTGGAACTTTAAATATATGTTTGTCTAGACTTTAGAATTCTCAAGCCTGTTGTTTTTCTTGAGTCTCGAGTACGATAAGATTTCATTTGATTTTGTCCTAACACAATTTGTATTTGATATTTTTCAATTAATATCGGTTGTTTTAACCATTCATATGTTAGAGGCCTTTTAGGCAGTTTAATTCGGCCAATTCGACGGAGCAGCACAAGCGGCGCAAATATGCTAACCTCGGTAGCGGTTACATATTTGAGCCGTTTGGAGTTGAGACATTGGGTCCGTGGGGGCCGGGAGCTCATCTTGTTTTCAAAAGTCTTTTTGAGCGTCTGGTGGACGCGACGCGTGACCAAAATGCTGGTGTTTATATGGCTCATCACATAAGCATTGCCACGCTCGCATAAGCATTGCCATTCAGCGTGGCAATGCTGCCAGCATGCTGGGCACGCTGCCAACTGGCAGTGGGCTTGAGCATTGGATTATCTTTAGACCTTCAAGGGTCTGTGGATGATCCAATTGCTTTCTATGTAGTAGTAGTAGTGTAGGTAGTTTTAGCATTTAAAGTAGTAGTGTATCTTATTGCAGTTAATAAAGGCACTTTTGCCCACTAGGTCTATACAAACTGAATGCAGATACTCACACAAGTAGTCCAACCATTCATCCATCAATCAGCCATAGGCCTCTCCTATGAATCTCCAATAAGACCGGTTGAAAGCGGCTTGCATACAGCGCTATCTTATCTTAAAGAGGTTTTCCGTCCACATTGTAGGTGGGCATCTTACTCTGCGCTTACCGGTACGTGGTTTTCACTCGAAAAGTTTTCGACCCCATTGGTCATCCATCATTGGTAGTCCTCCGTTCTATTTACTCCGCCCACTGCAATTTCAACTTACCAATTCACTGGTCTATTGGTGACTTTGGTTATTCTACAAATCTACTTATTTGTGATTCGATCTCGCGGAGAGACTCTAAGCGTAGCCCTCTCCATAGCTTATTAGGCTACTTGGAGCTTACTAATAAGGTCCATAGTGAGACCAGGTTTTGGTGCCATAAGTCATCGCTAGCAACACGCACTGGTCGAAAAATGTCGATTGGAGGCACTAGCACTTTCCCTACTTACGTATAGAACTGAGCTGTGCGGTGGCGTGGCGGAGTCAGAAAGACCGCTCATACTCCAGAAGCGAGCTATTTGCGCAATTGCCAGAGTTAAGTGGGACTATGGAGTCCTACGTGAATGTTCCGATGAGTAAATAAAAGTCACACACACTATAGAATTCCACACTGTATTGTTCAAAAAAGGTCCAAATATAATTTACAATTTTACACTAATAATTTACACAAAATGAAGTGAATCAAGAAAACGAAATATTAGAAAGTTGCGTGCATACGCCGTGGAGCTAGTGTCGCACTGTGACTGGAGGCGGCCGAGCCCGAGCGGCCCGAGCGCCGGCGATCTCAACCGAAGAGAACAATAGCGGCTGCGCTCGCGACTCGCTTAACAAGCCTCGCGCGTCGGGTTTGTTCGGAAATATTATTTTATTTGAAGTTATATAAAACTATGATGAATTTAGCCGAAATTACAAAATATGATAATAGATGAATTTAGAATAAATTGTTTTGATGGAAATAATGAATTTTATAAAAAGTAAGAAAATATTAATTTAAAAAATATAAAATATTAAATTTGAGTAGGGTTTCTACAGGACGTATCTGCCAAGCCGTTCTTTATAGAACTTAATAGACTTACCGTCCTCTCAATATTCATCTACCAACTTTTTGTAAGATTAAATATAGTGTTGGAAGGTAGACGAGTAACAGCCGGCGAATGATATAAAAGGCGGTGCGCAAACGCCGCGCCGTCACTTTGCCTCGAGCCACCGTCGTGGAAACATCGTCCGACATTTCATTTCTCTTTCGTTAAATTGTGTCGAATCGCTGTCCGATTGTTTAACTTTTGATTATTTTTGTTGAATTATAATTGTCAGAAGTAATTCGATGTTTTATTTTTGAAATAAAATCGGTTCAAGTATCCAAAATCAGAAGTGGGATAGAATCTACGTTTCACGCGTTGTTCTATCTCACTACTCTGCCCACATTATGTTGCAAAGAAATGTCGGACAATGTAATGGCCATCGAAATAGTAGTTTGCGCAAAATCTACATGAAGGTAGTTGCCTAAGAGCGAAACTAGGCGCGAGTTAATAGTGAAGTGAAGTGTTGGAGCAGTGCTTGATAGCTCATAGGGTGCGTCAGTTCCCGCAACTCGCAGGCCTCGCCGCCTGACCGGTGGGCATGCCGCCCTCAGCAGGCTTCGCACCTGTTCGGTGGGCATTGCTACCTGCCACCTTTGCGATGTCGGCTACTCAGCGGGAATCACCGTCATCAGCAAGCCTCATCGCGCTCAGCGGCACTAAGCACCAAGAGAGGCTGGTAAACTGTTTGTGGCAGACAACGGTCAGGTACAAGTTCACGGTACCAGATTGCATTGTTGATGCAGTACACTTCTTCAGAATGTTGGTGAGAGCTATCCATTACTTTTACATTTTACGTTTATGCCCATGTTTACCAATGGCAAAATAGACCGTGCTTAGTACTAGACTACCGACTTTTTACGAATCGGGTTTTGTTTAAATTATGATTCAGGCCCTTGTGTAAACATTTATGACAGGTGAGTGATCGTACATGGGGTTATTTTATTGCGAACACGAGCTATTTTATCTGTAGCTAGACATCGCGATTGTTTTGTTCAGAGTCAGGAACACGACTCGAACAAAACTACCCTACTTGTCATTTTTTTTGCTGTGTTGGTTACGCATTAAACATTTTGTGAAAAATAATAATGGAGCCAAGTATGTGCCTTTAAATAGATGTTGTGAAGTTCAACTCATAAGGCAGGCATTGTTTTTTCGTGGTGAATTTGTCCGCCTTTCTGCGAAAGTCAACTGACATTATTTGACACTCATTTAAATCCTAAACGTGCTTATAGCCAGGATTCTAATGTAAAAATTGTTTTGGTGAAAGAAGATAACGCGTAGCATAAGCAACGTTGAATTTCGATGCAAAATGATCAGCGTCGCAATGCCTTTGAAGTGGTTTTGGAATTTCGTAGTCTTGTGAAATAAGAAAACTTGTGAATTGTTTTAGTAAAGAAAAAGCTGGTTTCGATAGATTGTTTTTAGATTTTGAATATGACTTGAGATAGGTACGGGGTTAGTCCCGTCAGATGTTTGTTGGGGAACTGTAAATTCTACTTTGTGTGATTTCGCAATGATTATTTTCTAGTGAAAGAAACTGAGCCTTTTAAAATAAAAGTCAAGGTCAGGTGTGACCAAGCTCTGATAAGATCTAAGTTCTACTTATGTAATTTTTCACATGTAGTCGAAGACGAAAGTAGCAGGCAAGTAAGGCAATCATTAAAGCCGGCAGCTTTGCAGCTGCAGTTTGTGCGTTCTGATGGGTTTTATTTGAAAGTATGTACTTAGGGTTGTTTTTATCAAAAGTGTTATCTATGTAGTTGCCGTGACAAAGAAGAAAGAAGAAAGAGAGAGTAAGCTCAACTCTTTTTAAACGCTTCTTCTCTGTTTGTAGTTGTGACGCTGCAGCGTTTCCGATAAAACGCGGGAGTGCGTCTCATCGAGGTCACTGAATGTGATGGAATGTGGTGGCCCAGCTGTGAGTGCTTAAATGTTTGATTTTGCACTGGAAAAGGTAAAATGTTTGGTGACCTGTCGATTATAATAAGTCGTAGCCTTGAACGTTTTACACCATCGCCCGGCAGTCGTGAAAGTTTTGGTGACAAGTGGTGTTGTTGATAACTTGTCAGGACTACACCCGATAGACATGGGTAGTAGCTAGATTTCTGAGTTTTGAAAACCCGATCGCAACACTAGATTTTCAAAATAACCGGTTACATTCTTCTTGCCAGGCAAAAATAAATCTTAACTGTGTCGAAATAACGGTGAAATTTAATTATCATGGCGCCATAACCAGAGAAAAAACTGGTTTTCTTAGAGCAAGCTAAATTTAACCTTCTCTACAGAAAACTAAAGTTGATTCTTCACTAACTGTGTATGTAGCCGTGATTAGTTCTGGACCGTCGCCGCGTAGCCGTCGGTGTCGCGTGAGTTGCAACGAAACAGTTTGGTTTTTAGTAACCAGAAAAGCCATGTCACGAGCGCGACACGGCGTAGCTAGGTTATTATGCGTAGCAGTTTTTCGACATTGCAAAGAGCAGTTTTTTTGGCTACGTAGCTAGAAACAGTTTTATAAAGCTGCTGCGATACGTAACGCCCAGTCGCCCACTGCTAACATCCGATAAACGACAACAAAGAGATGCAAATAAAGATTTCTAATTTTAATATGATCTACTGTTCGTGTAATATTCATTTACTGGTACAATTTGTAGGGACTACTGTACACTGATAAACTTGTAATGATCAAGTTTGTGCCCGATCAATTGAAGAGTATGAACGTAACCTGCCAAGTGTATTGTTACGTCTCGGTCTGTCTATAGAAGTACCTACGTTTAACAATGTGTTGCTATGTGAAATCTTTACTTTTTGTAAAAAGATACATCTGATCCTTATCATTTTCATCTGCACTGTGTTAGCCTTTTGATGGTCCACTGCAGGATGACGGGCATACCCACGAAGGTTGATTTAAGGGTGATGTTCATCTATTTGAAGGGAAATGTGCCCCCGAACGATTAACGTAAAAGCTTTGCAATTGTTTCTGAGTCAGATGATTATTGAGAGACCTTGTTATTGACACGTTTTATGACCCTAGCAGCGGCTCAGTGGTGATGTTTTACGTTTCATAGTTCTAATTGTGTTTTCTCTGGTTTGTCTCAGATCGATCGGGATACGGCTTCACGCAGTGCCTCTGTCCCTGGGAAACGAGTATTGCTTCACGTCGTGCCTCTTACTCAGTGCGGGATATCGCTTCACGTAGTGCCTCTGTCCCTGGGAAACGAGTAATGCCTCACGTCGTGCCTCTGTCCCTGGGAAACGAGTAATGCCTCACGTCGTGCCTCTTACTCAGTGCGGGATATCGCTTCACGTAGTGCCTCTGTCCCTGGGAAACGAGTAATGCCTCACGTCGTGCCTCTTACTCTGTGCGGGATATCGCTTCACCTAGTGCCTCTGTCCCTGGGAAACGAGTAATGCCTCACGTCGTGCCTCTTACTCAGTGCGGGATATCGCTTCACGTAGTGCCTCTGTCCCTGGGAAACGAGTAATGCCTCACGTCGTGCCTCTTACTCAGTGCGGGATATCGCTTCACGTAGTGCCTCTGTCCCTGGGAAACGAGTAATGCCTCACGTCGTGCCTCTTACTCTGTGCGGGATACTGCTTCACGTAGTGCCTCTGTCCCTGGGAAACGAGTAATGCCTCACGTCGTGCCTCTTACTCTGTGCGGGATACTGCTTCACGTAGTGCCTCTGTCCCTGGGAAACGAGTAATGCCTCACGTCGTGCCTCTTACTCGGTGCGGGATACTGTTTCACGTAATGCCTCTGTCCCTGGAAAACGAATATTGTCTCACGTCGTGTTTCTTACTCAGATACTGCTTCACTCCGTGTTTCTGCCCCTGAGAGCGAGTAAAGCATCAAGTCGTGCTTCTTGCTTGGTCGAGACTGGCTTCACACCGTGCTTCTGTCCTTGGGAGCAAGCAAAGCATGAAGTCTTGCTTCTTGCTTGCTCGGGATATGCTCTGCGCCGTCATCTGTCTCTGTGAGCGAGTAAAGCATCCATTCGTGCTTTTGCTTGCTCGGGACGGGCTCTGCGCCAAGCATCTGTCTCTGAGCGAGTAGAGCATCCGTTCGTGCTTTTACTTGCTCGGGACAGGCTCTGCGCCAAGCATCTGTCTCTGTGAGCGAGTAAAGCATCCAATCGTGCTACTTGCTTGCTCGGGACAGATAGATTTCACGCGGCCGCGCCGTAGCTCACTAGTTTAGTATACGTCTCTTGACATTTTTGCTGTCTTTTGGCTAAGTAACGATTGTTTATGTTTCTTTTTTAGTCATAACACAGGATACACTTCAAACGTATTTATTTCTTGGTTGTTTAGTCATAATCATAGTCATGGTTACAAAGTGCCTTTGATGAAATTTTGCTTTGCTGCCCTGATCACCCGGATAATCTACGAGTGAATTTTAATAAGATTTGACGAATCTGAACTGAGATTTATCCGTGACCATTACAAGAAATGTTTCTTGACAGACTAAAAGGCGATACTTGTAGACTTCAATTTTTTTTCGGTTCAGTTTCATGTTTAATGATTGAATCTTTTTGAGCAAGAAAAACTTCATGTCTGGATAGTTTTTGGCTTGCCTTCAAGCCTTTTCTATGATTTCGTACATATGCAAATCGTTTTCACGTTCTGTACAGATGCTGACCTAGAAAAGGAAGAAACTACTTCAGCTGCGGCAGAACTACAGCCACAAATTGAAGTCTAGCGGTTTCCGGTACCAGGGCTGTGAAAAGAAAATGAACAGGTTCCGTCTGGGCCTGCACGTCTGGGTTGCATAGAACTACCAAGAGACTTCTACTCAAGCGTGGCATATGAACCCTCCGAGCCTGAGCACCATCTAAGCTTCGATGCCAATGCTTGAGACTGGCCTGCAGAGCTAAGGGAGACCGAGGACGATCTCATTTATCAAGAAAGGCCGTGTTGGAAGGTAGACGAGTAACAGCCGGCGAATGATATAAAAGGCGGTGCGCAAACGCCGCGCCGTCACTTTGCCTCGAGCCACCGTCGTGGAAACATCGTCCGACATTTCATTTCTCTTTCGTTAAATTGTGTCGAATCGCTGTCCGATTGTTTAACTTTTGATTATTTTTGTTGAATTATAATTGTCAGAAGTAATTCGATGTTTTATTTTTGAAATAAAATCGGTTCAAGTATCCAAAAATAGATAATTTTGAAAAATTTGGGGCTACACGGGACCCTAAAACGACAAGACATAAGGGCAGATTGAAGACACCAGCTCACTCGCTTGCAAAATCTGACAAGTCAGGGTATGTGTGCGTGGTCCGCAATTATACAACCATCTGCCAGAATGCGTCAAAAGTGCAGCTTCTGATAACGTATTTAGGCGTAAGTTCAAACTATCACTCCTGAACAAAGCTTTCGTTTACTTACAAAGATACTTACACGAATAATGTTTAGTCAAAATTGATTTTGTAGTAAAATTTTCCTTTCGGCCCTTGAAGATCGGAAGCCAGCCATCAGTAGGGCTTTAAGTACCCAATCAATTTAAATCCGTTCTTCCGGTGTACGGAGAACATGAGTGATTGAACATTTAATCTGCTCATTTTTCATTTTTCTCTTTGTTATTTCGTTTCCTTAGAACATTCGAGCAAATATCTACAGAGCCACAGTCCCAAAGTGAAAATAGTAAAAAATGTCCGAGCGCCGTCATACATACCGACTTCCCGATTACATTAAATAATCCACAATGACCCGTTTTCTCGAATATCGACGTCATGTCACCTAATTACTGGTTGTAATCTAGCGCTGTTGTAGTCGGCTTTCAATCGCCTTACGACAACTAAAAAGCCTGCCCACTACGTAGCTTGGGCAGGGTATTGGCTCGGACACTTTTTTGTACGACGTGACTCTATAGATATTTTCTCAAAGAATAGAACACTGAAAACCAGTTGGAATCGGCTTGCAACCGGCTCGATCATCGACTTTGTATTTTTTTCATATTGATGAGCGCGATCAAGCGGTCTTAATGAGGTCCTCAATCCATCTTGTGTGTGCGGGTTGGTGGAACACCAATCTATTTGTATGTACTTATTATATTGTGTAAAATACACATCAATAACAAGGTTCTCATTTTCTCCCAACCGAACACAACGAGGCGAGCTCGAATAGTCGAATAGTTTCCAATAAAGTTTTCTGCGCTTCAGGGGTCGCCTAGGGGTCGCTCAGGGGTCTCTATTGATTTATCGTGAAACTTAAAACATTGGCTTTGGAATAGTTTCACCAGATGTATTCTCATTCAATATTCGCATTTAGTTTGATAGTTGTGGAGTTTTTGATTGATATCGTCACCATATCAAAACCTAACCGTATGTTAACGCTTTGCTAGATAAACCACTCCTATGGATTTTACTTCATATATATATTTTAAAATGTTTGTTTTTTTAGCGTACTAGCTTTTACCCGTAGCTTTGTCCGCATTATAATTGAATTTTTGTGCCAACCCAAAGAAACATTTTATTTAAACTAAGTATATCAATACCAAAAATCAGGTCAATCCGTTGCTCTATTGCTGCGTGAAAGAGTAACAAATCAAGACACACATTTTTGGATTTATAAAAAGTAAGGATTGGTAAAGATGGAGTACTTAGACCAATTTATTTAGGTAGCCTCAATGGATCTTGGTAACAAAGGAGGAGGTTAGTGAAGTTACTGACATAGTCCAGCAGACTAGCCAGTTGCATTGGCAGTGAGCAGATCACATAGTTTGTGGAACGTAAGTCTATTTAACTCGTAAAGCTCTCAAATGAAGACCAAGTGCCGGCAAATGCGGCGCAGAACGTCCACTGACAAGATTTCACAAGATAGACCGATGCAAGTCGCATCCAACTTGTTTTATTGGAAATCCATAGGATTGGCCTATGTCCAGTAGTAAACGTCCTACAGCTGATAACTAAAGAGATACCTAACATAAGCCCTTTAAGTTTGCGTGTTTTCATTCAATTAGGACCTAGAGAAGCTATTGATCCATGAAAGACCTCATGAAGGGAAACCTATCGCTCACCCTCAAGAGGACAATCATGGACATATCTATTCTCACCTACGGTGCACAGAATTTGTCTTTGGCTAAACATCAGAAGTCTAGCCTCGGGGTTTGCCAGCAAGCTATGGAGATACTGCGCGCCTAGGAGCTAAACTTTCAGACCGCATTAGAACTAGTATTCTGCGCTCCAAGACAGAATTCATTGACGTTGGTCAGAAGGCCGCCGAACTGAAATTGAATTGGGCTGGACATATCTACCGCGTGTCAGACGATCAGTGGGCCAAACTCACTACACAGTGGGTTCCCCGCGCTTTCAGACGGAGATGGCGGGACAAACTGGACTGGACAACTGGACCCAGATAGCTTGAGAACCTGAAGAGTGGAAGGAAAATAGGGAAGCCAAACTTTGCCCAGAGGGACGGAACGGACTTATAATAATAATAAAATTAAGGGCCAACCATAATCAGCAGCGATAAAAATATAATAAAACTACACCGTCGTGATAACGCTAACACCTACAGGTGAAACTTACACGCACAAATAATAATTATTTATTATGGTCTAAAACACTTAAAAAATAATTTTTATTTGATAGAAATTCCTCCAAACGTAATTGCTTTCTGCTGTCATAAAATTTAATATCAAGCTAGGTACATACTTTCGCAAATTTCCAATCAGTTTTAATCTAGAGATCAATCAAATACTTCACGAATAAGTACGTTAAGTTTTTCAATGTGACTCATCAATCAAGTGTCATAACCTTAACAAAGTATGGATTTGACTCATTGACGTATCATATTGCCTTGCAAGGACCGGGTTATAAACAAAAAAGCCGGACAAGTGCGAGTCAGGCTCGCATATCTAGGGTTCCGTACAAACACGTTGTTAAAATAATTAAAAACCTGTTTTAGCATGTGCCAATGAAGTACTTTTATATGATACCTTACATGATACGATTTACTCACTTTGAATTTTGAACCTATATTTTGTGAATTTTGAGGCCCTATTTTTTTGTGATTTAAATAAAAATATACAGTTTTCAGATTTATTCCTATAACTGTAATCTAAGACAATGCTTCTCGCCAAATTTCATAGTTCTATATCAACGAGAAGTACCCTGCAGGTTTTGATTTTTGTGAGTGTCGAAATATACAGTTTTTACGATATAAACGGCTCTAACTTTTTTAAAAGATAACTGAGAAGTTTTTCTTTCACACAACTGCAAGAAACCATAAATATACGTATACAGTTTAAATTTCAACTCGATATCTTTACGCGTTCCCGAGATAAAGAGTCTTGACATACACACAGGCGAACAGACGGACAGATGGACAACAAGGTGATCCTATAAGGGTTTCGTTTTTTTCCGTTTGAGGTACGGAACCCTAAAAATGTTAGTAAGTTCGTATAAGCTAGCTAGCCCTGGCGTCAAGGATTTCAAACCGGAATGCCTTTGAAATAGGTAAACAATAAAAACAACCGGGTCTCAAAATTTTAAATCCTCGGCAGCGCTCAGGCAATAATGCTAGTCATGGATACTGGCCAGCTATCCATAGACTCAGTTTTTGTATAACAGTATCATCTGTCGGTCTGAGCCAAAATTTTCTGGTATCAGGAAGATCAGCGGCGGTTGTTCTCAGCCGGTATTATGCTGAGATGGAGCCAGCATGTCGCAGAGAAAAAAAATGTTTTGTTACTGTATTAGTGTAGTCTAGTGTTAGTTTCTTATTCTTCTATTGTTTGTAAACATTTTATTTTTATTTGTCTTACATCAATAAAAATTACCGTACAAAACTATAAATAAGTCACCAAAATTTTGTACTTAGTGAAGTCTGATCACTACGAAAATATAGTTTTGTTTTGGACCATTGAAAACCTTAGACTACCTTTCTTTGTTGAAAATTTGAAATTCGGATGATAACTGGGATTTTTTTACAATTTCCGAAATCGTTGAAAAATTGCTTCAATTCGGTGTTTTGGTAGGATAAGCGCCAAATCAGCAAAAAAATCGTAAAACTGTTAGGTTCGAGACCACTGAAGAAAGTTCTAAAATAAGATGATTTATATTTGTATCACCATCTCCAGACATACGATGTCAATGATTGAACATAAAACATTTTCTCCAATTCATTTCAGATAATTATGATTTCTAGTCGTCTAGTTTTAGTTTGATCTTTTCTTTGATTTGAGTAATTTAGTTCCATTCAAATGTTTAAAGAACTTCTTAAATGGACTGCATTAATTGTGAGTTTTAAACTAAGCACATTTTATGATTCTTTTGTGTCTATTAGTTTGGGCAAATTGAGATTAGTTAAAAGGGTTATTCTAGAAGTAAATATTTCAACCGTGGTAATTAGTAATTACGTGATGTTTAAAAATGTTTAATGGATTTTCGTTAAGGAGTATTTTATACGAGGTTATTACCCTGTAGATACTGAGTTTTAAATAGGAGCTTTAAGCCAACAAAAGGCACAAACGCTTATTTTTGGCTTAGTTTACCTTTTTAAAACTAATATGTCCAGCTGCTCCATAAGCTGTTTTTTTTTGGAGTTTGGCAAAAGTCGCAGTACAAAAGTTGTTAGTTTTGATATACAGAATAAGCCCCTAAAAGATGTTATGAATGCCGATAACCCTGTATAGTTATCCAGAACTGGTGTATCTCGAATCTGGGGTATATCTGTGGTGGTATAGTGTATATCTGTATTTCCCGAATGGAGACCACGGACCAGCAAACGCAGCGTAGGACGTCCATCGACTAGGTGGACTGACGATATAATAAAAATCGCAGGAACGCGCTGGACGCAGGCCGCTTCCAACCGGCCTTATTGGAAATCCATAGGGGAGGCCTATTTCCAGCAGTGGACGTCATACGGCTGATGGATGGATGGTCATGTCGAATAAAGTTAATTTAATCTCATCTCATCATTATGTATTAAAACAAAGTTATCTTTGTTTCGATGCTTTACCTTTTGCGCCTTGTAGTACCTACTGTGGAAGCCGAATCATACATACAAGTAGGCGGATGTGAAGTTAGCTACAAGCTGCGCAAAACCCAATCGACGCGCAGATTAGTGCAAGCTTCAGTCAGGATTGGATATTCTGCAGCTTGTAGCTAACTTCACATCCGCCGACTTGTGTGATTCGACCAATACCACACCATCCAAGGGTATTGTTCTCAAATAAACTAATGTATTTTGTGGACATATTCAATTTCATTGATTAAGCAATGCGTCATTTCTCGTTAATGGTAAGAAGTTCTAATAATTTCACATTAAGTGACTGACTGGTTTAAAGCAGTTCTCACAAATGGCGCTTCCAACAATGTAGTAGTTGGTAAAAATGATAAACACTCACTAATTCGGCGCCTTCGCAGAGAGCGTTTTAGCTTAATTGGACAGAGCATCTGGGCCGGAGTCCCAGAGAATGCAGGTTCAAATCCTGCGAACGCGTCAATTTTTGAAATGTTTATCACAAAAAGAAAGTTTATATTCAATATCTCTAGAAAAATATATAAACATTTTCAGATTTCATTTAATCAAATACGCAGAAACCATCCCGTATTCTCGACTCAATGTAATGAAAGACTAAAATAAAGTAAAACTCAGTAATCTCTCCCTGATTTCTAGGTATAAAAGAAAATACTCACTGAATAACAAATTTATGACTAAAATAATAATATTTTCTGAAGCTTGGAATAGAATTTCACTAATATCAGATGTATGTAAAGCTAAATCTATCTGTCAGTTTATTGCTTTTCTACTACTGAATGGATAAAATCAAGCACCTAAATCACTAAAAAGACATGTTTGAAAATATTGGTGGGTAGATATTTTTTGGCAAAAAATGGCAAAACCGGTCTTCCATAGAGTACAAAATTCGAATAGTTCACTCGAATTCATGTATACAATTTTCACAATAGGTATTGTTGATTTTGTGAAAACGGCTCTGCCGCATTCGATAAAATTCAAAAAGGATCACCTTATGAGAAAAAAAGATAAAAAGATTTTTATGGTTCAGTTCGCAATTGGCGAAAATATCGATGAACGTACACATATAAATGAAAATATGTGTATATACACAGACGAACATAGAACCTCCTCTTATGAAGTCGGTAAAAATTTGATTTTTTCAATTTCAATTTACCTATTGTTTGACATTTATTATTTTACAATCTTTCAAATAATATTATACCTACTCGCTGCAAATATGTAAAGATTTCCAATTCAACAGTTTTTTTGTCTGTATTTGTTGATGTCTGACTTATGCTTTTACTTACATGTGTATATTTATTAATCCATACATTTGCCACGAGTAATTATGATAAATAAATACCTCCTCATCCCGACGTTTCGGCCGAGTTGCATCGACCGTGGTCACGGGTAGACTGGAATTTAGAACAGCTGGTACCGCCAATTCAATTTGAACTTGAAAAATTGTCACTACGATACACAACACTGACGGTATCTAACAATGTCCTTCTACCCACACTACGCGATTTGCATTTGTTGACAACAGGATTCCACGATGCCGATAACTTAAATCCATCCTCCCGGTTGAAATTCTTATGATTTTTGATTTCCACCACTTCACGAACTATTCTTGAAAAATAGTGTCGATCCGTGGAGAGGACTTTTGGGTCGTGGAGCTCGATCCAATGACCAGTACCTCCGTCAAGCAAATGCTCAGCTATAGCAAACTTCTGTATCTGGCGGTTTTTGACTGCCGCGATATGTTCTTTGATCCGTTCAGCAATAGTACGCTTCGTTTGACCTATGTAGGAACTACCGCAGCCGCAATCCACCTTATATACACCAGGAGTCTGAAACGGAATGACATCTTTCGGCGTTCTGACTTGGCCCAGTAGTTTGGATAAGGGAGTATACACTGTCTTGATGGAGTAATCCTTTAGTAAAGTCCCCACCTTATCCGTCACTCCTTTAACATAAGGCATGAAAACCGGCTGCCTCTCAACGTCGAAACCGTGCTTCCGATACCTGCGTCTACCTAGATCTCGCTTTTTCACATTATAATCATTTCTCTTTAAAACGTCCTGCACATACGCTTTCTCAGTCGCTACATGTTCAGCGTCACAGAGGGCATCCGCTCTGTCCAGCAGCGCTTTGGGCACAGACTGCAAATGGCGCGGATGATGGTGTGAAGTTGCTCGTAGGTATCTGTCTGTGTGCGTGGGTTTCCTGTAAACTGTGTGTACCAAGGAGCCATCGGACCTCACCATCACCTTGACGTCTAAGAATGGCAAAGTTTTCTCCACTTCCATCTCATAAGTGAACTTAATGTTAGGATGAATAGAGTTGAGATAATCCACAAACTGGTCAACCCCTTCTTTGTCTGCCTCCATTACGCAGAATACGTCATCCACATACCTCTTCCAAACCTTTATCGCAGCTGATTGTAAATTTATGGACTTTTCAAAATATTCCATCCAGATGTTTGCCATTACCGGTGCCAGCGGGCTCCCCATGGCAACACCATCAATCTGGAGGTAGTGTTGTCCACGATAAAGAAAGAAACTACTTTCAAAAACAACATTTGCCATATGTATAATAAATTCAAAACTTTTAAATAAAAATGCTTTGATAAATTCCCCTGATTTTAAAAAAAATAATTCTTTTGTTTAATGCACTATCAAATATTATTAAATAAAATACCAAATCAAATTACTTACTAATTAAATTTAAAATAATAATAGAATAGATTATTTCCAATTTAGAGGATTTTATACACAAGTGGCAAATGTACCAATAAATAGTAGATATTTAATCTGGTACTTCGTCAAAAGATTATTCTGGTAGTGCCTTGCACGCTGAATATTTTTTCTAGTATTCTAGATCACTAACTGCACCTGATTATCATAAATTTTACGGTTATACAGTTTTTCAACTAAAGTGAAATAATTTTATTCGTAAGTTCAAGTCAATATCAATACAAAGTTAAACACTATCACGTCTATTCAAGGGAGTTATTGACCAGAGTCAACAACTCCCTAGTCAAATAAGCCCCCGCAAAGTGCATTCCGCCCAATAGTGCCTATTATGCTTGCGGCGTTGCCCCTCTGAATAGTAAAGGAGATGTGCTGCGCTAGGTATGCCCCTGACCGGGAATCCTGTCTCCTCTCTCTGACCCGCCGACCAAGATCACGCACAAACTTCTTGGCCTCGGAGCACCACGAACCCGCCACCTCAACGACAAACAAGACGGTCAAAGTCGTATGTCAATTCCATGCAGGAGTATTTACAGTTTCCCTCGGGCCTCTGCACCCGCGCCGGCTGACAACTGGGTAGCTGGGATGTGACAAGACGCAAATGTGCGTACACAAGTCGCATCCCATAAGCGAGGCAGCGTCCTTTTCGCCATAGAATCAAGGTCAGACCATCAGTTATACAGACCATACAGTTTTTTGTTCCACTAGTAAAATTCGCCTAGTCAAGGAAAGCTGCGTTACACAGATAGTCCTTCTGTCCCGGAAAGAAGGCCAAAAGCAAACTTCAATAAGTTTTAACTAACCATTAAGCTGGGCCCGTAAGCTGGGTTCTGTAATCCGATTTCGTATCAAATAAAACCCTAACATAACCAAAAACATATTGAAAATTATCGCTAAGAAACATTTTCGTTTTAAGTTAATATATTTTCGCCACTCTGCCTGAAACAGTAGGGTATATTTTCGAAAAGCTGAATAGATTTGCTGATTTTCCTTTCAGTTCTATAATCCAGGAAAATGCATTGTTCGATTCAATTTTAAAAGTGAACGGTGAGAAAGTGCAGATTGTTTTCAAAGCGGTTCATTTTGTGTGTTATCAAAGTAGCCCGTCTACGGATTAATATAAGTTGGTATACGTAGACAGGGCAGATGTCATAGAACGGGTTAATGATGAGGTTGTATAAAATGCTTCATTGAAGACCACACAAGGCAAGTGCAGATTAAAACGGGTTCGGAATCGTGGTTTCACCGTTTTGTGACACACGTCCACAAGAAAGTTCACAGACGATCTAATTTAGATCGTAAGACCACCTTTGATGCACGTATGATAAATCATCACTGATAATGGACTTTACAGTTATAGTAATAGAAATTTTGATATTAATCCCAGTCAAAAATTCATTTTCCAAGCCAACGTCTTACAGTGGACGTCTGCTGATAGGTATATGTCAAATACAAACGATTATTATTATTGTTAAAAACTACATTAATTTGACACATTAAAATTTGATACATCTTGAATACATTCCATTATGCTCGGTGAAAAATAATGTCCAAATTTGTTATGAGGTCAGACAAAAAGCTACAACAGTCTTCTCAAAGTTAGGTACAAGACTGAATTAAACGTGTAATAAAGTTTCCAACGCAATAACATTTTTAGCGCAGTTACTCGCATCAAAAGTTGATTTTGATTAAACATAATATACGTATATCTAAGAACACTACTAACACACACGCACACACACACATTCAAATCCATAACGAAATAATGTTATTAGACAGAGCAAAGAGAGTCAGACTCAGAGTTGTAAAAAGTTGAAGTGTTTATTTATAAACAATTTATTTGAATTTTAAACTTGACCTTTTCCATTTTGATAGTCAATAACACATTAATTATTTTACAATTTGAATTACCTCTGGCGTCGAAATGTCTATCAAAGTGAATAAATTATTCTGTTACTATTTCAGGTATTTTCTAATTTAGGAGCCAAAGCTTTGAGGTTTTGTATTTTAGTTAACTTTACGGGTGTGAATTTTAATGGAATGAAATAGCAATCCAATTGGAAATTAAATTGAACGTGGAAAGATGTGATTTAAAACATGTTAATTCATTTTCGTATAGTTAAAATACATACCACGTGGTTTTTATCAGATTAAGGGATATTCTCGTTTTTCTGTAATTTTATGCACGTTATACACGTACAGTCTTGGCCAAAAGTATTAGGCACCCTGTATTTTCACTCTATCTTCTAAACTAATTTCACTCCTTTTTTGCATTTTTAACAAAATTAGGTGTCAATTTAATCACATCAACAGAAATGAAAGCTTGTTTACTTGTTAGAGTCCAGAACACAAGTGACCAAACATTGACTGATAAGACCGAAAACCGAATCGTTTGTTTTCGGTCACCAGGTATTTTATGACCTTAACAAAGAGCCGCTTGATATTCTAAGAAGTTATTTATGACCCCGGTAAGTCATTAAAGAGAAGCACTCATTTATTGGTTAAGTAGTAAACATGCATTTTGATTTTTTAAAGGTGCCTAATACTTTTGGCCAAGGCTGTATATTTACGTTATAGTAATGCATTTTTTTAAACAAGCGAGACCGGCTGAGCCAGAAACTCCTAGTTCTAATTATACCGTAAAAAATATTACCCACAATGAGAAGTATTATTTACCTACTTTTCTTTCTAGCTATTTACCATATTATCTATCTGCCTATCTAATAGATGAACTTTTTACGACATTGTATCTAAAAGATGGACTCTATTTGTTAACTTGGTCACCAGTTTTGTTCAATTAGTTTAATTTAAGTTGAAGCTGTGGTGGTCTAGTGGTAGTAACACTCGACTTGCAATCGTGGGGTCGTGGGTTCAAATCCCGATCCCGTACCAATGAGTTTCTTTGGAACTTATGTATGGAATTTCACACCACTGGCTTTTCGGAGAAGGAAAACATCGTGAGGCAACCTGCATACGTCCGTAGAAGAAATTCGATGGCTTATGTGAATCCACCAACCCGCACTGGGTCAGCATGGTGGATATGGCCCAATCACCCTTCGTGGGTAGGCCTACGTCCTGCAGTGGACTATTAAAAAGGCTGGTACAGTACAGTAAGTTGAAAGCCGTGGTGGTCTAGAGGTAGTGACACCCGCCTTACAATCGTGAAGTCGTGAGTTCGAATCCCCGGTCCCGTACCAATGAGTTCTTTGGAATTTATGTACGGAATTTCACATCACTGGTTTTTAGGTGAAGGAAAACATCGTGAGGCAACCTGGGTACGTCCGTAGAAGAAATTCGATGGCGTATGTGAATCCACCAACCCGCACTGGACCAGCGTGGTGGATATGGCCCAAGCACTCTTTGTGGGTAGGCCTACGTCCTGCAGAGGACTATTAAAAAAGGCTAGTACAGTACAGTATAAGTTGAATGTTCTACTATCAGTAATTTTAGTTCATCTATAGATACGAGTATCATTTCTTATTTGAATTCATAATAAATTCGCCTCAAGCATGCAACATAATCATAAAAGAAGCACAAATAATTAGACAAAAATATTTAAACTAATTAGTCTGATTACGTAATAAAGAACAAGAAAGTCAAAGATCTGTTGACAAAACGCCACTTAAACAGTAACTGATATTAACTTAGCGGAATGCGCAAGTTAACGTCGCTTTGTTATCAAGTTAAAGTTAAGTTATGGCTTAATTGTTGCAAAATTGCAGACTCGCGTGTCGTGAATACCTTGGCTCAAGAATAGATTTCGTACTAATACCCACTTACCTTACTTGTAGTTCTTGGACGCGCGGATTTCATTTATCGACAGGGAAGTGCTAACAACTCACTTAAATTTTTTTACGAAAAAGATTTATTATTATTATTATAGTTCGATACAAAATTGAATTGTGCGTCTACTGGTATGAATTATGTTGAAATTCGCCAAATTAACGTAACTAGGCCCCGAATAAATATCTTTTAGATCAATCACTACCTGATTTAGGATCTTTTTGGCTCTTGTAAAGATTTTTGGAAAATAGGACTTGTTAATACTTCCCCGTAGTTATGTGAATAACTGTTTTAAATGAGTTAATGTTTATATTGAATAATTATTTTTCGCCAAAACTTGCACAATCGACTGCAACAGTGTACAGAATTTAAATTCGATCGCAATATTTTCTACCATCAAAAAGTTATGTTTTTAAACTTTCGCGATTTGAGCACATTATTATATACTACGGGACTAATCGCGCACTAAAATTACGAGATAAATAAATACCTCTTCATCCCGACATTTCGGCCGAGTTGCATCGACCGTGGTCACGGGTAGACTGACCACGGTCTACTCGTGAACACGGTCGATGCAACTCGGCAAGCTATAATGATACTTCGAAAACTCAAAATAGTTAATATTTACTATGAGATCAACCAAGAATTCGAAATAATGAACTATCCCAAATACAACCAATTTATTTCTGGAATTCTGGGTTGGCCCCTATAGTAAAACTTGTTCATTATGATGATAAAAATTACCTTCTTTTGTCCTGTCTGATTAACCTTGTATACAGGGTTATTTCTAATCAATTAGCATCCTTTTAGCTCACAGCAAATAATAGTTTTGCCGGTTTTACTTGTTTGTTTCTCAACATTCTGTCTTGATTTTTTTATTTAGTATGATCCTTTTAGAGGGCTTATTCTGTACTTTAAAACTAACAACTTTTATTCTGCGACTTTTGTCAAAATTAAACAAAGAATTCGTTCTTACATGGAAAAATATCGTTTACCCGCGACAAAATGTATGTAACAGCTGATTTTTTGTTGAGTTTTAACAAAAATCGCAGAACGAAAGTTGTTAGTTTTGATTTACAGTGTTAGTCCCTAAAAGGATGCTAATTGATTAGAAATAACCCTGCGTATAGACGTACGAAAGTTACCTCGGAATGGTTTTAAAAACAAAAAGTCAAAAGTCTATAGACTAAGAGACTAAGACTGATCAATGAAAGGTTAAGTCAGTGCATTGCGAGACGGCTCCGCGTGCTAGCACTCGCCAACTTGAGAAAGGTCGCCGAATGTGACCGAAACTATAGTCGTTACGACTATCCCCACACGTGAGTTCAGTCCCGTTATATATAGTATAAAAAAAAAGGTTAAGACTTCAAAAACAAAAAAAATGTTTCTCTTTCTTAAACAGCCGGTTAAATAACTACTCGCATCGTTAAACTCTTTAAATAAAATTAGGGTGTGGTGTATCTAAGCTAGTATAAGTTAGTGTTAAGTTGATTAACTTCTTGCCGCTCAGGTACCGGCAGCCGGGTAATGAAATACCCAGGCTTAGCTTAGAATATACTTAGTCTGGGTTATGAGCCAGTTTGCAGTATGAAGTATCTTGTCATGCAATAAGGAATGTATAACTATCCTTAATGATAAGCCAGGATTTAAACATATACATCACTAAAGTAGATGTTTAAACATATCCATCACTAAAATAGAAGTTATCCACCACACAATTTTACGCACGCTTTAGACAATGTTTAACAGTACAAATTTCTCAGTTAAACAGTGTTCATGTGTTTAAATCTTTTGTGGTAAGGCGGCTAGATATTAACTTCAAGGGTCTTTGGATAATCCATTTGATTTCTATGTAGTAGTAGTTTTAAGTATGTTGTTTTAGCTTAAATAAGTAGTAATTTATATTATTGTAATTAATAACGGCACTTTCCCGTAATAAAAAAGAACACACTTCTTTGAAATATAAATTAAAACTGCCTGCATCACAATCAGATTTCAAAAAAAAAACGCACAATAATAGGATATTCTTTGGAGAAATATGTTGCCACTTTGCCTCTGATAAAAATACCCCATCAACTGAAAAGTTGTCATCAAAGTTTTAAAAATTATTGTTATATAGTGAGTAATAATTTAAAAAAAGGAAAAGATTTAACACAATATTTTATTAAGATAGATTTTCTTACAAAAATCCTTTCATTTTATGCAAACTTACATACGAATGCGCATGTGACAAAGCTGTTCTGTTTTTCTCTTATGGCAGGCTAGGTATACGTGCCTTCGATAGTAGATGTATCTCAATATATTTTAAAAGCCGCCTCGACGCGTGTCCCACCACATAAAAGTTTTGATACATACCGATAAACATACCAACTACGGTAAAACGTTTTTAACGCATTTTATTTCATTTTGTTTGGTATTCGCGGTACCTGTATGATAATTCGTTTTAAGTAGTGTTGCTGACAGATTCAGTATTCAGATAATAAAAACTAAAAAAACATTATGTAATGAAAATGTGACGTTTAGTGTTATATGTAAAATTGGGTCCTTTGTTTTAGAAAAATGTTAGTAAAACTTACAACAAACAAAAGTCTGCCTTAATATTTTGTAATAAAAAGTTATGAAAATAAACGTCTCAATCAATAAGTTACCTGTAGCACAATTCATGAAATTTCAAAATAATTTCTAAAATTTTGGACTCATTTTCGCTTTCAGAAAAGTGTTACAAAATTTCTGAAATATTCATTTGAAACGCAAGGCCATTGTACATTACGAAATTTCAACAAACCGTCATCAACAAACATATAAATCAAATAGACACTTAATTACCTTGATAATATTTTCACTGCAATTTAATTTTCTTAACGATCATCTAAATAATCATACCGATGCGCATAACAAAAGGATAACAAAAACTACGAAATGTATCCAAAATGCCAAATAAAACTATGATTGTATTCACAATCATACCAAAACAATAAAAACCGATGTCATTCGGTACGAAATCATGTTAATGCCCACATTATCGATTCACAAATAGGGTGGACCCAATCGAATGCGCGAAATTGGGTCGCCGTGAATAAGGACCCATAACCCGAATTAGCGAACGTTTGCGGGCTTTGTATGTACAATCGATGGTGTTAATAACCTCTGTTGTACTAGTAGAGTACGAGATTTGGCTTTAAACTTATTTAGTATTGGCTTGCTTTCAAAAAAATTAACTCGCGAATGTTGAAAGATTTTTCTTTAGATAACTATTTAGATAACTAAACGAAGCGAAAGAAGTGAGACAGGTCTTCGCTTTACTCAACTCGCTTAACTCGACCATTTTGTTTTTGTCTGACGAGATATTAATTTTTGTCTATAGGTCGCATTTTTCAATATTTTTTTTTCTGAATAAGGAATAATTTGCTGTCACGTTATTTATCAGCCGATTTTGATAACATTTGACAACATTGTTTAATATCTAAATTGTAACAAGTTTTGCGAGTATGATTTGAATGAATGATTTATTTGTCAGTAAAACTAGGTGTAATTTCCAAAATTCTTAAATTAATATTATGCTCTCTAGCGTCTACCTTAAATAGACGTTTACAGGGTATTATAATTATAAAACAATAGTAAATTTATAATTTATAAATTAGTAAATTAATGTCAAAAGTATGATAATGTCACTGGATTTAGTTATATTATGTCAAAACAGGTAATGTGAGGATATAACAATTACAATGTATAGTCATTGATGCTCTTGTCATTTAAAAAGTCATTTACACTGTAATAGGCCTTGTAAACTAAGAAATTGTTTAATTGATTCTTAAAAATATTTAAGTCCTGTTTGCATCGAATGAATTTTGGTATCCTGTTATAAATATGATTTAAATCAGTCAAGAGCGAGTCGAGATATAGTTTTATAAAGATTTAATGCAAGAGATGTGTCGCGAGAGCTACTGTTTGGAGAACTACTAGTAGAGTATTAAATTTGGTTATATATGTATCCAGTATTGGCATGCTTTCAAAAAATCTAACTCGCGTTTGAGGGAAAGAAAACAAATATTTAATTTCGAAACAGTTTTGGGCTAATCAGTTAATACTCAGATGAATCTAAATTGAAGCATCCCCTAAACAGCTGTGTCTTGCGGCTGTGGCCTAGTAAAATGAACTAATTAATTACCGTTAAATATTTTTATCTCATTCCTTTAAAATAACATAATTATAATACAATATTTTTAACTCGATTTGTTTTTTCATTAGATACTAAAGCTCTAAACATACTATCGGACGCGACTGACAGCCGCGACCTAGACTATGAAAGTACACTAAGCCGTGCACACTATCGGACATAAGTCGCGGACGTCACCTTCCGACGACCTTGACCGTTCGGACGTCCGAGAGCGATCTGGCACACCGGATGTTTTAAGACTATGCACATTGCTAAGTCGCGGCTGTCAGTCGCGTCCGTCAGCCGCGTCCGATAGTATGTTTCGAGCTTAATTTATCATGACTACATTTTATTTAGTTGTTTTTGTGTTGTATTCAAGTAGATTCGTTGTAAAATATTACAGCACTTGCTCAAAAAATATATCAAAATATTTTAATAGCATAATCGTTGCAAAGTTAAAACAAAAAACTCAGACCTGATTTGAAGCAAACAAATATAAATACGGCTACATTACGTTCTGTTACTCTCCCTACTATAGACGAATAACCGCTAGACATAAATAATTGCTCTATCACGGTTTCTAGCAAACATTTTTTCCGAGCGAGAGTAAACATTTTTTATTCTACATGCGTAGCTCGCAGCTACGGCGTAGTAACTGCTACGAGAAACAAAATGTATTTAGCTGAGTAGCTTGCACGAGCGAAACGCTAAATAATACCTGAACAGAAATATATTACATGAAATATGATTATCAGATTTAAATGAAATATTAGGTACATAAATGAAAAAAAATTAGAACTTTTGTAGTAAAACGTTGTTCACTTATAGTATACCAAACTAAGCCAAAAGGCAATAGTTAAGGCCATTCCTATCAACAAGTTTTACTATAGGGCCAACCTGGAATTCGATAAAGAAAAATCAGCTGTCCCACACAAAAACGCTATTTTAAATCGATAAAATATACTTATAATTTTTTTCTCAAATTTTTGGTTTTTTATAACAAACGTAGCTTATAATAACGGTGTGAATGACCTCCTTTCGGCTCAGTTTACAGTTTCTAAACAGCTCTCTATCACTTCCGGGTCACATTTTTAGTAGAAGCACTGTACTGTATCAGCCTTTTTTTATAGTCCACTGCAGGACGTAGGCCTTCCCACAAAGGGTGTTTGGGCCATAGCTACCACGCTGGCCTAGTGCTGGTTGGTGAATTCACATACGCCATCGAATTTCTTCTACTGACTTATGCAGGTTGCCTCACGATGTTTTCCTTCACCGAAAAGCCAGCGGTGTTAAAAATTGTAGAAGTAAACTACTACAAATACAAAAAATCTTCTAATTGCGATTTATCTTATAATAACAAAAAAAAAGTAAAAGGAAAAGTTATTGGCATTCATCATCAGCAGAACCACGGGTCACAAAGTCATACTCAATAATTTTTGCTGAGCTTTCAAAACTGGTAAGACTAAATCTGCAGTAGCTTTACGAAATTTAAGAAACACAAAGAAATCACGCTACAGTCAGTATTTGGATGGGTGACCGCGGGTGGCATTTTCCAACTGATCGCTACCGTAGTTCGCATGACACGTTACATTATAGGTATCGGTTGTTTTAACCGTTTAGCCACGCCAGAGACCTTCTGGTGGCCTAAAAGCTCTGATGACAAAGCTAGCCACCCGGTCTATACGAACTTACTTAATTACTTTCGCTAACTTTTAAACTACAAAGCGGTGCCACAAAAAAGCTACTTTAGTGCAGCCATACTCAGCTATGTTGTTAGTTAGTACTCAGTACGAGTGCATAAAAGTCAGACTTCTCCAAGAAATTTTAAATTTCTTTTCAACAATTCGCCTCTCAGAAAAGTGAAATCACACTAATTTTTAATCATCAAAGTGCAACAAACAAACAATGTAAGTGCAACCACTCAGTTCTGTTGCAAGTTACGAGTAGCATCAAAATTAAACTTAAAAAATAAAGTAAATCCTTATAGACTATTTCAACAGCTCTCAGAAACTTTTAAAAGTGAAATCATGCTAACTTCCAAACTACAGTGCAATGAAAAACAGGAGAATATTGCAGCTCGGTTGCAAGTCAGGAGCCAGTACGCGCCGCGACTCGGCGGCGAGCGGACGTGCGCGATGCCGCCGTGAAAATGCGCGCGATCCTTCTCATGTACTTCGCGACGCTCGTGCACTGTTCGTATAAGGATGTGAGAGTGAGGCACGGGAGGGCGCTACGGCACGGGCGCTCGCGCGTGCTCTACGCGCGCCTCCACGCGCGTGCTCGAGGGCTCGTCGCGCAGATCGAGGCTGAAAGGAGCGGAGAACTCGGTATGAAAACTTAGGGCTTCTGATAAGGATTTCACGAGAAGAGCCTAGATCTTATATTTCGCTCTAGGTTGGGATCCAGCACCACTGTGTTTATTAATTTAAAAATTTACAGTTTTTATGTTAAATCTGAGAACTTTTGATGAGGTTTTCCCAACTCGGGAAGAGCTTAGATCCTACAGGTCTTCTTAATGTGGGATCCAGAACATAAATTATTATATTTTAATTTAAAAAAATACGGGTTTTGTCAAAGTTTGGTACTTTTGAAAAGGATTTATCTATCACAAAAAGAAACTATATCATACAGTTCACCTTAGGGTAGGGTCCATAACATGATGCATGTATTAAAATCAATCGTTTATTTTGTAGTTATTCTATCAGTAATGGCAATTTAATTTAAATTTAATAACTGTTTTAACTTAAGTTTAAATTAATAATGAAAATAGGATTCTAATAAATATTTAAGAGGGACGCTGGGGAATTTTGTAAACTTGGATAGATAATTGAATAAATCAGTGAAGTGTAAAATATAGTCTTGATAGAAGTAAAAAACGTGTATTAATTCAAGATTATTTAGGGTATACTTAAAAAAGATATAATGTTTGTAGAATAGGGTTTTTAATAAATTGGAAGGAATTTGGGATCTTAATAATTTATTTAGAATTTTGAATACTTAATTTTTGAATGATCAAATTTTGTTTTATGTATAATTATTTTAGAGTTGATTTTATTACCATTCAGTCTGTTTTACACTTTACGGGCGTTCACAGGTGTAAGTCGTAACACTAGTAAAGTTAGATTACAGGGTATTTTATTTCAGCAGTTGTTGATATGAAATTAAAGATATACGTTTAAGTGGAAATTCAACTTTTCTCTTTAGAAATACCAATAAACTTGTTTTTAAAATAATATCGAGTCATGTTGAGTGAAATTGGTTCCTTACTCTAAGATCACAAAAAATAATTTAATTGTCCGTGGCCTTATCCCACTCACTTTATTAATAAATTCAATATTTCTTCAGAACAGTTAGTTTTATGATTTTCTTTCTTTGAATATATTCTTCGGGGTGTAAAATACAAAACATGGATAAAGTACTCCGAATTAACTCTGCTTTAACATATTTTGATTGTAACAAAAACAAAAGTCTAATTAAATTATTGACAAAACTTTAATAACATAAAAAAATAAACGAAAATAACTTATCTAAACTTAAATAAACCTATCTAAACATCCTATCTAAACTAAAATATCCTATCTAAAGTAAACTAATTAAAAAATAGTCTCTAATCTCAGTTATTGCAAATCTTAAATATTACATCTATTGTTGTTGTTAGCATGTCGTGTCCCACTACTGGACACGGTCTCCCCTCGATCTTTCCAGATTTGACGGTTTTTAGCTATAGTGTACCAGTTCCTGTCAAAGGTGTCCAGGTCGTCGCGCCATCTCTTGCTAAATATTAAACATTGAAATATTACTAAATTCTCAAATAACTTTTTTCGAAAAAATCTGGTCATATTTTGTTCAACCTAAGAATACGAAAAAGAAGTTATTTATTCACAACATTAAATCCATTTTATATTTAAAAATAATTTAATTAAGTTTTTATAGTAATATTACTAGAGCATCTTTATTACTATTGTAGCATATCGTTATTACTTTACCTTTACAACAAGGCTCCCATTTTAAGCCCACTTTGTTTTAATCAAGTGCTGAAATGTTTAATTGAAACCGTTTAAGTTGATAAAGGTTGCTTCCCCGAAGAGAAATAACACTTTTTTTGGATGGCCAATTTAAAATGGCGCTTATTTCATCGTTTTAATCTGAATTAAGGATTGCTTTTTGTTTTTTGATGAACATTAGCGAGAAGGATCTTTTTGTTATTAGAAAAAAAATTTAATCGCTGACAAAAAAGTATGATGCTATAAAGTTGACGTGTGTATGTGTATATATATGTATCTTTTTATACTATATATAACGGGACTGAACTCACGTGTGGGGATAGTCGTTACGACTAGTTCAGTCCCGTTATATATAGTATAAAATGTGTGAAAACCACGTTAATTTCCATAGTAAAATATATGTATCTATAAATCTGTTTGTGGGATGTCAACGTAAGCATTTTATCCGTAAATCCGAAAGATAAGATAATATTTATTGTCATTAAGGAAATCTTTTATTACATAATGAAATATAATAACGCTTACTGTAATGTACTCGACAGTTAATACATTAGAGAAAATACTAAATCTAACGACTTTATAGAAATTTAGTGTATATATTCCCGTGCATAATATTGTAAGTACTTTTTTATGTAGACTGGGCTACATTTGGCCACCAATTTGCCTGATGGAAAGCGAAGTTGTAGCCGAAGATGGAGTATGTAGACCTAGAATATACCTATTCACTCTAGACTTGAAAATATCCTAATTGTAGTTGTCATGAAACAATGACGGAGGCAGGGCATTCCAATCCCTCAAAGTCTATTGATATTAAAATTGAATATAAATAATAATTTCACAGGTGTGATTGTTGGTTTGTTCTTCTTTCACGCAGCAACGACAAAAACAAATTGACTTTATTTTTTGGCATGAACATAGTTTGAAAGACAGAAAAAGACAGAAACTGACATAAGCTACTTTTTGTCCCAGAAAATTAAAATGATACGTGAACGAAACCGCGGGTAAAAGCTAGTTAGGATACATAAAGTATATCTTCTGAATTTCCTGAACCTAGTTTTTTTTTATTCCCCTGATTGATTTCAAAATGCCAGTTCTTAGCTGTTAGTATTTCAATAGTTACATTATGTACTGATTTAAGTTCACACAAAAGCTGTGTATTTTTATTAAATGACTCCATGTTTGAGCTTCTTAATGAGTCTTGTAGTGAAACACCACGTCTTAGAGCCATAAATCAGGATCTAGCTAGACTGAGTCCTAAGTCTACGCCAACCAAAGGCACTACTGCGTACAAAGTAGCAAATGCGAGCCAGAATTTTGTAAATGAGAAACTTTATAAATGCTTCAGGATACTAAAAAAAGACATAATGATGGTGATAAAGTGAATAATGAAACCAAAATTTAATTATGTATTTCTCAAGATACTATTTTATTTCTAACCTACTTTAAAAAGGAAGTTCTCGTTTCGTTTATCTCGTTTAGTAAATTTTATCGAAATCGGTTGAGCCAGTTTTGATAAATCTACAATAATGTACATGGAAATCACATCGATTCGAGTGAACTATTTAAATTCTATACAAGGTGGAAGTCGGTGGTGCCACTTTTTGCAGAAATAAGTGAATCAATTCTTTGGTAAAAATATATATAATATATACGATTGTAAGACCTGTCTTTCAACCTACTAATGCTACTAACAATGTTGATCAAATAAAACGCTACATTGTCTCCAATTAATTAAAGAGTGCGCCGACAACAAGGCCATTTAAGAGGGAAGTCTTAATTGAAACTTTTTGTCATTTAACAACTTACCTAGCATAAGTGTAGAGTAGGGTGATTTTGTATGACACCGTACGTGCGTAAAATTATCGAAGTTAACTTATATGATGAGAAATGTGTGAATTTTTTTCCACAGTATATAGTAGTAGCCTGTGCAGTAATGGAGGCCTTTTCGCTCGAAATTTTACAACGACTACACCTACTACACCTACCTAAAATAAATTTTCTAACCATACAAAAGATTTATTAATTCTCAAAAAGTTTCTTAAATGCAAGCTTAAGGGGTCAAAATCTGTATTAATTAAGCAAGTAGAGCATTAAAACAAACCTTAAAAGGAGAACAAAGTTTTAATTTTATTACACGGGTTTTTAACACAAAGAAAAAACTTTAAGTAATTTTTTTCACAGAGGAAATTGCATTGGAATTTTAGCAAACCACTTTTAGGAAATCCTCCAAATTGAAACAAGCAAAACTAATTGCAAATTAGGGGTAGTTGAAATTTTAATACCAATTTTTGACCGACGAACGGAGTAGATACGCCAGGAAAAACGAGTTTGACTTCCCTTTCTATCATTAAATAAAGGACATGTCCACAAAATGTATGGAAGCTGGTATAATAATAATCAAACGTTGAAATTGACTACGTATAAGCATTGCCATTCAGCGTGGCAATGCTGCCAGCATGCTGGGCACGCTGCCAACTGGCAGTGGGCTTGAGCACTTGGATTATCTTTAGACCTTCAAGGGTCTGTGGATGATCCAATTGCTTTCTATGTAGTAGTAGTGTAGTATTGTCAATATTAAATAAAAAGAAAAATAACCAAAATTCTAACCACAACACTCGTTACATTTCGGGAAAGTTCATATTTTTCTGAGTCTATTAATATTACAATAGTTAAAAACAAAAAAGAGCCCTCCGTTTTTTTTTAAATTAATTTTGAATTTATTAAGATAAATAAATATATTTGGCTCAATAGGTAGTTTATATCTGATTAAGTAACCTCCAAATTGTTAAATATAAGCCACATTGTACGTACTAACTGGTCACACTGGTAGGTTATAATTTTTAATTATAGCAAATTAAGAGATGAATGTGGAAGAATCAGCTACGAATGTAAGTAAAATAACGATAGACGCACTTTATTATTGCTAAACTAGAAAAAAGTTTAGTTGCATTATTATTTTTCATACAATTTATTTTTCACATTTAAAAAAATGGAGGGATAAAAACATCAAAATTATATATTTTTGAGAAGCCCATATTAAGCTTTCAAATGATGTGTATAATATCATCTTGGTTCGATTTTTCTCTGAATAATATACCACTTGCGGACGTCACCTTTATGATGCCAAAAATACATGACACGTCATCATTTGCTGTTATTATAACGATCAAGATGTATTACTACCAATTAATATTTATAAGGATAACAATCCTTACTTTATTAATATTATAAATCCGAAAGTGTGTTTGTTGTTTTGTTCTCTTTCACGCAGCGACGGATTGACTTGGACTTTGGCATGGGCATAGTTTGAAAGACGGAACGGTGACTTAGGGTACTTTATATCCCGAAAACATGCAAGGCTTCTATAAGATATAAAAAACCGGACAAGTGCGAGTCAGGCTCGCACACCGAGGGTTCCGTACAAATCCAGAAATTTTCACAAAAATGGGAAGTAAATTGTTAAAATCTCTAAACTATTATATAATCATCGATATTTTTTTTTACTTTTCTCGTCATACATCGAGAATTATACATTGTTAAAATAATTAAAAACCTTTTTAAGCATGTACTAATGAAGCTCTTTTATATGATACCTTACAAGAAACTTTGAAATTTCAACCCATATTGTGTGAATATAGGCTCTATTTTTTGTGATACAAATAAAAATGTTCGGTTTTCCGATTTATTCCTATATGTGTACTCTGAGACAATGCTTCTGGCCAAATTTCATAGTTAAATGTCAACGGGAATTATCCTGTAAGTTTTGGTTTTCGTGAGTGTCGAAATATGCGGTTTTGTACGATATAAACGGGTCTAACTTTTTTATACGATAACTGAGAATTTTTTTTTTCACACAACTGCACGAAATCATTGATATACGTATACAGTTTAAATTTCTACTTGATATTCTTACGCGTTCCCGAGATAAAGAGTCTTGACATACACACAGACGGACAGACGGACAACAAAGTAATCCTATATGGGTTCCGTTTTTTCCTTTTGAGGTACAGAACCCTTAAAATCAAAATAATACGCGGGCGAACCCTCAGGCAGAAGCTAAAAAAGTACATCATATATAATATGGGCATTATATTTCGCACAAGTACGTCTTATACTATATTAGCAGTACATTTCATACAAGACCCATAGCTTTTCGGTAAAATTAAGCACAATTCCCGAGAATTCAGAGCCTTATAAAACTCCACCGACAATGTGGAGAAAGTAACTGCCGTCGTGTCCCGGAAAATGATTTTCGCAACGAGTGATATTTGCGAATAAATTCTCCTCACTTTGTGCTTAGCTGGTGATTATTAACATGTATAAAGTAAGACGTGAAGGAAAAGGGTAAGAGACTCCGTAAAAGGTTTAAATGTGCATTATAAAGTGTGTGTGTGTGTTAAGTAATGACAACTAATGGTTATGTCCGTGTCCATGTGACATAGATGATATAGACAGCGTAGCATAAAAGTTAGAGTTAAAGAAAAAAACACATCATGTAATGTTATGTGAAGTATAGCAAAAAAGCATCATCATCATCAGCCGTAAAATGTCCACTGTTGGACATAGGCCTCCCCTAAGGATTCCCATTATTTAAATAATAGCAAAGACCTATAAAAATTACCAGTAAAGGAGAAGATTAACCTAATCATTAGCCTATTAGAATACTTACTCTTTGTATTATAATTTTAAATTTAACACATTACAAATATGAAATCTGTTATACTGATTAGTTTTTACTGTTTTTCTGAAGTGGTTTTTAAAAAAGGTTTTTGTGATATAAGCGGTTTATTTGTGTATCTATTTTTTAGAAGCATAGTACGGCTACACACATTTATTACAGCTGCTCTAAAACTACCACATTTTACGATGATGGAATCATTTCATAAAATACTTCTCTAGAATAAAATGGCATAAATTTTGCGTAATGTGCACTGTACTGTACTGTACCAGCCTTTTAATAGTCCACTGCAGAACATAGGCCTACCCACGAAGGGTGATTGGGCCATATCCACCACGCTGGCCCAGTGCGGGTTGGTGGATTCACATACGCCATCGAATTTCTTCTACGGACATATGCAGGTTGCCTCACGATGTTTTCCTTCACCGAAAAGCCAGTGGTGTTAAATTCCGTACATACATTCCGAAAAACTCATTGGTACAGGACTGGGGTTTGAACCCACGACCTTACGATTGTAAGACGGGTATCACTACCACTAGGCCACCACATCTTGTAATGTGCACTATAAACCATATATTATATAATAATTAAAAATGTTGTAATAGAAATAGTTGGATTTTGTCTTGAATAATACAATACGTAGAAGTAAGTTTATCACATTAAAAAGTGCAAGGAGTGAAAAAAAATCTACAGATGCTTGTTGTCCCGCTCTAATAAAAGCTTGTATCGCGGGCACTACGTAAGTACATTAACTTTAAAACTTTAAACTTTACAATACTACAAATTTTTGTTACGTTACAATTTTATTGATAATTTCGAGTATGGATGCAGATGGAGCTTCAAGCGCCATTTTGAAACGATATGGCCGATATCTCGGATATTATATGCACTTTAAGGCAAACGTTATGGAGATCATTATTGTAGAAAATAAATTTTTCTCATCTTCTGTTTCCAGTAATTTTTTTGTAAAACTGACTGACTTTTGCCCTTAAGTGCATAGTTTCCAAGATATTGTTTTGTTCAAGATGGCGCTTGAAACTCCACCTGGATCTGTCAGCATTTTGTGATTTTATGCTCAGTAAGTAATCCTAAATCGTATAAAAATAAAAATTGGATCAGAAATTTAGTGCAAAGTTGACCAAAAAACGTCTATTTTTACTGAGGTATCCGAGAAGTGACATTTTTGAAAAAAAAACAATTTCTCTATCATTTAAACAAAAAAAAATTAAATCCACAGAGATTTAAAATCTACGACAGTTATATGATAATAAAAAATATAATCAAAATCTAAGAGAGTTTCAGATAATGATCATCCACTCCTCATGCCCTCAAATCTAGACCAATTACTCAGGACAGTGATCAGTTGTAAAAGCCAAAGACCGTGTAATTAGTGATGTACGGTCCGTTACCCCTTTACAGAACACTCAGTAACCCGATAGTCTGGGCCAGATATTCTCAAAGTTTACTTGAAGTGAATCTGTCTGTTGTGATTTTAGAAAGCTTAGCAATTTGTAAAGATAAAATTAACAGTAGTAACAGTAGATTAAATTAACCTTTATTTATATTTCAGTAATACTACCAAGTAGATTTTTTCGCATTGCATGTGCAGCTAAAAGTACTTTGCGAGGATATTATTGAAAAAAAATGATTGGAGAACAGTGTGGTCAAATAACGAAATAACGATAAAGACATGCGGTTTATAATGTTAATACTTAATGATAATATGACGCTGCACAAAAAGTAAACAGAACATTTTTCTTATACATTTTATTTTATACTATATAAAAATACCTATACCTACCAATCTTGATCGAGCTTTGAGATTAGAAAAATACACAGTACTTGCTGTGAACAACATATTTTGCTTCTCTATATTTGTGTTTATACAATAAAGCGACGCGTTTTCTTAATATTACTTAAATAGATGAAGAGACCGTAGACCGTAGACCGCACATCTGCTTAACATCAGGCAGTCTGTAGTCAAACGCGAATCTATTTGAAATAATACAAAATAAAAAAAATATTTAAGGTTCATTTTAAAGTTCTTTATTTTTTTTTTATTCAAAAATGCTTGCGTTAAGTGCGCACCGTGGTAAAAAGTTTGAATAACACTGGCTAAACACGTCTTTGT
The DNA here is from genome assembly GCA_949316475.1 of Hypomecis punctinalis. NCBI lineage: Eukaryota > Metazoa > Arthropoda > Insecta > Lepidoptera > Geometridae > Hypomecis > Hypomecis punctinalis. The sequence goes on from OX438798.1 coordinate 2,274,597, forward strand.
TACCTACATGTCCATTTAATGAAATTACACAAATGATCTAATTAATTGGATGCCCAATTATCTGAAAACCCATTCCTATGCAATTATGCAACAAAGAGGACAGTCGGTAGCGTAATAGCTCTATATAAACAGATTTCATGAGTAGCGCACCAATAATTCTTATTATGCTCATCAAAATTCGTTTCTTTAATAGCAATTTCTTGCGAACTTAACTTAATACCTCTGATGCACTGATCTTTTGATCTGTTGAGCATCAGTACAAGGAAAAAATCAGGGCTTCATTCCAAGATAGTTATATCTCGTTACATCGTTCGGCATCACTATGACTAGTAAAACTCAACAACTATTATTTTTCTGTGAAGGGACTGTCATCAAAATTATCAAGTTAACCGTGAAATCCCCAATGAAGGATCTGGGCCTAAATATTTCTTATAAAATTGGTTGGAAGCGGTTTCTATATTTAGTAGGTTTGTTCTCATGTTTTAAATGAAATTGTTTGGATACTTTGTTAGTAGATGCTCTACGCTGCGCTCACTAGTACGTGATATAAATATTTACAGTATAAATCTGAAAGTCTGTTGGTATGTCTTTTATTATTTGACGCAGCAACCAAGAGACGGATCGATTTTATTTTATGCATTGATCTAGTTCAAAGGTGAAAAAGTGTCATACGCTATTTTGTATCTCTGGAAGCGCGGGTAAAAACTGTTGAGTACGTAACAATAATGTGTGTTAGGAAGCTAAGTCCCTTGCGTTAAGTTACAAGTAAGATTACTGAGCCCGTTTCAGCTGTCCGTTCATTTATTTGACGGGGATCCTCAAAGTATCACGTCTTTAGAACCACATTAAGCTTCCCTAACCGAGGCAGCTTGTGACCGCGCCCTGACAAATGGAAAACACCTAACCAGTGGCTTTGATTAAGACCCTGCATCCACTAAAATGTAGCGAAGTAGAGCTGGACTATTTAATTTTGATCTGTAAATTATTTTTGTGGATAAAAAGGAGAAACAAAAAAAAATATTTGAGAAACAAAACATAACCGTGAGAGGAGCATTGGAGAGGAGCAAAGCTCAGAAGAATGACACGTAATAGAAGTATTGCTAAATTTTACTCAAATAAAAACTACGTTAGAGCTGTCTTTTTCATATCTGGTTATACAGCATACCCGAGAGTGAGGGGAACAAATAAAACGCAATGTCTGTCGCATACGTCATAATCACCAGTTGGAATCTCAAAATAGTTTTGAGAACTTTCGGAAATTCGAACCCTCTAGTTCCTGTAAGAAGGTTCAAATCTCTGATCATTTTACCTTCCTACTTTTTACCATTTTGAATTAGGACACCCGAAATAGCTCAATGCTAGTTTGTGAAACCCTTCGAAATTACGTAAGTTCGGGTGTATATGCATCTTTTTTTTAACACCTTTTAAATTTCATATTTAAAATGGAACAAAGTAATGTTTATATCTCGCTATTTTAGTACAGTTATTATTACTTCAGTTCTTATTCTATGGAGCAAAGTTATATTTGGTTTTGTGATAAATTCCATAAAATTATTATTGTAACGCAAATTTTAGATGAAACCTTCGCTGTGTTAATAAAAAAACCTCCTTTAATACGTACAAAACTCAACATTTCTGATTCTTACGGCCAGGGAGTGGAAATAATCTGTTCGCTTTCTTTTTTCCTCATAGATATTAGTTTTTCAAATTCAGAGTTAATAGGTATTTTCTTGGCGTGCTATATCTTCCACCAGAACAACTCACTTCGCTTACCATCTGGCGAATTGATGGTCAAGTGTGAATTTATGCACGATAAAAAATAGCTCAGTTAAAGATGAATAAAAAACTGTAACTTTTTGCTGAGCAACTCAACCACATCCAACATAACTGCCTGAGACAGCCTCCCCAGCTATACCGAGCACCTGCGCCTTTACGATTTTATATTTAAGTTTTTATGTCACCGGCTTCCCTTATTTACGGCGTAAATAAGTTCTTCTTTAATAACGGGAGTTTGATATTGCCAATGAAAAAGATTCCGAGGCGTGAAGATGGCCGAGTTCAGGGTAATAGAGCTGGGTGATGGGGCTTGGGAAGTTGGAATGAGTTTGACGAAATGATGAGTCTATGCGCCTTTTTATCTAGAGACTAAAACAGGTGGCTTAAGGCACATTGGCCGGATTTGTTTACTTATAAAAGCCATTGCGTTGATGATAACGAGCCTTAATACATCTCTAAAATGGAGGTTGAAAGCGTCTTCGCTATCAGTATTGCTATCGATATGATAGACGTTACGTCGGTACTGTACCAGCTTTTTAATAGTTCACTGTAAGACGTAGGCCTACCCAAGAAAAGAGATAATACAATTTTAAAGGTACTTTTGCGACATTCCAACGCACCTTATTTTTAAGATTATTGTTTGTAAGTACCTCCACTTAAACTAGATGAAGTGAAAATTGTATTCTTTTTATAGTTTCTGTTATGGTGTGAAACAATAAAGATTTTTTATTTTATTTTTTATCCACTTGCTACGAGTATAATATAAAACGAATATAATACCTAATAAATCTTTTTTTGAATATTTCAAATGTTGGTTTAAATCAAAAGGGAACATATATTATGTATAGAACATAGAATCTCAATTGTCATTACTGGTTTTAGAACTGATACATAACACGAATAGTTTCTACGACGCTGTTGCGAAACGACCGCCGTTTTTTTCTTATCTTAGAGTGACGTGCATTTTGTAGCACGCCTCGCTATATGTAGACTCCATCGAGTGTTCACAGATGTCTTCTTAAATTTATTTATTTTATTTATAGACGACACTGTCTTTTCGATAACTTGATTATTTACGGTATTTTCAACTCAATCATATTTATCCTCTTGGTGTAAACCAATAAAAATCGCAAAAAAGCAGTAATTATTGAATTGTACCGTACAAGTCGTGCAGAAAATTGATTACCTTTTTTATGAAATGTATTTGTTTGTTATTTCCTGTCATAGTAGTTCATAATGAAAAAGATTTTGAAGGGTGAAGATGGGCGGGACGAGGTTATGGTAATCTAGAGCTTCATAATGGGGCTTGGGAAGTTGGAACGAGTTTGACGAATTGATGAGTCTATGCGTCTTTATATTTAGAGACAGGTGGCTTAAGGCTTTTGTCGATCAATTTTGTTTTGCCAGATTGGCGTATTACAAGGATGACTTTTCATGCATATCTAATATCTAAAAATCGATGTCACATTGTCTGTTATGTAAGGCTTCCTAAACGAGTTGAGTGACCTGTGTGTATTTGGTAGGTCTAAGGTAGTTAGGTCGTAAACTATTGTTTCTGCCTTAGGCGATAAGAGTGGGTCTTTCCAATTTTTTATATAATATATGTTATGTACTTATAGCAAAAGCAAAGCCGTGGTGGTCTAGAGATAGTGACAACCGCACAATCGGGAGATCGTGGGTTCAAATCCCGGTCCCGTAACAATGAATTTCACACCACTGGTTTTGGGTGAAGGAAAACATCGTGAGGCAATCTGCATCAACCCGCACTGGGCTAGCGTGGTGGATATGAGCCAATCACCCTTTATGGGTAGGCCTACGTCCTGCAGTGGACTATTAAATAGGCTGGTACAGTATAGCAAAACATTACTATTTAATTAATCCATATTCGGAAAAGGCTCTATTTGGATCATGTTTTTATTAACAGGGTCACTAATTACACCCACAAATTCAAGCGTAGCTTTACAACATCAAGTTGGATCACTTTTAATATTGAACTAACCCTTATTTATCGAAAAACATTTAAATAAATTTTCGACCTACTAAGCTGTTTTTTCACGATAGCGACAGCGTTGTTTACCTCAGTAAATTATCCTAATAAGCAAAACAACACATACTTCTGACCATCTTTCCTACTTTCCTGATCTATAGGACAGAGTATGACGTCCTACGGTTGATACTGACTATAACACTACCTGATAATCACCGTACCGTAAGATTACCGTACCCATAAATACGATACGACATCGCAACATTCTACGACGCGACTTCGTTTCACGATGTGACGTCATCGACGTCGAGCAAGCTACACCACATTGTAACAATAAAGAAGAATTATATACTCAGAAGATACTGCTTATATCCATTTCTATCAATTACGAAAGTCATTTTATGAAGAAATAAAATGTATAGATGTGGTTCCCACGACGTCGCATCGTGAAACGATGTCGCGTCGTAGCACAATGCGACGACTTGAATGCAGTACAAAATAAGATCCAGTTAAAACAGACCGGACAGTCGTATCGTATTTATATGTACGAGTTCTTACTCACAAGATCGTGGAAATAGCGACTAAACTAACAAGTCTTATTTCCAAACCAGCCAGCTGCCAGTCATTCGTGAAAATAAACAGATTAGATAAAAAACTTGGTTCCCAGGAGTGTTTGACTTAAGTTCCAAATTGGTTAAGTTAGACTTGGGACCTAATTCTAGTGATAAACGATATCATATTTTATGAGCTTTATGTCTTATATCTTTTCCTAGTCTTTGTGTGACGTATGCAGTTACAATATTGACTTTGATAAGAAACTGTAATCATTTATTCATTCACAAATTCCAAATCATTTTTATCGAAAACATAACATACCTATTAAAATGCAATAACCTCGCAAAAACAGAAATTATATTTTAAATTTAAAAATCATTTGGAATTTATTAATAGTGAATTGATTTTTAGATACACGTAAACAGTATTCAAAATATGGATACTAAAAGATTGTTTTAAGACTAAATTTGGAGTGGCGTGTAAATAGCCAACACTACACACTAAAAGTTTCGCAGGTTCACGACAAGAAGATATAAAATAAATTCCTTTGGCGGTTAAAAGGAGCGCTTTCGGCGGATGAACGTAAACTGGCGGCGGTTGAAAGACAACTGGCAGAATGATTTTCTACCATTAAAAAAAAAACGGCGGTGACGCGACTCTAATGGTTTTGCGCCATTTTTTGACCAATGGTCGAGGGCATCGCGGTTCGAGACGACTAGCGCCATCTCTTGGAAAACTCCGGGACGTCAACGGAACATCGACAGATCGTCCCAACGTTGTACCTGTTTTACCGACGGCACCAGAAAGCGGGGTAAATTTAAATTATAAAAGAAAAGAAAAACGGAATTAATAAATAAAAGATGACCAAAATTTATACTCGTAAAATCGAGTCAAAATAATAGTTTAATTACATTCTGTTTTAAATAATGAAAACACTTCTCCGAAAAAAATTCAAGCATTGTGACTTCCCATATCGCATGCTGTTAAAATAGGAACCAATCCTATTGGAGCTGCAATAAAGCTAGGTACCTATTGTCTAGAGCGCTTGAACGGAAGTTCTGAATAGCGCGGTCTAATAAAAAACTGCTAAGACTTTATAAAGTACTGCAGCTGGGACCAGATAGTTTCTACGTGGATTCAGGAAATCCACTCCACCGTAAAACTTATTTATAGGCGTAGATAAATCTTAAAAAGAAGCCATTAGAATTGTGACGTTGATTCAAATTCAGATGTACCTTACTAATTAGTTTTTTTATTTATTTACATTATTAAATTTCAAATACTTGCGGCTATATTCCGCAAGGTAACTTTGTTTAAATATATTCTCGTATTCATAATATAATTGCATTAAAAATTGATTTCAACCGTATACGCTATGAGCGGAATGTTCTTGCGGTGGGATCTTGACTACAAGCATTGCTAACCTGATTTTTCCACAAAGAGTTCTCTCCGGATTTCTAAAGCTAAATCCTAGGGTTTTCTTCTTTTATATTTTGGATAAGGTCGCCATTTGTGGCACTAATTTAAGATAAGTATCTACTTTGTACATAATAGTATTAGTGCACATAATAAAGAGGTATATGTATCTATCTATCATTGCATGGTTTATGCATTGGCTAGTGTCAAATTTTTAATATATTTTATGATGTTGTATCAAAATAGCCACAATCGTAGTCAGACTAAAAACTCGCTGTTAAATCCGTTAAAGACCACGCAGTAGACACTTAAGTACTAGAAGCGTCTATAGAATTTTGGCAACAACGCATAACCTAGACACCCCACATTAAATCACTTGCCTACACTCACGCACGTTACTCACTTCATAATAATCAACAAAATACCACAATTTTTCATTAATTATACCTATACTTATCACTGATAGACGCACAACTTTTACAAAATAGTACGGCTACATGACTTTTCCGTGTTCCGGCTAAAACTCTCCCATTTATAATTAGAACATAAGTAAAAATCTTAGGTTTTAATTTTAATCCAAGTTATCTTAGCACCCAGTAGTGGGGTGGGAGAGCATGAAAGTCTGACGGCGAAATGTTCCAGTAGCGTTTATCCTATGATTTATGACCCTCGCTGATTTTCTGAAGCCACCGAATGAAGACGAAGTTTTGGTGACTGAAAACATTGTTATACGTATTCACTAGTAATAAAAATACAAAAATCTGTTTGTTGGTTTATTTGACACTCTTTTATGCAACAACAAAGCACTGGATAGTCATGATTTCCGGCACGGATATAGTTCAAAGGTTGGAAAGTCATTGACAGTAGTCTAAAACTCATAGATAGAGATCATTGGAGAGTAGTCTATGACTCTCCGGCCTATCTATACTCTATAAAATTTAACTTGATCTCTGCGACAGCTGTCAGAAAAATCACGCCTATGAAGTCCTGAATTTCTTAATAGTACAGACAGTACCTGTCAATGTCATACTTTGTGGGCATGCCGATTAGTGATGGGCGACGAATGATCGTGACCACAGAGTTTTAGATAGAGTTTTAATTAAAATATCGATAGATTATACTGACGATATTTTAAATAAAACTTGATTTATCATTAATTTTATTGTATATTTTAATATCATAACATTTTTTACATGTGTAATTATTTTTATTTTCATACTCGTTGACATTTTTAAACTGATAATGACATTGTTGTAGTTAACCCTTAATTTGGCATACATAAAATCATTGTAAAATAGGATTTTTTTTAATAGATCTGTTTAATGCCCCCCAAAATAATAAAGAAAAAATATGAAAAAAAATATCCCCTGAAAGATTTCCTGAAAAAACAATGTTAATTATACTCAACAAAATCGGATATTGCAAGATTGACTTATTCTTAATTATGTTAAGCCGGCTCAACAAGATGCATTAAAGCAAAGGAAAGCTTAAAATCAAAACAGACTCATTGTCATATTTATTTATTTATTGAATGATATAGGTACAAAATTTAATCAGTTTTGTGGTGATAATTGGAATGAAAGTTAGGTCCTTTGACAAAACAAAGTCTCACATTACATTTCAAGCAGTACATCATAGTGAAACCCCTTTTGCAGTATGTGTGTCGGCCATATTCTGTTCCATGGTGTGGGAAATGGTCCATTGGTCGATTGGAATGGTCAAATCTGACGTCATCTATGGGACAACACCGTGTAGGTTTCTTAATTTTGTCCTTATTTTTCAGGTCTTTTACACAGCTTGCGTCAACATTCCGTCCTTTCTTTATCAAGGCTTTAAAAAAGTCCAGTCTAAATAATTTTAACAGTTTCTTCAACCCCTTTCTGGAACTATCCCGCCTCTATTAACCGGATTCATGGACAGAATACGTGTTTGTTTGTTGTACAAATTTCAGAAAAATGTTCTTCAGGGAAAAGTCACAGTTGTTGTTGTCGTTTGTCAACATTCCGTTGTGAATATGGCATAGTTGTGGGACAAGAATTACCGATATCGTCATCAGAAGAGTAAATATTAATTTCTGCAAGACATGAGTCAATTGAAAGTGCTTCAGAGGACGTTGAAATTCGACGTCGATTAATGCCCATAATTCTCTTTTCATCTTCATTTTCGGAACTTGTCGCCCCACTAACATCAGATCCCGCATTTTCCGTCGGAATCGAGGCAAGTATTCGACTCGATCTTGAATTCTGTAAATGTAAAAGTTACTAAATGCATAAAAAACAGAAAAAGCAAAACCCACAACATTCAACTTTGTTGAGAATACTCAACACACAAAACTTACGTATCATCAAACTTTGTTGAGTGGGCTTAACACTTTTCTCAGTGGCCTACCGTATCCTTCCTTGATGGGTTGAGTGCTTGAAAAATAAATAGAGACAAAGTTTTTACACACATCATCCGATTTAAACTGTTACTTTCACATTTTATGCACATTTAACTATTTAAAAAATATTTTTACCTGAATAATTCAAAGAGCTCTCCGTTTGCTCGCCATTCTTGACGCTCTAATGTCAAAAATAGTGTTGATACACGGTAAAAATAAAAATTCCTCGAAAATAAATAACGTAAGAAATCATTAACGATTCCAAAGTAAACCATTGAACGCACAAATAACTTGTAATTTTTTTTCATTCAAACAGTTGAGTATGCTTAACAGTATCAAATTAAGGGTTAATGATACTGATTTGGTAAAATTTAAAAAGTGTGCTTATATATGTATAGTAAAAATTTAATTAAGTTGAACTTTTAAAAATTGTAACTAGACGATTCCAAGTGCCTGTATTGTGTCTACGGAATAAAGAAAATTTTGACTTTGAATTAAATTAAACCCAATTATATGTTACATTAGCATCGATAATAGTAAGTAAGTAAGTAAGTTCGTATAGACCGGGTGGCTAGCCCTGGTGTCAGAGTTTAATAATAGTGAAAAACGTCGATAAATACTATCGTTACATTATTATGAGTATATAATTAATATCATAAGATTATTTACATGACAGTATTGTGTACATACTTGATCTTAAATAATAGTAAGTAAATTAAATCCACTTTCTCACCTTCAACTACTTATTCGATTTCATTTCAACATTGTTTGAAAATCGATTTTTTCCACCACTATCCCAATTCTAAAAATGTCAAACTTCTGCTGTCGCAGAGCAAGTTAAATTTTACAGAGTATAGTCTATCTAGTCCAGCATGCGACTACGAAAAGCCACGAAAACAACTAGTTTCGACGTGTGAAAAAGTGACAGCTATATACTTTACCCTAACACTGTCTCGTTCTGACACGTCGAAAGAAATATTGCGTGGTTCGCAATCAGCCCGGTATGACTCCAACCTTTGAACTATATAACTTATCCCAGAAAAATAAAAATTACTATGGGATAGCATGAAAATCTAAATATCATAAAGTTATTTCAGAAACTTAATTGACCAAATCATGTTACCTGATTTGCCTATAAAGTTTAAATTCTAGATTTTTCTATATCATCATCATCATTATCAGCTGTAGGACGTCCACTGCTGGACATAAGCCTCCCCTGTGGATTTCCAAAAAGCCCGGTTGGAAGCGGCCTGCATCCAGCGCGTTCCTGCATCGGTGGTCGTCCTACACTACGCTTGCCGGTGCGTGGTCTCCATTCGAGAACTTTACTGCGCCGTTGGCCATCAGTTCTCCGAGCTATGTGCCCTGCCCATTGCCATTTCAACTTACTAATCTTCTGGGCTATGTCGGTACCTTTGGTTCGTCTGCGAATCTCCTCATTCCTGATTGGATCTCGCAGCGAGACTCCGAGAATAGCCCTCTCCATAGCGCGTTGGGCTACCTTGAGCTTAAGCTTGATTTTTCTATGGTTGAAATATTATTAAAAATGAACCTAATGTTTTTATCCAAGTTATCTTAGCACCCAGTAGCGGGGTCAAGTACGAAAGTCTGAAGGCGACATGTTCCAGTAGCATTTATCCTATGATTTACGACGCTCGCTGATTCTCTCAAGCCACTGAAGGAGAATTAAGTTTTTGGTGCCTGAAAACATTGCTATGTATACAGGGTTACTAATAATCAATTGGCATCTTTTTAAGAGCATATTCTGTACATCAACTGACATCTAATAATTCTATTTTCTTCCATATAACGTATAAAAAATAATTTGACCGGCTAAACATAATTAACACTAAAATAAAATGCTGATTACACTTTTTTTTTAATTTGTTGAGATTTGGAATAAGTTGTTGAACAAAAGTTGTTTGTTTTGATGTACAGAATATGCCCTTTAAAGGATGTTAATTGATTACAAATAACCCTGTATAGTACTGGGTGCTACTTTAAACAACGGATGTAATCCAAAACATTATTCTACTCATTTGTGGAGATTGCGAAAGAAAAACCAGGGGTCTATACATTTTGTCGAAATTTGATGAAGTTCTCATGTGGAGCAGCAGATTTTTTAACGATTACAGGAATAAGCTCGAAGTAAGTCGACACTTAGGTACGTAAATGATGATAATGATAAATTATATTTCCCTTGCCATACAGAAAACATATTTAAAATTACTACAATTCATTTAAAACCGGTTCAAACGTATTTTATAAAAGGTTGTTTTTTACTAGTAAACTAGATGCCCGTCCCAGCTTCGCTCGACTGTCTTCGACAAATAGTATGTTGTAAATATAATATAGCCTATGTTCACCGGGGAAAGTGTAGCTTTCCAACAGTGAATTATTTACTACGGGACTAATCGCGCACTAAAATTACGAGACAAATAAATACCTCATCATCCCGACTTTTTAGCCGAGTTGCATCGACCGTGGGTAGACTGCCGCGATATGTTCTTTGATCCGTTCAGCAATAATAATCCACCTTATATACACCAGGAGTCTGAAACGGAATGACATCCTTCGGCGTTCTGACTTGGCCTAGTAGTTTGGATAAGGGATACTCTGTCTTGATCGAGTAATCCTTTAGCAAAGTCCTCACCTTATCCGTCACTCCTTTAACATAAGGCATGAAAGCCGGCTGCCTCTCGACGTCGAAACCGTTCTTCCGAGACCTAGGTAGACTCGGGTGAGTCTACCTAGGTCTCGCTTTTTCACACCATAACCATTTCTTCTTTAAACGTCCCGCACATGCGCTTTCTCAGTCGCTACAATGACATGTTGAGCGTCACAGTCGTAATTTTAGTGCGCGATTAGTCCCGTAGTATATAGTAATAATGTGTTCAAATCGCGAAAGTTTAAAAACAACATTGGTATAGATAATCAAAACTTAGAACTTACGAGTACAGTTCCGCCTAAATGAAATTTCATCAAAATTATTAGAGACATTTTGGTTTTCATGTGTGGTTGCGATTGTGTTATAATTTATAATTGTACAAAATAATATATACAAAAAGTTGCTGGTTTAGAGGTTTACATCAATGGAATCAACCGGTCTTAGCCTTTATCACTCTTAGGAACATACGAGTACACGTTATTCTGAGAACAGAAACTGCCTGAAGCCTTTTCAAACATAATCAGTAATACAATTTTATTCAGCGAATTCCTAGAAGGTCTATTTATTTTCCAGTTACGAACAATAAAAATATTTTAAGGTTGGTATTTTATTAAATCGTTATCGGAGCGTATTTTACTATTATTAGAATTACGTGACTAATAAGGAAAACATGGAATCCTTATACTTATCATCACTTTATTCTCCGGCTGTCCGTGCGTCTGTCAATATCTTTTATCATGGGAACACGGGAGAAATTGAATTGAAATTAGTACCATAACTATACCTACGCAAATTTTAGAAAAGTTTATGAACAGATCAAGCCGGTTATAGTGAAATAAAGGAAAGCATACTTATGGTCATTTATTTATACACATATTATACGTCAATATACTGTACAACAGACAATTATATACGAGTTAAACTTACAAAAAATGGAATAACCTAAACATAATTATACGTTATTCACAAGCGAAGCAAAACCTAGAAGGCACACTTTTCTTTGACTTAGAGGTATGAAAATTGGCAAGAATCATTGTCTTTTTTATTGATAAATTACTAACCACGGACTCCAGGGTGTGTGCCCTGGAAAATAAAATTTCTAAAAGTCGATGCACTGCGTGATGTCACGAGCAAACCGGCGACCCAAACGCGGCCCCCAAATCATTGTCTTTTTGTATATTTACCAGTAGAAAAAAATACAAAACTGATATTTTTAATTAACAAAAAACAGCTGAATATTTTAATTATGCCACCAAAAACTCGTTTTTTTTCATTGTTATTACATAGATAACTGTCTTTTATTTAGTACTCAATTCATGTCCCTTGTAAAGAAAAATGTAGAGAAGTCAACGTACTATCTAAATTTAACATCAAATTATAATCATAGTGGTTTAAGTACCGTATAACAATATAGAGAGATGTACGTTTGATCTGTAACTTCTCAAAACATCACAGACAATAATATTATCCGTCTCCAACTCCGACATCATATTTACAAGCGTTCAACGCGAGCTATTTTCGTTCCCGAAATTGGACCAAACTTTACTTTTGAACTTTGCGTTTGTCGGTTAACCGTTTATTAGAAACCATAGTTAGTAACTAGCAAACTGCTTTTGTAGATTCATAGCATAACATCTAATAATATTTTACCACAGATACGTTATACTGGCCGTGGTGTTCTAGAGGTAGTGACACCCGCCTTACAATCGTGAGGTTGTGGGTTCAAATCCTCGGTCCCGTACCAATGAGTTCTTTGGAATGGAATTTCACACCACTGGCTTTTCGGTGAAGGAAAACATCGTGAGGCAAACTGTGTACGGCAGTAGAAGAAATTCGATGGCTTATGTGAATCCACGAACCCGTACTGGGCTAGCGTGGTGAATATGGCCTAATCACCCTTCGTGGGTAGGCTTACGTCCTGTAGTGGACTGTTAAAAAGGCTGATACAATACAGTACAGTATGTTGCTCTTATTTTGGGCAAAGAACGCATGGCAAACCTGAAGTTTATCCATTTACGCTCTAGGATTCTAGGCTCTAGTCATTACCACGGTTAAATCACTCCTCCTCTAATCTTTAATTTTTAATTACACAATAGATTGTTGGATAATAATTGATTAATATATCTGTAAGATAAATAAATGTAAGTGTGACGCAATCTGCATTTTTGTTCAATAAAATATTTAAAGTTACGCAATTCGGTCACATAGTAAGTACTTACAAATATTGTAAATCTTACTAGTAAATTGTTTCATATGGGAGCAAAATAATGTTTTCACGGCGAGGGCGCTTTTTTGAATCCAGAGCGATGTGAGGGATTCTAGAGTAGAATCCCGAGGGTAGGGAGGGATTTTTTAGTAGAATCCCGAGGGTAGGAAGGGATTCTTTAGTAGAATCCTGAACGTAGCGAGGGATTCAAAGTACGTCGCCCTAGCCAAAAATATATTTTGCGCCCGAGTGGTACACTATTTTACTATAATATTATTATTTAATAAAACGTAGAGTATCAACTTAATTGAAATTAAATGATATCTCATAATAAAACAAATCAAAACTTATATTACATTCATTTTCTAGGCGCTGAACACTAACATTACAAATACTTCCAAATTCAAAAAGCGCGCGGCAAAGATAATTCCGGCGCACTCATAAAATTCCATATAGAAAACTACCTTTGGGCGCACTTAAAGGCGAACCAAGTAGTCTTTTTCGAATAGATGTGATTAAAAGTGTATTTGTTACTTTTTCAACGCAACAACAATAGTTGAAATAAGGGCACTTTACTTTAGTACAAACAATCATAGCATCACAGAATTAGAAAATCCTTTATTTTCTCTGTAAATAACATAAGCGACATGTTCGCCGATTAGAACATCATCCGCTTTACCACAAAATATTTAAACACCCTTTAAACACAGTTTAATCATGCAATTCGTACTGTTAAATATTGTGCGTTCGTAAAACTTGTGGTAAGACGGTATGATTTTATTCATCCTTACTCCCTTACCATTATTATAAAATGCAAGGTATGTGTGTCCCAACTGTTCCTTCTTTCTAGCAGTAATAAAGCAACGGATAGACTTGATTTTCGGCATTGGTATAGTTCAAGGATGGATAGACCCATGTCACTGGGTTACTTTTTATCCCGGGAAAATAAAATGTTTCTATGGAATACCAAAAAAGTTAAACTATCACACAAACGAAGCCGTGAGCAAATATGAATTATTTAATTTAATACATAATTGTAGTGATCTATATTTAGAACGTCATTTGTTAGAGACTAACTCTTGCTGTTGAACTGTTGTAAATTTTCGGCATAGAAACCGTGAGTGGAGTTAGAGGTTTCACTGTCAGGTTATTGGAAAACTTTACCGTACTTGTAATAGATGTAGCACTTATCGTTAAGCATATTGTTTTCAAAGTTCTAGGGTCCGTGATTGATGCTTAAATAGTTTTTGTTATCAATAAAGCGATTTAGTTCACTTGTGACATGAAAACTCTCTTATAAATTCGATAAGTATGTTGCAATAAATCGATTTAAATTGTATATAGTTTTTGAGAAATGATTTAAATCTTCTTAGGCTATTATTTTCATATATACTCAGAGAAAATAAAATATCAGGAGAGAACGTCGTTGAACAGTCAGGTGAGGCCGGTTTTTTATACATGTGTGAGTGCGTCGGTGTTGCGCCGCCATAGTTCGACTGACAAGCCAAGGCGTAGTTTCGTTGTACGTGAATGTGTCTGTAATTGTATGTACACGGCGAGCCATAGTTTTGGTTGGCTTCACTAGTTTTTTCGCAACATTCTCTCTTGATTTTTTTATTTGCTCTGATCATATATATAACAAAGAGTTATTTACTATGAAGAACTCCGTGTCTTGTTTATTTCTTTCTTCTTTGACAATACTAAATTTTAATTAACTTCTTGTAAAAGACAAAACACGGTCTTTCCATTCCGAAGTACCTTTTTAATAAAGCGGTAAGATAACAAGCATAAAAAAAAACAAAGTAATTACTTGTATTTTTACAAACTTTTATTTAACTTGCAATGGATGTACCTATGTAAGTTTGGGTAGAAAAGCTAAATTTGAGCAACTTTCCGGTTTCCGATTGAGCTAAAATTTTGCACGCGTGTGTGTATCGCGTGACAATGCAATAATGTGGTAGGTACCACGGAGCTGATCTGATGATAAAGTCAGAATGTGGCCATAGAAACTCCTGTATTAAACAAGATAGACCATCTTAGACCATCTAGAGTCGCGTTTGGGCACGTTTTACTTTGGCTAGCACTCTGCAACATGATATCTTGAAATCTTAAAGAGTTATCTTTGTGATAAGCATTTCAAAAATCTGAAGCAAATGCAGGATTTGAACCTAAATTAAAAATCTAGTGTGGAAAGCACTCAAAATAAAATCATAAAAATTGATTTAGCAGTGCGTCATCTCTCGTCAATCTTTAGAAGTTCTAATAACTTCTAGTTGAGTGATAACCTGTCTAATACGGGTATCACAGGTGGCGCCACCAACGCTATAAGTCGGGAAATGTAAGCACTTCAGAAATTTGAAGCTTACTTGGGCGGGCTGGCTCAGTTGGTTAGAGCGTCGGGCTAGTGATCCGAAGGGGCAGGTTCAAATCCTGCGTTCGCTTCAGATTTTTGAAATGCTTATCACAAAGATAACTCTTTGAGATAAAAATGTAGTGTGGAAAGCACTCAAAATAAAATCATAAAAAAATATTAAAATCTTGTTTTTAAAAAAAATATAAATATTCGTAATAATAACTTAATTTTATAGAATTGAAGTGTCAAAAGTCCAGGCTGCTCACTTTTTATACAATTTTCTTAGGTTATTTAAAATCTTCAAAATAGAAGCAGGTATATGAGGTCTGAGATATAAAACGGCCTATCTGGGGAACTGATAAATGTGTGCCACATCAGTCACGATAATCCTTGCCCTGGGATCTCCGGTAATTATCGAATAACTTGGGCCTCTCGCAGTGCGACGGACACTGGGCTTACAACAAATCGCCGGACAGCCGGACGATAATGTAGGTCGGGGAAGACATGATTGCGACAAACCTTAGATAGTTTTTGTGTTATTTTCGGATCACGTGTTAAAGTCGGATCAGCGCCATGTTATCATAATATTGCATTGTCAAGCGATTTACACATGTACCTATTCAATATTTCAACTCAATCGGTAACCGGGAAGTGGGTCAAAGGAGACGTCCACAAGTGGTATATTATTCAGAGAAAAATTTAACCAAGATAATATATACATACATCATTTAAAAGCTTGTTTATACAACAACGGCTTCTCAAAAATATCTAATTTCGATATTTTCATCCCTGCATGTTTTTTAAATGTGAAAAATTAATTGTATGAAAAATAATAATACAGCTTTTTAATTTTTCTAGTTTAACAATAATAAAGTGCTTCTATCGTTATTTTACTTGCATTTGTAGCTGATTCTTCCACATTCATCTCATAATTTGATAAAATTAAAAAATTGTACCTACCTGTGTGACCAGTTAGTAGGTTTAATGTGAATAAAAGACACTTAAAAAGTGTGTCTAATTGGTAAAAATGCTTTATTTTAACAATTTGGAGATACTTAATCAGGGTTGATAGAAATAAAATACCTATTGAGCTAAACATATTTATTTATCCTAATAAATTAAAAATTAATTTTAAAAACAATTTCAGGACTTTTTTGTAACTGATGTACTTAATAGACTTAGAAAAATATTAATTTTCTCAAAATGTAACAAGTGTTGTAGTTAGATTTTTTGATTATTATTGTACCAGCCTCCATACATTTTGTGGATATGTATATGAACTTGCAAGATTTGATTACAGAAAGACAGACAACGGCACAGGCGGAAGTAAAATAAACACTTGTAATAATTATGTTACGTTTCTGCAAGTTCTATCGAATACCTACTACTAGTATGACGTCACCATTGCTCATAGACAAGAGCAAAATAAATATCAAAGCTATATCAAATACGTTATCTACTTCTCTTACAAACTATGAATCACCACTTTCAATGTTAAACGTAGGTATTTTGCGACAATGTAATTACCATTTAATCCTTTTGGGCTGAAGCGCTCCAATGAGAAAAGCCTTAGTAGCCGCTATCTGACAGATGCGCCTGCCTCTCTCAAAACAAGGGTTTCCGAGTAAACACCCGTTATCGCACTTCTGTGTAATCTCCATACTTAGCTGCTAGATTTGGGTAGGGAAACTATATAGCGTGATTTCTGCTTGCCCTCATTCTTAACCCAATTTAAATTTAATTGTCAGACTATAAATAAATAAATGCCCAACTAACAATTTAACGTCGTTCAAAAGTTTAGTAAACGTTATCTTAATTCCATTGATCGTATACCTTAATCGCACTAACGTTATAATAACGCGAAAATGGCCCCAGTTATACGACCAACATTGTCGTATAATGGACATACAAAAGTCACAAGCTGACTTCGTTAACGTCATTCAAAAGTCGTATGAGCGTTATAGAATTACCACTTTCGTCGTGTAGAAGTCGCATGATAACTTTACAACGGCTCGTTTGTTGTATTGTCGTCATCCAGGTGTTTTTGAATGACTTAAACGTTTAATTTGAGTCAAGGAACAACACCTAAAAGACTTATTCATTTTTCTTGTTAGTGACACGTGTTTGTGGTTTTGTTTCAAGATTTGAGTGCAAAATAAATAATTACAAGGAAATAAAAGATGAATGTTATTTAACTTATATTTATATATCTCGCTAATAACTGTATCTATCTCTCATGCCGTTTAGTTAGACTGGGTATTAAAGTTATATGATAATATACCCGTGTGTTTTTATTTAAGATTTTCATGCCCCCTCGCAATTTTGTGTTTAAATGATTATATTTTTATTAATAAATATATGTTTATTTCTAAAAATGTAGGACATGTTGCTTTTGTCACACACTTATCTCTTTATGACGTTGTAAAGACATAAAGTCGTATTAAGGTTATTTCAAGACCATGCAATAGGCCATGACAGCTAGTTATTAGGGTTCCTCATAAATTTAAAACCTTTTTCATATTGTTCACAGTAAAAGTGCACTGTAGATTTCAAAACATTTTAACATTCAAGTAAATTTTATCTGAAAATATGATCATTCAATATTCGGATATAGATAAATTTCTAGCGAAAGCAGATTTTAGACTACTTAATAGATTGATTTGGCCATGGGAAAGCACTCATTTTATACTATCGGATAAGTGCTATGGTTGCCACAGTATCGTTGGCTTTTTTATACTGCGGCCATTTCATTTCATTATATCAAATAAAAACAAAATTGGAGATTTATTGCATTTTAAGGGTTTTTGATGCCACAACTGTTTAAATTTTACCGTCTACAATCATTTTTTGCAAGATGTTGAGTAAGGAACAATGTTAGGAAGTCTTTTGTTCACGAGTGCGCTTAAACTTTTGAGGGCACGATGAGAAATGTTAGATTCAAAAGCTCATTTTTTCAAATCCTCTCGAAACGTATTGTCTTTGTCATTATATGTATCAGAAGATTCAATAATTGATTGACAACTCTGAATTATCGCTATTATAGGCGCCTGAAAATCAAAAACTAAGTATAAATTTGTTTTTTAAAGATAATCAATAAGATAAATAAAATACCAAAACAAATAGTTTTACAAATTTATATTACTGATAAAATTACACCTATGAGTCAGTACACGACCTGTCGAGGTATGAAATTAAAACAAATAGCTTTTCTTAAGAAACATGGGTCGAAATATGAAAAAAAATTTGGCCTTTCCATACTTCTCCTTTCCATACTTTCTTCCATATTTCTCTTCCATTCTTCTCTGTGATCGCTTTATTATGGGAAGTTCAATTTTTACAATTCGAGCCATGTTTCTAAGGGAAAGTTAATTGTTTTGATGGATATTTTCACACCCTGACGGATCGTACACTAATAAGATTAAACCCTAAATACTTGAAGATACACTGGTAGGTTACGTTACGAAAAAATCTAACCATTTGTTAGCCGACCCACTAGAAACACTTTGAACAACGTCAACTGTAAACAAAAACCATTTTCATAGTTTTAAATTAATTTTCATAATTGTACAGGATGTAAAAAAATTGCTGGCATAACTTTCAGGGATGAACCTACCCAAGAAACTGAACAACTTTCCCCAAAAAACATGGGTCAAAATTTGAAAAAAGAAAACATTTTTTAGTAAGTTTTGCTGGTATTTTTTTTTACAACCTGTACAGATTAATCATTTTAAAATTTACTGATTAAAAATGAATCAATCACACCATTTACTAATAAATAACGAATCCAATATCGGAAAAAATCACACATAATATTTTTAAATAAATATTGATACTGAACCTTTTTGTTGTTCATGTGTTGTACACTTTTCTTCTTCAACATTTGTTATTAATGCCACAGTTGTTGGCATTGTATTTTTAGTAAATGGAAATCTCGATTAACTTTCCTTTTGAAACTTCCACTACGTTTAAGTCTTCTCCACGAATTTTTTGCTTCCATTTTTGTAGTAACTTTAGTTAAACGTTCCGTAAATATGGCGGCCTAGACGTTTAAAAGTCAAAACCTGACTTAAATGCGACTACAAGTTTGATTAAAGTCAGGACATGACATTAAACGGACATCATGTAATATATGGGTTATATTTGAGTATTAAATAAATAACCAAGTCATTTAAGAGTCTTTAATTGACCGCTGTAAAACAGGATAGTGATCGTTATATAAACGTCACTGTGAAAACGTCTATACGTCTGCTACATTACATAGATGTCATATAAAGGTTTTTCAAAGACTTAATTTGGTCAGTTCAAAACGTTTAATGGACTATAACGTTAGTATGACTTTTGCGTTGTCGTACAAACGTTTTAGCTAAGACTGTAATATAACGTCGTTTCGTTTAGTCTTACCAACGTTGCTAAGACCAACTTATTATGACATATTCGTCGCACGACTAATAAGTTAAATCAAAGACGTCTGAAGGACCTAGTAGTCATCTCACTATCATTATAAAACTGCTATCCAACTTTATGTCGTATAAGTCAAGACTTATATGACGTTTTTGTTTGTTGGGTGACTTATTGACACCAATAACAAATCACTATTACATATAACTTATGTTGAAAGTTCCTAAATACTAGTCGTAATTATACAATATCCAGAATCAAACATAGATTATATAAATAGCTTATGCGTCTGGCTGGTTGCTGTACTAGTAATTAAGCTGTGCTACTGGCTACCAGCGCCCTCCGTGTACAGGACTAACTACTGATTACAATGCGTAACAATATTTACCGCAAATTCAACATAATTTGAACGAAAGAAAAAAAAATACAATGTTTTAGAACATCTAATGATTAGAATTTAGTGACAATTACATTGATAAATTTAAAATTAAATCGAATTAATTATGTAAGTTAAGTAAAACCACAAGACACATATTCTTTAAGAAGAATTGTGTTTGCTGGAAAATTTAGCTAATGTTTTTATTATAAAATGCAATCAAAGAATAGTGTATACAATATATTTCACAATCAAAATACTTGCAAAATGTTATGTGTGAGTGTAAGTGTTAGCGAGTGTTTAACTGATTATATGTAGTAACTTTCAGTTTCATTATAACACAAATTTGTAGCCATTTCTCAACCTATGACTATGATGATAAGTAAGTAAGTTCGTATAGGCCGGGTGGCTAGCCCTGGTGTCAGAGTTTTTAGGCCGCCTGAAAGCCTCTGACATGGCTAAACGGTTAAAACAACCGGGACCTACAATTTAACGTGTCATCCGAGCCACGGTAGCGCTCAGTTGGAAAATGCCACCCGCGGTCACCCATCCAAATACTGACCGTGCGGAACGTTGTTTAATTTCGGTGATCGCTGACAAACACCTAGTCAAACTACGCTACGAGCGCTACTATGATGATGATAAAAACTGATTTTTATGATGTGATGATTGAGTGCTAGAAATATGTTTGTGAGGTCAATGACCTGTGAGCTATGTGCAAGTTTAAAGTTCAATAATCCGAAAAAGGATACCATCAATTCGACTGTATGTTTGTGTATGCTACGCGAAAGTTCCGCCAATTTATTTTGAGCCGATTCAAATTATTCATCTCGTTTGGTAGACCATAGGTTCTTCAGATGTAAGCGAAGCCTTTTTAAAAGTTTACTGGTACGAAAAATCACCAATAATACAAATATTCCGAATTAATTTTTCAAATTTTAACGACTAAAGTCGGTTGTTCCAGTTTTGGTAAAAAATATTTTGGTTCAGCATATACCTACTCTTATCTTTAAAAAATATCCTTATTCTTATTGGTGATTCATGGGGAAGCCTATGTCCAGCAGTGGACATCATATGGCTGATTGATGGATGTATGGAAAAAAGATCGCCAAATGTGGTCGAAACTATAACAGACAGCAATGTCTGCCATAAAAACAACACGTGGAAGAGATTGTTTTCAGCGATAAGGCCGCCTTCTGTTACACTCAATTAAGTATTTTTTGTATTACTGTTCGTTTTTATTTATTTTTGTTTAAATAAAGTGTTTTTCTATTCTATTCCACGTGAGTAACACCTGTGCTATAAAATCTAGCTGCTAACTTCTATACAATTGGTTATTTCTTGCTCAATAATACTCTAAGCTATGATATGAATATGAAATTGCTGTTTTTCGTGTAGGTACTCCACTTACAGACTAAATCGTTCAAGGCAGCACGCGAAATTCAGATTTTCTTAACTTTTTGGCAATCATAGCTAAATTACTTACTGCAGAACAAGAAACCCTGTTCAACTATGTTGAATTGATGTTTTAGCAATGTAATTACCATTTAATCTTTAGAATTGAAGCGGTTTCTATGAGAAAAGCCTCAGTGGGCGCTATCTGACAGATGCGCCAGCCTGTCTCCTAAACAAGGGTCGCTGGGTAAACACCGCTTATCGCACTTCTGAGTAATCTCCATACCTAGATTACCTAGTTGCTATGTGTACTTGTGTGGAATTATTGACAGACTTTGTAAGAAAGTGTCATATATAAAAAAATCTTGCTGTTCCATAGAAAATATTGTTCACCCGCGACAAAAATGTATGAAACAGCAATTTTTTTTTTTAGTTTTGACAAAAGTGGCAGAACTAAAGTTGTTAGTTTTGATGTACAGAATAAGCCCCTAAAAGGACGCTAATTGGTTAGAAATAACCCTGTATACCTACCTATATTACCGCCCTTTTGTATAATCTCCATACTTATCGTACAATGACTGCCTCGGTGGCTCAGTGGTTAGTGACCCTAACTTCTGGATCAAACAGGCGTGGGTTCGATCCCTACCCAGGGCAAATATTTATGTGATAAACATAAGTGTTTGCTCTGTGTCTGGGTGTTATTTAGTTACTATCTATATAAGTATGTATTTAAAAATAAGTATATGTAGTATATCAGTCTCTAGCAGCCATATCACAAGCTTTGCTTAGTTTGGAGTCAGAGGCCGTGCGTAAGATGTCCCAAAATTAAAAAAAAAAATGGTAATTTTGTAAAATGTGTGCAGATCATACTTTGCATAGTTGCTAAAACTGTACCAATTTGTGTGCAAATATTTATATCGTTCCAGCTTAATGTTTTGATTTGTTTAGTCTAAGCAGTCGAGTCAGTTTTTAAAAAGTCTAAACTTTAGGCTGTATTCTTGCTAGGACACGGGAAACTAGTGAATATGATCTAAGAGAAGAACTGTTATTTTAAGATAGTTTCTGCTTACAAACTTAAAATTTTCTGAATAAGAGATTTAACGTGCTAAGGGAGACGTTTTACCTTTAATATCTTTAAAACTCTTCAACTTTGAGCGATCAATCATGATTTAACAGATAAGTTTGTACTTACTTATTTCCAGGAATTTTATAAGTACTTCAACAAGTCATGAGTCTTCAGATTTGCTTAAAACTTTCAAATATTCTACAGTTTTAACAGATTAGGCCTGTATAAAATTACTTAGTCAAGTTTTACTACATTACCTACTTTAAGTTAGTCCTAACATTACTTGACTAAGTAAGTTTTAACAAATAAATAAATCTATCTATCGTGGTTGTTAGTATCGCTAAAACTCGAGAACGGCTGAACTGATTTGGCTAGTTTTGTTCTTGAAATATCCGTGGAAGCTAAGGGAAGGTTCAAACGGTGATAATGGAGTCAATTTTATAATCAGACTTGTCTAGGTAGTTTATTGTACAAATGTTACATACAATTTATATATTATATATTTAAACAACCTACAATTCAACGTGTCTATCGAGCAGCACTCAGATATAAATCTAACCCCCAATTACATATCCGACAACAGAACTTTGTAGTTTCACTCCATGTTTGGTAGAAAAAGAAGAACAGAAATTAACTTCATTAATAAATAAATAAATTAAAATAAATTTTAATTTTATGTGGGGCTCTCATACCGTGCGGAGCCTTTCGTGAGTTCGTGCGCGAGTTCGACTCGTACTTGGGTAACTTGGCCGATAATTTAAAGTTAGTGAGGTGAGGAGGACCTTTGATGAAATTCAGTCCAAATGGGTGCAAATTTAACACTATTGCTTTTATTAGTGGATTAGAACACAGTACAGAGCTATGCTAAGATTCCTGCAAGCTACTTTTATGGTGGACATTCCGCGCGTTAGAATCAACATTTCGGATCCTCATTCCTCATACGAACAGCCAGAATGTGAAACGCTTTGCCTGGGTCTGTCTTCCCGCTAAAGTACAACGTGGGTTTCTTCAAATCTCGAGTAAATAGGTATCTTCTAGGTGCGTGCTACACCCTAGACCTCATATCTGCTCAACATCAGCATGTTGAGTGTGAGTTTTGTCATAAACATGACGCGCTCTTCGGCGAGCGCGTAAGCATGTAATTTGTATGAAGCAATGTACAGCGCCACTAGCGGCCCCTTTTTTAAACACAAGTTCATACAAATTATATGCTTACGCGCTCGTCGAAGATCGCGTCATGTTTACGACAAAACTCACACTCAGCGTACTGCAGTATGTAGTCAAACGCAAACCTATACGGAATAAAAAATAATTAACAAGACATTTTATCAAATCTCTACATATTATGTAGTCACTATGTTCTACAATTACACGACAGCAATAACGAGCATATCTTTCTAACAATATGAAGTTCAACTAAACATAATATCACAGATGCAAAAATGTAACTCAGAAACAAAACCTACGCCTTGCCTTTCACGAGCAACCTTGCATTCATGCATGCAATCGCTTGTTCTGAAAACATCGCGAACATACAATTCCTTTATCTTATACCTTTTAAATTTACATAGAAACGCTTTTATTCTTGTGTACGTTTTTAGAATGGACTTTTGCGCTTCCGCTCAGGGTTTTAACAGCCACTTAGTAGGCGCTCCGAATTTGTAAAAACTCCATTGTCATTGTAAAAGATTCGTTCTTAGGAGGAATTTGAACAATTTGTGAGCTATTAAGGTTCGCGTCGAGTTGACGGCTTACAAAGTTAAATTATAAGGCGAGGGTGCCAATTCGATTCACTAATTTGGTTAATGTATGCAATACGAGCCTAAGGATGTTTAATTTTGGTTGTGACTGTCGTACTTACGTATAAAATAACATATTAAACACTTTATTGAACACAAACATAAATAAAAACGAACCGTAATACAAAAAAATATCTCCGTATGTTTTTTTTTAATAAAAGCCTTTAACAATTTTGTTGGTCGTTTGATAAGTACTTTTTGAGGTAATATTTAATTCCATGGTGTACAAAATTCGATTATTTCGCTCGGATTGTTTACATTATCGTTGATTTATCAAAAACGGCCGAGCCGATTTCTGTAAAATTTACATGGAAGTACACACTTTCGAACGACAATATAATTTTTCAATTCGGTTCACACTCGGCGAAATTATCGATGAACACATACACAAAAAAATACATACAAACATACAGAATTACAGAAGAAAATAGAACCTCCTCCTTTTTGGAAGTCGGTTAAAAACTAACTAAATAACTTATATTTACCCTTGTAATTTTACACTTAAAAAAAACCATCCACACTTAAAAATATTGGTTGTCTGTAAAGTTGTTTTACGAACGATAATTTTACGTGACAACGTCATAAGAAGACATTGATAAAGCGTTACAAGACGAATGCTTAGGCCGATCGTGCCTCCTTACCCATCTACTTGGATTTATTCTTTATTCCATATTGATGCTCTCTACCCCTTGTTTCGCGCTCTCGCTTGCACGCTCGGCTCAGCCGAAACGTGACAATGAGTCATGCTTTTTAATGCGTCACGACAACATAATAATGATATGTCTACGTAGATATGAATAGATCGTAGAGCGTAGCGTTGTTACTCCTAAAATAATGGACTGATAGGTACTTATATTGTGCTAGCTGGTGTAGGTAATTGAAATTATTCTTATGTACACATCTTACCTATAATGTACCTAATAGAATATTATAATACAAGGGTGTTATTATTTTTATGTTTACATTGCGCTCTTGCAACACAACAACTCCACTAAAAATGATGACTTATTACTAGAAACAAACCGATTTATTTCGTTGATTCTGTACAACGAAAAAACATAAATTTAGAAACATACTTTCGTAATGAGTATCATTAGTATAATTAACTTGACCTTTATTCTATTTTATTTATTCTACTTTATTTAAATTTTGGTCCTATTTTGGGTTTTCACACAAAGGTAAACAGTGGCCGTTTGACAAAATGGCGACCACAATATTTTAACCTACTAAAACGACAAAACTTTTATTTACAAAGCACTCCCTGAAGGCTTTTAATTACTTTAGCTACGAACCTTACTCAACCGCCGTTCTATAATTGTTTTATTTTTGTCAAGTGAAATCATAACTCTAATATCATGAATTAATATAAAAGTTACGTGCTGCCGCTATAAATAGAGTTAAACAGTTAAATATACTTGTTAGTTCGGGTTTTTAGTTATTATTTAAATGTGTAAATAGCATTCGGGAGAATGTATAACTTTATTATTGCGGTATGTTATTATATTTTTAGTAGAAAAGAATATCAAATATAATTATATTGATGCTATGATTGAAGTCACATTTACGAGGTAAATATAGATATAAAATATGAGATAAAATCCGCCCACGTCATTCTAAGACATTAGGCCCAATTTAAAGGCGCCATCGTAATTTTAATAGCGATTTAAAATGTTTCTGTTTCTTTTTCACTTTATGCATTTGAAAGAAAGAACAATATTGTAAATTGCTATTTAAATTGCGATGGCGCCTTTACAATTATTAGGCATAATGTAATCGTATTTTTTGTGTAAATTTAAAGTATCTTTTATAATAAGAATTCTAGGTTTTGCCACGGCTTCTTATAAGATATTTAATGTTTATCGGACACTAGCTGACCCAGTGAACTTCATTTCGCCATATTTCAACTGTCGAAATTGGTCGCACCGACTCAGTAACCTTCTTTGGCTCATGCACTACAACTTTGCTAAAGATACATGGTCAAATGCAAAGTCTATGATTCTAGGACATACAGACAAACATTCATTTTTTTATGTGCAATTTAAGTAGCCTATGACAATTTTGGACCTTTGAGGCTACGTCAATTCGTTGCTTTATTTTCGCGTAAAAAGTAATACATGAATTAAACAAATAAATACCAACCAAATGCACTTTCAAAGTAATCATGATAATAGTAAGTAATAATAAGTAAGATAGTAAGAATAAGTTTTTAGTGTTAAAAGTGACACTAAACCAGGCGCAAAGTCAAAATTTCAAGATTATAACTTTATGATGATAATATTAAGATTATAACTTTTATAACTTATTCTGGAAAACGAGTAAATACTGAAACATAGCCTAGTTTCACAAATATCACTAAAGTGACCGTGTTTTAAGTCTTTGCGTGTTTACAAATTTCACAAATTAATTTACATAATAACGTGCCGTGTGGACATGCTGTTAATTGGCGAACAACATGAAACTTTTTGTACAATGTTTTGTTTCTGATTAGACTAAATAAAGGGAACTTTGCAAATGGAACACTCTTTTGTTGACCGACGAACCACCGGGGGAGGTATACAATTCGACGCGTATATATATATTTTTTTTATGTATGACCACGCATAACTTTTTTCGTAGTAGTCCGATTTCATTTTTTTTTATTTGAAAGAGTACACTTCAAATTGGTCCCTTTTAAATTTTACCGAAATCGGCTGAGCCATTTTTGATAAATCAACAAAAATGTGAAAAGTGCCCTATCGATCCGTGCGAAATATTCGCGAATTCTTTACACGGGTGAAGTCGGTCATCCTAATTTTTGCAAAAAAATAATCTTGTTCGTTAGTATGTTGGTAAGTAAGTAAGTTCGTATAGGCCGGCAGGCTAGAGCCCTTGTGTCAGAGTTTTTAGGCCGCCTGATGGCCTCTGACATGGCTAAACGGTTTAAACAGTATGTTGGTACACATGTTGTATTAAAGGTCATATTTTTGTATGTTTTCTAGGGCTATCTCTGACATAGACCAGAGACTTTGTTTTATGACGAATGTTTTAGGACTTGTTACAATGGAGATTTTAATTTTATTTTTAAACTACACTTCAAATGTAGTTTTGAATGATTTTAAATCCATCAGAATGGTTTGAAAAGAGACGAGGGGGAAGGATTATTATATACTAGCTTTTTCCCGCGGCTCCGCCCGCGTGGTATTTTGACTTTTGTGCTATCCCACATGAACCTTTTTTTTCCGGGATTAAAAGTAGCCTATGACACCTTGAACTATATCCATGCTAAAAATCAAGTCAATCCGTCGCTCCGTTACTGCGTGAAAGAGGAACAAACCAACAAACTTTTCGGATTTATAATTTTAGTATGATATATTGTACTAGCTTTTGCCAGCGGCTTGCCCTCGTTATATATTAACTTTTGTATTCTCCCATAAGGACCTTATTTTTCGGGATAAAAAGTAGCCTATCTCACCTTCTGAGCTTTGAACTATACTGATGACAATAAATCTAGGGTGTAGCTGCGCTTTTCGCTTATATTGACTTTTAGCATGGGACTTACTCCGAAAATAAATTGCTGTTCCATACATTTTATAGAGGTTTACCGAGACTTTTATTTGGTATTTTTCGCAATTTCATGGTTTGGTCACATAGTGAAGTATCCTCTTATGTCCAGTGGGACAGCTTGTAAACACACTTTCTATACACATCACTCAAACCACATGTCCAAGTTTTAAGTAGATGTTATATTGCACTTTCTGGTACAAACATTGCATTGATACTTACTCAATCATTCATAGCATCTATCCACTGCTGTACATAGGCCTCCCCTAGCATCCTCATTAATAGTAATAATATAATATTTACAAACCTAATAATTATATTCTATCCAAATCCTTGTTTTGAATAAATATTTAGTGTATTTCCGCTCTGTCGTAGGCATATAAGTTAAGGGTGCCATTCAACAAACCAAATTAAATCACAAACGAAATTAGTAATATTAATCATCAAACTGTATCATGGTTCGGCTATAGTTAAGTTAAGGTTACGTTAGTATCTATTATTATTAGTTTATATAAAAAAAAACAAAAACATGGATTTAAAGATGAACTTCTACCCATATTATACTTATAAATATGACCCTATGAGGGTATGGTCATTTTCTTACTACGCTATATTTTTTTCTAAATCATCATTCAAAATAATCTTATGTTAAACATTTGGTCAAGAAACATAATAGTATTTCTATGATATTGGTAACATAAACTGTAGCTTCGTTTCAGTGTTCAGTTGTAGAGCGTCTCGGCCAACAGAATTCAATAAATTAGCACAGCCCGGTCCCGATCGTCGAGGGCGGACGTAATCAAGGACGTCCTAAATTGGGCACTCATTTCATTTTTTATGCGATCGGGATTCGGTTTTACAGGGATTCTGATTTTGTTGGGTTATTTTATATACGTTGTTAAAATTATATTTTTACAATTAAGTGTTGTTCAACATTAGTCTCCTATATGTGTATCTCCTAGTAAATGTAGCTCCCTGAAAATGTATGAACTTCGTTAATAATAGGCTTCGGCGTGAGTGACTGACTGAAAGTTCGCCTACAGCCCAAACTGCTAAATGTATAGTTTTGGTTTTCTCCAGGTTTTACAAGACTTTGTTGGGTTATTGCAAATATCTACAAAAAATTGGGTTGTTCATTGTCGATTTCCTAAAGTTATAGTACTAGGTATTGGACCTTTACCTATATTGTGGTTCACAGTGTGACCATTTGTGGCGGATTTATGCTATTCATCGTTAGTTACTAATAGGAAAAATATATGTATAACAACTAAGTAGTGTGTGCTATTATAGAATCTACGCCTTATACACCATTCACTTAAAGCGTCCTTTTTTGTCCCTCAAATACATACCTGTGTTCAGTATCAGCGTCGGCTATAAATGATAAATCTGGCGTCCCCAGCGAGCCATCGTCGGCAAGTTTGGATAACTTCTGTACGGATACATCCTGTTTTCACGATATTACAAACGATATTGGGCCCTTCAGCAACTAGAAAACTGAACTAAACCATCTGTTAACCTGCAGGTTTAGTCATAGTCTTTAATTCATAACATAATGATGTTACATGCCAATGTATTGATACAAAAAATATCATTAAAATCACATTGGAATAGGTACAATAAATAATAATTACAATAGTAATAAATTTGTAGATTACATTATATAATCTTAATATTAGTCATTTGATTAAAGTTGTGGAACGCCTCTTCGACTAGCTATTTCTTTACTTTCTGTTTTTAGGGTTCCTTACCTCAAACGGAAAAAACAGAACCCTTATAGGATCACTTTGTAGTCCGTCTGTCCGTCTGTGTGTATGTCAAGACTCTTTATCTCGAGAACGCGTAAAGATATCGAGTTGAAATTTAAACTATATACGTATATCTATGGTCTCTTGCAGTTGTGTAAAAAAAACTTCTCAGTTATTGTTTAAAAAAGTTAGAGCCGTTTATGTCGTAAAAACCGCATATTTCGACACTTATAAAAATCAAAACCTACAGGGTACTTCCCGTTGACATAGAACTATGAAATTTGACGAGAAGCATTGTCTCAGAGTACACATATAGGAATAAAACTGAAAACTGTACATTTTTATTTAAATCACAAAAAATATAGGGCCTCAAAATTCACAAAATAAAATCAAAATTCAAAGTGAGTAAATCATATCATGTAAGGTATCATATAAAAGAACTTCATTGGCACATGCTAAAACAGGTTTTTAATTATTTTAACAACGTGTTTGTACGGAACCCTCGATGTGCAAGCCTGACTCGCACTTGTCCGGTTTTTTTATTTTGAATAGGTTCGCTTTTGACTACACACTGATTGATGTTGAGCAGATGTGCGGTCTGGGGTGTAGCACGCTTACCTAGAAGATACCTATTTACTCGGGATTTGAAGTCAACCACTTTGTACTTTAACGGGAAGACAGACCCAGGCAAAGCGTTCCACATTCTGACTGTTCGTATGAGGATTCGAAAGGCTTGGTTCTTACGCGCGGAATGTCCACCATAAAAGGGTGACGCTTTGGTCGCGTCCGTATAGACGTACGATAGAAGAAAGGGGCAGGGGGAACCAGATTGTGCAACTCCTGGGCGCACTCTCCGAAGTGTATCCGGTAAAAGGCTGACAAACACGCTACCTTGCTTGAAAGTTTCCCTAAACGAAGCGTCTTTGATGTCACGTGGTATTCGATTATATACCTCGGGAACGGTGACATGCACTAGCTTTGTGAGCCTGTAATCTAACCTAACTTAATTAGTGAACATGAATTTGTCCAAAAATAGTAATATTAAAAAATAATCTGATGTATCGCATAAAAACTTTACCTATTTGACATCATTTTACGACAGGGGCCAAGAATCACTCGAAATTTTCGTAAATAGGCCAAAAATCTTGAAACTAAATTGATCACGACAAGATTGACAGCTCAAGTTAAATTAATTTGTCTGCGTATTTCTAGAGTCACCTACAAACTACACGAGGTATTTCCTTTTAAACGCCTAAAAATTTAATTTCGCCGTCACGTCCCGGCGTTATTGTAGAAAGATACCCTTGTCCCGAGAAACAAAATCGTGTCTCAAAGAAAAAGGGAATTCTTGGAATACTCCAAGTTCAATTGCATTTGTTTGGAAACAGATCCCCAAACTTGCTCCTACTGTTAGCTCCTAAGGCGGACTCTACACTATAGATTTTAACCGTTTTTTTTATGAACCCCCTTAAAAATAAATTCGGCTTATATCCTAATTAATTAATTAGCTTACATCCTAATTGTCTTATGAATGTCATTTAAACTTATCAGTTTTTACCAAAGAATAATAAAAGAATGAAGTGATCTTATCGTGCTTCACACACTAGGTTTATAGAAAAAGTTCTTTTTGTGATAAACATTCCAACACTGTAGAAGTTGATAGTAAAATGATAAGCACTTCACTAATTTGGCGAGTTCGTAGTACAGCGTTCTAGCTTAATTTGGACAAAGCATCTGGGCTGGAATCTTAGAATGGATGCAGGTTAAAATCCTGTGGCGCGTCAATGTTTGAAATGTTTATCACAAAATGAATAATGTATATAATAATAATAAATTCATTTATTTCAGATCATCTAGATCTTAAATTAAATCGAATCACATCACTTAAAAATACATTATTATCATAATCGAATCAAATTTATACATATATAAATATATATAAAAAACTTGTACTTGTACTTCCTGAAGAAATCATTATTTATTGACCTCTTTAAGCGAAAACTTATGTATTGCGTTTCGATCTAACAATAGGTACTTTAAAGTATCTTGATTGAGCTAAAATGTATTTCAATTGACATGTTATACCTTACCTATAGTTTATGACTTCTATACTTGACTGTTACAATATTGAAATTTTAGTATTAATTTTTTAATTTTAATTTATGACTTTTAAACGATTTTGAAATCTTTAGGTACTGAGGTACATTTTAATAACCGATATTATTTTTATTCAATTGAAATCACAGGCTTAGCCTGGTCCTTTATTAGGCATCAATGGAGCCTAAGCCAACATTGAGAGGCCCCTTTTACAATTATCTTTAACACTTCCACCCTGGAGCTTAGGTTCTTAGCTCTTGCGGTTTCCACTCCAAACTGGCCGGTTAAGGCAAGAGAGATTTTATTTTATTATTATTAGCTCATATGAATTTAGGGTCTTAAATAAATGAATTAGGTAAATTTAATTATTTATAAATAATTTCTATTGCGTGATGTCTATCCGCAATAAAAAATAATCAAGATGTTTGAGCAGTGAAAGAATACAGACAAGTAATTACATAAAATACTTGAATACTTATTTATTACCAAAATTAATTAATATAGCTTATTGTAGCGCTCGTAGCGTAGTTTGACTAGGTGTTTGTCAGCGATCACCGAAATTAAGCAACGTTCCGCACGGTCAGTATTTGGATGGGTGACCGCGGGTGGCATTTTCCAACTGAGCGCTACCGTGGCTCGGATGACACGTTAAATTGTAGGTCCCGGTTGTTTTAGCCGTTTAGCCATGTCAGAGGCCTTCAGGCGGCCTAAAAACTCTGACACCAGGGCTAGCCACCCGGCCTATACGAACTTACTTACTTTTACCAAAATTAATACTAGTTCCCCTTCTCGGCAGTCGGAAAAGTCAAGCCACAATAAAAGAACCAAACCTTATCGCATCCTATAGACGTCGCCTTAACAAATGATAGGAAAAAATCCCTAAGATAAAAAGGGACCGAATAGCTCCCGGAATAAACGAATGAACGAAAAAAAGAGCGAACGAACTAGTGAATGAACGATAGAATTATCCGGCGGAACCCGCATTCGATAAAGTGTCTCCATAACTGTTTCAATCAATCTATGTCCAGATCTATGATGGAGTAAAGCCCTGATGATGGATTATCATGAACAGATAGTAATATTTTTCCGTAAGTTTTTGCACTTCCGATCTTGGCTTTTTGTTGTCAAATGTTGTTGAGCTGTGGACTCTGTGGTCATATGCTTTCCTACATAGCATAACATTATTTGACGAATATGTGACCCTTGCGGGCAGTGACGTCATAGTCTGCCATAGTGCGCTCTCTGCCTAGCACGAAAATAAATATGCTTGTGTATTCTTTATTAGGTTAATTTTATTTTTGATTTCGATACTAAGTTCTGTTTATTGTCAGCTGTACCTAACAAGAGGACATAAAAAATATTGTCAACTAGCCTATTTTTATAGCAAAAACCTATTACAAAAACAGTACAATATTTTAAATTAGTACTACAACCGGCGGCTTTATCGCTTAGAACAATTTCTTCCAGGCAACCAGATTAAGAAAGGAAAGTAATAAAGAAACTGCTTAATTACTTTCCTCTCCTATTATGGTTGCTAAAATATCAAATAAACTGTGCCTTTATGAGAAATATGTATTCACCAAATTGTGCATTCCTTAGAATTAGGTTTTCCACTATACTCTCTAAAATTTAACTTGATCTCTGCGACAGCTGTCAGAAAAATCACGCCTATGAAGTCCTGAATTTCTTAATAGTACAGACAGTACCTGTCAATGTCATACTTTATGGGCATGCCGATTAGTGATGGGCGACGAATGATCGTGACCACAGAGTTTTAGATAGAGTTTTATTTAAAATATCGATAGTTTATACTAACGATAAATTGTAGGTCCCGGTTGTTTTAACCGTTTAGCCATGTCAGAGGCCTTCAGGCGGCCTAAAAACTCTGACACCAGGGCTAGCCTCCCGGCCTATACGAACTTACTTACTTACTAACGATATTTTAAATAAAACTTAATTTATCATTAATTTTATTGTATATTTTAATATCATAACATTTTTTACATGTGTAACTAAATTAAACCCAATTATATTATGTTAAATTAGCATCGATAATAGTGAAAAACGTCGATGAATACCATCGTTACAATATTATGAGTATTTAATTAATATCATAACATTATTTACATGTGTACATACTTTATCTTAAATAATAGTAAGTAAATAAAATCTAATTTCTCACCTTCAACTACTCATTCGATTTCATTACAACATTGTTTGAAAATCGGTTTTTGAACATAGTGGTGTGTCAACTCTAAAAATGTCAATCTTCTATGTCAATGTCACTGTCGCAGAGATCAAGTAAAATTTTATAGAGTATAGTTGACTATTATGAGAATTAGGCATTATGTGCTTAAATTTATTCATTAATCAATAAATTACCTAACTCCAAAAGCGCGAAGAAAAAATCAGCTGATCCATAACTTTTGTCGAAGTTCGACGATTTCTTTTTTGTATGCAGCTGCTTTTTTGCAATTTGTAGTTTGTTTTTGTTTTTATTCGTTAAAGACTTAGACTATCATCATGGACAACTTTGACTATGGGCCA
Organism: Hypomecis punctinalis; assembly: GCA_949316475.1. Taxonomy (NCBI): domain Eukaryota; kingdom Metazoa; phylum Arthropoda; class Insecta; order Lepidoptera; family Geometridae; genus Hypomecis; species Hypomecis punctinalis. Next base: position 2,308,901 of record OX438798.1, read on the forward strand.
ACCCAGAATTAGACAAAAGCTGTCCCAAAGAAAATAGCAAAATTTTGAAATCGAAAAAAAAAAAGTTTGTAATAGTTGATTTTTCTCTTAATTTAAGTGAAAACCCCATAGTAAATGTTGGTCTTAAATAACTTAGAGCTTTGTACGCCTATTGTGAATAACCTCGTACAATTTTAAATATAAATTTAACCCCTCGAAAAGAAATAATTTTACCTAAAATTAAGTATCTGCAAACAAACCGGGAAAAATAATAGGTATTTAATAAGTCCTAATTAAAATTACATTATTAAGTACGAAATATCAACTCTGTTTTTGTCGTAATTATTATAGAAGTAAATTATGGTTTGGTATTTCATTCTCTGGATGTAATTATTTTCCGCTAAATAGGTATATATCTACCTTAGTAAAAATGTCGTTTTTTTGTCAACTTTGTAACTAAATTTCCGATGCAAATTTTTTATAAGGTTTAGAATGACTTACTGACCATGACATTGATTGAATCAGGCGGTACTTTGCGGAAATTCATCTTCAAATCTATGTTTTGAATAAATATTTAGTGTATTTCCGCTATCTTGTTGTAGGCAAATAAGTTTAAGGGCATTAAGGACATTTATAAAAAAAAAATACACAATTACTAACATTACATACACTCTATTATATATTTTTTAAAATACTATATTAATAATTCGTTGAAAACAAATAAGTAATATGAAGTTTTTCTTAAAAATAATATGACAAAATATTGAAAACACTTCACTAACAAATAACACCCTTATTCTCACTGCACTACCTCTGTTCGACACGTGTTTCGCCTCTCAACGAGGCATCTTCAGGACGTATTGACTCTTCGAGGTCGCTCGCAAGAATCATGTGCCCTGCCCACTGCCACTTCAACTTGTCAATCCGCTGGCTGCGTCGGTAACTTTGGTTCTTCTACGAATTTCTTCATTCCTGATGCGATCTCACGTAGAAACTCCGAGCATAGATAGATAAATATTTTTTTATTGCCACACCAAAGCTTAAATAAACTAGGAAAACTTAAACTATGAACTTATAGTTAGTGTTACAATCGGCGGCCTTATCGCTAAAAATAATTTTCTTCCAGGCAACCGTTACTTGTGAAGGATTATCAAAAAGGTTTTGGCGACGAGGTGTGCATGAATATGATAAATATTCTTACTTAAACAGCATAGCCCTCTCCATAGCTCGTCCATATTATGGAACTAGTTTTTACCCGCGGCTTCGCCCGCATGATATTTTGATTTCTGATGCAATATCATTATAATTTATAGCCTATGTGTTATTCTGATACATAAGCTATATTATTGCAAAGTTTCATCTCACTCCGTTCAATAGTTTTTGCGTGAGAGAGTAACAAACATCCATACATCCATCCTCACAAACTTTCACGTTTATAATATTAGTAGGATTAAACATCATAGGCCTCTCCACAGCTCGTCTATATTATGGAACTAGTTTTTACCCGCGGCTTCGCCCGCATGATATTTTGATTTTTGACGCAATATCATTATAATTTATAGCCTATGTGTTATTCTGATATGTAAGCTATATTATTGCAAAGTTTCATCTCACTCCGTTCAATAGTTTTTGCGTGAAAGAGTAACAAACATCCATCCATCCTCACAAACTTTCATGTTTATAATATTAGTAGGATATCCGATAGTAATTCCCTCGTTAATTTGATCTGATATCGGTAACATATCATTGATATTATTATGCATGTCGCTGATACCGCAAATAATGTCGCGTACAATTCCCAGTTCCAAATTGCCGATAAGCTCGCTGAGTATGTGCTAATATTGATGTAATATGCTGATATTATTTACTTAATTTTGTGACAATTATGTGCAAATGTATTGTAATTTGTGCAAGCACGTGGTAGTCGTGAATAAGTCTGAAAATTGGGTTTAGAATCCCATGGTAAAAAAGTAAGTACGTATATACGACAGCTGTAGCCCTGGTGTCAGTTTTTAGCCCCCTGATGACGTCTGACATGGCTAAAACAACCGGGGCCTACAATTTAACGTGTCATCCGAGCCACGGTAGCGCTCAGTTGTAAATACCACTCGCGGTCACCCATTCGAAAACTAACCGAGCTGAACGTTGCTTAACTTCGATGAATGCTAACGAACACCTAGTCAAACTACGCTATGAGAGCTACCCATGGTAAAAATAAATCGGAAGGTAACCATGATTTTAAGTAAAAAATAGGTTTAAAAATCTGCTGTTGAACACAGGCCTACCAACGAGGAGCATTTAGATTATATCTGTGACGCTGGCTTAGTAGCGGGTTGGTAAATAGATTCACTGTGCACTAGCTTTATTAAGCTTCCATTTTCTTATGAATGAAAAAAGCCCAGAAAAATATTACATTTCACATATTTATCATAATAAACCCTATCTTTGGATCAGCACGTCTAAGAATATTATATCTGGGTAGTAAATCTCGAACGAGTGAGATAAGACGTGTTTACACAGACTCGTCAACCTCCGAGCTACTTGCTCGCTGTTTACCTTCTCCGTTAATCGGGACAACTTTACTAAGTACTTTATGTAATTGCGCACGGCACCATAGTTCAGCGATTCGAGCTATTACTAATATGTCAAAATAGCATGAAAAAATTCGAGAAAATCTGAAAGAGATGCATACATTTAATATGGCACGAGTTAGAAAGAGACATGAAAAATATCTCGATCCGGTGGTTGTTGTCGAATTTTAGACACGGAACGTCGAATCCTAATACTTATTTGACAGTTTTGACAGCAGCTTGGAAGATAGTTCATGCATTTTTGCGGTTAAGAATTGCCTCAACGTCGCCTCAGTCTTTGTTTGGCCTAACGACCAAGCACCAAACTTTTCAGGAGACGTTATTTTTAGTTTAAAAATCAGATAATCAACAAATTATAAAACAATTTAGCGATATAGGAACAAAATAGTAAGTATTTATGAAATGTCAAAGTTGCATTTTAATAAAAACAAGTTCAAATGTGTTATTTATGGGTTCTTTGTGGAGATAGGCCAAATCTGTTCCGAAAAAATTTTGAGACAGGGATATTGGCACAAACACATGGTGATAGGGCTCGAACGTGTAGAGAAATTTTAGTTCTTGAGTGCTCAAGTGACCATCGTGACTCGCATACAGCGTGTTCAATATTTTATCAGTGAATTTAAATACTTTGATAGTAGAAAATGAGGCAGGTAGGTATTTAAGTAATTTTACAATTAATGTCGTGAAATAAAAGGTGTCAATTTTTTGTTGTTATATTTTATTTAATACATTATTAACAGACTGCAAAATATTCTACTGTCTTCTTTGTGATTTTAAAGTAGGTACTCTCATAATTATTTCAACAGCGGAGATGATGATGATGATAATCATAAATTGTTTATAGTAGTTTACTTCGCGTTCATTGATCCCAAACTGTAAATAAAATCATTTGAGGTACTTATTTAAACCTGTATAATTAAAAAAAAAAAATTATGATAATAAAATCATTACCCTTGTATTTTAAAAAGCCTGCACACAAAAAAAACTATATTCCATTTTATGGTGTAAAAACTAACTACAATAAAATCAGTCAAGTGTGAATTGGACTAACGTACGATGGGTTCCGTACCGTAGATAATATCATAATGTATATTACATACTTTAACAACTTATTTTTGAATTAAATAGGTTATCAATTAAATCTGTGAATATCATGTTATGTCACCTTTATACATAAATATGGGGTATATGCCAGCTTTCATACAAAAATATTCAAACCCCTTTATTAAGATTGATTTAAACAACATGTAACTTTTTTTTCATTTGTACTAGTTTTATTAAATAATGTCAGAAATAATATAAAATTATGTTGTATCTAACTTATATGTTGTATTTAGTAAATTATTTTTTTTTGTACCCATTACACAGGTAACATAAAATAAACAACAATTTGTAAAATGAGTAGGATAGGTTACAAAATAAAAACAAAAGCTTTGTGCAGTAAAATTAATCGATTAGAGTAGTGTTACTAATCAATTTAAATATTTGCTAATTTTATGTAATTATTCTATACGCACAAAAATAAACTCGTTTTGTTTTAAATAAAAAAAAAATATTACTGCCGATATTACATCATCCTATATGTTGTGAGACTTTGATCAGATTATAGAAATATAGTAAAATAAAATTATCTGTGTGCCTTACCTTTCTAAATTCAGTTTAACTTGATCACAACTGTATTTTTTTATCGTCACAGACATTGTAATTAGATTTTTTTATATATATAAATACACCAAGACAATTAAATTTACTACAGAAACACACACGAGCGGTTAGTTTTTACACAAAATGAACTTCATAAAAAAAGGTTGGGGTGGCGTCATGGGGTGCGACCTTCGCTGTGATTGGTAGATCGGAGGAGTTGTGGCAAACAAAGACTGAATTTGAGTTTTCAATACGGATGTTGGCGCCAGCTACGTATATTGGCTAAACAAAGACTCAAAATTGATTTCGATTTGGAGATAGAATATTTTAATTTTACAAATTGTGCAATTTCTACCAAAAAATTGAAAAAATTGATTACACCATTAGACGTGTAATTTTATTATCTCTATTATGATATCAAAAAGTCATTTTTGATAAAAGTGGTCGATAGCCCATTCAAAGACTGAGGCGACGTCAAGTAAAAATAACAATATAAATCTGTTATTTACTAATATCTGTAAAAAATCTTACAAAGTAAAGAGGTATTACAACTAGAAAAATAGCACTGCTGTCGCTTAAGTAAATTTCTAAACCACATAAATGTATGGAAAATCGTGCCCAGAGCTGTCAAAACTGTCAAACATAATTTTAATTTGACACTCAGAGAGTAAAACACGGCAACAGCCACTGAGTCGAGATTTTTTCATGTCTCTTTCCAACTCATGCCATATTAAATCAATGTGACATCAGATTTTCTCGGTCGACCACATTATCCCTCAAATTGTAATAACTCTGTTTTATAAAGCATGATGCCTAATAACTACTTCCTTTATTAAACTTAAAAAACGTTTCATAAACTATAACTATTAAAATTAACCTACTTAAAATAAAAACTAACACTAAAACTTATATTAATATAAATTAAACTAATCTAAAAGACTCGGGGTAGAGGGTAACGTGGCCAGAATGCCGGCGGCGTTGCCTCGCTGAATTGCTATACCAATTTTTTGGCCTAAGTTTCTGCCCAAAGTTTATGCCAGCATTCTGGCCACGTGTCACCTCTACCAGTCGCCTAGCCAGATCTTTATACAAAAGGTGAGCGTCCGGCCCCCACGGACCTAAAATCTCAACCCCAAACGGCACAAAATGGTACATTCTGTCCAACTGTCTGACTCATATTTGTGCCGTTTGAGGTGTTATTATTATTGTCTTCCTTTATTTATTATTTAGTTTGTTTGAAAATTTTGTTTTTCATATTTACGGTTTTTCTTCTTATTGCTTTTATGATTACTAGAACAGATACAAGTACTACTTGTGGGTCAAAATTAATGTCGACGGCAGCTATCTAGGTACCCTGAATATTATAACACTTTTTTGTGTGGGTGTATGTGTTTTAATCTTGCAATCAGTCTTTAAAACTATAAGCTTATTAGTTCTGTTTTTTTAGGGTTCCGTACCTCAACGGATGAAACGGAACCCTTATAGGATCACTTTGTTGTCCGTCTGTCCGTCTGTGTGTATGTCAAGACTCTTTATCTCGGGAACGCGTAAAGATATCGAAATGAAATTTAAACTGTATACGTACATCTATGATCTCTTGCAGTTGTGTAAAAGAAAAGTTTCTCAGTGATCGTTTAAAAAAGTTTCGATGCTCACAAAAATTCAAACCTTCAGGGTACTTCCCGTTGACATAGAACTATAAAATTTGGCGAGAAGCATTGTCTCAGAGTACACATATAGAAATAAATCTGAAAACTGCACAGTTTTATTTAAATCACAAAAAAATAGGGCCTCAAAATTCACAAAATATGGGTTCAAAATTCAAAGTGAGTAAAGGTATCATATAAAAAAACTTCATTAGCAAATGCTAAAACAGGTTTTTAATTATTTTAACAATGTGTAATTTTCGATGTTTGACGAGAAAAGTGAAAAAAAAACTGTTTTGTCGATGGTTATAAAGATTTTAACAACTTACTTCCCAATTTTGTGAAATTTTCTGAATTTGTACGGAACCCTCAATGTGTGAGCCTGAGTCGTACTTGTCCGGTTTTTAACACTAATATTAAATGAATTGTAGCATTTAGCCGTAGTACTTTAACTTACCACTTTAAACTACTATCCGATAGCAAAAACTTTTAACCACTTGTGTGAATTTGGCGGAAATTCTAGCTCAAATGTGTAGTATGAAGTTACGCAAACCGCATTTAGCCTCATTTAGGTTTCATTTACCGCATTTTGAGAGTTAACTAGAGGTTTACTCGGAGCTTAAATATAAATGAACAAGTGCTCTACTAATAGCGCTTTTAAAATGAAGATAAAACTTTATGCCACTTTTTTAACCAAGACTATTGGGAAATTTTTATACGTTACTAAGGAAATTTTCAAACAAACCGTTAGTAAAAAATACAATACAAAAAATATTTCATGCCTCTCATAATTATTGTAATGGTATGTAGCTCCTCGCTACATCTTAATTATCTTTTATAGCGAATATTTCCGCTCTTGATCATGAACATACGTGATAGTAACGTCTAATGTTGTAGTTGTAGATAAGCACACAAACTCAGAAAATACCTATTTAGTTAGACTAAGAAAAGCTTAAAATTATATCTCTTGGGAAGAAGTAGGCCGGCAGTCTGTTCCATTCCCTGGCTGTGAGAATCAGAAACGATGAGTCAACAAAACTAGTCGCAGTCTAAAAACGCCGCTGTTCACACAGAATTATCCAAACATCCACATCGTTAACACACAAATCGGCCAAGTGCGAGTTGCACTCCCACACGAAGGGCTCCGTACGATATGGTAACCCCATTTCTAACGTCTTCCCATTGCCGTTATTAATATGGGGCAAAAAATTATGTCTGTTGTATGGGAGCCCCCTTAAATATTTATTTTACTCTATTGTAAGCATTTTTTGTAGCGGAAACATATGTACATCATCTGTAAATATTTTAGGTGTCTAGTTAACACGATTCATGATATGATATACAGCTTGGTGAAGGATGGACAACGGAGTCTTAGTAATATGATTCCGTTTTTACACTTCAGGTAGGTACGGAATCCTAAAAACGATTTTTTATTCTAAAAATAACGATCTCCTCTCTCGCACCTAAGAGCACAGAATAGAAAAAAAATATTTGAAACAACGTTGAAAAGCCAAGTCTTTTATCACTCCCAAGTCACTGCGTCACACAGTGCGAAGCTTTCACGTAGACATGGGGTTAGTGGTGCGTTCAGAGCGTATTAGTTTTGCTACCCGGCACGGTAAATAAAACGCGCTAGTGGAGCCAACAAGGTCTCGACTTTTAGAGAGAAGAAAAGGCCAGTGCACACTGGAGCGGAATATACTACTATGGGGTCAACTGACTGTTATATCAATCTTTTTGTGACAGTGCCTGAAATAAATGGTTTTTAAACTAGGTATTTATATATCGTATCTCAAGCCCTGTAAAATATTTTTGTAGTTACCTACTAACATCATAGGATAATTGGTCTATTCGTATAGACTATAGATTTGACTTGACTATAGATTACAAATAACCCTGTAAGTGTACACCTACCTACCTACTGATACTGATTTATGTCGATTGCTTTCTATTCGTCTAATGTGTGCCAGCCTTTAATACCTTACATAGTATTTCAATACAGCTTTTTAAAAGCGATTAAAATTTAAGCACATATTTTATGGCTTGTCTAAAATGCTTTTAGTCAAAATGCTTTACGGGTAAAATCACAGGCTCGATTTTATATAGCTCTGTGTATGGCGTGAATATCGTGAATTCTTGTGTGAATAATTACGTACTTTAGGTAATGTTGGCTATTGTGGTTTATGTTTCATATATTGCTCATATTCGCAGCCCTAACAATCAGCTTGACGTTTATCTTATGTCGTTTGCTTATTTTTACTGACTTCAAAAAAGAAAAAAGATACTTTGTTCGTCTGTACTTTTATTTCTGTATAGGTATCTTCATCGAAATTTTCTGTAATTGTGGACTGACTTAAAAAAAATAATCAAAAGAATTTAAATCACAATTTTTGAGATAGCCACATTTCAATTTTATCGAAATTGTTGTTTTTAATTGGTATTTATCTCGTAATTTTAATGCGCGATTAGTCCCGTAGTATATAATAAATATCGAAATTGGCCAAGCTGTTTTTGACAAATCAACAATAAATGACACATACTTGATTTTTGGCATAGATATAATAATTGTAGTCATAATATACTAACTCATTTTAATATGCTAACACTATCTGATCGTCGCGACAAATTAGACATTACTTTTCTGTATAATCTACTCCACAACTACATAGACTGTCCAAACCTATTAATGAAATTTAAATTTAGAATTCCTTTCAGATATCCTCGCATGCCAATAACACCATTTGCTCCAGTGTTTCGCAGAACCGTGCTAGGTGCAAATTCACCTGTCCCCAGACTTAGTAGACTAATAAATAAATACCAGCAACATAATTTGTTTGATATTTTTGGAGACACAGTAAGAAAGTTCAAAATTAATTTAAACTCAATTATGGCAGAAAGTGCCAACCCATTCTCTAACTCTTCTCACGTCACACAATAATAATTTTGCTAACAATCTTTATTATTTATATAACTGTAATTTTAAGTTAGTTTAGTAACATTTTTGCTACTTTGTTAAATTTTTGCATGTGGTGCTTCCTTAAAAAGATGACGCATTTAGTCTAAGTTAGTATGTAAGTAATTGATGTTCCCCGAAGAGCTCCACACAAGACACGATAATATTTCAAAGGTTAGAAAGTGACACAGGCTACTTTCTATTCCAGAAAAATAAATGGTTCCTATGGGATAGCACAAACATGCAAGTCGCGCACACGCAGTCAAAACTGCGGGCGATATCTAATCCCAGATATTTTCGAATTTATTACTTAGCCGATTCGTTAATGCCATGTGACTTTGTATCGGAGCTCATCTTGTTTTCAAGTCTTTCTGAAAGTCTGGTAGACACGACGCGTGACATAAATGTTGGTGTTTATTTGGCTCAATGTATAAGCATTGCCATTCAGCGTGGCAATGCTGCCAGCATGCTGGGCACGCTGCCAACTAGTAATGGGATTAAGCATCTAGATTATCTTTACTCCGGATTATACAGGGTCTGTGGATTATGTAGTAGTAGTTTGTGTACTTGTGTAGTTTGGATTATGTAAGTCTTGTATTTAATTGTAAGACCACAGTATATTATGAATTTTTATATTTTAGCCATGGAAGTTTTAATCCTATTCTTGCCGAGTGTATAAAACAATCAATCTTACTAGAATGTCTTACCTATATAATATGAAGATCACAAGATTGAAAAAACTATTTCCGTAAGTAATCATTTAACTTGATGATACTTACATAGGTACTTAATGGAAATCTATCATCCTGTCAACATGAAAGAGGGTCGTTCTCTTTCATCGTCAAATCAAAAACCCGAATAAAAAAATAACCTAATAAAAATAAAACGACCGAATTGAAATTCGGGATAAAACGAATCAATTAGCTTTTATGAAACATAAACAGCGATATTCAATTTTCGTATGCAAATTCAGAACAACTCTGAAAGGAAATAATGTTTAATCCGTAGATCTCGAAAATAATGAACCAATTATTGTGATACCTGCCAGGGCCTGTGGGTTTCTGCTTACAATGGAAAGAACAATATTTTGTTCATTTGCTTGTAATTTGTCTACTCGAGGAGTTTTAATAACATGCCTACAATATAAAGAAAGATCGCGGCATATAACTCTAGCGCTGAACGATGTGCGGAGGGATGTCTTGAGCATGTGTACAGTACAGTCGCGCACATAATACAATTATTACTTTAAATAATATAACTAAATAATTTTAAGAACATATTTTAATTAATAGTAAGTCTATCATAGAGCGGAATGTGGAGGATATTACGCAATGTCGCGCGCGTAAACATTTAATAAATAGTTAAAGTTAAAGTAGCTTGTAACGGGTTGTTTTACTATTTTATTTAAATCAGTAAATGAAATAAATGATTTCCATACAAAATTTATCATGTGACTAAGCCCGATTACAGAGGCGCCATCGTAATTATAATAACTAAATAGCATAGTTCTGTTTCTTTTTCGCTTTAAGCTTTCGATAGAGAGAACACTTTTTACGTTGCTATTAAATTTACGCTGACGCCTCTATAATCGAGTTTACTGAGTGATTAAGTTTATAGAGGGTAGGAAAAAATGCACGCCATACACCATTTTTCGTGCCTGTTTTTTAAAACAGTGTTTCTTCAAGGAATATTCAATATCTACTATGGTATACCAATAAAATACCAATGATAACAAACGAACTCAAACTTCAAGACACAAAAAAAAAACAAAAAACAATAACAATGAACGGCAATAACAATATAGTTTAGAACGCGAGTGTACAGTCAGAAGTCTCCGGCGCGTGGTATCGGGGCGGGGGACGGAGTACGAGCAGCTAGCCAACCGGCGCGCCTCACGCGCACCCTTCGTCCCTCTAGCCCCCTGTGATACCCAATTTTTGTGTTCTGCGCGATAACGGTCACCGCTACTTGTACTTAGGTATTAAAGGTAACAAACATATCTTCTTCTAGCATACGTCAAAGTAATCAATGCGTGACCAAAACTCTCTGGTCTAATTTGAGCCAGCAACGCAATTCAACGAGATTACGATGAAAATGTATTATTATTGTTGAAACGAACGTGATTTTCGAATTCATTTAAATGTATGACCAGAAAATCACTCACTAGTGCTTTGCGAGATGAGTCCGCGCGCCAGTACTCTACTTGATTACTTGACAAAGGCCGCCTAATGCGGTCAAAATTATACCTAGTGGTACCGTTGTACTGGCTAACAATTAGTGACTGATTTCCCGTTCATTATAATATGAACCTGTATGTGTATTGTATTTAAAGTTCATTTATATGATGTGTGGTCTATAGTAAATAATTAAATATGACTAATTATGATTAATACGTTTTTTTATTTCAAATAGGTTTGCGTTTGAGTACACACTGCCTGATGTTAAGCAGATATGCGGTCTAGGATGCAAAGTCTAGGCCGGACACCCTGATTATTAATTTAAAAAAAAGGTTTTTTTAAAACAAGCTTTTACTGAACAAGTACTCGCCAAGACGAATCAAACGAGCCGAAGCTCGATGGGCTTGCGTCGTTTTGTTTCAGAGTTCCTAGGACCACCTTCCAGCTCCATTATCATACCCTGGTTACCATTGAAAGACAAACTACACAAATAAACAAGACGATTCAAATGAGCCCAAATTCGATGAGGTTGTGTCGTTTCATTGCAAAGTTTGGCCACCTTCCAGCTCCATCATCAGATCAGCAGAATAAACTACAATATGATACCATACTACTTTATATGGTAAAACTACCTACACTACTACTACATAGAAAGCAATTGGATCATCCACAGATCCTTGAAGGTCTAAAGATAATCCAAGTGCTCAAGCCCACTGCCAGTTGGCAGCGTGCCCAGCATGCTGGCAGCATTGCCACGCAGAATGGCAATGCTTATACGTTGAGCCAAATAAACACCAGCATTTTGGTCACGCGTTGCGTCCACCAGACGTTTAGAAAGACTTCTGAAAACAAGATGAGCTCCCGGCCCCCACGGATCCAAAGTCTACCATGTTATTATAATATTGCATTGTCATGCAATTTACACACGTATGCAAAATTTCAGCGCAATTGGAAACCGAGAAGTGGATCAAATTTAACTTTAAAGATTTCATTACAGATAACAGTACGGTGAAATTAAAATATAAGAGCTTGTAAAAACGCAATGACACAGCTTCAAAAATGTAAATTTTACAAATAAATATAAATTTTCTTGTTTTTTAATGTATACTGTAGGTTCGTATAATTTTTGTCTCTTCGTCTTTTGGCTAAAATGATGATGAGAACGTACCTACCTATCTGGCGAATATAATTTCAACCGTAAGCACCCATAAAGCAAAGCCGCCAATTCAATATAGATGTACATAATATTGGGTGTCGTAAAAGAAGCCTTTTTTATGAGTGAATCTTTATGTGACCTTATTATTTACGCTTCTCATGTAAAATGTATACGCGCAGCTTCTCAGAACGCGTGATATTGCTTTTAGACCACGCTTTGATTCCCAGCGGGCAATTGATGCTGGAATTTTATAAAAATCAAAGGGTATTTTTAATATTATACTTTAACTACTTTTTAGCATGTCTGTGAGATGTAGTTTTTTACACTATTTTTTTGTTTATTGAATTTGAATTGCAATTTATTAATGCAATAAGACAACTCAGATTTGAAAAATGATAAAGGTGAATCAAAAGTGATTGATCTTACATAAATATGTGGGTATGTAGATAATGAGCTAATTTATATATGAGAGTGTGATGAACGCAATACCAAAAAAAAATTACTTAGTACTCTCTATATTAAATAATATTTATTTTTGGCATTCTTAGACATGCTACTATATCGGATTACGCTCACCTCTGCTGTTGTTTCGTTACGCTCTCAAATATCAAAAACTCAGCCTTATGTTGGGAACGGTGTATTGAATTTATTCATCGCTAGCTACTTTCCGAGGTTTCACCTCGTATTCTACACTTTTTCAATAACACAAACGTTTGCTAAGGACCTGCAACTCTTGCAAGAATTGGCACGTCTACTTTGCGAGGTAAATAGACGACTCTACCGGATAAATGTCACAAAAACTCTCTTTTTGCAAGTTTATTCCAACCAATTTATTTCGGAACACTATCATTATCATAATATACTGTCTTTTTGACTCCCGGGTATAAAGACCTCTCTCTTAGGATGCTATAAAAATAATATGCCTCTATAAAACTACTAGTTTTTACCTGCGGCTTCGCCCGCATACGCAATATATCATTATTTGTGTAATTTATAGCCTATGTGTTATTCTGATATATATAAGCTATATATTATTGCAAAATTTCATCTCAATCCGTTCAGTAGCTTTTGCGTGAAAAAGTAACAAACATCCATACATCCATTCATTCATCCATCCTTCCATCCTCACAAACTTTCACGTTTATAATATTAGTAGGATATAGTAGGATATACCTAGTTTGCTGCATCCAACAATGAGCAATCAGAAGTTCTGCAGTTGACCAAACAAATCTCTCACGAACTCTCTTTTTTGCAACATAATTTTTCTCGCTTTTCTACTTGGCGTTTGTTTGGAATACACCATCAATTATAAAAAAAAAAATGTCATATCCACTTTTACGCCCCTGAGCTTCCGCATTATATTATTGTCATGATTTTTAGTCGTTGCATAAAACTTTAATCTGGTTTTTAAATAAATATGTCGAATGATATTTTCTATTACTTGTAAGGGTAACATTTATCTGGTTTATGATTGGCCGATTTAACAACCAGCCGCATTTTAACCAATAAGAACTGCTTCCGGCGTAGTTTTAAAACAGCCAATCAGGAAACGAGAAAAGAAACTGAAGAGATGTAAAAATATTAATCTTTAGGTGAGGGCATTCTCGATTTGCGCCTCGTGGCGAAAGCACATATTCTTATTCAACACGAACTGTCATAATTATTTTAAGAAACTAATGTATCATATTTTATAGTGACCAAATACACATGAAAATGGACTTATTAGTTTGATTCTCCACATATCAGAAGTGCAAATGTAACCTGCAGACCCACAATATGGTATGTACATTTATATTTATTAATATTTCATATCGCTGTCTTGGAAGCAACATTGGTACCGATTCCTAAATCTGTGATGTAACACTGTTTTTAAATGACGCAACTAATCATATGGTATCATAATGGTCAGATCGCGGCAAAGTTGACCAAACCGATTGTGAGTGATTGTCTTGACTAGATCAAAATTCAACCTTCGGCATTGTTACAAAACGGTCATAAAACTGCGCTTATTCTATTCTCATTACCTACCTGCAGATCAATAAAATATGCATCGCATTTGAGTGGTGTAACATGTGGCCAGGAACTCCTATCCTGGGCCGTGTTAACCTGATCGATTACTGTAGTATCTTGGCTGAGACACTTCTCAACAATGCTGCTACCAAGTATATCAAAACTGTGTGCTTATTTTATTCTTCCTACCTACCTGCAGAATAATCATAGGCATGGCATTTGATTGGTGTAACATGTGGCCAGGAACTCCTAGGCCGTGTTAACCTGATCGATTACTGGTAGTATCTTGGCCGAGACACTTCTCGACAATGCTGCTACCAAGTATATCAAAACTGTGTGCTTATTTTATTCTTCCTACCTACCTGCAGAATAATAATAGGCATGGCATTTGATTGGTCAACAACGCTGCTACGAAGTATATCAAAACTGTGAGCTTATTCTATTCTGATTGCCTACCCGCAAAATAACAATAGGCACCGCAATTGATTGGAATAACATGTGAACTCCGAGGCCATTAACCTAATTGATTCCTGGTAGTCGAGACACTTATTATCGACAGTGCTGCTACTGGGGTGATCATCAAACTGCGCATTTGTTTTATTGTGCGGGTACGCAATATTGTGGTGTGAATTCTATCATTATCGATAACACATATGTGTAGCCCCTGACTGTGTATAGACGCACAATCAGAGTAGGTTTATTCAGATATGTGTGCCGTGCCTGGACTATGACTAAGGCTTATGTACAATAAGTAGTTCTTTATAAAGACGCGTACCTTCGAAAGTACTATAGTTCTGCCATACTTTACGCGGATCGTTGACCAGACATTAAAAATGTTGCGTAGACCGCAGTTGTACCAAATTTGTTTCCGTTTGGTAGGAAAATGTTTTACCGGAGACCCAGACTTTTATATCACCTTTGCTCCAAAATAAAAAAAAAATATAAAGAGTAAGAGATGGCAGACACAAAAAAAATTACATTCAGTAGTCATATTACTTTGTATAAAAGTACTTTCTGAATTTATATTGATTCGTATAGCCGCTAAATTTTTAGAACAATGTCATAATAATACTATCAGAAATTATTTCTCTACGTAAACTTTGGCCGCTATTAGTGAAAATACATAATAGCAAAATAATTTTCTAGCTAATATTAAAGTACGCTACAAGGTCATTGTACATTTTTGAAATATATCATTTTAGGGGAGCGTCTTTACTCAATAGTTTTTGGCATAGGTATGGAGACATTACCAGTCTTATTCCAAAAAGTTCATTGGTGCCAGGCTTAAACCACGCCTAGCATATCTACGGTTGTAACAGTATTAGAGTTAATACAATGATTAAAACACGTCCATATTACAAATCAAGATCTATCCTAGGATCAGATAAACCAATGACAGCCCATGGTTTAAGCGGGAGCCACAGAAAAAAAAAAGATTTACAGTCATTCATTCGTTTTCGTATGTTTAAAACTTTTTAGAATACACTTCAAATGCTTTAATAACTGCGTCCTAATGCATAAATATATGCAAATTGTTGTTTATAAGTATAAGTATTCAAGTATCCATCCTTCCTTCTTTAAGTATCCATCGAATACAAAAACTTAATTCATTATTTTACCAATTTCTTTGTTAGCAAATGTGAGTGTATGTGAAGCCAAAATCCAGGCAAGAAAAAAGCTAGGCTTTGTTGTTGTCGTTTTGGAACTTCATTATTCTTATATTTCTAAATTCTAATTTACCTATAATAAGAATTCCGATTGAAATAATTAAAATCAAATTGTAAGCTAGAATTCTTTTAGTACCGAAGAAACTAGGGGTCTCCCAGGTTTATCTTTGGTACTTTAGTTGGCCCATGGTCTAGTGATAAACTTCGTTTTATAATAACGTTTTTGCTAGTCCATGGTTTGAATTCAGTACTTAAAATCAAAACGTATTTCCGAATAAGACTGCACGGGTCTGTGGTTGTTGTATACTTATTCTGTATCGTTTATTCATTTTGATTCAGTTTCTTTATGAAGTAAAGCAATGGCCAAGTTTGTTATTAAAAACAAAATTTGCTTTGTTATAAATAATACCTATTTGTTACGTGAATACCCTAAGTGTACTCCCTTTTTAATGTCTTTTAATGTTTACTAAGTACCCCTGAACTCGAATCACGATTTAAAATATTATAACGTGAATATTACATGTGTTGATGTGACACCATTGATGTGGAGCCATATATTTTTGACTGGGCTATATGATTTAGGCTATGTATGCCACCAGTAAACTAAGTAGAAGCTCGGAGACGCTTATAGCTATTTACGCCATAGGCGAGCATGCTACACTAGTGTTCCAAGTAGAAGCCCGTGAATGCTTTCAGCTATAAGTCCTTATGCTGAGGGTGGGCATGCTACACCAGATAGCCCAGATATGAAATTAAATGAAATTCGGACCAATTAGATAGCCCGGAGACGCTTACGTTTATAACGTACTTAGTTACTTACATGCCGTAAGCGGGCTATGTCGGTCTACAAGTATATCGTGCAACGTGCGTCGATAAAATTAGTCGCAACGTGCGACTGGGCTGGTGCGTGCCACGTATGCCCTACAAAAATATGGCTCCGACTGGTTCATAATATGGTTATGAAATATAGTTAACTTACCATGTGTGACCTAATTCAGTGATTTATTATAAGTTAATTATATAGTCTTAAATGTTCTTTGAATAATTTCAACGAAATATTTGAAAGGTTAATTCCTCATTGAATTGGGAAATTCTCTATAGATACGAAAAATAAATTAGTGTTATAGAAACGGCCAGCTTACAATAACCGTTAATTTGATTATTGGCTTTCTTTAGCTTGACAACAAAAATACAAAGTATGTGCAAGCTAGACACGATCTATAATTTGTATACATCAACTAGCTGACCCGGTTAACTCTATATCACCTATCAGACTTATCCGGTCGATTCTAATTTTGATGGTGTTTAATGCCACCTAAAATTAAATAGAAGAACTTTCATGAAGTTTATTTTTACAATTTTAAATCCTTTAATGTGTAATAGATAAGTCTATTATTGAGACAGAACCTTTTAGATGACGTTCACAGGAAACTATGATTAGTAATGTAACAATGAGGGTAACAGCATCTATGATATCTACCGTCGAGTGTGTCATAGACTGACATTAGATTGCGATTTTATAGCCTCAGAAAGAGGATATACCTGTACTGTAGTCGAACTTGCCTTCACAAAGATACATTCATAACATATCCTAGGATACGTTCAAACAAATAATTAAATTATGTATAATCATGTTTGTACAGCTCACAAGTTCGAGATTAGAATCATCAAGACTGACCAAAATATTCAAGAGAGGTTATAGTTATTGGGGTTGTGCTACAACTGAACCATACGCGTTCAGGTCACAAACATAGACTAAGTACCTACACCACGCCTGAATTGTTTTTTTATTTACCCGACTGCCAAGGATGGGTGTTGTTTTTCGCGCGTATCTTGTATGTTTGTTTATAAATATTTTTATCGAATTTTCAGCAACATTTTGGTAAACGAATTGTAATTTTTTGTTGCAGTTAGCCAAGATGCAATGTAATAACTACTAGAATATTATTTACAAGTACATTAATACAACAGTGTTTCGTTGGCTTACGATTAACATCAATCAAACGCTGTTGTATAATTATTTGATTTGATTACGATTCACGGTCACTCGTGAAATAATTATATGTTTACTAATGAGTATTTCTCTGCCTTTCCCGGAATTATGCTACGAGTAAATGATGAATGATGAAAGAAGACCCAGCTACAGTGCAAAGGACATTCACCCCGTGGTCTCCACAAGAGTTCTTTGGCAAATTACGTAAGTCACCCCAGATGATTGACCGCAGTTGGTGCTACAAATGTATCATTTGCTAGCTTTGTCATCACTACTACGCCGCGTCGGAAGTCTATGGCATGAGATTTATGGCGAAGAAGTCACAAGTGTTCTGAATTTTGCAGCCGTATAGAGGCTTCAAGTAAACTCATTCCAGTTGACATAACCTGTGGAACATCTATGGTCTAGATAGTGCAAATCAAAAATAAAGTGAAATTGAAGTGAAAAATAAAAGCTTTAAAAAAATGCAGTGAAGTAAAGTTTAAGTTCGAAATTACATCCCCAGTGTTGTGCAATTATGCGTATATAATAATATGAAGCGACGGTTTTATGTGACATCCTGAAAATGAGTGTAAATTGTGTGTTCTATACTAAAATACTTTCTAGATAAGGAACAAAGTTTTTAAAAAATGCGCATCCTACATAGTCATTTGTCCACAAGAAACAGACAAGCCAGAATACTCTAAAGATCATTCCGATTAAATTAGCTGTAGAAACTTAAAATCAGCATGTTACATTATGATTAAGACACGTGACTAGGTCAGATGCCATAAGATAAGCCCATTAAAACTAAGATAAATATTGCATTTTGTTTGAACAAGAATAGCTTCAGAAACGGTAGTAAGTAATATGAAAACTTTCTGTGGTTTTTGAATATTTCATCACAGATTGTAAGCACAAAGTTGATATGACGTAATTACTCCGTAATGATGAATGAATAAAGCACATGATATCTGTTTTTGACATTTTATGATTCTATTGTTGACATTGTATAATTTTAATTAGCTCATGCTTGTTCTGTTGTGACATTGAACCTAATTTTTGACATTGTATCTGCTGATTTTTTATTTGACATTTTACTATTGATATTGCATGAGTATAATGCTTATAAGTGATTCATGTTTATTCTGTTTTTAATATTATTTTTTTGATTGTATTTTTGATTGCGTATTGTATAACTTTGCTTTTTTTTGCTGTTAATTTATTTTTTCATTTTAATATTGTGAAGCACATGTTTGATTGATTCATTCATTGATTTAGGTCGTTTTTACCTAAGTAAAAATATTGTATTTGTATTTTGTATCTGTAACGATTTCAAATAAAATCTAGATTTTCTAGTTTATTTGCTAAATTTAAGTTGCTTATCGAACAAATATGTCACTTTTTTGCATTACAGGGCACGGGAATATGTAACTATTATACTGTAATTATACGTCATTTATATTTGTTCAAATTCAGTCGTGCTGCTCGCACTTTTTAATCAAGTTTGTGTATTTTCTTTTATATGTTTTGTTTTTTGTTAATAAGATATTCTTGTCACTTTGTATCTATAACAATTGTTGTGTTGATCTATTAGCACATAAAAATATTACAAAAAATGTGCTCGGATATAAGAATTGACGTAATACACTTAGCTGCTAGTTAAACTTGTATTTTTGTAAATATTTTGATTGTTATATCTTCTTTAGTGTTATGTATGGTACACGTAAATAGTAATTGTCTATTTTTATGTGTTTAATAAGTTTAGTAATGCATTTTTGAATGAGACAATCTATATTTTTTGTTTTATTTTGTAAAGCAATCTTATTACGTACATACACTAATCAATAGCAATATTTTCAAAAATGACTATTACCCATGGTCTGTAATGCAGTTTTCTGAAAGTTGAAATTCCATTTATGACTGTGCGATAATAAGCCAAATGTCATGAGTTAAAATTAAAGATATGTTTATTTCAATGCTGTAGATAGGAAGTAATTGTAATCTATTTATTTGTAAAGCCGTATTATTACGCTGTTTTTTTAAATACTATTATTCAGGGTGCACCAGGAGGTAGCACATGAGCCGGATGGCCGAATGTCATGATTTTTAGTCGTTGCATAAAACTTTAATCTGGTTTTTAAATAAATATGTCGAATGATATTTTCTATTACTTGTAAGGGTAACATTTATCTGGTTTATGATTGGCCGATTTAACAACCAGCCGCATTTTAACCAATAAGAACTGCTTCCGGCGTAGTTTTAAAACAGCCAATCAGGAAACGAGAAAAGAAACTGAAGAGATGTAAAAATATTAATCTTTAGGTGAGGGCATTCTCGATTTGCGCCTCGTGGCGAAAGCACATATTCTTATTCAACACGAACTGTCATAATTATTTTAAGAAACTAATGTATCATATTTTATAGTGACCAAATACACATGAAAATGGACTTATTAGTTTGATTCTCCACATTATCATTAATGAATATTTTTACCCGACAGTAAGGAAGCTTTAGAGTCATCTGTCATATTATGAATTTCTTTGTACATAATAAAAAAGAATTACTTATTCAATTAACGCCAAAATTACCAAATTTATCAGATATAATTCCTAAAATAGCCTTATTTTCGACCATCAAAACCTATCGGCTTTATACCAAAACATAATGTTTCGTGTTTCAAAGCCATAACCGTAGCGCTTAACGCGATGACCACTAACGAGGTGTTCGTTAAGCAAGCGTAAACTTTGAGTAGTTACCGGTAAAGCATCTAATTATATTATCTAAGGATATCAAGTTTCAGGTACGTTAACATCGTCCTGGATTTTAGCTTCATATAAATTTTTGTTATATAAAAAAATACGACGACCACCAGAGAGATTATCTACCAACCCGTACTGGGCTAGCTTGGTGGATGTAGTTTAATCTACCTCGTGGCTAGGCCTATGTTTCAGTAGTGGACAATCAAAACAATACACTGGTGCAGTACCGTATATGAAGAAAATATCGAGCACTGAAAAGGACATAACTATAGCTTGTAAAACTAATAGCCTATGAGGCTGCAACCTTCTCTAATGGAGATCATTTGAATGAGAAAACGCAGCGTAGGACTTTAACATGTATTTTTAACGAGGTAGACGCTATCAGCCACTTTGTGCGGCGTGCGACGGCTGCGTCACCCAAGGTCATCGTAGACTATAACTTAAAGATGGCCATTAAAGACCGAAACGCGGCGGTGATGGAGGCTCTGCGCGGTATAAGTAGCAATTTGAAAAATTATATGTAAAATCAACGTAGTTTAAAGTCATATTTTGTTTTGTTTTTAATTTTATTAGATTTAGAGTCCTTTTGTTAAGCCTTTATAAGCAATATTGTTTAAATCTTTTTTTTTAATGTATATCTTAAAAAGCACAGACCCTGGAGTCTGTGGAGTGTAATAATTAAATAAAAAAAAACATGTATTTTTTTCCTTTGTGACTTACGTCTCACTACAGAAGTGACTCCATTTAAGTTTTATCAAAATCGGCTGAGTTGGTTTTAAAACATCAACAATAGTCAAAAAGTTGTATACGAGTTAACTATTCGAATTTTGGACGATTAAAGTTGGTTGTGCCATTTTTGGCGAAAAATAATTATGTAACTGTTCTGTTTATACCGATAAAACCCCTGACACTATACACTAATTTACTTCAGCTTGCGTGCGTAGCTACAAAAATGATTTCCTACTGGATAACCACTAAACGACTAGGGGAAGGGTAAACAATATTCGCTAGAATTTAAGCACAGCTGAGCTCGACCGAGGCCCACGCAGTAATCACGTTACGAAATGTCCCCAATTCAGTATCGGCAGTGGTCAATCCAATTACTTAGCCGGATAACTAGAATTATTCCATTGAACTCAATGTTGTAAGGGACTCGACAACATCCGCCAGATGTACTGATACGACTTGAGATACTAGACATAAACAATACCTACTTCAATTACAATGTAGATGTTGTTTTTTAAACTTTTGTGATTTGAACACATTATTATATACTACGGGACTAATCGCGCACTAATATTACGAGATAAATACCTCATCATCCCGACGTTTCGGCCGAGTTGCATCGAACGTGGTCAAGGGACTGGAATGTGAAACAGCTGGTACCGCCAATTCAACTTGAACTTGAAAAATTGTCATTACAACACAACACTAACGATATTTAATAATGTCTGTCTACCTACACTACGCGATTTACATTTGTTGACAACAGGATTCCACGACGCCGATAACTTAAATCAGGTTAGATTTAAGTTATCGGCTGAAATTGTTATGTGTAATGATTTCCACCGCTCTATTTTTTCATTATCTCGTAATTTAAGTGCGCGATTAGTCTCGTGTATATAATAATAATACAATGTAGATGTCTTGAAATGACCTAGAATAGAAATACACATCAGATTTTTTTTTATCATTATAGTGCTACATTTGGCCACCAACTCGCCTAATGGAAAGCAAAACTATAGCCGAAGATGGAGTGTGTAGAAGATACCTATTCACTCCTGTCTTAAAAATAACCAGATTGTAATAGTCAAGAAACAATGACGGATATAGGGCATTCCTATCCCTAGCGGTTCGCATTACGAAGGAAGAAGCGAATCGCGTAGTACGAACTGGTGGTATGTCGACTATGTGGGGATGGTATTTAAGCGATTTCCGGCTTGTCCCGTTGAGGAAAGACGCTACCTTACGCTACCCAAGTGTTTCAGTTCGGATGCAACAAGTGCAACAAAGATTATTATCCCTGATTACGCGCACGGCACGTCGATATGTTGTTCTAAATTTTCTTCAAAATATCGACTTTTACTACGGAGCCAACCATCATGAAATCAAGATATCCTACTAGTACTAATATTTAGGTAAGCATGGTAAATCCTAAACTGTGTAATAAAAATATCGATAAATGATTATAGTACGTGTTTTAAGGAAGTTGCGAAAATCTATAGAGTCATACAAGTAATTTTTGATATTTTTCTTGTTATTTTTTTGACAAAATACTTGTCCTAAATTCGCAGCAGAATCAATAAAATAAAAGACATGGTATTTTAAAAAATGATAATAATAAATAAACGTTATTCCAGTCACACGGCCCATATGAAAAGACAAACATATAGTATTAAAAAAAAACATTACAATAATACAAAATTATCGCAGCCTAAAAATCTGAACCTACTTAAATATACCTAACCTATAGTCCCAACTCAGTATGCACTTCACGCCTTGTCTCACGCCGCGATCTAATGC
This sequence comes from Hypomecis punctinalis, assembly GCA_949316475.1. Classification (NCBI taxonomy): domain Eukaryota; kingdom Metazoa; phylum Arthropoda; class Insecta; order Lepidoptera; family Geometridae; genus Hypomecis; species Hypomecis punctinalis. The sequence goes on from OX438798.1 coordinate 2,331,981, forward strand.
TCTTCCAGCACGTTTTCCATTCCAAACCCTAAACAGTTCTAAACCTTATTACAACAAACAATTTTCCCCAAAGCATTTCAAATAGCTACAGAAAATCCAATAACTCCGTGAGTAAAACCGCACGGCACGGCTACCACACGTCGCGACATAGCTGAGCACTCAATTTTCCTCCCACTTGCATGACACTAAGCATTTCACGATATGAAACGAATAGGGTTCTCAATTTGTGGAGAATTCCCCAAATTGTGGGAAATTTTACGTCCAGTGGATTGGATAGATTGGTGTGGGTATTGATTGTAGGCGGGTAAAATTATAAACCTACATTTCCAATGAAAAAACCCATAAATCTTCCTAGAATCGTTCGATTCTAATCATCGATTAGAATCGCCGGTATTTTTGGTGAAGTCATGGCTCGCGTTGGCGTTGGGATGGAATGCGATTTGGCAAGATACATTTGGGAAAGCCAGGCTCTACCATGGGACTAAGCCAACTCCTCCTTCTTCCCTAGATTTTGGGGCGATGCAAAAAACAAAACTTACGTAAAATATGCATTCAATTACTTGTTTCAGTGATAAAAACTGTAGTAGGGAATTTGTGGGGAAGCGGGATAATTTTTGTCCCCGATTTGAGGTATTTGCCTTTGGTGGGGAATAAGGAACATGGGCATTGGCAACGCTGGAAACAAATGGTTTGCTCCGCAGACGGCTGAAATTCAATAAATTATAGACTCTACATCACGTGGGTTAGGACTCATATTGATATAACATCTGCAAGAGAGTACTCCTACCTCATTCGAACGTATGTTTTAAGCGGTAGAGTCGTGTTGAGACTGATTTTGCCGGATATTAAACATTCTCTGAAAGTTTTCGGGGAGATATGAGAATTTCTGTATCTGAGATATTATGGAAATACGCCCAGTAGGTATGTTTGTTTTGTTTCTTAGTGCAGTGGAGCGAGTGTTTTCAATAATGACGTGGAGTAACCTTGAGTTGTTTGTTGATAACATTGAAAAACACGGAGCAAGGGAGCATTTGATATTGAAACTTTCACCAAGACAAATCGTTTGCCTTTCTGTTGACGATGTCTTAAGATAGTTTCTCTTGATAAACGGTATCAACTCTGTAGATTTAATCAGTATTTGACATAGTATCATGTTAGTAACTTTTCCTAATTTGAAATGTAGTATTAAACTAGTATTACCTTGCCTTATGGCAAGGAGCCTGGATCCTACTACACAGGTTACCCTAGTGTGGGATTCAGCGCACTATGCATGTTAATTTAAGTTTGTATACTATAAGGTTTTGTAAATGTTGTTTGTACCTTAAGGAAGAGCCTAGATCTCACGACACAGGTCGCCCTAATGTGGGATCTAGTGTACAACTTGGTATGTGTTAAAAAAATTTAAGAACAATAAACGTATTTTTTTTATTTAGTACCTACTTTAAATTAATGGTAATATATTATCTTTTAATTTCTAGATACCTATGTTTTGTATGATTACTGACATAGCATACTAATGTATCTAAAGCAAAATTCTTTTGATTTCATTTATTCAAGGCCAGTGGTATTAATAACAGCCCTTGTTCTTCACGGACAAAGTGCTTAATGTTACTGAATAGTTGATGGAGCCCAGAAAAATATGGCAACCGTCCAGAAGTGACAAGCAAACGTCTCTATCAGAAACAATGAACGGTCAGCATTAGGTTTTGACAGAAAGGGAATAACAGAGTTATAAGGGTACGTTCCGTTATTGCTTCACCTTGATATAACCTCACCTTTCAAGTAATAAATAAAAATCCGGCCTTTTGTTGATACTGAGTTGTGACGTGTGGTTTGTGAATTAACGAAATAACTCCCAAATTGAGTTATGAAGATTTTTTTTATTTATTCCGTATAGGTTTGCGTTTGACTACATACTGCTTGATGTTGAGCAGATATGCGGTCTAGAGTGTAGCACGCTTACCTAGAAGATACCTATTTACTCGGGATTTGAAGACACCCACGTTGTACTTAAATGGGAAGACAGACCCAGGCAAAGCGTTCCACATTCTGGCTGTTCGTATGAGGAATGAGGATTCGAAACGTTTAGTTCTATCGCACGGAATTTCCACCATAAAAGGGTGGCGCTTTGGCCGCGTCTGTCTAACCGTGCGTTAGAAGAAAGAGGCAGGTGCATCCAGATTGTGCAACTCCTGAGTGCACTCTCCGAAGTGTATCCGATAAAAGGCTGACAAACACGCTACCTTTCGTCGATGCTCGAGGCTTTGCAGCTGCGACTTAGACAAGGTTTCGTTGTCAATTAGCCTCCTGGCTCGCCTCTCAATCGACTCCAGAGCCTCCAGAGGTGAGAGCAGTATTCCATGCATGACCTGACTTTTGCTTTATAAAGACTAAGTTACTCCAATACAGCTTAATTCTTTATGTTCCAATGCCTTAATACATCCATCATATTACCTTATTACCTGTTAGCTACTGTGAATTGTACTAGCTTAGTGAGAGAGTGGTAATTTTAAGCTCAGTCTTCCTAAGATACGATTTGAGTCATATAGCGGCCGAATAATATTAATATTATGTCGAATGAGACGATGTCGACTTTTTAGTCGATTATACAAACAATAACTGTGGTGGTAGTAACTCTTGCATATCATTCGTGATATTGTTGGGTTCAAATCCCGGTTCCGTACCAATGAGTTCTTTGTAATGTATCTTCGAACTTACACACCACTAGCTTTTCGGTGAAGGAAAACATCGTAAGGTAAACTGCATATTATAAGAAAATCATTCATCACCAACCCACATTGGACCAGCGTGGCAGATATGGCCATCACCCTTCGCAAGCCCAAGCTGGTCGGCCTGTTCAATAGTCGACTGACAACAACTTTGTAGTAGTAGTGTAGTATTGTCATTATTAAATAAAATTACAACAACTAGTAGTAGTAACTAGTGTCAAATAGTACAGTACAGCACAATACAGTAAAAACGTAATAATTTAACTGAATTTCTTTTAGATAGTGACACCATAAACTTAGATAATTTTTTTTTCGCAAAAAATGAGAAAATCAGCACTCATCGTGTTTAAAATTCGAATAGTTCGCTTTTTTATTTTTTTACATTATTATTGTTTTTTTTTAACTTTCGCGATATAAATACATTATTATTATATACTACGGGACTAATCGCGCACTAAAATTACAAGATAAATGAATACCTCATCATCCCGACGTTTCGGCCGAGTTGCATCGACCGTGGTAACGAGTAGACTGAAACGTCGGGATGATGAGGTGTTTATTTATCTCGAAAATTTTAGTGCGCTATTAGTCCCGTAGTATATAATAATACCTAATTACTATTGATTTTTCAAAATCGGCTCAGCTAATTTCTGTAAAATTTTAACGGACCATTTTGGGAGTATGCCCTTTCGAACTAAAAAGATTTTTTCGATTCGGTCATAATTGGCGAAATTATCGATGACCATACAAAAAAATTCCCACACACGAACATAGAACCTCCTCATTTTTAGAAGTCGGTTAAAAAGTGACGTGAAATCTATCTAAACATAAAAATTTATTCCTATATTCCCTTGGTCACGGCATCACGCTTGTACCTACGGCTAACTCAGAGCAAATAAAAAAATCAAGAGAGAATGCCGTGAACAAACAAATAAAGCCAACCAAAACTACGCCTCGCCATGTACAGATAATAACACACACATCCACGTACAACGAAACTACGCCTTGGCTTGTCAGTCGAACTATGGCGGCGCAACACCGACGCACTCACACATGTATAAAAAACCGGACTCACTTGACTGTTCAACGACGTTCTCTCTTGATTTTTTTTTAATTTGCTCTGAGACGGCTAAATGATTCCTTTTTCGTTACAGTCAGGAGAAGGTTCTTGTGAAAAAAGAAATTAAGAAAGTTGCAAAAAAAGGAAATTAGAAAACAACAGAACAACGTCTGTCGGGTCAGCTAATATACAAATACAAACAAGGACAAGCGCTTACACTCAAACTAGGTATTTATCTTTAAATTAACCCCGGAACCCTCCTTCGAAATATAAATGTAGACGGAACTTTAAGTACGGAGTTTTCGGGAGCTCTCTCAAGTACCATGTTGGTATAATCACTGTTCAGTGTAAGTGGCGCCGAAACGTCGTATAAATCACAATTAACGCAAAACTTTCGCCATGAACCAGGCTCCTATGTGTCCCCGCCAAGTAATCTCAATAATTATACCTAACCTTTTCACTTCTCACGTCAAAATCCCCAAAAACATCTAAGTGTACCTCCATTAGAGGCTTTTTGCGTACAGTAGTGCTAGTTCTTATACCGTCGACATGCCTTTAATGGCACGCACGCCCGGATTTAATGATCGCACATAAATTTGGGTCTGCGTCTGCTAAGTCAGTGCGTTTGGACTACTCGACCGTATTTGATTGCCTGCTGCGTGAGCGGTTTCACTGTGGCGGCTGCCACGTGCCACAACCTGGGGATCTTGAAAAATCTTCATAGACCTTGGATAAAGTTAAGGCGCTGCACAAAGACAAAAATCCGTAAAACGTCATGTTTTTCGTCGTTACTGATACAAACTTGAAAAAAATACAGAGCACACAATAATAGTTTACAAGAGAGACTTTTACAATAATATTGCGAAAAAAATATCTGGTACCTTGAAAGAAAAAATCACAAAAAAAGGTTTAGAAAAAAATCTTTCGTTTCGCATTTCTCAAAATTTAGATCGATAACTACTATATTTTTGTTATTATATAATAAGAAATTTACTAAACTAAAGACATATCTATATATTTTATTGCAAACTCGGCTTCATTTCTTTTTAAACGAACTAAAACTGCGAAAAATTATCGAATTCTCATCTCGAGTTTTGTCTAAAAACAAACGACACGCGATTTTAGACTTTATTTGTATACTGCAGACATTATTGTAAAATACCTAAAAGTTTACTGTTGGAGCGTCTTAAGCAGCGTTCAGAACAGTCAGTCTTGGGATGGGTGACCACAGGTGGCATTTACAACTGAGCGCTATCGCGGATGACACGTTGAATTGCTTTCGGCCACGTACGCAACCAATGTTCGCAACTAGTTGCGTACGAAGAATATTTTTTCCGTACAAGCAAACAACGACTGCCCTAGATTTTTGAACTATTCAGCTATATCAGAGGCAGAGGCTAACTTTGTAATTCTTTGCCAATTTTATAAGAGGAAAAAACATATGTATACGAATAAATAAATTACCATGTAAGATCCGTACCAATTTAATTTTATATGTATGTATATTGGGTGATGTGCGGAATAACATAAAATAGTAGATAGATTTGAGAGCCAATGAAACAGTAAAGAATATGACTACTAGAAACTAGTCCATGAAATCTACAGACAACCTCGAAATAGCCAAAGATGACAAAAATCTGTAGAAATATTCTAAAAAGCTACTTAGAAAAAATACTAGAATCGTAAAATTTTCCTGTTACTGCCCATTGAAAAGACCAAAAAACAAGAGTGGCCAATGTCCAACATTTAGAATAACAATCTTCCGTTGATACAAAATTTAAGAAAATCATTAATTACTTTTAAAATGATTTTGCAGACGTCAGCAAAGATAACTTGGGTATAAAATAAAATGAATAAGGAAGTGTAAAACGTTATTAAAAAACAAAATACGAAACATGAAGACGAAATAAGGAAAATTGTTTCTGATGGGTGCTTGATTCATGGCAACTTTATGAAATGAAAAATATGCAAGCGAAGAAAAGATGAAACAGAAACGCTTTTATAAATTAAGTGAATTATAAAAGAACTGTTGTCAAAGCAATAGCCGACTTAGAACAAGCTTTAATGAATGCAGCAGCCGGAATATGGAACGCTTTGCCTAGGTCTGTCTCCCGTTAAAGTACAACGTGGGTGTCTTCAAATCCCGAGTAAATAGGTATCTTCTAGGTAAGCGTGCTACACCCTAGACCGCACATCTGCTTAACATCAGGCAGAGTTAGTCGAACGCGAATCGAAATTAAAAAAAATATATATAAATTGCACTCCGTTAGTGCCGGCAGGAGTAAAAACTTGAACATATAAAATACTATAATTTACACACGCACACGCGCGTAAGCGCCCTGCGCCGCGTAAGCGAATCAAGCAAGCACAGAAGAGAGATTTAGTTTTGCATTCTGTGGGAGCAGGCATATATTTTTGCGGCGCGTTAGAAAGAGAAGGGACACTACTTCCTCTCCTACGCCGCGCCAGGCGGCGGTCTACTCCCGCTCCGTCTTACAAATTTTCGATCAGGTCACGTGCTTAAGAAATTTTCACTTCAAAAATCTGTATACTATAGAAATAACCGTCCTTTAACCGCTTAGACAACTCAAAGACTTAAAATGGTTATACCAGAGCTCGGTTCAATGTCTATTGTATACTTTGTTGTATGGTTCAAAGCTTTCAGTGGTACATAAGTGTAATAGTATCTAATGGCAAATATATACTCTATACACCAAATAATCCACTAATCATACTTTTATTTAGCATGCTCGACCTACCTATAAGCATTGCCATTCAGCGTGGCGATGTCAGCTCTGCCTGGAGCCAACTAGCTGATAGCTTAAGCATTTGAATTATCTATAGACTTTCAAGGGTCTAATTATTGCTTGTTATATAATACTAGTTTAAACGTGTACTTTTAGTATAAGTAAATTGGCCATTACATTTTGCCTCTTCACTCTATCGTACGTCTTCTTACCATTTGGAGTCCTATCTCTCGCATATCATTTTAACTAACTACCACCAACATTCACTGACATTATGCCGTCATGTTGGCGAACGTGCAAGATTTACTAATGTGAAACCGCCACAAGATCAAGGATTATTTTACTTACCTCTCTACATGAGGTAAACTTTCTAACAAATACTATCTCCATAAGTTTGACAAATTGTTCTTAAGAGCTAAAAATTTAAAAGAACGTTTAATCTCGGACGTAATTGCACGTCGTTAATTCAAACGGAATTCAAGAATATTTAGTATATCCAGTTTAGTAAATTGAAAATGTAATATAACTAGGTCTAGTTCTAGGTGGTCTAAGTGGTGTCAGAACTTTTTAACCACTTGACATGTTGTTTGACATATCTTTGACATAGCCGTAACATATCATCTGAGCTATGGAAGCGCTCAGTAGTACCCACTGTCAAGTCAACTGTAAGTACAATAATATGGTCTAGTCATTCAATCTTCAAATTGATCAATATTCGTTGCTATAATTAATTTCAAACAGATATCTTAGTAATAAAAATGAAAATTAACTATTAAGTTTTCACAAACGTCAGCTTATCACTAAAATATCAAATTTACAAGCAGTAAAAAATCATTCCAGGGATAAATAAATTAGGATATCCATCCATCCAGTAGCCATAGGACGTCCAATGCTGGAGATAAGCCTCCTCTAAAGATTTCCTATAAAATCGGTCGTAGCGGCATGCATCCAGCGCTGGTTGGACGTCCTACGCTGTGCTTGCCGGTACGTGGTCTCCACTTGAGAACTTTTCGACTTTTCGATCATCGGGACATTAAGACGTTAGTACCCAAACTAGCAATAACCAATGTTGTGGCATATCAATGCCCTCCACCAGCTTCGAGGATAATCTTGACACCAAGCTATATCGTAAGAAAACCTAGCATCAGGATATCGTAACGTCAATTACTGTTATCTTACTCTTTAATTATTACACTGTAAGCACTGCTACTGTTTTCTTTGTATAATTTTTGTATAGGATTATGGGCACGATTTTTTTCCTCGTGACCAAAGCTCTATGATAGGACTATGGGAAAAAAGTTCGTGCCCATGACCCTACTAATATTGCAGTGACATATTTTTAAGCCGTTTTGCCGGTAATTGATCTTGACGTCAAAGAAAATCAGATGTAATTACAAATACTTACTTATTTTTCTTTTGTCAAATAAATTGTCTCATTCCACTAAGATTTGAGACTCAATCACACACAAATCACTCGACCAAAACTCAACAATAGATTATAATATCACTGGCCCAGTAACTACAATTGTTAATCCTGTTAAACTAGGCTTGTTAATTTTAGTTACTGGTTTTGGCGTTTAATCCTGGATAAAACTATGTTATATCATATCAAAGCTACCAGCATTTTAAATCAATTTTGATATCAAGTTAAATCGTCAACTGACTTTAGATCACCCTGGATACCCAAATCGCTCGAACCCAACATAAGACTATCTATCCTACATACGAGTACTAATCTTATTGTTCACATATTGTGTTTCCAATACAATCATATTTCGTCTGAACACAGTAACCAAGTAGACATTTATTACAACAACTTGTATAAATTTAAAAATGACATCTTGGCCATTCTCGCCGCTCAGAGGATGCCAGGTCATGCTTAGGTGTGGCCTGGTATTCTCTTATTAGTTTATTTTACTCCTGTAGTACGTACTACGGCATCATTTGCATTATTAATATTTGCTCTATTGTTCATTTTAAAATTTGTTTCATTGTATTGTTTTCTGTGTACGCATATTTAAGGATATTTTCCATATCTGTACTTTTGTAATGTAGCTCTTAATTGAATGTATCCTGTTCTGTGTACCTTTAAAATAAAAAATCACTGGCCCCAGTAACTAGGCCCAGTTGACAAGCCCGTTCAAACACTCCTCGCGGGCGACGACGAATTTATGTAATTGCCACGCGGAAAGCTAGAAATTAATGAGTTTTCAACGCTGAATGCGTAAACGCCTAAATTTCCTTCTCGGTACAATCAGGCCCGATGTTTTGATTAAAATGAACGCTGTAGTCGCGTGAATAGCTATTTTGTCATAGAAAATACGTAACTTCATTAATTTGGTTTATTTGTGAAACGCTCGCTGTAATAAATAGCATTTAAGGCCTTTTTTTTGTTTGGCAAGGATTTTTTATTATTTCCATTTAAATTACAAAACCGTTTCTGAGGGTTTTGTAATTTGAAGTGTAAAGTGTGGTAGTAAGGTAAGGTAAGGTTTCGAAAAAAAAAATTTTATATAACACAATATCAACTTTCCTACTAATATTATAAACGCGAAAGTTTGTGAGTTTGTATGGATGGATGTTTGTTTCTTCTCTTTCAAGAACAAACGGCTGAACCGGTTTACATAAAATTTGGTATAGAGGTAGCTTAGACCTGGAATTACCACATAGGCTACTTTTTGTCTCAGGCTAACGCGGGTAACACCGCGGGGCGCAGCTAGTATCTAATAAGTGAGAGTAATAATTGAGAAAGATCGCCGCCTAACTTCACATTGGCGTAAAGTGAAGATTCATTTATTTGTTAATTAACTGTTCATTAATTTTGTTGTACATTTGTATTGTAACGAAACGGCTAAGTCACATATTATATAGACTAAGCTGTAAAGTTTGTGGAGGAAGGACTTGTAGTGTTAAGGTGTGTAGAGTTAGAAGCTTGGGTATACATGAGATCTGACAACTTTTTGATAATGCGAACTGTGGTCTCGTCTTTTTTGATGGATCTATCTTTACAGGTGTAGGTGAACAGTTTGGTTGTTTTCTTGAATTCATTTTGAAAGTCGGTCCCTCTTTAGTGAATGATTAATTAAATAAGGTGTGGTTAAAAAAAAATAAGAAAATTTAATGATCTAATTGAGAATGAGACGTTATGTATAATGTTTGATAAAATCAACGTAAAAAATACTCAATATCAAATCGTAGCAAAAAGATATCTTATTCTAATTTTCATCAGGTCTACTCATTACATTTTACACGAACATAAAGTCAGTGTAATGCTTTCATCTGGCGGAAGGAAATAATTGGCAAACAAGGGTTTCCCATAGACAAACACTCACAAAAACACCACTTACTTTTATTTTATGGCTCAACCTTATTTTGAGCAGTTTTCGGTCAAACCAACACAACTAACGACGCGGCGACGCCGGGAACGGTTCAAAACTGAGTATATAATACAAACGTGCGTAATATTAAATACTAAACATTGTTTAGTACAAATACAACTTAAATGTATAGGTAATTGTAAAAATTTGATCACTCATAGATTTTTATGCAAAACAGCTAACATAACTAACATGTATCTGAATTATCATAGTTACTTAACCATTTATTCAACATTCAATGATTTCTTAAGATGTTTTTGTTTATATGTTTAAATGTTACTTAATATGTTTAAATTGACAGCCTGGACTTGATCCAAAATATCAACTTTTCTGTACCCCGCGAAGTTAGTTCACGCCGAGAAATCAATACTTTTTCTCTGCCTATTTGTCGAAACAATTAAGCTCAAAATTCACCTATAAATTGCTTGTGTCGTACTTATGACAGTGTGTGGCATGATGTTGATATTTTCAACACGTTGGTCAACAAAATCAAAAAAATACTTTCTTTGTTGATCTTAAGTAATAATAATATAAGGTCTTGTACATTTTTAGATTCTTTATTGTGGTAATTTTTTTTCTTTACTTTTTTTTCTTACCTGCCAAACTTCTAGTGCTCGATTTGTGCATGTTGTGTTTGGACCTAGAAGGTTGGACAGCCTAACATGTTCTATTGTTTTGTATTATTTAATAATGTTGACTGTATCAACCAGTTTGCAAACCATTAATAGAAAAAAAATATTGTATCCTCACGGTACCAAATCTACACTTTTAACAAAATAAATTATTTCAGTTTCAAGTTTGAAATTTAAGTCAAAAATAAAATTTCATGTAAGTTCGTTACATTGTACTTATAACCTCTTGCAACCCCGATATCACAAGTGATATCTTGCCGCTAGCGAAGAAAATCAAATTTTACAAGAGATTCAATCTTGAACTAAGAAATCCAATTCGGACAGTCTATTCAACGCTGCCACAGTTGCTTAGGTGTGATCGGAGGTTCAGTAAATGCATACGGTCAACTGTTTGTAGTACTGTTATAGCGCCTATCCATTCACCCCCAAGAATAAATGGCGGGCGCATAAAATTAAGACGTGAATAAAGATTTTTATGTTTACGGTTTATGTACCTCGTCTATATTATGCCTTTATTTTTTAGTATTTTTCGGAATGAGTGGCGTCTTTTTGAATTCGTAAGATCCTCCTGACGAATTCAAAGACTCATCAAGATCATACGTCATTTTAGTGTAGGTATTATTTAAATGAAATCTTCTATAACCTGAGCCTTTGGCAAAGAATTCAAGAAATTTTGAAGTAATACCTTTAAAATCATAACATTTTTCAAACCGGACAAGTGCAGTCAGGCTCGCACACCGAAGGTTCCGTAAAAATCCAGAAAATTTCACAAAATTGGGAAGTAAGTTGTTAATATCTCTATACTATAATCATCGACAAAAAAGTTTTTTTTTCCCTTTTCTCGTCATACATCGTAAATTACACATTGTTAAAATAATTAAAAATCTGTTTTAGCATGTGCTGATGAAGTTCTTTTACATGAGACCTTACATAATACGATTTACACACTTTGAATTTTGAACCCATATTTTGTGAATTTTGAGGCCCTATTTTTTGTGATTTAAATAAAAATGTACAGTTTTCAGATATATTCCTATATGCATACTTTGAGACAATGCTTCTCGCCAAATTTCATAGTTCTATGTCAACGGAAAGTACCCTGTAGGTTTTGATTTTTGTGAGTGTCGAAATATGCGGTTTTTACGACATAAACGGCTCTAACTTTTTTATACGATAACTGAGAAATATTTCCTTTACACAACTGTAAGAGATTATAGATATACGTATACAGTTTAAATTTCAACTCGATACCTTTAAGCGTTCACGAGATAAAGAGTCTTGACATACACACAGACGGACAGACGGACAATAAAGTGATCCGTTTTTTTCGTTAGAGGTACGGAACGCTAAAAACGTTTCAAAATCATTTACTTCCCCCCTTTTATGAATAAGCCCATATAAATGTATCAGAGCTATACGATTCTCAGTAAATTACAACCAAAAGCAAATTGCGGAACTCTGAATAAAAGCTGTAAGTATTAGAAAATACCAACGGAGCTTTCTGTCGACTTGTACGCGCTTTTACCCTCATTTACTTAGGACAGAAATGTATTTTTCGTGAATAAGACTCGCTGATTATGTATTCTGCGTGATATTATGATTATTTGGCTGGAATTTTTCTTTTCTGAATAAAAATGTAGGTGTGCTAAATATGAGTTGGTTCCTATTAATGTATGTGTAACTGTTATTTAGGTGCTTACATCAAAAAATTAAGTAAGTGCAGTAAAACTGTAGCAACAAAAAACTAAGGTGAAAATCAGTAGTAGCTCTTATGAACATATACCTAATAAGTACATAGACTAACGACTATTTTAGTTTTTTGCGTATCTATTTAGGTACCTCGTCAAAACTATAAATTATCGCAAAACGAGTTTCGGTAAACCTGTGAGGAGTAGTTTGTCTATCAATAGCAAAAAACCCAAAAAAGTTTTAATTTCGCGCGCTAACCTTTTTTTTACGAGTGGGAAATCTTCCAAAGATGCCCGACTGCTTTGGGGTGCAGTCGGGTTTTATGGGATTATACTAAAACCCCCTCGGTGGCCAGCCTTTGTGCCTCCTTGGGAGCTCCGGGTTCTCCAAAAGAAACGCACCGGTGCTCCCAGCACTGTATGTCTACTCGCCTGGTAGTAGAACCAGGCTTGTGCGGTACTGTACGACAGCGTTGCCACAAACGCTGCCGTCTTCCTCGGGCCCGCTTGAGTGGATGGCCAGAGCCCCGACTCTGACCACCCACGAGCCCAGGGGTCCCCTTTTAGTAGGCTCTTACTACAGGCAGGGGATACCGATGCCGTATTCTAATGCCCCGGCATCAGGGCAAACCTAAGCATTTGCCTTACAATACTATAAAATATATATTCATTATCACACCGAACATTCATAAAAAATTGGTTGTCTGTAAAGTCGGTTTACGGCTTTACGAACGATAATTTTACTTGATAACGTCTTAAGAATACATTGTTGAATCAACAGCTGAAATAATTCTTTATTTGCAAAAAAAGGCACGACTGCAACCTGTGTACAGAATTCGGTAATATTTCGCACGGATCGATGTAGTTGTGGCATACTTGCCGATGCCCCATTACTTATTTATTTCTTATTATATAACTTAAATCTATTCTATACTTAACTTACAGAAATAACTTAACTATATTAAACCTAATTATTCTAAATTAAAATACCTAATAAAACTTGACATTGTATAAAGTAGAAACAACAATAATTTTATAATAAAATCTACAATGTTACTTACCTTCCGACATAAATCTCGGGTCGTGGTCGTCGCTTGCAATAAGCGCGCAGCTACTCGTACCACCCGTAGTTGCAGCTACCACCCGTAGTTAAAAAAAAACTAGCTGACGCGTGAAGACAGTTTTTAGTTTGCGAATCTTTGTCTTGCGACCGGCATTCTTTTAATATTGTATAATAATTAATTAAATGATCGTTCTTTCCACCGTTATATTTATGTGTTGACATTGTACTTTTCTAAGTGATACACATTGATTTGTTGAAAGTGCGAATAAACAAACTTTTTGTGGTATTAGTGTTTGTGTGTTTTCCTGGATTCCCGGATATCATACCAAGGAAGCATCCAGGTATTTACGGTGCATCATCACACACCCCCAATACTACATAGTATTTTTCACATTATTGTTGACTTATCGAAAATGGCGAGGCCGATTTCGATAAAATTTAAATGAGACCAATTTCAAAGTATATTCTTTCTAATAAAAAAACAATTATTGAAATCGGACTACTACGTAAAAAGTTATGCGCGGTTATACATAAAATATATATATACGCGTCGAATTGAGTACCTCGTCTGTTACGTCGGTCAACAAACCGAACGCTGGCTGATCGTGACTCTTTACCGCTTGTTCCGCGGTCTCGTTTGCTCGCTCGGCTCAGGCTGAACTAACTCTTTTTCGTGCGAGCAGCCGGCGTTCATCAATTTATAAGACGTTATCACGTCAAAAACTTAAAAATTACATACAATAGTCCGGTAAAATAAGGAACCTTAAAAAGCATTCTTTCACAGCGTATTAGTACACATATTAAATACTTTTCTAGCTTTTGCTCGAGGCGTCACTCGCGTGGTATTTTGAACTGAACTGACATTTTTCGTGCGTGCAGTGGCGTTCATCAATTGATAAGACGTTATCACGTCAAAAACTTAAAAATAACATACAATGGTCCGGTAAAATAAAGAACCTTAAAAAATTCACTTTCACAGCGTATTAGTACACATATTATACACTCTTCTAGCTTTTGCTCAAAGCGACACCCGCGCGGTATTTTAATTTTGGTGCTATGCACGCGAAAATTTCATTTTTCTGGGATACAAAGTAGCCTGTCACTCTCCGTCTTTCAAAATATGTCCATGCCAAAAATCAAGTGAATCCGTTGCTCCGTTGCATCGTTATAGTGGAACAAATCAACAAAGACACTTTCCGATTTTAATATAAGTAGGGATTCCTATGTACTTTGAGTGTTACCCCCAAACATCGTAACACGCACGGGTGGCGTTTTGGTCGGGATTGTCTCGCCGACCGATAACAGCAAGGGAAGCGGAAAGGCTTTCAAGTCAGCTACGTAATTTGCATTTTAATCCAGTGAAAACGACAGGCAGCCAGCAATGCCATGTATTGATACTAGCTTTAGCCTGCGGCTTCTCCCGCGAACTACTTTGATTTTTGTTCTATCCCATGAGAACTTTTTTTTTTAAAATAGTCTTGATAAAAAGTGGTCTGTGATACTCTCCGACATTTATATAATATTCATGCAAATAACCTAGTCGATATCTCCCTGTGACACAGAAACGTGGTCTCTCACTATGGGCCTTATTAGTAAGCTCCAAGTAGCCCAACGAGCTATGGAGAGGGCTGTGCTCGGAGTCTCTCTGCGGGATCGAATCAGGAATGAGGAGAACCGTAGAAGAACCAAAGTTACCGACATAGGCCAACGGATTAGCTAGTTGAAATGTCAATGGGCAGGGCACATAGCGCGGAGGACTGATGACCGGTCGAGTCGAAAAGTTCTCAAGTGGAGACCACGACCGGCAAGCGCAGCGTAGGACGTCCACCCACAAGATGGACGGATGACCTCATTAAGACCGCAGGATCGCGCTGGATGCAAGCCGCTTCCAACCGGTCTTATTGGTCTCCCTGTGACTCTGCATGGCAGAGCACTTACCTACGTACTAAACAACCCACAAACACATTCTAGTAAGGATAAGCACTAGCATTTACCAACGGATTTGCCTTCTTATTATTTGCTATTTTCTACGACATTTAAAATACATCTATTAAAAAAATCTAGTTATATCAAGTCATTGATTGTTAATAAAATAAAACTCTTGGTATTTTCATAGGTGATGGCAACCAGCAAAACACCTAAAATTTATATCAAACCATCTCGACTTTCCGTAAAAATGTAGTAGAAACGTTCTGCTCCGCACGTACGAGTAAAAGCATATAAAAGCAAAATATTAAAAAACAAAACATTTTGTAATAAAGAAAAGTGGCGAAAAATTAGGTAAAGAACTACTATTTTATTCAGAACCTTTCGTCTTTGAAACATAATTGGAAAGACCTAATTATATTTAACAGTCTTCTAGAACCTAACTATCGTCCATTTTCATTCTACAAAACAGCGAAATGCTTCATAAAGTCTACAAAGCTTCCAGAAACATAAGCTTATTTGTTTACTTAGGCATTCCTTTTTGCTCAACTTTGAAAAATAGCATAAACAAGAGATGAATTCCCTGTTTCTCTCCATTACCAAGAGTTTTTGTGGCTGTTTACCAAATTGCTTGCGATCCCGCCTGGCTGAGATTAAAGGCCGACTGTTCATAAGGAAAATGTAAGGAGGAGCCTCGTGATGCCACAGAATACAAAATGCAGTAAAAAATGATTTTGATAGATCAGCCGTGGTGGTTTAGTGGTGGTAACACCCGTCCTGCAATCGTGAGGTCGTGAGTTCAATTCGGGACCCCGTAATTATATATCCCATGAGTTTCTTTCGAATTTCACACCATTGGCTTTTCGGTGTAGGAAAACATCGTGAGGCAACCTGCAGACATCCGTAGAAGAAATTCGATGGCGTATGTGAATCCACCAATCTGCACTGGACTTATGTGGAAGTGACTTAATCAACATACGTGGGTGGTGGACTATTTAAAAAGAAAGGCTGGTCCAGTACAGTACATATATTTATTATTAACCTTTCAACCGCCACAATTTTATTGGGGACAAGCTCTCCACGCCACGGAACTTACAATTTATTAGAATGAAAGTGATTCTACGAATTTGATTTTATATTTATCGATAACACCAACCTAATACCAAATCGATATGTTTTATACCTGCGCAGTACTTCAGCTACCTCGATCGAGAATTTTTTATAAGACTAATCTGGCGTCTCGTCAAACCGAACCTGCTTACGTAGATTCAACCTGTTATTTATCATTTTAAGATCACAGAAAAGGCCTGCTGGACCATAAACTGTTTTAAAGTAAAAAAATCCTATTGGCTATTTCAACGTCAAAAATTCTAAATTTTACTGCTGACATTATTTTTATGGCGGATTAATCCGTTGTTGGCGGTCAACTCGATGTACGGATATACCCAACATTGGCGTTGAAAAGATTATCACAATATGTAAAACAAATGACATAACAAAGAAGAGCTAAAAAGATAGTGATAATAACAGGCAACAGTTGTGTTAGTGGTTAACACAACATTGATCATAGGATCTGTAGGCTTTATAAATAAGCTCAAAATAGCTCAATGTCAATGGAGAGGGCTATACTCAGAGTAAAGTAAGTTCATATAGACCGGGTGGCTAGCTCATAGAGTTTTTAGGCCGCTTGAAGGCCTCTGACTTGGCTATACGGTTCCAACAACCGAGACCTACGTATTTCTTTGCGAAATCGAATAAAAAAGGAGAAGTTAGTAGACAAACCAAAGTTACCGACATAACATTTTTGTACATTTTTTAACACCGATTTGTAGAAATAGGCGGTAGACAGAGAAAACGAAAGATGTTGGTTTTAAAAACGGACGGCCAATGAAACAGTGGATGTCCTATGGCTTATGAATAAAACATTATTTTAAAAATATAACTTTTCAATACAACTTTTGATATCCTGGATATCATATAGCAGCAGAGTGCTAGCCAAGACCAGTAAACGAGCCCAAACACGACGGGTCTACCTTGTTTAGTACAGGAGTTCCCATGACCACCTTCCGACTCCATCATCAGATCAGCTCCATGGTACCATATTATTGCATCGTCACGCAATATACATATGCGTGCAAAATTTCAGCTCAATCGGAATCCGGGAAATTAGTCAAATATAACTTGCAAGATTCCACCCGAACTTAGGTACATACATCCATTGCAAGTTAGATAAAAACTTGTAATAAAACGGGATCGTTGCGATGACACTGTATCCTGATGTCAATCATCAGATTTGAGATGCATAGAGTTTGGGAAGGTAGTTAAGAAATAAAAACTGTAATGCCATTTATTTTGAAACTTATATTTTATTTCAGGAAATCGAAGCAAAATTTGGCAGCTCCGTTCTGTACAATTTTTACTCTATGGTACAGCTAAGGACATTCTTATCAACATCTTGTTAGATATTACGAATATTTCCTATAGTGAGAGTCTTAGTGGAAAATTCTTAGAGCTTCGCTTATTGGGCCGAGATTTGGGGCTTCGCTTTTTTGTGGACAGCGAATAAGGTTGTCAAAGTACAGGCAATTGGTTTGAATATTATCTACATAACTTGCAAATAAGATTTAGTCATGATTCACAGCACAAACTTAGTAACATTGTTGATAAGTTTGGCATAGATACGCACTACATTAAAATAAACTGCTATTCCTATATTCAAAGGATCCAAAATACCAAAAATACCAACTGTAAATATTACAGCATTGCAAACAATCACAATATCATTATTTTTGTGTTAACACCAGTTTTGTGACTAGGATATTATGTGTAATACTGTTGTTTTTATGTGTTTTATGATTTGTTTTGTTGTTTATGTATTGTACCTCTTATTTTTGTTGCATATAAAATTCTGTATTTATTAGATATATTTTTCGTAACGCGAATAAGCCTAATGGTAAGCAAAAGATAATTATGATAAAATACAGACTGATATTGCCTGAATTTATTTATTTCGTATTTCATATTTTTAATCAATTTATATGTAATTAAATCTGTCAATATATTCATAGAACATACCTATATCAACCGATCTAGTTACATATTAAGTCCCTCCATAAGCATTATAATCACACAAGCTCAAAATAACTCATTCAACATATCCCAAAAACCACAAGGAAGTTTGCATTGACGAAGTTTACATTGATCAAGTTTACAATGACATTCCTCCTCCAACGCCCCCTGGCAACAGTTCCCAGAATAACCAATCACTCACCTGTCAAGAGGCGATAAAGCCAAAGTTTGAGCGCCACTGCCCTAAATGCTCAAATGACTCTCTTTGATATTGAAATCATTCAAAGTAATAGATTTGATTGATGGGTAACAAATTAGATGAGACAAAGAGACCGGAAAAATTAAGGCCCATTCTGCTACGCCGCAAAAATACTTATTCACGTTCATGAAATGCTGGCTTAGAACAAAATGGAACGAATTTCACTGAATATTAAGTATATTTTTGGCTTCTTTTTTCGTCGATATTAAACCGAGATAAAGAGATCGGAGTTGTCTATTGGACATTTTTGTTTTTAGATTTAAATGGAATATTCTGAGATTTTGCTCAAGTTATTGGCTTAGTATCCGAAATAAAAAACTCTCCCTTTCTTTGCAAAACGTATTTTAATGTCCATTTATTTTAACATTTCTTGTATTACTTTTCGGTATACACAATATAATCATAATTTACATACAATCAGACTATTCTAAGATTTCATTTTTTAGGGTTCCGTTCCTGAAAAGGAAAAAACGGAACCCTTATAGGATCACTTTGTTGTCCGTCTGTGGGTATGTCAAGACTCTTTATCTCGGGAACGCGTAAAGATAACGAGTCGAAATTCAAACTATATACGTAAACCTATGAATTCTTACAGTTGTGTAAAAAAA
Organism: Hypomecis punctinalis; assembly: GCA_949316475.1. NCBI lineage: Eukaryota > Metazoa > Arthropoda > Insecta > Lepidoptera > Geometridae > Hypomecis > Hypomecis punctinalis. The sequence continues at coordinate 2,351,139 of OX438798.1, forward strand.
AACTTCTCAGTCACCGTATAAAAAGTTAGAGCCGTTTATGTTGTAAAAAAACGCATATTTCAACGCTCACAAAAATCAAAACCTACCGGGTACTTTCCGTTGACATAGAACTATGAAATTTAGCAAAGAGCATTGTCTCAGAGTACACATATAGGAATAAATCTGAAAACTACATCTCTACATTTTTATTTAAATCACATAAAAATAGGGCCTCAAAATTCATAAAATATGGGTTCAAAATTCAAATCGTATCATGTAAGGTATCATATAAAATAACTTCATTAGCACAGTCATGCTAAAACAGGTTTTAAATTATTTTAACAATATGTTTGTACGGAACCCTCGATGTGCGATCCTGACTCGCACTTGTCCGGTTTTGTTTTTATTTGACCTGTATTGTCCACTGCTGGGCAAAGGTCTCGCCCAATTCCTTCCATTCCTTTCTGTTTTGTGCTACCTCCGTCCAATCATTTTTAAACCTCTCGATTTCGTCGCGCCGTCGCCTCGGGGTCGACAGGGGAACTCGCTCCGTTGAGACTTTTGTCCATGTGTCTGGGTGCGTACGACTCACGAGTCTTTGCCACACCCATTTGAGCTTTGCAGATTTCAGTCCGACAAATATTATTTCAAAATAATATAGTTTGTCTCGTCATTCAATCATATAAAAAATATATCATGTACTGTTTGTAACACTAACGAGCTAAACTTACATACGCTCCATGCAGCACAAAACAGCCTATGCGGCAAGTCAGTGGATAAGAATACTAAAGAGGTAATTAGGTTATAAGACCTATCATGTACTTATACCTAAGACAGCATTCTATTTATAGCATACTTATACTCATTTACTGATAATACATGTCAAAAAATTTGCAAAAAAGTAAAATTACATCGTAAAGAAAAATACAATAATTAATTTATATCATATATTACAATCATTATTAGGTGGGTCTTAAGATGAACATGGACAAGACGATAGTCATGTGTAATTTCCATGTTGTACTCACCCCGATTTCTGTTGGGGGACTTGGTTCTTGAAGTCGTTGACAAGTAGTCCAGTTAGGTAGGTCTGATTTCAAGAAAAAGATCAATCACCGAATCCAACTCGTTTGGGCAGCGTTTATATAATAATACATTACGAACTTCTTATACTGGTCCCAGTCAACCCGTGACCACGATGCAACTCGGTTGAAACGTCGGGATAGTGAGGTATTTATTTATCTCGTATTTGCAGTGCGCAATATGCCCGTAGAACAATAAATACACTACAAGACTAATCGCGGATGCTTATATTAATAATAATGTGTTCAAATCACGAAATTTTAAAGATATCATTATAACTATTATGAAGTTTTATACTTGAAACACCCAATACAAAACTCGTACATTGATATTCCGATATTCCAAAGTTATTCAATAATTCACGTTTAGTTTCAGACGAGAGACCCCATAAATAATGCATCGTTGTCTCACTTTCGTAAGAGGTCCAATTCGCCCCAGTTTCTTTAGGGTTCTGCCACATGAAGAGCGGGAATGTGTCTTGCGGAATATATTGCTAAAGATCTTCTACGATAACATAGCCTGCCCTCCAAAATTCAATCTATTGACTTTTCTGATCAATTTCAAACGTAATTGTATCATAAACAGGTGTCTCACTATAATGAATAATGATGAGCATACCTATTATAAAAACAGAGAGAAACTTATTTCAAGTCATCAAATCAAGTAAAGTAAGCTGTGGTGGTCTAGTGATAGTGACACCCGCCTTACAATCGTGAGGTCGTGGGTTCAAATCCCGGTCCCGTACCAATGAGTTCTTTGGAATTTATGTACGGATTTTCACACCACTGGCTTTTCGGTGAAGGAAAACATCGTGAGGCAACCTGCAACTGCACACATCCGTAGAAGAAATTTGATGGCGTATGTGAATCCACCAACCCGCACTGGGCCAGCGTGGTGGATATGGCCCAATCATCCTTTAGGGGTTGGCCTATGCTCTGGACTATTAAAAGGCTGATACAGTACAGTAAATCAAGTAAACTAACTTTTTCTGTGGCATAATTTATTTTCCCAAATTATGTTTTTATGTCCATATTGAAGCAACTATTTGAAGAAGCATTTTTTTACCCAATACTCCCAATGCAGTGGCGTGCGTCCGTGCTACGAGGCCCGTAAGTCCACTTTGTAAAATTCTATTACTCAATAAACTTATCAACAAAATTTTCAACACACTAAAGTCCTAGTGAAGTGCGTGACGACCCAATTACGTGACGTTCACGTCCCGCTCCGCTCAAGCTGTGACAGACCCTTAATTCCACTTTGTTTGTCTTTTGTTTATCTTTGGAAGTGTCAAATGAATTGGAAAAGTTTTGTGTGGAGTGACGAGAATAAGTGGGATTAGGCGTAATAACGTTAATTAGTTCACCAAGTCAAACATTAGTCCAACAAATTTTAATTATCGTGCAACTTTGCAATTAGTATAGACGTCCGTTTTGAGAATTCCTTAGTATACATGGTGTTTCCTTAGATAGTGGACATGTAAAAGAAATTATTATAACCAACTTGTTATAATGGGACCAACATCAAAAACGTAGAGAGAACAAACCATCAAAAATCAAAATCAAATCAAAAAAAATATAGTTGGCTTCATAATAAATGTTAATCGAGTTCATTAAGCCAGACAGAGAGCGTATTGATGTGACTTGCGACTAATATTGACTATTCTGTTGTACTAAGAAAAAGGACAATATTTATCATAGGTATATTTTAAAGTTAACAAATAAAAATGGATAAGTTCACCTTTATGTTTATCGTCTAGAAAAACACTCTTAGTTGTATCAGTTTTATTATTAGTTCACTGTAGGACGTAAAACCTACCCACAAAAGGTGATTGGTCCATGTCCCTCACGTTGGTTGGTGGATTTACATACGTCATCGAAAGAATTTATTCTACGGACCTAGGTTCTTCTGCAGGCTGCCGCAGTATGTTTTTCCTTCACTGAAAAGCCAGCGGTGTGAAATTCCATACATAAATTTCAAAAAACTCATTGACACGGGACCAGGGTTTTTGAACCCACGACGTCACGATTGTAAGGTGTCACTACCACTAGGCGACCACGGCTTGATAAGTACGGGTGTTGTGGCGTAGAGCCAATGTGGTGGATATAGCCACCGGGACTGGGCCAGCGTGGTGGATATGGTCCAATCGTTCTTCATTTGCAGGCCTATGTTCTCGCGCTCTGCTTCTAAATGTGATTTGATTTTAGAGCTACAAAATGAAATCTTAGCCTCGTTTTATAAAACCCGTTTTATCCATCCATTCATCAGCTACAGGACGTCCACAGCTGGACATAGGCTTCCTAAAGATCTTCAATAAGATTTATTATATTATGTGTTTAGAATTTTTAATAATTTTATTTTTATTTTATTTAAGTATTAATATGTTTTTGTATCCATTATTATTGTTGTAATATTAAATTCTCGTGTATATTGATATGTATGTATATATCTTATGTATATTTATGACTCTTTATTCAAGTGTATTCATTTTTGTTTTATTTAATTCGCCATTATTGTACACCCCGTCCCTTACCTTCCTCTATAATCCTTTCCTCTCTTAATAAGGTAGCCTGGAAGAAATCGGACTAAGCGATAAGGCCGCCGGTTGTCGCACTATTTTAATTATATTGTATTCTTTTATTGTTATGTTGTAAATTGTGTGAACAATAAAGCGTTTTCTTTTCTATTCTAATATGACCGTCAATAAGACCGGTTGGTAGCGCCTTGCATCCAGCGTGATCAGTCTGCAGTCTTAATGAGGTCATCCGACTGACTACCTTGTGGGTGGACGACCTACGCTACGCTTGCCGACGCAACCCGTAAAATAAAACCCGTTAAAATATACTTAACCGAGACAACTCCATAAGCGAAATAATCTTGCTCCAGGCCACAGAAAAGAAATAAGAGGCCCACAATACCGTCATTGTTCCCAAGTTTACTTACTGGACCGTTACCGCTTCCACAACAAAGGGGGACGCACTTTTAACATCATTCCTTTTTTCGCGCAACAAAATTTGAGTTGAGATTCTTTTTGAAAGCGAAAAGAGGAAACGGGGTGGAATTGACGAAGAAGGTTGAGGTTCTGTATACAAGCCGATTTTTTTTGTATCCACATCATAAAGTAAACAAGTTTGTATAGGCCGGGTGGCTAGCTCTGTTGTCAGAGTTTATTAAGCCACTGACATGGCTAAACGTTTAAAAACAGCCGGGGCCTACAATTTAAAGTGTCATCCAAGCGCGCGAGTAGTGCTTACTTACAATTCCCACCTGCGGTCACCGATCTGTATACTGAGTGTGAGTTTTATCGTAAACATGACGCACGCTTCGGCGAGCGCGTAAGCATGTAATTTGTATGAAGAAATGTACAGCGCCACTAGCGGCGCGTTTTTAAACGCAGCAAGTTCATACAAATTACAGGCTTACGCGCACGCCGAAGAGCGCGTCATGTTTACGACAAAACTCACACTCATCATACTGATGACTAATCGTGATGAATGTTGCTTAACTTCAATGATCGCTAGCCAACACCTAGTCAAACTAGGCCATGAGCGCTACATCTTTACCATGTTATTTACAGAAGTCGTCATTAATCGTTTTAAACAAGTTTTTAACTGACTTCGAAATACTAGGTTCTCAATTCGACTGTATGTATTTTTTTGTATGTGTGATACGAGATTACTCGGCAATGTATGAACCGATTTCGAAGATTCTTTTTTTGGTTGATCATACTACAGTCTTATTGAAATGTTATCGAAATCGGCCGATTCGTTCCTGAGAAGTCTACGATAATGTGAGAATTAATTAAATACATATTTTGGGACATCTTACACACGGCCTCTGACCCCAAACTAAGCAAAGCTTGTGATATGGTTGCCAGAGACTGATATACTACATATACTTATTTTTAAATACATTCTAATATAGATAGTAAATAAATAACACCCAGACACAGAGCAAACATTTATGTTCATCAAATAAATATTTGCCCTGGGTGGGGATCGAACCCACGCCTCTTTGATCCAGAAGTTAAGGTCACTAACACCACTGAGACACTGAGGCAGCCACAGAGGAGAATTACTATATTGATGATGTTTTTTTCTGAATTTTCGACATATTTCCTCGAAAAAAGTTAACAAAAGGCTACGACTACTTCCGATTAAGAAAATAAGAAAAAAAAATAGCAGAGCTTAATTTATATCACAAAAAATACGCATCTCTAACCCCCAAACTTAACACTTACTGAGAAAATGTTACACAAAACTTACTTCCGCTTTTTGTAAATGTTCGGGAATAGTTTCTCTTATAAAATAAGCCCATAATGTTACAACAATGTCAGTCATAGGACTGTATAGAGGTATGAGCTGAAGCCCGATATTATATTTTAACGAATAGAAAAGAAAAGTTTCATTTTATACAATGACGTCCCTTAAAATTACGATGTGAAACAAATCATAACGTAAATTTTGAATATACTATGATACTAATCATACCACAACATGATTTTTAAAGGTGACGTCCACAAGTGGTATATTATTCAGAGAAAAATCGAACCAAGATGGTATACACATCATTTGAAAGCTTGTTTTATGGGCTTCCCAATAATATTTAATTTAGATTTTATCACCTCTCCAATTTTTTTTTAAATGCGAAGAATAAATTGTATGAAAAATAACAATACAGCTTATTATTTTTTCTAGTTTAGAAATAATAAAGTGTTCCTATCGTTATTTTACTTGCATTCGTAGCTGATTTTTCTACATTCATATTATTGTCATAATTTACTAAAATTAAACCTACCAGTGTGACCAGTTAGTAGGTACAATGTGACAAAAAAACACTTAAAAATGTGTCTAATGGGTAAAAATGTTTTAATTTAACTATTAGGGGGTTACTTAATCAGGGTTGTTAGAGATAAACTACCTATTGAGCCAAATATATTTATTTATCCTAATAAATTCGAAATTAATTTTTAAAATATCGGAGGGTTCTTTTTTGTTTTTAACAGTTGTAATAGACTCAGAAAAATATGAACATTCTCGAAATGTAACGAGTGTTGTGGTTAGAATTTTCGATTATTATTATACCAGCCTCCATACATTTTGTGGACATGTCCTTTAGGCTATTAAAACTAGAGAGATAGCGCTGTTGTCGCTTGAGGCGATTCTCAATCACAAAAATATATGTAAAATCTTGCCCAGAGCTGTCAAAACTGTAAAATATGAATTGGAATTTGACACTACTGAGAGAAAAATACGAAAACTAGAACTAAATCGAGATATTTTTCATGTCTCTTTCTAACTCATTCGATGTTAAATCATCGCATCACTTTCTTTCTTTTCTCGATCGACCACATTATCCCTCTGGTATCTCTGTGGAAGTTATGTCAAACAAAATACAGAAAAACGTACATTCGAAATTAATACCTCCACTTTTTGATGTTGGTTGAAAACAAACATTCAAAGTAACTTTTTGTCCTTTTTTCTCAATTCGTTTTAACTATGCGAGTATCTCACTTGGGCTAGAAGCCAAAACTTGGCCAAATTACTTCTGAAAACTTAAGTCATTATGCGAAATGGCCCAACTGCATCCTTTGTCTACTCCGACAATCAGCGAGCGGCATTTACTCAAAATTAACTGTATTGGTATGGTAGACTAGTGAAATAACGTTTACCTTAGGATTATGAGGTTGTTGATTCAAATCCCGAACCCTTATCAATACTTCTTTGAAATTATATACCTTCACCAAAAAGCTGTGATTTTTCATTACAATAGCTTTTTGGTGAAATCGTCTTTTCAGCCATAGGACGTCCATTGGTGGACAAAGCTCTCCATCCGAGCTAGCATACGCACCACAACTTTTTTTTATCGATAATAAGTCGGCGCTTGACCACCAACAGAATTCGCCTGGTGGTAAGCGACGCTTCACGCTGACCTTGAAAAGCTTTAGATTATATCTCTTCGGAAACAGGAAAGCAGGAATTTACTTATAGGACTTAATTTTATCGACGTATCAGAACAAGACGGAGTTATGCTGAATTATATATCTGTCTCTTTCTCACCGTTGATAACAACTGTGTATTAGGCCAGAAAGACAAGTATAAACTCAAACGACGGCTCAATATGCCCGCAAAAACCGGCCCGCCACTGAATCGGCGCGGTCTATAAAGCCCGATTGTCTTTCGTGGACAGCTCTATGTTCATCAGTATCTCTGGCCATTCCCGCTATGCTACGCTTTAGTGGAATTTGGTTTTAAAATACTGATACAGTACGGGATGGAACTAAATTAATGAGCCAGATGGTAATTTAACCCCTAAGTTAAATAGGTGGGCAGACCTGTTTAAATAATGATTAATTTTCCAACTTCGTTACTTGTTGTGTATTTTGCAAGGGCGGAGTTCGGACTGTAATTTCAGTACAATATGAGTAAGCAGGTTTTTGGAAATTGTTAATTTATGTACCTTTAAAAAATCAATTAGCTGATCACCATTCCCATCGACAGCCTGTGACTGCCCACTGCTGAGCATATAGGCCTCTCTTTTTGAACTCTGCTGCACGCATGAAAAAGTGTCACGTTTCGCCTCAGCGAGCAAGCAATAGCGCGGAACATGCAATAGCGAGCTTGTGTTCGGGTTGTTTTAGTTATAGATTCAACGTTTTCTTTTGACATTATCTCGTAAAATTATAGTTCGTAAACCAACTTTACAGGAAAACAAGTTTTGTTAATTTTAAACTTTCCCGATTTGAACACATTATTCTTAAATACCTACTACTGACAAAAAGCCGTGGTGGTCTAGAGGTAATGACACCCGCCTTACAATCGTGAGGTCGTGGGTTCAAATCCCGGTCCCGTACCAAAGAGTTCTTTGGAATTTATGTACGGAATTTCACACCACTGGCTTTTCGGTGAAGGAAAACATCGTGAGGCAACCTGCATACGTCCGTTGAAGAATTTCAATGGCGTATGTGAATCCACCAACCCGCACTGGGCCAGCGTGGTGGATATGGCCCAATCACCTTTCGTGGGTAGGCCTACGTCCTGCAGTGGACTATTAAAAGGCTGATACAGTACAGTACATTACCTACTACTGGACTAATTACGCACTAAAATCTTTACTATCCCGTGACGTAGTACCTGTATAAAAATAACTTTTTAGGGTTCCGTACCCAAAGGGTAAAAACGAGACCCTATTACTAACACTCCGCTGTCCGTCTGTCTGTCTCCAGGCTGTATCTCATGAACGGTTATAGCTAGAACGTTGAAATTTTCACAGATGATGTATTTTTGATGCCGCTATAACAACAAATATACTACGTGCCACCAAAGATGAGACTTGAGAAACCACTTTGGTTTGTAATAAATGTACAAATTCTGGATAATAGATGCACAAACATTTAAAAAACGTTTAATAGATATACAAATTCTGGATAAGTAGTTTGTACACGACTGTACCTGCGCAAGATTCCCCACCACTGACGCTCGTCAAGTCTCATCTTTGGTGGCACTATACTAAAAACAGAAATAAATAAATACTTAAGCGGGGCAAGCAAATAAATACATAAGCCTTGGTGGTCAAGAGGTAGTGACACCCGCCTTACAATCGTGAGGTCGTGGGTTCGAATTCCCGGTCCCGTACCAATAAGTTCTTTGGAATTTATGTACGGAATTTCACACCACTGGCTTTTCGGGAGGCGACCTGTATACGTCCGTAGAAGAAATTCGATGGCGTATGTGAATCCACCAACCCGCACTGGGCCCGCGTGGTGGATATGGCCCAATCACCCTTCGTGGGTAGGCCTACGTCCTCCAGTGGACTACTAAAAAGCCTGGTACAGTACAGTACAGTACAGTAAGCGGGGCTCCCATATAACAAACCTGATTTTTTAGCTGTTATTTGATCGATATTAATAACGGTGACAGGTCGATGCTTAAAATATTCACAGAATATTTAGTTAAATATTCACTTCAAAAATAAATAAAATAAATATTTAAGAGGGGCTCCCATTCAAGAAACATTATTTTCGCTTGATATTAATAACGACAGCAGGAAAATGTTTGAAATATGCACAGGATATTAAATTGTATATTCCCTGCAAATATAAATAGTTAAATTAAAATATATTAAAGGGGGCTACCATACTGTACGGAACCCTTCGTGTGCGAGTCCGGCTCGCACTTGGCCGATAATATTTTTTATATATCGAACGTAGCGCTCACTCTCTAGACACAATCGACACAGACAAAAAATAGTTAATTCTATTTCTGGTTACATTTGTTAAGAGCAGAAATAGCATTGATCCCATACTGCCTCGGTTTTCGGAAGTGACTCTGCCAGGGGCGGAAGGTCCATTTTGTACAAATAGGCGGTCACTTTGGTCACAATGCGCGCGTGCGGGTGACGTCTGCGACTTGACTCTAACTTCTATAGGGACGTCAAGTTGCTACGTAAGGGACTTCTTATGTAACTTAGCATTTGGTGAAATAAGCGTTTGGAAATATATTTACTTGTTCGTTACTTTAGGCCAAATCGTCCAAGTCGGCGGATGTGAAGTTAGCTACAAGTTAAAAGTATAATAAACAGATACTAAGATCGCGGAGTCAACCTGGAAATTATTGCAATTGATACAGGACCATGATGAGTGACTTACTAGAAAAGAAGCCTATGCTTTGCTTTGCGGGGCGAAACTCCACGATACCCGATCTTGACCAAATCGTCGTTATAAATTGGCAAGTAGGTAAATCAGTTCCTATAGGCCGGATGACTAGCCCTGATATCAAAGTTTACAAGCCACCTAAAAGCCTGCGACAAAACGGCTAAAACAACTGGACCTACAATTTAATATTATTATTACGAGATGGGTTCTTGGATAATCAGTTAAAACGCCGATTATTCACTTTGCACTTTATTGCACAAAATCACGATACGCACGACACAACTGTTCGCACAAACACTTCGCACTGGCACTGATGTTCACACAAACTAGTCACTGCACTTAAACACGAGATGTTTTCGCTACGATACAAAACGCGGTAACTGAGTCCCCAAGGGTCGACCGGCCTATTTATATCCGCTATTACAGTCTGGAGTTTACTAGATAATTCGCGACATTACTCGATCTATAATAAAAGCTATTGTGTTTACAAAGTAAACAACCTTAAAGTGTGACATAATTGATAGATTTCCTAAGCTGCGCTTGCCGATTAGACTGATATTCATTCCAAATTTAACAGCAAGGCAAGCTCTTGTCGGTAGAGCAACTTCCAGGTCTCGCGGTTCTTGGCCAGGGTCTTCACTTCACCTCCAAGCACTGCTGTAGCAGTGAAATAACTTCAAATCTATTTAAATAACAAGAACGATTTGCGATACGAACAATAAAGTAACTAATATCCAGTCTTCGCAATGTCACAACATGTCGTAACAGTATTCGGAATCCACTATCATGAACATTGAAAGACAAACATCGGATATAAAAATAAACGGCCTGAGCAATCTAGAAAGTAAATTGGGTTCATATCTCGACTGGGCATCGGAGTGTTGCAGACAGCTCAACGGTACGATTTGAATCTTGATCCTCGTATGAGTGCTTTCATAATAGAATATCGTTTACTGTAGAAATTGCTTCAAGAATACTGTTGATAGAGTTGATTTTGGTACTTGGAAATTGAAGCTTGGTCTAAATCAATTGATAGTAAAATCATAGAATAATAAAGTAGCAACATCCATCCATAATAAAGTACAAGGTTGTGCTTCGATTTATACAGCCTCGCCTCAAAAGATGTGGTGAAACGGATAATAGGTACCTATTAATCCATTAGACATAGTTCTGTGGACGACCCACAAAGAATTATTGTTGTTTATAGAAACTATAGTACTGCTAACATAGAGATTGACTACCTTTAAAGCGGATTTCTGCGGATGTTCTGAAGTCAGAATCGCGATCGAATTCAAAAGTATACGTTTTACTATAAGTTCTCTGTTACTACATTTGATTTCCTTTGATTTCAAAAACAATTACGGGAAAATGGAGCTAAAACTCTGAAAATATGTTACTACAATGTTGGTAGAACTACGGGCACGATTTTTTTTCAATAGTCCTACTAAAGTGCTATGGTAGGACCACGGGAAAAATTTCGTGCCCGTGATTCTACTAGCAGTACATCTGGTAGGTCCACGGGCAAAAAACGAACTTGACAGGCTCATTCCTCAAATGAGTATCATTTGTAAGTTAACTAGTTTTGTGAATTTGATTCCTTTTTGTTTAGACTCTTTTAGCAACCAAGTATATATTATAGATTCAAAAAGCTTGCTTAGAGAAGACAGCAAGCTGATTGGTCTGTAGCTAACAGGAAGTGTATTTTCTTTTCCAGGTTTGAGAATAGGTACAATGTTATATTGAATCTGATATTAAAGCACTTTTGTAAGATATTCCATCACTAATTAGTCACGTTTCTAGATACGGAAGCGCTTGAAAGTATAATATTTGATATTATTATTTCGCAAAAAATCGCAACACCGATTTCCACCGTGTACAGAATTTGAATAATTTGCACGTATCCATGTGACATCCATATACATTTTTATTGATTTATCTAAAACAGCTCAGCCAATTTCGATAAAATTTAAATCACAATCACCACTTCGAATGTATACTTTATCGAACTAAAAAAATATATTTGGCAAAAATATATGACATACATCAAAAAATTCAAACAGACGAATATACTCGTAGTACCTCTTCCTTAAGTCGGTAAAAAACAAAGTTCAGTTTAACTATTCAAACTGAACTTTGCTGCAAACTATTCTAAAGAAAAACGGGATTTTCAGATTACATTTCCATACATATTTTAATTGACATGTTATGAAATAAACCTAAGCTGTACTAACTATCGTAATTGCAACTCAAATTTATAACAGACTTCAAAAAAGAAGGTTCTCAATTAGGCTGGTGTTTGGTATGACTTGACCATGTTTGAAGTATAATATAGATCTCATTTAAATTTAATCGAAATTGGCTGCGCAGTTTTTAAAATATAAAAAATAATCAAAAAAGGTGCAGATCGATTCGAGCGAACCATTCAGTTCAGATTTTATACGATTGTAGTCAGTTGTGCCAAGTCAATTGCCATCGGGAAAAATAATAGTAAGTTCGTATAGGTCGGGTGGCTAGCCCTATAATGTACTGTACTGCATCAGCCTTTGTAATAGTAATTAAAATAGCAGGACGTAAGCCTACCCACAAAGGGTGTTTAGGCCATATCCACCACGCTGGCCCAGTGCGGGTTGGTGGATTCACATATGCCATCGAATTTCTTCTACGGACATATGCAGGTTGCCTCACGATGTTTTCCTTCACCGAAAAGCTAGTGGTGTGAAATTCCGTACATAAATTCCTAAGAACTCATTGATACGGGACCGGGATTTGAACCCACGACCTCACGATTGTAAGGCGGGTGTCACTACCACTAGACCACCACGGCTTATAGCCCTATACTATGTAGAGTTAAACAACGTTCGGAACAGTCAGTCTTCGGATGGGTGACCGCGGGTGCTATCGGATAACACGTGAAATTGTATGCCCCGGTAGTAGCAACCATTAAGCCATGTCAGAGGCCTTCAGGCAGCTTAAAATAATAATTATCATTGAACAAGAAAACGTATTATCTGATTTGTATAAGAAAGTTACATCCAGATAAAAGCGACTAATTTCTAACTTACTCTCACTATCATAGATCACATTAGTAAACACGTAACTTCCCAGATCGTTCAAACAGCAGAAAATTTCATTTCCTGACCTCTTAGTTTCCCAATTAACGAAGTTTCGCTGACATTCTCCTCGATGATAATGGGCAAGTTTGTAATAGAAATTGTATCGGGACAATACAGTTACTGGTACAAACGTAGAGTTCGTTTCCATTTTGTAGTGTACTATATAAATGTTCGATTGGGCAGTTTCAGTTCGTTTAGGGAGTCAGGTTTTATTGGAGAGTCAAGGTTCGATTGGGTTGTGGTCAGTTTAGGACCTAATCTGACACCTAGTCGGACCTTGACTCCTAATCATTAGGAGTTGTGACTTCTACAATCGACTTATGTATTAGGCATTGACTTGGCATGTGGTATTAGGAGTTGTATCGACACAATACAGTTACGTATATGAACAGAGAGTTCGTTTCCACTTTGTAACTGTCCGATTGGAGAAGCAAGGTCCAATGGCTGAGTTACAGTCTTATTGAGAAGTGTCTATATTGAAAAGTCATGGCTCAATTAGAGAGTTAAGTCTTCTATGGGAGATTGTAATAGAAATTGTATGAAGGCAAAAATATTACTAGTACAAACAGCAGCTTCGTTTCCACTTTGTAACTGTCTGATTGCGGAGTTACGGTTCGTTTAGGAAAAGAATGTCCAAAGGTAAGTCCAAAATATAATATGAAATAATGGTTCAATTAGGGAGTTAATTTTTATATAGGGGATTGTAATAGAAATTATATATGTATAGACAGTACAGTTTCGGGTATAATCGGAGTTCGTTTCCACTTTGTGACTGTCCAATTGGGGAGCTTCGATCCATTTAGGGAGAGATATATGTCTCAGTTCTCTTTATATTACCGTTTCATTTCAATGGAAATGAGAAACTTATGATTAAAAACTTAAGCGCATATCAAAACACACAAAAATAAAAAAAAAAAAACAAAATTCTCTGAAGTAAAAGTTTGACATGCGATGGTTACAGCTGAAGTGACTGACAGACATGCAATTTTTTGGTGCAAAACTCTCGGCGCACAAATTGGAATTGCATTGAGTTTTACTTATTTTGGGCACTTTATAGACAGCCTTGTCAAAGTGACGGCTTCTGAAATAGACTGTCTAGAATAACGTTGTGATTAATTCCTCTATGGTCTAGATGTTAGAAATTGTGATGATTTAGATTTTAGCCAACTTCCAAAAAGGAGGAGGTACTAAGTTCGTCTGTCTGTATTTTTTGTGTATTATTATTATATACTACGGGACTAATCGCGCACTAAAATTACGAGATAAATAAATACCTTCTCATCCCGACGTTTCGGCCGTGTTGCATCGAGAGTTGTATAAGACGTATCGACCGTAGTCGATGCAACTCGGCCGAAACGTCGGGATGAGGAGGTATTTATTTATCTCGTAATTTTAGTGCGCGATTAGTCCCGTAGTAGATAATAATAATGTGTTCAAATCGCGAAAGTTTAATAACAAATTTTTTTTTGTATGTTCATCGATGTTTTCGCCTATTGTGTACCGATTTAAAAAATCTTTTTGAGTGTGAAGAGGAACTCCAAAAAACTCCCGAAATCCTCCCTGCCAGTTAAATTTTACCAAAATCAGCTGAGCTTTTTTGAAATATTAACAGTAATGTAAATTATGTATCCGAATGATGTCGGTCGTGCCATTTTAGGCGAATTATAATGTAACAGCATAGTAAAGCGAGCGAGCGGTCTTACTTGTTTAGAACAGGAGTTCCTATGACCACCTTCCGATTTCAGCATCAGATCAGGTCCATGGTGCCATTTTATTGCATTGTCATGCGATAAGTATACATAAGCGTGCAAAATTTCAGCTCAATCGGAAACCGGGAAGTTGGTCAAATTTTACTTGCAAGATTCCGCCACACATAATTATGAAAGCTTGTAAATAAAAAATAATAGCAACCTTCAAAGTAATATCACATCAATATAAAACAGATTATTTTTGCATCCCTTTTCATCAGAACATATTTTGGGGATAGTATAGTAATAAAGTAAGTGGTGTCATGGTTTCAATTTAGTGAGTGGCAGAGAATTGATGTGATTACTTTGCTTTTCAGGTCAGCATAGTATTAACTATATGAATATTTATTTTTCGCATTAAATGTTGTAAACGTTGTACCTACACAACCGACATCCATCGTATACTACATTAGAATAGTTCGCTCGAATCGATCTATTGTTTATTTTTCAAAAACAGCTCAGCCGCTTTCGAGTAAATTTAAATTTTAGGGAGTATACCCTTTTGATTGTAAGGCGGGTGTCACTACCTCTAGACCACCACGGCTACAGAGGAGAGGAGGTCGTGGGTTCAAATTCCCGGTCCCGTACCAATGAGTTCTTTGGAATTTATGTACGAAATTTCACACCACTGGCCTTTCGGTGAAGGAAAACATCGTGAGGCAACCTGCATACGTCCGTAGAAGAAATTCGATGGCGTATGTGAATCCACCAACCCGCACTGGGCCAGCGTGCTGGATATGGCCCAAACACCCTTCGTGGGTAGGCCTACGTCCTGCAGTGGACTATTAAAAAGGCTGGTACAGTACAGTACCCTTTTGAACTAATAAATACAATATCGATGAACATAGGTACACAACAAAACCTACAGATTAACATAGAACCTCCTCCTTTTTGGAAGTTGGTTATAAAAAGGCATCACATGCCATCCAGTGCATTGTGAATGTTTTAAGTTTCTACGTAAATGACGATAATTTTAAAGAAGAGCCTAGGTTTGACAACTAAGATTGCCATAGTGTGGGATCTAGTGTATTTCGGCGACAGGAACCTAATTAATACAAATAAAAACCATTAATTACAATTTATTGATTAAATACTAAAAATGGAACGATTACAACCAAAAATATGAAATTATTTTCCAAGCTCAAAACAACAATAATCTGACATTCCTCTTTTTTTTATTAATTTTTACAATCAGCTTATGTTTAAACTTACGCAATATTTTGGCGATGATGAAGCCCTTGTCTTGTCATCAGCTCATCTAATTATTTTTTTCACACAAGTTTCAGCTAAAATTAATTAATATTTATTGGAATAAGTTATTTACCACTTCAAAGTTGTATAGGTTTAATTTTTTTTAAATGTTATTGATATTTATATTGTTTTATGAATGTACGTCGACAGGAACGACAAAGCAAAGTTACTTATCACTAGCGCCACTTTGAACTAGTTTATAATTTAAATATTTGGCGCTAAAATTCAAACGACCGTCTTATAATAGATTGATTATTCATTAATAAATGAATAGATTCATTAGATTACGTCTAATAATATATTGATAAAAGGCCAGTAAGTAAGTAAGTTCATATAGGCCGGGAGGCTAGCTCTGGTGTCAGAGTTTTTAGGCCGCCTGAAGGCCTCTGACATGGCTAAACGGTTTTAACAACCGGGACCTACAATTTAACGTGTCATCCGAGCCACGGTAGCGCCCAGTTAGAAAATGCCACCAGGTAAAATACAGTAAATCGTCCGTGACGACCACATGTACCACTTGTTTGTGTTAATTTTTTGGAACAATAAACGTTTTATTAATTCGTTCAATTGTGTTAAATTTAACGGAACAATGCTTAAACAATTAAGTTACCCAATAGGTATATTAGAATAATAGATTTTACTTTCACGAAAAACATTCAAAAGCCCATACTGTCTGTTGCGGACTAAATCAAGGTAACTGAAGTTTTGTTTTGTTACGTAATTAGAAAGCTCAACCAATTTGGAGCGGCTCGGCGTTTGCTCTAGAAGTTTCGTCGATTAGTCGCACCTCCTTCGCGCTAAATAATTCACTAATACTGACCCTAATCACCTGACTCTTAAGAAAGTGTGAGACAACCATTGTTTTCGCGTTTCCTGTAGAGCATCAAGAAAATTTTCTGCACATTTTTGATAAAATTCACGTTCCGAATGAAAACTCTTTGCAGTTCTTAAATTGTAACAAAATGTTATGTTGACACACATAACATTTGTACTGTACTGTGCCAGCCGTTTTAAAAGTGGACTTTTGACTGCAGTGGACTGCAGGACGTAGGTTTACCCACGAAGGGTGATTGGCCCATATCCACCACGCTGGCCCAGTGCGGGTTGGTACCCGCACTGGGCCAGCGTGGTGGATATGGTGAATTCACATACGCCTTCACCGAAAAGCCAGTGGTGTGAAATTCCGTACATAAATTCCAAGGAATTCATTGGTATGGGACCGGGTTCGAACCCATGACCTCACAATTGTAAAGCGGGTGTCATTACCACTAGACCACCATGGCTATTCTAATCTATAACTGACATACTATTAAAATCATGTTTTTTTCATCTAGTCGTCATGCAACTATTGCTACAAACAATTTAACCAATCTTCGGATTGATGGAATAGTTTTAAATTTTAATGTTTCTATTGGAAAAAAAATCAAATTTTCCGTCTCAAGTAGATACTATAACTGCCTGCCAATAATTGCTCAAAAGGCAATTGATGCCAATGAGACAATAAGTAATTGCTACAATTTCCAGTCCTTCAAATTTAAACCAAATTACTCGTATTCAGTTGTCACCTCAAAATAGATATTGTAAGTACAAAACGCCGATCACCTTGTCAATATTTATAAAGGCTCTAACGCCGGAGGCTCACAAATCACGGTTTTAGTGCCTACAGAGGTCGCCAATAAGGCCCGAACTCTACCAAAACGAAGCTAAATAAAGTGAGACGAAGTATTTTCACCTGTATGTTTGCTTGCTTGTAACAGTTGCAACCAACCCCTTTGAGCTCGATTTTGACTTACTTTGAGCGACCAGATTTTCTTTAAACTTTGCACACTTTGACAATGCATTTAAAAAAAATCGCTCATAATCGTGTTTTTTAGTTTTTTTCTTAAACTATATATTTAATGTGGTATAGGGCTGATTTTAGCCACCGTGGCCAAACACGTGGCCACAGTGGACGTCCTTTGACTGATGGATGGATAACTTTTTACAGAGTGGTATGATCTCGATAATTATTTTTTTATTGGAAAAGATATACTTTGAAGTCGGTCCTATTTAAATTTTATTGAAATCAGCAATGCTTTTTTTGATAAATCAACAATGAACAACAAACAGTAGTTTTTTGGGAGTATTATGAATGTGCGTTATTATTATTAGTAGTTTTGTTACAACTATTATTATTTTGACATTTTTGGTTTTTGCTTTATTATTATTTTGACATTTATTTTTGTGACATCCTATTAATTTTTAAGAAAATAATGTGTTTAATGTAATATGTGAGTAATAATTTAATTGGCATGTCCGTTTGAATGGCTCAATAAATATAATTTAATTTAATTAATAATGTGAATATTGCTACATCGATCCGTGCGAACTATTCGCGAATTTTATATACTCGGTTGAAGTCGGTCATGCCATTTTTTGCGAAAAATAATTATTGCTAAGAAAAAAAAAATGGCATTTAAGCAGGCGACTATATTACTTCCTCTAGCTCTACTCCGCTGTGCTTTGGTAGATTCTGAGCCATCCTTGGCTGGAATGAGGGATAAACGAGAATGATAATCAAATTTAAAACGGAGCGCGTACTCGGCTATAGCTCTCGGCAAATTAAACGAATTTTGGCGCCGTGCGGCCATACCTGTAGCGAGAGGAAATTCTTATTACACGAAGGGAAAGGGGTAAGGCATGAAGATATATTTAGAACATTAAGCATTATAAGCCAAAACCCGTTCATATCAATTTTCAAATTCAAATAAAAACACATCAATCTCGGTTTTCTAATTGGTCTAGATCTCTCTTTTTTGGTCTGAGGGCTAGATGTACTAGATCCGCCCTTAAAAGGTTTAACGTTTAAAATACCTATGACATGGTTTAGACCGAATCATACTACAAGTCAGCGGATGTGACGTTAGCTACGAGTACAACCACCACCGGCTTGTATGATTCGACCTGTACCATCGGTGAAACATTAATATTATTTACCTACATTATTTCGGGGAACCGCGTGGTCGATATAAAAGGTAGCGGCAAAAACAATCAACGAGTTGCACTCCAGGAATGCCGGCAGAAGTCAAAACTTGAACATTAATGCAAACCCTGACACTTAAGAGATCTTGAGTATTGCAGTGTTTCATGCTCACCGCACGTAAGAATATGCACACCATCACACGCGCACATACACACACACACACACACACACTAATGTGCGCGCGCACACACACTCACTCACACACACACACACACACACACACACACACACACACACACACACACACACACACACACACACACACACACACACACACACACACACACACACACACACACACACACACACACTAATGCAAACGCTCATTCTTGTATTGTATAGTGACTTGGTTTGTTTGTACTTGCAAAATCACTTGATCCATCTGGAAGACACTGCCTTTCGCAACACAGTTTTAAACTAACGCAAAAGGCAGAGCTACTTAAAATTGTGTACCTAGTGTAAATTTTTGCAATAAAATTTATCTTATCTTATCTAATGCTGTAAAGTTGAGCTGACAGAAGCTAACCTATCAGCTGCGCGAGGAATGGGTCGCAGCTTGTAGATCAGCCGCCAAGTACTTAGTTTAATCCGGCCTATAACTTTAGTTCGTATACATATCTCTTTTTGATTCGAACTCGCAGCGTCGGGATATTCTTATTACGCCTAATAGGGAAAGGGGTGAGGTATAAAGGAAAACTGACAATAAAAACCTGCCGGTTCCCAAGTGGAAATGAAATACTTATATGAAAGTATTTTCGAGAAACGTTATTTGATAATAGTCGTCTCTTTTCGCAGGTAATCCAATTACTTTTCATGTTGTAGGAGATTATGTAGGCGTAGTATATTTTAGTTTGAAAATAATTGTATAGTAGAATTAAATTGATAACGCGTAGGTTGTTTTATTAATAAATGGCTATTTATAGATGTCGATGTGATTGCAGTTTCTTTTATATTACCTATTTCTAAGTAATATAATTGTTGGTATAATTCTCTGAATTTAAACTTATTGGTTTTTAAACATGAAAGTTTTAGAAGTCAGAAGGAATTGATAAATTATAACGCTTTCATATTCATTGTTTTTTTGACGAAACGGAAGAGGTACTCAATTCGACGCGTATATTTGATTTTTTTTATGTGTAACCACACATAACTTTTTACATGGTGGTCCGCTTTCGATTTTTTTTATTGGAAAGAGTACACGAAGTTGGTCCCATTTAAATTTTGTCGGAATCGCCTGTGCTATTTTGGATAAATCAACAATAATGTGAAAAATGCTACCGAACCGTGCGAAATATTTGCGAATTCTGTACACGGTTGAAGTCGGTCATGCCATTTTTCGCGAAAAATAATTATTGACATTAATTAGTGTACATTGTTGTAGGTAATTCAATAAAATTCAATCATTTATTTATCAAATAGATACAAAAGAGTACACTTTTGAACGTCATAACATAAACAAAAGCAAATTATAAATTACAATAAATAAATCAATTTTACTAATACATGTCAAAAATTAAAAACTAAAAACTATAAATCAATATTATCCAATGTCATGTGTTTCCAAACCAGTTTATCCTTTAAGAAGTCGTCAATGGTGTAGTATGCTTTCTTTATTTTTTTTTTTTCATGTTTTGTTAAAAACGATTGTCATTTAGACTTGTCAATCTTACAGGTCAAATATTATAAAAACGTATAGAGTCTGGCCAACGAAAGCTGTCCAAGAAATAAGGCGGGAATTTTAAAAAATCAAGAGCTGTTAACCCTGGCTATACGCTGCATAAACGGAGTTGATACTATTTATTTTTCAGCAAGTACATTTTTTTCGAGTTGTAAAAATTTTGTTTTGTTAGCAACTGTTGTTTAAATTTTCGAATGTATTATGAAGAATATTGTTGCAGCTCATTGGAATGTTTTAGATGTAGCACGATTAACCAGACGTGAGTTAGATGTTTTACGTGATAGATAGCGCATACCTCACAGATATGATTTAGTATATAAGCTGTTGTTATTCTTTAATAAATGAGACACATTACACATTGATAGATAGAGACTATAGTATCTTATTGACTTCCTATCGCAACCCGGCAAATTGGTGACCCCAAGTGGCCCGAGTGCAGTATCTGTTTGGGGTCCCACTGCCTTAGCGGCAGTGGTGACCCCCGACCCGAGTGAATACGAAATGTAGTGAACACGCAAGAAGATTTGGGGGTTGACGATAAATCCGCTGGATGACGTCAGACCTGCAACCCCCCCACCATCAACCATCGACACCTGGCCAACGACAACAAACTTATGGAAGCTTTGATTGACTTCGAGAATTTGAAGAAATTTTGTGGACAGCACAAATTTGCAAGACAGAGAAATGGCAAATACGCATAATTCAGCAAGGAAGGTGTACAGACAACAGCACAAATCACATGGTTGACGAGAAGCACTTTGTCACACTATTTTTGAAGTTATGAAAGAACGTCAAACCCAGGGTTCTGTAGCAACAATGAAACGCGAATAACCCTTGGTATTTTGTTTACGAGTGAATTGATGGAATTGAATCAGCAGTCGCCAGCAGCCGAATATAGGACCACAGAAACTTGAGATGCCAATGCTGCCGCCGATAATACAGGTTGGATCTGCAAGTATTTTTTCGAAGTTGGCACCACCGAACGAGGACAAATCGAAGGTGGCGGAAAATTGCGTAGTACTGGAGGATTTGCCCAGACTCGTTTCCATTGCCAAACGACTGGTCAGTGATATATGGAGAAAATGTAATAATGGGAAATATGGCTGAAGCTGCGAACGCAAGAAGTTATTTGAAATGTTCAGAGATTACGGAAAAAGTGTGTTGTGACAACATTTTAAACTATATATAACGGGACTAAACTCACGTGTAGGGATAGTCGTAACGACTATAGTTTCGGTCGCATTCGGCGACCTTTCTCAAGTTGGCGAGTGCTAGCACGCGGAGCCGTCTCGCAATGCACTCACCGCGTGCTAGCACTCGCCAACTTGAGAAAGGTCGCCGAATGCGACCGAAACTATAGTCGTTACGACTATCCCTACACGTGAGTTTAGTCCCGTTATATATAGTTTAAAATGTGTGAAAACCACGTAAATTTTCATAGTAAAATGTGACAACATTGTTTTAGTCTATTGTGCAAACTCAGGATAAAATCAGTGAAAACGGTAATATAGGAACGTGAAATTAGACGGAAATGGTGTAATGCCAAAATATCGAAGTCCAAGTCCATAGATAAATTGGTAGATTTTAACGATAGGCTTATCTGTATAATTTGTATTGTTGCATTCAGTTTAATTGTTTTGCAAACTGTAATTTATTAGGTTATTAGATTATTAGTAGTAAGTATTTGCTTAGTTAGAGCTATGTAATCACATTTCGAGTAGCGTCATACTGCGAATCGATTTACGTGATCAAAGGAATTCAGGCGATTTGAAGAATAATGTGTAACTATGCGGAATTTTTATAATGTATTAATAGAGTTATGTCAAGTTCATCAGTGAATGTACGTGAAACAATTTTAAGCACGTGCCTGCTGGCTAAGCCAGTAGGTTCAATTTTAGCTGATGCAAACAAACTATACAATATAAAGTCATCAAGGTCGCTGCAACATTAATAGGATTTTTGTTAATTTGGTTCGACTATTTTTAGGTAATAATTGTTTGTGAATATATATTACATTTTTTTTTCCAAGGGGGAAGTACTGTTGCAGCTCATTGGAATGTTTTAGATGTAGCACGATTAACCAGACGTGAGTTAGATGTTTTACGTGATAGATAGCGCATACCTCACAGATATGATTTAGTATATAAGCTGTTGTTATTCTTTAATAAATGAGACACATTACACATTGATAGATAGAGACTATAGTATCTTATTGACTTCCTACCGCCACCCGGCAAAAATATCAAATAAAAGATTACTTATAATTCTGTCTTTTTATTATTTTCAAATAATCCATTATTTATGTACAGTCGAGGACCCCGAGGAGCCGTACGAATATAGGAGCTATGAGTCATGGTTAAAATCGGATTCCAAA
Organism: Hypomecis punctinalis; assembly: GCA_949316475.1. Taxonomy (NCBI): domain Eukaryota; kingdom Metazoa; phylum Arthropoda; class Insecta; order Lepidoptera; family Geometridae; genus Hypomecis; species Hypomecis punctinalis. Next base: position 2,374,037 of record OX438798.1, read on the forward strand.
AACTCTACACCTGATATTGAATCAGCTTCATTGCTTTCTTCGCTGCTACTGCTACTGTCCCCAACATGTATTATGAATGGTTCAAGTTCGTTTTCAGTAGTACGAAAAGTCAAAGTGTCAATTTTGACAGTCTTAAATTATTGCCATTTCAAAACTTCTGAAAATAATACGTGGACAGCTTTCGTTGGCCAGACTACAATTATTTTGAAAAGATTTATCTATCTTGCTGAGCCTAGTCTTTGGTATTACAAATTCCAATTTATTTCTCGTGTTATAATTATAGATATCACATTTTTTAAGATATTTATTACAATTTTTTCGAACATACATAATAGAATATACTAACTAGAATATATAGGCACCTATGACATAAAAGGATAGATATAATTACATAGTAAAATATCGTAAATAGTCATAGGCAACTAATTATCCCGGAAAAGTAAAAGTTTCCCATGGGATAGCACAAACATCACGGGCGAAGCGCAGGCAAAAGCTAGTAAACAATAAAGTTATTAAAAACTTCCAATTAATTCTCAACCGTAAACACAATCCCCTACAAACAAACAGTTCTAGCAATAAATTGCAAAACAATAAGATCCATTATTTACTGGCCACAGGTCAACACTTGCAGTTCGCCGCGCAATATCTCGTGTTATATTTTAAATTGAAATGAAATATGAAAACCTTTTCGGATTTGCTGTTTTGCAGAATTTGTTTGAACGTTGTAAATCATACGGCAGCTTATTGCGTTGTAATGCAATTACCGGGTTTGGCCAAAACTCGTTTAAATTTAAAATCCAGAGCGGAATAGGGGAAACTTTTGCCTATTGTGAGTTAGGGATTCGTGCGCGACGCAGGCTTTTGTAATTTTCAGTTTTAATATAATTTTTGCTTGTTGTAGAGGTTGTGAGACTGTTTTTCTTGTATAAGTATCAAACAAAGCTATTACATGTTCTGATATCTGATTCAATCTGGTAATTTAAGATAATAATATGACGGAGCGAGACAGCATAGTAGTTTTAGTTAAAAGCGACAGTGATGATTTTAAAGTGGGTATCACCCGAATGGGGTCGCACGTGGCAACACTGCGTGCTTGTGTCGAAATGAAATGATTTTGGCAGATGGGCGAGAAACGTCATGCCATCCCGAGTGCAAGGCGGATTGCACCCGTGCAAATCCATTGACTTTAAAATCCGTTTTCATCCTCGAAAATTCTTGTTAAATTGATTACCAAGTGATAATAGGTCAATAAAACCACCCGTTGCAGTAGTAAAGAGTGTTTATTTTGGTGAGATGGACGACTGGAGGTACCAATTGATGACCCACAGATAACGATGGCGGGTGATTGTGACGATCACTCTTAGACCCCGACAAATATAATAATAATAATTAATATTTATTAGTTTACTATAATATAAACATAGAAAAATTACTCCTTAGGTACTTCCTTTGGTCAGAGCATCACGGGTGAACGCCAATTCTCTTTTTTGTGTTTATCATTGTCGGGAGAAGCTTGTGAAAGAAAAAATAAGAAAATGCGGGACAAATTTTGTTTTACAAAATTTTCCTTCATAAGTTACATTACCTGGTCGTTGGTGGCGCTAAACGCAATCGAAATTAGTGTGACAGATGAAAGTAATATGAGGTTCACCGGGTCAGCTAGTCATTTTCAACCGATTTCCGAAAAGGAGCAGGTTCTACGTCCGTCTGTATGTATTTTTGTGTATGTTCATCGATGATTTCGCCAATTGTGAACCGAATTGAAAAATTCTATATTAGTTCGAAAGGGTATACTCCTGAGGTGATTTCATTTAAATTTTACAGTAATTGGCTGAGTCATTTTTGATAAATCAACAATAATGCAAACAATTCGAGCGAAATATTCAAATTTTGTAGACGATGGAAGGCGGTATTGCCATTTTTTGCGAAAAAAAATTCTTTAAAATTTACTCAACTTTCAAACCGTACCGTACCGTACCAGCCTTTTTAATAGTCCACTGCAGGACGTAGGCCTACCCATGAATGAAGATTTTTAAGTTGAATCATTTTTAATTCAAATTTTTACATAAAATTTGATTACAGGTTACATAAATGTGAATGCATGATAAAACTCTTATAGTTATTTTTATTTTCAAACAGCCTAATAACATTTTACTATGGCCTTTCATTCGAAACAAAAGTACTTACGTTTAATCAGTACGTGTTTCAGTCGAGACACAAAAGCTTTTGTACAAAAAAGCAGCAATACATTTTCAGATAAGTTGTGCGAGCCCCACATTATATAAATACGTGATTCTCAAGCGATATTGGACAATAAATTATGTCAGTGCGTTGTTATAAAACTCCATAAATTGAGCTCAAGATGGGACACGTTGCGGCCTGTATATCACACTTTTATAGAAAATAAAAGTGTCCGTTGACAGTGGAGTAGTTAGGGCGTGCCTTTGGAAAGCTTTCTAGGGATTCCCAGCTATTGTAGTTATAAACTTCTGTTATTTTTAGATATGGTGCTGGCAAGCGCAGCGTATGACGTCCATCCACACGATGGACGGATAACCTAATTATGACCACAGGATCTCACTGGATGCAAGTCACTTCCAACCGGTCTTAGTGCAGATCCATAGGGAATGCCTATGTCTAGCAGCGGACGCGGACGGCTAGATAACGGTGTACATCCGGTGAGAAATTATGAATTCGAACTTCAGAATGGATAATTTTAATTGGGATAATGCTTTTGATATAAATACAGGTAAATATATGTACATAACTGTACATAATGTCATGTCATCTGGATAGTTTTGTTCTCGATACGAAATTGGATCTGAACTTTTATTGTAATTAGATCAAGTAAGAAAAAATATTCCTGATGGATACATCACTCCAAAAATGGATCTTGTGAGATTAGTTTTTATTACTAGATCGGTTTATTATTCTAAATGGATCTACTGGTAAAAAATGTATCATTAGATACATCGCCCCGAAATTGAATCTAATGAGAAAAAAATGTCTCACTAGATCAACCTTGGATCTATCGACTGGATCTATAGAGAGTGATTCATCGTCAGCTACCACATAATTATGTAACATAGCTGACGAATGATATTACTACGTTTGCCCCAGACGAAGACGTACGTACCTGGCGAGCCCTCCCGAGAGATCTGCTGTTGGCCGACGCAGAGGAAGAGGAAGAAGAAGAGGGCTAATAGGCAGCCACTAAGATGAGGCCCCAACAGGGCTCGAAGAAGCAGTCACCGACCATCGCGGCATGGATGTTTTGAATAACACCGTTCCGTTGGAGGGAGGAAGAGTAACATATAGACCACCCCCCTACATTGCCCCCTGGGTAGAGCCCCAGGGCGTTCAGCCCCTGCAAGAGGGGACACCCTGACGCTGATACCTGACTCCATTACAAGTAAGGAGGAAAAGATTCACGATACGTTACGATATTACTACTAAACAATTATGCTACGTTGTCAAGACAACAAAAAATCATAGAATTTGGAATAAATCTATTAATTTGGATGAATATTTTGGCATAAGAAAAAAAACATTCCATCAATCGCGCAGAAATAAAAAAATAATACCGTCTTTGGGCTCAATTATGAAGGCAGAAGAATAATTGACAAATTGTATAGATCCACACGGAAATTACTGTGCTTTTTTTTCAATAAACTCAAACTAACGATTATGTATGATGTAAGAAGTAAAGAGTTGCCTATCCATAGAGACTAACAAACACACCTTCACCAAACAGACGTCACGTATAATCTTTTAGCTTCAATATATTTGATCGAGACATGATCGCTACCCTATAATGTATGTATGCTATGTTGCGAATGTTGATAACATAATTCAGATGCCGAAACATCCTTATCATCTAGCGGGTGGGAGCGGACAAATAATAATTCCAATGCGTGCTACACGCTAAGGTTCCATGGATATTTTTTTCCATGAAATTCATCGTAACAATTGTCATTTTAAAAGAGATGTTGGTAAAATGATAGTTGCCATTTTGATGTCGTCACGTTCTAGTGAAAATCACTGCTGATACCACATGTCGTCACGTTCTAGTGAAAATCACTGCTGATACCACATTAGAGATCGAGAAAAGGTTATACACTTATCCAAAACCTGTTCGACTACGTTAGGTAGGTTAGACAGCCGCGGTGGCTCAGTGGTTAGTGACCGTAACTTCTGGGTGAAAGAGGTGTGAGTTCGATCCCCACCCAGAGCAAATATTTATGTGATGAACATAAATGTTTGCTCTGTGTGTGTTATTTAGTAACTATCTATAAAAGTATCTATTCAAAAATATATATATGTAGTCTCTGGCAGCCATATCACAAGCTTTACTTAGTTTGGGGTCAGAGACCGTGTGTAAGATGTCCCAAAATATTTATTTATTATTTGACGGATAGCCCTATTTCTTTCTTTTTCTCCCTTTTCTTGAATTTCAGCCTACTAAATACAGCCTACTAATAATAATTTTAATACACAATTGTGTGAACAATTTTAAGGCCCGCGATTTCGAATGTTACTGGAGTGAACATGAACATCACGCAGCACATCTAAAGATAAATAAGAAAATGGTCACATCTATCAGAGGAGGGTTTCTCCTAACACGGAACCTTAGAACATCGATTCTACTCGCTACAGCCGACACCGAAATAGCACATCAGTACATTGGCTTACGGCGCGCAAGATTGGCTCGGATAAACGGCGCAGGCCATCAATTCCATCGTTCCCAGTAATGAAAGGCGCGATTTGTCGTGTCGTAAACAGGATCCGCTTTATACGGTATATTGCCGGTTTTACAAGCAAGCATCAAATCCACTTTACGGTAGTATTTCGACTCGCTGAGATACGGTTTATATTGGATGATTGCAACTTTTATTTTCTAGCGCTGCGATGTTTTGTTTCGGGTTAGCTAGTTTTGGTCGTTTATCTTGCGTGATTGGTGGAAACTAAAGACGCTGTGCGTTTAGAAGTTTCTAGGATAAATAAGTGCGGTATCAGCAACGTATTTATAACTACGAGTAGAAAAATATCTCTTGCGTAGCACTATCTTTCTGTTTTTGAAAGAATAATCGCCTTTTTATAGAACTATTAAAGCGTAACATCATTAGCAGGAGACCGTGCGACGTGGAAAATGCCGCACTCATAAGAGGATTTGAATAAATGAAGAGACTTTGTAAAAACTGGATGGCATGAAAATGCGTCAAATAGACTTTGTCGACTTTGACAACAATGGGCATTTTTATGAGTCAGCAGCTTAGGTTCTGCACAACAACAGTCTCCTTTAAGAACTTTACTGCACCATCGGTTACTTATTCTTCGTGATTCATCTCTCTCTTTTTCTCTTTTCCTAGCTATAGTTTTATCCCAGAATTAAGGTAGTGAGGTCTGCTTTTCTCACTTTTCTCCTCCACTACAGTCCTCGACATTGCTTATAAAAAGACTGCGCCCTCACAAGCCACTTTGCTCTACGAGTACATTTTTTCATCTTGTCTTGGTTCTGCCTCTGGCTCTTCTATTAAAACAAATTCTACGTGCTATGATATGCGAAAAATCTAGACGTTTGATAAAATTACTAAAGTCTGGGTTAGACTGTTTTATTGACCAAGCGTAAGTGAGGTCTCAGAGTCTACTGGGACGAGCCGGTAATTGGGTGTATGTTTGTATGTATATTTGTTCGACGATAACTCAAGTACCGCTCAACCGATCTCCATGAAATTTAGCGCAAACGTAGTTTGTATTTATAGAATTTTTAAGTTCGAATATGAGCATCTTCTGTTCAGTGGTTGCGAAGATACGAGGGCTGTGGTAAAAAGAGGCAAAACGGCGCCGGCGGCGGCGGATGACTATTTTAAACATTACACCGAATGATATCTATGTCTTTCAACATTTGTTTAAATTAAATCGCTAACTTTCATACAAATATTGTTACATTTCTTTTAAATCCAGTAAGTATTTATAATATAAAATAGGAATAGCGCGAGGTTCAAGTCCGGGGCGGACTACTAGTTTATTTTATTTATATTTGAATATTTCTAGTCGGAATCACTAATATCTTAAGATTGATTAATTTATTCTTCTGGAATTCGCACAAATCCTAATAGTGATAATCGGTTAGCAAACTCGATTCGAACTTGATTGATGCTATTGTCTCATCCATGATATACGACTATTCTCTATTTAGGCACAATTTCTCCATATTTAGGGTGTACTTATATTGAAAACGTATTTGTTCATTTGCCAAATTTTTTTTTACGTCAAGGAGACCTACAAATAAAATCTATGCCAAGTCGTTTCCGCTCACCCTTGAATATATTTTGTAAACATGTATTGTATCATTTTTAGAGCTTTTCGCGACGTCTCCTTTCAATATTATTGGAGAATAGGAACTGGAACTTTCTTACTTCCGTACTACATAAAATATATCAATCTGTAATAAAACGAAAGCTATAAATAAATTTACCTAGCATGCATAGCTTACAGTGGATATGCCAACATTTAGCATAGAATATAAAGTAGGCAATGTTGTAGTAGAAATAAAAGTAGGCTACAATAGTTGGTCAATATAATTCATAGAGAAATAATATGTTAAGTGTACCTTTACTATGTTATGTACCTGTAGTACACAACAGACTACTGATGAACTGTTATATTTTGATGTATTTAGTAAAATATATAATAATATATATTATATAATTATTTTTCGCAAAAAATGGCATGAACGACTTCAACCGTGTATGTACAGAATTCGCGAATAGTACGCACGGATCGATGAAGCAATTTCACATTATTGTTGATTTATATAAAATGGCTCAGCCGATTTCGATAAAAACTTAAATGGGACCAATTTCAAAGTACATATACTCTTTCCAATAAAAAAGGAACTGTCAAAATCGGACTACTATGAAAAAAGTTATGCATGGCTATACGTAAATAAATAAATAATAAAACCGGGCAAATGCGAGTCAGGCCCGCACATCGAGGGTTCCGTACAAATCCAGAAAATTTCACGAAGTAAGTTGTTAAAAAATCTCTATACTATAACCATCGACAAAAAAGTTTTTTGATTTGAATAAAAATGTACAGTTTTCAGATTTATTCCTATATGTGTACTCTGAGGCAATGCTTCTCGCCAAATTTCATAGTTCCATGTCAACGGGAAATACCATGTAAGTTTTGATTTTTGTTAATGTCGCGTATGCGGTTTTTTAAGACATAAACGGCTCTAACTTTTTTAAACGATAACTGAGAAGTTTTCTTTTACACAACTGCAAGAGGCCATAGATATACGTATACAGTTTAAATTTCAACTCGATATCTTTACGCGTTCCCGTCATAAAGAGTCTTGACATACACACAGACGGACAGACGGACAACAAAGTGATCCTATAAGGGTTCCGTTTGAGGTACGGAACCCTAAAAATACGCGTCGAATTGAGTACCACCTCCGGTTGGTTCGTCGATCAAAAAAAGAAACTCATAAATCTTCATGACGTACATTTTCTTTATTTATTTTTAACTTCTACGTCAGCAATAGTGTACTGAGAAACTGTTGTGATTCGACAATAGTAATGTTTTATAGAGAAGTCGTTTGTTTATTTTTGTTATTTACCACTTGTCTCTAAAATTAATGATCTGAAATTTAAAATTTTTTCACCATTTACCCATAATAATAATCGGTAAAATATCGAAATTTCATTTAAAAGATTTATTTTAAAACACTTTCCTAAAAATGAAGTTTTCGGTTCGGAAGTGAGAAAACCAAAGTTTAAAGATTAATGAGGAGCAATTATCTGCGCAAAATAATTCATCGCCAAGTGACTTCCTTTCGAGCGGGGTTTGAACGATTTATTTATTCAAAGGCAAAAAGTTAAGGAGTCTAAAGTTGGCGGTGCAAATTAATCAAAATTGTATAAGGTTTCGCGGGGCCCGCGCTTTCCCTTCTATTTTCGTATCAGCATCAGATTTGGGTTAAATTTGTACCCCGCATCTCGCGTGGCCATTCTGTTTTGGCTTTGTACTATACAAATGTACGTGGGAAGTTTAATTATGAGTGAACAATTTTTTCACCTTATTATTATATACTACGGGACTAATCGCGCACTAAAATTACGAGATAAATAAATACCTCCCCATCCCGATGTTTTTTTTAAAAACAAAATTTTTTTGACCGTTTAACAAAGCTTTTATTTGTCTACTGTCTTTAATGAGGAGATTGAATAATAATATTATTTGAAGATAATAGCACAACCGACTTTAACCTAACGTAACTTTAACCTTACGTGATCTTAACCTAACGTAACTTTAACCTAACGTAACTTTAACCTAACGTAACTTTAACCTAACGTAACTTTAACTTAACGTAACTTTAACCTAACGTAACTTTAACCTAACGTAAATTTAACCTAACGTAACTTTAACCTAACGTAACGTTAACCTAACGTAACTTTAACCTAACGTAACTTTAACCTTACGTAACTTTAACCTTACGAATTATAGCTTTTGTACGTAGATTCCAAAATCCATTCCAAAAGAGCAGGTATATTTGAAAAAAGATATAGCTTAGGGTTATTTTAAGTTCTTTTTGATCTAGCTAGACCCTTCTAGATAGAACTACACCCTAGACCGCATCTTGATATGCATTGAGGTAACATAATATGGCTAAATAGCATCGAGTTGAGATAATTTAATATAATTTTTATGTTTAACTGGTTTTTGACCGCGGCTTCGCCTGAGTTGATATTTTTTGTGCTATCCCACAGGAACCTTTTATTTTTTTGGGATCAAATATCGATGCCAAATATCAAATCGAGCCATTGTTCTTTTGTTGCGTGAAAGAAGAACAAACCAATCAACCAAAATAATAACCAAGTGAGGATAAGGATAATGATAGATATTGTGATAAAACGTTTCAAAACCTTAATAATGTTTCTATAATAGGTGTCGTTTCATAATAAAAATCAATTTTCCTGTCACATTCTCTACATGCTTAATATCATGTAAACGGCTTCCTTACACGTGTCTTCACCTTCAAAGATTCACCCCTTACTCTTCACAAACGAACGATCTCCAAAGTAATATCCACAATTTCTTCAAACAACCTTGAAGTTATTTTAAAATATATCCTTGGATAAAGGTTTAAAGGTTCGTGTAGGCTCTGATAGCTGGCGAAATGCCTAATTGCGTGGAAACCACACCAGCCAGCAAAAAGGAACACGGTCCCGACCCAACTGGCCCTGTTTTACCTACGCACTAAAATTTTAGGATCGGTAATAATATGGCCCAGTTTTCCCTTTGCCCTTTCATCTGTGATTTTTGTACGTGGATAATAACGTATGTTCGTAGATTTAGAGATTTAAGATTTTTAGTGATTTTTTACGAATTATTGTCCAAAACTAAATTACAATAATAAATTATGATTTATTAATTTAGGTGACCGCATTAGGCGGAATATTTACTATTGACTCATATGACTCATATATATATGTAACAGAAGCCGTGGTGTCTTAGAGGTAGTGACACCCGCCTTACAATCGTGAGGTCGTGGGTTCAAATCCCGGTCCCGTACCAATGAGTTCTTTAGAATTTATGTACGGAATTTCACACCACTGGCTTTTCGGTGAAGGAAAACATCGTGAGGCAACCTGCATTTGTCCGTAGAAGAAATTCGATGGCGTATGTGAATCCACCAAACCGCACCGGGCCAGCGTGGTGGATATGGCCCAATCACCCTTCGTGGGTAGGCCTACGTCCTGCAGTGGACTATTAAAAAAAGGCTGATACATAAGTAACACTGTATCTAAACTTTCCCTACATATACCAATACAACTTATAGCAACTATACTACCAGAGGAAAAAAAAACATCGTTAGATTTCAAGTCACCATCTGTCCATAATTGCCTTTTTCACATCGTTAGCTTGCCATTATTTTACAGTTTACATAATTTTATTCCACAAAGGTAATCTCAATAGAACATGCCTGTAGACAGAGAACTAAAATAATTATATTCATGTTAAGTATATTCAGAGTACAGAGCGGAAATACACTAAATATTTATTCAAAACAAGGATTTTAAGTATATTCAAAAAAATTATTTTCAAAAACTCATTCTGAAAAATCTCAAACTTGGGATTTTTTATTAATTAGCAACACACTACAATACTTGATCACAAAAGGAACATTAATGCATCTATTTAAACAAAAATACCAAAAACATTTTTTGACGCACCTTAAACAGTGATTTGTACTGTACTGTATCAGCCTTTTTTTAATAGTCCACTGCAGGACGTAGGCCTACCCACGAAGGGTGATTGGACCATATCCACCACGCTGGCCCAGTGCGGGTTGGTGGATTCACATACGCCATCGAATTTCTTCTACGGACATAATTATGCAGGTTGCCTCACGATGTTTTCCTTCACCGAGAAGCCAGTGGTGTGAAATTCCGTACATAAATACCAAAGAACTCATTGGTACGGGACCGGGATTTGAACCCACGACCTCACGATTGTAAGGCGAGTGTCACTACCTCTAGGCCACCACGGCTTAAACAGTGATTTAATAGTAAGCAAAAGATCTAATAGTAATATTCTTTGTTACAGAGACCATCGACAAGTCCGGCGAGGACCCAGTCGTGTCGGCGCTGCGAGCGTACGGCGCGCCAGAAGACGAGGACGGCAAAGACTCCGAATTCCAAAAACTCTTCGGCAACTTCTCACACAAAGAAACCACCACCGACGTGTCCTTAATAGACCACTTCATCAACGTAGAACATAGTTACGACAACGAAACCAAACCGTCTGTAGACGATGTCAAAGAAGTCACAAACGATACTATTGGGAATGCAACAGTCCACAGGCCGGTTCTCGAAGATGTCGTGACAAAATTCCTTAGGCTGATAGAAACGCAGCACTTATTAGGAGAGAACTGTACAGCTGGGACTCATTTAAATTTAGGCGAAGGTGTAGTAGATAGGTACGCTCAAGAGAGGTTTAGGTTAGAAGCTGATGTGACCGTCAATAGGGCGAATATGTTGACTAGACTGTGGAAGTATGCGGGTGCTTCTGTTATGCATAATGAGTACTTGTTACATGCTAGTGTTTTTTCTATGGTGGAGTTTGATGATGATATATTTGCGGCGGGTAACTGCTACGATCAGTACCAATACAAAGACTATCAGTTGTTTTGTCCGTTTGCGTACCGGCTGCCTGAAGGGCCGATTCTGGCGAAGGATTTGGCTGTGGAGTACAAATATTTGAGCAATACTTCGGAGTGGTTTTATATTGCGAGGAAGAGTGCTGAGAAGGTTATACGGAACCATAATCAATTTAGAAGGGGTGAGTTTATACGTTTTTTCTTTAATAACTTGGATTGGCACATAATGCATGTTACCTATTACTGTTACCTATTACTGTTACTCTGGTTATTTTGCCATGATATTTTTCTTTCTTGATTTTTTTTGTTACCCATGGCAATGGACTTTGTAAGTGTCATTAATTCTACAGAAACTACATTTAAAACAGGTTCTACACCAAACCATCCTCAATTTTGCACTAAACATTGGCCGTTTCACGACAGAAGATTTAATCACGTGTCAAATCTTTAACAGATCAGTCACTCTTTAACAGATCAATTTAACGTCAATTATTTGAGTTGATTTAATTTCAGTTTAAAAATATTAATTTACCAATGCTCTTACATTTTTTTAAGTACCTAGAATAATACAGTAAAAAGATTAAAACGAACGATGAATCTGATGCATACTGAATATTAGTCTCTGCATGATCATTTACACTTTATTTTACCAAGTCACACCTAATCTTAATACTACTGCGAGGCAATTCTGTTACGCGATTTCGTTACTGAAGTGACACGTTCTTGAACCTCTCTCGTTTTTCTGACTGTTCTGACAGCTCAAAACTGTCAAAAAACGAGAGAAGTTCAATAACGTATCACTCCAGTAACGAGATCGGTTAACAGAATTGCCCCGCTGGTCTTAAAACAAGGTAATTTACCTAAAACAAAGTTGTTTTCATTCTAATTCAAGCTACAAAGCGTGAAACCAAAAAAATCTGACCGAAACCGCGTCCGCAAACGTTTGTAACCAACTGTATAAACGACGCGAATCGTTATTCAGGCGCACGGGTTTTTGGATACGAAGCGATGTAATGAAACAGTCCAATCCGCGTAAAATAACTATATTTAATGTTCTATTAATTAAAACTATGGAGGTTAACACAATGCACAATAAAATACAGAGAACTAAAAATACCACGAAAACTAATAATTATAACGAAGACAAAACTACCGCGTAGCGCGAGCGTGTCAATGTGACTACAAGGAAGCCACTCCAGGGAGGGGCTTATAAGGGACTCGTGCTCCGTTCTATCAACGGTGCCCTAGGTGGCAGCACTTATCCTTATTCTAAACTATAGCTAATATGTGTGCGTGACCGTGGTGTTTTACCCAAATAATTCCCACAGCTGCCCGAGAATCATAAAACAATAAGGCGCAGCTGCGCTGGCGGCACATTCTATGGGATCAACAAATTCACAAAAACATTAACCATTCGTTTTACTATTATGACATCCTATTGCAATATAACGATACCGCTTTCTTTGTATTTAAGACAATGGGTAAACAGTACAAATAACTTTACGATATACTTTTCCGGAAACTACATACATTAAAAGAAATTATTGTTGGCGGTATGGAATAACCTAGCATCTGGTTATCTCTATAGTTATACTGCTTTTAAAAGGTACCGACTGACTATTGTTTAGCCCTGGGAAAAATATGTAACGATCTTTAACATCTTTCCCCCCTGTAAAAGGGTTCAACCGATTACACTACTAAAATGGAATCTCGCATTAGTTGAAATGTCACGGCTTAGTCTATAGTCTAGGTAGTGTCTAGGCTAAAACATTGCTTACACTAAACAGAAACATGAACAATTACAATTCTGTCTATAAGCTACATGCACTATTACCTACGATACAATAATTATCGTCTAAAAGAAACTACATTCTAGATTACAATATCGACTACACGGAACCATCCGTGGTACACCGCTTTGTAACTAAGTATGTCTATTTAACCATAACACACACACACTTAATTAATAATTCACATAGATCACTACTGTTCATCACACATTGTCCAAAGTCACTCGAGTCATCCACTAGCATGCGTGGCTCGCATGAGGTCCACCGGTGTTGTCGCTGCAGAGTTGGGCGGCGTCCTCGCACCCGACGTCCGTAGGGCAGGGCGACGGACTGTCCCCTCTGGCGGCGCCCGTTGCTGTCGGCGGTGTCCCGAAGTGCACCCAAAGTGCTTTCTCACGTAGTGATCTGGCGTTGCAGGCTTGTCGTTGTCACTGGTGACGTCCGTCGATCGTAGGCACGTCGACCAGTATTTCTCTTTGGCACCTATTTTAGCATCATCCTGTTTGTAAGGCAAGACTGCTATATCGAGCGAGTAACGGCAATCCTCAGGTATTGGATGCCTCTCGCAACCGATCGTTTTCTTATCGGCTTGTAGCTTTTCTCGTTCTCGGCGTTTACGATCGTAGCCGAGCGCAGGATTGAAGACTCGTAGCTTCCCGTGTCCTTGAAGCTTGCCGGTCTCAAACGTAGACCTGGGATCTCGTCGTGCCCTCTCGTAGTTCCGCCGTAGATTCTTGTTAGCTACGATTTCACAATCTCGTAGCGTGCTCGAAGCTGTAGGGGAGCATGGTCCACTTCGTAGCGGTGCCCGTTGCGTCGAATAGCCTGGTTGGCTTCGTAGCGACGCCTTTAGCGTAGTGGAGCTTTGTTGAGGTAGCTCTACGGCTGCGTTGATGACGTCACTTGGCGTCCGCCTCTTCGTACATTCCGCCTGCCCCGTGTCTATAACCACAGGCCTCGGTATGCGGCTAAGCTCCACGGTGCTCTCGCGCCGCAGCTGTGGCAACACTGTTGCACTGCACGTCCGTGCAGAGAGATGTGACTTGTCGCGAACCGGCGGGCCGGGTGCGCGCGTAGCAGTGGCCCGTCGATCTTCTTCCGCCTCCTCTTCCATAGCATTGCTGACGTCACGAGACGCCCTCCGTATCTGCGGATCACGAGAAAGAGTGGAGCCAGTAAACCGTTCGTCTATAACGTTGGGCGAGTACAACTCGTAAGCATTGTTAGCCGGAATTTCCGCCGATGGAAACCGGTGCCAGCTACTATAATTTGACCTCTGCTCATTCAAAACAAGTGAGTTTTCTTTTGGGAATTTTACATCGTTACTGCCTACAGTGGCAATTTCCCTGTCTGAAACTGTGTTACAACTTACCTGTTGGTGACATGCAGCGACGTTGTCTCTCTCACCGCTGTATTTGTTCCTATCCTGCACGAACTTGTCACCATCAATGTAACACGCCTTCCCAGTCACGATGTCTTGTTGAGTTTGTTCGACAGTGAGATCGTGCGTAAAACGCCCACTATCCGAACTAAACTGTACCGTTTCTTTTCTGTCCTTACCTGAGTTAGGTGCAACGCATACAGTTATCTCGTCGTCCTTTGTTTGCTGCTCGCTCTCGCCAATTGTGCCGTGGCACGTGCCTTTTTCAGCTACGTTCAACTTATCGCACAATGGGAGTTCTGCCAAGTCCTTATTGTTATTATCACTTACTTTGTCCAATATAGCGGTATCAACCGTATTGCCGATATCAATGCATTTAGGTAGATGAAGCTCGACGACCGTTGCAAGACTCGCCTGTTTTGTTGCGATCCCGTTGTTCTCTTGCTGGGGTCGTTTGACGGAGAGATCGCTTGTAAGGCGATCGTTGCCCGCAAACCGCAGTACTTCGTCGACTGAAATCCCAATTGGATCCTTACCTTTATTTAGAGCGGCAACTTCTATCGTCTCAATTCTTCGCCCGCCTTTATGCGGCTTCGGTGAGCCGGTGACTCCGCTAAGCTCGGTGTGTGCGTCAGCCCAGAGGGTTCCTCCTGTAGGGACGTCGACCTGTTGCCCCATGGGCATAACGCTACCTGTCCTATCATTGACACGATAGCGCCTTCCAGCATCGCCCTCCTCTGGCTCATGACCAGCACCACTTACCGATCTTTCTCCTTCACCGATCTCCACCAGTGCGAATCTCGATACGCCTTCTTTGCCCTCTAAATAAACAGCTTTGTCATTACCGCGTCCACGCAGCACCTCCGCCTCCATCTGTTTTTCTGGGCAGCTTACCTTTTCACCGCGACGTCCGTCTGGATTTGACCCTCTTATATCGCCTACGCCACCTGTGTCTCTAATTACGCAGACATCACGGGTATCTTGCGTAATATCCCGCACTCGCAAATCAGAGCGGGAAACCACCACGCGGCTTTCTTTATTTATCGCGTTACTCTCGTGACTTGTAGGTTCTTTATCTAAACAAGAGGCATTGGTCAAACAAGTAACTGACTTACCGGATTTCCCGCGACGGTCGTCCTGGCCGGTACAAAGCTCCCTGTTGCACTGCCCACGCGGTAGCGGCGTGGCTCCCCTCCGCTCGTCTCGTTCCGTAGCACGAAGGCGCACGTCGCGTTCCGTCACCGCTGTGGTTGTCTGCGTGGGTGGGTCCAATCTTGCATCCCTCTCTTCACACGATGTTCTTCTGCGCCTGTCATCCAAAATTTGATGTTTTGGCATTATCTCCGGCATCACTGTTAATGCATTTCCCGATGAACGTGATGATAGCATCGGTGCCGTGGTTGCTGACTCCCCGTGTGTTGGCCAAGCGACATGCTCTCGTGGGCCGTTATCTACGCGCCGCTCCGATGGCGACACGTCTCGCGATACACTTAGCTCACGATGCACTGTCACTTCATTGTACACACGCGCAGAGTCCAGCGCATCCGGCACGCTTGATACAACATTTCGGGATGCTGTAGATTCGCGAATTACGCATGTAGCACTATTTTCATGCACGTAGTCTCGCGCAATCGACACACACGACGTAGGCACCTGTTTCAGTGCGTTGACATTATCATATGCCACAGGCTTATCGTAGGGACGTGTGGTAGCCACACAAACACGTCCAGACACTGGTGTCTCGTACAATGACACAAGTGCCGGTGGCCCGCCAACTCTTTGGTCTGCGCACGTGGTCTTTCGTTCGACCACTGCACCAGATGCGAGCCTCTCACGACACGCCGTAGAGATTGTCTCATGGTAATTATTTCTGGTTGCGATTTCTTCTTCAGATTGTGTTGATGCTAAGCGTTGAAGTCGATCTTCAAAATCTTTTAATTTCGTTAGTAGCAACAGTTTTTCTGCAGCAAGCATTTCTATTTCTTTAATAGTCTCGCGTTCTTTATCTGTATTCCCAAATTTTCTACACAACCGCAGTTTGTCATTGCGTAGCATGTTTTCTTTTTTATCACCAATCATGAGTGCAGTCTTTATCTTCTGTGTTTCTGTTTTCATTTCTAATAACTGTATTTGTAATTGCAGTTTTTCATTTTTCTTACGCTGTTTTCTCTCAGGGGCTTCTCGTTCATGTCGCATAGTGTGCACCCGAGTGCATGGACACTGTGTCTGGCTTCCATGCCCGTCTTTCGCTACTCTATCTGAGTGCGAATCCATATTGACAGGAAGCAGACACCTTTCCCGAAGTCACTTCACTACCAAGCACTGAATTTTCACCACTTTAAGTCACTGCGTAGAGTTTATTTTTCACAAAAACTATTTCACACGCGATTTTCAGTTCATTACAGTCCGCTCCGAGATCCGGCTCGAAGATGTATAAACGATCCGGCTCGAAGATGTATAAACGACGCGAATCGTTATTCAGGCGCACGGGTTTTTGGATACGAAGCGATGTAATGAAACAGTCCAATCCGCGTAAAATAACTATATTTAATGTTCTATTAATTAAAACTATGGAGGTTAACACAATGCACAATAAAATACAGAGAACTAAAAATACCACGAAAACTAATAATTATAACGAAGACAAAACTACCGCGTAGCGCGAGCGTGTCAATGTGACTACAAGGAAGCCACTCCAGGGAGGGGCTTATAAGGGACTCGTGCTCCGTTCTATCAACGGTGCCCTAGGTGGCAGCACTTATCCTTATTCTAAACTATAGCTAATATGTGTGCGTGACCGTGGTGTTTTACCCAAATAATTCCCACAGCTGCCCGAGAATCATAAAACAATAAGGCGCAGCTGCGCTGGCGGCACATTCTATGGGATCAACAAATTCACAAAAACATTAACCATTCGTTTTACTATTATGACATCCTATTGCAATATAACGATACCGCTTTCTTTGTATTTAAGACAATGGGTAAACAGTACAAATAACTTTACGATATACTTTTCCGGAAACTACATACATTAAAAGAAATTATTGTTGGCGGTATGGAATAACCTAGCATCTGGTTATCTCTATAGTTATACTGCTTTTAAAAGGTACCGACTGACTATTGTTTAGCCCTGGGAAAAATATGTAACGATCTTTAACACCAACACTAAATCTTTCCGGGCAAAGGGCGAAGTTTTCCGATAAAATCTGATAATAAACCTTAGTGCAGAGCCTTTGTTAGCGTTTGACGCATTGCCGCGCTAATTGTGAACAACTTGTAAGGAGTTGCGAACAATTTCGGCCGGCATTGTTTTGTAGTCGAAGAGCCAGCGTCCTGTATTGCTATTGATGCTGTTTTCATTAACATAGATCTTCAATGCTCGTTTCTGCTCTTAAACCATTTACGCATACGTCTTAGTACGCTATATATCAGTTCAAAAATAGATCCTGAAGGCGTTGTTTTTATCGTTAATGCTATTTTTCTTGGTTTTCGGAGATATATGAACAGCCACCAATTTTTAAAATTACTTTTTACAAGTTTTTCTTAATCTTGTTTTAGCAGAATTTTGTATAAAATCTGATAATAAACCTTAGTGCTGAGCCTTTGTTAGCGTTTGACGTATTGCCGCGCTAATTGTGAGCAACTTGTAAGTAGTTGCGAACAATTTTGGCCCGAATTGTTTTGTAGGCAGAGAGTAGAGTGTCGACGTAGTTGATTCTTGTAGATATTTGATTTATTGTAATGTCTATAGGGACACGTATACCTCAAGAGATAAAAATGACATGTTGTTTTTTGTCACTTTGCTCACCTGCATAGTCATATTGGAAATGCATACCGGACGTTTATATCCAGCTTATGATTATCATATGTTATAATTCGTAGGTTGGAGCCCTGAGCTATGTCAGAAGCCTATTCAGGCGGCTTAAGAACTCTGGCTTCAAGGCTAGCTACCTGGCCTTTACGTACTTACTTTTATCATTCTTTCTTATATGCGTTTCATCCATCAGCCATAAGACGTCTACTACTGGACATAGGCCTCCCTTATGGATCTCCAATAAGACAAGTTGGAAGCGGCTTGCATCCAGCGCGATCCTGCGGTCTTAACGAGGTCATGCGTCCACCTCATGGGTGGATGTCCTACGCTACGCTTACCGGTACGTGGTCTCCACTCGAGAACTTTTCGACCTCATCGGTCATCAGTCCTCCGCGCCTGTGTCCTGCCCACAGCCATTTCAGCTTGCCAATCCATATATGCGTCTACCACGCCATAATAGAACAGCTCTAGCACCATACAGCCCAATTGCCCTGTGAAGGTAGCCCAGTCTAATGGACTATCAAAAGCTGATACAGTACTAAATATAACTCCGGGATCTTGGACTTTAGTGAGTGGCCAAAACGAAGGGCAAAGGCGGAAGTTTCTTGCGCCTTTTGTTCCCAATAGCTTATTACTTGGGACCAACTTTTGTTTGCGTGGTTTTCCAAACCGAAGCATCGAGTTTTATTACTTAACTTCAGATTTATAAACAGAGCGAGTTCTAATACTTTACCTGAGATTTATAAGCTGAGAAGTTGTTTTAGGTACTTTGCAAGCGGCTCGCCGCACAGTTCTGCTTGTTACAGTTGTTTTGTGTTTTAGAATATCCTTGTTTTGAGGGTGAAATGACTATTTAGAGTTAAATATTTAGAAAATACCTAAACTAATATGTATACTACTTTACTAGTAGTCAAGTAGCATCCTAACTAACAACTTTTTTCAATGACGTTTATCAAATCTCAAAAAAATGCTGTTTCATAGAAAAATATCATTCATCCTCGACAAAATTTAGGGAACAGTGTTTTTTTTTAATTATGATTATAAGTAGAAGAACTAAAGTTGACAGTTTTGGTGTACAGAATAAGCCCCTGAAAGGATGCTAATTGATTACCAGTACAGTAACCCTGTAAGCAAAATTAAATTGAAAAGATATAAAACTTAATCTAAGAGCCCTTATGTAGAAAGGAACGTGGCCATTGTGACTATTTTAATTTAGATTATTTAATTATTAGGTAGGTATGTAGTCAATATTTTAAATACAATACATTCAGTATTTTTAATGCTGTAAGTTTGTATAGGTCTTGTAGGTAATCTTCCCCGGCTAGTAATACGCACCATGAAATAATTTTTTCGACGTGCCAGAAAGAGACAGAGTTATGGCAAAGTAGCCTGCCAGCCTTGGCCAAAAGTATTAGGCACCCTGTATTTTCACTCTATCTTCTAAACTAATTTCACTCCTTTTTGGCATTTTTAACAAAATTAGGTGTCAATTTAATCACATCAACAGAAATGAAAGCTTGTTTACTTGTTAGAGTCCAGAACACAAGTGACCAAACATTGACTAATAAGACCGAAAGAAAACCGAATCCTTTGTTTTCGGTCACCAAGTGTTTTATGACCTTAACAAAGAGCCGCTTGATATTCTAAGAAGTTATTTATGACTCCGGAAAGTCATTTAAGATTAGCACTCAGTTATTGGTTAAGTAGAAAACATGCATTTTGATTTTTTAAAGGTGCCTAATTTTGTTGGCCAAGGCTGTATATATCTGTCACTTTTTCACACGTCGAAACAACTTTTTTCGCTGTCGTATGCTAAGCAGGCTGGTGTCAGATTTTATCAAGTCGCCTAAAGTTTTCTGACACGGCTAAACTGTTAAAAACAACCGGAACCTACAATTTAACGTGTTATCCGAGCCACGGTAGCGCTTTGTTGTAAATATCACTCATTATCCGAAAACTGAAATGCAGTGAACTTAGTTAATTTATTAAGTAAGCTAGTTTCAATGTGCGTTTGATTTTGGGGCGCTAGGGTCATTTTATCTCTTTTATTACTATTGAGCCAACCTGTAATTCGAGAGAAAAATATAGTTGTTTCATTCATATATATTTCGACGATACTTATTTGCCTTTATTTATTTGTTCTTATTACATTTTATTTGACTAGCTGACCTGGTGAACTTCATCTCACCATCTGTCTACTGTCAGAATATTTTGTACGGCAAAAATGAAATTAAAGTTTTAATGTTTTTCTCACAATTTTTATACATATAAATGTTCTCACCTTTTAAACCTTTCCTTAAATTCCACAAATATTTCGAGATCAAAATTAGCCAAATCGGTTCAGCCGTTCTCGAGTTTAAGCGAAACTAACAAACACTATTCATTTTTAAACAGATTTTGTATTGAACAGCTGATTTCTTCCTCGAATTCTGATTTGGCCCTATAGTAAAAGTTGCTCTCACTGACAGTCTAAAATTCCCCCGTTGCCTAAGTACCTTATTTGTATAACCCTGTATAGGCATGCGAAAGCATATTTTAAATTAACGCTATCTCTAAATCCATTTAACAGCTGTCAAAGGCTTCAAAATACACTGTAACTTTATTTAACTTAATTTAATCAAGTTTCAAGCAAGTACGGTATTAAGTTAATTTAAAGGGAGTTAATTGCAAAGATCTGTTTGAATTGGGTTTGCCTAGATTTCATATTAATTTTCAAATCAAACTTTGCGAAATCTTCCCAACTGATTTTAAATTGTTTGATATATCGGATAAAAGTTAATTATGCGATGAGTGTTTAATGAAAAATGCAAAGAGTCTGACTAATAAAGGTTAATACTCGAACTTTTTAAATGACAACACACAGTGCTACTACCATCGTGGATTTACCTTTAAATTGGGGTATTTGACCTTGTATTAAAAAGATTTCTTAAACCTACGTCATGTACCTACTAAACAAACACAATTTTAATATAGTCTTCATCGTAATGAAGTACCCAGACAGGTACGCGTTGAAATCATTTGGAACATTTGGAGAGCAATACAAAGCCTCAGTTTGGCATAATGATTATGACAAAATACAGAAAATAATTAACGTAATAAATATAAAATAATTACACGACAAGTTAAAGCTTGAAAAAAAATATTAGTTAGCGATTCCCCCAAAAATTTGGAAGAATCAGAATTGCAGTGTGGTAACAATGGTATATCGTGTGAGTGTGTGAAAGTGTTTCCCTCTCAGTTTAGGGCTGCCACACTCATATTTTTTTTGTAAATTTGCCGCACTTTTTAGTATCAACTTTCGTAAGCCAGACTCTATTAAAGACTAGCTTTCGCCTGGGGCTTCGCCGCGTGATATTTCGGCGTGTTTCCTCTAACCGGTTGAGGTGCTGTGTCAGTTTCAACATGAATTCTCGCTCTTACACTTATACCTACGAGCTTATAAGAGCGTCGTATGAGTTGCGCGTGTACTAAAAAGCGAGCTTATACGCGCCTACACACGCTTACAAAAACGAGCTTATACGCGTGTATGAAACGCTAGTCTGAACCGTCCTTAACCATATGTTTATGTGCAGGTTTCCACACGTACGCATACAACGACACGGCGCACACGCACCGAGAGCCTGACGAGATCCTTTCCGTGACATACGAGGACGGCAAGTGGTCAAAGCCGTACTACGACTGTGGAGGAGGCAACATCTGGATGTTGACGTACACTGTACCCTTCTTCGGGTACAATAATGGGACCTACTTTTTCAAGTAAGTTGCATTTTATTCTAGGTATATTCATTTTCTTCTCTTATTCGTAGAATTCAAAGTGTTTGCACTGTGTGGGTAATCTAGTGTCGTGGGTGATCTACATGGTTTAGGTATGATCGAGCGGTTAGCTACCTCAGAGTAAGTTGGTGCAAAGGCTATCGTTGCTGCCGCGCTGCCCAATTGTCACTCGTACGACAAGACTCTTACTGAAATGAACTTACTGATATAGTTATAAGCCGCCCACCAAGCATCAAGCAGCCACCAAGTTTTTAACTTGTTGGCTGTGATGTAAGCCACAAGCTGCGGAAAACCCATTCTTCACACAGCTGAAGCTAACTCCAGTCAGGATTGGGTTATCAGCAGGTGGTACCCAACATCATAGCTGCTAAGTTGTTTAATTTGGCCCTGAGTTCACGTATCATCACCTCACATAGCTCTACGCAGCGGATGATTAACAAACACGAAGCACCAACGTAAGATGGCGTGTCTGTCAGCCTTCTATCAGATACATTTCGGAGAGTGCGCCCAGGAGTTGCCAAATCTGGTCTGGCCCTTTTATTCTAATGTACGGCTAGACAGACGCGACCAAAGCGCCACCTTTTATGGTGGACAATAGACATTCAGCTCGTTAGAATCAAAGTTTCGAGTCCACATTCTTCAAACAGCTAGAAAGTGGAACGCTTTGCCTGAGTCAGTCTTCCCGCTAAAGCACAACGTGAATGTCTTGAAATCCCGGGTAAATAAGTAGGTAAGCGTGTTACACCACAGAAGAGAGTTACTCCCTAGACCGCTTATCTGCTTCACATCAGGCAGTGTGTAGCCAAACGTAAACCTATACAAAATAAAAATATGCACCAGGCGCAATTAATAAGTACCTAAATTTTATTTGTTATGAAGCGAGTCTTCTTTGCCAATCTTTTTTGTTATGTAGTATTTTATTTTTTATGTAGCCCGTAGCGTTTTCTACTTATAGAAGATTGAGAACCCTTGCAGATGAAAATAAAACAATCCGCCCAAAAATACCAAAAATAGCGAACCGTTTTGGATTATATTGCGTCTTTATTCCCTTGCCATATTGCGTGATGGTGGAAAGGTAGCGCCAAGTGGCCATTTGGGCTATAAAGAGATGGGGTCAACGATAGCTGCGCTGTCTGTCTCAAATGTATTATTATACTGCCAACTTGCATTACTGGTTATGGTTTGAAACGCATTTTATACAGCGGTGATTTAACGTGGTCGGGCCGAGTTAGGAGAAAGCTTCGTCCGTAGATATTTTCTTTTACAGTTATGTGCGACACATTGAGAACAACCTTTTAACAGTGCCTTTTTTGACGTGATAAAGTCTTATAAAAAATGGACGCCAGCTGCACGCACGAAAAAGTGTCACGTTCCGCCTGAGCCAAGCATGCAAGCAAGAACGCGGAACATGCGATAGAGAGGCACGATTGGCGTAAGTGCTCGACTTGTTTCAATTTTTAATTCAACATTTTTTTAATGTTGTTATCACGTAAAACCAAACGTAAAATTCTTACAGTAAATTAGGAGGATACTTACTTAGATTAGAATCAGATTGTTGAGCAGCTTCAATGAAAAAAGTTAAGAGATGTAAACTGATAGGTATTATATTTGTCCATTTCAAACAATATCGATTTCTAACACAAATTGACATCATATTTCTCTATACTCGCGTAATTGAAAGTACATTATTCGTCATTATTTCAACTGTAGGACATCAAGGTATGTAAATACTCGTAGTTATATAAATTTGATTATGGTATACTTATACTTACTTACTTAGTTTAGCGTACCTAATCTTTTCTAGGATATGTATGTCTGTCTGTACGCTGTCTGTATGTACGCGGAGATAAGTACCCGAAAATTGAAACTGTCAAACTGCTGCTCCGTCTACCAGGCGGAACTATTGGCCCTAGCTGAAGCTACCGAGAAAGCTTTGAAGCACCGTAGTTTAAGTTGCAACATTTACTGTGATTCCAGGTCCGCCCTCGAAACAGTGTCAAACAACTCTTCTCTCCATCCCCTTGCATTCAAAACCAGATCCAACTTAAAACTATTAAGCGATCAACAAAAAACGGTGAAATTATTCTGGACCAAAGCACATGCGGGGCTGGAGGGAAACGAAAGGGTGGAATTAGCAAAAACGGCGGCAATGCAGCTTAAATCAAAACCGAACTACGAGAGTTTCCCGGTCTCATTTGTCAAGCGAGAAATCCGAACGGAGTCGCTGGATGGGATCGGCGGTATCGAGAAGGTGAAACTGCGTCAGTAACTAAATTGTTTTTCCCAGAAGCGACTAACGCTTATAAAATAATAACTGCTATACAGCCAGTGGGAGTCTTGACTCAAATCATGACAGGCCATGGTGGGTTCTCCCAATACTTGCATCGATTCAGGTTACGGGAGAGCCCATCATGCATCTGCGAGCCGGCACAAAACGAAACCCCGATACACATTATCATCAGAGTGCCCGGCATATGGTAAAGAAAGATATGATACAGAGCAGGAGTTGGGTATAAACATAAGTAAACATAATCTCCATGATATACTTAATACAGAATAATCAGATAAGGAATAGATTTTTAGAATATAGTATAAAAATATGTAGTAGAGCAATCATTAGAAATAAATAGTTATATAAGCTAGGCTAACCTATTATACTTGTATAATATTCATTAGCTTTAAGTTAAAATAATGTATTTAATTATCAAATCTGCTGTAAATACCCCTGACACTGACTTGTTAGGGATAACTGGTGAAGTAAATAAAAAAAAAAAAATTCTAACTACGCAACGGATTTGATGCAGTTTTTTTTTTAATAGATAGAGTGATTTGACAAAAAAGTTTATAAGTATAATACACCTGTGCAAGCTGGGCCGGGTCGCTAGTTCAATTAAATAAACGTCAGTTGGCGGTACTTATTTTAAAGCTTCAAACTCACGGTGCTAACTTGGTCCTGGTTCTTCTGTTCGCACTCTGTGATTCAAAGTAAGAAAGTTTCAAAACGAAAACTTAAAAGTGGCGCCTTAAGCTTACTGCTATACAACATAGAACTCTTAAGTTAGCTGCTAACTTATGGAAGCTAACTTTGGAAGTTATGCTGATAAATCCGGACATAACAAGAAATGTTTTAATTAATGTATAAAGGTAAGTTTTACCTGTATTTGAATAAAATTTGTTAAAAGGAATATTGAATAGTTATATTTTTCACTTTGTTTCCAGCGAGCTTATCCAAGTTATTTTTAAACAACAAGTGTAAAAGATAACAATATAAACAATCGAAAATTTGCTTGTTGATAAATTATATAAAAAAACCGGACAAGTGCGAGTCAGGCTCGCACATCGAGGATTCCGTACAAACATATTGTTAAAATAATTAAAAACCGGGTTTAGCATGTGCTAATGAAGTTATTTTATATGATATCTTACATGATATGATTTACTCACTTTGAATTTTGAACCCATATTTTATGAATTTTGAGGCCCTATTTTAGGTGATTTAAATAAAAATGTACAGTTTTCAGATTTATTCCTATATGTGTACTCTGAGATACTAATAGATAATGGCTTTTCGCCAAATTTCATAGTTCTATGTCAACGGGAAGTACCCTGTAGGTTTTGATTTTTGTGAGCGTTGAAATATGCGTTTTCTACGACATAAACGGCTCTAACTTTTTTATTCGGTAATTGAGAAGCTTTTCTTTTACACAACTGCAAGAATTCATAGGTTTACGTATATAGTTTAAATTTCAACTCGATATCTTTACGCGTTCCCGAGATAAAGAGTCTTGACATACACACATACGGACAGACGGACAAACGGACAGACGGACAGATGGACAGACGGACAGACGGACAGACGGACAGACGGACAACAAAGTGATCTTATAAGGGTTCCGTTTTTTCCTTTTGAGGTACGGAACCCTAAAAAATACAAAATAATTATTTACAAAAACTAGTACAACAACCTTAGTGATTAGATTGACAATGAATATTATTTATATCTAAGAAAATCATATTAAATTACAATTTATGCTACGAACTAAAAGTTAATTTAATTTATACAAAAGATATTGTCATCAAAGCAAAAATAAGTTTTTACAGTTTGATTGCAGGGGCCTTATTGTGCAAGCGCTCTGACGTTCGGATTCGCTTTTCCTCCCGCTCGCTCTCATGACGTGACTAACTGGCGCAAGCAGTAGAAAAAGCGAAGCCGAACGTCAAAGCACTTACATAATAAGGCCCTGCACTAGTAACAAGTACTGTATTGCAGGGCTCAAACAGTTCTAATAAATTACCAGACAAAGCTTATTGGTGCGGCTTTATTGAAGAAATGGCGTAAAGATGGTGTGTGTGGGGTGTGTGTGTGTGTGGTGTGTAACTTGTTATTTTCATAAATTTATAATAACATGAACAAGCAAAATTAAAACGCTAAGTGATGGACAAAGCACGGGAAGAAATATGGTGTAATGGAAGTAGTTTTTCATCCCCATCAAACTATGAAACAACTAAAAAACAATTTCATGTATCACAGTTTGCCTTGTTGACACAAAATGATAAAATAAAATTAATGACACGAACGAACACATTAATTAATTAAATGTAAATGTTTTGACGCGGCGCTCGGCAGCGATTCAAAACAATGTTGGTGGGGAACCGCACTCTGAATAATAAATTGCTTTTCGCGTTAATTATTTTTGTCGGATACCCAGATAAATAGTTTGACAAACACAGTATTATAAAGTTTATCCGAGTTGATTAGTAATGAATTAGGGCGGGACTTCACCGAAGCGGAGACGTGACGAGCGGAGAGGAGATGTTTTTAAACAACCTATAGAATTGTGTTATTGACACATCTCCACACCGCACACATCTCAGCTAGGTTCGTGGCTGGTTTTTTAATGACATCTGTTGGCCTCCGAGGCCTCTACAAATTACTGGGCATGGGCGAGCGTAGAAAGCAGCTGAGCCCTAAGATTAGGTTATAGGGTGACTAGCGCAAGAGCTAGGCAAGAGCACCTGAGAAAGTATGGACCTCGGATTGGGTCGTCACCCGGCGGCGGAGATCAGACTTGCCCGGGCACTCCAGAAGGGGTGTGCCCTGTGGCCTTAAAGGCTTCGTGGTTGGTTGGAGACACAACGCGCAAATTGCACTCATACGAGCCCGACGGAAGATGGCAACACTGAGTGGCAACATTGTCAAAGTGGTCGGTGTAATCTCTACTCGGAAAGTCAGTCAAATGGCTGCAAACTCCAATGTTCCCCTGAAGATCCTTAAACTCTTAGAAGCGCATAAAAACAGGACACTGAGAGAGTTCTAAAAGATATGAGCCCACATAACCCGACTGCAACCCGAAATGCAGGCATGCATGGCAATGCGCAACTGCAGGCAGAAATCTTGCAAAGATTTGCTCGTAAATAGATAATGAATGAGAATACATGAAATTTTAATAGAGCTAATGAAAATAGACGGCATAGCCATCGTATTTTCCATAATAACTACTTAGCTACTCAAAACCAACAAAATTAACTCAAGCTCGAATGGGTTTCTGGTAAGTAAGCGCTGGAGATTATCACGACCCATATCCAGCCTCCATCACCAGACCCAAAAAAAGATTTCTTTCAATAACAGCCATCAGAATTGACATCCATTGTCTATTTCCCCAGAAAATGGTCCAAATATTGAACGTCGAACCCTTATAACTAACGGAAATTGACAAAGACGGAGTGATGTTTCCGGGAGATAAATGACTTCATTGATAGAATCAGCTGGAGGCCATGCTTATAAAATACAACACGTACTGTATTGGGTATTATCTACGAAATGGAGGCGAAATAGACTTCGCTGGAATAACAAGACGCGAAAATGGGAGGCGAAAATTTAAATAGGGCTTGAATATTTAAGCAACGTACTTGTGAACTGTGTAGATGTTCTTGATTATATAAAAATGTGTAATCATATTGTCGGGTTAATGATACTCAACGTACTGCTTACGAACTTTACTTAAATATTTTAGTTTGTAATCAACTAACCAATCAGTGTATTTTTCAATGTCCGTTTGTTTGTCAGCCTTCACCTTGAAACTTAACCATATTCACATACTACTTCGCAAACTGAGAAACTGACAAAAATATTACGGGTAAAGCTGCAATCGATAAAATGATTCTTGCCATTTTAAGGCGAATATGTACGCCCTTTATAACCAACTCGTTTTATGGCAAGCGACATTATGATCAAAGATGAAGCACGCAGACTTAGAAGATACCTATTACTCTCTCTGACTTTAAGGCTCCTATCACAGATTAATCGCCGATATAGCGCCTGATCTGACGACTGTTTGACGTTATTTATTAATGAATCACTGCATCCCCCGCATTCCCTAAAAGTTCAGTACAACATTTTGTGACAGTCCTCATTACATATTTCTACAGATCTAATAAAACTATAGAGATAACGCTTGAAGCAATTCTCAACCACAAACATATTTGAAAAATCTTGACCAGTTCAGTAAAAACTGTCAAGAATTGAATTTGACACTATCGGGAGAAAAACACAGCAACAACACTGAATATTAATTATATATATTTTGCATGTCTCTTTCTAACTCACGCCAAATTAAATCAATGCATTCCCAGATGCATCAGATTCAGATTTTCAGATTCAGATTTTCTCAATCGACCACATTACCCCTCTGGTTGTAATAGCTCTGTGTATCTTTTCCATAAAACAGGAAATCTGGTAGACTGTTCTATTCCCTAGCCGGCCTGATCTGTCAAAATTTATGGAAGGTTTATGATTCTTTCAGTATTATTCCAATTT
Organism: Hypomecis punctinalis; assembly: GCA_949316475.1. Lineage (NCBI taxonomy): Eukaryota > Metazoa > Arthropoda > Insecta > Lepidoptera > Geometridae > Hypomecis > Hypomecis punctinalis. The sequence goes on from OX438798.1 coordinate 2,402,783, forward strand.
GATACATAACTTGACAAAGAACGAACCTAAAATTAATAAAGAACGTGCCCGTTCTAAATTCAGGCGACAATTTACATTATTCCCGGCCAAAATGAACGCAGCCTTGAGCGGCCGCTGAATAAACAGGACTTCTAACCTATCAAACGGCAGGTACAACGGTAGGCTTTGTATTCTCGCCGCAACTGTATAGCCATCGGCACGGTAATGGTACATATCTAACAGTATTCCGTCTTCATACGGATTAATTGGGACGCGGAGGGTGATAAGAAGTCACTCCTCAGCATTGCCCCCTGGTCGGTGTACCAGAGCGTCCAGCCTCAGTAAGGAGGGCGACCTTGGAGGAGGGCGACCTTGAACTGAATCCTGACTCCTGCTGACTAAGGAGGAGAAGATCCTGGAACGAATGGTTGGAACGCGAATCATACCTTTGAGTTCAGTATACACTCTGTCAATACAAAAAAAAAATACAGAAAGAAAAGTAAAAAAGTATATACAACGTGTAACGGAAAGACTGTATACATACTGAAAGTACCAAATCAGATAACGGTAACAAACTAGATGGGGGCATGTTTAGCCGTGTAAGTTCGTTTGCTGATTTCTAATCTTTTTTTGAAAAACTAGTCATTTTTATGACTAATTCACATTTGAACAGCACTATCACACTAAACAGCTGTGAGGTCACAACCTTGCCCATCAAAATCAGACCACACCTCCTTGTTGTGACATGTTTGTTTACGTGCAAAAGATTTTTCTAATCAGTCATATTTAATATTTTTTTAAAAGTGAATGTTGTTATTTTGGCTCGAAATTTCGAATACAGCATCTATATAAGGTATAGTATCAACCCACTTTTTATGTATACAGCCTTTCCGTTACATGTTGTATAGGTATATATGAAGAAAAAAAACTTGTTAACATCTTTTATTTCACCACAGGTAGTATTGCTCAACCTCTATACCAATAGACGCAGATGCGTCTTTGGTATACAGAGAGTCGGTACGAACAAACTTGTGGGTTTGGAATCAGTAAGCGTGCGATATACCTAATTACCTATCAGGCGGGCAGCCCTAGCGGGAGTTACGTAGTGCGTAGCCACGCGGGGCTGTAGCTATTTATTTCAAGGACAGGGCTGAGTCACGATACTGTTAGACACCATTACCGTGCCAGCGGTGGCGCCAGCAGGAATAACAATGGCGGTGCCACGTAGCTAGATCTCTATCGGGCTACGACTCTGTGAATTAATACTGTGTGAAAATAACAATAAAATTACAACAAAGGAGTCCAGATTACGTAGCTCGCTAGAGTAGCATCTCACACATTTTCAATATTTTAGAATATTAAAAGTCGTTCCTAAAACATTGACATTTATGTATTTTAGGCATATCTAAATATATTATGATTATGTGATATCCTTTTGAAGAATAGATAGATATTCTACATACATCAGTATACAAAAATATACTATATGAATCGTCAAAATAACAATTATGTATCCAACAGAATTATTAGGCACAATATTACAATAAATAAATTAACCAAATAGGTTCTTTCTTTATTTTTATTGCCATTGCTGGCAGCATTCCATTCAGTGTGGCAATGCTGCCAGCATGCTGGGCACGCTGCCAACTGGCAATGGGTTTGAGCACTTGTATTGTCTTTAGACCTTCAAGGGTCTGCGGATGATCCAATTGCTTTCTATGTAGTAGTAGTGTAGGTAGTTTTAGCATATAAAGTAATAATAAATTAATTAATGTAATTACTTAACAGATTTTTTTAAAAAATATCACCATATTTTGGTAGTTTTCAAAGATATTAAATGCGTGGTGAAAATAGGTAGTAATTATGTATTATTTTTACGCCTTATGCCAAACCCTTCAATAGATTTCAACCGGTTCAATCTAAGCGGTTATGAAACGGACTATGTCAATGTAAAAGAAACGTTTGTTTACAGGGGGACAAGTGGCATTGACATCGACCTCCGTCGGGTGGACATAGACCAATGTTCTCTGAAGCATGGCTCTACCCAACTCAACATCTTCGCCGGGACTGACAAGTGCAAGAAGAAGACAACAGAGGTAGGTGATATCACCCTGTCTCACATAGCTATTATATCTATTAGCTGCCCGTCTCGGCTTCGTCCAGGTACGATTGTTATAACTGCAAACCTTCTCGTTGAAACACTCCTAAAAGATTAAAACCGCATTCGAATCTGAGTGTCAAGTGGGAGATTTTCAAATCGAATTACTTTTACGTCGCGTTGACCAAGCGCGCCGGGCACACACGCGAGCACATTGACACACACGCTTGAATTAGCCAATCACAGACGTTGCCGCGCTCGTGTTCAATCGGTTTAGCGCTTGTTACATTACCGTAAAAAATACTCACACTTAGCTATTCAGTTTTCTGTACGTGACACAAGATCTCGCTGTGCCATTTCCATAAAAATCACATCAAACGTTAACGCGATCGAGCTCTATCGAAAATCTCGCACTTAGCCCTCTGTTGTGTAGTTTGGAAGATATAAGCGAAGTCGATAGTGTCTGTCTGTCCGTCAGTATATCCTGACAGGCAGTGTCTATCGACTTCGACAAATATCGACTTTGCTTTATAATGTGTAGTAAATCGTAATGTCAATGGGTAAAAAAATACTTAATTATTGTCTCCTAGTCTAGTACTTGACCACTCCGACCCCGCAATATGTAGCCTTGTACAACTCTTACATGATGTAGAGATGTTTTATAGTCTGCTCAGAAGTTCCGAAATCAGAGCCCTCAGCCCAGGTATTGCATAGTTTAGTTAATCTTTCGCTACATACATTTCGGTTAGTTCTTCCTGATTTCCGCCAGGGGCGCTGTACATAAATGTATAGAGACATACGGAAACCGCTGTAGTTTCAATTTACGTAAAACCTGGACTAACCCCTCAGAATCACATAGTAGTCACTGAAACTTGCGTTATATTTTATATTCAAGATTCGTCAGAGGGGATGTAATTACTAAGCCAAAAACCAGTGATTCAGATCAGCATTCATGAATATCATCAACTGTTTCTTACGTTTAATTGATTCCGAGTTGCAATTCTATATGGTGTTGTGAACAGTGAAATGTTTGCGTAATGACTGTGACAAACATTTTCTTTTTCGTCTTAATACACTGTTTCTAAATAATATGAGACATGCTCGTAAGTACGCTATTGTTACGCTACGCTTGTAGAGTGTACTATTATTGGGCTAGGCATATATGTACGTTGCTAGGTATATGTATACTTTTAATGTCTTTATTGGTAGATTTTAATACCTGAAAATAATTATGTTCGAATGTTACAGCTTTTTAAGTGATTAAGCTGCTAAGTTTCAATTTAAGAAACACAAAAGAATGATTAGTTTTCGGGCTTACCTCAGACAATCAAACAGCTGATCGACACTCCTGAGTGCCATGATTACGTCACGGTGGAAATTATCGTACCGTTGGGACAGACAGTCCTTTCTAATGAATTTGTATTTGCTTGACTGACATCCATCATTACGTATTATTAGCCTTGTATTAAAATGTATTACTCTGCTTCTCATTACGAGATACTATTTCCTTCATTTGCAATGCAAAATCCTAGGTGAAGTTGGAACAGCTCGTTTCCTTTCGCCCCTTCGCTTTGCCATACGTCTCGACATCTATTTTTTTGTCTACCATCATCTTTTACACAACAAAATATCTATCTAAGCACACGTCTACTTTTAGCCACTTTTTCGGGCGGAAATATACCAAAAACATTTCGGTCTCAGCAAAAATATATCTAAACACGAAACAAGGAATCAAAGCCCAGAAAAAACGAGCCAAAGTCTATATTGTCTCAAAGATCCCAATCCCACATTTGTTACAAGTCTTTTTCCGATAACAGAAACAAAATCGCAACAGGACAAATGTTCCGATATTGAATGGGCGCGGAATCACGCATCCGATATAAATCTCGGGAACAGCCGCTTCGTATGGCATCCAATGAGCGGAATGGGCCGGTGACGGCGCGGTGGACATTTTGTGTTCCCTTTGAACCGCCACGGATAGGTGCTCTCGTTATTTATATTGGGCTTTTGAGCATTCGTCTTATTGCTTCTGTCGACCAGCCCCCCGACCGCCTAAGCAATAGCAATCGTAATAGCAATCATTTATGACTTCATTTTAGTCATTTGGCACCGCCTATGTGACGTTAGCCATTAATTGCTTTGCGCGGATTGCGAAAGCAATCGTTGAATGAACAACTTTGATGGCTAACGTCACATAGGCGGTGCCAAATGACTAAAATGAAGTCATAAACGATTGCTATTACGATTGCTATTGCTTAGGCGGTCGGGGGCCGGGTGTTTTAAGATTTGAGAGCCTAGGGGGGTGGGTGTCAAGACGAGACTCAAAGTTTAAGTATTTATATTACTTCGTAATTTTATTCTAATTTTCGGAGACGATTAAGCCTTGCCAGTTTTATTAATCCATCGAATTTCATTTGTTACTTTTTTATCGCGAATAAATCGCGCTTAACCAAGCTTAAGCTTAAGCTTGCCTGAAGGTAAGCGTAATTGTGGTAAAACATGAAGCACGCGGGCTTAGAATATGCATAGTGCTAGTTTGCACTTTAATCACACCAAATTTTAGAGCTACTTATAAAGGCGCCGTCGTAATTATAATAGCAATTTACAGTATCCCTGTTTCTTTTTCACTATTTGCATATGAAAGAGAGAACACTTTTTTACGTTGTTGCGTCAGAAAGCATAAGTATCCTCTTATAAAGCTTTTAATATGCTCTAAAATTTCCATGACGCAAATGCAATACAAATCGTGAATGTATAATTACATCGTTCAGAAGGGTAAGTCTAGGTTTACACGTAAATTGAAACTACAGCTGTTTCCGTATGGCTCTATACATTTTTGTATAGCGCCCCTGGCGGAAACAAGGAAGAACTAACCAAAATGTGTGGAGCCACACGCGAACGCGTAAGTTTAAGTAAACTGCGCAAAACCTGGACTAAGGGCTCAGGGGTAATTCTTTATACTGTTCGAAGCTCCTGAAGCTGCCTTTTTTCCGCTCAAGACAGTTAAAATATACAAAAATCTACTTATCAAAGATTAGTAGAGCGGAGGGCTATCGGAGTGAAAAACTTATTGAATAAAGTGATTACCGTCACCCTAATCGATTAGCATAAACAAGAGACAAACTTCTTTCTGCCTTTTTTGTGGGAACCTCAGATCGCTTCAATAAAACTTTCGTGATTTCAAATGCCGTCGTAAAAGTAATAAGAGAACGTAATCGTCATACTGTAGATTAATTTTCGGTTTTATTGTCCTGTCCTAGACACTTTTGGGCCACGTTAAGATAAGGGACCTTTTACTTTGATGGGGGAAAGTTAGAAATTCAGTTTTGCTTTGATTTCAACTGGGAATGGGGGCTTCCTGTCTGGATAAGAGTGTCCTACTACTTTTGGAAGTTCATAACTGGCAGATATACTGGCGAGATAACTGGACGGGAAGTATAAGTGACGTGAGATTAGGAGTTGAGTGAATTCGGTGCCGGAAGCAGTAGTAGCCTTATGGCAGTAACTCCTGCCTTACAATCGTGCGGTCGTGCGTTCAAATCCTGGGCCCGCACCAATGCTTTAGAATTTATGTACTGAATTTCACACCACTGGCTTTTTGGTGAAGGAAAACATTGTGAGGCAACCTGCATAAGTGCTTACGTCCATAGAAGAAATTTGATGGCATATGTGAATCCACCAACCCGTACTGGGCCAGTGTGGTGGATATGACGCAATCACCTTTAATGGGTAGGCTTACGTCCTGCAGTGGACTAGTAAAAAGGCTTATACAGTACCATATGCAGTACAGATACAGAATTCGGTGAAGTTAAAGGTTCTAAAGAGCTGTCCACTGTGTTACACTGTCATGTGCAAAAAGTTTAATTCGGTTGTAAGATCACAGGTATAACTCATATTAAATATTGTTAAAACTTTAGCATTCATCCTTAATATATTAATAATTTCTGGCGACGAGCCTCTGTTCGGCGTGGTGTTACGAATAACACCGACAGATACTCGTCACCGACAGATAAAATGGCAATTGATTTTTCGCGTGTGAAATACAAAGCTTGAGAAATGTGTTTAAATGCAAGTCGTTTACATTTTTGTTTCATTTACGAGTTCTGAGCCCAAGCCTTCACGGTGGAGACTTCCAAAACACATCTACACCTAAAATTCGCCAACTTAGAGTTCTCGAAAACATGTTATTAAAAAAGTCTATGTGTTTGTAGTTACTTTTTTAATCTTAGTATTTATTTGACTATCAACAAATTTTTGTTTACCTAGTTTGAAATTGGAGTAAAATTAATTGGATTGACCAGACATCGGGCCCCTATCTGACCTGATTAGCCAAGCCACAGCCCTTCAGATTCAATTCTTTATCACGTGCGTAAGTAAGTATAACTGGGAGGTGACATTAAGCTTAGTCTGAATATTAATTTATTTATTCAATAATATTATATTTTTATTCGTTTACATAATCAAGTATACTGTATAATTATACAATTTATTTAGAGTTACTTAGTATACCTTTTATATATCTATAATAATCAACTATGTAAGTTCTCGAACTCGTATTCATAATATCTCTATACCTATTATTATTTATCTATATCATTTACATACACGTACACACTCACATTCACTCACTCACTATCACATACACCCACAACTTATCATAACTAACTTACCATAAGATACCATTAATATTGTACCATAATATTGTTAGTATAAGTGGAAGAGCCTGCAGCCCACGACACAGGTCACCCTAGTGTGGGTTGCAGTGGACATTTGTATATTGTACAATCTTTAGAATAAGTACTAATTTTGCTTGTTGTATACCTACTGTATGTATCTGTTAAAAGATGTACATAGTCCCTAAGTTTGGAAATAAACATTTATTATTATATTATTATTATAAAAATGCGGTTTTTGCATTTTTCAATTAATCCGTGCTTTCAAACCTTTCACTCACTACGTAAACTCCTTTTCTTTTGTAACGCCTAAAACAATATGACAAGACAAGTGTTATTACAAGGGTATATATTATTGATAAGGGTACGTAACGTGTAAGATTAAAAACGCAGGGGGCAATATTTAACCGTTTTCTATATATATATCACAGTCATACTTTCGTATTAATTCCTCTATTTGGAAAGTCACTTAAAAATATTGTACCTGGTAATTGTTGATCGTCTGTACATATCCGTAAATTTTCTGTAAAAAAAATTATCCGCATTACAGAATTCAAGTCAGTAGAAAAATTAGAACCAAATTGAACAATAATATAGAGAAATAAGCTTTTCAAGGTCATAGTGAATAGGTATCTTCTAGGTCTGCGTGCTTCATCTTCGACCACAACGTCGCTTACCATCAGGCGAGTTGGTGGTCAAGTGCGGACTTATTCGCGATACAAAATAAATAAATAAGAAGGTACACTCTATTTCAATCTACTGTTCAATCTGTATATGGTGAGGACGATGGGATGTTGGGGCAGTGAGGCCAAAAGTTTCATTTTAGAAATAGGGCGCAGGCTAAGGGAGAAAAACCAATGATTCCCGTTCTGGCTCGTATTTGGTGCAAAGGATGGCCATCGCCATACAGCAGGGCAATGCGGCCAGCATTTTGGGCTTCTTTGCACCAGGTGTGATCGCATAAGTTTAGTTTTTAATTTTAAGTTTGACTTATTGTATACCAAATACGAATAATTTACTAAATAAATTTACTTTACTTATCTATCTATTTATATCTATATGAATCTATTCAATCAAATGTAATATTGCATTTTTATTATTATATACTACGGGACTAATCGCACACTAAAATTACGAAACAAATAAATACCTCCTCATCCCGACGTTTCGGCCAAGTTGCATCGATCACGCCACGGATCGTGACCACTGTCGATGCAACTCGGCCAAAACGTCGGGATGAGGAGGTATTTATTTACCTATCTCGTAATTTTAGTGCGCGATTAGTCCCGTAGTATATAATAATAATGTGTTCAAATCGCGAAAGTTTAAAAACAACATATATTGCATTTTGTATCAGCAGTTTTGAGCGTATTGTGCTCACGGATAATCTAAAATTTTGCACTAGGCACACAATACCCGTTGTCTTATTATTTCTGTACAAAAATAAACCTTGTAAGTAACAAATTAAACTTTTCCAAATTCTTTCTGACGTCTATCATCCCGGCAATCAACCTACTAATCAACGCGCCAATTAAGCAAAGTAACTTTCAAAACTTGAACAAACAAAGTTGGGGAAAACAAAAAATACGCAATTCCGTAGCAGAAGGCAGTAAGGCAGTAAATTAACTGCTAACTCCCTTTGTTATTTTAGCTGGGAGGGTAGTCAAATAAAGGGATTTAGATTGGGATGGGATTGAAATGGTCGGTAATACAGGTCAGCAGGGACATATTTTCCATAATATATTGGATTTAAAAATTTATTCAAGACACTTACACTATCAAAAAGTTATCAGATCTGATGTAGAGCTAAGCTTCTAACTACAGAACTTAACTCTACAAACTCTTACCTAACCAACTCTACACCTTAGTCAATATAATATATTAATATATTATGTGGCTTAGGCGTTTCGTTACTACAAGAACTATTTGTATAACAGAAGAGTAAATAAAAGTCCGGCAGCAAGACGCTTCCACGAAATCGTAAAATTCGCGGATCGAACTTGAACAAGGTTATCACAGGATCAAGACAAATAGCACTGTAAGACAAAACCCCATATAATTATAACCAGCAGTGGTATAAAGAACGCTGCAAATTATGGTGATGATGAGATAAAAAAATAATTAATAATTAGCAGGTCACTGAATAGTCGTTCATCGCTGACCGATGTTGCTGACAGATTAGTTTTGCAGCAAACCATTGAACCTCTTTGGGTCTCACTATACGCGTCGGATGTCTTCAAGGGATTTCCAACCTTTTGGGCGTAAGCCGCAATATACTTAACTATCGGAGGAAATTCGCTTATCTTGGTTGAGTGTGTCGCTGTTTAACCGATTTCATAGAATGGAGTTTTTCCGTCAATGGTGTTTTTTGTGTCCATATTTTTGTCTATTTTAATTTAATCAAGTTAAAATTAACGGCGAATACCTGTCGGTTCCATCGGAAGATCAGCGTCGGCTGTCACGGTCGGCATTATGCGAGGCATGAGATGGGATCGGCTTGTGGCAAAAATTTGGCATATAATTACTGTTTATATTTATTCATGTACTGTATTTTTAATGCTTGTCTTGTATTATGTGTTGTTTTCATTGCAAATAAAGTAATGTCTATGTTTAATACAATAATTAAATCATTGTATTCAGAGATTTTGTTTAATCTGTACTTTCCTTCTTTTTCTGTCTTCAAGCTTTGTAAATTGATTTGTATATTATGTTTTGTAAATATTTGTTATTAATTTAACACATTATTTTTATTTTTTATTTAATTTCAATAGCTTTAACACTGATTAATATGTTACCAGTGTTTTTTAATTTGTCTAACTAAAACCGAAAGTTATTTCAGACACTGACCAAAGCTAGGGATAGACGAGGCTTAACGATGGCTTGCAGCGATGGTACGTTAAAAAGTTTCTCCTATTTGTCCGTAAGAGTTCCAAATGAGTTTAAAATGGCGGCGCATGCTGCAGTCGTTTGTGGTACGTGCCGGGAGCTTTTTGTTTCTACGTTGCATTTTGTGGGCGGCATTCTAATCATGGAAGACGGAAGAGATTGCAGATTAGTAGAGAAAATGTTACGACACTGAAGACGTTATTTACAAACTTTTCTTTAACTTGCAATGGATGTACCTATGTAAGTTCGGGTGGAATCTTACAAGTTAAAGGACATGTCCACAACATGTATGGAGGCTGGTATAATAATAATCAAAAATTATAAATAATACAACACTCGTTACATTTCGAGAAAGTTTATATTTTTCTGAGTCTATTACAACAGTTAAAACCAAAAACGAGTCGTCCATTTTTTTTAATTAATTTTGAATCTATTAGGATAAATAAATATATTTGGCTCAATAGGTAGTTTATCTCTAGCAACACTGATTAAGTAACCTTCAAATTGTTGAATAGAAGCATTTTTACCAATTAGACACAGTTTTTAAGTGTTTGTTTGTCACATTGTACCTACTAATTGGTCACACTGGTAGGTTATAATTTTTAATTTTAGCAAATTAAGCGAAGAATGTGTAGAATGTGAAGCACTTTATCATTGCTAAACTAGAAAAAGTAATAAGCTGTATTGTTATTTTTCATACAATTTATTTTTCGCATTTAAAAAAAATTGGAGGGGTGAAAAAATCTAAATTAAATAATTTTAGGAAGCCCGTAAAACAAGCTTTCAAATTATGTATATATCATCTTGGTTCGATTTTTCTCTGAATAATATACCACTTGTGGACGTCACCTTTGAACAACTTCCCGGTTAACAATTGAGCTGAAATTTTGCACGAATAATTATGTATATCGCGTGACAATTCAATATATGGTACCATAGAGCTGATCTAATGATGTAGTCAGAAGGTGGCCACAGGAACTCCTGTACTAAACAAAATAAACCCGTCGCGTTTGGGCCCGTTTTACTTGTCTTGGTTAGCACTCTGCTGCTACATGATATCCAAGATTTCAAAATCTTGTATTTTGAATAAGTTATATTTTTATAAAAAAAAATACTAATAATATTACTGTAAGATTTGAAAAATGTCTCGTCAACATCACTTCAAGGCCTCCCCTAATGATCTCCAATACACATCATTCTAGATCTGCCCTCGTGAACTTATTCTTTTTGCAACTCTTTGCAAATCTTTGTGCCATATAATACCTAATTTTAAATGCTAATTTCAAATAATTGCACAAACCATTGGTCCCTGAAAATTTCAAAAGACTGATACCGACAACTGTTGATATCGACACCCTCTGGACTGTTTTTCTCCTTACTATTGTTCATTTTCTTAACAATACTTCTACCTCTATCGATGAACAAAATAATTTATAATTATAGGAATTAGAATAGAACAAAAAAAAACCTGACCATTTGTCTGAGCTTTCTTCAGATAGTTTCTAAGTCTGCATGTCTCCCAGGCCTTGAACCTTTGATGGTTATTCCGATAATATCAGTCTGTAGTTAGTAATCTAGTTTACCTCAGTCTGGCACAGAATATCTATTAGTTTTCTGTTCTGTGCATAGATGACTACCTGTAGAGATACTCCACTTGCTTTGAAATATACATTGACAATCCAAATAGAAATAAGTAGAGCTAATAGCCATCTCGACTATGAGTACATCAGCTTAGAAAATAAGAAGAAAACTCAGTAAGGTCGGTTCATAAAAAATCAACGCCACACAAGTCGGTACATGGGAAGTTATGCGCAGAACGCTGCGCAAAAGGTAAAATATAGGTATGCCCGGGAGCCAGAGAGACTCGCGCCGGGGCACACCCGCCCGATAACCTCATGCCTCCCGCGCGCTCCCTACGCCCGTGCTCACTACTTCGGCACTTGTGTAGGCATTGTGCACACATGCGCAATAATTAGCTTATCACGGCGAAGTGTTATCTGCGGCTAACTTCTCATCCGCCAACTTGTGTGGCGATACCTTTAGCTACAATACCATCAACAGACAAAATTTCTGATTCGTACCGCCAGGGAATGGAACAGTCTGCCGGCTTTTCTGTTTCCTAAGAGATATAATCTAAAGCTTTTTAAAGTGTGCATAGGTATTTTCTAAGTCTGCGTGCCTCATCATTGACCACAACGTCGCCTACTATTAGAGATGTGACTAATATATTCATAATAGGTACACGTAATAGGTATACGGGTGGAAATTCATATTAGGTAATTATGAACGATATCATGTTAGGTTATTTAATAATAGTCAAATAACAGCGATATTTTTTGACCCTAAATAAAGAATATAGGCAAGAACACCTGTCTTAAATACCAATAGTATTTATAGTTTCCGTTGTAACTCGGCGATTTTGCTTGCATCTATTCAGATGTTGGTTTTCCTCTAAAGGTTGCATTTTTCAATACAAAAATGACAATAATTGGTACACAGTGGTTCTATTGAATAACATACGGAACTGTATGTTATTCAATAGATTTTTTTGTCGTTCGCGATTTCTATAGGGGGAATACAATATTTGCGAGTATGAACCAAATCGGTCAAGAGCGAGTCGAGATATAGGCTTATAAATATTCAGTTAAAGTGACGTGTCACGAGGTCTACTGTTCGGAAAACTACTAGTATCAAATACATATTATGGGATGCGATTATTCATAGGAGAATCTTATATTATTCTGTTATTTATTTCAATCCAGTAACGGTTGAATATTGCAATATAAACTGTCACTATTATCCAGTAATAGGTATGATACCCTATTATTGCTAGAGCAATATATTCGATAATAGGAATATGAATATTTCAACCTATTATAATGACAATACTACACTACTACTACATAGAAAGCAATTGGATCATCCACAAACCCTTGAAGGTCTAAAGATAATCCAAGTGCTCAAGCCCACTGCCAGTTGGCAGCGTGCCCAGCATGCTGGCAGCATTGCCACGCTGAATGGCAATGCTTATACGTTGAGCCAAATAAACACCAGCATTTTGGTCACGCGTCGCGTCCACCAGACGCTCAGAAAGACTTTTGAAAACGAGATGAGCTCCCGGCCCCCACGGACCCAAAGTCTCAACTCCAAATGGCTCAAATATGTAACCACTGCCGAGGTTAGCATATTTGCGCCGCTTGTGCTGCTCAGCCAAATTGGCCGCCGCTCCAGCCCTACTCTGAGTCTCAGGAAGATGTGACGGTGCCAAAGTATCGACGCAAGTTGCGTCCCATACTAAGGGCCGTCCACACTTCCATGGGACCAGCGTCATGCCGTCAGGCCTTTTGCCATCACCACGCGCCAACCCACTCGGTTCGAGTACGGCTGCGATATTGGCGGTGACAAAAGCCCTGCGTATGACATCGTTAAGGCTGGCGTGGCGTCCAATCCGACCAGCGCTTCTTGAGCAAGAGAGACCGTGGTGACCGAGCTGGTCAACTGCAGTACCACACTGACAGCGATGGGCTTCACAACACCTTGCACCCAAGCGTAAGCTGACAGCTAGACGAAATGCAGTTGGGTCTAAAAGGTTACCAGTATTGAAAGAGGGCAATGCTTGCAACCAAAGACCGGACTCCTATACAGAGACTGCAAGGATACGAGCGCGATCCGCGACGCTAGGACACGTGTCTAGAAGAGATTTCCGTGCTAGTTCGCAGATCGGCCGATCCCACAGTCTCTGCGACGATAAAGTCTTTGGAAGCTCGGTATTTGGGCAAGCGACCCTCCAAGCATTCGTTGCCTCATTCAAATGAGCTACATCTACGCCAGAATGGCCTAAAGAAGGAGCGAGGATTTTTTCAATCAAGTTCTGAGTACTATGAATGGAGGACAAGAAAGCTGGTAAAGCAACACTTGAAATTTGGCGGACCCCTAACCCTCCAAGCCTAACAGGCAAGGAGGCTTGTAGCCACGCCCTTTCACTCATGTCAATATTCAAAACCGATACTAGGGACTGCTTTACAACATCGTCTAAGCTCAAAAGGAGCTCATTGTGTTTCCACAATGGACTACATCGTAAAGCGTACATAAATTTTGGAACAAACAGACAACATCTTATAATGGTAAAAGCCATGTGGGCGTTAATTTTGAGTAGCCTATCAGAGGCACTCAAAAAATTTTGAATTTTTTCTTGAACGAAAGGCGGAAAAGACTCATCTAATATCGGCGAACCTAGAAGGCGAAGAGAACACTTGTCTACCGATTTGATGTTAGGTGTCAAATCATTAAATTTGTAAAGTATCAAATCTTTATCCGGACATGAGTCGCAAACGAAAAGTTCGCATTTCGAAAAATTTAGCTCCAAACCAATTTGTCGAAACTCGTCAATAAGAATTTCCAAATCACGTAGGACTGTGCTCGCATCGCCACCCAAAGTCCCGTCATCCAGATACCAAACGTTGAGTTTAGATTGGAGACGTTGAACAATTGGATGAATGGCCAGGCTGAAAATGGCTGGTCCGAGAGGGTCACCTTGTTGACAGCCAACGGAAGATAGCAAAACATCATTTTTGTAAATTAATTTAGTGGGTTTGCCGTAGCATTGCCAAAGAAAATTGAAAAGATCGAGAATTTTGTCTTTGACCTGTGCCAACAAGGCGTCTCGATTAACCGAATTGAAAGCATTTTTGACATCCACCTTAAGCAACACCTCTCCACAATTTTGACCGAGAAAAGTACGAAGCGAATGAACAGCAGCCTCACATCCACCCCGCGAACCAAAGCCAAGCTGTATTGGTTGAAAAAGGCTACTCAAAAGAGCAACCTTTTTTCCACAACCGGCTTTGGCTGCGAGACGACGATATGTGGTGCCAACAGCAATAGGTCTGATGCCACCATCTTTTTTGACAAGTGCGCATAGGTTACCTATTATAACATCACGGCAAATTGGTGGTCAAGCGCAGCCATAATAAAACAGATACCTTCAACAGATATCTTTAAGTCAAGAGTGAATAGGTATCTTCTAGGTCTACATACTCCATCTTCGGCTACAATCCAGTATGTCAGATCCCGTATAATCAATCTCAAGTGGCGTTGGACAGGATACTATATAGATGTGGTGATAGCTTGTGGAGTAGATCTCTGACTCAACTCTGTCAACGGTGGCGTGATGACATTCAAAAGTTTTGCGGCAACACCTGGATGAGACTAGCGCCGGACAGGTATAATAGGGTAGTTGACTGGTTTTTAATTTATTAAAAGTATTAGGATTGGTGGTGTGGTGGTCTAGAGGTAGTGACATCCGTCTTACAATCGTGAGGTCGTGGGTTCAAATCCCCAATGAGTTCTTTGGAATTTATGTACGGAATTTCACACCACTGGCTTTTCGGTGAAGGAAAACATAAGTCCGTAGAAGAAATTCGATGGCGTATGTGAATCCACCAACCCGCACTGGGCCAGCGTGGTGGATATGGCCCAATCACCCTTCGTGGGTAGGCCTACGTCCTGCAGTGCACTATTAAAAAGGCTGGTACAGTACAGTACAGTATTAGGATTGGTGAATTCTGGAATTAATTGTGATTCGTACTCTGAAAAAAATATTAAAATTGGCTAGTCAAGTTCGGAGACATAAGATTCTAAAAATTCTGATAAAGAGGGGATGATGGGCCATCAAAAAAATTTATAAATCCTATTGGCGTAAGAGGGAGGAGGCTTATGCCCCGCAGTGGGCCAAAATAAGCTGATGATGAAGATGATAATAATTATTTGAATATACATACCCCCATTTCTATAAGTACCTTCTGTGTACTAAATATCGGGAATTTGTCAATAAAACAAAAAATACAAATTATTCATCTAAATTTATTTTATCGCCTTCAAAGTAGGCCCCATCGCTTGCAATACAACATCACCAACGCTTCACCCAGTCTTCCATACATTTTTCATAGGCTATTTGCGGTATGGCCTTTAGCTCATTCAGCGAATTTTCTTTTATGGCTTCTATTGACTCAAAACGTTTTCCTCGAAGTGGTAATTTTAACTTGGGAAATAAAAAAAAGTCAGACGGAGCCATATCAGGTGAATACGGTGCTTGGTCGAGAACTTTTGTTGAATTTTTCGCTAAAAACTCTTTCACTATAATGGCTGTGTGTGCATTATCATGGTGCAGCATCCATGAGTTGTGTTGCCACAAATCTGGATGTTTTCGGCGGATACTCTCACGCAAACGCTTCATGACGCCTAAATAATATTTTTTATTCACTGTTTCTCCCTCTGGAAGGAATTCGGAGTGAACCACACCACGGTAGTCAAAAAAAACTGTCAGCATCACCTTGATTTTGGAGCGACTTTGCCGCGGTTTTTTGGGTTTCGGCTCGTTTTCGAGACGCCATTCTGAAGACTGTTGGCTTGTTTGCATGTCGTACTCATAAACCCATGTCTCATCGCCAGTTATTATACGTTTCATAAAGGTCGGATCCGTAGAAGCTCGGGAAACCATGTCTTCAGCGACATGCTTTCGCTGCGCTTTTTGAACAAAATTGAGCTCTTTTGGAACTAGTCGAGCGGCGACGCGTTTCGTGCCTAAAATGTCAATGAGAATGTTGTGGACGGACTTAAAAGATATGTTCACTTCACTAGCCAACTCTCTCAAACTCATACGTCGATTTTCGAGCACTAGCTTCTTGATTCTGTCGATGTTTTCTTTAGTCGTAGCGGTTGAAGGTCTACCAGAACGAGGCAAGTCTACTACTACTTCTCGGCCTTCTTTAAAAGCCTAATACCGTTCATAAGCCCTTGTTTTCGATATACACGATTCGCCGTAGGTATTTCGCAACATTTTTAGTGATGCACCACATGAAATATCATTCGAAACACAAAATTTAAGGCACACTCTTTGTTCAACAATATTTTCCATTGTAAAAATCGCCGAGAACTCAAAACTATGACTAACAAAAAGTGTAGTTTAAAACAAATTAAATGACAGATCCCGCTCAAACTTTGCGCGCTAAATCAGTACAGTGCTACCAACATGCAGTAAAAAAATTAGAACGACCTCTTTTACACGGGTCTTTTTATTGACATATTCCCGATACTTTTTACACAGAGTAGTATTTGCTCTGTAATTCTATGCCTAGCTAAATAAAGACGCTTTGGAAATGGTGACCTTGTTAGAAGCTCGGTATAGATCTAGATTAGAGCTCTTGACGAAGCTGACTTGAATATTTTATGCTTTCAATAATCTTGGAAAGTCGACCTTAGTCGAGTTTTTATTAGATGACCTTTCTTCAAGAATATCAATCACGACGTATCTTTTATTTAATAATAGAATTATTCATCTTCATTAGGATAAGATATGAAAATGTAACGTGGGTTTAAAAATACGAGTACTATGCTATTTTTAAGTTGTTATATCATGATGTTTGTTTGCTAATACAGTTGCGTGAATTTGTTTCAATATTTTTTCTGTCTTTTAAATAGGGAAGGATGCTGGATAAAAAATGTCGTATTTTAAAAAGAGAAACTTTTAAAGAGTTGTTTACAACCTCCCTTCTTCTTCTTCTTAGTTTTGGCGTCGCATTATTGTGCATTTGCCAGTGTCAAGTATTAAGTTTTAATAATTTTTGATAATATTTTATCAAAATAGTCACTGTCGTAGTCTCGTCATAGTCCAGTAAAGTCGCAGTCAAGTCCAATCATAGTCCAAGTCATACCTCAGTAAAGCAGTGGAGACTTTACTAGAGGCGTCTATGGAGTTTTGGTAACAACACGGAAGAACGTGATACGTCACATTGTATCACTTGCCTACACTCATGCACGTAAATCAGCTCATAATCAACGAAATACCACCATTTTACACTAATTATCACTGATAAAAACACAAGTTTAACAAAATAATACAATGAGGCGACATGATTTTCCGCGTTCCCGCCAAAACTCCAACCTCCCTTCCCTCACAGCTGAATATTGTTAATTCTACCATAGACTAACTTCCTCAGCTTAGTTTATGGTTCTACAGAAGTATTTTAAAAAAAAAAATCTTATCAGGAAACTGTTACTTCTATAAATTGCTTGTCTTGAGAAAAAAGATTTAGTTTTGTACTCGTATAGACTTCACTTACAGATTTCCCACAAGACTGGTTGCAAGGATTTTGCACACAGCGTGTACCTACTTAAGACCTTAATTATTTCGTCTGTCCGCCCTGACATTATTGTGTAAAACAATAGTCGATGGCAGCACTGTGTCTCACGGCTGAACACTTCTTTCCAATATGAGGAGACTTAGGTCATAGCTCATCCTAAGTTACTAGCTTTTGCTCGCGGCTTCACCCACGTTTTTTTCGTTTGTGTATCCCATAGGATTTTCTTAAAGATAGGTACTCTGTTTCCGCGTGAAAGAGTAACAATTCAACAAATATACTTTCGGGTTTATAATTTTAGTAAGGATTTCATGTGTATCCTTCCCTCAGACTAAATAAAATAATCAAGACAGAATTTTGTGAACAAACAAGTGAGGCCGACAAAAACTACGCCTCGCCTTGTACAGACAATTTACACACACATCAACGTACAAGGAAACTACGCCTTGGCTTGACAGTCGAACTATGGCGGCGCAACAGCGACGCACTCACACATGTATAAAAATCCGGCTTCACTTGACTGTTCATCTGTTCAACGCCGTTCCCTCTTGATTTTTTTTATTTGCTCTGAGATCCTTCCTTACTGAGTTTGTTAGTTAATTGGTTTATTCTTATTTTACGCAGCAGTTGAGAAACGGAATGACTTGGTTTTTGGCATGGACATAGATTGAAAGTCAGAAACTAACATACCTAGGCTACTTTTTATCTCGAAAAAATAAAAATTAAAGGTTCCTATGGGATAGCGCAAAAATCAAAATTATTGCAAGCTAGATTGTCTATATTTTCCAGGTCTAAAAGCTGGTTTCTTTTCCAGTGCGTGCCGATCCCTGGGTTGGGGTTCCGTCGAGGGTCGTATCGATGCGTCTGTCGTCGAGGGTTTTACTTCCCTAACACCACGGCAGAGAACAGATATTACAATGGCAGCGATATCGAGGAGGAGTATGAGAAGCATTTGTTGGTAAGATTGGCTTTCAATAGTTACTAGTACCGCCTTGGCTACAGCTTTTAGGACTATAGAATAGTAATATAATAATATACCTGTGTACGACAACTGTGCAAAAAAATGATGATAACGATAATGCGAATTTACGCTTTTACTCTTCCTCTTTAGATTTAAACTTTTTTACACCGGAAAATCACATTACCTACTTTAATAAGTACTATCAACACAAATTTTACAAATACTTATAAGAAAATGGTGTAATTACAAACCTTGCCTAAAGATACTACTTATCTGTATACTTATCGTTACAAAATCTTTTACTTTAGTATCAATCCTGAAAGAGCATAAATATAATCTCTTTAGCTATAAACACACTTAAATACCATCGGACGCGGCTGACGGACGCGACTGACAGCCGCGACTGATAGGTATCTAGATAATGAATGTCCACAGACCCGTGCAAACTATCGGACTTCAGTCCGCGGACGTCACCTTGAGCGTTCGGACGTCCGAGAGAGATCTGGCACGCCGGATGTTTTAAGACTGTGCACATTGCTAAGTCGCGACCGTCAGTTGCGTCCGTCAGCCGCGTCCGATAGTATGTTTCCAGCTTTACGCATCTATTGTACTTGTAAAAAACATCATCAGTGACCGTCTACCAAATTTTACCACCATATCTCTTCGCAGTTCCAACCAAGCCTGTATTCAGCGATAGAAGCCTTCGAGTGCCTTCCTTGCGCGGAGGGCTGCGAGGCCTGCGTGGACGGTTCGCCTTGCGTGGCGGCCCTCAACTGGGTGCTACGGACCAGCATCTTCGCGCTTGCCTGTCTTATTATCTCTGTCCTGCCGTTCATCGTCTACTTTACTATGAAGTACGGGCACGTGAGGGTAAGTGAAGTCGTTCAACTTGGAGTAAAGTGTAAATTATAGACAATTCCGCGCTTGACCACCAAAGTTGAAGTTAAGCGACATTTTGGTCGAGGATGAAGACATAAAATATACTTATTCACTATGAACTTCAAAAGCTTCAAATTATAATATTTCTCATAAGTCAGCAGACTGTCCCATTCCGGTCTTGCTGTACAAATCAAAAATGTTGAATCAAACCGCTTCGTACGTATCAAAGGTAAATCAACAGAGTAGAGGTGGTAGCCTTGCTGCAAAGTTGCTCTCAAAGTCTCAATGAAGTGTTACAGGACAGCATCTTTGGACTGCCCTGCCTCATCATCTTATTCGTCTTCGTTGTATCGATAATCTAAAAGTCTTTTCCCAATGCCGCTGCCATTCCGCGAGGGGATGCATGGTACATGTCCTGGAGAGCACAGATTGGGCACTGAGGACATGAGAGCAGGTCCTGAATGTTTTGCAGCGGGGCTCCATACACTGAGCACTTTCTGAGTATCCCAAGGTTATCGCTATAGAGGCCCACATGAGCCCGGAGTCGATTTAATGACTTCCCCGTAGGCCACGGAAAGTCACTGCCAGCCCGGAGTTGTTCAACGGACACTATCTTTATACTGCGGTTCAATGTGAACGGCCATTACCAATTACCCACAGTCACCTGACCTGGTCATCCGATGTCTGACTTTTACAAAGCAATGATCGCTTAGGAAACCTTATAAATCCCTAATAAAATATCATCTCCCCAGGTGGTACGCGCCGCCAGCCCAGCACTACTCCGCGTGATAGTGCTGGGAGCACTGCTGATCTACTGCACTACCCTGGTGATGTATGGACGGCCGACAGTCTTCACGTGCACGGCGCGTGTCTGGCTCCGGGAGGTCGGCTTCTGCCTTACGTACGGCGCGCTTATGCTCAAGACTTGGAGGTATTAAGTTGATCATAATCATCAGAAGTCAGATTAAATAGGCCTCTCAAACCAAACGCCTCAAGGTAGGTACAATCTTCTGCTTTTATTATTCCCTTGTTACCAGCTTGAAAATTAGCCGCTCCTACCAAAACGCGGTATCTAGCCTAGACCTCATCTGCTCCAACAGTTTGAATATTTTAATCGTTAATCTTGATTGTGAACTGTAACCTTGACACAAATATAAATTTCTGTTGGTTTAGTTAGGATTTTTAAACGACTTTTGGGGTGTAGGTAGCTTTTCGACCGACAAACCACCGGAGGAGGTAGGCATACAATTCGACGCGTATTTTTTTTATGTATAACCACAAAATTTTTCATAGTAGTTCGATTTCAATAATTATTTTTTTATTAGAAAGAGTATACATCGAAATTGGTCCCATTTAAATTGTATCGAAATCGACTAAGTCAACAATAATGTGAAATATGCTACATCGATCCCTGAGAAATATTCGCGAATTCTGTACACAGGTAAAGTTGGTCATGCTAAAAATAATTATTTTTGCAAAAAATAATTATTTTAAAATCTTTTTTACACCGATTCAATGATATACATGTTTGCAAAATAAGGTTAGATTTTGTATGAGATGTCATTATTATCACAAGAATACTTAGTCTACTCAACCACCAGTCATCGAATTAATGAACGAAGTTGAACTGTGTTATAATTAACCGCAGTCATCTCCACTCCGTGACCACGTTTGTTGTAAAGTGGCGAGCGACAGTAGGTATACCTACACCAATACCTACCGATCTCGAGGGAACCGAGCCGGTATCTGAATTAATTACGGCATTAATCTAACCGGAAAGCTTATTGGAGTATGGAAAGGAGTTCCTAGCACTGTTGGGAACCGGCACACATTCTAAAATTAGTATCGAGATCGCTCCCTGGTTCTATGATTTCTTGGGATTTAAAATTTCAATAGCTATTCACTGATCTTCTGCCTGTTTATCTATCAGATGAATAAAATATCCTCAGACTGTTAGTAAAACATACAATTCTGGTTTTATGAACAAACAATTTCGCTTACAATTTCGACAATTGTATCATTATTCAGTGCAATCAATAAATATTTAACTAATCGACCTGAACTTGTGGTATCCTGACTTAAATGCAAAATTGCATAATTTTAATAACTATACTGAGCGCTATACACATTGAAAGATGGGAAGTTAGCCGCAGATGACACTTCGCCGTGATTCGCTAATTATTGCGCATGTGTGCACAATGCTTATACAAATGGCGAAGTAGTGAGCTCGGGCGTAGCGAGCGCGCGGGAGGCACGAGGTTAGCGGGCGGGTGTGCGCCGGCGTCTCGTCTCTCTGGCACCCGCTAACGTCTATATTTTGGCGTTTGCGCAGCTCTCTGCAGCTAACTTCCCATCTTTCAATTTGTGTGGCGCTCAGTATACGTGTAATCATATATTATTTCTATTCCACATGTGAATACATGTCCGCAGAGCTTGTTATTCCTTGAATATTGTTTGCTATAGGTACGTACTCTAGACGTTATGCCAATCAAAGTGTAATTTTCAACCTTCATCATAATCATAGTTTTCAAAATAATCAATAAGAGGTATTTTTATTAAGTAGCCTGCTCTGTACGTACATACGTTTGTATATCTGAAAACGCGAAAGCTAGTTAAGTAAGACGACTTTGTAATTAGTGTACAGGCCGAATCAAACTTGTTGGCGGCTGCGATCTTGGCTTCAAGCTGCGGGTAACCCGATCCTGACTAAAGCTTACTGAACAGCTGCGCGAGGATTGGGTTATCCACAACTTGTCAAAAATAAATGTATTTTTTTTTATTTATTTAAATTAATAGCCCACAGACTCCAGGTTCTGTGCCTTTTGTTAAGTAAGTTACAATTGAAAGAATGCAATTGTACAATAGAGAGGGGACTGTACAAAATAAATGTTAAAGATAACCATAGTATAGATATCGAAGAGCGGGGTCTTCTGACACAGGTATTTTTATACCTAATAGAATGCCCCAATCTACAGTAATTTGAGGAATTATTGGTTACAGAAATAAAATCTATTTTTTTTAGCTAACATCACACGCGCCAATAAGTTTGAATGGACCTAAAATTGGTTTTAAGCCGTTCTAATGAATAAATAATCATTTTTTGCAAAAAATAGCATGACCGACATCACCCGTGTATAGAATTCGCGAATATTTCGCACAGATCGATGTTGATGATGGCACAGAAACGTGGTCTCTCACTATGGGCCTTATTAGTAAGCTGCAAGTAGCCCAACGAGCCATGGAGAGGGCTATGCTCGGAGTTTCTCTGCGAGATCGAATCAGGAATGAGGAGATCCGTAGAAGAACCAATGTTACCGACATAGCCCAGCGGATTGGCAAGTTGAAGTGGCAATGGGCAGGGAACATAGCGCGGAGAACTGATGACCGATGGGGTCGAAAAGTTCTCGAGTGGAGACCACGTACCGGCAAGCGCAGCGTAGAACGTCCACCCACAAGGTGGACGAATGACCTTATTAAGACCACAGGATCGCGCTGGATGCAAACCGCTATCAACCGGTCTTATTGGAAATCATTAGGGGAGGCCTATGTCCAGCAGTGGACGTCCTATGGCTGAAATGATGATGAATGATGATGTAGCATTTTTCACATTATTGTTGATTTATCAAAAATAGCTCAGCCGATTTCGATAAAATTTAAATGGGACCAATTTCGAAGTACATTCTTTCCAATAAAAAAGAATTATAAAAATACTACTACTATGAAAAAAGTTATGCGTGGTAATACATAAAAAACAATTAAAAAAATATATACGCGTCGAATTGAGTACCTCATCCAGTTGGTTCGTCGATAAAAATACAAAAACACTTTATTATTCTATTGCAGAATATCAGTGATATTCCAAGTTCGTTCAGCGAAGGCGGTGAAGATCTCGGACATGTATTTGCTGCGTCGAATAGGCATCATCGTGGGTGTAGCCTGCGTGCTGCTTGCGATACGTACGCTAGTGGCGCCACCAGCCGTGATCGTCGGTCGGACCAAGGATGACCTCAAGGCTTATCTGTGCAATACGGACTGGTGGGACCATTCCTTTACTACCTGTAAGTATATGTAGGTACATTTTGAGAAACACTGCCGGGTCGCAATTCAACGGCGCGGCGTTTGTGCATGGTTCATTCCTCTTCGAAAGCCTGGACTGCAGTTTTAAGAATCCACCAACACGCAAGCTGGGGTAGCATTACGAAAATTGAAAAACACTGCCGGGTTGCAATTTAACGGCGCGTCGTTTGTGTATGGCTCATTTCTCTTTGAAAGCCTGGACTGTAGCAAATCCACCAACCTGCAAGCTGGTTGTAGCATAAAGAAAATTGAAACACATTGCGGGGTTGCAATTCGACACCGTTTGCAAATTCGCAAGCTGGACTTGCGGAGTATTCAGGTATAAACCTTAGGTATACATACTCTACAAGACCGCTAGCTTACGGTAGGCACTACTGAGAGAGGCAAACATCATTACTCATTGGGAACCTAAGAGCCAATGTGTTCGGCTCCGAAAAAGGCAGTTCATCAACTTGATACTTAACAGTGATTTATAGAAAGAAACAAAGTCGATTTTATCAAGTAGACTGGACACAGGATAAATTGAATTGGAATTTTAAATTAGATAAAAAATTATCCCGTGCTGCTCGCTTTGAATAGTTTGAAGTCAGAAACAACCATGAGCCGTGGCGCTCTAGTGGTAGTGACACCCGCCTTACAATCGTGAGATCGTGGGTTTAAATCCCGGTCCCAATGAGTCCTTTGTAATTTATGTTACGGATTATCACTCTACTGGCTTTTTGGTGAAGGAAAACATCGTGAGGAAACCTGCATGAAATTCGATGGCGTATGTGAATCCACCTACCCGCATTGGGCCAGCGTGGTAGTTATGGCCCGATCGCCATTCGTGGGTAGGCCTACGTCCTGCATCATCATCTTCCACAGCTTTCTTTATCCCGCTGCTGGGTATAGGTCTATTTCTTAAAGTGCCATCTCTGTCCTTTGCCAATCGTGCCCAGGTTTGACCCGCGATATTATTCACCTTGCTGCCGAAAAACCCACGCTCCGCTGTGGACTATTAAAATGCTGGTACAAATCACAACTAAATTGCTTGAAATATGTATTTTCTCCCAGTGGAGGTGATATTCCTCGTGTGGGGCATCCGGCTCTGCATCATGGTGCGGAAGGCGCCCTCCGAGTTCAACGAGAGCCGCTTCATCTCCATGGCCATCTACAACGAGTTCCTGCTCTCTGTCTTCCTTAATATATCTATGTAAGTAGCCCCACGATTACTCCGCCAAGTTCAAAATACGAAGATCCGTAGGAAGACCAAGATGGCAGATATCGAAACCCGTAGAACTAGTAGTTCTCTGAACTCTCGACACAACTCTTTGACTGAATTTTTATAAGCCTATATCTTAATTCTCTCCCGACCGATTTGCGTAATACTCCCAATTGCTATATTTTCGAATTTATGCTATATTTTTTTTATTTATTTGATAAATTACAATTATAGATATCTCGTTAATATATTGTCTTAAAACCTAGATCAGGTTTGTCTAGACAATCTAGTTCTCTTATATTGTTAGTATTAAATATTCTGTGCTACAAGATACATTTTCATGCTTAAACAAAAATATAATTATATACATATCAATGATTATAAACATCATAAAATACATTTTAGAGTAATGAAGATCTATATTTGTTTCAGACATACTAGATATTCCTGCCAAATATTATCGCGCTAAATAAATAGAGCGACAGAAAAATTCGGACTCATTTTTGAGGGAAAAACCCCCTAAATAAAAATCGCCGACGCCAAAAAATCCATTAAAGAAACTTTTAAGATCAAGTTTTCGATCAAATACCAGATCAGTCTACTTTTCATAGCCATAGAAACGATGTCAACTAAAAATATGGATTGAATAGTAGATTGTATCATATGGGAGCAAAATAATATATTTACGGCGAGAGCGCTTTTTTGAATCCAGAGCGAAGTGAGGGATTCTAAAGTAGAATCCTGAACGTAGCGAGGGATTCAAAGTTCGTCACCCGAGCCAAAAATATATTTTGCCCCGAGTGGCACACTCAACTTTTCATCACCTCTATGAGAAAACAAAAGGCGCCTCATATTTTACTATAATATTATTATTTAATAAAACGTAGAGTAACAACTAAATTGAAATTAAATGGTATCTAAGAATAAAACAAATGAAAACTTATATTTACATTCTTTTCATTCATTTTCTTGACCCAAATACTTCCAAATTCGAAAAATGCGCGGCAAAGATCATTCCGTCGCACTTATTTGTTCCAAATTCAAAAAGTGCGCGGCAAAGATAATTCCGTCGCACTTATAAAGTTCCTTATAGAAAACGCCTCCTTTGGGCGCACTTAAAGGCGAACCAAGTAGCCCTTTTCGAATAGATGTGATGAAAAAAAATTTGCACGTGCTCCATATATCTTTTCTTTGTTTCTTGGAATCTAATTTTCCACTTGCAGCAGTAATTTCCTTCCCGTACCCGTAACAAACGGCATCATTACATTAAACTACCACCTAGTGTAAGATAATGGTTCGCAATTTATCCTTCGCATAACTACGAGAATAACGTATACGTACGCTATAGTTCACGATCTAACATTTAGGATTACCTACTCGTAGTTGCTTAGACTTCTAACCAAGGACGTGATTTGCATGTTAGCTGTTATAGTCGGTTCCATTAGCGCTCAGAACGCACACGCTAGAGTATTTCCGAGTCGGAATTGGCCCATGCTGTACGACTCTGATCAAAATATGTTCGCAACCCCTGATCCTCTACCAAGAAACGTGGCAACTGCGTTATCGACACGAAAGCGATACATGTTGAATAGAAAACGATACTTTTGTTTTCATTTCGCCAAGATGAGTGCTAACATAATACTGTCGAAGGTTCTGAACGCTAATGAATCAGACTATAGCAACCTTTTCTGTGCTTTATTCCAGCAAACAAGGTTAAAAGGTTTTCAGGAAAGGAGTTGGTAAACTTTTTATATGGGAAGCGGTCCTTGAAAACCGGCAGCGATGCGAGCTATATTAATGTTTAGTGCCATATTTAAGAATATTATTTCACGCAAAAACATATTTTTGTGTATCGCCGTTTTATTATAATATCTCTTTTTTATTTCACTAAGTAGAAAATATTTAGACTGAACTGGTAATACTAAGAGGAGGTCTACGTAGTCTACGTATCAGACAGGAATCTTCAAACAACCAATAGCGGGCTGGTATTTTAGAGTTTGACATTTATTTATTTTTTAAAACATGGCGACCAGCCCTCTATTGGTTGTTCAATATTGACAATGTCATTTCCTTTTGCTGTTTCTTAATGTCACTGTCAGGTTTTTTTTTTCAATTTAGGCTTAATGCAGTTATTTGGTGTAGCACATAGTTCATTTTTCTAATGTTTTTAGAACCCATTTGAAAATTAAATGGCGATGAAAAAAATTATAAAAAATATGTGTTTGAAAAGATAATTATGTAAGCTTTCTATTGGTATAACTTTTGTTTCTGCAAGATTTCAAAACCCGCATCTTTTCCATATCCTTTATTTAAATGTTTGAGTTTATGCAAAAAGAGAACCGTCATGGCGTTACTGTGAACTAGCAATAAGATTTTGATCAGCAGCCAAGGTACCGACTACTTGGTAGACGCGAGTCTAGTGATGAAAACCGAATTGGTGTCTACCAAGTATCAAACAACAAACACTTTTAGTTGTATCAGCAATTATAGAGCAGTGTTATCAACGTAACAAAATTAGTAAAATGGCACACAGGCGACCTCGCCTACGACGCTTCTCTTTTTGCTCAAACTTTATCAATGTGCGTTTACTTAGTGTTGATCTAAACAACTTATGTATAATACGGAGTATTGCGGCGTTTCGCGCCGCAAGCGGTTCGGACCGCGGGGCGTATCGCCTAAGACTCTTTTTGAAGGACCCCATTCGCCCCGCTCCAAACAATGCGGGGCGAATGGGGACCTTCAAAAAGAGTTACTTTCAGACTAGAATTTCAAAATATAATATGTGGTGCCCTACATAGTCCAAACTGAACATTGTAACTAACATCTTGTATTGTATAGGAGCATAAACAAACTATACCTTGTAAAATATAGCTTGATATGCGAGACATTGACATTGACATACGCGTAATGACCCACTCAAGTACCATATTTTTTATAGTCAAAATATTCGGTTCACGATGTTGTATGTTGTAACTTCATACTCGTGCATCTCGACCGTCTAGTACTGAGATTTTGCTAAAATTATTGTCCCAGATCGTTTATGTCTAAGCCAATCGCTCTCCAACTTTGTCTTTGAGACGTCTTGCAGATCTAATACCACTTAGTAAAGACTAATTCACACTTTGACCATTCCCAAGTAGTCTACTCCCATCTCGTCAACACTGATATTCCACACATATCGGCTTAGGACGTCCATTACAGGAAATATATTATGTCTTGTGTTTAAGCGCTCACCTAAAATGGTAATAGTTGGCTTCCAACAAATTCGAAATACCTGCCACAATGGATAAATACTCGACAAAGTGTGTTTCTTGAAGTATTTAAGAATTAAAGCTATTTTTTTCCTTGCATGTTATAAAACTTTTTAAACATCGTTAAAGTTAAATTTTACTGCTTATTTACCTACTTAACTAATTGAAAATTATTATTATCTTTTGTAAGTGGGAGGTTTTTTAGGCTCTTAAAATCTTAACTTAACCTAACAACCTGAAAACGTAGTATTTTCTGTGAATAGAATGTTTCTAAGCTTTGTAAAAAGAAAACTTAACAACTTACTGAAATGTAGTCTTTTTATTGGTTGAAAATTTCCCAAGCAGTAGTATTAGTAGTATTGTTATAGTGAAACAATATTTGGTTAGCATTAATCCATTTTGGTTAGCATTATATTTTCTTTGGTACTTATTATTAGGTTCGGGAAATGTATTTTGGTCAGCATTTAAATTGTTCCCATATAACATATTATGTAACTCTCTTATTGGTTCCAGAGGGACGGGTTTTAAGTGCCTTGCTTCCAGCGGGATCCTAGGGCTTTAATTGATAATTTTCCGTAGTAAAAAATGAAATAGAGCTCACCCGGTTTTATCTTTAGGTTTAGAGCTACTGATGAATGCTTTTTACCGAATTCCAAAAAGGAGGAGGTACTTACTAGTATTTGTCTGTTTGTATTTTTAACCGATTTCCAAAATTATTTATAAAATCGAAACTTTGTACTCCCGAGGTAATTACATTTGAATATTATCAAAATGAGCTGAGCCGGTTTTGATAAATTGACAATAATTTTGATGGTTGTGTTATCGATTCATGCTAACTATTCGAATTTCGTAAAAGGCCGAAGGCGGTGGTACCATTTTAAAAAAAAAATAATTATCAGGAGATAAAATAACTTTAAAAGAACAGACAATGAGATAACATCGGTGAGACCTGATCATTTTTTTTTGGAAATTTAAGAGCAGATTCAATATGAATCTGATAATCCATAATAAAAAACAACAATAAGTATAATTACCACTTTTCTTAAAATATTTACAGCTTTACAAAAAGCACATTATTTTTTAGCTATAATAAAAAAGTTTGTTTTATTTTCTTGTGCTTTTGTATAAAATCAATCCATGTTTATTTTATGCATACGAGTACGAGACCAGAAATAAATATTTCATTAAATCAAATATGTAATTGAAGTACGAGAATAACAAAGATACTCACAAAAAATAATACAATACGTTTATGTGATGATAATTGATTCTTTCTAGAATAATTTGTCCTAGAAACTCGATAAACAATCTGCCCACGAACCGTATCAAGCAACAACCAATAAATAAGATCCATAAATAATTGATGTCCACGAATTCTTGCAAAGGGACCGGAGTTAATACATTCTATTATCTTAATTGGACTATATCCCCGGGGAGCGTGTACAGGGAATCTAATGCTAGAATTTACATACATTTAGGTGTTCTGCGATAAATCAGCTATGTTAATTCCATTGATTGGTTCAATTAGCTTTAGCTACTTGGTTTATGTATTGGTAGTCGAATGATTGATTTAATTTAAGCTAGGGACTCACGGAGCGGTTTTTAGCCGGGCCCGCCGTGGTTGCGAGGCCGCAGCTTCTGTAGAATGCAAATATATATGTAAAAAATAAAGCAGATCTCGGCATGGCACGTTTTACGTTGTTTGTGGCTCCCGCTGTAACTTACGCCGCGGTCAACTGCAGCCTCGGCGGTTTGCAACCGCGCGCTCTGCGTTTGTTTGGCGGTCTGATCTTCAACTGAGCGTTTATCTTATAACCGCCTGTCTTGCTATCTCGCCCACCACGTTTGCGGGCGATAATCTCAACCGCAACAGCTGCAACACAAACCGCAAAAATAATCGGTCGCGTGAGTATAGAAAAAAATCGCAGTTCCGCTACCGCGGCGTGCACGGGAAATCCGTTCCGTGAGTACTTAGCTTTAATGCCTATGAGTGGCTCGATCTATAATCCTTATTGTGTTATATCTATACGTCATTATTCGTTGGTAATACTAATAATCGTTTCTAACATTATAATAATTGGTTCCAAACACGGAACAGAAAAACTGGTGGAAATGCGTCACATATAAAAAATAACGTCGGTGCCAACGTCGTCAAAATCACACAACTAAAGCTAATATCTATAACTACACACAAATATAAATTATCATAAATGAAAATGAAAAATATTGATGAAAATTAAAATGCAACACCCATACATTAACTTTAAATAAGGTATAGTTTATTTTTCTCGCGATTAAGCTGCTGTACCGCTAATAAAAGTTGTTCAAATTTTGCAAAAAGGTTGAACAAATTAAATCTAGGGACGAAAATTACTCAGTACCTCTAGGTTTTGCCTACGTATTTATTAATGCCGTGTAATGTCGATTAGGTCCGAATTTGCAAATCAAAGGTCAAGGGTTAGCCTTTGAAAACGTAATTAGATATGTGGGTAGGCTGATCACTGGCGGAGCCAAATAGAACGTCGGTGGGGAAATCTGCTTTGCGAAGCCCTTTTCATGTTTTAGTAAGAGAGAGTATTTAGTTAACCTTGGCTAACCGGTTTTTCTAGCTTCTTTCTACGGTACGAAATTTTTGGTTGCGCCAATTTTCTATTTCGTACACTACGATATGTCAAATAGACTGGGACACGCTACCGCGAGTGATTTTTGATGATGTCACCATTCCTAACAGTGACACGGTTAAAAACCTCGGCATTGTCTTCGATCGTTGTTTGTCCTGGGGTGCGCAAATTGCCGAGACTAGCCGCAAAATGTTTGCGTCTAGCGGTTCCTTGCGTAGATTGCGTAACTTTTTACCGACTGTCACTAAAATTGCGCTTGCACAATCCCTTTTACTTCCAATCCTTGATTATGCCGACGTATGTTACCTAGATCTCACGCAAGTGCTGCTGGATAAACTTGAGCGCCTCCAGAATGTTTGTATCAGCAGATAAGCTCAAGTGGTTGCCTGGAAGAAATCGCCATGGGTGATAAGGCCGCCACTTTATAATCATATTTTTTGTCGTATATGTGTAAATAGTGTTTATTTTTCATATTGTGGTTGTAAATAAAGAGTTTTGTCTGTCTGTCTGTCTACGATGAAAAATCACAAGATTGTGAATTATCAAAACAAAACCATATTTCTTTTCAAATCTCTTGTTGTTTTTAAACTTTCTCGATTTGAACACATTATTATTACATTTAGAGTACGGGACTAATTGCGCACTAAAATTACGAGATAAATAGATACCTCATCATACCGACGTTTCGGCCGAGTTCGCAGTCTACCCGTGACCACGGTCAATGCAACTCGGCCGAAACGTCGGGATGATGAGGTATTTATTTATCTCGTAATTTTAGTGCGCGATTAGTCCCGTAGTAAGTATACATATTTTCTTAAATCTCTTACTCTGACAGTAGGCCCAATGTTAAAGGCGCCATCGTAAATTAGGTAATGTTCTCTCTATCAAATGTCTATACCTAATGAAAAAGAAACAGGGCTACTTTAAATTGGTACTATAATTACGATTACGCCTTTAAAATGAGGCCTATTGTTTAGCTCAAAAGCCAAAATATTCCTATAATTTTTCGATGCATTCTGTAAAATCGAAATAAATTTTATTTAATACATGACACGTGCTATGATTGATAAATGTTTAATTGAGTTTTTAGAAATTAATTACTAATGTATGTATCCAAACTTGCAACTGTGCAGGTAGAAAACTTATCCAAAACATATTTACCTAATTTTATGATAAAAAAAATATGTCAGAATTAGAAAATTTACATGTGATTGTAAACTTTTCAATTTGCGGTTTTTGATTAGATCATCAGCGCACCTTATCGGCGGACGTCCTACGCTACCTTAAGGGCGGACGTCCTACGCTGCTCTTACCGTTACTTTCTCTCCATTCGACAACTACACAGCTCTATCGGCTTTCCCTTCTACCAATTGCCAGTAACTAAATTTCAACTTGCTAACCCGCTAACTTTTACAGCAATACATTTTTTTGCAGGTTATTCTTACAATCTCCGGCGAACCCTGACTTGCTGTACATAATATTCTTCTGCCACACTCAACTGACCGTCACCCTGTTGCTGTGTTTTATATTTGGAAGTAAGGTAAAGTTCATTTTTGTACATTTCACGTAGAGATGGTATAACATCCATCGCTTCACTAGATACTGAATCGAGTTCACAGACTGCCGTAAACCTGCCAATGCATAATGCGCCATAAATGCCAATAAGCCAGTGTTTTCTGGGCCTAATGGCGACATTTGGACCCAAGCCCACGCGGACATTAGGGTCACAGTATAAAGAGAACTGCACAGACTATCAACTTCCGACTATATTGCAATAAGAGTTTTAATTTGGGTGTATTAAGTGAGATTATAAATTCAGCAAGATTTAAAATATGTTGGTACTGAAAGCATTTAACTAATCAATGATGAAACTCAACTGGAACTTTGAAACATATCCGTTTTATAACGTTTTGAGGCTTTTATCGTAGCTTGAAAGTTCCTATTGGTTTCAGTTGATTAGTCGAGTAGGCACCTGGACTAAAACATTCCATGCAAATCAACCATCAAGCAGGTCCATAGGCCCTCTCATTCATGTATTGACTTAGTTATATCCAAATGGACACAGAATACTTTTGTTTAGCATTACTTTTAACAGCCACGTTTAAGATGGCTTTGCTTTATTTAGAGTAGATGCACTGTATGTGGCTACTTTGAATTTTAATGATTGTGTAGATAACTGTAATGTTAAAATAATATTTTTAAAGAAATTTTCAAACTTTGACATTTACACAAACAATATTCGTGCTACATTGTTTATAACCTATTTTTATGCAATAATTTTGAATTAAATTGTCTAAACTGGGGCTTTGGGTAAAACCAGTGCATCTATACATCACTTTATTATATGCTTGTCTATTCAGTTTTTTTTTCATCCAGGCGTACATGGTGTACCGAGGGCACGGCAAAGACGACCGCGATAAGACCGGCAAGTTCCGATCTCGGCCGGCAGAGTCCACCTACACCATGACGACCAATAGGAGTGCGAGGTTCTGTGACAATATGACCGAGAGAGAACTTGAGGTAAGGATACCCTTGGTACTAATGTTTTTGATGGCACTAAGAAGTACTTGTAATACGATCCAAGAACATGAGGAGAGTCGTCGCGCAGCATCTAGTTTATAGGTAAACGGGTGCAAGGCGAGTTTCTATGCAGCTCGTAACTAAATTCACGGACGTCATTAAATTTGAACCTGTAAGATAGAAAAAATGGAACTTACTAACTGGAATTAAAAGAATGTGATGATTGTGGTTTCCAATAATAATTGGTCTTATTGCTAAGGGAATCCAAAATAACATATTTCTCTTGCCAAGATTTATTGCTATTAATTATCAAGTAATTGCAATTAATGACAAACTTGTTAGGTTCCGAAATTAATCTCATCAGTTATTTTTACAATTCCTTTTATTTATCTAGGAGGAGTTCAGAAAAATCTGCAACCAGCTCGAAAAGCTGCGCGAGCGCTGCGGCACCGGTGCCGTCATCTCCCGTCGAATCTGCGCCATGCAGGATGCAGCCGCAGTCCTAGAACGAAAACCCGCCGTCCCAGACTCCGCCCCCCTCAAACTTAATACCGTCTTCAGCGCTGTCGCCGACCGCCTCATGTGCACCGTCACTCCAGCTGAAGAATCCAGCAGCAGCGGCCGCGACCTCCCCTTTGAAGCTCCACCAGCCTACAAACACAAACCCTTCAGCCCAACAAAAAGCGTCGACGCAGAACAAAGCCACACCGACGTCACCACTGACTCCCCAAAAAAGAAAGAAGAAAAAGACGACAAACAAAATGGCGTCTTTAAAATCTCCGGAGAAGCGAACTGTAGTGATATAAGACCCCCAGAAACGATAAAGAACGGGTTGAAAAGTGATAAGAGTGAAGTTAAATCCAGTGGTAGCAGCACAGAGACGGTGCGAGGCGTTCGCTCGGGGCACGCGCGGACTCACGCTATAGTGATCAATCTAGATGATAAAAGTCGGTTTACTGAAGAAGTTACTGTGTAGATATAAATAAGCGATGGAGATGGTGAAAGAAATTGTTGGTAATTTAGGAACGGCTTGATGTACGAATTTTCGATGTCGATGTCTACGAATCTCGTATCTGAATGGGATTCGGTGTGATTTTCAATCTCTAACTTTTACTTCAGTAATTTTAACAACTACGTTACGTTATTAGCCAAATTGTATTCTTTGTTGTAAAGCAAACCTCAATTCAATTCCTGTTTTTTTGGTAGATAATTCTTAAAAAAGATTTTGTACTTATTTCATGGTATAATACAAGTAATTCTGAAACATCGAAATTAAATAACGTATTTAAAAAATTAACAGAGTAAGGCACTCCAAATGTGAGAGAGACAGGCATACGGCTAGCGTATTTGTCTAAACCGAGACCACACATTGGCTATGTTGGCTAAAAACTGTCGTCTTGGTTCCAACACTCCATTATGTGGATTTATGTTGGACTGATATTGGTCGCAAACCCAACGATAATATTTGGCTCTGACAGGCTATTCAATTCGTAGCCAAACTTGGACGCAAGTCACCGTCCAATGTGTGGCCCGGCCTAAGTTGTGCTTCTTTCCGAGTTAGGTACACTGTAAGTTCCCGCGCTGTAAGACTGTACTTATAAAGTTTTAATAGTCGTGTAAATGCTAGTCCTTACTGTGATTCTTAGTATAATGTTGATAGTTTCGAAAATGCATATCAGTAACTCGTGTGGTTGAATGTACGAATGACCTTCCTTGTTGATTCTTAATATTATACTGCCATAGTTCAGAAATTCTTATTTTCCAAGAACGTATCCAGGAATATTTAAAAAGAGGGTAGTTGCCCCTCTAGTAAGAGTTAAAGAAATGCTTGCCACTAAGTCAGAATGCTCGTGAAACGATGTGTCACATCATTTTAGTAAAATTATATAGACGAGTTTAGCAAACAAAAAAATATTATTTGCCTCTGTTGACAATGACAGCAATGACTCGAATTGCTGCAAATATACCGATCGATTTTGAGGTCACATTATCGAGATATTTTATTATTTACATGACATTACCGTACCATACAATTTTCGTATTTTACAGTACAACAGTTTATCAAGTGCCAGTGACAAGATAAAAATGCAGCGAAGGCAAAACGGAACAAAGTACCTCTCACTGGATATTGCAAATGGTTTTAAATATTGTCATCTCCCGCCCCCTTGAGCAGGTTCTCACTACGGCCCTACTTATTTCCATATTATGGTCATGGTATTGGTATATATGCAGTATTCCGTCTTCATACAAACGGTTGGAACGCGAATCATACCTACGCGCCTCGGAGTTCGGTACCCAACAGTCGCAGGGGCGCGCCGTTGGTACTAACGAACGGGTGGGTTTGTGATCAGTAAGCGTGCGATTTACCTTCCAGGCGGGCAGCCCTAACGCGTGTTACGTACTGCGTGGCCACGCATGGCTGTAGAAATTTATTTCAAGGCCAGGGCCGAATCGCAATACTGTTACATACCATTACCGTGCACATAGTAAATATGTAATGTAAATAAGCACATTAATCATTTAAAGTCAGGGTCCTGTCCAAGCCGCAGTATGTAAATCATTCCTAATGTTCAGTTGACGTCGGTTGCCCATGGAAATGGGTCTAATTTTGAGCCACTAGTTTTGTTTATGTGGGAAGCCTCGGTTCAAGACAGATGCATATTTCAGTATTATGTTTAGTTTGTATTGTCTCGAAACATAAACAAAACTTGTTTATGCGTCACATAAATAAATACATGTGTCTAGACGGGCTCGCTCTAGAGTCCAGAGTTTTTTAGCGGTCTGAAATCCTCTGACTTAGCTAAACGGTTAAAACAACATAAACTACAAATGTCTCATCCGAGCCACGTCAACGCTCAGTTGTAAATGCCACCCGCGGTCACCCAGGTCAGATTGTACATGCCAAACGTTGCTTAAATAAGCCAGCATGGAAGTTATGTAAGTGTTTCAAAATGAGTATGCATAAAAATAATATCATGTAGCATTTCTCATTATTATAAGATTTATTTTTATGGTGTATATATGTGTATAACCTTCAAAGATTTAATTTTCGTGAGGTTTAAAACTATAATCTTTTATTCATTATTCTTAGGCCCATTTGCTGTAAAACACAAAAATGAATGAAACCGCAGTTTTCATACACCGGACGGAAACCGAACCGCAACCGCATCCGCATAATGCGTACGTTGTCTTAATAGGAGTTGGTCCAGGCTTACAGGTATACGTTTTTGAACAGCGCCCCTAGCGGAAATGAGGAAGAACTAACCAAAATAAATGGAGCCACACGCGAACGCGAAAGTTTAAGTAAACTACGCAAAACCTGGAGTAAGGTCTCTGAATTCTAAATGTAACATATTTTAAAGACGTGAACACGTCGTTTCGAAATACTTGATTGAAATAGTCAACTATCTCAAAATGTTTGCTGTAACATATAAACTTGGTTCCATTCCCTGAATTTAAACAACTTTCGCAAGTCGAACGAAGTTGTATCGTGCAGCTTAGTCGAGAATTCGCGATATTCTGACTTCCTTGGAAATTTTTAACTTACAGCCATTAACATAAACTTTGCATGCGATTGCAGTTTGAAAGATTTGCCCAACTACAGTTCGTATATCATTTTGCTCTGGCAATGTTTTTAGGTAAAATTCTACTTGCAGGACGTTTTCTTTTGGACTAAGATAAAGTTCGAGCGCTTATTTGAATTTCCTTTTCCTTTGGACTGATGTTAAGTAATAAAGCCTTTTTTTACCAGAACAAGTGTCTTTATTAACTTTCTACAATCACAAAATTACTGTTTACTTAAGCTAAAACTACATTAACTACTACTACATACATAAAAAACAATTGGATCGTCCACATACCCTTGAACGTAAATGATAATCCAAATGCTTATACCTCAGGAAACAAAATGTTTTGCACCAAATTTCCGCTCCGAAATTTTCTTTTTATAAGGTTTGGGATCACTTACTGAGTAATAAAATCACAAAATGCTAACAAATCCAATTACAAAAGATGCGAAATTTTATTCTCTACAATAATAACCTTCATGACTTTTGCCCTAAAGTGCATAGTTTCCGAGATATCGACCAAAAACTTTTTTCAAGATGGCGCTTGAAGTGCCACCTGAATCTGTCAGCATTTTGTGATTTTATACTCAGTAAGCGATCCTAAACCTTATAGAAAAAATTGGATCGGAAATTTAGTGCAAAGTTGACTTAAAAAAACGTCTTTATTTTCTGAGGTACTAAGCCCACTGCTAGTTGGCACCATTGTCACCCTGGCAAATTGGCCCACCTGTTCAGGCCAACGCTGAGTCATAGTAACTTATTTTTTTTCAATTATCATAGATAGAGTTGGGATTTGTTATCTTAAAATTAATTAAACATGTTTAAATCTCTTACTCTTGTATCATTTTATAAAATGTCAAAATCATAAATATGTAAATAATTAGGACTTTGAAGAAAGACATTTTAGTGAACTACTTAAATGTAAATATTATTTTGTAAATAATAAATAGACGTAGTACATTTGAATACTCAGATTTAATATATTAGAATTGATAAATTTTAAGTTTCTACGTTGTAAATAAATTATTTTGTTGAATATTTTTAAACGCATCAATTTTTTATATGTTAAATATGTATATTAAAAAATCCACTGTTTTTTTTTCATTCCAATTTTTTTCCAACTGTTTTGAAGAATTATATTTAAGAATATATTATATTATAAGAATATATTATATTATAAGAATTATATTATATTTATAGTTAATCTATGATTTGTTTGATGAATAAAAATACTTTTACACAAAAGAGTTAGGGTGTTTTTACACTAAGCTGAGTTGTGTAAAACAGGATGTGAAATGGCATCCACCATCAGAATCAGTTATTTTCATTTCAGCTTAGCGTTATACTGGTGGTATAGGTAAAGAGTCTATAAAGTAAGTTCGTATGGGCCGGGTGGCTAGCCCAGGAGTTAGAGTTTTTAAGCCGCCTTAAGGCCTCTGACATGGCTGAAAGTTTAAAACTACTGGGGCATACAATTTAACGTGTCATCCGAGCCACAATAGCTCTCAGTTGCAAATTTGACTGCCTCGGTGGCTCAGTGGCTAGTGACCCTAACTTATGGATCAAAGAGGCTTGGGTTCGATCCCCACCCATGGCAAATATTTATGTGATGAACATAAGTGTTTGCTCTGTGTGTATATCAGTCTCTGGCAGCCATATCACAAGCTTTGCTTAGTTGGGGTCAGAGGCCATGTGTAAGATGTCCCA
The DNA here is from genome assembly GCA_949316475.1 of Hypomecis punctinalis. Classification (NCBI taxonomy): domain Eukaryota; kingdom Metazoa; phylum Arthropoda; class Insecta; order Lepidoptera; family Geometridae; genus Hypomecis; species Hypomecis punctinalis. The sequence goes on from OX438798.1 coordinate 2,441,340, forward strand.
AAATATTTATTTATTATTTTATTTATTTATTTAAAAATGCTACCTGCGGTCACCCATCCGAATACTGACCGTTAGAACGTTTGCTTAACTTCGATCGACGATCGCTAACGAACACCTAGTCAAACTACGCTATGGTAGAGGTAATGAGTTTATTTTAATACTTAAAATGCTGACAGTCTTATAGATACCTAGTTATAACCTATTTCACTATCAATAACTTGTCATTTTTTATGCTTACATTCCATGTTGACGCCTATTATCTAGTCTGCCTCCTGCATTGAAGGCCTGTCTCATTTATATCTTACTTATATTAACGATACAGTTTTACATTGCCTCAAAAAATGCCAAGTCGATGCACTGGCTTCTAGCGCTATTAAATAACCAATCCTGATTGGTGGATGTAATTTCACATCCACACTTATGTATACATTAACACAACATTATTTACAAAACATATCTTAGTGAAAAAGTACCCTTTAGGTATAAAACTGTAACATTTTTTCTTACTTTACCAGATTTTTTTGTAAATAATTTTAAAATGTTAATTAAGTAAAAGCTTCAAGTAATTTATAAGTTGCAATAATGAATATAGTGTAATTTTAAATGAAATTTAAAATATGAATAATGTGTAAATGAAAGAATGTCTTCATATAGAATATACTATGTTGATCTTAATAAACAGTTTAAGGGATTCTGGCTTTATTCTTTACTATCACGATAATCTACTAACAATTAAGTATTAAAAACCACATACATTGTAGATAAACATGCATTACAATGTATGATTATGTATTCGTCTAGATACCGAATCGGCTAAGCAATACGGCCCAAAAAGTAATTACCTACTTATATAGTACATTTAATTGTTACATGAGCTTTACATTTGTTAGAGGACGCAATTTTATTTTTGGGACATGTTTAATGGACATGGGGGGTCAATAGAAGCTTAATCCCAAGTTTTTGGGGTTGCCGCCCTTGTCCCCCGGCCGCCATCTAGGAAAAAGAGGTGCAAATACTTTTTTGGGGATATCTCGGAAACTATGCGTCCTACAAAAAAGTTTTCCAGAAATAATTTGTAGCAAATGGCTTTGCCTACAAATATGTTTTGAGTACGTTTTGCCTTAATTTAAATAAAAGAAGTTTTACTTAAGCAAAAAAGTGAGAAAATTTCTATAAAATTTTATTCACTTTTCTTGGGGTTCAAGTCGCCCAAGACGAAGACAGACTTGGTTCTAGTGGTGCGTACTCAACTTTTTATATTTCTTGCTATTATCGATATACAAGCTGACACATCAAACGTTGTTTTGCCCTACAAAAAATTCTGGAGAAGACCATCCTTATCAACTTGGAATTCTAGGAGAATAAAAATACCCCTAAATTTACTAGGTCTATAGGTATAGGTATAGCTATACTTATAGCTATGCCTATGGACCTAGTAAATTAAATATTAATAAAACCTAAACGAAACCAATAAATAAGTTTGCTTCTATAGATATATCTATACGTACATACGTGTAGAAACATACTTATTTTCAGACCTAAAAATATTAAAAATACACAAATGTCGGTAAAGCCATTTCGTAAAAGTGCGGTAAGAAAAACGAGATTTTTATATATTACTTTACAACTTTTGAATATTTACTAAATATGTAATCAAAGTATACAACGCAGCTGTAACTTAGTTTCTGGTGAATTTAATGCTGAAAGAAAAAATCCAATCAACCTCGGTCAATTGTTTGCTGTGGCAGTTTTCCTTCAGAGCCAGATTCATACTTATATACTTTAGATGGGTGACGTATTAGTAGTCTTTATCAGTATTTCCTTTTTCTCGTTTGTGGCAATTTAAATAAACCTATATTTTCATTAGTGGCCAAATAAATGAAATGTATCCTTGCAGAAAAAGAACGTCGTAGGGTTCAGTGCAAAGTCAGAAGCCCAGTATCAGGTACGTATGTACAGTCAGAATCATAAAGATTGTGGATTCCAGCATGTAAGAGCACGAAGAAATCGAATCGTTTTTGCAACAAAGTTGCCAATACGAGTAGTATTTAAGACCTCATTTGTAATTTAATAACTTGTTTAACTTAACTAGGTAACTACTTACTGTTTAACCTTACTTAACTAACTAATGTGAAATAACTTACATTTGATCAACTTAGACTTACAACTAGCAATGAAAATTAATGTTACGTTTTGTGATTTATACCGGATATTTAAACAGCAAAAACCCTGCCATACAACAAACTGGTGAATAGTAAAAATTGAAATATCGTTACTAATATTATATATCCGGTAGTGTGTTTGTTAATTTGATACTCTTTCACGCAACAACAGTCAATAAAGACTTGACTAAATTTTTTGCATGGATAATGGGTATATTTCAAAAGGTATTTTTTTGTATAATCTGTAAAGCTATATTTTTACTGTAAATAATAAAATAAATAAATAAATAAATAGTGACGTAAGCTACTTTTTATCCCGGAAAAATAAACGGTTGCTATAGGATAGAACAAATAACCGGACAAGTGCGAGTCAGGCTCGCACATCGAGGGTTCCGTACAAACTCATTGTTAAAATAATAAAAAACCTGTTTTAGCATGTGCTAATGAAGTTCTTTTATATGACTTACATGATACGACTTACTCACTTTGAATTTTGAACCCATATTTTGTGAATTTTGAGGCCCTATTTTTTTGGGATGTAAATAAAAGAGTACAGTTTTCAGATTTATTCTTATATGTGTACTCTGAGACAATGCTTCTCGCCAAAGTTCATAGTTCTATGTCAACGGAAAGTACCCTGTAGGTTTTAATTTTTGTGAGTGCAAAATATGCGGTTTTTTACGACATAAACGGCTCTAACTTTTTAAACGATAACTGAGAAATTTTTCTTTTACATAACTGCAAGAGATATATATAGATATACGTATACAGATTAAAACTATAGATATACGTATACAGATTAAAACTATATATATACGTATACAGATTAAATTTCAACTCGATATCTTTACGCGTTTCCGAGATAAAGAGTCTTGACATACACACAGACGGACAGACGGACAACAAAGTGATCCTATAAGGGTTCCGTTTTTTTCCGTTTGAGGTACGGAAACCTAAAAATTAAAATATCACGGTCGCGAAGCTGTGGGCTAAAGCTAGTTCAATTTTTAAAGCATTTTGCTATCATTTACAACTTTAACAGTGAACGAATAGCTGAGTTTTATGCTAATCCCTTAATTCGTAAGACAGAGAAAGAACCATTAGAAAATGGCGCTTGTTCTTTCCATAACTTGCCTTTTCCGCTGATTGTACCGCCGTTGCCTGCCTAAAAACATATTTCACGGTTCAAAGATGATCTGTGGATGGGACCGTGCGAAAAGGTCGATGTATGCGAGCCTTCGATTATGCAAAGAGGCCGTTCGCCTAAACTTGTCCTGAGAATCGCCTGCAAATCGCCTCTGCTCCGACTTTACTTTCTTCTGTTGGTGACGTATATTTCCTTTGCGTCGATGATTTTTGGTGAGTAATGTCGAGGACCAAGAAATAAAGTTACTGTGTCTTGGCTATTCTTCTGTTTGTTTTGCTATCGTGTCAGTCTTAGGATGTGTACGGTTTATTACTATATGCTATGGGACTAATCCCGCACTAAAATTACGAGATAAATAAATACCTCCTCATCTCGACGTTTCGGCCGAGTTGCATCGACCGTGGTCACGGGTAGACTGATATCTCGTAACTTTATTCATCTCGTAATTTTAGTGCGCGATTAGTCCCGTGGTATATAATCATAAATAGTATTTGTGTGTGAAGTAGGTGAGTAACAAAATGTAAATAAAATAAAATTAAAAGACAGAGTATTGCCTGTAAAGTCGGTATACGGGCGAAAGTTTTACGTGACAACGACTTTGAGTGGTAAAATAATTTTAATGTGAATATTCATTCGTATAGTAGGAAGAAGGATGAAAATGTCTGTCTCTCTCGCTCTTAGGCGGGCTAACCATGACGCGTGCCTCTCACTCGCTCTCATTGTGAGCGCATAACGTGAGCGGAGCGTAACGCAGTTTCTTGAAGTGTCACCCGGCAAACCAATTTATAAGACGTTGTCACGTCAATAAAATTAAAAGACAGAGTTGTAAAATCCGTACATAAGGTTCTAAAGTATAAATCTTCATTGACAAAACAGACAAAATAACATTTATAATACCAATAATATTTATTCCTATCATTTCACCAAAATAACTAATATTACAGAAGTAAATTTCACCAAAATACCTAATATAAGTAATCGTTTCAGTGATAATAATTAATTATAACAACCTTGGTATAATTGTGAGAACAGTATAGGAACTTGAATTGCTTACAACATCTCTAGCAACTATTCTAGGAATTTCTCTGTTATACTCCAGCCTGCGGAGGCTGTTTAACATCAATGGTAATATATAAATTCTAATAATTAATTTACCACGTAATGGTAACCATGGTAGCATAATGGGGCAACGCTTCCCTTAAAACTATTAGGTTGTAGGTTCGAATATCAGTCCCCTAACAATGAGTTATTTGAAATTTGTCTGTACCCTCCGTTTTAATAGACCACTGCCGGACGTCGGCCTACTTACGAAGGGTGATTGGGACATAACTACCACGCTGGCCAAGTGCGGGTTAGTGGATTCACATACGCTATCAGATTCTTCTCTACGGACGTGGCGTCACGATGTGGTTTTTCTGGAAAGTCAGTGATGTGAGATTCAGTACTTAAATTCCAAAGAACTCATTAGTATGGGACTGGGATTTGAACCCTAGACCTCACCATTGTAAAGCGTGTGCCACCACTAGACCACCAGGCTAAAATTCATCTGCGTATCATTATAGCTTAGGTTTTAGATGAAGAAATGCATCGAGAGGAACTCTACATAACTCTACATACAAGACATTACCTATATGTGGAATATGAATGTATCAACCCGCAACTGAGTCAGCGTAGTGGAAATGGCCTATAGGAGGCGAAATAGGAGCTCTGCTGGGAGCAGATTCATAAAAAATTGAAATTCGCGTTCACTCAAAAATATCGTTTAAACAGATAAACTTAGGATAAATTATTAAAGCCGTTCCCTAGATTTAAATTTCGTCTAAAGAAATATAGATAAGATACACTCAAATATGTATTTAGGCCGAATCATACAAGTCGACGTATTGGAAGTTAGCTACATGGTACGGATTGGAAGTTAGCTACAAGGTTCGGATTGGAAGTTAGCTACAAGGTTCGGATTGGAAGTTAGCTACAAGGTTCGGATTGGAAGTTAGCTACAAGGTACGGATTGGAAGTTAGCTACAAGGTTCGGATTGGAAGTTAGCTACAAGGTACGGATCGGAAGTTAGCTACAAGGTACGGATTAGAAGTTAGCTACAAGGTACGGATTGGAAGTTAGCTACAAGGTACGGATTGGAAGTTAGCTACAAGGTACGGATTGGAAGTTAGCTACAAGGTTCGGATTGGAAGTTAGCTACAAGGTACGGATTGGAAGTTAGCTACAAGGTTCGGACTGGAAGTTAGCTACAAGGTACGGAAAGGAAGTTAGCTACAAGGTACGGATTGGAAGTTAACTATAAGGTACGGATTGGAAGTTAGCTACAAGGTACAGATTGGAAGTTAGCTACAAGGTACGGATTGGAAGTTAGCTACAAGGTACGGATTGGATGTTAGCTACAAGGTACGGATTGGAAGTTAGCTATAAGGTACGGATTGGAAGTTAGCTACAAGGTACGGATTGGAAGTTAGCTACAAGGTACGGATTGGAAGTTAGCTACAAGGTACGGATTGGAAGTTAGCTACAAGGTACGGATTGGATGTTAGCTACAAGGTACGGATTGGAAGTTAGCTACAAGGTACGGATTGGAAGTTAGCTACATAATAAAATCCATTCTTCACTGAAGCTCACATAAAGCTGCGCATCTGTTGCCTGGGTTTCGCGTAGCTAGTAGCTAACTTTACATCCGTCAACTTGTAAGATTCGGCTTACACAAGAATTGGTCGTTTAAAGGAATAAGACAAGCAATTTCACTGCCTCGGTGGCTCAGTGGTTAATGACCCTGACTCCTGGATCAAAGAAGCGTGTGTTCGATTCCCACCCAGGGCATATATTTAAAAAATAGGTATTTGCGCTGTACCTGGGTGTTATTTAGGTATTATCCATATAAGTAGGTATGACTTCATTAAAACTACCGTGAGTATTCATCATAACTATAACAGAATACGCGCGCGCTCTTGATGCGCGCGCGTCAGTCGATGGGAGTGCGCGTATTCCCTGAGGATGGAGTTCTAAATACTCCGAAACTGGTTGGATTCCTTGCGGATCGACCGTATAATTATAACGTGAGTTTTAGCCGTATTCTGTTATAGTTAAGTAGGTATGAATTTAAAAATATATATATTTAATATATCGGTCTCTGGCAGCCATAAAAAAATTTTCGAGCAGGCATATCAAATGCACTTTAAAAAGCTGATACGATACAGTATAGTAACATTTTATGTGATTGATTTGACTTTACGGAGATGTAAACTGACCACGAACATCGTACCCGTTTCAGAGATAATAGAATACTGTAGTAGTCTCACTTCGTACATTTTTCAGCAGTCTATCCGATTTTATTGTAGCACGAGTCTTTTCATCTTGTAAGGGCAAGACGTTTCATTTCGGAGAATTGTAGCAAAACTAGCACGAATAGATCGAATCTTATACCTTTAAACGAGCAATTCTTATAAAGTTATATTTTTATTTGTATGAAATAATGATCTTAGAAACAAAACTTCATAATAATATTTCATAGAATATGAAATCCGGTATCTAAATAGAGCTTTTCTTTATTACTTTATCTGTACAGGAAATATTTCCCACTAAACTGAAATTTCTATTTCTTTTAAATCGGCAAAAATCGAAAATTTAGTTACTGAAATTGTTTTCTGGGATTGCCATTTTACCGCCAAAGTGGCCAGATTTAAAGTAGAATTAATTTTTGATAAACGAATCTTTCTAAGAAAACCGTAACTAATAAAGCAAGAAACAAACATTAAGCTTCAAGATAAACTTCACTCTTCCAACTTACCTAAAATTAAATATTTAAAAGACAATTAAAGCTACTTAATAATAGCAATTTAAATAAACTTAGCTGAGAGATCTAGAAAGTTCCAGTTAATAGCCTATTACAGAGGAAAAATATCATTAAGCATCCGAGAGGTCTCGGGAGGTCAGTATGATAATTAAAGTAAAACGGAAAGTAAAGGAAAACGGAGGGAGGAACGACGAGGAGACGAATCTAGCGCTATGTAAGGTTTTATAGGTTTTAAATGTATTTTTCATCACATCGATTCGAAAAGGACTACTTGGTTTGCTTTTAAGTGCGCCCAAAGTTGGTGTTTTCTATAAGGAACTATATAAGTGCGAAGGAATGAACTTTGCCGCGCGCTTTTTGAATTTGGAACAAATAAGTGCGACGAAATGATCTTTGAATTTGGAAGTATTTGTAATGTTAGTGTTCAGCGCCAAGAAAATGAATGTAAATAAAAATATACTTAAGTTTTTATTTGTTTTATTATTAGATACCATTTAATTTGAATTTAGTTGTTACTCTACGTTTTATTAAATAATAATAAATAGGAGGCGCCTTTTATTTTCTCATAGAGGTGATGAAAAGTAGAGTGTACCACTCGGGCGCAAAATATATTTTTGGCTCGGGCGACGTACTTTGAATCACTCGCTACGTACAGGATTCTACTCTAGATTCCCTCACTTCGCTCTGGATTCAAAAAAGCGCCGTCGCCGTAAAAATATTATTTTGCTCCCATATGATACAATCTACTAAAAAAAAGAGAAGGCATTCGATTCGACTGTATTTTGTATCATTAAGTTTCCAACTTCAATGGTCTTTTGAGAAAAAATATCACTTAGACTGAGTTATTGGTAATCAATTAGCATTCTGTACATCAATACTAACAACTTTTGTTTTGCGACTTTTGTCAAAACTAAAAAAAGCAGCTTTTCATACGATATGTCGAGAGTGAACGATATTTTTCTATGGAACACCATTTTTTTGAGATTTGAAGTCTTGGGACAAAAATTGTTAGTTTTGATGTACAGAATAAGCCCCTAAAATTATGCTAATTGATTACCATAAGCCCCAAAAGGATGCTAATTGATTACCAACTAATGTAATTTTTTACAAACTAATGTAATTTTTTTATTCAACTATTATTTACTTACAAAAGAAACTGCGCCAACTTGATACCAACAGATTGCGCAGTAAAAATATATACCAATGTTGTAAAGTGGAAATATTTGATTGTTTATTTGCATTGAATAGAAAACTACTGAGCCGATTTGAAAAAATCTTTCAATGTTGGAAAGCTACACTATCCTCGGTGAACATAGGCTATATCATATTTTCAAAAAAATTAGGGATCCTTACTATTTATCTTCTTTAGACAAACGTACCCGGGCGAAGCCGGGACGGGCAGCTAGTCCCATATAAAATAGTAGTTTTCGCTTTTTCTCTGCCAAATCAAAACTGGACAAAGCATAGGAAACCATTGTTTTAAAAAATTGAACAGTTATGTTTTGAAATTTGAAAAAATGAATTGAATGAAAAAAAAATTGAAACCAAACAACCAACCATGACTCACACACAATTCCGATAATTCCACAAGAATCTAATATTTCAAATCTAAAGCTGCCAAACATAACATTCTATCATCCGCATATGATTGCCATTACTATGCAAATAGCTCCTGGAAAGCCCTCGGGAGATGCTATCAGCAGCCGATTCCCTGAAAGACGTGTTTAAAAAACCTGTTAGGCTTATATCAAGATCGCATTACCGGGCCTTTGACTGGGGCAATCTACCGCCTTTGAAGTACGCCGTATTGGAGCGAGATATGCAGAGCGAGATGGAAGATGTTTAATTGAATCGACGGTAGAACGGTTATTATGGTCTAGTGAGCTGTAAGTCTCTTATTGTAGCACCCGATATCATACCAAATAAAAAATCAAGACAGAACGTCGTGAACAGACAAGTGAGGCCGGTTTTTTATACATGTGGTGAGTGAGTCAGTGTTGCGCCGCCATAGTTCGGCTGACGAGCTAAGGCGTAGTTTCGTTGGACATGTTTGTGTGTGTATATGTACCCGGTGTGTATAGCCGTGGTGGTCAAGAGATAGTGACACCCGCCTTACAATCGTGAGGTCGAGGGTTCCAATCCCTGGTCCCGTACCAATGAGTTCTTTGAAATTTATGTACGGAATTTCACACCACTGGCTTTTCGGTGAAGGAAAACATCGTGAGGCAACCTGCGTACGTCCTTAGAAAAAATTCAATGGCGTATGTGAATCCACCAACCCGCACTGGGCCAGCGTGGTGGATATGGCCCAATCACCCTTCGTGGGTAGGCCTACGTCCTGCAGTGGACTATTAAAAAGGCTGGTACAGTACAGTATGCACCCGGCGAGGCGTAGTTTTTCCGGTCTCACTTTTTTGTTTCTAAACATTCTGTCTTGATTTTTTTATTTAGTCTGAGCACTTGTTGCGTAGGATCCAGTAGAACGGTATATAGAAGTAAAGTATTTAGTAGAGTAGTGTTTATCGCACAAAAAAGCTAAAATCTAATACAAATGTAAGAACTAATAGGTATACCTAAACTACTGCTGGAAACTGCCGAATTGAAAATATCCTCTTTTTGTAAGTCATATCGATTTTTAATATTGAGAAGACTCACTCTCATCCTACAAACTCGAAAATGGCCGAATAAATAAACAATTTATTCAGCAAACGTTTGATGGTGATGTTTCAAAAATGTTACGCCACTGTACTACAAAGGTTTATTTGACGTTAAAACCGCAGAACTCGCTAATATTCGTAGTATTATGCCACAAATAAGCAGAAGGCAACGACACTTCATATGTAACATGTACAGGGTGTTTGAACCAACAAAAGGAACATTTCAAAGTACCTCCTTACCACACACGTTTTACCAAACATCATTGTTGCCAAATTGAGCCAAATGTGAAGTGGTAAAAACTTTTACTAACTATGTAATTTCTGCAAATTTGAGAGGTTGACATATTCACGATAGGTAGAGCTCCACATGTACATAAATAAATATTCTAATAAATATCATGGAGTGGTGCTATGCGACTGCGGAGCGCCTGCGCAGACAATGCAGCACCTTTTTTCATGCTCTCAGTGTCCGAATGCGTGCACAATGCGGGACCTCTACCATGCTACCCCTAACAGGACAAGTGTAGCTGAGCACTGGGAGAGAATCATATTTATAATGTTAAGGATCATCGATACGACGAAGAAGAAGAATAAATATCTTGAATCTAGACTAATCTCGAAGCTAAAATTACCCTTGAACTTTAATTCTACAAAGAGTTCGCCATTCATTGGAAAAAACGAAGAGGCAATTTACAGCCGCTATTTTTTAATGACAACTCGATTCGCTGAAAGAATGTTATAAATAACAAATGTTTGCTTAATTGTTAATTTGTTACCGTTTAGCTATTTTAGAGGCCCTCAGACGGCTTAAAAACTCTAACATCAGGGCTAGCTACCTACTCGGTCTATACGAACTTACTTTTTAGGGTTCCGTACCTCAAAAGGAAAAAGCGGAACCCTTATAGGATCACTTTGTTTTCCGTCTGTCCGTCTGTCCGTCTGTGTGTATGTCAAGACTTTTTATCTCGGGAACGGGTAAAGATATCGAGTTGAAATTTAAACTACGAGTATATACGTAAACCTATGAATTCTTGTAGTTGTGTAAAAGAAAAGAAAGAAAGAAAAGAAAAATATACTTATATCTATGGTCTCTCAACTTTTCAGTTACCGTATAAAAAAGTTAGAACCGTACCGAACTGCCTCGGTGGCTCAGTGGCTAGTGACCCTAACTTCTGGATCAAAGAGGCGTGGGTTCGATCCCCACCCAGGGCAAATATTTATGTGATGAACATAAGTGTTTGCGCTGTGTCTGGGTGTTATTTAGTTACTATCTATATAAGTATGTATTTAAAAATAAATATATGTAGTATATTAGTCTCTGGCAGCCATATCACAAGCTTTGCTTAGTTTGGGGTCAGAGACAGTGAATAAAAAATAATTTGAAAATTTATAGGGAAGCCAAGCTTATTGGAAATCCATAAGGGTGGCCTATGTCTAGCAGTAGACATCTTACTTTGATGGATGGATATACATATAAATTATGCGTGGTACCAAACATCATGTACAATTACCACAACTTTTACTTTAATTGAAGACCTAACTTGAGTAGGTGTAATTACAATCTCATCTAAAGTCAGGTCGTTACTCTTTAGTGATCGTCCCCATAGTCTTACTTGGTAAGTGCACAACAGACATTTTGCTTTACATAGTTTTGTACCCAGATATATCAAGATACCTATCTCTACATCAAGTCTGCTGTGGGCGGGCCCGTGCATGAATGTACCAGATTAACGTCCAATAGAGAGAGATGGCGAGACATCGTGAGGCGCATTACATCTGCCCCTACCAATAATAATACTGCGTGATGACCACGACCGTTCTGTCAAGAGCGCAACGATCAAGAAGAAGAAGATCTCCACATATCAGATATATCGAGATACCTATCTCTACATAATATATCTATATTCATTGAAGAGTATTACAAAATCGTATCTTTAGTGATCGTCCCCATAGTCTTACTTGGTAAGTGCACAACAGACATTTTGCTTTACTTAGTTTTGTACCCAGATATATCAAGATACCTATCTCCACATATCAGATATGTCGAGATATATATATAGATATATCTCTACATAATACATCTATATTCATTGAAGAGTATTACAAAATCCCGCGCTTCCGCTCCCGCACCTGCAGTCTGCTGTGGCATCCCAAATAAGGCAGCGGACCCTACTCCACGGAATCAGTGTGACGCCGTCCGGACGCTTACCATTAGAGCGCGACAAGCCTGGAGCCGTGCGGCTCCAGGACGCACGGTATATCCGCCGCTATAAGCGCCCTCCTGATTATTTCATTAATCGCGTGGTGCCAAGGACGCCAACCAACGCACTTTATGCAACTCAGGCCGCGATGACCGTTCGCGTCGACACGCGCACCACATACGCAGATGTATGGGTTACACACGTCTATATTCAATTATTATATTTCAATTACAGTATTTCAGACATTTTAATTTTTTTTAATATTGTATTTTAAATTTTATGTAATGTACCAAATTCTATTTAATTTATTGTAATATTATGTCTAATAATTAAATTCAATTGAGTACATAATTAATCATTGTTATTTTGGCGATTCGTAGGATGTTGCTCATAGTATAGTTTTGTATACCAATGAATTTAATTATCCTTACCAAAAATAAATTATTATCTATCTATCTATCTCTCTATAAAACAATACCAAAATATAAACTACGCAACAGGATTTAATTTGCTTTATTTTTACAGACAGAAAATTTTAAGACAAAGGTTTTTATGCATTAAACAAGTTTTTTTTACAACATTTTAAAAGGCTTTAAAACTATTTTGCAGCAAACAAATATTGCATTTTAACTATCATATTTAAGAAAAAAGATCGGGAATAAAAAAATGTGTGTTCAGTTCTTACAATGTAGAGATGAAACAAAAGTCTACGCTAAACTATAGCTAGTATGTTCTTATAAACAGCGTGGTTAGGTTAACCCTGTTAACTTGATAAGCCACTGCAAAGCTTCTTATATGTATAACTAAATGGTTAAAATAATTTGTAATTTAACTTACCATCCGGGTCACGGCAACACTCAGCTGTAGGTATATGCCACCCGTAGCCACTCATTTGAAAACTAAAATTTAACTCTGCCTTGGTAATAGGCTCGTGGCACTTACCAATCCTTTGGATTTGCCATTCTGACGAGCATATCAAAATAATATATATACATATTGCCGTATATGGCAATTTTTCCCCAAATACGGAAATTTGAAAGTGGAAATACGGCAGCCTAGATTTTTTTGATAATAACACTGCCTCTAGCTATCTAAGCGTTAGGTACATGTTATAGTTTGTAAGTACAAATTGTGGAAACACTGACTTAGAAGAATAGACACAGAATATTGCGAAGATAGAAAAGACAAATAAGTAGGTATTATTTTCAACATAGCTCTCTGTGGCTCCCTTGAGACTCATTATATAGGGCTTATTGGGATTCTGTTGTGGTCTAAAATGTTAGAGACAGCGAATAACTACGTATTTTTGGCCACTAAAGAAACATCTAGATTGAGTAGTAGTAAATAGCATTAGTAGTCCATTTTCTATGAAATAGATATGTAGTGAAATAGTGAAAAATATTTAACAATCTCTTCAATAGTTATTTTTTACTTTTTCCTGAAGGAACCATACAGATTTCCCGGGATGACAGAAAATCCCATGCAGAGCTCATGAGTGTATGCCGATAGATAGGCCGATAGCTCGTGTTCCGGCGCGAAGTCTAGTGACGCCAATCTCTAAGTCGGGTCGGAACAGTAGCGTCCTCTGGTGGATCGAATACGGTGCACACATCGATTACTGTATCGGTCGACTAGTCGTGGAGGGCAGCGGGATCCGAGACACGGTTTGTCGCTGGCCGACCGCAGATAGTAGGGGGCCCAAGTAGTGAGCTAGCCACTCATGAAAGGCGGTCCCGCCATCTGTCGAAAAATCCTAGGGATGCGCCATCGTGCCGGTTGGCGACCGGACGACAGGGCCCGATGGACACTTGAATCTGGAGGCGGTATCTGACTGGGGTGTAGCTAACCTGGTCAAGTTTAATGCCACAAAGACTCAAGGCTGTTTGTTTACGGCCAAAAAGAGTCCCTTCCAATTGTCTCCCGCTTTCCGCCTTGTCTCCGTTCCGGTAACTGACAGCTATTAGGCGTTTCACACTCATTGACTCCTTACTTTGGTTCTACATAGAGTTAAAAGCCCTCCAAAAAACTTGGTGTTCTCTCTAAGGTGAGACGGTATTTCACAGCTGTGCAACTATACTCTATAAAATTTAACTTGATCTCTGCGACAGCTGTCATAAAAATCACGCCTATGAAGTCCTGAATTTCTTAATAGTACCTGTCAATGTCAGACTTTATGGGCATGCCGATTAGTGATGGGCGACGAATGACCGTGACCACAGAGTTTTAGATAGAGTATTAATTAAAATATCGATAGTTTATACTGACGATATTTTAAATAAAACTTAGTTTATCATTAATTTTATTGTATATTTTAATATCATAACATTTTTTACATGTGTAATTAAATTAAACCCAATTATATGTTACATTAGCATCGATAATAGTGAAAAACGTCGATAAATACATTATTATGATTATTTAATTTATATCATAACATTATTTACATGTGTACGTATACTTGATCTTAAATTTTAGTAAGTAAATAAAATCCAATTTCTCACCTTCAACTACTCATTCGATTTCATTACAACATTGTTTGAAAATCAATTTTTTCCATCACTATCTCATCTCTAAAAATCTCAATGTCACTGTCGCAGAGATCAAGTTAAATTTTATAGAGTATACTTAGTCTTTATAAAGCACAAGTCAGGTCTTGCATGGAATACTGCTCTCACCTTTGGGTTGGACCTGCCAAATATCAACTGGAGGCTCTGGAGTCGATTGAGAGGCGAACCAGGAGGCTGATTGACAACGACACCTTGATTAAGTTGCAGCTGCAAAGTCTCGAGCATCGACGAAAGGTAGCGTGTTTGTCGGCCTTTTATCGGATACACTTTGGAGAGTGCGCTCATGAGTTGCACAATCTGGCCCCACCTGTCCCTTTATTCTATCGTACGGCTAGACAGACGCGACCAACGCGCCATCCTTTTATGGTGGATATTCCGCGCGTTAGAACTAAGCGTTTCGAATCTTCATTCCTCATACGAACAGCTAGAATGTGGAACGCTTTGCCTGGGTCTGTCTTCCCGCTTAAGTACAACGTGGGTGCCTTCAAATCCCGAGTAAATAGGTATCTTCTAGGTAAGCGTGCTACACCCTAGACCGCATATCTGCGCAACATCAGGCAGTATGTAGGTAAACGCAAACCTATACGGAATAATAAAAAATCACTACCACATCAACTTTTTGATACGTAAGTAGGCAATGTACGTGATGTTGTAGACACGGACGCCGGGATAGTGCAAGGATATGCAAGGGGGTGCACTTTCGTTTTTCTGAAATCATCCTGAACCCCTGTCAGCAAAGAAAGTACCTATAAATATCATAAATACACGGTGTCAACTTAGATTTGCAAGTTTGAAGGACGGCGAGATACCTTCATTACTCTTGGTGATGCCAGAAGCAGAAGTTCCGCGCTGGTCTACAAAGGAAGCAAATGTCTTGAACTCGTAATGACGAAGAGTTTAGGATTATTGGGGCATGGGATTTTAATGTACACCGCTTCAACTTTTATCTTCCACCATACAAAAACCTCAACATCTGGATCGATATCGGGAGGGGCGCGAGGCCCTTATAGCGGTCTTGTAGCCGTCTGTATTTTGTACCAATCGCTGTAAATCTCCCCTGTAGTTGTCCACTTACCTATAATTTATTATTGGATATTTGCTCTGCCTGTTGTGTTCGCCATTTGTCCTGTTTTGGAATAGACTTATAGTTATACTTTGCAAAGACAGGGGCTTTTTATTAATTAAATTTAAATGCTATTTATTCTCTAACGTGACTAGGGGTTCTTTTTCAAGTATCAATAAGTTTTAATTGGAAAAATGTCATGGGCTGATACGTAGTCATGTATTGCACCGTCGTATCGCAACAGACACACGCACAATGCACATCATAATTATTATATCATGACGTTTTTTTCTTCTCCAAATATTTTACCTCTAGCTTTTGAGGCTATAGGTATGGTGTATATATTGAGAGCAAACACTATAAAGAAACAAAATTCATAATGATTATTCTTATTAATATTTCTGTCATAAACAGGTTATATGAAGTTAGTAAAACCAACCCCAAAAATCCCTTCTCGAACCAAATCGCTTGTAATTTTCGGGTATTACTTATTTCAAAACTAATGAACTGACGGCAATTATTTTTATGAAAATCACGACCCACTATTGTACGACTATTGAAAATAAAGAGAATGTAATAAAAAGTGCATCGTAGTTCAACAAATGAAGTCAATTTAAACCTCAAACAAAGAGTACCAAAAGTTCTAATGAACGAATGTTTCGATTGCAATCTTCAAGATTCAATACGGCGATGTTTTCTACGATTCCTAAAAGTTTTAGGTGGAAACTTCGCTCCACTCTTTCAGCGGAAACTGCTATGTAATTTACGATTACGTGGTCTAAAAGACTCTCTGTTCCGAATGAGCTCAGAAAGGATTCTTAGTGAAAGGCGTACACTTCTTTTTGCTCAAATTTACTGTTAGGTTGCAGATGTATTGAAGTATTTTTCCTGTGGGTATTTTATAACCAACTTTTTTATGCTTTTGACCGCATCCTGAATGATGATGTTAAGTAGCGATCTGATCTAGGCTTTAGCAGGCTTACTGGTACTAGTGGCGATGAACCTTAAGAACATTACTCTACATACATCAGACATTACAAAAAATCCAAATAGTCACCGATTTAACTACAAATAATTGTTAGTAATGATGTTATAAAATGTAGATTGAAAGTCATGATGCTCGATAATACATACCTAGAACGTTCACGGACAAAGCAAGAACAAGTTGCTTCTATACGGTTTAAAGTTTTAACAAGAGGCTAATGGCTAATTCTATACACCACGCATTACTAAATCTAGTTCTTCAGTACTTTGACCTCGCTGCGAATGGCCGATATCTCGACTCGCCCCTGACAAATTTGGTTCATGCTCGCTAATATTGTTATAGGATTTACATACGAGTGTAAGCAATCGTCCGAAACATTATCGAAATCGGCTGATAAATAGCACGATAGCATATTTCCCCTTTTTCGAGGAAAAACCCCTTCACACCTCCCGAATCAAAGATCGCTGACGACAAAGAAGATATTGATATATAGAGCTAGTGCCAAGTTTCGTAGAAATTTGTTGAAAAATGCAACATGTAGAGGATCGTCAATATTCGGACAAACGAAAGCAAACTCGTCGACATCTCACTTCGTTCGCTCGGCTCGGTCAATTGGATCGGAGACCTGTCTCACTTCTTCGTCGGACAATTTAAAACTCAACAAAGTTAAAATAGAAAACTGAACATATATCTACGCATCGTTATCAGTATGTATGTGTGTCCGTCCCCCGGGAGCGGTCCGGCAGAATTGCCACTTCCTTCCGCGCCGGACACTGGCAGAGCCACTATTTGGGGCCACTAAGTTCGAAACTACTGCTATGATAAAAAACAAAATCTTTTTTTGTACTAAAACGTACCTTAACAGGAGTATCCTTAAGTACCGAACAAAACTGCTTTAGAAACTGAAAGAAGATCTTGCAAAATGAGACCAGACTGTGTACAGTAGCCATTAAGTACTTGAATTAATGACAGTAGCTCAAAAAAACGGTTGTATTACCTCATTTTAATGGATTTTTGCACCGACAGTTTAACCTGAATGAAATTTCAAGCAAAAAAATAATGGGAATATAATTTTACAAAACAAATAAAGCAAATAATGTACTCGTAATACTGTACCAGCCTAGCTGTACTGGGCTAGGATGCGCGCCACGAATTATTACTTTCGACATCTCAGAACGAGATAGAGTTATGGCGAAGTATATATCTGTCACTTTCCTACCTCCAAAAGTTCTTTACGTGGCTTTTCGTGGTCGCATGCTTGGCCTACTAGTTATGGCCTGAGATTGATAGATTTTTGCATTATCTCTTTTATGTTTTTGTAGATGCTGCTACGTTTGCATCGATTACAATGAGTTGCTTCAAAGCCATGGAACCATTTTAAATTTCTCTACGGATAGAGAAAAAAAGAACTTGACAGAGAACTTTCAGACGTTTTATGATTAATATCTTTAGAGTTCTAAATATTTTCCATCAAACCAACTCAATCTTTTAATAGGCATGATGACTGGGTAAAAAAAACCATTATTATAATTACTCCTTGAGTTAAATCATCAAAAAATATTGGACACGTATTTTTTCTTGTGTTAATCAAATGACGAATGACGAATATAAGCCTTGTCAAAGTTTGAGAGTAGAGGTCGTGAAGTCATTTCTCTTCCAGCCCGGGTAGCACGGCAAGGGGAGAAAACCATTTTATCCACTTTTAATGTCTGTGCTGTCATTGTCAACCCATACTTTATTTCCTCTTCGAAGGGATAAAATGGTGGAAAGACTATTTTTCCCTTTGCCATGCTTCCCGTGCTGAAGTCTATACATTTGTATAGCACTTTTGACGTCACGCGGAACTTTAACGGGCTATATTTTCATCAATTTTTGTTTAATTGACAAAAAAAAAATTATGTGTCTAATATTTTTCGATAGTCCAACTGACAGATATTTTTTTTAGTCTTCAAGCCTGTTTGAATGTTTAGATCAGAGATAAATTCAACAAAGCAAAGATTTTAGAAAATATCTCGTTTCGTTCTGGGTTGCTTTACATTACAGAGTAGACTTTTACTTTTACATAAAGTCGAGAGTAAATAGGTATCTTCTAGGTCTTGTATCTTCTTCTAGATACACCATCTTCGGTTACAACTTCACTTTGCATCTGGCGAGACAGTGGCCAAATGTAGCCCTATTTTTTATAAAAAAAAAAAAATTGAAAATCGCCATAAAAATCACTATACGAGTATTTTCTGTTGCCAAGTCTCGTTGTTTTTGTATTTTTCAGGATCGAACATCAAATTCATTGCTGCTCCGCCATTTTAAGAGCCATACCGTAACGTCTGGATTCAGTGCAAAAAAATCGTTTTGGTTTTAATAATAATAATAATAATAATAAATAATAATAAAAACGTTTATTGATCTTAAAAATTAACACAAAATAAGTTGTACACTAGATCCCACACTAGGGCGACCTGTGTCGTGGGATCTAGGCTCTTCCTTATGGTAGGTACTTACAAAAAACTAAATTATCCTTATAGTAAACAAACTTAAATTAGATTAATTTCACTCATAGTGCACTGGATCCCACACTAGGGCGACCTGTGTCGTAGGATCCAGGCTTCTTGCCAGAAGGGAAGGTAATACCTACATATTTATTTCATGCTACAAACCGCTTAATAATAACTGTAATATCAGAAACTACGCCCATAACCAAAATTTGAATTACTTGCTACATGTTATAGATACCACTGTAAACAACTACAGTAATGTGTGTAGTGGGCAGAAGTACCAGGAGCAGAGCCGCTGAGCGAGTCATTCTCGCGATATCATTCTCCGCTGTGATACTACTGAGTGCGTGTAGTAGTCTATTGGTGCGCGAGTGTTGTGTGTATGTGTTTACCTGGCGATCATGTGGGCTAAGTCCGTATTTTGCCGAAGGTGCGCGATTGTAGTGGAATGTGTGGAGTAGTGTAAATGTAAGAAGTAGGTTAAGTATTAAATAAGAGTTATAAAGTTATATATTTTATAGTATAGCTTGTATTTGTACTTAGGTATGTTCTGAGAATAATTAACAACATGAGTATTAAATAATATATAATATGCATTTATATACAACTATACAAACAAATATTTACATTACATATATTCATATTTACATGTATTCTAATAGTATTTCTGTGTTAAGTATTGTACCCATGTGTAGAAATAATATATCTTGCAAAGAAAATTATATGAATAATAATATTGTATAGCTACATATTTAAACAATTGATTAACCCAATAAGGCCTTTATTCAAAATTAATTTATTTACTTTACTATTTTGAGTATATTTTCTGTTTTGTTAAAATCCAAGGTAAATAGCCACTCAGTGATCTTTTTTTTACAAATAAATCGTGACGTTTCCAATATTTCCAATTTCTTGTCAAGAATTTGATAAAGAAATGGTCCTTTAAACAAATAGCAACTTTGTGCAAATACAGTTCTTGTAGCGGGTAGTGGCCAGGAATTACGACGGTCGGACTTTTTCTTGGTGCGAATGGTGTTTGTCATGGCAGTTTTGTGGAATCGAAGTGCTACAGCGATGATGTAAAGTTGGCGAGCGGTGAGATATTTGGTGTCCTGATAGAGTTTGTATGTGGGATACCTAAAAGGTTTTTTGTAAGCCACTTTCAATATGGCTCTTTGAGCTCTTTCTACTTTTATGAAGCGAGTCAAAGCAGCAGAGCCCCAGCAAACAATGCAGTAATTAACCACCGACTGACACAAGGCCACATAAACAATTCGTAGCGTTTTAGTATCTGCAACAGTACCTAATCTTTTAAAGATGTGCAGCATCTTACGGAGGCGATTTCGCAATGTCATTATGTGGTTTTCAAATGTCAATCTATGGTCAATCACCACACCAAGATATTTAATGTGCTCCACGCATTCCAATTCAGGGCAATTGCAAATTGTTCCCGTGTGTGATCTGCATGAATGTAGTTGAAGTTTGAAACCTCGAGGACGTGATTTTTGGGTAATGTGAAAAGCCATATATTTCGTTTTGCTTGCATTTAGCGTAAGCAGGTTATTTTGTAGCCAGCAAGATATACGAAGCATGCCTTTTTGTGCTATATCAAACACCTCGTTCCAGCTATCACCATAAAATACCAATGCAGTATCGTCTGCAAATGCAAAGAGGTTACCTTTTTCTAGTTTCATTTGGCATAAGTCATTTAGGTAGATTATGAACAGGGTGGGACCAAGCACACTTCCCTGTGGAATTCCATATGAAACAGCCTCATAGTCACTGAGCTGATTGGAAATGCGTACTCTTTGTTTCCTATCAGCTAAATAAGATATGAACCATTTCAGTGCAATCCCTCTTATCCCCAGAAGCCCCAGTTTCCTCAACAGGATTGGCCAGGACACCGTATCGAATGCCTTGGCCAGATCGAGAAATATACCTAGGCACTTCTTCTTCGAATCGAGATTGCTTGTGACTTGATTGACAAATCCCACAACAGCGTCCTCTGTCGATTTGCCAGTTCTGAACCCAAACTGATTTTCTGATAGTATTTCGTTCTTGTTCAGGAAATCTAAAAGGCGCTTGTTGATAAGTTTTTCCAAAATTTTTGACAAAGATGGCAAAAGTGAAATTGGGCGGTAGTTAGACACTAAAGTTGTGGGGCCAGACTTGTAGATTGGGCAGATGTCAGCTGTTTTGAAGCAGTTCGGTACTATACCTTGCATCATGCTTAAATTACAGACGTGGACGATTGGTGGGGCTAATATATGGACAGCTCGTTTTAGTGTTTCATTGTTTATTTGATCACAGCCTGGAGCAGAAGAAGACTTTAGACATGAGATAATTTTTCTGATTTCAGGGACATCAGTTGGTGACAAATACAAAGAATTCGCAGGTGAGGATTGAACAGAGACTAGGTTTGATAGCTGTTGTTCAGTTTTACTTAATTTTGTTAAGGTCTTTTGAGCAAGATCATTTCCAATAGATGAAAAGAAAGTGTTCGTCTTATTAAGAGAATCTGTTGCAGAGTTTTCTATCTTAAGGAGATCTTCAGAAGTAGTCTTAGTGGGTGAGATGTTACAAATATCTTTGACAGAGTTCCACAGTTTCCTGCTATTGTTTTTATTGGCTAGCAACTTGTCAGAATCATACTTGTTTTTTTGAATACAAAGTAGTCGATTGTAGAGGTTGCGATAGTTCTTAAATTTTTGTTCGAGAATCAGGTTTTTTGGGTCTTTTTTGGTTTTATGATGGAGAAGGTCTTTTTTCCTGGCACATTTTAACAAGCCCCTTGTCATCCAGGGTTTGATGATGACCTGGGAGCTAGGGACTTTAATTTTTGTCGTGCTAACCACGATTGCAGATCCAATTTTTTCTACCAAAAACTGAGATGCAATATTAACATCAGTTTCTTCGTAAAAATTATTCCAGTCCACGTTACTCAGGGAAATTATTACGTCATCATAGTTAATTTTTGTAGAAGTTTTCGGCACAGTACATTTTTTTGTAGGAACAGAATGAACACCAGTTATAATGGCGGCATGATCAGTGATTTCCGAGTCGCTAACGATGACGCACGCTGCTTTTTTGCTTCTAATCAGAGAATGGTCTAAACAGTTTTGTTCCCGCGTAGGCCTAACATGCCCAGGAATAAAACCAAGGTGAGCAGTGAGTTCAAGATAGTCCGATGATTTTCTGTCAACAGAGGTCGATTTGATGTCCACGTTTACGTCTCCTGTTATGATACAAGATGGGGTCGAGATAGACAAAAGGGTACTTTCAAGAGATGCAAGGAAATTACTGATGTTATCTGTCGATGGGCTGCGGTATAGTGCAACAATGCTTATTTCCGTACCTAGTTTCAAAACGAGGCAGTTTGCGTCATTAAAATGTGGTTCACTAACTTCGATATTTAAGCCTTGTTTGGTAAAAATAACTAAGCCGTCATTTTGGTTCCGTAGAATTTTGGATGAATGACAGTTGTAATTTGGGAGATTAATACCTTGGAAATTAATGTCTATCCAAGTCTCTGATAAAACTATAACATCAGGAAGGAATTGCAATCTTGCTAAATAAACTAAGAATTTGTCAAAATTTGCCCGAATACTCCTAATATTTTGGGACAGTATTGTAAGTTGTTTAGTGTGGTCACCCAGGGTTTGCCTACACTCTTCTGCCAGTTCAATTCTAAAGTTATCTATTAAAGTGGTGTTATCAATGCTATCAAGAAAGTCTATATCATTCATTTTTTTTTCTCATAAATCAAAACATCTATAAAAACACAGGGACACCTGTGTTTTGATTTTGGCTTTTTTGGTATGAAGAATATGATAAAACATTGACAACACTTTTTCAATACTTAATAAATACCCTACTGAATGGTAATATACTGTGTGTTTTATGAAGTGTGAATTATTTGTGCTCGAGCCCAGTTCGGAGAATTGGCGAGGGCAGGCACTGCTTTTATAGATGGGAAGGGGCTATATGTAACTATCTACTTAACTGTTATATAAGTAGGTTCATGGTTCGGTGGCTAGCCCTGGTGTCAGAGATTTTAGACCGCCTGAAGGTCTCTGACATGGCTAAACGGTTAAAACAACCGGACCTACAATTTAACGTGTACTATTTAGCCAGTTGTATTAACAACCCATGGCCACCCATCCGAAGACTGACCGTGCTGAACGTTGCTTAACTTCGATGACCGCTAACGAACACCTAGTCAAACTACTTCGTATTGGTGACTAGTAGAATTTACAGCATTAGTTTAAATTTTAGACTAATACTGTTATCTCGGAAAACTAACTTCCTCTATACCCGACACTACTTACGTACTTATTTCTGCTGCTTAGGCCTTCAGCGGTTTAAAAACTCGTACACCAGAGCTATACAGGGTTATTTCTAATCAATTAGCATCCTTTTAGAGGCTTATTCTGTACATAAAAACTAACAAATTTAGTTTTGCGACTTATGTCAAAACTAAAAAAAGTTGGTCTTTCATAGAAAAATATCGTTCAACAAATATCGTTCTTGGTTGCCTGGAAGAAATCGCTTAAAGCGATAAGGCCGCCAATTAGATACCTTTTGTTTTGTTTTGTCCTTATAATCTGTTTTTTATGTAATGTGGTTGTCTAATAAAGTGTTGTTGTTTGTTTGTTCGTTCACCCGCGGCCAAATGTATGGAACAGCTGATTTTTTTTTGAGTTTTGACAAAAGTCGCAGAACAAAAGTGGTTAGTTTTTTACAGAATAAGCCCCTAAAAGTATGCTAATTGATTAGAAATAACCCTGTATAGCCCCCCGTCTTATACGAACTTACTTAGAGAGACATTTTCCTTTGCGACATACTCTAAATATTTCACAAACTAAAAGCATTTATTAAAATAAACAGGCACAAAATACTATTCAAAATTTAATACAATTTTATCGTAATTACCCTAGAACCTAACACTGAATGGCACAACTTTACTGAATTATAATACCGAGTTGTTTCTCGAACTCAAGATGGCCAATAGTCCTTTCCTTTTACTCCCTAATGTCCGTATTTATTTCAATGATTATTGTTTCAAACACCAAAAGGCTATGAGAAAGTTTGAAAGACTTGTAAAGGTCTCAATTTCGGCTACATTCCAGGGTATTTTAGAGTCCCGTAAAACAAAGAGACCCCGAATTGGCTTTTACTTGCCTTTTACTGCTCTTCTTTGACCCTTAGCGAGACTACTCGGTGACATTTTGTTTTACGAGCTTTGGCTGGTGATAAGGATATATAATATGGAGTGTTAATATTTAATTCATTATTTTAAGCGTAGTGTAGGGACTGTGTAACAGCAAAACTGCGTAGGATCACTCACAATATAACAGATGATTTCAAAACGATGACAGGTCGCGCCCAACGCTAGCCTCTTATAAATTGAAATGTGGAACGCTTTGCCTGGGTCTGTCTTCCCGTTAAAGTACAACGTGAGTGTCTTCAAATCCCGAGTAAATAGGTATATTCTAGGTACGAGTAAGCGTGCTACACCCCAGACCGCGCATCTGCTTAACATCAGGCAGTGTGTAGTCAAGTGTGTGTAGTGTAGTTCGAAATAAAAAAAAAAATGTCCTATTACATCGTTAAGTATAAGTAAAAGTATAGAATCCTCAATTGCGTATAGAGTGTGAGAAAAAGATATACTATACATACTTAGACAGCTATACAGGGTGACTGGTAAACATTGAGCAACCTTTTAGGGGCTTATTCTGTACATCAAAACTAACAACTTTTGTTCTGCGACTTTTGTCAAAACTCAAAAAAAAAATAGTGTTTCATAGAAAAAAATCGTTCACCCGCGACCAAATGTATGGAACAGCTGATTTTTTTTTGAGTTTTGACAAAATTCGCAGAACAAAAGTTGTTAGTTTTGATGTACATAGGTATAAGACCCTAAAAGTTGCTCGATGTTTTAGACTCTAGATAATAGTAAAAAACTGCATAATACTAATAGAAGTGATAGAACATAGATAATAGTTCATATATAATTATGTTGATTTACTAAAGCATCTCATCAAAAATTCAACAGTAGTTTTTGGCGTGAAAAATTTGTCTGACTACGTCTAGGCCGTGCGTCGTCAAACAAAAAAACGTACACACAAACAAAGACAAAAGATATTCATTTCGTCCTGTTCACACTTTCATAGTTGCACATCACGCCCTCTTAGTTTTGTAATTATTATTATTTTAGCGCCTTGTCTAGTTATATACTTAACTATGTCCTATTAGAAATTAGGACAGGCCTATATCCAGCTATAGACGTCCTACAATAGTCACGGCAGAACTGATATAATGACTTTATTAGTAGTACCTAAACTATATGCATACCACGAAAATCAGTCGCAAGGCTCTGAACAATTTGTTACTAAAATAATAAATGAGGGAATTTTATTTCATCTCAACCATTTCAAAAATCTAGTCGGGCTAGAAATCCGAGAGGCAAGTCCATGTCTGCATTTGTGACTGAAACTTTTATCACAAGAATAACTCTTTGAGATAAACCTAGTGTGGTAAGCACTATAAAACATTAAAATTGTTTCAAAAATGAAAATAATAGCTGCTTCTAAGTATATTTTTATATGTATAACTGACTATTTCTTTGTATTTATTAAGAATTATTTAGCTAACTAGCTTACAAGCAAGTAAATATAACGCTTCATGCTTATGTATTAGATTTTTCGTGTACCACGTAGATAACGAAACGATAAGCCGTGGTGGTCTAGTGGTAGTGACACCCACCTTACAATCGTGAGGTCGTGGGTTCAAATCCCAGTCCCGTACCAATGAGTTCTTTGGAATTTATGTACGGAATTTAACACCGCTGGCTTTTCGGTGAAGGAAAACATCGTGAGGCAACCTGCATTTGTCAGTAGAAACAAATCGATGGCGTATCCACTAACCCGTACTGGGCCATCGTGGTGGATACAAACACTCTTCATGGGTAGGCCTATGGCCTGCAGTGGACTATTAAAATGGCTGATACTGTACAGGACAGTACAGTGCAGTACAGTACAGTACGTAGATACCCAGATAATCATTACATAATCCTTCTGCCGTATAAAAGCTATTTAGTATAAACAAACATAAATAAGCTTTATATATGCATAATTTAAGATATTTGAACCACCGAATAAATCTGTGGTTGAATTTTAAAAGATTTCCCGCACATTTCTACAGCGGTATGCAGAGTCTTCTATCATAAAAGGATATTTTAATTTTTGAAATACCTTTACTTTGAATTACATTCTGTATCTACAAAGGCTTTAGAATGTTCTCGAAACAAAGGCCTTTAATAACACGCACAAAGGCTGGCTTTTAGACCTCGTCTACAAAGTTATACTTAGGATACATTATTGCCAAAAGTGAAAACTTTGGAAAAGTTCCCGAGTGCAGACTTAAAGAAAACGCTTAAACTACTTCTTATGTGGCTTTAATGAAACTCTTGAACTTTGAAGACAGATGCAAGGTCTAATGTATCGTTTTAGTGCTGTTGAAAATAAAGCCTTATTTTTAATGAAAATTCAACTTTTACCCACGGCTTCGTCCGCGACGGTTTTAGCTCTAGTAGAATCCCCAGAAACATTTTATTTTCACGGAATAAAAAGAAGTAGGTATGTAACACTCTATGATATTAAAAGTATGTCCATGCAGAAGTGGATCCATCCCTTTGTCGCTGCCTGCAGGAGTAAGAGCAAACCAATAACAGTCACACATAAGTCAGCGTGTGTGAGAATAACAGTGCCGTGACAAACTTACTGTAGTTTTACGGCACTTCATTCATTTGTTATGATAACTGTGTATTTTTTTTTTTAGAATGAACATAACGCAGGAATTTTATTAAAGCGTTAAATTAAACTATATTATGTACAATATAATTATAAAGAAATAAGATATATATAAAAACATAAAAATACATATTTACAAAACAAACACGCCGTCTAGACCAGCAGCGTGTGGGAAGGTACCCAGAACACTGGCCGCGTTACCTCGCTGAATCGCAAGTCTCAGGCTTTGAGCGAAGTACGCGCCAGCTCTAGGGTTTCCGGAGGCGAGGACCAACTTTTTTGATAAAGCTTTACAAAAGCTATTTGTGTCGGATGACCACGGGCCCAAAAAAAAACAAAAAAACTGTGTATTTCGATGAAAAAAAAAAACTGTGTATTTTAATGATAAATTAAAAAAAAACATACTTTCAGTTTTACAATATTTATAAGGATTATATTATCTTCCTTATAAATATTGTGAAACTGAAAGTATGTTGTGTCTTTTTGTTGACTACCCTTTGTGGGTATGTCTGTGTCTTATTGGTGGGCACCCTTCGTGGGTAGGCCTACGTCCTGCAGTGGATCATTAAAATGGCTGGTACAGTTACAGTAAAGAACATGTCATTTTCGCCGCTATTTAAAATTACCGCAAACTTTATCAATAGTCACGGTTGCCTCCACAGTAAAAGTCTCTCATAATCATAGATATCCCGTTATTTGTCCGTAATATTGAAAAACATCCTTTATATGAAACAATAAAATAGTAATGACAAAAAATTAAAGTGATTCTGTTTGACATCAACAATGAGGCAAATACAGCTGGAAGCATTACTTGAAATGTTTTCAAATATAAATTCCAAATTTAGAACCTATTTTTAAATCTATTGCAACCTTCAATTTATGTTGAAAAATTGATACTGTAAGCTGTCAAATCTGTCAGATAAGGAAACATGAAGTAAACAACAACAGTTTCCAAATGAATATTTAGAAATGTAAGAAAATGGGCGACACGTCTGCTCAGAAATGCTACCCGATGCTCGAAAAGCTGGTAAGCTGTTTTCTCAGTATCCAAAAGCGTAGCTATGGGGGGCGGAGGAGACGGGTAGGTGGTGATACAAGCAGCTTCTAATTTCCATCTTCTTTAGACATAGGATGTCCATTCCTGAACAAAAGCCACCCCCATAGATCTCCAATAAGACTGGTTGGAAGTTGAAAATTGGCTGGAAGTTCCAACCACTCTTATTGAACATCTACGAGTTGGTCTGTATCCAGGAATGGACATCCTATGTCTGAAGAAGAAGACGATTAATTCTAAAGACTGCCTCGGTGGCTCAGTGCTTAGTGACCCTAACTTCTGAGCTAAAGAGGCGTTCGATTCCCAGTCAGGGCTAGCATTTATGTAAAGAACATAGGTTTTCGCTCTGTGTCTGGTTGTTATTTAGGTACTATTAATATAAGGATGTATTTAAAATATGTACCTATTATGTAGTATATAAGTCTCCGGCAGCCATATCACAATTTGGCTTAGTTTGGGGTCAGAGACCTTGTGTAAGATGTCCCATAATGTTTATTTTTTTTACCAACATCTACAGATATAACGTAACAATAACACATTTACCTACGGCGTGCGACAGAATGATATAAATAGACTATGGATATAGAAACTGATGAAAAGTATGCTAGAATAGAATCTGAAAGTACTAAAATAAGTAACTACTAAAACATTTAAAAAGAAAGTATAGCACTAATAAATTATAAAGAAACGCCCAACTGTCTGCGCCACACGATCCACATTTCAGTCAAAAATGGTATAAAAGTTACAAAATCCAGCTTTGTGGTGCTAATGGATGTACGTTCAGCCTTAGGAAATGGGGTAAACGCGTAAACAATACGAAAAAGGATTCATACTTACATTTTTTTTTCACACCTGTTCGTAACAGTCTGAATGTTGCCTTATTCCTACGACATTAATAATTAAATTAGCCACATAGGCTCTGTACATGTAGGCCTGTATAAATTCAAGCCGAGCCGAAGTAAATCAATCTAGATTCTAGCCTTATCCTCGATATCTCCTCACAATCAATATTAGATGTTCCATCGACTTAACAAATGTTCTTATAATATTAACTACTACAGTTCTAGAAACACTAGACTAGTTGTAGTAACAAACAAAGATATTATGACAAAGATACTTGATTGAATCAGGCGTTACTTTGCGGAAATTCATCTTCAACTCTGTTTTGAATAAATATTTAGTGTATTTCCGCTATCTTGTTGTAGGCAAATAAGTTTAAGGGCATTAAGGACATTTATAAAAAAAAATTACAAACAATTACTAATATTACAATAATTATACATTTAAAAACTTAATTTTACAAAATAGATAAAATAATAATATATAACACTTATTTTCACTACACTCTATTATATATTTTTAAAAATACTATATTAATAATCCGTTAACAACAAATACATATGATAAAAAATAATATGACAAATATTGAAAACACTTCACTAATAAATAACACCCTTATTCTCACTGCACTACACTCTGTTCGACACGTGTTTCGCCTCTCAACGAGGCATCTTCAGGACGTGTTGACTCTTCGAGGTCGCTCGCAAGAATGACTCCGCGCCGCGCCGTGTACGGTGCGTCATCACGTGATTGCGTCATACGTGACTCACCCATGAAGCATCGCAGCAACGGGGATGTGACGGCAGTTTGATCGTTCAGCAACTCGTTGTCTCTGTTTTGATGTTTCATTATCTCTAAATGCTCCAAAACGTTTAGACGAAAACCTTTTTCACATACATAAACTTATTTGTCTACAACAAGATAGCGGAAATACACTAAATATTTATTCAAAATATAGAGTTATTATCACAAAGTCACAATAACTTTGTTAATTTTTCCAGTATTGTCTTGTATTAAAAATGGTTGTTCAAGACCTAAAGGTGTCTTATACTGTATTATATACTTATACTGTACTAACTTTAGCGCGCGGCTCCGCCCGCGTGGTTTTTTGACCTTTGTGCTATTCCACAGAAACCTTTTATTTTTTCG
This sequence comes from Hypomecis punctinalis, assembly GCA_949316475.1. Classification (NCBI taxonomy): domain Eukaryota; kingdom Metazoa; phylum Arthropoda; class Insecta; order Lepidoptera; family Geometridae; genus Hypomecis; species Hypomecis punctinalis. Next base: position 2,471,268 of record OX438798.1, read on the forward strand.
GGATAAAAAGTAGCCTATGTCACTTTCCGGCCCTTGAACTATATCCATGCCAAAAAGAGGAACAAACCAACTAACTTTTAGGATTTATAATATCAGTTTGATTATGCTGGCCTTTTAAGAGGTTATCTGAAAATATTTCCCTTCACCATAAAGCCTTAAATCCGCAAATTCCGAGAATATTATTAATTATGATGACACATATTTTGATCATAATATTTTTTATATATTAAGTATAGATAATGAAATAAAAATATTTATTTTTCAAATATTCTCTTGTGAAAAAAACATATTCTCAGAAATAAAATAATTAACACAAATATTAACATTAGTCACACAATTATCAATCTATAAGAAACAAAACATTCCTAGTTCCTAGAATCAATAGACTCAACAGTTATCCAAGAAAATTTTACCGACTTCAAATAATATGTTCTCAATTCGACTGAAAGTTTTTTTTTTAATTTAATAAGTTTCCGTCAATTTGTTCGCAGAACACGTAAATAGAAAAATTTTCAAGTCCCTGTTGTTTTCGATTGAAGTCATAGACGACATAGCCAATGACATGTACTTGAGCCAGCAGCAATGGCGCCGGGCCTATCTCGGACACACTGTACGTACCTAATCGTTTTTCAGCCATAAATATATTATCTGATGTAATGACTAGTGGATTGCAAGGCTGAAGATGAGGAGGCCCAGGGGATCTCCCTGGTGAGCCTCTGGATACATATAGTATTAGATTTTTTGATTTTTTAAAGTTCTTTCTTGATCAGAAAAATACCTAATTACAAATTACGTACAAACTAGACACAGTCTTAAAAATGTGTATGCAAAAATATTATACAAATAACTTTATCAGGTTAACAGCGCCTCCGAAAGTATTTCAAAAACATAGTTTATATTATGAGATGTGTTACAATCTTTGAACTAAACAAATACATTTATATTAAAAACATAAATACATACAAATAATGAACCTTTTGCACCAGGCTCATTTATTAAAGAAGAAGAAGATAACGCTACATAATTATGGTATGGATGTACAATATGTACAATAAGTCTATTTTTAGAATACAATAAAAACCGATGAATTAATTAAATGTACAGATACACATAGTACTGTACTGTACTGTATCAGCCTTTTTTAATAGTCCACTGCAGGACGTAGGCCTACCCACGAAGGGTGTTTGGGCCATATCCACCACGCTGGCCCAGTGCGGGTTGGTGGATACACATAGTACATCACATTAAAACACTCACATTAATCAGGTCCTTTCTCAAATAGAATATTGGTACTTAAACCTGAAATTGTAATAAGTTGACGGCCGCGCGTTTCCATAACAATACGCTTTTGTATGAAAAAATACACTTTACTTTAGAGCGCTTGTTCACGGACTTTTTTTTCACCGGATAACGGACAGTTCTTTTCACCGGATTTGCGGTGGTGTATGGTTTATTGGACTCGCCGAACATCCATCCGGCGAAAAATGTAGGCATTCATTGACGGTCCGTTGGCCGGTGAAAAATACAACCGTAAACAAGCTATTAGGCTCGTCTACAGGAACAAAGTCTAACCACATCACGTGTTTTGCGAATGATAATATACAGTGTAAAATATAAGTAAAATCAATGTAATATCTGTTATACCTAAATACAGGACAGTTGTATAAATTTAGTGCTAATAGTTTATTTTTTACTTTTCAAGGAATAATAATTAGGCGTGCAAGGAAACTCTAGGAAAATTTAATTTTACCTGCTAGCCGTAACGTTAGATTTCAGACAACTTGCCTTTAGTATTCGTTTTTTTTGTTTCAGTTCAGCGTGACTCGGTCGACATGCGATGAAAATGGTGACAAAACTGTTGTGGATGTCCTGAAAAACTGGCTGAGGACCCATGAAGAGGCCCAGGTTTGTTTTTTTTAAATACACATATTAAAGTTTCATAGGCACTATTGAAAAGCGAACAATTTCGACTGCCTCCGTGGTTCAGAGGTTAGTGACCCTGGTTTTTTTGTCAAAAAGGCATGGGTTCGATCCCCACCCAGGGCAACATTTATGTGATGAACATAGATGCTCTATGACTGGATTTTATTTAGGTACTAGGTATATAAATAATTATGTATTTAAAAATATGTATATGTAGTATATCAGTATCTCAGCCATATCACAAGTTTTGCTTGTTTTGGGGTCAAAGACCGTGTCAAATATTAAGATGTCCCTTAATATAATTGTTTATCTAATTCAAAATAATATTTTTCATAATAACATCGTGAGCCATTAGTACAAGAAAAAAAGTTTTTGATCCGGATACCAAACTTCACTATCATTAGAATCATGAGCCCAAACTACGGGCCCAAATTATCATATGAAAGAACGTTACTAGTTTTAGTTGTAAAAAATAAAATATTACAAATTGTGGTTTTCGATTTATAACGAGAAATGTAAAAAAAAAATACATAAATTTTCCCCTATTTGTGCGTTTTAAGGGACTACAGACTCCATCTAGTTCACTATATCGTAAACAATCGATGACCAGCTTAGCTACCAGGTTACTCACTATATTTCCAGGATTCATGCGATTTTCACTATTTGTACTGAGGCCTCAGTGGACGAGCCTAACTCACACTTGTCCGGTTTTTTTTGACTCGGGTAAATGTTTTATGGATACCACCAGCCTGGGGAGACATGGATATAGTTCGAAGGTCAGCGAGTGAGGCTACTTTTGCTCCAGACTAAAATTAACAATCCTGTGAATACCACTTGCTTAAAACTTATCCTAGTTTCTTCAAAATAAATCTAGGTATGACTTTGTGCAGGTGATGTTTGCCAGCGTGCTGGTGGTAGTGGGGATGTGGTGGTTGGTACGCACCGTGCTGATGCTGCTCATCAACCTGATCTGCCCACTGCTGGTCGTCTTGTTAGCTGTGGTAAGCCTTAACCACACTTTAACAAAATGGACACATATCACAGATATCGTACCGCTCGTAGCAAAGAAACACATCGTAGCGTAGTATGAGATTAATCGTAATAATTACTTTTTGCAAAAAATAGCATGACCGATTTCATCCGTGTATAGAATCATTACATAGTATAAAACAAAGTCGCTTTCCGCTGTCTGTCCCCATGTATGCTTATATCTTTAAAACTACGCAACGGATTTTGATGCAGTTTGTTTTAATAGATACGAGTCATTCAAGAGGAATGTTTATATGTATAATACACCTGTGTGAAGCCGGGGCGCATCGCTAGAACGCAAATATTATGCACGGATCGATGTAACATTTTTCACATTACTGTTGATTTATCAAAAATGACTTAGCTAATTTCGATAAAATATAAATGGGACCAATTTTGAAGTATACTCTTTTCAATAAAAAAAAAATATTGAAATTGGACTACTATGAAAAAAGTTATGCTTGGTTATACATCAAATAAAAATTAACGCGTCGAATGAGTTATACAATTCGACGCGTTTTTTTATGTATAACCACGCATAACTTTTTTCTCCGGTGGTTCGTCGGTCAAAAAAACAACCCGCTGTTTGCACTCCGGGAGTGCCAGCAGAAGTGAAAACCTGAATGTGGTAAAATACAAGGCTTATGCCCAGCAGTTGAGATAGATAGATAGATAATTCTTAACCAAATACAATACAAACACATGAAAAATAAAAAACATTAAAAACTAGTTATACTAAATGGCGGTCTTATCGCTTCAAGCGATTTCTTCCAGGTCGACGTTCCACCTAGATACCCATACTCTTTAATTATCTAATATTTAGGTACAATTGACTTGAATTTGACTGCCTTGGTGGCTCAGTGGTTAGTGAACCTGACTTCTGGATCAAAGTGGCGTGGGTTCGATCCCCACCCAGGATCACACACGCACAATCGCGCAAGCGCCATCTTACGATTTTTTTTTCGATCAGGTCACGTGTCCTGATACGAATCATACATTTTTTACCCATCCCGAAAAATTCACAACGCCGATACAGAAGTTTTGACTTCAAAAATTGGTTGTGTGTAAAATCGGTTTATGAAGGGCAGTTTTAAGTAAAAACGTCAGCAAACATTGATGAAGCGTCAGAAGCCGAATGCTTAGGCCAATCATGCCTCTCTATCACTTGTTCCGCGCTCTCCCTTGCACGCTCAGGTTAGGCGGAACGTGACAATGCGTCATGTTTTCTCTTGCGTGCAGCCGGTTTTCATCGGTTTATAAGACGTTATCACATCAAAAACTATCTATCAGCCGCAGGACGTCCAATGCTGGATATAGGCCTCCCCTATGGATTCCCAATAAGGCCGGTTGGATGCGGCCTGCATCCAGCGCGTTCCTGCGATCATTATTTTATCGTCAGTCCACCAAGTCGGTGGACGCCCTACGCTGCGCTTGCTACCCATCGGCCATCAGTTCTTCGAACTATGTGCCCTACCCAATGCTACTTTAATTTTCGAAAATGTAATCAGCTTTGTTGTACCCAGCATTGCTATTTCTTTCTCTATTATAGTTACAGTCTCTATATAGTATTTATATGCTAATTAGTTGCAGTTTAATAAGTGATCAAAATGCGTGCTGCACTGTATAATTAATCAAAATCAAATATTCTCTGGTGTAAATATAAATAAATAAATATTAGGGGACACCTTACACACGGTCTCTGACCCCAAACCAAAGAAGATATAATAATACTCCCAAACTAAGCAAAGCTTGTGATATGACTGCCAGAGACTGATATGTAGTATACATATACATATTTTAAATATAGATAGAGATACTATATTTACTTATATAGATATAAGTAAACCTAAATAACACCCAGACACAGAGCAAACACCTATGTTCATCACATAAATGCTTGCTCTGGGTGGGGATCGAACCCACGCCTCTTTGATCCTGAAGTCAGGGTCACTAACCTCTGAGCCACCGAGGCAGTCGAAGATATTTAGTTAATTGTATCTTCAGTGTGCACATAAACAGTCTCCATAAATATGTATAGCAAATATAGACATTCCTGAGGTACCTACAAATAAAAAATATTGTATTACAGGTATGCGTACCACAGCTGCGTTCACCACTGCTCGGCCAAAACTACCCAATGTTGGCCAACATGATAAAAAATATCCTGTTGAAACTGGCCGAAAACATACATGCATAAAAAAATTGTAAATAATTTTGTACTTGAATCACAGGAAGTTGTCTAAATAGAGCGTGAATTTTGTTACAGATGATTCATTTTATTTTTCTGACCCATTGAGATCGATCTGACCTGTTTTGACCTTTTCTCTAGGGTGACCTTTAAACCCACAGAGAATACTCTATGAAAGCTTAAGAAAATATTTTCATAAACTGATTGAAAAACTACAACTATAACTTTTGTTATAGCCAAAGTCAAACTCAAATAATTTATTGCAACATATGAAATTTACATGCGGTTCTTACTCGTAGTTAACATGTTTTATAATTATAGTGATACATATAACTCTATTAGGGTATGGCAATTGTATTATTTGTATTGGAACGATTTATTATTATGTTTCCTAGATTATCGTTAAAAAATAGCTAGCTAGCTAAAATTATCACTCTATTTTCCACATTTTTACAGAAAACATATAAATCTGTTCACGAGCAAACAGTTCTTAAGACAAACCTGCATCTAGAAGTTATCTAGAAAGTCTGACACCAGGACTAGTCACCCCACCTATATGAACTTGCTTTTTGTTTAGAAATACCTTCTTTACAAAATATGCAAGCAATCAAATCGTAAACCTCCTTATTGTTGATAGCCTTGTAATGTCTGCACACAAAAAAAACATACAACAAGATCTAAAAGCTTTAACATTGTATGGATACAATAAGCCCAATTACAGAGGCGCCAGAGTAAATTTGATAGCAACGCAAAAAGCGTTCTCTCTATCGAATGCCTAAAGTGAAAAAGAAACAGAACTATGCTATTTAGCTAATATAATTAAGATGGCGCCTCTGTAATCGGGCTTAATATAGGTATAGAAATAAATATTATAATTATCTGTAAACAAAAATGTATAGGGTGCTTGTCCACTTGCACATCTGCAAGGCAGCTAAGTTGCGGGGTCAAAGCGAAGCTACGTAACTTTGTCACTGTGCCTAAATAGCCCGAGAGGTAAAGCGCAAAAAAATTTAAGTACTTTCTAATAGCTGAATTTTTGGTGTTGCGTTATCGTGGTGGTGTACAACTATATTTTGGAGTCAGCCCGCTGGGTTCCTTATTGTTTTGCGGGGATACCTGTTAGAATTTTTGAAAAGTATAGAGTAACTTGCAACTACTTCTATTAGCTGAATATAGGTGAACACTTGTCTTGTACAGGTAGAAAAAATATTTAAAAAAGGTTTGACGACAGACCTACAATAACAGGATCTGTCCATCAGGCTACTTTAAAGTCTGACTAACAGGCTCTATAAAGATGCTAACCGGTCATCTATAGCTCACATGTTTACATTTTTAGCTGGCATCCTTCTGTATAAAAACCTTAGCTTCGAAAACGACTTTTCCACTACATGCACTAGAGCTAAGCGGAGCCGCGTTATAAATAAAATTTCTCTTTTTAAAGGCGGATGTCAATAAATTCTATATTTGCTACTGCTGTAAGTGGAAAAGCACCCTTAAGTAACCCAACATGGTACAACAGGGTTGTCGAGAGACGTAACTCACACGCGTCATTTTGACGCAACACCTCGCCACCTGGCAGTAACCTGCCGTCGTTAACTGCGTATCTGAGCTAGGGTTGCTACCACTTTTATTTAACTAGTAGTTCTCCGAACAGTAGACCTCACGACACATCTCTTTAACTGAATCTTCATAAGCATTGACTTCTTGACCGATTTGGTTCATAACTCGCAAACAACTAAACAATCTTGCCAAATATAACCAAAATTGGCTGATAAATAATGCAAAAGCAAATTTCCCTCCATTTTAAGTGAAATAACCTCCTATCTAAGTCGCCGACGACAAAGAAATAATCCACCAATTTCCGAAATCCACCAAACCGAAACGATTATCGAGACAATGATCGTCGAGTCCACATCCCACATGCCGGTAACCTCGTGAGCCAAGTCGCGAGGTTCTCGTGTGGGATGGTGACGTCGACGAGCTCTGCCCGGCGCAGGGACCGGTCGACCATCACGAAATCAGGCGTATTGGCGACAATAGTCCTGTCCATGATGATAGAGTGGTAGATGATAAAGCAACGCACGACCATTTTCGAGAACTGGTGCCGGCACCGACTTATCGTTATTTTATCATTTATAGCTTTTTGTTGTATATTTATTATTAATGATAATCGCAGGACCGGTTTTGTAGGGAGCCGTCAGTGAGTGGCGACACCCCAAGCCCCGATTCCCTGGGGCTAAATGAATTGTTCGATATAAAAAACATCCAGACACATAGCAAACATCCATTGGTATGTATTAGTGTCGACCCTAGCGCTGCGTCAGTGTGTGTAGGAGACAGATGTCGCAAATGTAATGCGAATGTGCTTTTGATGGTTAACATTGTTGTTAAGAGCTGTCTATTACAGGGTTTATTAGTCGGCGCTGACGTGGATCATGTTCGAATGTGTCGAACATACCACTGTATACAGGGTTATACGGAAAGGAGATGATTCAAACCCTCCGTACGAACAACTATTACGATAGGGCGAAACCAAAATTCCAGAAAAAATAATTAACTGCTTCATACATTTTGTCGATTTCGAGTTACTCTTGGTGGTGGTCAAGAGGTAGCGACACCCACTTTACAATCGTAAGGTCGTGGATTTAAATCCCCGGTCCCATACCAATAAGTTCTTTGTAATTTACGTACGGAATTTCACGCCACTGGCTTTTCGATGAAGGAAAACATAGTGAGACAACCTCAATAAGTCGTAGGAGAAATTCGATGGCGTATATGAATCCACCAACCCGTATTGGGCCAGCGTGGTGGATATGGCCCAATCACCCTTGGTGGGTAGGCCTACGTCCTGTAGTGGACTATTAAAAATGCTGGTATGGAACAGCTGATTTTTTTCTGGATTTTTTTGGTTAGCTCCATAGTAAAAGTTGTTCGTATTGATGGTCTTAATAACCTCCTTTCAGCGTAGTGCACCAGGCCTGGATATCCCTGTGTAAGGAAATAGGCAACTGGATGAGTTAGATTACAAAAAAATATTTGAGACGTATTTTTTTATTTTGTCAACGAAACAAAAATAGCACAGATAAAGCAAGTCAAAATTTGGGAGTGGGGGCTTGTGTCGTCATTTTGTAGTAGAATATCTACCACAGCGTGACGTCACAATGAACTTGAACGGGTATATGCAACATATTTTTCTTTTCTCTCTTTTCTAAATTTTAGATAACCTAGCTGATGGATTTTTTTTTCTAGTCGTCCAGCCTAGAATAATAAAGTAAAACTCTAATTCTAATTACCAACAAGTTAAGTGCATTATAAAATAAGGCTCTATGTAGATTGTACAGCGCTGCTAGCGGAAACGAGGAAAAATTATTAAAATTGTATAGAACTATACTCTATAAAATTTAACTTGATCTCTGCGACAGTGACATTGACATAGAAGATTGACATTTTTAGAGTTGAGATAGTGGTGGAAAAAATCGATTTTCAAACAATGTTGTAATGAAATCGAATGATTAGTTGAAGGTGAGAAATTGGATTTCATTTACTTACTATTATTTACGATCAAGTATGTACACATGTAAATAATGTTATGATATTAATTAAATACTCATCATAATGTAACGATAGTATTTTTCGACGTTTTTCACTATTATCGATGCTAATGTAACATATAATTGAGTTTAATTTAATTACACATGGAAAAAATGTTATGATATTAAAATATAAAATTATAAAATTAATGATAAATTAAGTTTTATATAAAATATCTCATGGAATAAATTGAATATAACTATCGATATTTTAATTAAAACTGTATCTAAAACTCTGTGGTCACGATCATTCGTCGCCCATCACTAATCGGCATATCCATAAAGTATGACATTGACAGGTACTGTCTGTACTACTAAGAAATTCAGGACTTCATAGGCGTGATTTTTCTGACAGCTGTCGCAGAGATCAAGTTAAATTTTATAGAGTTTACACGACACCGATAACAGTTTTCGTTTACTATCATAGTAAAACCTCTGTTTCGTATTGCTTATAAGTAATTTCGTATAGCAGGGTGGCTAGCCCTGGTGTCAGAGTTTTTTAAGCCGTCTAAAGACCTCTGACATTGCGAAACGGTTAAAACAACCGGGGCCTACAATTTAACATGTCATCGATCCACGGTAGCGCTTAGTTGTAATTGCCACCTGCGGTCTTCCATCCGAAGACTGACCGTGTTGAACGTTGCTTAACTTCGATGATCGCTAATGAACGCCTAGTCAAACTCCGCTATGAGCATATTGCTTGTAGAACGTAGCAAAACAGCAACTTTGTAGATTCTGTAAGCAACTTTGCTACACTCGTACGTAGCCTAGTCATACGTAGCGTATCTATCTCCGCTACGCATGGCTACGACATAGACGAGACTTCATTGGAACCGCTCCTTTAGTTTGCTACGAACGTAGCTTTGTGCGTAGCGTAGCGCTTTGCGTAGCATCGTAGTGATGGTATAGTCTCTCAGCATAGCCATACAAAATATGCAACATGCATTCTTGATATGGTAAGGATTAATAAGGCATGCATATTGCATAGTAGTTTAATCATAAATTTCGGGTACTTTTTTTAAGATCGTTCGTTTTTTTAAGTTAAAGATAAAACTTCCTGTTCAGGCTACGAATGTATTTCAAAATTACAATTGTCTGAATTATAACGATATCCTTAAACGCAATCTTTCATAACAACTAGGTGTATCTTCAAAGGCGGTTGCCAACAAAATTACGTTATATCTTTCATTATTCATAGTACTCGGCTTAAATTGTCCCGAGACCAGCAAAACTTAGCTAATTTGATGAAAAAAATTACAGTAAATAAAGGATATTTCCAGACCTCCCCACGGAGTTTCATAATAAACGACGGTCTTAATTCAGCGTACAGAAGTATTTGTCTTCAACCGCAATATAATATACTGCCCAGTATTATAGCTCTTGATAGATTAAATAAATAAATATTTGGGGACACCTTACACACGGTCTCTGACCCCAAACTAATCAAAGCTTGTGATATTGCTGCCAACGATACTACATAAACATTTTTACTGGCTACCGAGCCTACTATCCCCTGCACGGGCAGCATGGCAAAGGAAAAAACCATTTTATCTACTTATAATGCAATGTCAGTTGTCATTGTCAATCCATACTTTATTTCCTCTTCGAGGGGATATAAAGGTGGAAAGACAATTTGCCCCTTTGCTTTGCTTCCTTTGCTGGTAGGGATTAGTGCACTCTTTGGTGATTTAGTTCTACCAATTGGAATAAGCGCACTTGCCATTTGTGCGGCTGGTACACCTACCACTACCGAGCGATCCCCCCTGGTACGGATAGGTGCACTGCCTATTTTTGACTATATATAGGAATACAATTATAATAGAGAAAGTTGCTTTTGTTGGTTTTATTTTAAAAAATCTTAACCAATTAATTTTTATCGCGTAACTCGTAATATGGTCAACATTGTTATAAACAGTTGAGTGTGTTACCTAAATAAAATTGCTTTAACAAATTACGAAACATATTTTAAATTTAAGATCAAAAGACCGCGCTCGGGGTTTGCCAACGAGCAATGGAGCGAAGCATACTAGGAGTCAAATTAACCGATCGAATTAGGAACACTATGCTGCGCTCCAAAACCAAAATCACCGACGCTTGTCAAAAAGCCGGACAATAGAAATGGGATTGGGCGGGACACGTCTTTCGACTACCGCTGGGCAAAGGTCACCACCGACTGGATTCCAAGCTCCAAACGACCTTTGGGCCGACCCAGACGCAGGTGGCACGACGAACTGAGCTCGCACGACAAACACTGGACCACCAACGCAGTGGATCGCGCAGTCTGGAAGGAGGGAAGGGAGGCCTTTGCTCAGCAGTGGGACAATACAGGCTCAAAATAATAATAATTTTAAATTTTATCCAATTTAAAAGCTATACAAACTCAATTTTGATAAAGAAAATATCGTTAGAAATTAAGTGTTTAAAAAACTAAGGGCTTATTGGAAATTCATAGGGGAGGCCAATGTCTAGCAGTGGACGCTCTACGGCTGACAGGTGATGATGATAATGAAAAAGTTAAGAGTTTGTGAACTGTTGAAGTGTCGCCGTCCTTTTGTCCTCTAGCCCTGCCCCGGACTTTCACGGTGGCTACGTGACCAAGTAACTTCAGTTTTCCTTATCTTATAGGTTTATTAAAATAGCTTGTTTAAAACCCGGCTTGTCACATAACATTTTAACAATAAACATTTAGACTTTTACTTTTACCACGTAAAAACTGAAAGTGAACATTTTAAAATTTTCTTTTCTCAGTGACGTCGATTCTTTCATCAAAGACGAGAAAATATCTATTTTGATTCGGTTCTCTAACAAGATTATTTTTTGCAAAAATTAGCATGACCGACTTCACCCGTGTACAGAATTCGCGAATTTTCGCACGGATCGATGTAGCATTTTTCACATTATTGTTAATTTATCAAAAATGGCTCAGCCGATTTCGATAAAATTTAAATGGGACCAATTTCGAAGTATACGATATGAAATCGGACTACTACGAAAAAAGTTATGCGTGGTTATTGTAACCGCCGTTATGTATTAACGGCGGTTACAATAACCACGCATAACTTACATTTTCAAGTGCCTGAAGTACGGGGGTCTCTAAAATTCTTTAGAACATGTTAGCAGATCATATTTTTCTCCTTTTTATTTCCTGCGTTAACAGAAATATTGTTTTGAGTAAAAATCGAACACTGAGGACAGGGTTGTCACTGTCTCAGATGTACTTAATTATATTTAATTTCAATGAGATGTATTAAATAAGTAAAGAAGTAAATTTTGAATATGAGAAAGTTACGATTCGGGCATCATTGTTTACTGTTGTTTTACACACATTCGACATTAGGTCATTTTACTTATTCCTATACTAATTTTGTATTAAAGTAATTAAAAATATTAATATTAATGTCTGAACTTTATATGATAACGATAATCAAAATAGTTTAATTCGTTTTATACCAGTATAATCTTAGTTATGTTATTTAATGTCACGAAAAAATCATCGAACACTACAATTATAGTCTTACGTATTATTCTAAATACGAGTATGTAAATTATACTATTTTCTAATAACATTTTGAAAATTTATAAGAAAGAGAAAGTATGTATAAATCGAGAACCTCTCTTCTTTTGGTAGTTGGGCAAAAATATAAATGTGTTAACCCTAGTTGTCCTTTATGCAATCCATATTGACTGCCATAAAAACATTTGAGTGGCAACTGTCGCGTAGAGACAGTATAAATTTAGACAGTAAGGCAACTTGGTATGGTATTGGGGCATTTAATTTTATGGCGAAACTGACTTTAAATTAGTGAAATAAAGGTAATTTATGGTTACTTATGTGCTGATTGATAGTAGTTTGAAATAATTTTACGAAATCAATTAAGTATCACAGGTATGACGGCAGACTGTAATGTAAAATAAACCTTATAGCTATATAAAATCAAATCACTTAATAATATAGGTACTGAAATACAAATAGAGTACTATGTCTAGATAGTCATTACATATTAGGTTTGTTTCTGTCGAAGACTCTATATTTGTAGCAAGTTGACTTACTGGAAATAGAAATAATTTATAGCGCTAGAAATTTTTACAAAAACTTAAGTGATTTCGAGTGTTTCAATTTTTTCGTCCGTTTTGTAGAAACCCATAAATATTTTTATAATTGATTTCTCAAGTATTTGACAGGCGTGGAATTCGTCGAGATTACAATTATTTTGTATGGGAAAAGCTAGGATTTTGGAGGCAGTCCGGGTTAGATCGCGGTAAAGGATACTCGTTTTGAAAATAGTTCAAGTGTTAAATTATTACGCGTGTGAAATTTGGAAATTAGAGCTCGCTCGCGTCGCTCATTTCCCAAGTGTATAAGTGAACAGAAAGCCTTCGTCGATTAAGGCATATTATAGTGTTTGTGTTGTGAAAGTGATATATCATAAATCTCTTTGAGACCTTTGGCGATGCCTTTCAAGGATTCGTCTTTGCAGTAACTAATAACTTTGATCAAATCAGATATTTGATGATGTTATCCTTTATAATCATTTTATAGTTATTTCCTGCGGTTCTCCCGTGTCAAAGATAAAGTTGGTGCTACCTCAGGTCTCAGAAAGATTTCTAACTAATGCATATTTTATTCAAGGTATTTATTTCCAGGTTAATTTCCAAAGTATTTAACTTTCAGATAGCGGTACTATAAGTACGATTCTACCTTAGACTCCGTTTCTCTCCCACCATCTTATCAGATTTATTGATAGGTAAATTACAATAGTGGTAGCGTAAAGTCCTTTTTTTTCAGTAGCAGAGAGGTCTACATTGTTTTTGGGCTATCTTAAGGGTAGACTATTTATTAGTTTTTCTCACGTAGGACTCATAGGATGTGTGTTTGGAAAGATTGATTGGATGAAAACATTTAAATTCAGCTACATGTAGCTAGGCTGTTTTATAGTTCCGGTACAAACAAAATAATAACTTGCTTGAATGAAAACTTTCAATAACCTCATAATTTTCTGCATCTGATTCATTCTCATTATATTTGGATATATATAACACATTATGCTGTTATGCCCAGCGTATTGGGAAGTTGAAGTGTCAATGGACACTTGGGCAGGGCACATAGCGCAGAGAACTGATGACCGATGGGGTTGGAAATCGCGCTGGATGCAAGCCGCTTCCAACCAAATAATAACAAACTTTGAGAACCTTAGGTTCTAACCTTATTAAAAGAGTGTTTGGATGTATGATTGGATTAAGAGATGAATGAATGGTGATCAGTAAGAGATAAGAAGGTTTGAAGATTTAGTGTCTTTAGTGGCGTGGTTAGGGCTAAACCCTGACGGATTTGTTGGCAACGCTTTGGAGTGGGGTGAAGGATGGCATGGGAGCCCCACATTCTGATTCGCTTAGGCTTTCAATTTACAGATCTTAAAGATCTAAACTCCATATCCCATACCTGTTTTCCTTCCAGAGGATGGTGTTAGCAGCGATGCAGCTTGGAGCAGATCAGAGGAGCAGATAATATTATTCCTACTGCACTAATGTCATTAATCAGTATTTCTTTTAGCATAAAGTTGGCCACGAAGAGAGAAGAAGGACAGACTGCGGATCACCGATCGCTGTAGCTGTAAGGAGTAGCAGATGGCCGGAATCAAGCTAAGTTGCATGTTTTTATTTAACTCTACTTTCTTTATTTCATATTGTCACATGCATCGTAATAATTTATCGTACTCAAATTTAATTAATTTTATTTTATTATGTGTTTTATGTGCTGAGCGAATGTATTTCTTTTGTTATTCTGAAACTGCATCTTATTTGAATCGTATTGAACTTATTTTTATTTTGTTTTGTTCTCCTTTTTTACAATTTTACTTTGTTATTTATGATACAAAGAACTGGCAACACCTATTATTTTCTGATTATTTATAGATTCACATAGGCTAGTAGTGAAACTAATTTAGGTTTACTATTTATCCTAATTTTTATTCTTTAAACACAACGTAAACTCTACACAACGTATAAGGGTCCATTTGAGTTTAATATTTTCTAGACGATCACATTATAAAACTAGACGATCACGTTTATCTTGGCCAAATAATTAGATAAATAATAAATAAATAGGATCAGCTTTACATTATACATAAAAAAATATACGAGTCGAATTGTATACCTCCTCCGGTGGTTCGTCGGTCAAAAAGTAGACTCACAACATACATAAACGCTGTCCGCGCGCCGTAGGAGCCACACGCGGCGTTGTCAAAAATCCCTAAATTTAATCATAGTTGCGCTCATAGCGTAGTTAGACGTTCAACACGGTCACTCTTCGCATAGGTGACCGCTGGTGGCATTTACAACTAAGCGCTACCGTTAAATTGTAGGCTCTGGTTGTTTTAACCGTTTAGCCATGTCAGAGGCCTTCAGACGGCTTAAGAACTCTATCACTAGGGTCATACGAACTTCCTTAATGAAATCCATAAGCAGCGCGCCTTTCTGAGCTGCACGACCCGCATTCGCATCCGTGTCTAGTGCGATTTAGCTCAGAGCGGTCCACGTTCAGCCTAAATTCAGGCTGTTGGTTACATATAACGTATTCAATTCAAAATAATGTAAATAAACATATAGTATCTGTACTTGCACCAGCCTTTTAAATAGTCCACTGAAGGACGTAGGCGTACCCTGGGGTGGTTTGGCCATATCCACCACGCTTGCCTAGTGCTGGTTCAGATGAGACATTGAATTTCTTCTTCAGACGTATGCAGGTTGCCTCACGATGTTTTCCTCCAACGAAATGCCAGTGGTGTGAAATTCTGTACATAAGTTCCATAGAAACTCATTGGTACGGGATCGGGATTCAAAACCATGACCTCACGAATGCAGGGCGGGTGTTCCTACCACTAGGCCATTACGGTTTTAGTATATTGTATAAATAAGTATAATGTTCAATGCGTAATTTATGTGTTTGTAATTCAGTTTTTTATCTAAAATAAATTAAATTAAAAAATACGATGAAAATCAGGCTCTTAGAGAAAAAAATCTACTCAATAAATGATTTTTGGATATCTATTGATTTTTGTTCGTATTA
The DNA here is from genome assembly GCA_949316475.1 of Hypomecis punctinalis. Classification (NCBI taxonomy): domain Eukaryota; kingdom Metazoa; phylum Arthropoda; class Insecta; order Lepidoptera; family Geometridae; genus Hypomecis; species Hypomecis punctinalis. The sequence continues at coordinate 2,487,064 of OX438798.1, forward strand.
TGGACTAATATTGAATTTGATTTTAAGTTAATCCAATAGTTATTTTTTGCTTAAATTGTAATTTATTGTAAATTGTTGTATAGTGTATGAAATTTTATTTCATTTTATTTATATTAATAGTTAGTTAACTGTTAGTAACTGTCGTAGTACTAATAATAACATATTACATGTGTGTAAATACAAAACTGTAATAAAGTGATGGGTATTAAATATACAAATAGTGAAGATCTTACTGTACAGAATTTTCAGCAATACATTATTTTATTTTTCAATTTCAGTGTACTTAATAAGCATAGTTATAGGTACCTAATATTGTGCTCATCAATTTTGTCAGCCAGCAATACAGAGATCTTAAATCCGTTAACGCTTTTGAAATATAATTCAATCAAACTTTGAAGGAACAATTTGAATAACATTGTCCTTGAGACGAGCAGAACTGTATTACTTCACACCCTTTATTGATGTTCGATTCGAATAAGTATTAACTTAGCATACAGAGTGTTGAGTTTTTTCAGCTTCTGGAATTTATTTTATGACATTGTCACGTCTACTTTATAGTCATGTCCATGAAATGATTTTTATCGTGCTTCACACACTAGGTAAGTGTTTTATCATTTTTACAAACTACTACATTGTTGGAAGCGCCATCTGTGAGAACTGCTTTAAATCAGTTAGTCACTTAATGTGATATTATTAGAACTTCTTACCATTAACAAGAAATGGCACATTGCTAATCAATGAAATGATTTTTATCGTGCTTCACACACTAGGTGTATAGAAACTTTCTTTTTGTGATAAACATTTCGAAAATTGACGCGTTCGTAGGATTTGATCCTGCATCTCTCTAAATTTCCGGCCCAGATGCTTTGTCCAAATTAAGCTAGAACGCTGTCTGCGAAAACGTCGAATTATTGAAAGTGTTTTATATTTTTTATCAACTACTACATTGTTGGAAGCGCCATCTGTGAGAACTGCTTTAAATCATAGTCATGCTTTAATTCTCCTACGTCCTACGGTTTTACACCTTCTCTATAGATTTGTGAATAGAACTGACTCTAAGTGGCTAGCATATAATTTTTTAGAACGATGAAACAAACCTTGGATTTCAAAAAAATCAACTGTTCCTTATATCATCTTGAATCGTTTTTAGGCTTCCGTACCTCAAAAGGAAAAAATGGAACCCTTATAGGATCACTTTGTTGTCCGTCTATGTGTATGTCAAGACTCTTTATCTCGGAAACGCGTAAAGATATCGAGTTTAAAAATTTAAACTATATATAGACCAGAGTAGAACCTTTAAAAATAATAAAGAGTGAAAAAAAATAATAGTAGGATGAAACCCATTAGAAAAGGAAGGGAATATTATAAAAATAAAAGGAAAAATAATTTACGGGCGATCTGAGGTCGGGAAGGGGGTGGGAGGGGGGTTTTAAGAGGAAAAAACGGTTTATCTCGATTTCCGTCAAAACTAAAAGTCCTATCGAAAAAAGTCAAATAGCAAAGTTGTAGGTAATATAAAGATCTAAAACTCCCCCCCCCCCCCCCCCCCCCCCATCCCCTTCCCGACGTCAGATCGCCCGTAAATTATTTTTCCTTTTATTTTTATAATATTCCCCTCCTTTTCTAATGGGTTTCATCCTACTATTATTTTTTTTGGTTGTATAAATTATTATCGACACTGGTGTAATACGTATATACGAGTATACGGTCTCTTGCAGTTGTGCAACTTCTCCGTTACCGTTCAAAAAGTTAAAGCCGTTTATGTCATAAATAAAAAACCGGACAAGTGCGAGTCAGGCTCGCATATCGAGGGTTCCATACAAACATATTGTTAAATTAATTAAAAACCTGTTTTAGCATGTGCTAATGAAGTTATTTTATATGATACCTTACATGATATGATTTACTCACTTTGAATTTTGAACCCATATTTTGTGAATTTTGAGGCCCTATTTTTATGTGATTTAAATAAAAATGTACAGTTTTCAGAATCATTCCTATATGTGTACTCTGAGACAATGCTTCTCGCCAAATTTCATAGTTCTATGTCAATGGGAAGTACCCTGTAGGTTTCGATTTTTGTGAGCGTTGAAAGAAACAAAATAGGGCCTAGATTCACTAATATGGGTTCAACATTCAAAGTGAGTAAATCGTATCATGTAAGGTGTCATATGAAAGAACTTCATTAGCACATGCTAAAACAGATTTTTAATTATTTTAACAATGTGTAATTTTCGATGTATGACGAGAAAAGTGAAAAAATAAAAACGTTTTTTGTCGATGATTATAGTATAGAGATTTAACAACTTCTCAATTTTGTGAAAATTTCTGGATTTGTACGGAACCCTCAATGTGCGAGTCCGGTTTTTTTTATGGAATCTAAAGGTACTTAAATTATCTAAATAAGTAAGTAAGTTCGTATAGGCCGGGTGGCTAGCCCTGGTGTCAGGGTTTAAATTATCTAAACCATTGACTTGGCATTTTTGTAAGATCTAACCTAAGTCGCCATCTAATAGTCAATCTAGAATGGCGTGTAATTTGAGAGTTGATGTAAAATAGCACAGTAAATCCCGATTTCTCTTAAAGTTGATAATTACTAATAGTACAGGATAACTTCCAAGATGTTGGCCAAAATTTTTTTCAAGATGGCGCTTGAAGTTCCACGTATACCTGTCAACATTTTGTGATTTTATGCTAAGTAAGTGATCCTAAACGTTATAAAAAATGGATTGAAAATTTAGTGAAAAGCTAAATTCTTTTTAAATATATACCTATTTTGTACAATTCTTTGCTGGAGGTGGGCGTTGCTATCTGCGACAGTCTTCCTGACTACTGCGGGTAGCATCGTTTCTTTGTTATATGTTACCTTGGTTTTTGTACGAAATAAAGAATTATGAATTTTGAATTTTTTTGTTTTTTTTTTTCCTGTACTATAACCTTAGATTAATTAATGGTCTCGCTCTTCTTGACTAGATAGAGCCGACGTACTCGGAAAAGCGCAGGGTCCAATCATTAATCTCAGTTAATTATATTTATTTTTAACATTATTATTTTTGAAATTTTTATTTTTAAAAAAAATATTTAGTTTTTAGCGATACGATATATTATTTATGGCTTTGTACTTTAAATCGCACGATATGTAGCCAAGCATGCGACTACAAGAAGCTAAGAAAAGAACTCTCTTCGACGTGTGAAAAAGTGACAGATATATTCTTTGCCATAACTCTGTCTCGTTCTGACACGTTGAAGGAAATATTACGTGGTGCGCATCCTAGCCCGGCAGGTGTGATACTGATATAACCGTTTGTGAAACTATTTTAGTAGCAAATCTTGTTCTGAAACACCTTTCTATGTCTTTATCTCTAATAGAATATGAGCCTCATTCTACTGATTACCAAAAATAAGCAATTAGAAGTTTAGCCTTAAAGACGCCTAGTTATCACTTTCCCAAGATTTCAACACCTTTTACAATCGCTATTGTTTCCGAACGAGTGAAAATGGAAAATAATTTTACACTTTCGGCAAAGTTTGCTCGAATTTAATCCAGTTTCGAGGCGGACGACCACGGAGTATTCCCGAGTTCGTTGCGAGTGATTATGGAGTTTCTTCCAACCATTGATTGAATTCTTGGGTGTGATAGGTGAATAATTATTTTTTATTTTTAAATGGGACCATCTCGGTAATGTACCTTTTCGAAATAAAATATGATTTTTTAAATTTGAGATAATATCGATGAACATAATATAATAAACACTACTTTGCGTGCTTTTTGAAATCTTACAATAATAAAATTAAATAACATTCATTAAATGTATTATTAATACTATTAATGATTATTATATAAATAATTAACGCGATTAGATTATTTTTTATTCTTGGAATATACTATATTCATTACTCATGTATACATAAGAATTATATTATATTTTGTAAACATTTAATACAGCACTTTTGAACAGTTCGGAAAGGAACTAGCCACCGCGACACAAGGAATCCTACAGCGGCGGCTAGAGAATATCATGATGGATAATAAAGTCAAAATTACTCACTTGAATATTCAAATGCAACTACATATACTAGTATCTTAAAAATAATCATATACCTAATTGTAATTGTATAAAATCTAGTTTAGTTTTATTCAATATCTCTAAAATGTTATTTTTATGTCACTTTGGTTAAGACTAAAATACTATGTTTAGCATATTTATTAGTTTCAAATAAAATTGTTATTATTATATAATTAGCCAAGTGAGTCAGACTTGCGCGCAAAGGGTTCCGCATCGTGTGGAAACCCCCCTTTATTTATTTTATTTTAATGGATTGATTATTTTTAAAAGAAATACTCCACATAATATTTTAAGCATCTTCCTGTTGGCGTTATTAATATCGATAAAAAAACACGTTATTTGTATGGGAGCCCCCCTATTATTAGGGAGAGATTTTATTTTAACAATTTAGTTTTAAAGTGCAGATTTAGACGAAATATTTTGGGAATATTTGAAGCATCTACCTGTCACGTCACCAATATTAACATCGAGCTAAAACGGCAAAAAAAATCAGGTTTGTTTTATGGAAGCCCCTCTTATATATATTTTTTTTTCTATTTTTAGTAGGTATTTGTTGTTATAGCGGCAACAGAAAAATTCCACGTTCTAGCTATCACAGTTCATGAAATACAGCCTGATTACAGACAGACGGTGGAGTCTTAGTAATAGGGTCCCCTTTTTACCCTTTGGGTACGGAATCCTAAAAAATATACAGACGAACATGGTACCTTTTTGGAAGTCTGTAAAAAATGTGATGCGTACGCTAACAAAGTAGACAATCAATTTCCTGACTATCCCTCTTCGCACACGGCGTCGTAGCGTAGGCGTATCGTAGTACGCGTGTAGGACGAGAGCAATACGAGCGCATACATGTTCAAACAAGTCCGCATAGGAGGCGTAGCGTAGTCGTATCGTAGGAGGCAACACCGCTCCGTGTGCGGACTTGTTTTAACATGTACGCGCTCGTATTGCTCTCTTCCTACGCGGGTACTACGATACGCTTACGATACGCCTACGCTATGACGCCGAGTGCGAAGGGCCTAAGACCGCTGCATTACGCTGTAGGTATGCATACTTACCTATTTTAAATCTATAGGGGGAGGGGGGACTATGGACATTTACAACAATGGTCGTCCTGTAACTAAAATGCAAAACTTTGTAATTAGTATTATGTTGTTCTAATAAACAAATACAAATACCTTAAAAAATAGTTAAATTCTATGTGTCAACATATTGCTGATTGTCTTCAGCCTCAGTGAGCTCCTGCAGCGCTCGCTTCACCGCCTGCCGCAAGGTGGCGTCAGTGAAGGACATATCGTAGTCACGTGCGAACTGCGTGCCCGCCGCGCACTTGGGCACGATCATAGGATCCCCGTGGAACTCGCGCCCGCACCGGGACTGGATCTGAAACCGTAAAATAAACGCAATAAGGTTTCATTTCAAAAGACCTGACTGAACTTTATATTCAAAACAATTTATATTAAAAACACTTCATAGCAAATAATAGTAAAACATTGGTAGATTTGAAAAGCGTTTCGATTTTACGAAAAATGCCCTTTTTGACCCAAGAAAATCTTTTATGCATATAACCACCCTGGGGAGACCGATGCTATGTGGCAGTTCCCATTAACAATAGTCGGCGGTATACCCACTAAAACCTGGGTCTTTCCGCCTCTGTGTCATGTTTCGGGAATACGGGCACGCCCCGCACTCCTCCGCGGTCCCGACAGCGTTGTCCATCTCCAGACCTTCCTCGGGGAGCTTTTGCTCTACCCGACGCAAAAAAAACACCCTGGAAACCATTTGCCAAACCAGAATATCATAAAGAAAGAGATCCTTCTTTCTTTTCTTCTAGATTACGATAGCCAAGAACGCCGCGCCGCCATTTTTCAAGATTTTCATGTATGCACCACACAAGTAGCTAGTGGTTGCATTTTTATCTAATGCCCCTTCTTTTAGCTGTGGCAATGATCTACTCCATTTGATGTTTTTGGCGTAGCTAACTCTACAGTTTCAACAGTGGATCTGCAGCTTTTCGATATCTTCAGTTTTTAGTTTAAATTTCAAAGAAGAAAAACTTTTGGTTTACAGTTTTATAAAGCTTTTTGCTTGTTGTGATTTGATTGTGTTTACGTAAAACGAGATAGCAATAGCTGTATGGCCTTGCCTCGATAGTTGCCAATCGTTTTATCATTCATGCTAATCCTGATACGCAAAAAGTCTCAAAGTAGTAGTCAAGTTTGGGAGTTCCTCACTTAAATGTGCGTTCAAAGTACTTTAGTGTCGCTAAAGAAAGTTTCAAGCTCGTTATGACGCTACTCGTTTTGCGAGTCGTATACGAAATGAAAATCGTGTTAGGAACTTCTTGCTTTTTTCTGGAAATGGACTAAGAGACCAAATATTTTTTGTATATGACATGAGTGTTTCATGCTGGATGCAAGCTGCTTCCTACCGGTCTTATTGGAGATCCGTGGGGAAGGCCTGTGTCCAACGGTGGACGTCATAAGCGGTACTTGTTGATTCGTGTAGACAAAATGCACCTGAGTATCAAGCGACTAGTTGTAATTTCTTCGGAGTTTTCACCTCGTCTGATAGATCGCTAGCAGGCTTTACACTTTCATCCTTAATAAATTTGGGGGCAATATATCCTCAACTGACCTTCCACATGAGTTGTATTGGGCATTGTTTTACATTTTATAAAGAATCTGAATTAGATACCTGCAGCCGGCAGCAAGGTGGGTCGACGGTATTGTCAATATTGCGTGTCGAACCTGGACTTATTGGCAAAGGACCGAGGCAGGCGGCATAGGCCTATACCAGGGTAATGGAATCTATACAGTATACCGTCTTCATACAAACGATTCGAGCGCGAATCATACCTACGCGCTTCGGTGTTCAGTAGGCATACACGAAATATAGTGACGAACTTGTGGGTTTGTAATCAGTAAGCTTCCGATTTACCTACCATAGTCCAGTAACTTAAAACATACATAGCATGCGTCAAATTCGGTAGTTCTGATTTTTTGCAGACTTGTTTATGATGTTAGCCTAATGAATAATCCAGGTTTGTGAGTCCAAACTAGTCGTTTAGGATCATAATCAGCAAAATCTGAAAAATAACGATTTTTTCGCAGTTTTTCGATTTTTGACAAAGTTGCGTTGGGCGTTCGAGGTCACAAACTTGGCTTATTCATTAGGCCAGCATCACAAACAAGTCTGCAAAAAATCAGAACTACCGGATTTGGCGCATACTACCCCATACTCTCAAACGACAAAGTTACTGGATTACCAGGCGAGCAGTCTAGCGTGTTTTACTTACTGCGTGGCGACGTGAAGCTGTAGGTATTTATTACAAGGACAGGACCGAGTCGCAATACAGTAAATATCATTACCGCGCCAATACCCAGCAGTGGGATAAATGGGATAAGGAATGCTGCGGATGATGAAGATCGTCTCGTACCTCGGAGTCAGGCGAGGCGTTGTACGGGAACAGGACAGTGAGCGTGTCACCGTCCATCTTCCAGACGGCTCGGCGAGCGTCCACCACGTCCGGCAGCACCCTGACCGCCGCGTACTCCGCGGCACAGGTCCGCACTAGCACTGTCGCCAATCGCTGCCGCACGCGCACCTGCCAGCGCCATTAAATACATTGAATACATCAATCATAGTCATAATAGGCATGATGATTAAAAAAATTAATATCAAAACATATTGGACACGTGTTTTTTCTTTGGTAAGTTAAACAAAAATTGATGAAGATGTAGCCATTTAAAGTTCCGCATGACGTGACGAATGCCATAAAAATGTAGACTTCTGTAAGAGAGATGACGTCACGACTCCCATTCCCAAAATTTGACAAGGCTTATCTTTGTCATTTGTAGTTTTATTGACAAAAGAAAAAATACCGTGTCCAGTATTTTTGATAGTCTATTTGACGGACTAATTATATTGTTGCTTTTTTTATCAAGTCATCATGCCTTTTTTACAGGGTCACTGATAACTTACTCAACTTCTTCAGGGTGACTTGAGAAAGTCACCCTACATACATCAAAGTGAACCACTTTCACTACAGGACAAATCTCAAAATCGCGAGAAACAGTCAGTTGTTCCATACATCTCGACGATTATCAATGGGCTTTTTCTAAGTTGTGCGTAAGTTACCAATTATCTTGCACATAACGTAGGTATTACTGCTTTTTGATCACGTTTATTTTTCTACGAGAATAACAAAACAAAATTAAAAAATCACCTATGTCATGTTCACAAAGCGGTTATTTCAACTTGCTTTAGGACAGTTAATGTTTTATATGTTAGGTACTTGTACTACTCGTGTAACCATATATATATATCAGTATACTAATGAAACCACCATAATCAAACGCAAACCTTTTCGAAATAAAAAAAAAAACATACATTTCTGTAATTGTAAGATATTTGTAAAGCAATATATACACCACTTGAAGTGGAGAGAAACAAAGTACTTGACTAACCTGAACATCGTCTTCAGAAAACTCCGGCAGCCGCACACGCAACTTGTAATGTTCTACTCCATACACCTCTTGCAAGGGACGGTCCGAGTATGTAGTGCAAAATGCCGTCATCTTCGCAGCTGCCCCAAGCAACTGCCGCTCTATCTCGAAGACAGAGGGCTCGCAGCGGGGACGCTTGACCACACTTCCACATCTTCTAGAACTCCACCCGTTGTCTCCATTAGATTCCCACCCGCTAGAACCGGATCCTGGTCCAAAATTACTAGCAGTAGTTGAACTAGGTTGAGGACCCCAACCCTCGCCTCTAGGATCTTCCCTAAACCCATTATTTGGCCGACCAGTTGTCCAAGAGTACCCACTTTGCCCATAAGATGGTGTGACAGGCTGGCCAGCTTTGGTCAGCCATGGCCAATTGTTTTGAGCTGATTGCTTCGCATTGCTTATCCCCAAAGAGAAACAGCAAAACAAAAATACAACTCGATACATCGTACGCTGATTACGCTTAACAAATGAACTGTAAATCGTAGCTTTAACGTTTATAAGTACACCCATTTACTGATAAGTTATACTGATACAGATGAAAAAACACGGGACCTGTAGTCATTGGTTGGTCTCTTAAGATGGACGACCGACGACCGAGGCCATCTATTTTTAAACCTGCTGCTTCTGAGAATAATTAAGTAGTTTTAGGCACAAGGTCCAACAGGATAACTCGTATAGCTATTAAGTTGAAGTAACTGATATCAAATGTTGGTATTTAAAGGATAGGTTAAATTAAAAACACAAAGTGGTCTTTCTTTACATTTTATTTTGCATATAAGTTCCGACAAAATGCCAAAAAAAACATGTATTTTATTGTGTAGCAACTTTTACAAACTAGCTACAAGACCAAAACCTTCCCACATTTAAATTAAGAGTCATTAAAGATTCTCTCGTTAGGGAACCCTCGACGAGGCTGTATCATGGTCTGATCAATGTACAAATTATTACAGTAAGCGTTGTAGTCTCCGATCTTATGGGAGTACGGGAAGGCTATTATCAGCATTCCGTTATTGTAAGTCCACGCTGCGCTGTGGGTGTTTGCAAACTCGGGCAAAACCTTGATATCAACGTACGTTAAGTCGCAGATTTTATCTCCTTGTCTTGGATGGTGGGCATTGATGTATATGACTCTGTGTTTAATCTTAACGTCGAATTTTGCGCTGGAGAACTCTGGAAGGAGAATTTCAAGACGATACGAGTTGGAGCCAAAGATTTCTCTGGCGGCAAACGAAGGAAACTGCTTGCAGGTATCTTGGACCTTTTTGTCCAGGTCCATCAGATCGTTGGATAGACTGTTGAACAGATTATTGGCAGCGTTATATTTGCTTCTGTCGCATGTAGCGAAAGAGTCCGCTGACTTCGCAAGCATAAGAGCACAGAAGATGTAGAAATACATTTTGTTCTTGACCAAATGACTTTTTGTGATGATAATATCGTTCTGAATGAAGTGTAATCAATTATGGCGGCGCTTTTTATTGAAAATATAGCAATTGAGATAAGAGACTTATTTTATAACTAGGTACCTAACTGATTTCTTTTCATAACTGCTATCTGGCAGGGGTTAAAAATCAAGTGCTAAAAATTTTACGACGCGGTGCTATCTGGCTTAAGTTTTGACATCTGACACGAGGATAGCAATGTGTATTGTATGTTGTAATAAATACATATCTTACTATTGCATTGAGTTATTAGGAGGGTTAAAGGACTATTTTTACTGAGTTGTTAGGAGGGTTAAAAGTCATTAAATGTATTTTTCGCAAAAATGGCACTACCGCCTTTAATCGGGTAAAAAATTTGAATAGTTCGCTCGAAACGATGTACAAAATTTTTACATTATTTTGATTTTTCGACTAAAAAAAACATCAAGGGTAAACGTTTGATCTAAAAAAAGATAGAACCGCGACCGGCCCTTCACTTGCCGCTCTATTACATTCTCTTTGTTGCCGCTCACCACCTCGCCGTAGAAGACGGTTCGTAAGAGAAACCTCCTCCTCCGACGTACCAGCGTACAAGAAGCGACCAACATTGAAGGACTCGTGGAAAGTCGAGTTTGATTGCATCACGGTGCACTTCTTTACTCCACAACAATATGAATGGGATATTGGTTATTAATTTACAAAATTCATTCTATGCACACAAATTTTTATTACAGTAAAATTATGTTATATAGATAAAATATATAGAAAGAATAAAATGTGTTAATAATTTTCTATTTAACATAATTAAAGGCAACTTCTGCTTAAAAATGCACCTACATCAAAATTAGTAGTCCCTGAAAATTTTCTCGCTAGGGAATCCCCTACGGGGCTCTAACAGGCTCTGATCGATGAACTGGCTGCGGCAGGAAGAGTTGTAGTCTTTGATCTTATGAAGGTACGGAAAGGCCACAAACAAAATACCATTATGGTACGTCCAGGCTGCTCCGCGGGTGTTCACAAACCCTGGCAGAACTTTGATGTCGACGTAAGTCAAGTCGCAGACTTTATCTCCTCTTTTGGGGTGATGGGCATTGATGTACACGAGTCTGTGTTTAATCCTCACAACGAAAGTTCCGATGGTAAACTGTGGGAGGTGAACTTCGAGACGATAAGAGTAGTTGCCGAAGACTTCCCTGGCAGCAAACGAAGGGAACTGCTTGCAGGTATCCTGGACTTTTGTGTCGATGTCTATAAGCTCGTTGGATAAACTGATGAAGAGATCGTTGGCAGCGTCCCATTTGCTTCTGTCGCATAATGCTGCTGAAGAATCTGCTGACTCAGCCGCTTTCACGAGCAGAAAAGCACAAAATATGTAGAAGTACATTTTTGGCAAAGTGACTTTCTTTACTGACGAAGGAGTTCTGAATGTTTTATCAGGCAAGCAGTTCTTTTTATTCAATTGCAAACTGATATATGACTCATTTTTTGAATAGCAAGATAGGTACCTAGGACAGGATTTAAACCAAATTCTACTTGCGTAACTATTTTATGATGAAAGAATCTGGGTTTTTTATCGTATACCTATGCATATTGGATGCGCAAATTTGGATTAAGTAAAAACAAATAACCTAAATAAGAATTACAGAAAAAAATATATTTATTTAGGTTATATTATTTATTTGATATACATCTCACGGGCCAGGCCCGGTTTTTTGATGGGCATCAGTGGAGCCGAAGCCAACACTGAGAGGCTCTTTTTAAACACCTATGTTGTAGGGGTGAAGGAACAAGGAGACTATTGTGAGTAATGAATTCAAATAATAATGGGTTTTTGTGGTGAACTTCTGGGTGTTATACAAAACTGGATTATGGAATGAGGTACGGCACCCGCCAAATAATGCCTCATTTCAAATATTCAGGCGGGTGGTGACTTGCCATCCACTTAATGGGCCCCTCATAATAGATAATGACGAATGACGGGCAACATTGGTGTGGACGGCTTAGGGTGTCGAGAGGTGTGCTGCGCGTTCACTAAGAGCTACTAGTGGCGTTATGCCCTTTAACACTTCCACCCTGGAGCTTAGATCCTTAGCTCTTGCGATTTGCACTCCAAGCCAGCTGTTAAAGGCAAGAAAGGAGTCAGGGGTCTCATTTAGCCCCAGGGAATCAGGGTTCGCGGTGTCGCCTCTCACCGACGTCTCGCCACAAAGCCGCCCCTGCGATTATATTATATTATTTATTATTATTTATGATCATGCAACGTATAGGAATAAAGTCGAATATTAAGTGATATCTTAGTATGATTGCGTAAGTTTAAAACTTAGGCACAAACAGCTCTTACACGTGCTCTAGGTATCGGGGAAAATTAATTATTGTTTTTATTTTAACTAACAGATGACACCAAGTTCACAATAACTTGTTTTATGACGTGAGTAATTAATTCCCAACTGATATGCACTGTGATTTTGAAATTTCAGTTTTATGATTATAAACATGGCTAATTTTATTCTATCCGGCTTGATAAAGTAACAATTTAATGACTAGTGCCGTGTGTAAGTGCCTGGAGCAAGGTATAAGAAAACAGCTTCTGTACCCCTCCTAAGCCGTGGTGGCCTAGAGGTAGTGACACCCGCCTTACAATCGTGAGGTCGTGGGTTCAAATCCCGGTCCCGTACAAATGAGTTCTTTGGAATTTATGTACGGAATTTAACACCAATAAGGAAAACATCGTGAGGCAACCTGCATGCGTCCGTATAAGAAATTCGACGGCGTATGTAAATCCACCAACCTGCACTGGGCCAGCTTGGTGGATTTGGCCCAATTACTCTTCGTGGGTAGGCCTACGTCCTGCAGTGGACTATTAAAAAGGCTGGCAAGTTTTTTTTTTTTTTATATCGAATAGGTTCGCGTTTGACTACACACTGCCTGATGTTAAGCAGATGTGCGGTCTAGGGTGTAGCACGCTTACCTAGAAGATACCTATTTACTCGGGATTTGAAGTCACCCACGTTGTACTTTAACGGGAAGACAGACCCAGGCAAAGCGTTTCACATTCCGGCTGTTCGTATGAGGAATGAGGATTCGAAACGCTGGGTTCTAACGCGCGGAATGTCCACCATAAAAAGGTGACGCTTTGGTCGCGTCCGTCTAGCCGTACGATAGAAGAAAGGGGCAGGGGGGACCAGATTGTGCAACTCCTGGGCGCACTCTCCGAAGTGTATCCGAACTTCAATTAAGATCGCAAGATCGCGCTGGATGCAAACCGCTTCCAATCGGTTTTATTAGAGGTATATAGAGTAGATGTCCAAAAGTGCACGTCCTACATAACATTCTAACTAGGGCTAGGAAAATCAACGGTGCCGGTGCGGTGTGACCTGTGACGTTGTAGAGCAAGGAAAGGAAAGAAAGTTTTGTAGAAAGTGTTGCCTTCGGCAAATTCGATACCCAAAAATAAACCCTTGCATTTGTTTTTCTAGAGTCAGTTAATATTTTGTATAGAACAGCAAATATTTTATCACGAATTCGGTGTTAGTTTTAAGGTAAACAGTTGTTTACAATATTGCTTACGTATAACTCTGTCAGTCTCCTTGTCTCCTTGTCTGTTAGGCGTCAACTAGCAATTTGCTAAAGTAGGTAAATAAGCGAGTTCTTATAGGCCAGGTGGCTAGTCCTGTTGTCAAAGCTTTTAAGCTACCTGGAAGCTTCCGACTACACAGACAAAACAACATAATTTACAAAAGATGGAGTTTAATGGATGAATTTACATATACCATCGAATTTACGTACCTACGCAGGTTGCCTCACGATGTTTTCCCTCACTGAAAAGCCAGTGATTTGAAAAAAGAACTAATTGGTACGGGACTAGGATTTGAGCCTACGACGGACGATTGTAAGGAGGTTGTCATTCCCAAATTGACCACCACGGTTTATTCACAAGTAGAATGGTCAGACATACTGAATGGTTGTTCACAGATAATTATTCGTAGCTTTATAAAAACATTGATTAAAAGTGGACGGATAAGCTAAGGGACACAAAACTAACATAGCATTCACAAACCGCATTCGGATTTCTTGAGAAGTTTCTCGGAGTTTATAAGATATAAGAGGACACGCAGACGAAAAAACAGACACAGAGAAATAGCGGCTTTGCCTCATAATATTAAGTGATGATAATTGATCCATGTTGAGCGTGCCAAAAATAGTTATATTTGATGTAATCTAAGTAATCATGTAACCTTACGCCTTCATTTATAATGTAGTGTATTGTAGTAATGTATGCCGTCGACGAGCGAGCCGCGGACGTGCTCAATCTTCGATCTCATCAGACATGTATGTATTGCATACTGATAGAGTTTGTGCAAAAAGAAAAGCGTCGTAGGTGAGGTCGCCCGTGTGCCATTTTACTAATTTTGAACGTAGACAACACTGCTCTGTCATTGATAGTACAACTAAAAGTGTTTAATACTTGGTAGACACCAATTCGGTTTTCATCAGTACTTGCGTCTACCGAGTAGTCGATATCTTGGCTGCTGATGAAAATCTTATTGTTATTTCACTATAACGCCACGACGGTCCTCTTTTTGCACAAGCTCTAGGCCTGAAATTGTGATATCTCGATATCTCGCAAAAGATTGAGACTCGCTCCCATTTAGGAAAATGAGTAAAAAGTCGATAAGAAAAAATATCAGACTCCGTTCGTATCGTCGTCGTTTCAGCGATAGGACGTCCACTGCTGGACATAGGCCTCCCCTAAAGATTTTCAATAAGATCGGTTGATAGCAGCTTGCATCCAGCGCGATCCTGCGGTCATAATGAGGTCACCCGTTCACCTTATGGACGTCCTGCGCCGCGCTTGCCGGTACATTGTCTCCACTCGAGAACTTTTTGACCCCATCGGTCCTCCTTGCCCGCCAATGCCAATGCCGGGCAATATCGGTAACTTTGGTTCTTATACAGATTTCCTAACTTCTGATTCGTGTGTCAAAGTTTTAAAGCTTGAAGGCAGTTGACATGGCTTAACAGTTACTACTTGAGCCTTTTTAACGTGTCATTCGAGCAACGGTAGCTCTATTTTAATGTCACTCGAAGTCAGTCGTAATTATGCTGAGATGGGACCGGCTGGTGACGAAAATAAAACACTAGGTAGTTTAGTTTTTAGTGCAGTTACAATCTATGTTGCTGTATTTTCTGTGTTTTGTTTTCGTTAATAAAATATACTATTATCTATTGTCTATAATCGGTACGAATACGTACGCTGCGCTTTGAGAGCTATATTATTGAAAAAAAAAATCAGGTGTTTGTCTTGTGTTGGGACGGATATGATTATTCAGGGATATATTTTTTTTCATCATTATGACCTATTTGCACTATGGGCCCAACCCCAAAAAAACTTCTAACACTTTGTCGGAATTCAACTTTTTGATTGAAACTACTGGTTTTTTCCACGCAAATTCGTAGGCAACATAGAGAAACTACTTAGAAAACTTTGTTTTGCCACTTTATTATATCTTCTTTGGCTATACAATAAAAACCTACATTGTCTAGGGGCACCAAAAATAGCCTAGAATTTCTCAAATAATAATTTTGAAAGATTATAATAATTTAATATTTACCAAAGCTTAGCCTAGTTAGATAGTGAGATATCGAAAAATGATGTAAAACATAAATCTACTTACATTAAAAACTATTTACCAAAACTACCTTCGGAATATCATACAAACAAAATTACTTAATACAAACAAATACTATGAGACGAAGTTGTACAGGGTTATTTGCTTGCCTTGTGCTAAGCCCACAGGGGAAATTGAGACCATCACTATGAACAACTTTTACTATGAGTCATCCCGACATACGAGATAAAAATCAGCAGTTCCATATAAAATGTCAACTTGGACTCAATAAAACGCATGAAACTGCTGATTTTTTTCCTTGAATTCCAAGTTGGCCTATAGTGTATACATCAGGCAGTGAGTAGTCAAACGCAAACCTATATGAAACAAAAAAGTAAAAGTTATTCATAATAAGTGGGCTTTTAGATTAGGGTTTTCATCGTTATCTATACAGGTACTCATTTTTTTAGTTCAAGTGGTTTTTTTTTGTAATATTTAGTTAAGTTTTTGAAATGTTACTTAAGTTTTGTGTAAACAAATTAGCCTTATGGCTTCATAATAATATTCGGAATCACAACCTTTTGACTTAATACACCAGTTCTGGATAACCCTGTATACATTTTATAAGAAGATGGTAAGAAACCTATTTTATATTCCTCTGGAAAATTCATGAAGATCCATAAGTTTTAATTCCCTCTGAAAAGTTAAAGTGAATCCTGCATTAAAGCAGCAGCGGATGCTTAGCCTTAACTTGCATCTTAGCCTCCGTTTAATACCCAACTTGTTCCTAATAACTTTCAGTTAAGCTGCAACTTACTCTGAGAATACTCAACTACCTGACCTGACCTAATTTTCAAAGATTGTAACTTCTTTATTTTTTCATTCTATAAACTTCATCATTTCAGTTAAAAAATTTCGTTGCGAATTACCTACAGATATCCGATTAAACCGGTTGGAAGAGTATTGTATCCAGCAAAATATTGGTTAAAGCCTATTCAAACTTTTCTTGGATTCTCATTACAATTAGAACAGGACGTGGATCTGTCTAAGGCTCTTGTGGTTCTGATGTTGTGTTTTAGACGAGGTATCCATATGACCATCGGGTCTGGTGGCACGCACACGCCACCTCCCGACACCGGGTCAAACTTGTACTGGAAGGTGATGATCAGCCATCCTTCCTTCACCGTGTAGTGGGCACCCCGCGGCTCTACGTACGCCGGCAGCACCCTCGCATCTGCCAACGACCTCAGTTCTCAGACCTCACCAGTATAGCGCGACACCTAACTTTTATCTCGGACGCGTCTCCATCAGCTGGGTAAATCAGCTTGTACTCCGTTGGTTTATGGTCTTCCGTGACAGTAGTCGGGTTCCCTTGCTGGCAACTGCTCTGGATCTTCTTGTCAGCCGCTATCATGACGTTGACAACTTTCTCGAAGTAATCTTCGATTGGTTTCGCATTTGACCAGTGGCACGGCGGTGGTTGACAACCTTCAGTAACGGCTATTAGGCATAGTGCAAGGAATATGAAATATTTATAGATGATTATCTTTTTCGCCAATTGTTGTATGGATATGAGCTATCGTTTTTATAGTTTATTAATATCTCTAAGGTGATTTTGTTATGATTTAGGTTATATTTAGGTCTAATTCAGATAGCAGTATTAGTTGTGATGATTTTCTGAATACTAAAGTGATATAAATTATTTTTAGATATTTATATCAGGGTCGTTAAAAATGTCATATTTTGATGAATTAAAGGTGGGCACACACGGTCAGTTAAATTGATCAGTTTTTCGCGTCACTCCAAATGAGGCTCATTCAGTAAATTAATACGTATGTATTGGTAGTTATATCTGAACCACTACCTGAAGCTGGGCACACATGATGAAATGATCACATCAGTTCATCAAATCAATGCAGCGTGGGCAAATGTAGTTAATCATTGTCGATAGGTAGTTATTAAAGAAACAAAATGGCACACCTATCTTTTTCTGAAAAATATCAATCCTAGAAAACGTTGATGAGAATCAAAGTTATAGGGAATCAAAATTCCAACAACTTTAGTTGCGATAATTTCTCATTAAAGAAAGAAATAATAAAAGTTATTGAAGAAACAAAATGGCACAACTATCTTATTCAAAACAATATCAATCCTAGAAAATGTTAAAAGGGATCAAAGTTGTAGGAAAACAAATTTTAAATAACTTTGTTTTCTTATAAATTCTCATGAAAGATTTAAATAACACAAGTTATTGAATAAATAAAATGGCACACCTATCTTATTCAAAACAATATCAATCCTAGAAAAGGTAATGGGAATCAAAGTTGTAGGAAATCAAATTTCCAACAACTTTGGTTGTGATAATTTCTCATTAAAGAAAGATATAACAAAAGTTATTGAAGAAACAAAATGGCACACCTATCTTGTTCAAAACAATATAAATTCTAGGAAAATATGATGGGAATCAAAGTTGTAGGAAATCAAATTTCCAACAACTTTGGTTGTGATAATTTCTCATTAAAGAAAGATATAACAAAAGTTATTGAAGAAACAAAATGGCACTCCTATCTTGTTCAAAACAATATCAATTCTAGGAAAATATGATGGGAATCAAAGTTGTAGGAAATCAAATTTCAGACAACTTTGGTTCCTATAATTTCTCATTAAAGAAAGAAATAACAAAAGTTATTGAAGAAACAAAATGGCACACTTATCTTGTTCAAAATAATATCAATCCTAGAGAATGTTGAAAGGGATCAAAGTTGTAGAAATATTTTTTTTAAATATCTTTGTTTTTTTATAAATTCTCATGAAAGATTTAAATAACACAAGTTATTGAAGAAACAAAATGGCACACCTATCTTATTATAAAAAATATCAATCCTATAAAAAATTGCTGAGATTCAAAGTTGTAGGCAAGCGAATTTCAAACAACTTTGGTTCCGATAATTACTCATGAATGAAAGAAATAACAAAAGTTATTGAAGAAACAAAATGGCACACCTATCTTATACAAAAAAGTATCAATCCTAGAAAAAGTTGATAAGGTTCAAAGTTGTAGGAAATCAAATTTTAAACCAGTTTGTGTCTTATAAATTCTCATGCAAGATTGAAATAGCACAAGTTATTAAAGAAACAAAATAACACACCTATAATATTAAAAAATGATTCTACAAAAAGTTCACTGGTGTACGTAACTAGTAGGTATTTCTTGGACTATACTATATACTAGTCTCAAGTAGATGTATCACTGTTCACTGTGGACACCTTTCAATCGTTTCACACAAAAAATATACAAAATAGTATGTCCTGAATACGTCCCACTCTGTCGCGCATGCGCGTGGCTTGTCGAGCAGATAAGGGTCTTTTCACACATAAGGTGGGCATACATACGGTCAGTTCAACTGATCAGTTTTTCGCGTCACTCCAATTGGGGCTCATTCAGTAAATTAAAAGGTGGGAATTGGTGGCTCCATGTATAAACCACTACCAGAATCTGGGCACACATGATGAAATGATCGCATCAGTTCATCAAATAATTGCAGCGGGGTCCTAATGTAGTCAACTATTGCCGATAGGTACTGCGATGGTTTGCATGTTTGTACCACTTCGATGATTAACTGAATCTTCAGTAACTCACGTAATTTCAATTTTTTATAAAAAATATCTGAACCAAAGTTGTTTGGAATTTGATTTACTACAACTTTAATTCACATCAACTTTTGTAGGATCGATATTTTTCGAATATGACAGTGGTGCCATTGTAAACAATATGGCACCACCGTCTTATAAAAAAAATATCGATCCTAGAAAAAATTGATGGGAATCAAAGTTGTAGGAAATCAAATTTCGAACATTTTTGGTTTCAAAAATTTCTCATGAAAAATTGAAATAACACAAGTTATAGAAAAAGCAAAATGGCACCACTGCCTTATTAAAAAAAATATCGATCCTATAAAAAGTTGATAGGAATCAAAGTTGTAGGAAATCAAATTTTAAACATTTTTGGTTCCGATAATTTCTCATGAAATATTGAAATAACACAAGTATGGAAGAAACAAAATGGAACCACTAACTTATAAAAAAAAATATCGATCCTGGAAAAAGTTGATGGGAATCAAAGTTGTAGGAAATCAAATTTCAAGCAACTTCGGCTTCGATAATTTCTTATGAAAAATTGAAATAACAAGTTATGGAAGAAATTAACTAGAACCACTAATTTATTAAAAAAGATATCGATCCTGGAAAAAGTTGATGGGAATTAAAGTTGTAGGAAATCAAATTTCAAACAACTTTGGTTCCGATAATTTCTCATGAAAAATTGAAATAACACAAGTTATCGAAGAAACATCATGGCACCACTGGCTTATTAAAAAAATATCGATCCTAAAAAAAGTTGATGAGAATCAAAGTTGTAGGAAATCAAGTTTCAAGCAACTTCGGCTTCGATAATTTCTCATGAAAAATTGAAATAACAAGTTATGGAAGAAACAAAATGGAACCACTAACTCATTAATAAAAATATCGATCCTGGAAAAAGTTGATGGGAATCAAAGTTGTAGAAAATCAAATTTCAAACAACTTTGTTTCCAATAATTTTTCATGAAAAATTGAAATAACACAAGTTATCGAAGAAACATCATGGCACCACCGGCTGATAAAAAAAAAGGAAAAGTATCTCAATTTGGCTTTATAAGTAGGTACTTTTATTATACATATTTGTGATTTCTCAGCTATTTGTTAACCGATGCGAGTGCTTGTTTTTAGGGTTCCCTTGTAATTAAGTTTCGTCTAGGACAGGCTGCTAGCCCTGGTGTAACAGTTTTGAAGCCGCCAGAAGGCCTGACATGGCTAAACGGTTAAAATCGAAACCTACAATTTAACGTGTAATCTGAGCCACGGTAGCGCTCAGTTTAAAATGCCACCCGTCATTTAACTCCCGAGCGGAATGAAGGAATAAAGTTTAAGTACACTTCAAATTTTAGTACCTATTCCGAAAGTCATCACAAATGCTGTTATCCTCATAGTCATCCATATTATACGCAAAGCCAAGAGTTGATGACATCAACTTTAAAATAAATGGGTGATATATTTTTATCTGTCTAGATACCGAATGTGGCCATGGTGGTCAAGAGGTAATGACACCCGTCTTACAATCGTGAGGTCGTGGGTTCAAATCCCCGGTCCCGTACCAATGAGTTCTTTGGAATTAATGTACGGAATTTCACACCACTGGCTTTTCGGTGAAGGAAAAACATCGTGAGGCAACCTGCATACGTCCGTAGAAGAAATTCGATGGCGTATGTGAATCCACCAACCCGCACTGGGCCAGCGAGGTGGATATGGCCCAATCACCCTTCGTGGGTGGCCTACCCACTTTAAGTCCTGCAGTGGACTATTAAAAAGGCTGGTACAGTACAGTACAGTAGCGATCATAGAAATTAAGCAACGTTCAGCACGGTCAGTCCTCGGGTGGGTGACCGCAAGTGGCATTTCAAACCAAGCGTTTCGAATCCACATTTCTCAAACGAACAATCAGAATGTGCAACGCTTTGCCTGAGTCTGTCTTCCCGCTAAAGTACAACGTGGATGTCTTCAAATCCCGGAGAAATGGGTATAATAATAGCTTCTAGGTAAGCGTGTTACACCCTAGACCGCATATTTACTTACCATCAGATAGTGTCTAGTCAAACGCAAACTTATTAGTATAACTAATTTTTAATGCTTTTATTTTTCATGTGTTTGTATTGTATTTGGTTAAGCTAATAAAGAATTATCTATCTTATATGAAATAAAATAAAAAATACAACTGAGCACTACCGTGGCTCATATTACACGTTAAATTGTAGGTACTGGTTTTAACCGTTTAGCTATATTCAGAGGCCTTTAGGCGGATAAAAACTCTGACACCAGGGCTAGCCACCCGGCCTATACGCACTTACTTACAGCGGAACCCTAAAAACAAGCACTCGCATAGGATAACAAAAATATAAAATTGAAATTAGAAATCTGAAATAAAATAGAAGTACCTAAAGCCAAATTGAGAACATTTTCCTTTTAGGAAGTCTGTAGAAAAGGGATATCACTGGAACAAATGCATAAATAGTACCTAACTGCTCTGATATCTCCAAAAAATCCCAAATGTTAGTATTAAAAGACACCTTTTCGCAAGCACGATTGTTGATTATACTCATACCTAACTACGCTTAATATATCGCATCACTTTTTACGACTCTGGTATAAATATTTGCGAAGAATTAAAATCACTTTAGTATTCAAAAAGTCATCACAACTAACTGTTATCTGCGTAGCCGTCTCGTACTCTCGAGATAAAACAAGCTATAAAAGCTATATCTCGTACCAATACAAAAATCGGTTGAAATACAATCATGTACAAATATTTTATATTCCTTGCACTATGCCTAATCGGCGTTGCTGAAGGTTGTCAACCACCGCCGTGCCACTGGTCCGATGCGAAACCAATCGAAGATTACTTCGAGAAAGTTGTCAACGTCATGATAGCGGCTGACAAGAAGATCCAGAGCAGTTGCCAGCAAGGGAACCCGACTACTGTCACGGAAGACCATAAACCAACGGAGTACAAGCTGATTTACCCAGCTGATGGAGACGCGTACGAGATAAAAGTAAGGGGTCGCGCTATACTGGTGAGGTCTGAGAACTGTATGGGGTCGTTGGCAGATGTGAGGGTGCTGCCGGCGTACGTAGAGCCGCGGGGTGCCCACTACACGGTGAAGGATGGACAGCTGATCATCAAGTTCCAGTACAAATTCGACCCAGTGTCGGGAGGTGGCGTATGTGTGCCACCAGATTCAGCGATCATAACTATACCTCGTCTGGGTGATAATGATGCCTCTGGTAACACTGAATGTACTGATTGCGTTAATAGAGGCTGGTAATCTAGTTTCGATAAGTTTTTTAATTACTTATGTTTTTAATAAATAATATTTTGTCGGTTATAAAAACGCTGGTTCATTCCTCTCACAGTTTCTCTAGCAGTTTAGTGAGGTAATTCATTCATTCAAATCCAGATTGATTGGCGCCCTTTTGCACATTTGTACTTAGGTTAGAATTAATTATATCATTTAAGATATATTAATTAACTGCATCATTCAATAAAATCTTATAGAAATATTTTTTGTTGTTTTTGTTGTAATTTGGATACCTATTTTTTACATTTTCTTTCTGGTTACTTGGAAGAGATAAAGCTGACACTTGGGTTTGTATTTTTATTGTTTACATTTTACATAATCGTTTTTTCAGAGTGCATAATAAAGAGTCTAAATCTATAGATTGTTATCTAGGCAAGTTATATTTAACAACTGGAGATTATTATGATATAGAAAAAACTATAGATATGTTTTCTATTTTCGGGAAATAAGATTGATTTGGCTCTCGTATGTCGAAATAAAAAAATAGGCGTTTCATTATCATATACAAGCTTTAACCCGCAGCTTCGACCGCATAATATTTTGTTTATTTTACTATCCCATAGAAACCTTTTATTTTTGGTAATTACACAACTGTTGCCAACAATCAAGCCGTGGTGGTGAAAAGGTAGTGACACCCGCCCGTCATTCTATGCACAATCTAGGGATTTTTGGCATTTTGTGTATCTACACGTCATTATTATTAATTATAAGCATTTATCTATAGATACTTATGAAGCCGTGGTGGTCAAGAGGTAGTGACACCCGCTTTACAATCGTGAGGTCGTGGGTTCAAATCCCCGGTCCCGTACCAATGTACCAATGTTCTTTGGAATTTATGTACCGAATTTCACACCACTGGCTTTTCGGTGAAGGAAAACATCGTGAGGCAACCTGCATACGTCCGTAGAAGAAATTCGATGGCGTATGTGAATCCACCAACCCGCACTGGGCCAGCGTGGTGGATATGGCCCAATCACCCTTCGTGGGTAGGCCTACGTCCTGCAGTGGACTATTAAAAAGGCTGGTACAGTACAGTACACAACTGTTATCCAAATATCTCCATAAATTGAGCCTGTATTTTCCACAGATAATGGCCTATAACTCGTGTAATTTCTTCCTCTTTTTTGTCCGAATCGAGTGAATGTGTCTATGATTATTTATATGTGTTGTCTTTTAGGGTTCCGTGCAGGCCGCACAATACGTTACTCTGTTACTTGTCCTATAATTACGCTACATTTTGTTTGTCTTATGTTTTAACCGATTTAAAAACAAGAGGTTTCAATTCGACTGGTATTTTTTGTTCAAATGTTTGTTACGCGATTACTCCGCCGTTAATGAACTGATTTTAATGTTTTTTTTTTTGTTTGGCAGATACTTCAGAAATGGTCCCATTTGAATTTAATCGAAATCGGCTGAGCCATTTTCGAAAAATCAATAGTAATATAACAATTACCTACCTAATTATTATGCTGGGCACGCTGCCAGCTGGCAGTGGGCTTGAGACTTGGATTATCTTTAGACCTTCAAGGGTCTGTGGATGATCCAATTGCTTTCTATGTAGTAGTAGTGTAGTTTTGTCATTACCTACTACATGGATGACATAACGATTTGTGCGAACTATTCGAATTCTGTACACAAGTTATATTGTTGAAGTTGGTTTTGCCATTTTTGACGTAAAAACAATTATTAAAAAAACTTTCTCCAAAGGATTATTTATTTGCTTGTTCCGTACCCACAAAGCTGAAAGGGTGCGACTATGAACAACTTGTACTGGGGGTCGAAAAATGCGAAAAAAAAATCAGCTGTTCTGTAGGTAGGTACAAAGTTGGAACTTGATATCGATAAAATAAATTAAACAGCTATTTTTTTTCTTGAATTCCGGGTTGTCCTCATAGCAAAGAAGATATAATAATACTACGTATAGAACGGTTACTCGTTACCCCCACCCGTTTGAGTCTTCCTCACTTCCACCCCGCGTTTCACGTACCGCTCGTGTACTCTGCGCGCGGGCTGCACTGGCCGGTAGATTTTGTAATAAAAAATACCCAGACTGTGACAATAGGGAAGACTTGTGCTGTGTATGGTTGAATATCAATAATACGTAACGAAACAATACATTTTAATGTTTATCTAAAGATAAGTAAAATGAACTTATTTTAATTACCTACATTATTTGGTAACTTTCTCTTCATATTTTCTTTCAAATAAAGTAGATCGGTTACTTATTGCTAAAATGCTTCCAAATTAAGTAATTGTTATACTTTTATAAGTACTAGATTTATATTCATTTTTGCAAAATTGAATACGCCACTGTCTCACTCATGCGGCATGTCGTCACGTCGTGGTGATCGCTGACAGCCATAGACGTTCCGCACACAAATGCACGTGTAGGGTTCGTGCGCCTAATCAAATAGAGATGTAGTCGTAAAGCTCCTAACCCCGTATGTGTGTTGTCTGTGAGTAAGTACTGTGTAGTGTGCGTAAGACAGCAGATTTTATATGAAAAATCGTGGAGTGTCCGGGCTGTGCTCATAGTAAAAGTTATTCATAATCACGGTCTGAATCATCTCTTTTCGCCTCAGTACACCAGTTCTTCGTGGCCACTTTTCGTGGGTAGGCCTACGTCATGCAGTGGACCATTAAAAGGCTGATACAGTACAGTACACCAGTTCTGGTTAACCCTGTATAAGAAACAATTTTTCAGAATCAGAAAATCAGAATCAGAAAATTTTTATTGCATAAAACTGGTACAAAGGTGTTATAAATATTATTGTAGTAGGTATCACAGTTTTACCCTTTTCGGGCGTGCAATGTTTAAGTTCATAATACTCGTACATGTGGGTACAATAAAATAAGGTTTCTTACTATCTACTTTGAATTTTAGATACAGCATAGGCTACAATACTTAAAAAAAATATCTACCTATATGCTTTATAGGTATATGTTTTGTACATAGCCTCGGCAAGAAGAGAGAGAAAGAGAAAAAAAAAGCTAGTAATTAAGTGTTATAGTATGTTTGGCATCTGGTTATATCACAATGTTCAATCATCGTTAAAGTATTCTTTCGTTGAATAAAACGTTTTTTGTATCAGCCAGGCTTTTAACTTGGTTTTAAATTGTAATACTTTGAGAGATTTGAACGCCAGTGGCAAGTGATTATAGCATTATAAAATGACCCATTCGCAAACATAGCGTTATTTACTTGCGGTATACCTAAGTTGCATTTGTGTTTTGAACGGTGAATGGCCGCACGCTTTGATTGGTTTTCGATAAAATATTGTTCATGGTTTTTTACAAATATGCATATTTCCAAAATATAGATGCCTGTTAATGTCAAAATACCATTTGCTTTAAATATGTTTCGTAGGGATTCTGTACATTTTAAATTGTATATGACTCTCAGACAACGTTTTTGAAGAATGAAAGTAGAATTTACATTCACAGAATTTCCCCAAAAAATAATACCGTAACTTAGATGAGGATAAACGTTTCCATAATACGCGTTTGTAGCAATGTGTTTGTTGGTAGCATTTCTGATAACCGATAGAGCGTAGCAGTATTGTGATAATTTACTGTTGACCTTAAGTATATGTTCTTTCCAATTGAGATTGCTGTCTATTGTTACTCCTAGAAAATTAGTATTGTTAACAAGCTGCACACTATTTCCTTTGTTTGTAATATTTAGATCTATTGTCTTTTGTTTGCAGGATTTAAAGTTAATAAGTTTGGTTTTTTCTATGTTTACTTTTAAATTCATTGCATCTAGCCACGTAACAATTTCATCTAGTTTGTGATTGATATCTCTTTCGAAAATTTCATTGGATGACTTTTTTGGTATGTACAGAGTCGCGTCGTCGGCAAACATGACACACATATCTTTAGTGAATTTCGGCAGTTCATTGATATAAATTAAGAATAGAAGTAGCCCTAAGATACTTCCTTGGGGAACTCCTAGTGTGATTTTCTCGAATTCAGATTGAATGTGTTCTATTGTTTTTGATTTACTATTGTATACTTGAAGAGACGTGGCTTGTGTGCGGTTTGTTAAATATGATTCTAATAGTTTAAGGGCATGTCCTCGGATGCTAATGTGTTCTAGAATTCTTAATAGCGTATCATGAACAACACAATCAAAGGCTTTCGACATGTCTAGGAACAATACTACTCCTGGTCTCTTTGTGTTAATGTCATCCCATACCTGTTTAAGCATATTAAATATGACTAGTGAGGTATTTTTACCTTTTTGAAATCCGAACTGTTTGTCACTAAGAATGTTGTTCTTGTCTATAAATGAGTATAACCGATTGAATATAACTTTTTCGAGAATTTTTGAAATACAAGGTAAGATTGCAATGGGCCTATAGTTATTTATATCATTTTTCGGACCTTTTTTATGAATGGGTTTAATTATTGCTCGTTTTAGTTCTTCGGGAAAGCATCCTGTAGATATTGATAAGTTTACTATATGGACGAGTGGGTCAGCGATATAATCGATACAGCTTTTTATTAACTGCATAGAAATGCTGTCATGGCCGCATGACTTCTTGTTCTTTAGCTTTTTAACAATATTTTTTATTTCATAATTGTCTACCGGAGTCAGAAAAATCGATTTTTGATTTTTTGTTGTTAGGTGCTGAATTTTGTTATTTTTCTGCTGTGAATGCTTATTTATATTTATGAAATGCTCATTGAATTTATTACATATATATTTTTGGTCAGTTACTTCCTTATTGTTAACTTTTAAGCTGTCTATAGTTGTACGTATACTATTTGTTGAGCTTGTATATTGTTTAATTATACCCCAAGTTGCTTTAGATTTATTTTTGCTTCTTTGTATATATTTAATGTTTGCAGCTTTTTTTGAATATTGTATTGCCCGCTTCAGTCTCCTTGAATATTTTTTGTAATTTTCTTGGCATTCTGCAGATTTTTTAGAACATTGTTTAATATATAGTTCTCTCTTTTGTTTGCATGAAATTGCAATACCCGGTGTTTTCCAATTCGGTTTTTTTTTTGTAGAATAAGGTATTCTACAAAAAAAACTACTTCTCTTTGAATGGGAATACATAAGTTTAATATTAAACTAAATAGCTCTATAAATTTTTGATAAGCTTCGTTAGCATCCGTTTCCTCATACACGCTTGAAAAACTTAGTTGTGATATATATTTGATAAAAATATCTAGGTGAATATCGATATTTCTCTTTTCTACATACCAGTATTTTTCTTTGAAGCTGATGTTTGTCTTAATTTGTATTTTTTGCGCTGTATGATCAGTGAGAGTTCCCATATTAATTGTTTCTACCTTGTATTGTTTTGTGTTTGTTAGAATGTTATCAATACATGTTTGTGAATGAGATGTGATTCTTGTTGGCTCTGTTATATTTGGATGCATTTTAAACGATGCCAGAGTATTTAAAAATGTTTCTTTTTTGTTATTATTTTCAAGTAAATTAACGTTAAAATCACCTAATATATATATTTTTTTCTTAATACGTCTATTTCTTATGGTAAGCTTTTGTAAAAGTGTGTCAAGACTCTCAATATACAGATTGAAATTACCGTTCGGAGGTCTGTAATTAGTTATAATAATTGCATTGAGTTCAGGAATGTTTACACCACAGCATTCAAAGTGACCTTCAATTGACAAGTCTGATACCCATTCAAGCTTTTTGGAATCAATAGCTTTTTTCGTGTATATTGCCACTCCACCTTTTGTTTTGTTTTTCCTTGAAAAATGGGCTGCTATTTGGTAGCCATCTAATTGTAATATGTCACTCTCATTTTCTTTAAGGTGAGTTTCTGTAAAACAAAAAACGTCAGGATTGTGTTCCATATTTAATAATTCTATTTCATCTACTTTGTACTTCATACTGCGTATGTTTGCATGCGTTATTTGGAATAAGCTATTGTCGCGATCAACGAAAAAGCTTACTGTC
The DNA here is from genome assembly GCA_949316475.1 of Hypomecis punctinalis. Classification (NCBI taxonomy): domain Eukaryota; kingdom Metazoa; phylum Arthropoda; class Insecta; order Lepidoptera; family Geometridae; genus Hypomecis; species Hypomecis punctinalis. Next base: position 2,515,557 of record OX438798.1, read on the forward strand.
ATTATTTATAGAATATTTAGGGATATCATTGGAAACTGATTTTTTTTGTTTTTTCTCAAAATAGAAAGGTATTGTCCCTGGTTTGTAATTTTTTGCTAATATCAGTTTTATTTATAGTTTTGCTTAGAACTTTACGTATTTTATCGAAAAAGTACGGAATAGTGCCAGGTTTTAATTTGTTTTCGGTTTGGTGGAGTGAAGGTCGCGCTATATTTTTGCTTAGAAATACTAAGGCGTAATCATCAGTATTTATTACGTTATTTATCAACCGCGAGGTATGTTGAACGTCGACAGTGAAACGTTTTTTATTGTATTGCTCCGGATTTGTTTGCAAGTATTTGCAGTTTGTAAACTTATTAACTATATTCCTGATGCTAAAGTTTAATGTATCCTCATTTAAGTGACGGCTACTGGTAACGCCTAGGACTATGACATTTTGATATTTCAACAAGGCTAAAGTTTCTGATAATTCTTGGAGCAGCTTAGTGGGATTCGAGTCATTCGATCCCACACTGATCACTATCCAGTCATTTTTTTGCATCTTCAGGTTGCTAAAATCCGTATTTCGTAGTATGTATTCTCCAGGTGCTCCGGGATGAGTGAAGTTTATTACTCTGTATGTTCTGGCATTTTTTTGTTCAGATCTTAAGCTCAGCAAGAGAGGTGCTAAGTTCTTGCAAGTTTGATCACCAATAATTACAATTTTAGCTCATTCTCTTTTTTGTAGTCGTCTCCTGTAGTTATGTTGTTCTTGCGTCCTTGTTTATTTCCTTCTTTTCTTTGTAGAAACGATTCATTTGCCTCGCTTTTCTGTATTTTTGACTCTAATTTACTTAACTTTTCTTCACGTGTGGTAGTAATTTGCTTATTTTCTTGTACTTGATGTGGTAAAAAAAATTCACTTCCTTGCTTCAAATTTTGATCGGTATTTTCGTAGTCCTTTTTCAATAAATTGTTTGAAATAGCTTTTGTACATTTTTTCTTCGGAGTTTCTTGTGTTCTTGATAGAGATTCTTTAAACGCAAAATTTTCAGATAAAAGCTTATTAATCTCTTCTTTTGCGTAAATTAATTGCTGCGTCAATTGTATGTTTTCTGCTTTTAGTAGAGATAGCTCATCATTTTTGTTTGCATTAATATCGCTATCATTTAAACATAATAAGGTATCTTCTATGAAAGCATCATCACCAGATTGGTTAAGGAATGAAGTATCATCCATCGATATGTACAGTGACTTTGGTTTTCTTGTATTAACATTTTTATTTATGTTTTTGCTTGTCAGAAATTGAGGACCAACAGGAGTGTTAGAGTTGTCACCTATTTGTTTTTTGTTATCGATATTATGACTGTAACCTTGATTACTGAGGCGCTATCGTAATTATAATAGCTAAATAGCATTTTAGGCATTCGGTAGAGAGAACGCGTTTTACCATGCTATTCTATTTACGCTGGCGCCGCTATAATCTATAAGATTTGTATATTTTTTACTAAACTCTTACTAAAGAAATATTTTCGCTTCTCTACCGATTTGGTGTACGATAATTTCAAAGTGTTAAGGGTTCGCCAACTTTTTGTTTATAACGCTGTTCTGAAAACTCACTACAACCTGAAATCCCGCACCGACTACAACGCATTAACATCAAAAAGAACAAACCGATCTTTTATATTTCCCCTCCCACGCGTCCGTTCTCTGATGGCTAAACGCAGTCCAGCTTATTCTCTGCTTTGCACATATAACAGCGCTCGCTCTGCGTTAGCCGGATACAATGACTTGTCAAAGTATGATTTTAAGAAAAAGTTAAATTATTGGCTCCTAAGTCTATCCTACGACCAGACTGAGAGTTTAATAAGTTACCTGTATGGAGAATGACTGCAATAGTCAAGAGCCAGAACACTTCATCTCATTCATTATTTTTCACAACACAAGAGATTTCCCGAAATTCCTATTTTCCATTATTTCCCTTCATTATAACAAACTTATTATTATTGTTTTTTTTTCATTTACAATTTTAATTTCTTAATAAATAATTAGGTGCCGCAAAACTATAGCAAGTTTGTCGCGGCACTCTTTGTTTGTCGCGGCACTCTTCTATTATTTTAGTAAATAACAAAATTTTGGTCTTCGCAAATTTGATCTAGAATTCTGTAATCTATAATCTGTAGCAATTCCTGGCATCCTGGTAACGTCGCATATGAGCCCCAAGATACAAGCCTGTGCTTAGTTTGGGGCTCGTCTAGCTTTTTACTGAAATTATTGCTGATCTGTACTTGATTATTTGTAATCTTAGAATCTCTAGCTTTTTGCATTGTATTAGTTTTAAACTTTTTTGTTGTATTATTTTTGTTGTGTATTTCTTTTGGTAATAATAAACTTATAAACTTCGTGATTTTTTTATTGAAATTGTTAATTTGTTTGCAAACTCATGTTATTGGTAAATAAAATTTTCTTTCTTTCCTTCTTGTTTAAAAGTTATGTACGGATTTTCAGTGCGTATATCCGTCTCACGCTTGGCCGGTTGTTTTACCTTTATTCTACGTTACATTTCCAGGATACAAGGTGGGCCTTTTTCTCAGGAAACACACACGACAAGGTTTCTTTTGTAGTGAAAGTACAGAAACATGTTGTAAGCGACGTGTATTCCGCTCTATTATGTAAAAGCTGGGGCTCTTCGTGCAAGGGATTGTGTATAAATAGTACCTAACAAAACAATGTAAAGGCGAAAGATTTATACGTATTGAAGAGAAACCAGAGCATGGAGCCATGGTGGTCAAGAGGTAGTGACACCCGCCTTACAATCGTGAGGTCGTGGGTTCGAATCCTCGGTCCCGTACCAATGAGTTCTTTGGAATTTATGTACGGAATTTCACACCACTGGCTTTTCGGTGAAGGAAAACATCGTGAGGCAACCTGCGTACGTCCTTAGAAGAAATTCGATGGCGTATGTGAATCCACCAACCCGCACTGGGCCAGCGTGGTGGATATGGCCCAATCACCCTTCGTGGGTAGGCCTACGTCCTGCAGTGGACTATTAAAAAGGCTGGTACAGTACAGTACAAAACAATGTAAAAGGTAGGAAATTTATCTCTTCGAATATGAAAATTACAGGACTTTGGCGATCAAAAACAGCTCTACAAATTTAAATAAGTACTAATTATTTTTCGCAAAATATGGCACCACCGACTTCCACCGTTGTGTGTTAATTAATTTTAATTCTGTAATTCTCAGTATTCCAATTAATTAAGTAACAGAATTACATAATTCGAATAGTTTGCCTGAATCGATGTAATATCTATTTACATTATTGATGATTTATGTTTTATCTTTTATTTGTATAGTAATTGTTGTTATAGCACCAACGCGAATGCAACATAGAAGTAAGTGGAGTACCAGAGAATCGCTCTGAGAATGTGGTCAAGATTGCGGAAATATTGGCGAAGACTATAGACTGTCCTGTTACCGAGGCAGATATTGTGCACGCTTCTAGAGTGGCAAAGCTGAACAAAGACAACGATAGACCGCGCGCAATTATAGTGAATCTGCGCACGCGTCTTGTTCGGGACAACTTCTTGGCCGGAGTCCAGAGGTTCAATAAGCAAAATGCGCTTAATAAAATAAACTCCCACCACTTTGGAATCAATGGAAACTGTGTCCCAGTCTTTGTGTCCGAGCATCTGAGTCCAGCTAATAAATCCTTGCACGCAGCAGTCCGTAAGAAGGCAAAGGAACTGTCATACAAATTCGTCTGGGTTCGTGACGAACGTGTGTACACAAGGAAGGATGAAAACAGTTTTGCTATTCAAATACGTGTCATGGACAGCCAATTTTTCTCGAAGACCCGTCAAACTGTTTGATGTGTTCTATTAGTTTGGATATTTTTCTAGCGTTTCATCGTATTAAAAATGGCTACTCTTTATTATCAAAATGTACGGGGTATGAGAACAAAGACGGACAAAATTTACAACAATATACTTCAGAACTCTTACGATCTTTTGGCTTTTTCGGAAACTTGGCTTAACGCTACCGTGCACAGTAGTGAAATTGTTGACTCCCGGTACGCTGTGTATCGACGCGATCGAATGTGCTTTCCTGGTTCTCCTACCTCTAAAGCGGATGGTGGAGGAGTGATATTGGCGGTTTCGCGCAAGTTTGAGTCAAATCGAATGCAAAATTGGGAATCCGATTCTGAGGATTTATGGGTCTTGGTACATATGAAATTTGGAAACCAAAATTAAAAAAGTTGCGATTTGTGTTGCCTACATCCCTCCTCCAACCAAAATTGATGTTTTGAGGGCATTTTTAGATAATGCTGTTAACAACTTGAATCAGGTTGATGAGGTTATCATGGTTGGAGATTTTAATTTGCCTTTTATCAAATGGACCAAACATGATAATTACACAATACCTTCCAATTATGGGAATTCTCTAGGAAATGCATTGGTGGACTTTATTTCCATATCTAATATGTATCAATTTAATGATGTGTGTAATGAAGATGGCCGAATATTGTATCTCGCCATAAGTACATTAAAAGGCGTATCCTTGACTCAACCGCTTGATATGATATCTAAAATTGATCCTAAGCATCCCCCGATACTGTGCACTGTACTCAACAGTGAGCCTAAGTATCTACGGTCTCAGGTTTCCCCTGTATTCAATTTTTATAAAGCAGACTTTGAGGCTATTACATCGGAGCTTGTAACTACCGACTGAAGTTAAGTGTTCAGTAATTGCACATCAGTAATTGATATGACTTCAAGCCTTTATGTTATTATTAATAATCTAATTGCAAAGTTTGTTCCAAAACACAAATTCAGAAAGAAACGTTTTCCGCCATGGTTTAATAATAAATTAATCAAATTACTTGCTGAGAAAAATAAAGTAAGATCAAAACATCATAAATTTAAAAATCCCCGAGATCTATTAGAGTTTAATATTTTAAGAGAACGTGGACACAAATTATTCAATGCATTATACAGTGAATACATGGGGAAGACTGAGGAGAGTATAGCTAAAAACCCTAGAGACTTCTGGAGGTACGTCAAGGATAAACGCAAGGAATTTCCTGCTGAGATGCATTTGATTTGACAATACTGGACAGAAAATAGCCGATCTTTTTGCTGAAAATTTTTCAAAAGCTTTTTCTTTGGTTTCTCAAATTAGAAATAATCTAAATGATGAAATTATATTTTCCCACAAAACCAACAATCAAAACTGTATAGGCATCGTAAGCTTCACGGAACGTGAAGTTCTAAAAACTATCAAGCGATTAGATATACTTAAAGGTCCGGGTCCCGACGAAATACCACCACTACTTGTAAAACGTTGTAGTTCTGGCTTAGCACTGCCGTTGACGTTAATAATTAATCAATCTTTAATTGCTGGAGAGTTTCCAGATGAATGGAAGAAGGCCAAAATTATACCGCTACACAAGAAGGGAAAAGTAGATGATATTAAAAATTATAGGCCGATTTCCATATTGTCATGTTTTTCTAAAATCTTTGAATCACTTATTTGTCCGATACTGTCTCGTCATCTCAGTCACCTCCTATCTGAGCACCAGCATGGATTTATGAAAGGTCGCTCCGTTGAGACAAACCTAGCTGCTTTTATATCAGAATTGTCTCAGGAAGTGGATAAGGGACGCCAGGTCGACGCCTTATACATGGATTTCAGTAGCGCCTTTGACAAAGTCAGTCACCCACTGTTATTGGAGAAATTAGAATGAACCGGTATTTTTGGGTCTTTTTTTAAATGGTTCCAGTCTTATCTTTGCAAAAGGCAGCAAGTAGTTTTTGCTAACGGATTTAGGTCTAAAATGTTTTATGTCGAGTCTGGCGTCCCGCAGGTATCGCATCTGGGTCCCATACTATTTGCATTGTTTATAAATGACATCACAACATATATAAAACATTGTAAACTTAAAATGTTTGCGGATGACCTCAAAATCTACGGAGCAATAGATACTGCTACTGACGGGCGTCTAATACAAGGCGATATCGATGGCATTAAAATGTGGTGTGATAAAAACAAAATGGACCTGAATGCTCAAAAGTGCTTCAGTATTAAATATACTCGCAAGAAAAAACCCATCGATACAAGATATATATTAGGTGGTACTGCTCTGCAGGAGGTGGGTGAGGTCCGTGATTTGGGAGTTGTTATCGATAGCCAGCTGTCCTTTAAATCACATGTAGACGAAACTGCAACGAGAGCAGCAAAGTTACTCGGATTTATTAGACGCAACACTAGGAATTTCAAGTCTCCTGTCACGAAAATAGTACTTTATAACTCAATAGTACGCAGTTGCTTGGAATACGCGAGCGTGGCGTGGAGTCCTTTTTATGCAGTGCACTCTCAGCGAATTGAAAGTATCCAGCGTGCCTTTACACGATCACTGGCTTTCTCTTGTCAAGGTATTTCCCATAGAAGCCCCTACGCGGATCGTTTGAGTTTTTTTAATATGCACACTTTACGTGACAGACGAAAAATCCGTGACCTTACATTTCTTTATAAAGTGATCCACGGTATCTCCGACTGTCCTTTCTTATTGGAGGAAATGTCTTTGCATATACCCTGTCGATATCCTAGGAACCGAATTACACGAATCTTTAAGTGGCGGCAAGCTCCTATAACTAATTTGGCGCTAAACTCCCCAACACATAGATTATGTCGCACTTATAACGAATTTAATGTCTCATTGGATGATCTCGATGTCTTCTACGATTCTTTGACTATTTTCAAAAAGAAACTATTTAAGTCTCTATCCAGTGATGCTTAACGTTCATATTTTGTAATTGTTAGTTATTTTAGTTACTAACACTTGTTTAATTATAGTCTAACCACTAATGGTGAATGTTGTATATGCCTATAATTGGTGATCATATCAGTCCTGAGTATTTCTGTATGTTATATTTTTATAAGTGTGTTTAATATGTTCACTGTTGGCGTATCATAAATAAATAAATAAATAAATAGCAGCCATAGAAATATGTCATCTGTAAAATTTTCAATGTTCTAGCTTTCACCGTTAATGAGAAACAGCCGTGTGTCTGTACAGACGGACAGCTGAGTCTTAGTAATAGGGTCCATTTTTACCCTTTGGGTACGGAACCCTAAAAAAGCTATTGATAAAATTCCTAGGCATTTCATTGCAGAAATGTCTATTATGCACATTAGTATAGTATTACACTCAGGCGTTAGTGACAAGTTTCAAGCGCGAAAACGCAATCATCAGAGATCGCTAGACTAGTTACGAATGTTAGTTTATTGATCCTCGTCGTTTCTGTCATAGCATGTCCACTGCTGGACATAAGCCTGTCCAATAGATCTCCAATAAGACTGGTTGGTAGCCGGCTTGCATCCAGCACCATCCTGCGGCCTTAATGAGGTCAACCGTCCACCTTGAGGGTTAACGTGGTCTCCACTCGAGGAGATTGATCGTATATTACTAGGAATCTTTCAAAGCTTGTGTGTAACCCATTTGTGGCATATCTGACATATACCTGAAACTAATAGATTGTGAATTCTGAACCGATCTGTTTTATCACCAAGGGCGGGACTCCACCGAAGCGGAGATGTGTGCGGTGTGCAGTGTGCTGTGCGAGAAGAGATGTTTTTCAGCTCGGGTGCGGGGTATTGAGTGCTCAGTATGCATTCTGCGGGTTGCTGGCGGGCAAGAGGGGGGAGGGTGACATCGCTCACTGCACGCCGCTAGCATCTCTCGTCTCCACTGCGCGTCGTCCGCGCACAACTCACATCTCTGCTCCCATCGCGCCATACAAAATTATTACACATCTCCGCACAGCAATCTCCACTGAAGCTGAACGGAGAGATGTTTTGATGTATCAATAACACAATTCTATTGGTTGTCTAAAAAACATCTCCTCTCCGCTCGTCTCCGCTTTAGTGGAGTCCCGGTCTAACTTTTGCCTGTGGCTTCGCTCGCCTGATAGTTTGATTTACGTGCCGGCCCATGGGAGCCTTTTACCAAAAAAAAAAGTACTTAGCCTACGACTCTCCAAATTTTGAACTAAATATATGGCAATAATCATGTCTACCCGCTGCTGTGTGAAAGAGTAATAACAAACCAACAATCACACTTTCGGATTTGTAATTATTAGTATCAATCCATCTATATAAAACAATTCTTTACGATCAACATAGGTAAGGACAGCATACCGCAAAAGAAATAAGTAGCTCTCATAGCGTAGTTTGACTAGGCGTTCGTTAGCGATCATCGAAGTAAGGTAACGTTCAGCACGGTCAGTCTTCGGATGGGAGATCGCGGATAGCATCCGCACATTTGTAGCTGAGCGCTACCGTGGCTCGCATGACTCGTTAAATTGTAGGCCCCGGTTGTTAACCGTTTAGCCATGTCAGAGGACAAAAGCTCTGACACCAGGGCTAGCCACCCGGTATAACTTAATTAATAATTATGACAAAAGAAGAAACTGAAAGTATATATAATTATATCATCTTACTCCTGTCTTAAAAATTAAAAAAACTTTATTAGTTTCTTTTACTTTCGTCTGATAGACACTAACCAACACCACTGTACTGTACCAGCCTTTTTAATAGTCCACTGAAGGACGTAAGCCTACCCACGAAGGGTGATTGGGCCATATCCACCACGCTGGCCCAGTGCGGGTTGGTGGAATCACATACGCCATCGAATTTCTTCTACGGACGCATGCAGGTTGCCTCACGATGTTTTCCTTCACCGAAAAGCCCGTGGTGTGAAATTCCGTGCATAAATTCCAAGGAATTCATTGATACGGGACCGAGATTTGAACCCACGACCTCACGATTGTAAGGCGGGTGTCATTACCACTAGACCACCACGGCTTCGGCTTCACCACCAACACCACACAAGCTTTTACATGTATCTACAAACTCTCATTGTTTTCATGAAATTAGAATATTCAAAAACTTTAAAAATAAATTAGTCCGTATAGGCCGGGTGGCTAGCCCTGGTGTCAGAGTTTTTAGACCGCCTAAAGGCCTCTGACATGGCTAAATCAAAAACCTTGAAAAATAATCATATAACGTCACACGCTGAAAATTTGTTTTGCGTATTGCTCAAATATTTCAAGCAGTAGAAGCAATCCTCTTATTATAAATTGAATTGAGATCCTCTTTAGGGCGTTTTGGATTAGCCCCACCCAACCACTGGGCACAATACATAATTAATAACAAGCACTCAATGTAAGCTGCGGAAAAACAATGTTTCCCTGATGAACCGTAATCTTTTTCCTTGAGATTAACTGCAGGGCTATTTTTATTATCCGAACCACGGACGAACTCAATGTACCTAAATAGCATAGGAATTCTTATCATTAGTAAATAATTCTCTGAAATAGATTACCAGTCTCAAATAACAACGTATAAAAACATTGGCAAATTAGTATAAATAACAGTATAACAACATAGGTACTACCTGCTAAAAACGGATAGGTGTTAATAATCGGCCAAGTGCGAGTCGGGCCCACGCACCAAGGGTTCCGTACCTTTTGGAAGCCCTTAATACATTTTATTTTAATTATTTATTTTTGGAGGAATATACAATTCTGTGAATATTTTAAGCATCTTCCTTTTGCCGTTATTGATTTAGAGCAAAAAAATGCGTTACTTGTATGGGAGCCCCCCTTAAATATTAATTTTATTTTAATTTAATTATTTATTTTAAAGTGCATATTTAACTAAATATTCTGTGAATATTTCAAGTATCTATCTGTCGCCGTTATTGATATGGAGCAAAAATGGGGGGGGGGGCTGTTTGTATGGAAGCCACCTTAAATATTTAGTTTTTTTCTGCTTTTAGTATCTGTTGTTATAGCGGCATCAGAAATATGTACATCATCTGTGAAAATTTCAACGTTCTAGCTATCACGGTTCCAGCTATACAGCCTGGTGACAGACATACAGACAGTCAGACGGACGGACAGCGGAGTCTTAGTACCTAATAGGGTCACGTTTTTATTCTATTTATTTATATATTCATTTATTTTCTTAAATCTAAGTTTTTTTACAATATTTATATAAAAGAACAAAATACTATAAAAAAACCTAAACCTAGAGTGCCGCCGGCAGCGGGGCGGGGCTCAAGCTACCGGTGGTTGGGCCTACAGAGAGAGGAACCTTCTGACAATGCGCGCCGTGTCCAGAACGACCGCCTTCTGTGTCTGACCCTTGACCCAACCGTCTAGCGAGAGCCTCTTAAGGTGGTGGTCGAGACTCTTCGCTATTAAGCCGTTTACCGAAACGACTATCGGGACAATGATCGTAGAGTCCACATCCCACATGGCGGTAACCTCGTGAGCCAAGTCAAGGTACTTGCTGAGTTTGTCCTTCTCGGCCTTCACGAGGTTCTCGTCATGTGGGATGGTGACGTCGACGAGCACTGCCCGGCGCTGGGACCGGTCGACCACCACGATATCAGGTCTATTGGCAACAATAGTCCTGTCCGTGATGATAGAGCGGTCCCAGTAGAGCAACGCACGACCATTTTCGAGAACTGGCGCCGGTGCGTACTTATAGTACGGCACCTCAGACTCGACAAGGTCATATCGAAGAGCAAGTTGCTGATGGATAATCCTGGCTACTTGGATATGCCTGTGCAAGTACTCGCCGTTGGCAAGATGAGAACAACCGGAAGTAATATGCCTGAGTGACTCTCCGGGACGGTGGCATGCCCGACAAATGTCGACCGTACCATCCTTCAGGATATACTTCCGGTAGTTGTTCGTCAAGACAACTTCGTCCGCAATTGCACAGGCAAAACCTTCGGTTTCCACAAAAAGGTCACCGAAGCGCAGCCAGGCCACCGAAGCGAGCAGGTCCACATCGGGTCCTGTTAGGGTCCGATAGAACCGCCCGTGCAGCTCCTTGCTCTTCCATACCGCCTTGCGATCGTCGGTGCTGAGCACCGATGGCCTGCGCCAATTCTCGTTCGCCAAGGAGAGCGGGGTGAGGCTTCTGTCAACTGCCACTACATCGCGATGCATCCCACGCCCGCTGTTTCGGAAATAATCCCGTAGACTGTATACTTTGCGGTTGTGGAGGTCCTTGGCATTTAAAAAGCCTCGGCCACCACACTTCCGCGGAATGTACAGTCTCATGACAGACGAGCGCGGGTGTAGCATGCGATGCAAAGTGAGCAGTCGACGGACCCTCCTATCCAGGGCGTCCAGCTCAGTCTGAGTCCACCTCAGTATGCCAAAGGAGTACATCAGCAGCGGCATCACCCAACCGTTGAAGGCGCGCACCTTGTTGCAGCCGGACAAAAGACTATTAAGTACTTTTATCAGGCGACAAATAAAGCGCTCCTTCACCGATTTCTTGATGTCCACTGCCGATATACCCAACGACTCTGACATACCGAGGTACTTGTAGGTCTCGGCTTCGGAGAGAGACCTGATAGTCATCGTCTCAGAAAGTTGTAGATTCGGAGAATCCACAACTTTCCCTCGCTGTACATGCATGACCGCACACTTATCTACACCGAACTCCATCCTGATGGCACTGCTAAAAACTTCAGTGGTTTTTAGCAGCTCCACCAGGTCTTGGTATTTCGGTGCAAACAGCTTGAGATCATCCATGTACAGCAGGTGAGAGATAACTTCACCCTGTCTGCGAAGCCGACAGCCTAGCCCTGAATTCCTCAGCAAAGTGCTGAGAGGATTCAGGGCCAGGCAGAACCACAAAGGACTCAGACTGTCACCCTGGAATATTCCTCGCTCAATCCTTATCAAGTCTTGCGGACCAGCGGAGCCGTCTCCACCGCCTGGTTGACAAAGGACTGTGGCCCATTGCCCCATGCATGACACTAAGAAAGATTTCAGAGTTGTATCGATTTTATACAACTCTAAAATCCTCCCGAGCCACGAATGAGGCACTGAGTCATAGGCCTTCTTATAGTCAATCCAGGCGGCAGAGAGGGCTCCCTTGTTCCGTCGGACTTGCTGGCTTATGGTCATGTCTATGAGGAGGAGCTCCTTAGTACCACGGGACCCAACCCTACATCCATTCTGAGCGTAAGCCAAAACGTTTTGCGCAGCGACGTGCGCGTTAATTTTGATGCTCAGAATGGATGTAAGGAGCTTGTAGATGGTAGGCAAGCAGGTGATGGGTCGATAGTTCTTTGCTTCCGTGGTACTACCGGACTTATGGAGCAGGAAGGTGACACCGGTGGTGAAAAAGCTAGGCAGAGAACCAACCTCAAGGGCTTCCTGGAATTGCGTGGCTAAGCGGTCATGCGAGCATCGAAACCATTTTATCCAAAAGTTGTGCAGCCCGTCCGGCCCAGGACTTTTCCAGTTCTGAGCCGTACGGATTGCACAACTAACGTCTACGGGATCTATAAAAATAGATCCCATAGGTTCGATAGTCTCGCATTCCCGTTCAACCACACGCATCCAGTCACCCTCCGTGTGCTCGATGGGCACCGACCAGATGCCGCGCCAGAAGTCATTCATGGCGCTAGCATCCGGCAACTGCCTATCGCTCACACGTTGGTCGGTTCTCTCCCAGCCTCGGTACACTTTCCTTTGGTCACTTTGGAAGAGGCGATTTAGCCAATATCGGTCCACACGCTCTCTGTAGCGACGAATGCGGTTTGCCCACGCATAGACTTTCTGTTTCAGATAGTCTATGCGTTCCGTGACACTGGCTAAATAGTGCTGGGGTCTGATACCAGTCCCGGCAAAGGCCTGTGTCACGAAACGCATGACTCGGGGGCGGTTGTTCCCCCGGCTGAAACAGATTAGCTTTGCTATGAGAGTCCTGAACGAATCGATACGCCGCTGGATCCGCATTTGCCACGCGGGCACACCCCCGGCGGGTCGCGGTGCACGGTTAGTGTCCGGAAACTTAACACGTGCAACGCGACACGCCGCGATGGCGCCGCAGTACAAGATCGAGTGTGTATCGACTAAGCCTTCGCTAGCCCGTAAATACGGGACTAGCAAAGGGTTCAAGGCTCCCATAAGCGCCAAGTTACGCCTATGTGTGGGAAAACGTGGCAGTCGCGGCCTAGAGTCGGGTGCGAACCGATACTGGGAAATCGCGTCCTCCAAAGCCCTCCTCAGTTGCTCACTCACCTGGCTAGATACGCTCATACTCGCGTCATCTGCCTCGTCGACCGCAGGATCAGCCGGTGGAATCGCAAGTGTCGCCGCCGACATCGGCACTAAAGCCATTGTCGGGGCTGACGACGCGACTCGTACGGGCGGGTCCCGCGTCGAGGAAGCAGTGGGGCGAGCAGGCAGCGCCTCCAGGCGGAGCCGATCAATTACGGACTGATCCAGCTGTTTGCACCGGTGGATAGCCCGCACTTGATCCGATAGCCGTTGGGCAGTCACGGTCACGGTCGGTTCAAGGGCCTGAAACAAAGGCAGTATTCTGGCACAGTACGCTGTCATGTTCTATTTATTTTATTATTATCGTTTTTATTTTAACGTAGAGTCCTTGAACTTCACATCTTAACTGGCCATGGTATCCTCAATCGAACGGAAATTCTGGCAACAGAAAATTCCCGATCAAGGTAGGATAGATGCACCGATTGTGGCCATCTTAGTGTCATTTTTGTCCATTTTAAATATAATGACTGTTGAGATAATTTTAAAGATAATATTAGGTATTTGTAGAGAAATATTCTAACTTTTACATTCACACAAACAATATTTATTTTAATGTGTTAGATCGTTTATTATCTATTTATGCAGTAATTTTTATATCAAAGGGCCAAAACCGTGCATCTACTATGATGCCGATACTGGTCAATTTTCATCATTCATTTTATCAACCTCTCTCTCACGTCAGTGCAAGCAGACGTTAATGAAATGTCTGCGGGCCAGTGTATCCCACACTCTTATGAAAATACTGTGAATTTAATACTATCAACAAAAACTTTACACACATAACCACTTAGGAGGGATTTCGCATTAAAACTATCAAATCACGCCATCTATTGCCAAGTGGTAGTACTGCTACCTACTTATCTATATCGAGCAAAAGATGCAGCTGTTTTGCCGCGAGCACACTCGTCTTTTGACTGAAGTGTATTGAAAAGATTTCTACCGACTGCACAGAGCTAACAAATAGAGAGATAGCGCTGTTGTCGCTTGAGGCAATTCTCAACCACAAAAATGTATGGAAAATCTTAACCAGAGCTGTCAAAACTGTAAAATATAAATTGGAATTTGATACTACTGGGAGAAAAATACGGCAACTAACCAATGAATCGAGATATCTAACTCATGCCATATTAAATCATTGCATCTTTTTCTTTACTCAATCGCCCACAGTATCCCTCTGGTGACCGACTGCATGCCAATCTGACAGATTGCGTAGAGTGCACTACTTGAGATCGACATTTGCTTGTGCAAATAACGCTAGTTTGACAAACCCGAACTGCGACACATCTTAGTTTGCTTGCACGCTTGGGAGACACACTGAACCTCGACATCACTCTAGTGCGACAAACTGTAGCGTAGAAGATGCCTTGGAAATCCGCGCTGGGCAAAGACTGATAATTCTTATTCTAATTCGATGTGGGGGTGAAAAGTTTTCCAATGACGTCTGGCATGGGGTGTTTTGTGCATTCCCCCCTCCTGCGGCTTACCTTTGCCAGCTCAACTCCTTAAAATAACAGAAGGTGGCTCTGTGTCACTGAAAAAGCTACTCTTATGGCTTGGATGATGATGAGGAAGTCGATGCTGATGACAAAGTAGTAGTAGCGTCTTGGAACTCGCAAGCGATTCTAGTTTCTACAGTGGCCTTGCAATTCCACATAACCACGCTCAGTAATCACGTAACATGCTCTACCGTTTCGTACCCTACCATCATGTAAACTGCAATGGGAGCAACCGATAGCCCACTTTGTCGTGGTCGCCGCCTGCAGGGAAAAATTGGTGGTTATTCAATCAAATAATTTTAGTTGCAAATTCTTTGCGTTTCGTCTCCTGCCTAGCGTTGCTAACTCCAATAGCGCCTATTGGAGGTTCGGAGATGGGCAGAAAAGCATCTTAGGAGCAACACCGAAAAAAATAGTATGACTCGTCCACAACGATGACTTTCATGTTACCGGGAAAATGCTTTGCTTTCTTTGAACCCATTAAAATTATAAATCTGTAAGTGTTAAATGGTTTGTTTGTTACCCTTTCTGACAGGAACGGAGAGACAAATCGACTTGATTAATTGTATACACAGATAAGTAAGATTTTTGAAAGGCTATTTTTATCCCGAAGAAATAAAATGTTCGTATGGAACGGCCCAGAAAATCATGCAGGTGAAACCGCGTGATTTTTTAATTAAAAAATAAATTCTACCTGCTTAGCTATTTTGTCCAGAGAGCTAAATTAGTATATTACCATTTTTAAATAATTAATTAGGTACAAATCGCAAACAACATTTGGGAATAATTGAACCCGATAGCAGTTACTGTAGATTCGATTTTTATCCTTTTTGCCACATTGAAATATAAAACAACAATATAAATTCGTTGTTAAATGATTTACATGTATTAATTGTAAAAATTGTTTACATGTATATTGTAAAATACCTAAAGGAAAAAAGAAATGAAATAATATCCTGCTGTATTATTTATAGACTCTGAGCTCATTGCGTTTTTATTTTACCGTACAAATTCGTTTCCAATGCACTATAATAAGTACAAAACATTTTGAAACAAACGTACCTGTTTAATCAGTTGTTTTGGAATATATTAACGAGTAAGTATACCTAAACGTCCATATCTTTTTATTTCTCACCAAACAAGCATAACCTATACCTATTTACTTAACTACTCAGTACTAACGATGCTTTACGTCTGGAACATTCTATACTTACAACAGAAAAGAATTATAGTAGCTAAAGACGCCATCTTTTTAAAATACAAGGTATAAAGTTGATTTAATTAGATCCATAGGAATAAGTCGCATACAATGAAATATGTTGGGGAGACCTATGTCAAACAGCAAACATTTTATAGTTCATGTTATTAAGATGATGACATTTTTATTGTAAAAAGAAATAAACAGTATATATCAAACAATTCTATATTTATCTATAACGGACAGGCACAAATTCCACCTCATCTTTGAGGTCTACCGCGTAAGTGGTGGCTTCAACTGAGTTCCTTGGAATTTCGTTAGTGTAAAGTTCCCTGTTTAGGTCTACATCTCCGCGAGCTCCCACATCGGCGTCTCCTTCAGCGTTGCCTTCATTTGGTGACATTTCCTCGCGGCTGTGTCCTTCGGTGACCGGCGATTCAGTCACCACCTCGGTGCTGACGTCAGACTTCAACGGGAATACAATCTTCAGGACATTGTCTTCGTAAGTCCACGAGCCTGTCACGTTCACGCCAGCCGGCAGCGTCTTGATATCCAAGTAGCTTCGTTCACCATTCCCTTCTTCCAACTTGTGAACTGCCTGCACCATCAGTAATCCTTCACGGGCTTTGACTATGATCTCCTTTTCGTCGAATCCGTTTAGAGGGATGTTGATTTTGTACTCGTTGCCTTCAAATCCTTGCGTGGCGCTGATGGATGGGAATTTTACGTAGAATTGGGCGAGCATGTCATCTAATTGGCGGAGTTCGTTGGCCATTTCCGCCCAGAACTGACGGGTGTCGAAGACGTCATCGCCGAAGGGGTCGTAGGGTGTTCTTGGGGCGAAGCCGGGGTCGATTTGGGGTTGGGGGTGGTATGGTGGGGGTCCAAAGTGCTGGCCATGGTGGCCGAAGCGAGGCGATGGCGCGGCGGCGCACGCAGCGACTAAACTCACGAGCAAAACTGCGAACATAGTGTACCTATTCAGCGTAGTTCGGTATACTGCGTCACCGCTGCCTGACTCCCAATTTATATACCCGTGTCTTGGGTCGGGGGTTATCATCGCTTATCGACATTCTGGACCGGACAAACAGTTGGCTGCTTTGTGAGTTCGATTCTTGGAACGCGTTAATTTCCAAGTAGCTCCATTTTATCGTCTTTATTTACTTGCGGAGTGCGTTGGTTTTCGATTGGCATTAATTTTGTGATGACAAGAGAGTACTGGTAATTTCCCTAGACATTTTGCGTTGCTAGCAAATTCGTTAATGAGCAAAAGTTCTAGATATCCGTGAATATAAAAACAGTTCATTATAATTAGATAGCAAATTACGTTCTTTAACAATACTTTTCGCTTAACTGATAAGCTTACGAGTAGTTTCGGCTTATTCATTCGTCAACATAATTACCTAATTCAAGACACTCTAGTCCAGAGTATAATTGTTTTATATACTCGTATTATATTCTGCTTCTGACATTGATTTTCTTTTTGACTACGATCTCTTCTTTTCTGATCGATTCCGTAGGAATACCCCGAAAATAGTCATAGCTGATTCCATAGCGTAGCATATGTAATATTTTTTGATAGTCTATCTGCCGGGATAGTTATATTTTATTAGTCATTGCCTATTGCAGCAATAAGTGATATTTAAAAGTAGGTAATTAGCCTTATTGTTCCTACCAACCACGGAATAAATAAGTCAATAGTTAAGTGAATCTAAACAAAGACACGTAGTTGAGTCATATCCTGTGAGTAACATAATTGCACAGATGTGCGATGAACAAGTAGACCTACCCCTTGACGTACCTACAATACCTAACTGTTAATTTTTAGGGTTCCGTACCTCAAACGGAAAAAACTGAACTCTTATAGAATCATTGTTGTCCGTATGTCCGTCTGTCCGTCTGTGTGTATGTCAAGACTCTTTATCTCGGAAACGCGTAAAGATATCGAGTTGAAATTTAAACTGTATACGTATAACTATGGTCTCTTGCAGTTGTATAAAAGAGAATGTTCTCAATTGTCGTTTAAAAAAGTTAGAGCCGTTTATGTCGTAAAAAACCGCATATTTTGCAGTCACTAAAATAAAAACCTACAGAGTACTTCCCGTTGACATAGAACTATGAAATTTGGCGAGAAGCATTGTCTCAGAGTACACATATAGGAATAAATCTGAAAACTGTACATTTTTATTTCAATCACAAAAAATAGGGCCTCAAAATTCACAAAATATGGGTTCAAAATTCAAAGTGAGTAAATCGTATCATGTAAGGTATCATAAAAAAGAACTTCTTTAGCACATGCTAAAACAGGTTTTTAATTATTTTAACACCGTGTTTGTACGGAACTCTCGATGTGCGGGCCTGACTCGCTCTTGTCCAGTTTTTTTTTCTTTATGTAGTTATTGTATTTTTTATTTTAAGTTACTTAAGACGATTGTTAGATGCCAATGTAGTGAAAACTAAAATGAAAACCCTGCATTTGATGAATAGTGGGGATAATTTGCGGGACGGGATTATGCGCCGGGACAAAAATCTAAGCACAGGAGGTGTGCTTGTTTTCCGCTAAGCATAAATATCATTTCTGAAATAGATGTATGGATTGCAACGCTCTGCCCAGCTTTAATTTCCATATGGCTCTGTTTTAGTAGAGTTTAGGTGCTAGAGATGGACTATTGTATCGAAGTATCCGCATTGTTTTTAAATTTTGAATCGTGACTGTCCTTTTGTAGGGTAACGCAAAATCCACAACCCCATCTTTATATTTCCGACGGTTGGGTTTAGTCCAGTCGTTGAAGTGGTAGTGAGCTCGTCTCGACATCTCGTTGGGTACTTAGTTAGGTACTTTTTCATCCTGGAGATATGACAAAAGTTATGATATTTTCATGCCGTTTGAAATTTTCAGTCCGTTCTTATAATTATGCAGTTTTTATGTAATTTCATGAAGTCAATCACATGTTACATATTGTTTTGTTTTCATTAGATATTGAATCCACTGGATTTGAAAAAGTTACAAGATTATTTTTTGCAAAAATTAGCATGACCGACTTCACCCGTGTACAGAATTCGCGAATATTTCGCACGGATCGATGTAGCATTTTTCACATTATTGTTGATTTATCAAAAATGGCTCAGCCGATTTCGATAAAATTTAAATGGGACCAATTTCAAAGTATACTCTTTCCAATAAAAAAAAAATTGAAATCGGACTACTATGAACAAAGTTATGCGTGATTATACATAAAGAAAAAATAGACGCGTATATATATTATATATATATATATATATATATATATACGCGTCGAATTGTATACCTCCTCCGGTGGTTCGTCGGTCAAAAAACAATAAGCTATTATCTACCTCTATAGGTTATCCATATGTTATATACAGTTTTTAAATGACCTTAAAGTTATACCTAAGCCTCTAAAAAGTCATATTTTTACGCAAAACTTTAGCAGAAAAGTAAACATAAACTTTTCTAAAAAAAATAAGTGGTACGAAACGTGCAAAAGGTGAGTAACAAGTGGTATACTATTCAGAGAAAAATCGAACCAAGATGATATATACATCATTTGAAAGCTTATTTTAAAGGCTTCCCAAAAATATTTAGTTTAGATTTTTTCACCCCTCCAATTTTTTTAAATGCGAAAAATAAATTGTATGAAAATAACAATACAGCTTATTATTTTTTCTAGTTTAGCAATAATAAAGTGCTTCTATCGTTATTTTACTTGCATTCGTAGCTGATTATTCCACATTCATCTCTTAATTTGCTAAAATTAAAAATTATAACCTACCAGTGTGACCAGTTAGTAGGTACAATGTGACAAAAAACACTTATAAAGTGTGTCTAATTGGTAAAAATGATTTTATTTAATAATTTGGAGGTTACTTAGTCAGGGTTGCTAGAGATAAAGTACTTATTGAGCCAAATATATTTATTTATCCTAATAAATTCAAAATTAATTTTAATAAAATCTTAGGGCTCTTTTTTGTTTTGAACTGTTGTAATAGACTCAGAAAAAGATGAACTTTCTTGAAATGTAACGAGTGTTGTGGTTAGAATTTTTTATTATTATTATACCAGCCTCCATACATTTTGTGGACATGTCCTTTCTTACTTGAGCGATTAACACCAATAATATAATATTTTGTTACAATTTAGGTAAGGACTGAAAATAGTTTTCTCGTGGAACGTCAATTTTATCAAAAATGTACTGCTAAAATTCTCAATGTTCTACAGAAAACGCGGAAACTGGTTTATTCACAATTCTCTTAAGTTTTGTGTTAAAATAATACTATTATTATCATTGAAACGTAGGTACTGATAAAAACAAACAACGAAGAACTTTAGCACCATTTTGCTGACTGCTTTAACTGGGCGGACCCGCTCTTTTTCACAATAGTCCTGATTTGACTTTGACTTTGAAAATTTCAGAAAAATTAGGATTTTTCTCGATACATTAAATTTTAGGCCTCAGTAGCTTTCACCCGGCATGTAAAGAGTTATTTCTAATCAATTAGCACCCTTTTAGGGGCTTATTACCAACAACTTTTGTTCTACAATTTTTGTCAAAACTCAAAAAATCAGCTACTCCATACATTTTGTCGCGGGTGAACGATATTTTTCCATGGAACAACAATTTTTTTTGAGTTTTAACAAAAGTCGCAGATCAAAAGTTGTTAGCTTTGATGTACAGAATAAGCCCTTAAGAGGATGCTAATCAATGAGAAATAACCCTGTATATAAGCACAAACTTAATTGCTTTATTCGTTTAGATTTGAGTTGTTCCTTTTACATTCATCCAGACATTACTTTCTCTCTTCTGTGGTAGAGATACTACTAAGTATTGTTGGTATGTAATATATTATACTATTGTTTATTTTCGTACCCTAATAGTTAATCACCATTCATTTGAACAGATAAAGACATGTATGTAAACATAAAAACATTTTATGTGTTCCGGATAGATAGATAGGTCAATGTTTTCCGCGAAATAAATCTTTATCAAGTGTAAGCAGAGGTTATTGCCTCACGGGGTTGTGAACCATTAATGGTACTAAATTGTGAGTCTATCGCAAAATAATAAGCATGACGTTTAAATAATAGTCATTTATTCATAACACCATTTGTTACAAGTCTATAAGTAAAAATTACATTAGGGCACAATACAATATACTTAGCACAAAATTAAAATAGAAGAACTTGACAATTACTAAATTAGTCACGAAATCTTAATACAATTCAGGTAATTTCATTCTTAATTTTTCATTTCATATTAAAGGATTTGTTCCGTTACCGGTATTAAAATTAATAAAAATTCTAACCAGGTCAATGATTGCTGTTTTATAATGAGCACTCAAAATGTAATTATTATCTACTAAAAACATATTTTTAAAGCTCTGCGATATTTAGAAAATCGATAATATATATTTGGGGTATGTAACGTGAAACGGAACGGATATCTCGTAAAGAAACACGCTAATCTAAAAAATCTTAAAGCTAATTTTTTAAAATAAGTGTAATAGAAATGTCAATGTCAAAAGAAATTGATTGATTAATTTGATTTTCGATCAGTGTTGCTACTTTGGCATTTTTGGAGCTAGATCTAGGACTGTTTATTGTAGGTGAACCTGGTGTGTAATGATTTAGTCCGGAAAGGGCTATCTAGCGCTTATTTGTCCTATTCATTTTCTTAGAAAACATAATTTTGAATTTCCAATATACTTTTTTAAAATAACAATTAGAATAAAATGCAGGGCTATATAATATTATTTTTCATTACTCCATGGAGCTTTAAAATTTAAGTAAAAAAATGAATGATCATGGTTAGAATTTTAATACCGAGTTCCTTGTTAATCAGGTACAACTTTACGTCATAAAATAGTTGCTCGTGTAGCCAACATTTAAATTTATTCTTAAACGACCCAGCGAAAGGCGCATCCCGAACTTCTACGGGTACATATTCGGTTGTATATAGCGGGCCCACCAATATATACAGACTTCTCCGATTTGGCCAGCCTATGAGAAGGAGTCACCAGTTGGTTTTTCCTAGACAGACAGACAAAACTCTTTATTTACAACCACAATATGAAAAATAAACACTATTTACACATATACGACAAAAATTTGATTATAAAGCCTTATCACCCATGGCGATGTCTTCCAGGCAACCTTGCATTGCTTAGCATTATAGCATTGCTTCTTAAATTTAACCAAGAATAGGTAGGTACCTTTCCTCTCAAATAATTCTAAACGGTTGTGTGTGAAAAGGGCCACCTGATAGATTAGTTCGCACGGCAGTGGCAGTACGCGCAGTTCCTTAAAGAGCTCCACACAAGATACGTCGTCCGAAACCCCGAAAATGGCTAATCCATGTGTAGCGTGGCTATAATAATTATGTGTAGGCCGAATCATACAAGTTGGCGGCTCTGATGTCAGTTACAAGCTGCGGACAACGCAATCCTAACTTGATACTTGAGTCTGGGATAACGTCTGCTAACTTGAGTCAGGATTGGGCTATCTGTACCTTGCAGCTAACAGCTGGTTTTTTGGTATAATGTTGTAATAGTGGTGTACAACGATGCCCCGGAGTCAATCAGCGGGGGTGCTTAGCGTTTCAATTTTTCAGCTTTAGATAAACTTTATTAACGCCACAACAGCTAAGTCCTTGGTGAACATACAATAATCTTTTCATCTTCATCTTTTGAAATAGTACATTATGATATATGCGGTAAGTTGAAAATTACAGCCGAGGCGATGGCTATAAGGAAGCAGAGGTTGTAATTTTTTGAAATTTTTCGCTTTGAAAATTACGACATATTTGCGAGGAAATTAATAAAACTCTGACTTTCTTAAACGAATAAATCTTTAATTACTTGTTAAAGCAGTTATAGAAATTTGAACAATTTTTAAAAGTGATTGTTACGTTGCCAGAATATTAATCACTTCTCTAACATAAAAACTCTTTGCTAAGATTTTAAAAAGTACCGTTCATTTTTAGACGGAGCATCTACTTACTATGTATGTTACTTTATTTTTAAAAAAGTTATGCGTTTCGTTACATAAGTTTGTTTGTTTCATGGTATAATTATAATTAGTATATATAGGTAGTTAGGTTTACTTAATTGTTAATTATGTATTTACACTCATATTACTATAATAATATGAATGTAAGTAATTTTTTTTTTTTAATTTTAGGGGACATCTTAAACACGGTCTCTGACCCCAGACTAAGCAAAGCTTGTGATATGGTTGCCAGAGACTGATGTACTACGAGTACATATTCATATTTTAAATACATACTTATATGGATAGTACCTAAATAACACCCAGACACAGAGCAAACACCTATCTTCATCACATAAATGCTTGGCCTGGGTGAGGATCGAACCCACGCCTCATTGATCCAGAAGTCAGGTTCACTAACCACTGAGCCACCGAGGCTGTCAAATTAAGTAATATCGTTTAAGATGATTATAATAATTACATAGGTAGGTAATATAAAATATATTAATAATTACAAAAGCAAAAGGAAGGTGAAAATGTTACAGTTAATACAAAACTTTACGCTTTCATTTTTGATCGTAAAAAGTCTCATATTATCATCTGAATCTGAAACAAGTGAGAGAACTTGACAGGTTTTCGGCCCCCTGAGGATGGGGCCTTGAGCACGTGCCCTGTGTAGCCTTTATGGTAAAGACGTTGTACCTAATTATGAGAGTGAGACTGCTGTGGCCCGATGAAAACCTCGAATGGGCTGTAATCCTAGGTCTTATATCGCATCAGGAAGGATGTATCTAGTCAAACGAAAACCTACCTGCCAATAAAAAAAAATAAAAAACCGGACAAGTACGAGTCAGGCTCGCACACCGAGGGTTCCGTCAAAAGGGTACAAATCTAGAAAATGTTTTAGCATGTGCTAATGAAATTCTTTTATATGATACCTTACATGGTACGATTTAGTCACTTTGAATTTTGAACCCATATTTTGTGAATTTTGAGGCCCTATTTTTTGTGATTTAAATAAAAATGTACAGTTTTTAGATTTATTCCTATAAGTGTAGGTACTCTGAGACAATGCTTCTCGTCAAATTTCATAGTTCTATGTCAACGGGAAGTATAACCCTGTAGGTTTTGATTTTTGGGAGTGTCGAAATATGCGGTTTTTAGACGGACAGACGGACATACAGACAACAAAGTGATCCTGTAAGGGTTCCGTTTTTTTCCGTTTGAGGTATGGAACCCTAAAAATAGGTAGGTAGGTAAGCTATAGGTAACTTACGTGTTGTAGGTACAGACCTATGTATTATAAATATCTATAGCTAAAGTAGGTATCATGTAATACCTGCACACTTGTAACCTTATGACCGAGACTGTATGTCTCTATAGATAATTAATTGCCTATAGCCTATACCTTTCCTAAAGATAAACAATTATTACCTAAACATTTTCTCTATTTATTGCGTTATGGTCGCAGCGTATTAACCGTAAACCGTAATAAATAACAAATTAAGCAAAATATGACTGTTTTAAAATACGTTTCGCCATGAGCCTTAAGACATAGGCCTCCCTTACGGATTTCCATTCCAACAAGCTCTGTTGAAAGCGGCTTGCATCCAGTGTATCTGCGTATTGCTGCTGTTCTGAGTAAATTGATTAGGTAAGTAATACTACTCATAATTATGAAGATATAAATATCTTATATACTTAAAGACATAAATATCTTATTTGAAGATATAAATATCTTATATGAAGATATAAATATCTTCATAATTATGATTAGATACTAAAAAAATGCAGTAGAAACCTATTAAAAATATTTCGACGGTGTGAAATTTTTTACGTTGTATATTAGTGCTATCTAGGAATTTTCCCTAGAACTATTGTCTTTTTAATTGTCACATGTTGAAAAATGTTTTGTCTACTCCGCAATAGATGGCAGCACTTAGTACGACTACTCGTCACTAGATGTCAGGCAACCTTTTTTCGCGACTAAATTAATTATTAAAGGTTTTGGCAGTACTACGCAATCGTAAACTAATAGGTTGTTTACGATTGCACGATTACTAGTGCACTAGCCGAAAGGAGGTGGGTGATTCACGCTACTTTTATGAACTTTCTGTAAAAAAACACAGCTGCTCCATTCATTTTGCCGATTCCGAGTTGCAATTTAATCTAAAACAACAATGTTTTTTTCTACAATTTCAGGTTGGGCCCACAATAAAAGTTGTTCATAATGATTGTATTAATCACCCCCTTTTGGGTTAGTATATAGATAGATAGGGCAATCAATAGACTTAGTTCTAAGTCTGGTCTTTTAAGTGCAGGCAAAGTTTTACAGTGTCGTCTATGACTGACTTTCACGCGAACCTATACGAAATAATAGAGAAGAAATAAAAAAAGTTGTTCCATAACATATTCTAGAGGTTCGACGAACTTTTTACATACTTCCCTAGAATAGCATTTTTTCCGATTTTAGATTTGGTCCCATAGTGAAAGATGGACATTCTAGCGAGCATAAAAATACCCCATATAAACAACTATCCCGTATAAAACATTATTGATAATTTATGTACATCCTACAGCCATGGGACACCCACTGCTGGACATAGGCCTCCCCTATGGATCTCCAACGTACCTCCTTGTTGGCGGACGTCATACGCTGCACTTGCCGGTACGAGGTCCACACTTTATTTATGTAAATACCTAGTCATTAAACTATTAAATTCATAAAAATAAATCCCATTTTCGACTTGAAATAAAATGTTTGTTCATTTATTTATTTTTCAAGTCTCTCATTGAATAAATAATAATAGGTTACTTATACTTACCTACTCCGATACCAAAATTAACTAAGTACTTACTATAAAAATTATAGTATTCATTATGAATACTTAACGTGCTAATCTCGCTTCGTAACAAAATAATGTTATAATTTTGTGTTGTCATACTTGTCATTCATAATAACATTAAGCTATCAGCAAAACTTCCTAAAATAACAATCTATGATACTGGCCACATGCACCAGTTTGTTTCTTCTTAGCCACAACGACCGTTCTACCGTTATCTCTGTCATTTTCGCCCTACATCCTATGCTACTATCTCTTTCTATCTCGCCGCCGACGGGCTTCGCATCAGTCATTCGCCTTTCATTATCAACAACACTTGTGTGCTAACTTGCCTTAACGAAACAAAATTCATTCATTTGTAATAATTATTGTTTACTAACATGGCCCCGGCATCTAAACTGGGCCGAGGGAAGCCTCTCAAGAGTCAAACTAAAGAAGTGTTACAGAAAATTTACAGATATTTCGAGTCTGAAATCGAAAGGGATCCTAATTCCACAGTCACAGCCGCGCAGCTCGTCACACATGCGACCGGCATATCTACGTATGCGTTGCGACGGGTCGTCAACGAGAAACCCAGTGTCACAGTGAAAACTGAACCTAGACCCAACCGCAGAAGGTGCAAAAAGAATATTGTCTCCGACGACTTCGACGCACAAGCCATCCGGCGCATCATACACGGCTTTTACACCAAAGATGAAGAATTCCCCATAATGAAAGACCTCTACCTCATTCTCAAAGGTGACCTCGATTACCAAGGATCACTCTGCACGCTGAGACGACACGTCGCCAAACTCGGATTCAAATGGGTCGAAGTAGCAGACAATAATAGTATTTTATTGGAAAAACACGATTTCCGATACGCGAGAATACAGTATTTGAGCAAAATTGAAGGTTATCGGTCTCAAGGCCGAAATATTGTTTACACCGGCGAGGCGGCGATCGAGAGCAGCCGAGTCGCGTCCAAACCGAAACCCGATGGCAGCTCTACTATCCTCAAACAACCCGCGAAATCTAAACAAGTCATATTATTAGCCGGGGATCACAACGTCGCAATGAGAAATACACTTTTCATATTTGACGGGAACAAAAAAGATACCATGAAAGAGGAGATCGAAAGCAAACGAGAGAACTTTGAGCAGTATGACAAGTGGTTAAAGTTCCATTTGCTACCAAACTTGAAACCGGGAAGCATTGTGGTCGTGGACGGCGGGTCGAATTTCCACAACAGGTTGTCGTATCCGACGCCGCATTCGAATTCTAGGAAACGTGAAATGATGGATTATTTGACTTCTAGAAACGTGCCTTATTCCACCGATATGTACAAGCCCCAGCTTTATCAGTTAGTGCTAATGAATAAGGACAAACACGGTGAATACAAGACTGATACGTTTCTTCGAGAACACGGTCACACGGTATTACGATTACCACCTCATCATCCGGATTTAAATCCGGTTAAGACAGTGCTGTCTTCTGTGACAGCTTATGTTGGAAAGGACGTTAATTTTGCGACTGAAAGCATAATGAAAATAGCTAAAGAAAAAGTGTATTCTATGACTCCAGAAGAGTGGAAAGTTGCGTGTAGATCGGCAGAAGCGGAAGAAAACAATTTGAGAGCGATAGACAAAGTGATCGATGACATATCTGAGAGAACTTTCCCGACTGTTGATGATGATCAGGATGATAGTGATGAGGAAGAGTTTTCTGAACAGGAGTCTATGGATAGTGATTGAATTGTTTTATATACCAAATATATTTAAAAAAATGTTACTCTAAAGTAAAGTTATAAATAATTGACAGGCTATGTGTACTTTTTGGTTAGATAATAGTGAGTAAATACAGAGCATTGTTATTTCTTAAAATTTATTTAGTGCTAAAATATCATAATTACTCGTACATAGTTAATCGCCTTTTTAAAAGGAAAACACTACTAATTTAATTTTGTAAAAAACAAATGTTTTGAATTAAAATTTCCAAAGACATTAAAAAATATAAGATTTAGTGATTGTTTGTGTAAAATACAGTGCATTTATAAACATATGTTTACTTATAAAAATACAAGACTAAAAAAAGTGCCCAAAGTTAAAATAAAATGGTTGATATAAAAATACATAAAAGTAGTAAGTAGTCTAAAAAAATAGGTAAGTACATAACAACAGGGTACAACTTAATGTTTTAATAGTGAAGTTTTCATTGTATTTTACCTACAAAAAAATGAAGCAAATACCTACTTGCCTGGATGTTGTTTAGATACACAAAGTTTTTATAGATCCTAAAGTCAAACATTTCATCATCAATAAACATTTTTATTGAGTTTACGTGTATTTTTTAATCATATTTATACTTCTTACTCGTATAGTATAAATACTAGTTCAAATATATCTGCTTCAAGAACTATGCAGTTCTGCAGTCCTTAAACTTAGCAACAGACAGACATAAAAACAGCGTAGTATACCTAGATACTTAGGTCAAAGATGTAAGTATGTAGCTTTTACATTACCTACTGTTGATTTTTCAAAAACGGTTCAGCCGATTCCAATAAAATTTAAATGTAATCAACGCGGGAGCATACCCTTGAGAAACTAAAAAACCTTTTTTTTAATCAATTGGCGAAAATATCGATGAACATACACAAAAAATACATCGTTTAAAAATAGGGGAGTATCATGATCGGATGGTCGTGACCATTTATATGTGCCATGGGTTGATCCCAACTATAATATTGTATTGTACAATACATAATAGGTACATTCTACATATTTTCTTGCTACTTAATGTATGCTTAGTTGATTAAATCAGGTGTTACTTTGCGGAAATTCATCTGCAATTTTTTTTTTTAATAAATATTTAGTGTATTTCCGCTATCTTGTTGTAGGCAAATAAGTTTAAGTGAATTTTCAGTGCATTAAAAAAATACACATTTTTTAATATTACAATACATTTAAAAACTTATTTTTATAAAATAGATAAATAATAATAAATATGACTTATTTTCTCTACACTCCATTTTATATTTTAATAACAATAATGTATTAATAATCCGTTAACAACAAATATTATAACCAAATCTTTAAAAATAATATGACAAGATATTGGAAACAGTTCATTTATAAATAACATCTTTATTCTCACTGCTCTACACGTGTTTTATCTCTCAACGAGGCATCTTCAGGACGTGTTGATTAATATATTACTATGGGGCTATCTCAAAATTCAATGTAAAAATATCAGCTGTCCCATACAAAACTGCAACTCGGAATTGAGAAAATATAATGAAACAGCAGATTTTTTTTAAATTTTGGTTTGACCTCATCGTAAGTTGTTCATAATGCTATTCCATTCCATTAATTTAGTCAGCTTTTGGTATGATCAATACACTTAGCGGCGTCATTCCGTACATTTCAGTTTGAAACGACAATAATAATAAAGGAAGTGTTAAAGGGCATAACGCCGCTGGTAGCCTCTAGAGCCTCTAGTGAAAGCACAGCACACCTCTCGACACCCTAAGCCGTCCACAGCAATGTTGCCCCTCCGGCGCCAAATTACGGCAGCTTTTATGGGGGGCCCATTTAGTGGATGGCAAGTCACCAGTGTCACCACCCGCCTAAATATTTTGAATTGAGGCATCACTTGGCGGGTGCCGCACCTTCCATAGACCAGCTTATAATCTTGTAATAATTCATTAAAATAGCCTAAGAAGTACCTATTCCCCGCCTTTACAATAGTTTTCCGTCTTCCTATCACCCAAAAACTGTATTTTTTTATTTAATAATGTAAAAGGGCCTCTTGGTGTTGGTTTCGGCCCCATCAATGCCCTTCAAAGATCCGGGGCAACCCGTGAGTTGTAAAACAAATAAATAATTACAATTTTATTTGTGCGGCTGTAAATGGGACTTGTCTATATGATAGTCTGAATTACCCCCTTCTGCTTAGTATATCAAATCTGGATAATCCTGAATATTAATTTAAAAGACAAGAGGCCTAATCATAGCAGTGGCGATCACGGGCTGTGGATGATGATGTTTATTTTGCAATAGTATTTTATAGTACTGTTAGTTTTTAAACAAGATTATTTTTTGCAAAAATTATCATGACCGACTTCACCCGTGTATACAATTCGCAAATATTTCGCATGGATCGATGTAGCATTTTTCACATTATTGTTGATTTATCGAAAATGGCTAAGCCGATTTCGATAAAATTTAAATGGGACCAATTTCGAGGTATACTATTTCTAATAAAAAAATAATTATTGAAATCGAACTACTACGAAAAAAGTTATGCGTGGTTATACATAAAAAAAATATATTTGCGTCGAATTGTATACCTCCTCCGGTGGTTCGTCGGTCAAAAAGCATATCATCAAAGCAGTAGTAGCCTAGAGGTAGTGACACCCGCCTTACAATCGTAAGCTCGTGGGTTCAAATCCCGGTCCTGTACCAATGAGTTCTTTGGAATTTATGTACGGAATTTCACACCGCTGGCTTTTCGGTGAAGGAAAACATCGTGAGACAAACCTGCATATGTCCGTAGAAGAAATTCGATTGCATATGTGAATCCATCAACCCGCACTGGGCCAGCGTGGTGGATATGGCCCAATCACCCTTCGTGGGTAGGCCTACGTCCTGCAGTGGACTATTCAAAGGCTGATACAGTACAGTACAGTAGTTTTTAAAACTAACAGTACTAGGTATATACCTATGATGCGAAAACAAAGTAACCTACCTGAGTTTACAGTGTCAGGAATAATTTTAATAGTGACTTATAGTAGGTATAGATAGGTATATTTTATGAGAATCATCTGATTAGTCTAAAGTAGTCTAAAGTATTAGTAGTCTAGTAATAAATCAACTCAAAGTTGGTAAAGAAAACAACAATTGAATATTGAAATTGCCTTTATTTATAGACAAGAAGGTAGGTAGATACAATACCTACTAAACAAACGTTTCTTATCTCTAGAAATCTAGCACATGGCAGATATTTGATTAAAATAGTTACAATACAAAAACATCAGTCTTGAAAATGAGAACATTATGTACACCCAAACCAATCTAAATACCCAAATAGTACACTTACTTACAAAGTAACGTACAAAAAATAGCCGGTATTTAAAACGCAGTTCAGATGTTAATATCACAGAAAAAAAAACACTTATTTTTTCTCAACAGCTGCTTCGCTCTCGATCTGCGGGCCCGAAGAAAGCTGCTTTTTTATCGGCCCCGTTTGAGTAATGGGGATTATTCGTTCCCCAATCGAAGGCAATGGAAGCACCTTAGGAGCAGAAACGGTTAATACACCATCGGAAGAAAGGTTTGACTGCACGGTGTCTGGCAAACATCCTTGAGGCAGAGCGTACCTCCTCACAAATTGACGCGATACGTATCCATGGTAATCTTGCTTTTCTTCGTGTTTTCCTTCCACTATAACTTGACCGTCAACGACTTTGACACTGATTTCTTCCGGCGAAAAATGCTGCACATCCACGCTCACTTGAAATTTCTCGTTGTCGTCCACAGTGCCGACGTCTTTTACTGCGAGCTGGCTCATCTGTCTCGATAGCTGTTCCAGTGGTCTGATCTGGTCCCAAGGTCTGAAGAACGAAGGTTGGAAGACGCCACGACGCATCCAGTTGAACGGTGACATCGCGTCTGGTCTGAAGAATTCTCTCTCCATCATTCTGAAGGGCTCCTCAAAGTCGTTGAAGTAGGGTATGATCGACATCTTCGCACAATTTTATTTTATCACTTTGTGAATCTCCCAAGTTTTCACTTTGGTATCTGGATTTGAACTGTTTTGATTGTGCGCATTTCTCCTATTTATATGGAGTTGAAGTCAGCGCCACCTACCAGCAACGTCGAGAAGTTTCTAGACCGTGAGACTAGAAATAGAAAAACAATTATACCTCACCCTTCTGTGCACTGTCTCGTACTTTCTAGAACGTTGTATCATTTTCACAGCAACTACTGCCATCTAGTGACGAGTAGCTGAACTGATAAAAGTTTAAATAATATTCAGCATAGATGGCGATATTCAAAAATCTTTATTGTTTATTAATTTAATTTTAAAAACAAGTTAAAAGAATTAAAAACTTATTTTGTATATTTTTTTGGATTCCTAGGGCAACTAAAATCGAAACAACCAACATACTAGGATGTTTTAGTAGTTAGTTTTTAGTTGCCCTTGGGATTCATAATAAAACTGTCCTGAAAAAAGCTGCGAACTACGGAGTCAGAAACGAAAATCTTTTCAACAGATGTTTTTACGGAACCTAACTTTAGCCATTAATTTTAGGTAAGTACGATGTCAGGGCAATGCACGATTGTAGAGAATAGGTATTCGACCAATATAATATCGTCTATTAAAGTCCCAGAGTGTAACCGGACGTTGACTCTGCACCGCGCTGATAAAGCAGTCTATTCGTCACCACTACAAATGATATGGGCGCGAAGCACTGACAAAAGCTTAGGTATAGCAGGGAGCGTATTCAAGGCGCTCGGTATTGTACCCTATCTATCTTATGTTGTAGATACAGTATGGCAATTATTTTTTCGAATTCTGGACTCATAGTTTCTCATAGTAAAATTTGTACGTTACAACGTACCTTATGTTTGTGTGGTTACTGTGGTACCTATCCTGGCAAATTACGTAATTTTGAGGCCATCGTGAACCGCCAATTTGACCATACAATGACAATAAGCTGTTATCTACCTCTCAATATTATCCAAAAATATAATATATTATAGAAAATCATGATTATTGATATTTTAACCTGTAAGAACTCATTAGTACGGGACGGGGGATTTGAACCCACGACCTCACGATTGCAAGGCGGGTGTCACTACCTCTTGACCACCACGGCTTCGGAATTTCACACCACTGGCTTTTCGGTTTGCTTGGCGTTAAACTCCAAGATCGAGTGCGCAATACGGAAATCCGACGAAGAACTAAAGTTCGGGACGTTGGAACCGTGGTCATGAAACTGAAGTGGAGCTGGGCAGGACACATAGCGAGGCGAAGTGACGACAGGTGGAGTAAGGCTGTCACAGAATGGTGGCCGAAGCAAGGTAAGCGGAGCGTTGGTCGTCCGGCTGCAAGATGGGTTGACGATATAGTCGAAATCGCGGGTCGAACCTGGACACGATTGGCACAGGACCGAGGCAGATGGCACTGTAAGAGAGAGGCCTATACCCAGCAGTGGGATAAAGAAGGCTGTGGATGATGGCTTTTCGGTGAAGGAAAACATCGTGAGGCAACCTGCATACTCGTACGTCCGTAGAAGAAATTCGATGGCGTATGCGAATCCACCAACCCGCACTGGGCCTGGTGGATATGGCCCAATCAGTCTTCGTGGGTAGGCCTACGTCCTGCGGTGGACTATTAAAAAGGCTGGTACAGTACAGATATTAATAAATTGTGATTCGTTTTTCTTATCGCGAATAAGGCCTCGATTGACCAACTCTCCTGACAGATAAAGTACCTACCTAAGCGGCGTTGTGGTCGAAGATGGAGCACGCAGCTTAGAAAAAAATATATTCACTCTGACAGAAAAATATTACTTATATTGTTGACTAAATTATGTATTGTTATATGGGATACCTACCATTATCTGCCTTATATTCACATATTTTAACTCACAGGCGTATTAATAAATTATTTGCAAGTGTTTGATTGGCAAGCCTTATCTATAAGTTGTTGGTCTACTCTTATACAGGCATCTTGTAGTGCGTAGGTAAATAGGTAACAATAACTACTTTGTTTATTATTTATTACAGTTGCTGCAATGACAAAGGGGTATCGATGTATAACCCGGCTAGCACGGGGGCGCATTAAGGCATAAAATGCCAGTATCTAATAGTGAGGTATACTGAGCGCCACACAGATTGAAAGATGGGGAGTTAGCCGCAGATGACACTTCGCCGTGATTCGCGCCGTATTGCGCATGTGTGCACAAATGCCTATACAAATGGCAAAGTAGTGAGCTCGGGCGTAGGGAGCGCGCGGGAGGCACGAAGTTGGCGGGCGGGTGTGCGCCGGCGTCTCGTCTCTCTGGCACCCGCTAACGTCTATATTTTGGCGTTTGCGCAGCTTTCTGCGGCTAACTTCCTATCTTTCAATTTGGGTGGCGCTCAGTATAGCACTTCAGAAATAAAATTGTAACCACAATATCTAGTACGAATAAATACCTACTTTTGACTTTGACTATGTTTTTTTTTATTTCCAAGAAAAATGGTTACGTAAAATTGAACGATTTTTTTTCAAAATCTAAAAAGACAGTCTATGGCATAAATTTGGAAAAGATAATAAATTAAGTAAAATCTACGAAATTCTCTCCCGCCCGTGTTTCTAAACTGGATATTATAATTTAATTTTCATCCTGTGGCCAACATGGTGTCATTATTTTTGGCCAAAAATAGCACAGCCAACTTCAAACGTGTACAAAATTCGAATAGTTTGCACTTTGCAAGAATCGATGTATCATCCATGTAGTAATTTTTACATTATGGGTGATTTCGATACATACCAAGCAAAAAAAAGATTTTTTTAAATCGATTTGGCCCCGCGTTTATAGGGGCCCTTTGTTTCTAAATCCGCCTCTAGCCGAGCGTAATTTCTTGGTAGTAACTTATATACTTACCTAGTCCTAATCCTTTTCCACCTTGTACTTAAGGACTCAACAGATAAAAAGCCCCTTTACAGAATGCTACGGGTCCCGCGCTTGCTTAATCCGGCACTGACAATACTCTTCCTTGGCAGTTGGGTAAAAAAAGCCCAAATAAATACACCCAGTACTAAAAAGGGCGTAATCCTCGCTGCGCCCCTGGGACCATGAAGCCAGGACTAGGTACCTGACCTGCGCTCGCTTCATTCATACAGAGCTGCGCGCGCGCTGACAATGTTCGCTCCCTTGTTGCTGGTGGTTGCAGCGGGACTCTCCGGGTAAGACTAATCTTGGTATTACTTTTATTAAATAACACGCCTTTTATTTTTGCGAATGAACGTGAAAAATAATCTGATTCGGTTTGAGGAAACTATTCGAATTTTATGATCAATGATCGATTGTACCTACCATTTTTAGCGAAAAATAATTATTTATTACCTATTTGATTTTCAGAGTGACAGGTAAGCGGGAAGACAAGCTATGTTTCCCGCCACATTTCGCATTTGGGGTCGCCACGGCTGCTTACCAGATAGAAGGGGCATGGAACGTTTCAGGTATGACTAAGGATAGTTATACTCGTAGGTCCCGGCACGTAAGTTGAACAAAAAAATATCACTCTCTCCCTGTCGTTAGCAAAGAAAACAAAAGAGAGGTAGCTGTGGTTTAACGTTCAAGTTGTTTGCCGGCTACTATACTCAGTTACTTCCAATTCCTGTTTTTTGAGCACGGAACGTAGGTATCAGGTACCTATAACATAGGATATGTTTCTCAGTGATTTGTCGATTCTGCTTTCCATAATTATTATTGTAATACTAATGTAATTATTACTGTGGTATTCTAGACATAATTAGGTATTTCAAAACAAAAACGTGTAATTGTGAAGTTATCGTTTTAAATCCCGATGATTTACTAATGAGTTCTGTGAAACTTAATTTTAAGATAGGGTGAAATGGCCAGTTTGCCGACCACCACCGGTTCACGACCACTTTTTCATAAAACCACTATAAATAGTTAAATAAAAGCGCGCCAACGTTTGTTTTGGTTTTTGAACGATACTTTAGTCTATCGCTTCCCCTCCGCGACACTGTGATTTGTCTTCTGATACGTGATGCACTTCAATGAGCCTGTGAACCAGACCCATAGTGGACGTGTCGGAATTGGTTGCACAAATTTATGAAAAAACTAGTGAGAGGACACTTTTTCAACCGCAAGTAAAACAAGTTTTTGTCGAGATTCACGCATCCAAATGTAGCTCGGAATGTTTAGAAAAACACGTTTTTCCCCTAAAGGGTCATTTTAATGTAAAATATGCGCTTTTAATTAAAATAATAGGTGTTCGGCAAACTAACCTACTGAAATTGTGTATGCATCATTTCACGACCACATGGTCGGCAAATGACTATTTCCCATAGATCTTCTTCATCAATTTTCGAACTGATACTTCATGGTACGGCATTTTAGTCTTTGTCAGTTTGATCTTTAGGAAGTGGTTTATGTACACTTCAGAATGCGACCAGCAAAATGTGTTGATTACCATTAAAATATAAAGCATTATTTCGGTGGTCGACAATCGGTCAGCCAACGACCACGTGTCTTATGCCATACAAAAATTACTAAATAAGTAAATAATACTATTATTAAAATTACTAAATAAGTGTGAATAGATGGAAAATAAATATCATTAAAATAATTGAATGAATAAGATTAGATAACTAAAATTAAATGTCATTTAAACATGATTATTTGATGCTGTTATTATTTACGACCCTAAGAACATGCTCTAAGGCTCTTTTTTCAATGGCTTTTGAGTGGACGTCAACTAACGAAAATGTCGGACGCA
Source organism: Hypomecis punctinalis (assembly GCA_949316475.1). NCBI lineage: Eukaryota > Metazoa > Arthropoda > Insecta > Lepidoptera > Geometridae > Hypomecis > Hypomecis punctinalis. Next base: position 2,551,729 of record OX438798.1, read on the forward strand.
AACTGACCACATGTGGTCGGGAACTAAAAAATAGCACATTTTGATAAATCATTATTTATTTTATACTTACTAACATCAAATACAAAAAAACTTATGTTTTTCAATTATTCAAGGTTTTTTCTAAACTTCTGAGTATTATTTGAATCAGAACATTATCATTATAGTGAATAATGTCACTTCAAAGATTACTCCTATTACTAGTCCACTAAGTGGTCGTGAACTGGCTGTTTCACCCTACTTTGGTTGATTGAATCAGGCGTTACTTTGCGGAATTTCATCTTCAAATCTTTGTTTTGAATAAATATTTAGTGTAAGTATTTAACACAGCGGAAATACACTAAATATTTATTCAAAACAAAGACTTATGATACTTAAGTACAGATTTTCATACCACTGGCTATAGTAGGTACCTAAAGGAAAACATATTTTGAGGAAGTTTGCATACCTACGTTTCGCGTCTGTAGAATAATTAATTTTCGCGAAAAATGGCAACCGACTTCAAAATGTGTACAAAATTCGAATAGTTCGCACAGATCAATTTACCTATCATAGATGTAGTAGTTTTCACAAAAAGATTTTTTTTTATTTTCTTCGCAAATCACACACACATCGAAAATTACACATTGTTAAAATAATTCAAAACCTGTTTTAGCATGTGCTAATGAAGTTCTTTTACTTATATGATACCTTACATGATACGATTTACTCACTTTGAATTTTGAACCCATAGTTTTTAAATTTTGAGGCCCTATTTTTTGTGATTTAAATAAAAATGCACAGTTTTCAGATTTATTCCTATATTTGTGTACTCTGAGACAATGCTTTTCGCCAAATTTCATAGTTTTATGTCAACGGGAAGTACCCTTTAGGTTTTGATTTTTGTGAGTACGAAATATGCGTTTTTTACGACATAAACGGCTCTAACTTTTTTAAACGATAGCTGAGAAACTTTTCTTTTACACAACTGCAAGAGACCATAGGTATACGTATACCTACAATAGTTTAAATTTCAACTCGATATCTTTACGCGTTTCCGAGATAAAGAGTCTTGACTTACACACAGACGGATAAACGGGCAGACGGACAACAAAGTGATCCTTTTGAGGCACGGAATCCTAAAAAGAGAATCATCAAAATCTCCTTTTTTTATATAACTGACAAAATAATCGCGTAGCACACATACACACCTACAAAAAGAAACTTTTCATCCCCGCATCTCGGAAAGACTATTTTTGTTCTTCGATATCTGAGTGCAAAAGTCGTTTTTATCCGCTAGAGGGGAAAGCAAAATTGAATTTAGAACATCGTGTGCATTAAGTTTGTGAATTCAAAACATCAATAAACCTATTTACCTGCTTCTATCTCCATGGCGCCGAATTAATCATACTTACAACCTTTTTTTAATTTCTTGAAAAATTGGACTCGAAACATTCTTGGTGTACTTTTTTATTTGCATTGCGCGCGTCTTTTTTCGCGTCATATTGTTAGAACCTTGTGTTTGACCTTATGTTATTATTATTATAAATATCCTTATGTTAAAAACAAGAAACTTGAAAATAAGTGACAAACCAAAAATTAGTGATTCTAGCGACGAGGAAATTTGTTTGACACCAACAGAATTGACTGAAATCAACTGTTATTAATGCATAATATTATTATATTTTTTGCCTAAAAACAAGAAAATTGAAATTAAGTAAAATATCTAAAATTAGTGATTCTGGTGACGAGGAAGTTTATTTGACACCAACAGAATTGACTGAAACTGTTAATAATGCCCAAATGAGCTTTCTCCCTCAACAATCACTCGAGAAGTAGGTATTCGAAACAGTAGGTACGATATGTAGACGACTTTTTCGTCGCTGAGGTGGGATGAAAAGTTACGTGTTGCACTCGAGTGAAAAGATTTTTCACCTTGTACTATTTTGATTCCCTCGCTAACGCTCAGGATTCTAATTTTAGAATCCTTCGATTGCTCGGTCATCAAAATTGAGCACGCGGTTAAAAAGGATCTTTGCACCCTTTGATCAATTGGCACCCTTGTATAACAAATAGGTAATTAATATGCCTACCTATTAGTAGTAGGTAGTAGGTAATTAGTAGACTGTTGTTTTGGAACCATATTTTTTTTATAAACTAAGTAGTAGTAGGTAGGTATGGTTTCCAATACGTGCTTCCACGTCCTTTGTCAATTAACATACCTACCTATGTTTAACATACATATGTTATTAGTTATTATTATAGTTATTAGTTATATACTGTATCAGCCTTATAATAGTCCACTGTCTAGGACGTAGGCCTACCCACGAAGGGTGATTGGGCTACATCCACCACGCTGGCCCAGTGCGGGTTGATGGATTCACATACGCCACTGAAATTCTTCTCCGGACATATGCAGGTTGCCTCACGACGTTTTCCTTCACCGAAAAGCCAGTGGTGTGAAATTCCGTACATAAATCCCAAAAAACTCATTGGTACGGGACCGGGATTTGAACCCATGACCTCACGATTGTAAGGTGGGTGTCATTACCTCTAGACCACCATGGCTTATGTTATATTTAGTTATATAATTAACAATTAATTAGCCTATGTTAATTGACGAAGGGCTAGAAGTTCACTAAATTGGTCAATGAATTATGTTCCAGGCAAGGGTGAGAGCATATGGGATCGCTACACGCACACGCACCCAGAGCGGGTGTTCGACCACAAGAACGGCGACGTTGCTGACGACTCCTACCACCGATTCAAGGAAGACGTTAAGATGTTGAACTCTTTGGGCGTCGGTTTCTACCGTTTTTCCATCTCCTGGCCCAGGATCCTGCCGAATGGGTTCAGCAAGTAAGCCTTTAACATTTTTGGAATTTCTTCCATGTGTCTCAGTCCACCTGGGCACCAATGAATGTTCGCGCATTTGATCCTATTAATGATAAAAGGCAGGATGAGTAGAATATGTTAGCTTCTTATTCGTTATCCGGAATAACCGAGCGTCAGTCAGGGTTGAGTACCTAATACCAAAGAAGATATAATAATACTACGTAATACGCAGCTTGTACTAACATCACAGGCGCCAAGATATTCATAGATAAACGCCAAGATATATTATTCCGGATAACCTAATCGACGCGCAGCTCTTAAGGGAGCATCAGGATTAGGTGATCCACAGCTTGTAGCTAACCAAGAAGATGATTCTGCCTATACAGAGATTGGAATGCCCTGCCTCCGTCATTCGTGCCTCCATCATTGTTTCCCGACAATTACAATTTGGATATCTTCAAGTCAAGAGTGAATAGGTATCTTCTCTTTATAATATTCTATTTAACCCTTCTACTCCTACCTATCTTAAAGAGCGTTTTACATACATCCCCCATCGGTCCAAAGAAAACCTAACCCTGATGACTCCTTCCGCTCGAACTACCTTTTATGGCAAATCCTTTTCATTCCAAGCAGTCCAATTGTGGAATCCTCTACCCATTTCCATTAAAAGGGCCCCGTCCATTACTGTTTTCAAAGAGGAAGTTAAAAAATTGTATCTGTCGCAATCTTTAATTCGTTCTTAGTTTTTGGGTGGTTTATTAACTTGTTTGCTTATTATTGTTTACATGTGTATGTTAGAAGTTAAAGGTATGTATTAGTTTATTTTACTGTATTATTTATATATGTATTAGTATTTATAACATTTGTATGTATGTCTATTGTATAATTCTTTTATTATTTATATTATTTTGTTTTACTTTTAAAGTGTCCTCTAAATTAGCACACCTCGTTGTATTTTCTTTTGTACCTATCTCTCTCCATCTTAAGGTTGCCTGGAAGAAATCACTTTCAGTGATAAGGCCGCCGGTTGCTTCACATGTTTTAGCGTCTATTTTTCCTCTATTTTCTGTTTTATGTGTGTGTGAATGTGAATCAATAAAGAGTTTATCTATCCATCTATCTTCTAGGTCTACATACTGCATCTTCGGCTACAACTTTGTTTTACATCTGGCTAGTTGGTGGACAAATGTAGCCCTATTCTAAATATTTAAAAAATGTGTTATTCCAGCGATGTGAACGAGGATGGCCTCAGATACTACCACGAGCTGCTGCAGGAGCTGTCGACACATGGTGTGGAACCGGTTGTGACCATGTACCATTGGGACCTACCTCAGACGCTGCAGGACCTGGGCGGCTGGACCAACCCGCTCATGGCAGACTACTTCCTAGACTATGCGAGGGTGAGTAAATACTATCGTGTTGCTAGATGTTACAGGTGTTGTAAGTATAGAGCATGGAGCCTGTGGTGACCGTGTACCATTAAGACCTACCTCAGACATTGCAGGATTTGGGCAGCTAGACCAACCCCCTCATGGCAGAATACTTCCTGGACTATGCGAGAGTGAGTAGATACTATCGTGTTGCTAGTTGTTACTGGTATTGTGGGCTCGTTATCACCATGTAAGTCAAGGGACGTACCGCAAACACTGTAGGACTTGGGCGGCTAATCCAACCTGCATTAGACTTTCCTTGACTACGCAAAGGTGAGCTAACTATTTTCTCAAATCATTATTCTCCTACTCAATTCTTAGGTAGGTACCTTTATCTATAGCAACATTTTCTCATTGCTCCTGTGGTATCTTAGTAGTTTTATGTACCTAAATAAATAAATTTAACTTCTGCGGAAGTTTCTATTAAAGATCCAAACAGAATTGAATTGGCCTCCCATGTAACCCGTCAGAAGGGACTCGCGTCTTGCTTGCACCTACAATTTTTACCGGACAATGTATCCACCAAAGCAGCGAGGGCCAGGTGTTTAAACAACTGATAAACAAAAGTCCATTCCCTATTTATTTCAGGTGTTGTTTGAAAACTTCGGCGAGCAAGTGAACATGTGGCTGACATTCAACGAGCCTCTGACGTTCTGCCACGACGGGTACGGCGGGCTCGACGCGCCGGGCGGCGGCTTCAGTGGGTTCGAGGATTATTTATGTGCACACAATGTGCTGCGAGCTCATGGAATGGCGTACAGGATGTATCAGCAGGAGTTTCGAAACAAGCAAAAAGGTAGGTAATTTAACATAATATTTCTTGTAGAATACGTGTCCTATAACTTAACAAGTGGCAGAATTTTCTTTATTTGCACAAGTAGTAATTTTTGACGACGAAACAGAGGAGGTACTCAATTCGACGCGTATATTTTTTATGTATAACCACGCATAACTTTTTACGTAGTGGTCCGATTTCGATAATTCTTTTTTATTGGAAAGAGTATACTTCGAAATTGGTCCCATTTCAATTTTATCGAAATCGGCTGGGCCATTTTTGATAAATCAACAATAATGTGAAAAATGCTACATCGATCCGAAATCATCAAATCATGTGCGAAATATCCGCGAATTCTGTACACGGTTGAAGTCGGTCATGCTATTTTTTGCAAAAAATAAGAATTAGATAGTAGTTTAAAGTATTAACAGTAGGGAGTCATATTATCATTTGCTTTTTGCAGGGTACGTGGGTATCACCCTTGATTTTGCATGGGTAGAGCCAAATACTACTTCTTTGGCAGATCAAGAAGCCGCAGAGACAGCCAGACAGTTCTATGTAAGTGTCTATAGATAAATGCTTAATTAATAATAAACACATGTAGATACACAAGGTGCCAAAAAACCTTAGAATGTGCATAGAATGACGACAAAAGTTAAAAAATAGCACAGGTATCAGGTTCCATCGAACAAGGATAAAAGTGTTCGAAATCATTGTTCATTAATTCATGAATATACCTAAGTATAATGTTAAAGATGTACCTACAATCTGGAATATAGGATCGAGCCTCTCTTTCTTTCTAGAAGAGATAGCTGCCTGCTACAAGGGTTTTGTTGCTTACAATCGTACCTACCAACTATTCTTTTTTTCTTCTTTTTGTTTTTTTTCTTTCTTTCTTCATTGTCTTCTTAGGAAAAATGTCGAAACATTGTTAATAAAAGGTACAGGCCCCGGAGTCTATAGAGTATAAAATACAAAAAAAAACTATTCTTCTTATTTTTCAGTAGTTGTGTAGCGCTCACATAACATAGTTTGACTAGGTGTTTGTCAGCGATCACTGAAGTTAAGCAGCGTTCGCCACGGTCAGTCTTACGATGGGTGACCGCGGGTGGCATTTACAACTGAGCTCTACCGCGGTTTGGCTGACACGTTCAATCCATGTCAGAGGCCTTCAGGCGGTTCAAAAACTTTGCCATCAGGGGTAGCCACCCGACATATAGGTACCTCAGACCAAATAAAAAAATCAAGACAGAATGTAGTGAATAAAACAAGTGAAGCCGGCAAAGCTAAGCCTCGCCGTGTACAGACACAATTACACACACATACACGTACAAGGAAACTACGACTTGGATCGTAAGTCGAACTATAGCGGCGCAACACCGATGCATTCACCACATGTATAAAAACCGGCTTAACTTGTCTGTTCACGTCGTTCTGTCTTTATTTTTTATTTGATTTGAGCCTTATACAAACTTACTTGTTTTATCAGTTTGGATGGTACGCGAATCCTATCTTCTCGTCTCGCGGCGACTACCCCGAGGTCATGCGGCGCGTTGTGGACGACGTGTCCCGCAAGCAAGGCTACCCGCGCTCCAGGCTGCCCACCTTCACTGCTGAAGAAGTCAAGATGATTCAAGGTGACCATACCTATTAAAATGAGGATAAGCAATCTGCAGCAGAGACTGCCTCGGTGGCTCAGTGGTTAGTGAACCTGACTACTGGATCAAAGAGGCGTGGGTTGTATCCCCACCCGGGACAAGCATTTATATGGTGAACATAAGTGTTTGCTCTGTGTCTGGGTGTTATTTAGGTGCTATCTATTGTAAGTAGGTATATATTTAAAAAATGTAGTACCTATACTGTATATCAGTCTCTGACAGCCATATCAAAAAAAATAATAAAAAAACCAGACAAGTGCGAGTCAGGCTCGCACATCGAGGGTTCCGTACAAACATATTGTTAAAATAATTAAAAACCTGTTTTAGCATGTGCTAATGAAGTTATTTGATATGATACCATACATGATACGATTTACGCAGTTTGAATTATGAACCCATATTTTGTGAATTTTGAGGCCCTATTTTTATGTGATTTAAAATAAAAGATAGAGAAAGAGAAAAAGAAGAAATAAAATAAAAAGAAAGATTTATTCCTATATGTGTACTCTGAGACAATGCTCTTCGCCAAATTTCATAGTTCTATGTCAACGGGAAATACCCGGTAGGTTTTGATTTTTGTGAGCGTTGAAATACGCGTTTTTTTACGACATAAACAGCTCTGACTTTTTTATACGGTAACTGAGAAGCTTTTCTTTTACACAACTGCAAGAATTCATAGGTTTACGTATATAGTTTAAATTTCAACTCGGTATCTTTACGCGTTCCCGAGATAAAGAGTCTTGACATACACATAGACGGACAGACGGAGAGACGGACAGACGGATAACAAAGTGATCCTATAAGTGTTCCATTTTTTCCTTTTGAGGTACGGAACCCTAAAAACTGGACATCTATATGACAAGAGTGACTAGGTATCTTCTAGGTCTACATACTCCATCCTCGGCTACAGCTTCGCTTTCATCAGGCGAGTTGGTGGCCAAATGTAACCATATTATACATGAAAAAGATATGTTCCAGTTCTTCAGTTGTTTAGTAGGAGGTTCCATAAAATGTTAAAGATGAAAGCGAAAAGTTGCTTACATATTTTGCAACAAACGGATCAAAATTCTGTCTACCTACTGATATTTAAAACTAAAAGCATAGATATCTACTTACCTACTCGTATTTCGCACTTGTCGAGGATTTAGAACAGGTACCTATATGTAACAAGGTAACAAACATGATACCTATTCAGCATTTCAGCTTTAGACTTCTCAGCACATATTGAGTATAAGCTTCTTGTGCAAATTTTTGAAGAGGAAAATTGAATATCTCATCACCACCAAACAGCATAAAAGTTTATCACACACGCCTAGGTACTTTTCGCCAAAGAATCCATGGTAGTCTAGTGGTGCACTCGCCTTACAATCGTGAGGTCGTGGGTCCCGTACCAATGAACTCCTTGGAGTTTATGTACTGGATTTCATTCAACTTATGGCTTTTCGGTGAAGGAAAACATCGTGAGGCAACCTGCATACGTCCGTAGAAGAAATTCGATGGCGTATGTGAATGCATCAACCCGCACTGGGCCAGCGTGGTGGATATGGTCCAATCACCCTTCGTGGGTAGGTCTACGTCCTGCAGTGAACTATTAAAAAGGCTGGTAGGTACAGTACCGTAACTATTTTTCGCTCCCATCAGTTTCTGCATCAACTCTTAAGTTATTTATTTGCCAAAGGCTTAATTTGTTAGTTAGATATGTGAATGCCCCATCACTTTAACCCGTTTGTTTCTCCCCAGGATCCGCTGACTTCATGGGAGTGAACCACTACACCACCTACATGGTGACGGCGCGGCCTCGGCGGGTGAACTTGAAGCCGTCCTTTGAAGATGATGTCGGAGTCACATCCTCGCAACGCGCAGATTGGCCTAGGAGCAATTCCACTTGGTTGAGAGTAAGTTTGTTTAACCCCAGGGTCCACAGGATACATTACTACACCACCATACACAATACACATATAAGCCATCGTTCGAAGATGATGTCGGAGTCACATCCTCGCAACGCGCAGATTGGCCTAGAAGCAATTCCACTTGGTTGAGAGTAAGTTTGTTTAACCCCAGGGTCCAGAGGATAATCGTACATTACTACACCACCATACACAATACACATATAAGCCATCGTTCGAAGATGATGTCGGAGTCACATCCTCGCAACGCGCAGATTGGCCTAGAAGCAATTCCACTTGGTTGAAAGTAAGTTTGTTTAACCCCAGGGTCCACAGGATACATTACTACACCACCATACACTATACACATATAAGCCATCGTTCGAAGATGATGTCGGAGTCACATCCTCGCAGCGCGCAGATTGGCCTAGAAGCAATTCGACTTGGTTGAGAGTAAGTTTGTTTAACCCCAGGGTCCACAGGACCCCCCCGAGTGGGTTCCCGCCTTGTCGTGGCGGGGGGGCTTAGAAGCCAGGTCTGTCCCAACCTGGTGAACGAAGAGGAACCCGAGGTGGGGCCGCCTCTCCGGGTTTTTCCCCAAACCCCTGTAGAGGCTGGCCAGTAGGTCGGCTTGCCGACTGAGGAGGACTGCGGTGTCGCGTTCATCGCGATGCCGCGGCCGAGCCCATCGAGGCGGGGGCGGCGACGGGATGGACGGGCGGCGAGGAAGCCGCTGCCTATCCTGCCAGCGGCCCTAACGGGTGCCGCCAACGTGTTGGCGGAGGCGGTGGGGCTGCAGGGGAGGAGGCGTGTCGGTATCGCGATGGCCGCTCTCCCTATCCTCTGCAGCCGTAGTGGCAGGCGCGGGGCCACTTTAATTGACCCGTTGCATCGGGACAGGGCTGTCGGACACGGGTGCTGTCCGACGCCCAGTGCTGGTTGGTCCCAGGTGGTGGATGACGACGTGTCTGGTGTTCGGCACGTCGTCATTGTAGAGGGAGCCTACGCTCCGAGGTGGGGCCCGGTTTGGGCCAGCGCTGTCGGGTGCCGCGGATGAGTGCGGAAGCGTGCCCGTAGCCCCGACACCAGGCGCAGTGGAGGAACACCCAGGGGTTTTGGTGGGTATACCGACCAGTGGCGGGACTCCCACATAACCACCCGCCTGCCCACGAGGTGTGGTGGTATCCATAAAGGATTTCCCCTGGCTAAAAAAAAAAAAAAAAAAAAAGGGTCCACAGGATACATTACTACACCACCATACACTATACACATATAAGCCATCGTTCGAAGATGATGTCGGAGTCACATCTTCGCAACGCGCAGATTGGCCTAGAAGCAACTCAGTTTTTTTATCAGGATCCGCATACTTCAGGTAAACCACTACACGACGTATCTACATGGTATGAACTTGAAGCCGTCGTTTGAAGATGATGTCGGAGTCACATCCTCGCAACGCGCAGATTGGCCTAGGAGCAACTCCACTCGGTTGAGAGTAAGTTTGTCTCTCCCCACCAGTATTCACATTTCATGGGATAAACCATTAAGCGACGTAGGTATATGGTGACGGCGCAGCCTTCGGCACGTCTTCGCAGCGCGCCAACTGACCTAGGAGCAATCCCACTTGGTTGAATGAGTTTGGAGCTAAAAAAATATTGTTATATAGTCGTTAATTTTTATAGTTTTATACATTGCAGCACTATGGAGAATCTGATAATTTCTTTAAAAAAATAGTTCTACTTGTTAAAAGTCATAAGAAAGTAAGCACTAATAGGTAAGTTTGCTAAGAATCTCTGTTTGGCGTGCTGTTTCATATAAGGGATTTGCTATGGACAAATGAGACTACGTAGGCTATGTAGGTATCAGGTGAACGATTAATTCTTTAACAACCGTGTAAACAAAACACAATCCTTCCAGATCGTTCCCTGGGGCTTCCGCAAGGCGCTCAACTGGATCCGCACCACGTACGACAGCCCAATGATGCTAGTCACCGAGAACGGGGTGTCATTAGAACCCGGTCTGCACGACCCCAAGCGCGTGCAGTACATTTCTTCCTACCTGACGTCTCTGCTAGCCGCTATGAAAGATGGCTGCCACGTGCTAGGATATACGTATTGGAGTCTCATGGACAACTTCGAGTGGATGAGAGGATTTTCGTAAGTCGCCGATAGTCAAATTGCAAGCTGTTGATTTAGATCGTACCGTTTAAAAAAAAGTTAAACTTAAGCCGGAACATACTATCGGACGCGGCTGACGGACGCGACTGACAGCCGCGACTTAGCAATGTGCACAGTCTTAAAACATCCGGTGTGCCAGATCGTTCTCGGACGTCCGAACGCTCAAGGTCGTCCGAAGGTGACGTCCGCGACTTATGTCCGATAGTGTGCACGGCTCAGTGTACTTTCATAGTCTAGGTCGCGGCTGTCAGTCACGTCCGTAAGCCACGTCCGATAGTATGTTTCCAGCTTAGTCTAATCTTTCCAATTTTTTGGTGGATCTTGTAATAGGTAAAAATTATACATCATCGTTATTATTACAACTTTTAGATTAGTAAATGGCTGTTTAATCATTAATGTCTGAAGTTTTCCCTGTAGGTTACACCCACAACCGATCACAGAGGCTGAAATACTTAAATCAAGACCAGTGTTAGAACATTAGGCCCCAGCTATAAAGAGCTAGCTATAGGCCGCGCCACACAAGTTGGCGGATGTGAAGTTAGCTACAAGCTGCGCAGTCGCCAATAGGGATGTTAACACTAATCACAAACTAATGTTTAGTGTTAATTTTGTGATAATTTGTAATATTATAATATCGGAAATCACATTATTATAATTTAATATAACTTAATAAATTTATTAAAAATGGTTTTAAATGCTATATTTGTAATCTGTTGTCATATGAGTTTAAACACCGATATTGGCTTATTACGTCACTAACCACAAAACAAGCTGTCAAAGACTGTTACTTCTCTGCATTTTCTAATATAGTTTGCCATAGAGTAACTTATATTTAGCGGTCAGTGACGTCATTTCAGTCACGTGACAGTTGTTAGTGTTTTAGCGGGAAAATTCATACTAACTCTATTTTTGTATATTTTCTCATCGAAAATACTAACATTTTTTAAATCTAATATGTATTTTTTATGGTAAAATAGAGTCAATCTTCAAAATGACAGCAATTCCGAAAATTTGTTAACATCCTTATTACCTTACCATCCTTACCATCCCGCACTACGTTAATACTTTCCACTATACCTAACATCACCATACTTCCTTCCACTCTAACACTTGATCCCATTCCGACACACTTAACACTCACACAGTCCACTGAAGCGACGCAGAGCGCAATTCCCGTCCGAGAATTACCACCCTCAAAAAGCGTAACCATCGATAAAATTCTGGAAAACGCGGAAAAAGGGGCTCCTGGGGTTCGTATTCGTGGTGTGGCTCTCTTCATGGACAGCAACAGAGAAAGATTCGGAATAAGCTTTTGTCAAGTCAGGGCCCGGAAACGCGTCCGCTTGTCACCAGGACTAGCATGTCTTCTTAACGGGAGCACCGCCAAAGTAACAATGAAGCGGAAATCCTACGACGCTATGCCAGTGTGTGAGGCAGGCGGCCACCAATTCCGACTGGTGAGATCGAAAAACAAAACGATTGCACTAGTCGAGTGGGGCGTCCAGTCACCTTTCACGCAGGCTAGCTCATTGCTTGAACATCTTAGCATACAAGGAGACAGTCCCCGGGTGATAAGCGTGGATGCGATGGTGGTTGAACGATTAAAAGCTGAAGCCGTAGACCGGCTGGGTTGTATCAAAGCCTCTGAACACCACGAGGTTGTCGTATATGAGGACAGAGGAGAAAATCTGAGTTTTCTGAAGTCCCCAAGTAACGACCCTAATAATGCAACAGACAGCTGGGGCCATCCCATTCCAAGTTCAGCCACCCTATCTGGTTCAGAAAGAGCAGAGCTTAAAGCAGCTTCTGAAGGAACTGTATTCCGCCCAAGTGGTAACAGTGGCACTATATCAGGTTTTTTCAGTGCTGCAGCGCAGAGTTTGTTCCGATTCACACCCAAAATTCCACCTCCACAGACAGCGGTGACCTCGAGAGTGGTTTCACAACCTCAGGTAACCCGAACGAGAGCCGACATGGGACAGGTCGATTCGCCCCGTTATATCTTGACCTCGGCCCCGCGAGACCACGCAAGAAACGCCTTTATCGAATACCTGGCCTTATTGAGAGCGACAAAACTTGTCAATCTCAAGAACTGCGACATCATTCTGGAGTTCTTTAGGCTAGGCGGTCCGGTAAGTGAGAGTCTACTAAAATCGAGACTCGAAGAGGCAGAAGCAGCCATATACAATAACGTCACTTCCCAAGTCATCAGAGGGACCATGAAAGGACAGCATATGGCAGCTTACAGTGCAGAAAGTGGTTTCGTGGAGCTGAATGAGAGAGAGACGGAACGAATAGGAAGACCGAAATACGCGATACCATCGAACGACCCAATTGTAGTCACCGCCAAGTGCACCAAGATAATGCTGGACGACAGAATCCTTGAGATGGCTAAAACCATTGAAAGAGGCTCGGACGTCGAGGCAGGCTGGGAAAACTGGGTGGTACCAAAGATACAATGGGTCAACGGGGTACCAGGTTGTGGCAAGACAACATGGGTGATTCGACACTTTGATGTGGACAGGGACGCTATCATCACTACAACAACAGAGGCAGCAAAAGACTTGAGAGAAAAGCTATCGCACAGAATAGGAGATTTGGTAAAATCCAGAGTGCGAACCATGGCTTCATCCCTCGTCAATGGTTTTGGAAAAGAGAGCTTCAGCCGCCTTTTGGTGGATGAAGCTCTAATGAACCACTTCGGAGCCATAATAATGGCTGCAAGGCTGTCTGGTGCTAGCGATCTTGTCCTCATTGGAGATGTCAATCAGCTGCCTTATATCGACAGAGAAAATCTCTTCGAGATGAGGTACCATCGCCCAACCCTGGTTGCAAACATTACCCAGGAGTTGCTCTGCACACATAGGAACCCAATGGATGTCGCGTATGCGTTGAGGGAAATATACTCAGGTATATATTCCTCAGCTCCCCGTATTAGGTCTCTTGAGCAGAAAAGGTTCAAGGGGGCTCAAATATCCAAAACCCTCTCCAACACCCTTTTCTTAGTGCATACACAGGAAGAAAAGGAGATCCTCACCAGCCAGGGTTATGGAGAGGGCGCAGGATCACGTACCCTTACCATCCACGAAGCTCAGGGACTAACGTACGAGTCGGTAATCGCCATCAAAACTAAGCCTGGAATGAAGCTACACCAGAGCGTGTCACACGCTGTCGTTGCATTATCACGGCACACTGGAACTTTCATTTACTACGCCGACGACATCGAAGATGATGCCATAAGCCGATTCGTGCGGCGAGCATCCTCCGCGTCATTGAGGGCCATCAAAGAGTACAACCTGCAGATGGCCATCAGAGATCGGAACGAGGCGGTAATGGAGGCTCTGGGCCGGGAGGAGGCAACAGAGTTGTTATAGAAGGACATGGGAGTGATCACAAGCAGAATTGAAACCACCGAGTAACACAGAGTCGTAGCCTCGGACTCTGCACAAAATAAATCATAGCAAGTGTGTAATATCTAGAGTTTAGCATTGCGTGCATGCCTTGAGCATTCATTCTCGCCATCGATGGCTCCTTCTTGCGGCGGCGTCGTGTGTCGGGTCGTTCTCTTCCCTAAAATATGGTCGAGGAGAGCGATGGCTGGCACATGCGTCACACTCGTGATCGGGTGCTGCTTGCGGGTCGCCGGTCTGCTTGTGGCATTCACGCAATGCACCGAAACTACTAACTTAGGCTAAAATTTAAACTAACCCATCTCTATTGTAGGTACTAACTCTTTTTGTACAGTAAAATCGAATAATTAAATATTTTAGTAAACAAAAGGCACAGACCCTGGAGTCTGTGGTTTGTAATTTCCCAATAAAAAAAAAAAATAAAAAAAAAACATCCTTATTAACGTGCGACTTTAGGTAACCAATAAATAATTGGATATTGCGCAGCTTGTCGCTAACTTCACATCCACCAACTTGTGTGGCGCGGCCTATATCTATTTAGACGCCTATTAAGATTTTTTTCCTTGTCTCCATACTAGCTTTTACGCGTAGAGTTAGGTGCAATATGTAGGTATACTACAGTCCATCAAATCTAAGAGGTACCGTTTGACGTTTCATATTTTTTCATCCCATCCCTATCATTCAATTGTCAGAACTGTCAAACGGTACTTCTTAGATTTGACGGACTGCGTCAAATCTAAGAAGTACCGTTTGACAGTTCTGACAATTGAATGATAGGGATGGGATGAAAAAATATGAAACGTCAAACGGTACCTCTTAGATTTGATGGACTGTATAACCTATGGCTAGGTGGGAAATTGGCTGAAGACTTCCAGCTATATCGAAGCTTGATAGCCTCAAGAGCGGTGTTTATAACCACAGATATCTAATATATTACACTATTTATAACCCAGTTAATTGTTTCCAGGGAGCGTTTCGGTCTGTACGAAGTGGACTACAAGACCGGTGCACGCTCGCCGCGGTTATCTGCTGCCTACTTCACGCAGGTGGTGCGCACGCGCTGCCTGCCCGACGGCTGGACCTACGACTTATACCATACGGATAAATAATACTCATAACAATAATTATGATTTGACTGTATATCAGTCAAAATACTACTTAAGTAGGTATAGGGCAAATCATCCAAGTCGGCGGATGTGAACTTAGCTACAAGGTGTGCGAAACCCAATGAACGCGCAGCTTTATGTGAGCTTCAGTGAGGATTGGATATTGCCTAGCTAACTTCACATCCGCCTACTTTGATGATTCGGCCTATAGTGTATGTATAATTAAATATATCGCGGATGTACCGCTACTGACCGCCTTTATATAACACTAGTTTTTACCCGCGGCTTCGCTCGCATGATATTTTGATTTTTGACGCAATTTCATTATAATTTATAGCCTATGTGTTATTTTGATATATAAGCTATATTATTGCAAAGTTTCATCTTGATCCGTTCAGTAGTTTTTGCGTGAAAGAGTAACAAACATCCATACATCCATCCATCCATCCTCACAAACTTTCGCTTTTATAATATTAGTAGGAGTTTCGATCGATTCCCAAAAAGGCACATAGACAAGATTAAATAATGATTTCTCGCAAAAATTGGCAAAACCGACTTCCATCGTGCACCTGTACTGTATCAGCCTTTTAATAGTCCACTGCAGGACGTAGACTTACCCACGAAGGGTTATTGGGCCATATCCAACACGCAGGCCCAGTGCGGGTTGGTGGATTCGCATACGCCATCGAATTTCTTCTACGGAAGTAGGTATGCAGGTTGCCTCACGATGTTTTCCTTCACCGAAAAGCCAGAGGTGTGAAATTTCGTACATAAATTCCAAAGAACTCATTGGTACGGGACCGGGATTTGAACCCACGACCTCACGATTGCAAGGCGGGTATCACTACCTCTAGGCCACCACGGCTTCCATCGTGTACTTAATTCGAATAGTTCGCCCGAATGAATATACACAATTTTTATAATATAGTTGATTTTTGAAAAAAGGCTCTGCTAATTTCGATAAAATTTAAATGGACCACCCCGGAAGTATCATTTTCGAATTAAAAAAGAATTTTTAATTCGGTTGACAATTGGCGAAATTATCGATAACCATACACAAAAAATACATAAGTATAGAGTATACGGACGTAACATAGAACCTTATAGTTTTGGAAGTCGGTTAATTAGAAAAAAAACCGGTCAAGTGCGAGTCAGGCTCGCACACCGAGGGTTCCGTACAAATCTTGAAAATTTCACAAAATTGTAATGTTGAATCTCTATAGGATAAGTACTTAAGTAAATAATCATCGAAAAAGTTTTTTTTTTACTTTTCTCGTCATGCATCTAAACTTACACATTGTAATTCTATTTAAGCATGTGCTAATGAAGCTCTTTCATATGATACCCCGTACATGATACGATTTACTCATACTGAATTTTGGGCCTATATTTTTTTGTATTTAGGCCCTATTTTTTTTGTGATTTAATTGAAAATGTACAGTTTTTAGATTTATTCCTATATGTGGACGCTAAGACAATGCTTCTTGCCAAAGGACATGTTCACAAAATGTATGGAGGCTGGTATAATAATAATCAAAAATTCGAACCACAACACTCGTTACATTTCGAGAAACTTCATATTTTTCTGAGTCTATTACATCAGTTAAAAATACAAAAGAGTCCTCCGTATTTTTTAAATTAATTTTGAATTTATTAAGATAAATAAATATATTTGGCTCAATATGTAGTTTATCTCTATCAAGCCTGATCAAGTAACCCCCCAATTGTTAAATAAAAGCAATTTTACCAATTAGACACACTTTTAAAGTGTTTTTTTGTCACATTGTACCTTTTAACTGGTCACACTGGTAAGTTATAATTTTTAATTTTAGCAAATTAAGAGATGAATGTAGAAGAATCAGCTACGAGTTGAAGTAAAATAACGATAGAAGCACTTTATTATTGCTAAACTAGTAAAAATAAATAGCTGTTTTGTTATTTTTCATAAAATTTACTTTTCACATTTAAAAAAAAAATGAAGGGATGGAAAAATCTAAATTAAATATTTTTGAAAAGCCCATAAAACAAGCATTTAATTGATGTATATATCATCTTGGTTCGATTTTTCTCTGAATAATATACCACTTGTGGACGTCACCTTTTATAGTTGTAGGTCAACTGTAAGTACCCTGCAGGTTTTGATTCTCTTGAGTATCAAAATATGCGGTTTTTACGACATAAACGGCTCTAACATTTTGCTTTGGTAATTGAGAAGTTTGATTTTTTCACAACTGTAAGAGACCATAGATATACGTATATGGTTTAAATTTCAACTCGTTATCTTTATGCGTTCGTGTGATAAAAGGTCTTGACGTACGGACAGGTGGACAACAAAGTATCCTATATCCTTTTTAAGGTACGGAACGCTAAAAAGATCTTATCGATTAAGAGTGGTGGCACTGAATTTACGTTCCAAACTGCCTGTATCAGTAGTATACCTGTAGCATGGCAAAGGGATAAAACCATTTTATCTGCTTCTAATGACAGTTGTCAATGTCAATTTATACTTTGTTTTCCACTCCAAGGAGATAAATTGTCGGAAAGACAGTTTATACCTTTGCCACCCTCAGTGTGCATAAATCGTTATAATAAAATTACCAATAAATTTTCCAAACATTTATTTTCCAAAAATACATTTACAACTCACTTATTTGGAAGACTATTTTAAAAGGACACTTACATTTAAAATACACTAAAATTACACAATACTTAATATCCAATAGGAATATCATATTTGATCCCAGAGTATAATTATAGATATGACATAGCTTTTGATTTTATCAAAAAAATAGCTGATATTTTAAATTGCACCATACATTTATAAAAGTCAAACATTTAAAAACTTTTTAAAACACAACTGGTCCCGCACCTACATTTCATTGAGCAAAATTAAGATAAATGGGAATATTATTTTATCAACTGTATTCAGTACATTATACCATAGTATAGGAAGAATATTATTTTAAAATGTTTACCTATCGCTATCATTATAGGCCAAATCAAACTTATTGTCGGTTGTGACGTTAGATACAAGCTGCGGACTATCTAATTCTGACTGGAACAGGATTGGGTTTCGCACAGCTTGTGCCAACTTCAGAGCCAAACTTCATAGCAAAATTATCGCCAAACTATGAATACATAATGTGACTGCCACGGTGGCTCAGTGGTTAGTGAACCTGACTTCTGTATCAAAGAGGCTGGGTTCGAACACTCAGAGCAAGCATTTTATGTGATGAACATAGGTGCTTGCTCTGTGTCTGGGTGTTATTTAGGTACTATCTATATAAGTATGTATTTAAAATATGTAGTATATCAGTCTCTGGCAGCCATATCACAAGCTTTGCTTAGTTTGGGGTCAGAGACCGTGTGTAAGATGTCCACCAATATTTATTTTATAATTATTTTTATTATCTAATCACACAAGTCGGCAGATGTGAAATTAAATACAAGCTGATCCAGCCAATAGGTAAAAATTATACACATTCTTTAAAATACTTTGGTCATTGCTAACGAAACGAATCTATTACTCAACTAGTACTCAAAATCTACACCCTTGCCTTTCGTGGGTAGGCCTACGTGCTGCAGTGGACTATTTAAAAGGCTGGTACAGTACAGTATAGTACTCAAAATTTAACTAAATAACTATTGATGTCGGATTAGACTAGATATATAATATTTATTCGAGGATATTATAGAACATATTCATCTGTATAATATATGTTATGAACTACTTTTAAAAGTATAACAGTAAAAAAAAATTAGATCAAGTGCTTTTCAAATACTTGATGACTTGGTAACACAAATACTGTTATAATTATATATGTATTTCTTTAGATCATCAAAAAATATTGCACGTACTTTTTCTTTTGTAGCCCAAACAATAAAATGCTTTAAAGTTCGGGAGTGGGGGCTGGTGACGTCACTACTGTATAAAAAGGTATAGTAAAATGATGAAATTAATTTTAAACACGATGTAGGTACCTCGTACAACATTTTAAATAAAAAAAATGACTATGAATATCTGGTAAAAAAGTTTTTAAAACGTTTTCTAATGATAAGTAATCCATCATTCCATGTTCATCGAATATATTCCCGTCTAATCCAACTCACCATATTTTATTATTATAAATATAAAGCAGTTTTAGGCTTCAATCGCTGCCTACAGTGACTATTCTACTTTAAATAAATTCTGCCAACTTTAATACAACTAAATCGATAGGTGGTACCTATACACATGGGCTGAAAAGTCCCGGGCCTAACAAGAAAACTCGTATAGTCCTTGTTACACTTTTTAGGCCATTGCTTTCCTTGAACGGCATTTTTCCTCATCAAGAAGCAGTGTACAATTATAATACCAAATTGATTTTGATCAATTGTATTGGAAATAACAAAAGTAGTGTCACACTTAGTACAATAACTGACAAACTTATGAGTAGAATATTATGAAATTTCAACAGATTTCTTTTGAAAGATTGTACTAACTGAAAAAGCAGCGAATACAATAAGACTGCCATCTATATGTTAGGCCCGGGACTTTTCAGCCCACGTAATAAGTGATTATAATGAAATAAATACTGATACGCGAACATGTCGCGTGTGAAACTATCCTAATAGGTTTCCTACATGACGCCAAACGAAACAGTAAATAATATGGTCTGAATGACCCCTTTTTAACTTAGTACTCCTTTACTGAATAACCACGTTTTCATAATTATATTTGTGTCCCAAAATATGTCAATGAAAAAGGACCGATTATAATCCCAAGCTAAAATGGCTTATTTCATAACGATATTTTTTTGTAGGCCGGGTGGCTAGCCCTGGTTTCAGAGATATTAAGCCGCCTGAAGGCCTCTGACTTGGCTAAACGGTTATAACAACCGGGACCTACAATTTAACGTGTCATCCGAGCCACGGTAGCGTCCCCCGCGGTCACCCATGCGAAAACTGACCGTGCTGAACGTTGAAACGGTAATAATAGGCTGGGTAACATAAATACAATATTATTGGTCCGTTGGTTAGATTATAAAAAAATATGAACAATGTATTCTTATCGAACCAAAAGCCGAAAAAATAAATTCGACATAGCCCCAGCAAGATAGCAAGTTGAGATAGTAGTGGGCAGGACACACAAATAGTAGAACGGATGGCAGATAGGGCCGTAAAGTTCTTGAAAGTTCTTCAATCTAATAATTAGATAATTTTGATTATTTGTATATTTCGTAAGGTAAAAATGGCGTCATGTACATAAATTGTATGTCTATAGAACAGTAAGTATGGAACTTCATTGTTTATACATTCTACTAAAATTAGAGCTCTGGAGTGATAATTGCGCGTTTCACTGGCTACTTTATACGAAGCATTTATTTCGAAACAAATCCAACGTTGATATGTAATTTTAAATTAAATATACGGTTAAGTAATTTCAGAGATAACTTTTAAATTTCAATACACCACCAGCTTGTTTCCCACTAAATTACATATAAACGCTAGGAGTCGTCACCTCAAATGCCGGGGGCGGCATATATTTTTATGGGGGCGGCATTTCTCTTTATGGGGACTGCGTTATCTTAAAGGGTGGCATTTATCTTTAAGGAGGCGGCATACAGCTATATCGTGGCATGTTGCACTGGCTACAGACCTTCGTGCCAAGCCTTACTTCAGTAGTGTGTCATCTTGAGAAGTTCGGAGTACCTAGTGAGTTTTAGGCCAGTTTTAGGCTTGATCATTATGTTATTTTAGGTTTAAAAATCCCATATTTGATTATTATTTAAAAATACCTAATTCTGGTTTGTGTAGCCAAACATAATACTTAATTATAATAACAACGCGCAGTTACCGACCATCACTTCCGGAACGCCCTGGGGCGGCAAACAGCTCAAGAGGGGGCATACTGGTACAGGGGGCGGCATCAAGCGGGCGGCATTTTGCATTGACTGCAGGCCTCCATGCCGTCGCTGAACTCTTCGATCTGGAGCGTCATCTCGAAGAAGTTGTACTTTTCGTGGACCAGCCGCGTCGCCTCTTCCAGAACCTTCTGCGGGGACACGCCCGACCCTGGAACATACCACGACATTGGTTGAGGAGTTATTTCAATACCTGAACTCGTAGCATGTTAGAAATTAAGGTTGAAAAAAAAGTTTTGAATAAAAAATTGGTTGCCTGTAAAGTCGGTATACGGGCGAAAGTTTTACGTGACAACGACTTTGAGTGGTAAAATAATTTTAATGTGAATATTCATTCGTATAGTAGGAAGAAGGATGAAAATGTCTGTCTCTCTCGCTCTTAGGCGGGCTAACCATGACGCGTGCCTCTCACTCGCTCTCATTGTGAGCGCATAACGTGAGCGGAGCGTAACGCAGTTTCTTGAAGTGTCACCCGGCAAACCAATTGGCAAAAAACTGGTGAAATATGTTTCACCAGTTATTGTCAAGATTTGTTGAAAGGATACGTCCACAAAATGTATGGAGGCTGGTATATTAATAATCAAAAAATCTAACCACAGGATGCGTACACCTTATTCTGAGTCTATTGCATCAATTAAAATCAAAAAAGAGCCCTCCTATTTTTTAACATTAATTTGGAATTTCTTTGGATAAATAAATATATCTGACAGAATAGGTAGATTATTTCTGGCAGTCTGATTAAGCACCTTGAAATAGCTAAAACCAAAACATTTTATCGAATAGATCCAATTCTTAATGATTTTCTTGAAATATTGCTTAAACTGAATGCACTGACTTTTAATGAATTCCAAGATATAAGCAAAATATTACATAAATATGGAATAATCAGGTAATAATGTATATACGTTAAAGAACGATAGAAGCACATCAATATGGCTATGACAAACAAATTGCCTTTTTCGATAAAATTTAAATGGGACCATATTCGAAGTATACTCTTTCCAATAAAAATAGAATTATAATTGAGTATAGTACGTGCCACCAAAGATGAGACTTGAGAAACCATTTTCATCCATCCATCCATCAGCCAAAGGACGTCCACTGCTGGACATAGGCCTCCCCTATGGATCTCCAATAAGACCGGTTCGAAGCGGCTTGTATCCAGCGCGATCCTGCGGTCTTAATGAGGTCATCCGTCCACCTTGTGGGTGGACGTCCTACGCTGCGCTTGCCGGTACGTGGTCTCCACTCGAGAACTTTTCGACTCCACCGGCCATCAGTCCTCCGCGCTATGTGCCCTGCCCATTGCCATTTCAACTTGCTAATCCGTTGGGCTATGTCGGTAACTTTGGTTCGTCTACGGATCTCATTCCTGATTTGATCCCGCAGAGACTCCGAGCATAGCCCTCTCCATAGCTCGTTGGGCTACTTGGAGCTTACTAATAAGGCCCATAGTGAGAGACCACGTTTCTGTGCCATAAGTCATCACTGGCAACACACATTGGTCGAAAACTTTCGACTTGAGGCACTGAGGTATGTCGGACGAGAAGACGCTACGCAATTTTCCGAACGCTGCCCAGCCGAGATGGATTCGGCGATTGGCCTCTTTATTGAAGTCGGACCTACCTAACTGGACTACTTGTCCTAGGTAGACGCACGAGTCAATGACTTCAAGAACCGAGTTTCCAACAGAAATCGGGGTGGGTACATTATGGGAATTACACATGACTTTCGTCTTGTCCATGTTCATCTAAAGACCCACCTGTTGAGAAACCCGATTGAGGCCTTCGAGCATCGTGCTGAGTTCTTCCATCGATTGTGCCTTGACTACTATATCGAGAAATTATTTTGGTTTGTAATAAATATACAAATTCTGAATAATAGATGTACAAACATATAAAAAACGTTTAATAGATATACAAATTCTGGATAATTAGTATGTACACGACTGTACCTGCGCAAGATACCCACCACTGCTCTCGTCAAGTCTCATCTTTGGTGGCACGCACTATACCTCCTCCGTTTCGTCGGTCAAAAATGATGATCAATGTATAAATGAACAGTTAATACTCACGTATAGCGAGATGCGCCGAAAGCGCAGTTTTATCTAAAGACAGTGCCCACATGCGCAGGTTATGGATGCGGACCACGCCCGGCAGCGACAGGAATGTGTTGGCTACCTCCTGGAAAACAATCCTACATTTTAGAGTTTGTGCGAAAATAGAAGCGTCGTGTGTGTTCTTTTCTCGATCGACCACATTATCCCTCTGGTATAGAGATACCAGAGGGATAATGTAGTCGATCTAGAAAAGAAAGAAAGAAATGCAATCATTCAATATGGCATGAGTTAGAAAGAGACATGAAAAATATCTCGATTCAGTGCCTATACTCTATAACATTTAACTTGATCTCTGCGACAGTGACATTGACATGGAAGATTGACATTTTTAGAGTTGAGATAGTGGTGGAAAAAATCGATTTTCAAACAATGTTGTAATGAAATCGAATGAGTAGTTGAAGGTGAGAAATTGGATTTTATTTACTTACTATTATTTAAGATCAACTATGTACACATGTAAAAAATGTTAAAATATACTTTACTATAATATAATGATAAATTAAGTTTTATTTAAAATATCGTTAGTATAAAACTATCGATATTTTAATTAAAACTCTATCTAAACATTGACAGGTACTCAGGACTTCATAGGCGTGATTTTTCTGACAGCTGTTATATTTTATAGAGTATAGTCCATTGAGGATCTGATTCCTTCCTCAATGGTATAGTCGCAGTGTTTTTCTTTCAGTAGTGTCAAATTCCAATTCAATATTTAACAGTTTTGACAGAGTTTTGGCGGGAACGCGGAAAAGTCATGTCGCCTCATTGTATTATTTTGTTAAACTTGTGTTTTTATCAGTGATAATTAGTGAAAAATTGTGGTATTTCGTTGATTATGAACTGAATTACGTGCATGAGTGTGGGCAAGTGATATAATGTGACGTATCATGTCGTTCCGTGTTGTTACCAAAACTACATAGACACCTTTTTGGGACCGAGCTGCCTTCGTCCGTGGGTGGGAACCCTTTTAATTTTTTGTCCCCCACACGTGGTCCTGGGTGGTGCTAACCAGGCAGCAACCATACTGGTGGTAGGCTATAGCCGCGGCGAGAGACCACCCACCAGACTAAGCCGCGCCGCCAAGCGACTCTCTCGAGCTCGTGTTCCGGCGCGTAGTCTAGTGACGCCATTCTGGGAGTCGGGTCGGAACAGTAGCGTCCTCTGGTGGATTGAATACGGTGCACACATTGATTACCGCATCGGCCGACTATTCGTGGAGGGCAGCGGGATCCGAGGCACGGTTTGTCGCTGGCCGACCGCAGATAGTAGGGGGCCCAAGTAGTGAGCTAGCCACTCATGAAAGGCTGCCCCGCCATCTGTCGAAAAATCCCAGGGATGCGCCATCGTGCCGGTTGGCGACCGGACGAGAGGGCCCGATGGACATCCTTGGGGGGGCTCGGGCGTCCCCGCGGTCTCCAGGCTAGTCTACCATGGATGTGTGTGGTTTGTGTGTTGTACCACTGAATCTGCAGAGTGACGTCTCGTTCCACTACCAACTTTCTACCTACTTTACTCCTTAAGATAAACATGAGAAACAGTAGAAGAAAAAAAAAACGTGTACACAGCGACAGCACTCCCTCTCACTCAAAGTGCACCTGTGCAATATTCGGGGCCTGCACTCCAATCTCACGCCTGTCCATCATCATCTTGAGACAGATCGACCCCACCTATTGTTTCTCACGGAGACGCAGATTGCTGGTCCATCCGACGTGTCGTACCTCTCCTACCCAGGTTACTCCCTGGAACACCGTTTTAAACCACGTGCGGGTGTATGCGTGTACGCCCGGGATGACATTTGCTTTCTGCGCCTTCGTAGGTTTGAAGACCCTTCATTTTCTGTGCTCTGGGCTTTGGCGGACACTGGCGTAGAGAAAATTATCTACGCCTGTGTATACCGATCACATAGCGGAGACCAGGAGACGACCAGACTCACCGAATACCTTAGTGAGGCGGCGGATGCTGCTCAGCTCAGCTACCCTTCGGCCCAATTAGTGATCCTGGGGGATTTTAATGGCCACCATAAAGAGTGGCTTCACCCATACCTGGACACAAACCATGCTGGGCTTGAGACGCGCAAGCTTGCCTTGACACTTGATCTCACCCAGCTGGTTCAAGGCGCCACACGGGTACCTGATGTTGACTCGCACATGGCCTACTGCTTGGACCTTCTGCTGACTACCGATCCAGACCGTTATTCAGTGGCGATCTCCCCACCGTTAGGTACATCTGACCACTGTCTGGTGAAATCTGTATCCGTCTACTCCCCATCAGACCCCAGTCCCAAAAGGTCACGGCGCGTGTGGCGGTACAAGTCAGCAGATTGGGATGAGATGCGGTGTTTCTTTGCTTCTTATCCTTGGCAGCCTGTTTGTTTTTCTTCCGATGATCCTTCTGCGTGCGCGGATGCCGTGACAGATGTGCTTCGTACCGCCATGGAATACTTCATCCCATTTTCGGACGTGCCTCTGTCTAGCAAGGCTCGGCCCTGGTTTGGGCCTGAATGTGGACGCGCCGAAGCGCAAAAGCATCAGGCATACCTAGCTTGGGTCGATGCTCGAAACCGTAAGTTGAGGGACGTTCGTCTGAGGAAGAAGGCATACAATAGGGCTGCTAAGTCCTGCAAAAAGGTTATGCGGAGGGCTCGCTTTGACCACATTAGTCGAATAGGAAACAAGCTTGCTTCTTACCCTGCGGGTAGTAAGGCATTCTGGTCCCTAGCTAAATCGGTTGAAGCGAACTTCTGCCGCCCCTCACTGCCTCCGTTGCTGAAACCCAATGGTTCACTGGCCCATACCGCGGTGGAGAAAGCAAATTTATTTGCATCTCAATTTGCTGAGTCTTCGCGTCTAGACCCCGGTAGTGCGAGACCTCCAACTTTGCCAAACTGTGACACTGTAATGAGTGAAATACACATCCGGCAAAAGGAGGTCCTCAAAGTTCTCCGCAGTCTAGATGTGAACAAAGCCAGTGGCCCTGATGGTATTCCGGCCATTGTATTGAGGACTTGTGCGCCTGAGCTGTCGCCTGTGCTGACTCGCCTCTTTCGCCTATCTCTGAAGACAGGTCAAGTGCCCAAATCTTGGAAGCTTGCTAACGTGCAACCTGTACCCAAGAAGGGCAGCCGTGCCGACCCTGTCAACTACAGGCCAATTTCGATCACGTCTATACTCTGTAAGAGTATGGAACGTGTTCTAAATAACAGGCTCCTGGCGTACCTGGAAGCTAATGACTTACTCAGTGACCGCCAGTACGGCTTTCGCCGAAACCGGTCTACTGGGGACCTTCTAGCGTACGCCACACACATCTAGAGTGAGGTCATGGAGAAGCACGGGGAGGCGTTGGCTGTCTCCTTGGACATTTCCAAAGCTTTTGATAGGGTCTGGCGCGAGAGCCTTATTGGCAAGCTTCCATCTTACGGCCTGCCTGCTGATTTCTGCACATGGATATAAGATTTCTTGAGGAATCGGTCGATACGAGTTGTCGTTGATGGCTGCTCGTCAGACCAAATGGCTATCAATGCCGGTGTTCCTCAGGGGTCTGTGCTCTCTGCGACACTCTTCCTACTGCATATCAACGATCTGCTTAAGCCCGGGATCTTTGGGTACGCAGATGACAGTACAGTCGTGGAGAGCTACACGTCCGATGCAAGAAGCAGCGGGCCACAGATCGAGTTATACAGAGAGGCTATGGTTGAACGGCTCAACTTGAGTCTGCAGGCGGTATCCGACAGGGGTGATGCTAACCTGGTCAAGTTTAATGCCACAAAGACTCAGGGCTGTCTGTTTTCGGCCAAAAAGAGACCCTTTCAATTGTCTCCCGCTTTCCGTGGTGTCTCCGTTCCGTTAACTGACAGCTTGGAACTATTAGGCGTTTCACTCTCATCTTCTCTTAACTTTGGCTCTTACATAGAGTCCAAAGCCCAATTAGCCTCCAAAAAACTTGGTGTTCTCTCTAAGGTGAGACGGTATTTCACACCTGAGCAACTGCTCAGTCTTTATAAAGCACAAGTCAGGTCTTGCATGGAATACTGCTCTCACCTTTGGGATGGCTCTGCCAAATATCAACTGGAGGCTCTGGAGTCGATTGAGAGGCGAACCAAGAGGCTGATTGACAACGACACCTTGACTAAGACGCAGCTGCAAAGTCTTGAGCATCGTCGCAAGGTAGCGTGTTTGTCGGTCTTTTACCGGATACACTTCGGAGAGTGCGCCCAGGAGTTGCACAATCTGGTCCCCCCTGCCCCTTTCTTCTATCGTACGGCGACCAAAGCGTCACCCTTTTATGGTGGACATTCCGCGCGTTAGAACCAAGCGTTTCGAATCCTCATTCCTCATACGAACAGCCGGAATGTGGAACGCTTTGCCTGGGTCTGTCTTTCCGTTAAAGTACAACGTGAGTGTCTTCAAATCCCGAGTAAATAGGTATCTTCTAGGTAAGCGTGCTACACCCTAGACCGCACATCTGCTTAACATCAGGCAGTGTGTAGTCAAACGCAAACCTATTCGAAACAAAAAAAAACCTCTAGTAAAGTCTTGCTTTACTGAGGTATGACTTAGACTACGTTTAGACTTGACCGCGACTTTATTCGACGTGACTACGACTGCGACTATTTTGATAAAATATTAAAAATTATTAAAACTTAATGCTTGACACTGGCAAATGCACAACAATGCGATGTCAAACAAAAGAAGAATAAGAATAACAGTTTTGACAGCTCTAAGAAAGATTTCCATACATTTTTGTGGTTGAGAATTGCCTCTCTCTAGTTGTAATAGCTCTGTGTCCGTGTGCCATTTTACTAAATTTGTTACGTTGACAACACTGCTCTGCTATTGCTAGTACAGTTAAAAGTGTTTGATACTTGGTGACACAAATTCGGTTTTCATCAGTACTCGCGTCTACAGAGTATAGTCGGTACCTTGGCTGCTGATTAAAATCTTATTGTTAGTTCACGGTAACGAGCGACGGTTCTCGTTTTACACATACTCTAGCAATAACACTTTCACTGTCCCAGTACAAAGTTACGAACTGTATTCATACGTCCACCTGCAATCTCGCTCTAGCTTTAAAAAACTGGCAACATTTTACGGAGATTTAAAATTTTTGGTTGTTTTGTTACTTAACCATTGTCCATGAGAGTCCGCTTGTTCTTGTTTATACGTCCAGTCAAATAAAAATCATCAATATTACTTATAAATTGTGACTCCAACTAGAGTCAGTTGTCATTAGACAGTGAACGTGTTAACGTAGTCAGAGATTTAAAAAAATCTAGATGGTTAGATGCCTACTTTAGCCCAGCTCAAAAAAAAATTGTGGACGTTCAAGTTTTTTAGGGTCGACATTTAAATTTCTATGAATAGTAGAATCCTATTTATATACAAGGTTATCAGAACTGATGTACTAAGCCGAATGAGGCGGTTCAGACCATCATTATGAACACCTTTTACTATGGAGCCATACATTTTGTCAATTCCGTAGTTTTATATGGAACAGCGGATTTATTTATCTCGAATTTTGGGTTAGTCCCACAGTAAAATAAATAAATAATAATAAATAATTCTTGATTGTTTCACACCATAACATAAAATTAAAACAAAAAACAATTCTCACTTAACCTAGGTAAAAATAAAGGGCGACCTTATCGCTGGAAGCGATTTCTTCCAGGCAACCTCAGTACGGAAAGGATACCGCTAAGAAAAATGAATGGGGTGCGAAAGAAGATATTTA
The DNA here is from genome assembly GCA_949316475.1 of Hypomecis punctinalis. Lineage (NCBI taxonomy): Eukaryota > Metazoa > Arthropoda > Insecta > Lepidoptera > Geometridae > Hypomecis > Hypomecis punctinalis. The sequence continues at coordinate 2,580,728 of OX438798.1, forward strand.
AAAAATACTAAATACTACAACATAACAAAAATAAAAATATAATATCATAACATAAACATACATGAACTACATAGAATATACTAACACAGATAATTATATATATACCTACCTACATAAAAACAAAATAATAAACTTACATCATACACCTATACCTATTCATAACAGTAACAAGAAATGCAATAAAAAAAACAGTTCCTAAGAAAGAAAGAAATGCAGTATAAGCAGTTCTTAAGAAAGTTTAAATGTATTGTGATTTGGTTTAGAAGTCCTAGTAAATATGATATTCTATAAAACTGTGTAAATCGACAATTCTAAGAGCATTTTGTGTCTTAAGCAAATTTTCATTTTGAAATGAGAGGAACAGTGACCGAGTAATTCTCGAATGCTCTGGAACCATCTCGGTCACTCTCATTCTGTTGACATTTGAAATGAGAGGAACAGTGATCGAGTAAGTCTAGAATGTTCTGGAACCATATCTGTCAGCCTCATTCTGTCGACATTTGAAATGAGAGGTACAGTGATAGAGTAAGTCTAGAATGTTCTGGAACCATCTCTGTCAGCCTCATTCTGTTGACATTTGAAATGAGAGGAACAGTGACGGAGTTAGTCTAAAATGTTCTGGAACCATATCTGTCAGCCTCATTCTGTTGACATTTGAAATGAGAGGTACAATGATAGAGTAAGTCTAGAATGTTCTGGAACCATCTCTGTCAGCCTCATTCTGTTGACATTTGAAATGAGAGGAACAGTGACGGAGTTAGTCTAGAATGTTCTGAAACCATCTCTGCCAGCCTCATTCTGTTGACATTTGAAATGAGAGGAACAGTGACGGAGTTAGTCTAGAATGTTCTGGAACCATCTCTGCCAGCCTCATTCTGTTGACATTTGAAATGAGAGGAACAGTGACGCAGTTAGTCTAGAATGTTCTGGAACCATCTCTGCCAGCCTCATTCTGTTGACATTTGAAATGAGAGGAACAGTGACGCAGTTAGTCTAGAATGTTCTGGAACCATCTCTGCCAGCCTCATTCTGTTGACATTTGAAATGAGAGGAACAGTGACGGAGTTAGTTTAGAATGTTCTGGAACCATCTTTGCCAGCCTCATTCTGTTGACATTTGAAATGAGAGGAACAGTGACGGAGTTAGTTTAGAATGTTCTGGAACCATCTCTGCCAGCCTCATTCTGTTGACATTTGAAATGAGAGGAACAGTGACGCAGTTAGTCTAGAATGTTCTGGAACCATCTCTGCCAGCCTCATTCTGTTGACATTTGAAATGAGAGGAACAGTGACGGAGTTAGTTTAGAATGTTCTGGAACCATCTCTGCCAGCCTCATTCTGTTGACATTTGAAATGAGAGGAACAGTGACGGAGTTAGTTTAGAATGTTCTGGAACCATCTTTGCCAGCCTCATTCTGTTGACATTTGAAATGAGAGGAACAGTGACGGAGTTAGTTTAGAATGTTCTGGAACCATCTTTGCCAGCCTCATTCTGTTGACATTTGAAATGAGAGGAACAGTGACGGAGTTAGTTTAGAATGTTCTGGAACCATCTCTGCCAGCCTCATTCTGTTGACATTTGAAATGAGAGGAACAGTGATGGAGTAATTCTAGAATGTTCTGGAACCATCTCTGCCAGCCTCATTCTGTTGACATTTGAAATGCGAGAAACAGTGACGGAGTTAGTCTAGAATGTTCTGGAAACATCTCGGTCAATCATTAAATCTCAGTCTGACAATACGAATGAGACAGTGACGGAGTTAGTTTAGAATATACTGGAACTTTTCTAGTTTTCAAATTGTTTTTGTTGTTAAGTGTACTCGTACCTACTGTGAACTCCTATTGTATCCTATGTCCTATGTACTGTGTGTGTGTAGTGTGTACTCCGCTGCACTGTGTCGCGTGATCTATGAACCTAAAAATTTCGTGTTAAGAGATAGGAGAAGAAAGATAAAATAAATATTATTGGTTCGTTAAAATAGGGATAAACTTGTCGTAAGTTAAATAATAAGACAAACAGCATTTTTTTAAAATCGATTTTCCGGATTTTCTATGTTTCCGGATTTATATCCGAAAGCTCAACTATACTAATCAGTCCGGTTAATCGAGGCTTTACATGTTCTTGAGATCTTTCTTACCTGGAAGTCGAGTCCTCTGGGCGAGCCCTCCATGAGCACCAGGAGAGTATCCTTGATGATGTTGAAGGTGGTGATGAGCACCAGAACCGAGAACAGGAACGTACAGATCGGGTCTACCAGGTTCCAACTCGGCTGGGGAAATAACATATTTTATCAATTAATTAAAATTAAAACCCAAAATAAAGAAAGTGTTTACATATATGATACAACAAGCTGTGGTAGTCTAGTGGTTGCAAAGCTGGCCTGCCATTCTTGAGGTTGTGGGTTCAAATCCCGGTCCCGTACCAATGAGTTTCTTTAGAATTTATGTACGGAATTTCACACCACTGGTATTTCGGTGCAGGAAAACATCATGAGGCAACCTGCATACGTCCGTGGAATAAATTCAATGGCGTATGTGAATCCACCAACCCGCACTGGGCCAGCGTGGTGGATACGGCCCAATCACCCTTCGTGGGTAGGCCTACGTCTTGCAGTGGAATATTAAAAAGGCTAGTACAGTAGAGTTACGTATGGTGCAGTACTGTAACCACACATAAGGTATAAGGCCGAATTACACAAGTCGGCGGATTTGAAGTTAACTACAAGTTTCGTGAGACCCAATCAACGCGCAGCTTTATGTAAGCTTATTAAGTAATTTAAGTAATATTGGATATTGCGCAGCATGTAGCTAACTTCACATCCGCTGGTTTGTATGTTTCGGCCGATAATAGAGTCCCGTTTTTACCCTTTGGATACGGAACCCTAATAACTCTTCTTCTCCTTTGCTCATTCCCACGTTAGGTGGGGTCGGCTCTCCTGATGAGCCTGCGCCAGGACAATCTGTCCCGAGTTGCCTCTTGGTCTAAATTGGCATTTTTTAGAGTTTGGGACATACTCGTCCACCAGGTGGCTGGGTTGCGTCCCATTCCCCGTCTTCCCTCGGGCAGTTCTAAAGCCCTTCGAACCGCGTGTTCATCGTCCCTACGCATTACGTGTCCATACCACCGCAAGCGGCTTTCCAAAAGTTTATCAGTTAAAGGTGCTACTTTTAAAGTACCGCGGATGCATTCGTTTTTGATTTTATCGAGTTTGGTTACCCCTCCCGACCATCTCAACATTTTCATTTCATTTGTATGCAATTTTTGCTCATGTGCGTGTTTAACAGTCCAACATTCAGCACCATAAAGCATCGCGGGTCTTACTGCTGTTTTATATACTGAAGCGTTATGCTTCAGGGGATGGGATTTTAAAAGGATAAACCTCCCAAACGTAATTTTAAATCGATGCACTGGGCCGACTACTGCAATATACAACAAGTCACTCACCTGTTCTTTTCTTTCTTCCTGATGAATCTTGAAGAACTACTTCAGTGGGAGATCTCCAGGGGCTTTTACTTGCTGATACACCATTTATTTTAATGATAATTAGCAGGGATCACTTATATTGTAGGTTTCTCTTAGATTTTTTAAACTCGAATGGCGGTGTTCGAGATGAGATGCATACCCTCATAAATGCATCGATAATAGTCGATGATTAGGGAGGACTCGTTGGCGCGGTTTTTAATCGCACTTGCAAATAATCGAATCCAGTGCATAATAGTCGATTACGTTTGATAGATTGAATGATGACGATACATATACTTTGCCCTTAGTTTTATGGGCATGCGTGTGTCACAAAGGATACCCGTAAGGTTCCACTTTTGCCACCCCACGTTCACTCTATGCGAAACGTCGGCCTCTGCGCTAGCGTCCGGCGTAATTACAGATCCTAAATACTTAAACTGCTCTACTCGAGGAACAGCAGTTCCATCATCGTAATAGATCGTAGTTGGATCGTTGTTGTTATTTACGCTGTAGTTGCACTCCATGTGTTCTGTTTTCGATCTGCTAACGGAACCCTAATAACACAATATAAAATAAATATAATAATTTACCTTAAAGTATATAACAATGGCGGCGACAAACACTCCGAAGCTCTGCAGGAAGTCCCCGAGCACGTGTATGAACGCTGCGCGGACATTAATATTCTCCGTGTGAGTGTGGGCGGGCGCGCCGGTTTCAGACGATAGCGAGTCTGTATGTTCCTTCTGAAATAAATAAAAAAGACGCTATGAATATTCCCGATCATCGAGCAGCGACCCAGAGGGACTAGCTAGACAAAGTCATATTCCATTAACGAATGGAACTAGTGAATCGCACAAAATGTACGGGATAGACACAAGTCATGTGGATAACGTGACAAACTGATAGAGATCTTCTACCCCAGAAGAATGACAAGTAATAGAAATCGTACTAAAATAGCAAGAGATATACATCACTTTGTCCCACTTTTAAATATGAAATTTAAAAGGTGTTAAGATGCACATACACCCGAACCCGTAATTTCGAAACGTTTCACAAACTAGCATTGAGTTTATCTCGGCTGTCCAAATTCAAAAAGGTAAAAGTAGAAAGGTAAAGTGATCGGAATTTGGATTCCTCGAGGTTCAAATTTCCGATCTTATCGCAAAAGACAAAGTGAAATAAAATTTTAAATATTTTGAAATTCCAACTTGTGATTTTGAGGTACGCCGACAGACAATGAGTTTTTTTTGTTCCACTCAGTTTCCGCGATTACTATCGGAGCGAAAGCATATCGTATTCAGTGTGTGAGTATCAGTTCCAGGGTGAAGTGTTTTGTGCGAACCAGTTGTGTCGTGTGTTTCGTGATTTTTGTTAAGTGATTGTGTGCAATAAAATGCAAAGTGAATAATTGGCGTTTCATTAGATATATATTGTTATAAATTGTTGATATATACAGTTAGATATTCAATAGAATTAATCCAAGAACCCATCTCTTGTGTCCACCGTTTGGCACGTTGTTAATACTGTTACGAGATAGATTCTTATATGTGAATAAAAGTTGCATAGAAATCTCTAGAATCATCGATGCCATTGTGGTTGACAAAGTGAACAAGTGACACAACATCCACCACGCATGTGTGCGTGCGTACAGATACGGCCGTCATACAACTAGTCGAGCAACAAATCCAAGAATTTGTTGCTCGTTACACATTACAACACTACCATCCCATGTTATCGTAGAAGATCTCTGCTGGGGTTACTGAATAATATAAAATGGATTAAAGTTACCTTATTATTGAGTACAGGGTTGGAGCTGCCGTGGGAGTGCCCGTGGCCGCCACCGCCGCCGTGGCTGTGCCCGTGCTGATGCAGCGTCAGGCCCATCCTGCAAAAATCTCAATATTACCCACTCAAGTAAGTTCGTATAGGCCGGGTGGCTTGCCCCGGCCAAAGAAGATATAATAATACTACGTATAGAACGGTCACTCGTTACCCCCCACCCGTTTGAGTCTTCCTCACTTCCACCCCGCGTTTCACGTACCGATCGTGTACTCTGCGTGCGTGCTGCACTGGCCGGTAGATGATCTTGTAATAAAGAATACCAAGACTATGACTATAGGGAAGACTTGTGCTGTGTAGGGTTGAATATCAATAATACGTAAAAAAAGAACAAATTTTAATGTTCATCTAAGGATAAGTAAATATAACTTATTTTACATTATTTGGTAACTTGATATTTTCTTTCAAATAAAGTAGATCGATTACTTTTATTAAAATGCTTCCATATTAAGTAATTGTTATACTTTTTAAGCACTACATTTATATTCATTTTTGCTAATTGAATACGCAACTGTCTCACTCATGTCGTCACGTCGCTGACAGCCATAGACGTTCCGAACACATATGCACGTGTAGCGTTCGTGCGTATCGCTGGCGTCAAATTTTTTAAGCCACCTGAAGGCCTCTGACATGGCTGAACGGTTAAAATAACTGGGGCCTACAATTTAACGTGTCATCCAAGCCACGGTAGCGCTCAGTTGTAAATACCACCCACGGTCACCCATGCAAAGACTGACCGTGCCGAACGTTGCTTAACCTCGATAACCGCTAAGGAAAACATAGTCTAACTACGCTATGAGCGCTAGACGTTACACACACTCAATTGTCAACATAATTAAAACAGTCACCGTTACACAAGGAATGTTGACTGGGTAAAAAAAATCATTATTATAATTAGTCCGTTAGTTAGATTTTCAAAAATTATTGGACACGTATTTTTTCTTTTGTCAAGCAAACAATAAATGAGAAAGATAAACCTTGTCAAAGTTCGGGAGTGGGGGCTCGCGATGCTACTTCTAAGACAAATATTTTTCACGTAGAATTGGCGTTACGCGAAGGAACTTATATTATCTTCATAATTTTTTGTTTTATTGACAAAAAAAAAAACGTGTTTAATATTTTTTGATAAATCTATCTGACGGACTAATTATATTTATTAGTCATCTAGCCAATTGACAAACGTATTCTTATTATTATAGCTGCGTAAAGTAATACTATATGAAGTCTGCCAGTTGTCCCTTTTCAAACACAGTCACTGCTAATGTCTCATGTCCGTTTGTTTTTAAATCAGGGCAGAACATCTAATAATGGGATCAAATGTAAGGTTTATAAGTTATAAACTGCGTGTCGGACACTGGCTTAGTGGATTATTATATCCTAATCCATTTTATGAAGACAAAAGCTCATGTATTAAAACACAGCCTCCTGTATATCCTATATATAGGTACGGTACGTCTTATGAATAACCATAAAAGATATCCTTTTATCTCAGCTCGACTTCCATAAGGTAACGAACGAAAATAGTGTCCTTTTTGGAAATTCATAAGTCCTATACCCGAGATCATGGTTACCAAGTAAAGGTAATAATAGTCCGGGAGGTAAGAGCAAAAAATGCAACTACTTTCTAAAAGCTGAATTTTTGGTATTAGGTAGTCATGATGGTGTACAACAATACCCCGGAGTCAGTCAGCTGGGATGCTTAGCGTTTGGTGGGGATGGCCGTTTGAATTTAAAAAATGTATATGAGTATCTTGCAACTACTTCTAAAAGCTGAAAATTGGGGTACAGGTAGATAAGTAATAAAAAAAGAGTTTCACCAGGCAATTACCCAAAACATGTAACAGAGCTTTTCAGTTAGGCTTTAAGGAGCCGCTACTTTTTTCAAAGTCAAAGTCAAATCATTTATTGCAACATATGAAATTTACATGCGGTTCTTAGTTAACATGTTTTGTATAGTGATACATATGACCCTATAAGGGTATGGCAATTTTATTATTTGTATTGGAACGATTTATTATTAGATTATCGTTAAAAAAAACCTTAAAACCTGACTGACGGACCTTGTTACTTATTTTAGGTAATTTGCTTCGGTTAAACTTTTATTTAGTTATTTTTCTACCCGCACGGCAATTTTCAGCTTTTAAAAGTAGTTGCAAGATACTCATTGATTTTTTTTTAATTCAAAATAGTATCCCCACCAAACGCTAAGCATCCCAGCTGACTGAATCCGGGGTATTGTTGTACACCACTATGACTACCTAATACCAAAAAATCAGCTTTTAGAAAGTAGTTGCATTATTTGCGCTTACCTCCCGGGCTATAAGGGGGCAAGTAGAGATGACAATATCTAACTATAACATTATCTTGAGTGACGTAAATTACGCAATTTATCTTCAGTTTATCGGATATCTGAATTCGACTTGGAGTGACTGAAATTATGACATTTATCTTGAGTACCGATGATATGACAACGACGCGTACGTACACCTACTTGGTGCGTGGATTTACGACTGATCGTCTCGGTCAGAGCTAGCAATTTTTTTTTTTGGGTTTTTGCTTTTTACTGATTTACTACTACTCATTTTAAGTTTACGAACCCTCATTTAGCGGCCAGAAACTGGTATCGTTTACAAGTAACATACACGTACAAACCAAATTTATGCACGAAAGTGCATCAACTGATTGTCACCTCAGTTTTTATTTAGTGGACTCTGGTGCATAAACTGGCCACTATTTTGGTTTTTAGATGTATATACTTCGTTAACTACCTATTTATGGCCGTTAAATGACTTTTTGTAAAGCTACAATGAGCAGTTTGCCTGTAACGGCCAAAAAAAAAACTAAATAAATGAATTTCGCGCGTTGACCTAATGAATATAACTACCTCAACTGTAAGACTATGCTGCTATTAGAAAACAGCTAACAAACTATTGTAATAATTAGAATGTTTTCCAACTACGTACCTATTTGTATTTTAAACCCCCGAAGCAAAAAGAGAAGGAGAGTAGTCAGTACTCCTTCATCAGGGAATACATGCGCGGGCGTCCGTCGTCGGCGTATTCCCTGATGAAGGAGTACTAACTCCTCTGAAACCAAATCAAATATAATCGTGAGTTGTATCCGGTTTACATAATTATATAAATTTTAATAACGAATCCTCACGCTAGTTTTAATGAAGTATTTCAGAAGTTACTGACGGTGTATTTCAGAACTGACTGACGGTGTATTTCAGAAGTGAATGACGGTGTGACCTAAAGTATATCTACAACTTACACAAGGTTAACCGCTACTCCGACGGCAGAAGTGATAAGCATGACTGTAGCGTCAATTTCAAACTGCTTGTAGATGACTCGCTGCACGGCCATGTACACCAGCACGCCAGTCACCACCCAGATTAACAGCACCGACGTTAGGGCTCCTATTACTTCTGCTCGATACCAACCGAACGACATTCTGTAGAACAAAACAATGTGACATTACAGTGTGCGTTAATAAATCATAGCCATACAAAAGTTAGAGAGAGGAGTTAGGCATCTTAGGATAAATCAATATTTATCGCTCATCAATCTGATCTAACTAAATTTTGAATGAATTAATGTATGTCGCGATCGAATATTGAGTGGGCCACAACATAAACCTATATACCGAAATAAAATAGACGTGACATATCAAACTCACTGCGAATTAAAGTAACTAGAGTTTGAGTTAATGTCAAAACTGATAAGGCAAAACATAGAAAACAATTTCATCCTTTTGATGTAGTTAGTCAAAATCTTTTTATTTATATTCGATCAGCCATATGACGTCCACTGCTGGACATTGGCTTACCCTGTGGATCTCCAATAAGACCAGGTGGAAGCGACTTGCATCCAGCGTGATCTTGACTCTGACTCGCCACCCACAGTGAAAACAGAGATATCACGAAGCTCGGCTCTTTGGTAACTTTGGAACCTAGGTCAACTAATGGACTGGAAGGTTTTAGAATGTCAACTTACCGTCTGGTAGCTGGTCGACTCGCCACCTACAGTGAAAGCAGATATATCATGAAGTTCGGCTCGTTGTGTTGGTAATCCCTAAAGGAACCTAGGTCGACTATAAGGATAGGAAGGTTCTAAAAGGCCAACTTACCTTCTGGTAGCAGGCCTACTCGCCACCCGCCGGTGAAAACAGAGATATCGTGAAGCTTGGCTCTTTAGTAATCCCAAAAGGAACCTTCCGTGACAATGCCTAAAAGGACCTAGGTAAACTAGAAGGAAAGAAATGTTGTAGAAAGTCCACTTACCATATAACAATCCCTAAAAGACCCTAGATCAAATAGAAGAAAATAAAGGATCTAGAAGGTCTACTTATCATCCGTCACTGTTGCCAGGATGTTTGACAAACCCCAAAACTAACCTAAGTCAACATGAAGGAAAGGAAGATTATAGAAGGTCCACTCACCGTCTAGTAGCGGGCCGACTCGCCACCCACAGTGAAAACAGAGATATCATAAAGCTCGCAAAGTCGGTCAACAGATGCGCCGCGTCCGTCGCTATCGCCAGACTGTTTGACAAATAACCGCCTGAAAATTATAAACAATATGGTTAGGAATAACCGTGTGACTAATGGCATAGGCAGGCTAGATAGTATATAAATGAACTGGTTAAATAGTTTAACAGTGCACTGTATTCTAGTTGAAATATTAATTAGGAGACAAATAGATTGTTAAACGTCCACAGCTCGACATAGACCCCCATTTATACAATTATTATGCAATAAGATCGATTGAACACAGCTTACGTTCAGCGTGTTTTAGCCTAGACGGCACAGTGCGTATCAGCCTTGACTGTATCAGATGAGTTATTTGATAATGATGTGTACATTTCTACACTACCGGTTTTTCAGTGAAGGAAGACATCATGAGAGGACTTGCATACGTCCAAAGAAAAAAATCTATGGCAATGAGAGGCCACTAAGGCACGACTAATTTTTGTTTTATTACTCATAGCTGTTAGCTACTGAGGCTTCTACAGCTTATCGGGCGTGGGCGAGCGCAGAAGGCGGTTGAGCCCTAAGCTTAGGTTATCGGGTGCGTTGCGCAAGAGCGCCTGAGAAGGTACGGCTCGGCTTTGGACGTCACCCGGCGGGGGAGATCAGACTTGCCCGAGCACCCCAGAAGATTTATTGGATATAATCTAACCGATCTTGACAGATCCGGAGGGACCTCGTCCTCGCCGGCGGGGTCGGCGTGAGTCTGTGTGCCTTTGGTAGTCAGCGCCTATACCAAATACGAAATACTTTATGTTGCAGGGAGCTGTCGGCGCACGATTGCACCAGCATTGTGAATATGGCCTCATCACACCTCTAGAGTAGACCTATGCTCAACAGAAGCTGTAGCTGTAGCAAGCATAATGCGCATTTTTTTCTAGTTTTGATAAAATTAAATAGTCCCCACCTACGATCTCTCCGATCATAAATATAACACAGAGTATACTGGCGATGATCAGTTTTCTCCGCGCCCGTTTGTCTATCTCCTCGTTTCTAGATCTGTGACAATGTCCTGAAAAAGAAAAAAAACTTTTAAACACATACGTAAATATTACCATACTAAGTAGGTTCGTATAGGTCGGGTGGCTAGCCCTGGTGTCAGAGTTTTGAAGCCGCCTAAAGGCCATTACCATAGTGTTGGTATGCGACTCGCGAGCCGTTAATGTATTTAAATACGAGTATATGTACTTTACTTACATAACTAGTATAATGTACTGTGAATTAGAATATTCGTTGTTATGAGAGTAGTTCTTTGTTACTTCGTTATACTAATCGAAAATGGAATCTCCCAAGGTAAATAGTTGGAACGCCGTTTTTCCCAAAAAAAATATCGCCTACGTCATTTTGGAAGCGAATATTAATCTATAACGAAACGAAACTTGATTTCTCACTTTCGGCCTTAAGTACCTATCCCTAAGCTCCAAGTAGCCCCATGAAGTAATGGAGAAGGCTATGCTTGGAGTATCTCTGCGAGATCTAATCAGAATTGAGATCTGTCAAATAAGCAGGTGCCAACTAGCCCAGCGAATTGTCAAGTAAAAATGGCAGTGTGCAAGGCACATAGCACGGAGGACTGATGACCGATGGAGTTGAAAGGTCTTGAGTGGAGACCACGTCCTGGCAAGCGCAGCGTAGTGCGTCCACCCACAAGGAAGACGGACGAACTCATCAAGTAGGATCGCACTGGATGCAAGCCGATTCAAATCGGTTTTATTAGAAATCTGTAGGGGAGGCCTATGTCCGTTGTGGACTTCCTATGGCGGCTGAAGCGACGAGTTATCTAATCCGTCCGTCCAGTCTATTCGGCCACACACACCACGGGCTTTTCGGTGAAGGAAAACATCGTGAGGCCACCTGCATGCGTCCGTTGAAGAAATTCGATGGCGTATGTGAATCCACCAACCCGCACTGGGCCAGCGTGGTGGATATGGCCCAATCATTCTTCGTGGGTAGGCCTACGGCCTGCAGTGGACTATTAAAAAGGCTGGTACAGTACAGTCTATTCGGCAGCACGAATTAACATAAACAGATAAACAGGCCAGGCTGTTGCTTTCGGATGTAAATACATCTCTAAATCTAAAACCCTTCTTCAGCAGTCGGGTAGTGAGATGATGTCATGTATCAGATATCGGATAAAACCTAGCGGCACGGTCATGGGCACTACATGTCTGTATTTATTTTTGGGAAATAAGTCAACGATCCGCAATAAATACCAGTATATCCTCGTACCAATTTATCAGCGAAATAAACGTTTGATCAATTACGAGTAAATAAAAGAAGATCTTGCAAAGTGGGACCAGACAGTGTACAGTAGCTAAAAAAACATTAATATTGTAAATTGTAACCGCCGTTATGTATGTATACATACACATAACGTCTGTTCCATGTACCTATGCTATATTTTGACTATACACCTTATAAATTATTAACTAAAATTTTCTGTCTCTCTCAGACTTTGTAAAGTTGTTGTATTTGCTGTCCTTTTCAAGCTAATGCGGGTTTGGAAATATTTATTGTTCTTTAAAAAAATTGAGTCGTGAGAAGTTCTAGGAGGAATACCACGACAGTTTGGTGCTCAGTATTTTATTGGAGAATCTATAGCACTAACGAATAAAGTTCAAAATTGCCATTCTCTGACACAGGTCAACAGCAAATTATTGGAAACCTTACATTTTCAAGTGCTTGAAGTACGGGGCTCTCTAAAATTCTGTAGAACATGTTAGCAGGTCATATTTTTCCCTTTTTATTTCCTGCGTTAACAGAAATATTGTTTTGAGTAAAAATCGAACACTGAAGACAGGGTTGTCGCTGACTCATAGGTATTTAATTATATTTAATTTCAATTAGATGTATTAAATACGTAAAGAAGTAAATTTTGAATATGAGAAAGGAACGATTCGGACATCATTGTTTTCTGTTATTTTGCATACATTTGACTTTAGGTCATTTTACTTATTCCTAAACGATTTCAGTCTTAATGTACTTCAAAATATTTGTATTAAAGTCTGAATTTTATATGATAACGATAATAAAAATAGTTTCAGTCGTTATATACCAGTATAATCTTAGTTATGTTATTTAATGTCACGAAAAAATCATCGAACACTATAATTATAGTCTTACGTATTATTCTAAATACGAGTATGTAAATTATACTATTTTCTAATAACATTTTGAAAATTTATAAGATAGCGAAAGTATGTATAAATTGAGAAACTCTCTTCTTTTGGTAGTTGGGCAAACATATAAATGTGTTAACCCTAGTTGTCCTTTATGCAATCCATATTGACTTCCATAAAAACATTTGAGTGGCAACTGTCGCGTAGAGACAGTATAAATTTAGACAGTAAGGCAACTTGGTATGGTATTGGGGCATTTAATTTTATGGCGAAACTGACTTTAAATTAGTGAAATAAAGGTAATTTATGGTTACTTATGTGCTGATTGATAGTAGTTTGAAATAATTTTACGAAATTAATTAAGTATCACAGGTATAACGGCAGACTGTAATGTAAAATAAACTTATAGCTACATAAAATCAAATCACTTAATAATATAGGTACTGAAATACAAATAGAGTACTATGTCTAGATAGTTATTACATATTAGGTTTGTTTTTGTCGAAGACTCTATATTTGTAGCTATTTGACTTACTGGTTTTAGGAATGATACATAGCGCCAGAAATTTTCACAAAAAACTAAAGTGATTTCGAGTGTTTCAATTTTTTCATCCGTTTTGTACAAACCCATAAATATTTTTATAATTGATTTCTCAAGTATTTGACAGGCGTGGAATTTACAATTATTGGTACAATTATTTTGTATGGGAAAAGCTAGGATTTTGGTGACAGTCCGGGTTAGATCGCGGTAAAGGATACTCGTTTTGAAAATAGTTCAGGTGTTAAATTATAACGCGTGTGAAAATTTGGAAAATAGAGCTCGCTCGCTTCGCTCATTTCCCAAGTGTATAAGTGAACAGAAAGCCTTCGTCGATTAAGGCATATTATAGTGTTTGTGTTGTGAAAGTGATATATCATGAATCTCTTTGAGACCTTTGGCGATGCCTTTCAAGGATTCGTCTTTGCAGTAACTAATAACTTTGATCAAATCAGATATTTGATGATGTTATCCCTTATAATCATATTATAGTTATTTCCTGCGGTTCTCCCTTGTCAAAGATAAAGTTTGTGTTACCTCAGGTATCAGAAAGATTTTTAACTAATGCATATTTTATTCAAGGTATTTATTTCCAGGTTAATTTCCAAAGTATTTAACTTTCAGATAGCGGTACTATAAGTACGATTCTACCTTAGACACCGTTTCTCTCCCACCATCTTATCAGATTTATTGATAGGTAAATTACAATAGTGGTAGCGTAAAGTCCTTTTTCTTTCAGAAGCAGAGAGGTCTACTGTCTACATTGTTTTTGGGCTATCTTAAGGGTAGACTATTTATTAGTTTTTCTCACGTAGGACTCATAGGATGTGTGTTTGGAAAGATTGATTGGATGAATGCTACTAAACATTTAAATTCAGCTACATGTAGCTAGGCTGTTTTATAGTTCCGGTACAAACAAATTAATAACTTGCTTGAATGAAAACTTTCAATAACCTCATAATTTTCTGCATCTGATTCATTCTCATTATATTTGGATATATATAACACATTATGCTGTTATGCCCAGCGTATTGGGAAGTTGAAGTGTCAATGGGCACTTGGGCAGGCCACATAGCGCAGAGAACTGATGACCGATGGGGTTGGAAATCGCGCTGGATGCAAGCCGCTTCCAACCAGTCTTATTGGAGATCTATAGAGGGAGTCCTATGTCCAGCACGTCTATGTGGGCGTCTTATGGCTGATGAATGATTATGCTGTTATAAAAATATATCCGAATTTACCTCATCTCGTAAGGGGGTCAACACCTATGTAAGGAGAGCAGACATCTACGCAAGGAGTTCAGACTTCGTGTCTATTGAACGAGATTTAAAACATTTATACATTCTCACTGCAAGTTCGTGTTTCACGAATGCAGTACGAGATTCGGAATATTCGCCTATACATGATTATGTATTGTGAAACATACAACATAATATATAATTATTAACACAGATATCTGGTTATTGAAGGTTTTCGTCATCAACTAACACAAAACGAAAATATCTTACTGGAACTATATTGTTTTTCTTCTTCAAAATGAAAAATTAGTATGAAAAATTACTCTTTTACACACGTGCACACTAGCTAACACGAATAAAGAGTCGGGCGAAGGTTTAAAGCTGATCAGATGTTGGAGTCGGGCCCTTCGAACCTCGCCCTTTGCATCAAGGTCAACAAGCCGGTACCGCCCTGGGTTACACAGAGTATCTAGTTCATGATGGCTTCCAGCTAATGGTCGCTGTCTCACAACTGGATATTCATACATGCACTAGGTACACACACTACACGACCACGATATTCCTGTAGGGATCATTTCGAGTCATAAGGAATACCTTGGTCTTAAATTAGCTTAGGGAACCAAATAATAACAAACTTTGAGAACTTTAGGTTCTAACTTTATTAAAAGTGTGTTTGGATGTGTGACTGGATTAAGAGATGAATGAATGATGATCAGTAAGAGATAAGAAGGTTTGAATATTTAGTGTCTTTAGTGGCGTGGTTAGGGCTAAACCTGACGGATTTGTTGGCAATGCTTTGGAGTGGGGTGAAGGGTGGCAGGGAGCCCCACATTCTGTTTCGCTTAGGCTTTCTATTTATAGATCTTAATGATCTAAACTCCATATTCCATACCTGTTTTCCTTCCAGAGGATGGTGTTAGCAGCGATACAGTTTGGCGCAACTCAAAGGAGCAGATAATATTATTCTCACTGCACTAATGTCATTAATCGGTATTTCTTTTAGCATAATGTTGGCCACGAAGAGAGAAGAAGGACAGACTGCGGATCACCGATCGCTGTAGCTGTAAGGAGTAGCAGATAGCCGGAATCAAGCTAAGTTGCATGCTTTTGTATAACTGTACTCTCTTTATTTTGTATTTCCATATATCTTCCGTATACAAATTTACTTAATTTCATTCCATTATGTGTTTTATGTGCTGAGCGAATGTATTTCTTTTATGTTATTCTGAGACTGCATCTTATTTGAATCGTATTGAACTTATTTCTATTTTGTTTTGTTCTCTTTTTTTATAATTTTATTTTTATATCTATTTATGATACAAAGAACTGGCAACACCTATTATTTTCTGATTATTTATTGATTTATATAGGCTAGTGTTAAAACTAATTTAGGTTTACTATTTATCCCAATTTTTATTCTTTAAACACAACGTATAAGGGTCCATTTGAGTTTAATATTTTCTAGACGATCACATTATAAAACTAGACGATCACGTTTATCTTGGCCAAATAATTAAATAAATAATAAATAAATAGGAATAGGTTTACAAAATAAATGCGCAGAGTAAATCAACCTCATTTAAATCTTAATTTGAATGGAATTTAACATTTTTTTATTTTGATTTTAGTTCAAGGTTGTTTGTTCCACCACCGCCATATTTTACAAGTTATGTCAAAAGATAATAATATCCGAAAATATAAAATTCCTTTAAATCAAGATTGTTATGAAGGAAAATAATAGGAAAATCATTTTCCAAAACAAATAGAGCGCGATATACCTAGTTGTGTTTATCTCTTTTGATCGTATCGACCCTCTGCTGGGTTCAGGCTTTCTATTGTATTACATATTTTATGTATTTTATGATAGTCCATAAACTACCTTACTTAGTCGATAAAATATATTTAACATTTTTGTTTAAGAACTGATAACTAACACGAGTATTTAAGCGATTGACACCGACCAATGTGAGCTTATAGTAATTTTAAGCTAGTTATTCATTTTTTGGCAACAAAATAAAAAAAATCGTTAAAAATCGTTGCCCTGTACCAGTCTTCTTAGTAGTCCACTGCAAGACGTAGGCCTACCCACGAAGGGTGATTGGGCCATATCCACCACGCGGGCCCAGTGCGGGTTGGTGCGTTGCCCTAACTAAGTGGTAATATATGTTATTGTCCAGTTTCGTACCAAATTTCGTAAGAATTCATTTGCCCATTTCGCTTTATATTATAACTGATTATTTGGCTATCGATTATTTATAGACTGCGGGTTGCGGCAACTCTTTGCTGACCAAAATTAGTAGCATCCCAATATTTCAGCTGACCATTTGCACCACAGCCATTATTTTTTCAAAGCCATACGAAACGGCGACCGAAGCCAATCGTCGTTTTTTGTTCGGACGAGCGCTCGAACAGCGGGCGGATTTCGCGTGAAGGTTGCTCGACTGAGACGCTTACTTTTTCTTTCCTTTACCTAACTGACAGGCCTGAGATTACCTTTTATTTTCGTGTGAAATTTTTAATCATTTTCGCCTCATTCTCAAAAAAGATGATACTTGTTAACACGGGAGAATGGTAACTTGCTACTCAGCCTGAAGATCATCGCACTCGATTATGAATAACTTAACTTATGTATATCCTTAGATCACATGAATGGTTACGATTCTAGAAATTGAGAAAAAAGAACAAGGTTAAACTTAGAAACATTACAAGTAAAATCACGGCTAACTTATTCATAAATGAATCACGTATCGATGTTAAAGGTCATTCGTTCAGTCAGACCTACTCGTACAAGCTAGGTGGTCTTGCAGCTGGCGATAGAGCAATTTCCAAACTCGATTTTTCACGATTCTATTGGAATGCAATTTCACGGTTATCTACCAGCGATTGTACCTATATAGGGTTATTTCTAATCAATTAGCATCCTTTTAGGGGCTTATTCTGTACATCAAAACTTACAACTTTTGTTCTGCGACTTTTGTCTAATCCCAAAAAAAAATCAGCTGTTCCATAGAAAAATATCGTTCACCCTCGACAAATATGGAACAGCTGATTTTTTTTGTGAGTTTTGACAAAAGTCGCTGAACAAAAGTTGTTAGTTTTGATGTACAGAATAAGCCCCTAAAAGGATGCTAAATGATTAGAAATAACCCTGTATAACGTAACATCAAAACAGGGCGACAATCATAAATTATAACGCACTCATGATTCAATTAAATTCGTAAAATTCCTAAACTTAGGCTTCAGAAATAGTATGACGCCATCCACCTTAAAGTGGGACAACCCCGTACTACATTCACGAGTCGAAGACATTTTACTGTATAAAGACCGATTCACACATATCAGTGAAGCCACCGTTCCAACACAGTACCAGCACAGTGCAAATTATTCTTTCTTACTATGAACATGTCCCCACTAGTGAGTTTCTGCTCTGCATAGAGTTTAAAGATACATAGAGGCGCATACAATTTTTGGGATCTATGGAATTTGACATTATGTCACACTCCCGTTCTTTCTAGTTTGTTCCACTTGTTCTTGACCAAAGACAACGGTTGCCGTTAAATTCTATAGACATTTTCGTAGACTTTTCTTATCCTATCCTAATAATGGCAGCTACATTGAGTTCCTCAGCATGTAGGACATACTTTGTAGGTAGCTTCATGTCCACATGCAACATGTCAATGGTGCCGATACCGGAAATCACTGACACTGGCTAGCACGCATTCCCGCGTTCATAGAGAGTGTATGAAAGAATATTTTTCACTATACCGGAACTGTAGCTTCACTGATATGTGTGAATCGATCTTATTTGTAGAGCGTATATATCTACCTACTGCTAAGCATACGATCATTCGTGGAAACGATCGATTGCAGTCTGTCCAATGCGTTTGATGTATGGAGTACCTTCAAAGAGATCTTTAAACAAAGATCCATTTTAACAATTATTCACGGTTTGATCATTCATTTATCAATAATATATTTAAATCAATTTAAAAATACCGATAGTTTTGATTATTACTTAGATATTTGATTCCAGACATTTTATAAGATTCAGAAACATTTTTTACATTTAGAACTCCTGACACGCACCAGCTCATTGTGTACCTTTGATTACCCACTGGATGCGCATAAGCCTTTTTTTAACCCCGGAGAAAATCCTTTATGGATACCACTCTATCCCGGTGGAGGCAGTGGTTATGTGAGAATCCCGCCGATTGATCTGTGTACCCACTAAAAACCCAGGGATGTTCCTCCTGCGTATCGTAGTCGGGATTACAGGGTCGCTTGCGCATTCTACTGCGACCACTCAGCTGGGCATAAGTCTATGCTCACCTTTGCTTCATAAATCATCTGATGGTCTGATGGATCCAAACGTTCTTTGCTCGCGTACATTGACATAGGCCTTCCTTATAGATGGATCTCCAAAAAGATAGGTTGGGAGCGGCTTGCATCCAGGAGCAATCCTATGGTAAGTCCCACGCTGCGCTTCCCGGTACGCGGTCTATACTTGAGAACTTATAATAATAATAATAGTTTATTTGTTCCAAGGGGACGCTTAGGCTAAATTAAGTACGCTGCACTCTGCACTAGGTCTCCGAGGAGCCTGTGTTGCAGAGTACAGCTTCATTTTAATTACAATTATCAAACCCATCGGTCACCAGTCCTCCGCGATATGTGCCCTGCCCACTTCCATTTCAATTAGCCACTCCGCTGAGCTATGTCAGATACTTTGGCTCTTCACAGAGACTCCGAGCATGGCTCTCAAAATATAATGAACCTACAGTAAATCATCTACCACCGTAATATCGATTTCAGCCATTAAGTACCTAACCAAAAGGAGTCGAGACTGCAAAGCGTACCCCTCTGCCAAAAGTACGCGACCGGAGGTCATGCTCTTTATACAAATATATCGGTCTGGTTGTGCTTGTGTTGCGTTCATTTTCAGCTAGTGTTAGTTAGTTACATTTGTGTGCGTGTAAACTTACTTATATTTTGGTTTGTGTGCGTTTCTTCACCCCCCACTGACTTGGCAGACTTCGGTGCTTAGGCGTGTCGACTCTTTTTGGTTAGGTACTTAATGATTCCAGCCCAATAACACATTCAGTGGGAAAAAGGGGGTTGAACATTTTTGTAGGAAGCTGGCATATCCACTCACCACATTTTTTTTTATTTTTTTATTACGAGATTCCGTTATTAATGAAAGTTGTACGAGTATATATGGGTACGAGATAACTATATAAACAATAGATGTTCAGTAGGTACTATGATACCCTAAAATGTCACGTTCTCGAGATATTTGGATGTACAGATCGCAAAGTTCTCGCACAGCGATCTTTACATCCAACTATCTCGAGAATGTGACACTTTAGGGTACCATAGCATAGTACCAAATATTTATTGCGTGTATAGGTGTCCACTGTCCCCTACTCATATACGTATACTACTTACATCAAGCGCGGAAACTTAGTGCGTGGAGTCTCTCCGCGCGGAAGAAGTAAAACTTCGACGCAACAGTGCTTCCATACCCCCTCCATAGTAGCGTTAAACGTTTAACGCAACTTTGTTGCAAGTCTCATTAGAAGTTACACTTCAACAAGATTATTTTTTCAAAAAATAGCATGAGCGACTTCAATTGTGTATAGAATTCGCGAATATTTCGCATGGATCGACGTAGCATTTTTCACATTAAGTATTATTGATTTATCAAAAATGGCTCAGCCGATTTCGATAAAATTTAAATGGGACCAATTTCGAAGTATACTCTTTCCAATAAAAAAAAAATATTGAAATCGGACCACTATAAAAAGTTATGCGTGGTTATACATAAAAAAAATATACGCATCGAATTGAATATCTCCTCCGGTTCGTCGGTCAAAAAATAAAAAAAATGGAGGCGGGTGAATATGCCACAAATAATCAAACCTCTTTAGGTAGGTAAGTTACCAACGCATCCGATCATATTCCCAGTTCACACCGCCACCGTAGGTAGATACGTCGTATCAACAAACGGTTGCATTGTTAGCTTATCACCTAACCGCTACCTACAATTTTGTCGGTCGATGTTATTATGACATTTATTTAACACTTACGCAATCTAGCGAGTTTGCGGTCTTAGGACTTTACCCTTGAACCTATAAAAACAGTACTGCGGTTAAGGGGCCAGTCAAAATAAGTCGATATAGGATTAGTTTTTACAGACTTCCAAAAAAGAGACGTTCTATGTTATAATATATTCGTCTGTTTTTTTTTTTTTTTTGTGTATTTTCATCGATGTTTTCGTTCTTTGTGATAATATCAACAATAATGTACATGGATGTCACATCGATTCGTGTAAACTATTCGAATTCTGTAAGCTGAGTGTGAGTTTTGTCGTAAACATGACGCGCTCCTCGGCGAGCGCGTAAGCATGTAATTTGTATGAACTTGTTGTGTTTCTTCATACAAATTACATGCTTACGCGCTGGCCGAAGAGCGCGTCATGTTTACGACAAAACTCACACTCAGCTTACTGTACACAAGAGGGTGAAGCCATTTTTTACGTAAAATAAATAATTTTTCACGTAAAAATAACAAACAAACCCTGTGTAACATTTTACGGGTAGCCGCTGGGCTCTGAGATTGGCAAGTTAAAATGGCAGTGGGCAGGGCTCATAGCTTGGAGGACTGATGACTTAGAAGATGATCGTGACGATTTAGATTAGAAGATCTAAGCGGATACACACACATAAACACACAGACGCCTCGATAGTGAAACTCGCAACTTCTATTATGTATAATAAAAAAATGGTTGTCTGTAAAGTCGGTTTACGGACAACAATTTTACGTGACTACGTTATAAGAAAACATTGTAGAATCAACAACTGAAACACGCCGAACGCTTAGGCCGATCGTGTTTCTATATCGCTTGTTTCGCGCTATCGCTTGCACGCTCGGCTCAGGCGAAAAGTCACACTTTTTCGCGCATGCAGCAGGCGTTCATCGATTTATAAGAAAAAAAATATTTCACGCAGTTGGCGGCATCACCTATTAGATTTCGCCCTGGAGCAGTTCGCACAAAACACAGTTAATTGATCTTTGTTACGTTTGACTGATGGAGCGAAGAAGCTTTTTGTCGCACTTGTGTTGTACTTTTTCTGTCCTCGCTCTTAAACTCATTTTTTACGGTAGGATTTCCTTGGTTTACATAGATTATGGGTGTTCCATTGTTTAAAGGTCTTCAGCCAATGATGAAGTTTTTTTAAACGCGTAAGCTAATGGCAGGTGGTATCGCCCAGCCAAAAAAAAACTTTGCTCCAATAGCTGTATTGTTCAATATGTCCATAATTCAGAGCCCTAAATCCCTTTGGAAGAACCTTAAAAGCACTTTGTTACCGAATACTGATCATGAGCTTCCTTCAGTGTTCAGTTCAATGACCCAAACGTTATCAATAACTATTTTCTTTGTAATTTTCCTGGTAAGTCAGACACCTCGATATCGCTCTTAACATTTTTTGAGCATCACAGCTACAGCGGTGAAACTTTCCATATTGAATCTATTACTGGTGATCAGTTGATTAAGATAATCCGAAGTTTAAAGTCCAATACTGAAGGCTGTGATGGTATTGGTCTTAACATGTTGATGATGACGTTTCCATACACTATGGACACTATACTAGCTCTCATCAACACATCTATCAGGACTAATACCTTTCCAGACATATGGAACACGCGATAGTTCGACCTTTGCCGAAGCATTCCAATCCTGTAGATCTGAAAGACCTTAGACCTACGAGTATAAGTATTTTACCGTGTTTGTCTAAGATCTTAGAAAAGGCAGTTTGTGATCAACTGACAGCGTTTTTAGAAAATAATTTAATTCTGCCTAATCGTGACTTAGGAAAGGTCATAGTACTACTACAGCGTTACTTGATGTGACGGATAATATTCTGAGCGCGCAGGATAATGGAATGTGTACGGTCTTGGTCTTGCTTGATTTTTCTAGGTCATTCGATTCATTAAATTTTGATCTTCTCTTATCTAAATACAGTTACTATGGTTTTGATTCTGATGCTTTAACGTGGTTCACCAGTTATCACTCTAATTGTTCCCAATCTGTTAGAATGAGTGAGTGGGTCATATATCGAATCAGAGAAGCTATTTGTCAAAAGAGGGGTTCTACAAGGGTCAATCGCAAGTCCGATTTGCTTTTCTCTGTATTTTGCAGATATAACGTCTCATATTAAATACTTTAAGTATCACATTTATGCCGATGATATTTAAATATACATATCTTGCAAGCCGTCGGGCATTGACAGAGAAATTGCCATATTTTACTATCAAACAAGGCAAGGAATTTAATGTTTTAGTGATAACGGTAGGCTGCAGTTTTCGCATTAGGTTTTTGTTTTTCATTTAATTATAATCCCTGTTATCGCTACGGTGTATTGTACATCATGCAATAAAATTGATTAATCTGTTTGATAAGAAAAATAATTCAGTAGGCTGTTTATAAAATCCAGTGGTTGGTCTCTTAGAAGCTTAAGGGCTATGATGTTGAAGGGGGAATCTAAGACTTTGTTTCACCCAAAGTATATCGGCATCACCATAAGATTGCCACTCATTTTGCTCTACCTCGATTATAGAGACTAGTCGCTCGATGTTTATCGACGATACTTGATACAGATCGTAGTTTTTTGGATTCCTACAATCCAGCTATCCGTATCACCATACGTAATACGCTAAACACACAAGACAAAATATCGTGATCCTGACGATCCAAATATATCGATAAATATAGTGCGTGTAGCTTTCGCCTATCACAGCGCAGCGTCCCGTGGAATAATTACCGTGCACGCAGAATAACACCCGTCTCCCTCTCGCAAGGCTTTTCTGTGCTGTTAGACCCTAGCTAAACTATCTTTGAACCACGATCTGGTAGTGTCCTGTACTGTACCGATGTCTTTAAGTACCGGGTTAACCTAAATAGACAAGCTACTTACGTTCAGCCTCGCTAATACTGCCATTTCGCCTGTCGATCTCTTCCCCGTCGGCATTGGTCTCTATCACAGCACAGCACCCCGTGGAAGGGTTGCCGTGCACGCAGAATATCACCCGTCTCCCTCTCGCGGGGCTGTCTGTGTCGGCGCCTGTACCGTACGACGCTTTGCCATCTTTGAACCTGGGATAGAAGAGCAGACGCTGGTTAGAGTAGGATAGACAAAGGTATTGACATGCATTAAGACAGGGCTTGATTTAATTAATAATGGAATCCGTCGAATGCAAGCCGCTTTTAACCGGTTTTATTGGAGATCTATTAGGGAAGCTCATGTCCGAACGTGGATTACATAAATTCAGATGATGGTGATGATGGCGAAAGATAGAAGCAACGTGTTTGCGAAAAATTACAACCATACCTAAAGATTACAGTTGAAATAGAAAATAAGGAAGCATTTAAACGGTTCGTTGTGCTTGCCCCTGCACTCAAATAGGTACCATAAAATACTGCAATAGATTATTTTAAGTGACAAAGTGACAAAAACGTAACACGAGACACGGGCCTCCTGATGATAAAAAGTAAAGTAGTCTTATTGTAAACCTTCGCACCAGAGACGTTGTTGTTGACGATCTTGTTGTTGGATGCGTTGCCCACTCCTCACATTGAAGACACTGCTTATATGTTCTTAAAAAATGTAAGCAGTATCTTCAATGTGAGGACTTGAGGAGTAAATTAAAGCTCTACGGAAAAGGTTAGACAGTCAACAGCGAATCTGATCTTGTAGACTTCGTTTCAAATCGAAACATTTCCAAACGGCCATATAACAAGGGGGCAAACACATCTGCCGGAAAGCGGGTCGATGGTCCCACTTTATCTAATCATTACTTATCTGTCTGCTTTTTATAAAGGATATGAACGCAAGATCTGCCAAGGTCAAGGGTGCTGAACGAACAATTTGTCAAAGAACTAAGGTCAGACCACTTAGCCATTTTTTTTCTGTCTGTTCTAACTTCAAACAAAAGACAGTGATGCTGCACAATTAGGCTATAGATCTACTTCCGGAGATAAAGAAGTTTTAGGTGGTAACGGGCAGTGTCAGGCTTTGTTCTAATCTTCACGCCTTGGTGCTTCGGCTCATGAATTTCTATGTTCGACTATGATATATATATGGAACAGTTTGAGTTCTATCTTTATACTTTCATGGGATTTGAGTCTATTGTTTTAGTGTATAAATTTGGATTAAGTATTAGTTTCCATTGTGTAGGGAACTCTAGATATCATATTTTTATACTTATATCATATATTAGTGCTACATTTAGTTAAACTCGCCTGATGGAAAGCGATGTTGTAGTCGAGGATGGAGTATGTAGACCTTGATGACACTTAAGTATTCACTCTTGTCTTATTTGTCTTGTCTGTCGTATTCAAATTGCCCTTTTACAGCAATTTAATCCTATTATTGAAGTAGGTTATTTATACTTTTATTATTTAATTTTACATTACCATTTTTTAATTTAATATTGTAAATATGTAATGACGAAAATCCATGACATTTTAACTGACCTACTTCTATAATCTATGATATTTACATTGTACTTTTAATATTTTGTATTGTTCCGACATTATTTAATTTTATATTCGGTTGCCTTTCTACAGCATTTAATCTTGTAGCTGAAGTAAACAGTTATTTATTTTTTAATTAACCAATTTTTAAATAAAATTTTTGCTATTGTGTATTGTGAAATGACGAGATATATTTTGCGGTACTTATTATTATTATACAAACTGTTGTATATTTAATTTTAGTATTAAACTCAATACATCAATAAATGATTCTAATTCTAATTCTTAAAGGTGTTAGGTAATAGGATCGAGCATTTTCTCATACACTAATGCTGAGTGAATACACTCTTGGCCTTTTCATGTGGTCTCGGTGGTCTAGTTTCATTTCATCGTAACAAAACGTCAGATAACTATCTTGTATCTTATATGTAACGATCTTGAGCTAATTTTGAAGGCTTTGTTTGATAACTCTAAACTTGCTCTAAAAATAGGTATTTTTCATTACGGTCAGTAAATAATATAAGTGCTTTAAAAATTCTAAATAGCACATCTAAAATGCGTAGCTAAAATATGATTGACTCGTAATAAATGAGCATTTGATGGATTACTTTGTGCCAAATTAACTTATACCTTTAGAAATAAAAAAGCTGGAACTTATAATAAATTATAACTGAGATTCTTTCATTATTTTATCAATTTGCGATTATTTTTAGGGTTCCGTACCTCAAAAGGAAAAAACGGAACCCTTATAGGATCACTTTGTTGTCCATCTATCCGTCTGTGTGTATGTCAAGACTCTTTATCTCGGGAAGGCGTAAAGATGGTCTCATGCAGTTGTGTAAAAGAAAAACTTGTCAGTTATCGTTTAAAAAAGTTAGAGCCGTTTATGTCGTAAAAAACCGCATATTTTGGACACTCACAAAAATCAAAACCTACAGGGTACTTCCCGTTGACATACAACTATGAAATTTGTTGTTTTTAAACTTTTAAAAATCGTCTCTATAGATTTATTCACTTTGAATTTTGAACCCATATTTTGTGAATTTGAGGCCCTATTTTTTTGTGATTTACATAAAAATGTACAGTTTTCAGATTTATTCCTATATGTGTAAAAAAATAGGGCCTCAAATTCACAAAATATGGGTTCAAAATTCAAAGTGAATAAATCTATAGAGATTTTCTTTCTGACTTTCTTCCCAATTTTGTGAAATTTTCTGGATTTTTACGGAAACCTCGAGCTTGACTCGCACTTGTCCGTTTTTTTTACTATTATCAAAGATTATTAAAGGTACTTTTTAGTCTATGCTATTATCATAATTATGTGTTTTGTTAATTTAGGTTTTTGTAGACATCATTATATTAGGCATATGTTTTTGGTTTGTAAATATAGTTTTAAGGTCGACATACGAGTATTTTTAATGTGGTTATTTTTTAGTACGATGTTACATAGTTATGAAATTTAATATAATTACTTATCATCATGACTACAACCAACAGCGTAACGTAGAGTTCTCTTACGAAGTTACGACAAATGTTTGTGCATACACACATATTGTAACATAAATGCCTTATTTGAGTTATTTATTTCCGCCTAGTGATTTCCGCTATGTTACGGTGACGGTACTAGCAAAATTATCTTAAGTACAGCAAACTGCTCAATTGAGACGTTACTCTGTAAATTGCAGTGATTTTCTGTAGGTACCTACATTTGCCGAAGACACGATATAACGTTCTAAAAAAGTACATCGTATTCAGAGCATATATCATCCATCAGCCGTAGGGTGTCCACTACCAGACATAGACCTCCCCTATGGATGTCCAATAAGCCCGTTTGGAAGCGGCCTGCATCCAGCGCGTTCCTGGAGTCTTAATTATATTATCAGTCCACCTACTCGGTGGACATCTGTGTCAGACCACCCCTCCTACCGCCTAAGCAATAGCAATCGTAATAGCAATCGTTTATGACTTCATTTTAGTCATTTGGCACCGCCTATGTGACGTTAGCCATCAAAGTTGTTCATTCAACGATTGCTTTCGCAATCCGCGCAAAGCAATTGATGGCTAACGTCACATAGGCGGTGCCAAATGACTAAAATTAGGTCATAAACGATTGCTGTTGCTTAGGCGGTCGGGGGGCAGGTCGGTGGACACCTGTGTCAGACCAGATTGTCTAGTACTAGTATTTGTCTAGGTACCATCCTTGAGTCGAAAGTCACCGGTATTCACTAAGCATTTTCTCCACATTTAAATACAATGTAAGACAGATCGGAACCACGCAAACCTTTATGGGGACCATTTCTAGGCAAAGCGATCTCTATCCTACATTGTAGTTCTTTCATTTCTTATGCAGAAACTAGGTGTGGTGTTACTTATTGATTGTGAAGCAATCGGTATCGTTTATATTCGGATGGGTGACCGCGGGTGTTATTACAACCGAATGTTTTATTAACTCATTACAGGCCTCGTTTACTCTCTTAGGTATAAAAGGCTTCATTTCAGCTCAGGAAATCAGAGAGTTTGAAAAATAACACCCGCAGGGCTAGTATGCGCGCCACGAATTACGAGTATTTCGTTCGTAGTGTCAGAACGACACAGCGTTATGGCAAGTATATATCTGTCTCTTTATCACACGTCGAAATTAGTTCCTTTTCGTGGCTATTCGTGCCGGGCTAGTATGCGCGCCACGAATTACGAGTATTTCGTTCGTAGTGTCAGAACGAGACAGCGTTATGACAAAGTATACATCTGTCACTTTTTCACACGTCGAAATGAGTTCATTTCGTGGCTTTTCGTGGTCGTATGCTTGACTAGCTGGTCGCATGCTTGAATAACAGCCCCCGGTTTCTCTATCGACAAAACGTAACGCGATAAGTGTTTTTTTTTTAATTCCGCGAATTTAGTTTGTCGAAATATTTTTAAATGCTAAATTACCTACGTAAATATGAATTATAAACCGAATCTAAGTTATTTTTAGAGTAAATATTTTTCATGTGAATTTATTTTTCATGCATAGAATAACCCTGGAGGATTAAGTACCCGACCTAAGTTGGTAACTTTATACAATGAAATATGTTAAAATCCCTAAGCTACAAAGTAGATGATCGCTTATCATATGGTTAATTGTAAGCAATTAGCATTGCTAACCCAAAGTCAATATGTTATCATGCCAACTGGTAAACTTTAGCAATCGTGTTTACCTAGAACTTTACCGCTACATCGAGCTATCGAGCCTAAAGTTATACTTACTAATGCTAAAATTATTCTTACTAAATATTACATTTTTTTGACCGACAAATTCCCGGAGGAGGTACACAATTCGACGCGTATATATATATATATATATGTATATATATATTTTATGTATAACCACGCATAACTTTTTTCGTAGAAGTCCGATTTCAATAATTATTTTTTTATTGGTAAGAGTATACTTCGAAATTGGTCCCATTTAAATTTTATCTAAATCGCCTGAGCCATTTTTGATAAATCAACAATAATGTGAAAAACGCTACATCGATCCGTGCGAAATATTCGCGAATTCTGTACACGGGTGATGTCGGACATGCTAATTTTTGCAAAAAATAATCTTGTTTCATGTACATTTATATTTATTTATACAATAAAAAACAATAAATCTATCCCAACTACATAAAGCAATTGTATCATCTTCAAACCACTGAAATTGAGTTATGACGGTTACTTCGTTTGAAGAATAGAGTAATCAAAGATCGGTTTATCAAAATATCCTAAAGAAATTATTTGAGCTGCTACGGCTAATCGGCGATTATAAAGGCGATTCGGTATCGCGCACGAAGGGTTCCGTACTGTATGCCCCCCTTAAATATTCATGTTATTTTAATTTAGTTATTTACCTTTAAGTAAGTAAGCTCGTATAGGCCGGGTGGCTAGCCCTGGTGTCAGAGTTGTTAGGCCGCCTGAAGGCCTCTGACATGGCTAAACGGTTGAAACAACCGGGACCTACAATTTAACGTGTCATCCGAGCCACGGTAGCGCTCAGTTGGAAAATGCTACCCGCGGTCACCCATCCAAATACTGACCGTGCGGAACGTTGCTTAATTTCGGTGATCGCTGACAAACACCTAGTGAAGTGAATATACTCGGACAACTAAATATTCTGTGATTATTTCAAGCATCTATCTGTTACCGTTATTAATATCGCGTTATTAATATCGAGCAAAAAAAACGGCTAAAGATTAAGTTTTATCGTATGGTATCGTTTACCTTAATATTTATATTATTCTGTTATTAGTATTTGGTGTTATAGTGGCAACAGAAAAACATCATCTGTGAAAATTTCAGCTTTCTAGCTATAGGTAACGGTTCATGAGATGCAGTCTAGTGACAGACAGACGGACAGCGGAGTCTTTGTAATAGGGTCTCGTTTTTAGGGTTCCGTACCTCAAACGGAAAAAAATGGAACCCTTATAGGATCACTTTATTGGCCGTTTGTCCGTCTGTGTGTATGTCAAGACTCTTTATCTCGGGAACGCGTAGAGATATCGAGTTGAAATTTAAACTGTATACGTATATATATATGATCTCTTGCAGTTGTGTAAAAGAAAAACTTCTCAGTTATCGTTTAAAAAAGTTAGAGCCATTTATCGTAAAAATCGTAAAAAACAGCATATTTCGACACTCGCAAAAATCAAAACCTACAGGGTACTTCCCGTTCACATAGAACTATGAAATTTGGCGAGAAGCATTGTCTCAGAGTACACATATAGGAATAAATCTGAAAACAGTACATTTTTATTTTAATCACAAAAAATAGATCCTCAAAATTCACAAAATATGGGTTCAAAATTCAAAGTGAGTAAATCGAATCACGTAAGGTATCATATAAAAGAACTTTATTAGCACGTACTAAAACAGGTTTTTATTTATTTTAAAAATGTGTAAGTAATTTTCGATGATGACGAGAAAAGTAAAAAAAAAAAACTATTTGTCGATGGTAATATTGTGAAATTTTCTGGATTTGTACGGAACCCTCGATTTGCGAGCCTGACTCACACTTGTCCGGTTTTTTTATTACCCTTTGAGTACGGAACCCTAAAAAAAGATACAGTTAGTTTCATTCTTTCATCTAGAATGTAGGTGACGATTTAAGTGTGGTAATCGCTTAACGTCACTATTCTGAATAATTTTTATAGTTATGGCCCAAAGTTTACTACCACACACAGATCCACAAATACATACGTGATTTCACCTCTCATTATTCGTGGGGGGTTAAAAAGCACACAAACTGCGGGAATATCTCGTAACATACACAAAATGTCAGGAAACTTTAGTAGGAAAATAAGTAGTTACTTCTTCAACGCGCGAAGAAGTACGATTAAATAATCCAATAAATGCTATTACTATACTATCGATAAGTATCAATAAATAACCAATTAACCACAGATCACAATAATTATACCATGTACACAAGGGAGTTACTTATTGCACGTGGCGTGACAACGATTTGCTGCGCTTTAGTAAACTCGTAAGTAAACTAGGTACTTATACTACAGGAACAAGAAATATATTTTTAAAAAACCCTTTTTAAAAAAAAAACAATCTTTTACTGAACAAGTACTCGCCAAGACGAATCAAACGAGCCGGTGTCATTCCTTAGAAAGGAACTGACTCATATAGAATCATTTTATCGTCCATCTAGGTGTATCTCTGTCAACGCGAAAAAATTGCAACTTTTATGTTATTTTTTAGGGTTCCGTACCTGAAATGGAAAAAACGGAACCCTTATAGGATCACTTTGTTGTCCGTCTGTCCGTCTGTGTGTATGTCAAGACTCTTTATCTCGGGAACGCGTGAAGATATCGCGTTGAAATTTAAACTGTATACGTATATAAGCCGTGGTGGTCAAGAGGTAGTGACACCCGCCTTACAATCGTGAGGTCGTGGGTTCAAATCCCCGGTTGGTACAGACCAATGAGTTCTTTGGAACTTATGTACGGAATTTCACACCACTGGCTTTTCGGTGAAGAAAAACATCGTGAGGCAACCTGCATACGTCCGTAGGAGAAATTCGATGGCGTATGTGAATCTACCAACCCGCACTGTGCCAGCGTGGTGGATATGGCCCATTCACCCTTCGTGGGTAGGCCTACGTCCTGCAGTGGATTATATTGCTGATACAGTACAGTACACTATGTATATTTATGGTCTCTTGCAGTTCTGTAAAAGAAAAACTACTCAGTTATCGTATAAAAAAGTTAGAGCCGTTTATGTCGTAAAAAACCGCATATTTCGATTCACAAAAATCAAAACACACAAGGGTACTTCCCGTTGACATAGAACCATGAACCATTGTCTTAGAATACACATATCATACAGGAATAAATCTGAAAATTGTACATTTTTATTTAAATCACAAAATTAGGACCTCAAAATTCACAAAAATATGGGCTCAAAATTCAAACTGAGTAAATCGTATCATGTAAGGTATTATATAAAAGAACTTCATTAGCACATGCTAAAACAGGTTTTTAATTATATTAACAATGTGTAATTTTCGATGAATGACGAGAAATTAAAAAAAAAAAACATTTTTTGTCGATCGTTATAGTATAGAAATTTTAACAACTTTCCCAATTTTGTGAAATTTTCTGGATTTGTACGGAACCCTCGATGTGCGAGCCTGACTCGCACTTGTCCGGTTTTTTCCCTTGCACAAGAGAAATATTATTGGGGACCTACATATCATAACTAATAATACCTACTCTTTACTCGTGATTAGGGACTTACTTTTTCGAAAAGGCCGTATTATACAAGTCGACGGATGTGAAGTTAGCTACGAGTACAAGCTGCGCAATATCCAATCCTCACTGAAGCTCAAGCAAAGCTGCGCGTTGATTGGGTTTCGCACAGTTTGCTGCTAACTTCACATCCGCCGACTTGTGTGATTCGGCCTATAACTAGAATCGTGTTTAAAAAGAAGCAGTAGGAAGCCGTGGTGGCTTAGAGGTAGTGACACCCGCCTTACAATCGTGAGGTCGTGGGTTCAAATCCCGGTCCCGTACCAATGAGTTATTTGGAATTTATGTACGGAATTTAAAACCACTGGCTTTTCGGTGAAGGAAAACATCGTGAGGCAACCTGCATATGTCCGTAGAAGAAATTCGGTTGCGTATGTGAATCCACCAACCCGCACAGGGCCAGCGTGGTGGATATGGTCCAATCACTCTTCGTGGGTAGGCCCTACGTCCTGCAGTGGACTATTAAAAAAAGGCTGATACAGTACAGTAGGAAACACACATGATTAATACTTATTAACTTATTATACAACCATGATATTATATACTGATACGAGTGCCAGATAAGAGATTACGAGTACATTCGCTACCTTGTTTTATGAGGATTATCTATAGCAAATTGCTAATTCGTGCTGTATGTACGATAATATTTTACGAATTTGCGATAAGGCGATTGTTGTTTTATTTTGAACTAATTTTAGCATACTTCGCATGTATATTTGAATTTTTAATCTAGTTTTTTTATCACTTCAAGGCAAGTATGAATAACATTTACCTACAATTAATAAAATTGAATAATGTTCTATGAGCATGATTTTACCATATAAATAGCAACAATTATCGAATAAATTAAACATCAGTACTGAAAACTATGTTTGTTTTTTTTAAACTTAATTTTAGCTTGTTTGCGCACAGACGAAATTTGGCTCAAAGTTAGTTTAGGAAAATTCAACCTTAATGCGTTGTAACAAAACATATATTCCTTTGAAATGGTATAAGAGAGACGCTGTGCCGAGTGAGACTTCCCAAAGTGATGAAGTTGTCCCGCTCGCACTATTGCCATTTCGAAACGACACTTATAAATGGTAGAATTATTACTTGTAAAGCCGCGACTGTCTTAACCATTTCTTAGTTTTTTTAACAATGTAGTTTGATAAGATTTTAGTTAAAATTGCGAATAGATGCCAATAAAACAGAGTTTGATATTTATTTTGTATGAATATACCTACGTCTTTATGATTAACGGTTATTTTTATTTTTGACTAGAGTATCACCGTCGATTGCAAATGGCGTACTATGGTGTATACAAAGAAGTGTAGTAAGGTGACTATGCTGGACATATTTCTTAAACATGCTGGGTGTACAGTCGTGGTTGTCATTTTTATTTTTTTTAGGTTGTAGATTTCAAAATTGGCATCCATATTGGAATTAAAAACGGCAGACGTCACTTTTTTGAAAAAATCATGGGTGTAGTTTTCGAGGCTTTTTGGGGTGTAGATTTCAAAATTGGCATCCATTTTGGAATTAAAAACGACAGACGTCACTTTTTGCTAAAAGTCGCGATGGGTGTCGCTTTTGAGGTTTTTGGGGGTGTAGATTTCAAAAATGGCATCCATTTTGAAATTAAAGATGGCGGACGTCACTATTTTGAAAAAGTCGTCATGGGTGTCGTTTAATAGGTCTTTGGGGGTGTAGATTTCAAAAATGGCATTCATTTTGAAATTAAAGATGGCGGACGTCACTATTTTGAAAAAGTCGTCATGGGTGTCGTTTATTAGGTTTTTGGGGGTGTAGATTTCAAAACTAGCGTCCATTTTGGAATTAAAGATGGTGGACGTCACTTTTTTGAAAAAATCGTCATGGGTGTAGTTTTCGAGGTTTTTGGGGGTGTAGATTTAAAAAATGACATCTATTTTGGAATTAGAGATAGCAGATGTTGCTTTTTTGAAAAAGTCGTCATAAGTGTTATTTTTTGAGAATTCGGGGGTTTATATTTCAAAATTGGCATTCATTTTGGAATTGAAGATGGCGAACATTACTTCAAAATGGATGCCAATTTTGAAATATATACCACCAAAAACCTCTAAAACTATACCCATGACGACTTTTTCAAAAAAGTGAGTCCGCTATTTTTTATTTCAAAATGGATGCCTTGTTTACTACGGAAGCCTTAAAATTCTGTTAACTACGGAAGTCTATTCGTGGACAAGTTTTCGTGATAAAGATTTTTCGTGATAAGGTCTATTTGTGACAAAGTTTTCCGTGAAAAAGTTTTTGTGAAAACATTTTTCGTGGTTAAGTACTGACACGGGTTGCGTTATATGTGTCAAGATTACATCTATGAAATTTAAACGTTGTTCAACACCGTAAATATGGATTCCAGACAATTACTGTCGTCACAAAAGTGAAGGAACTCATCGAGATCTAAATTTCCGATGACAGCTGTCAAACTTAAAAGTGGTTTATCTCCGTCATTATCAATTCTAGACCATTGCTGTCTTAACAAAAGTGAAAGAACTCTTCAAGATCTACATTTCCGATAACAGCTGTCAAACTTGAAACTGAATTATCTCCGTGTATATTAATTCTAGACCATTGTTTTTATGGGGATTGGTTTTATAGAGATCTTCAAGGAAGGCCTATGCCCAGCAGTAGGCGTCTTATTGCTAAAGCGACGACGATGACAAAGGACGACGAGTTAGGGGTAAGATAACTGCGATTCCTGCGTGCAGTAACATTCCAAAGAAAAATTATATCCCAAGATGATCGAGATGTTTTGGTCATCCTAATTGGAAAAGAGACACAATCATCTGATGTGGTATCCTTGTCGGCACGTTTTTCTTTGCCAGTACTCAATCCTGTTTATATGATAAATCCATGGAGCAGAGGCGAACATAGAACCTCCTCCTTTTTGGAAGCCGGTAATGATATCTCTGTCTCTCTGTTTAGTGAGACAGAGAGTCATCATCGTTTCAGCCATAAGGAGGCGTATAATCATACGCAGGGCCCAAAAATTAGATATTTTTTCGCTTGAACAGATCAGCTTCAGCGAGACAGAACATCCTGTAGTTTTACTACGGCGCCCACTGCTTATCAGTTCGATATCGCTATCGGTGTTTACGGTAAGCACTGGCTGCTAAGTAGGCTTATTAAAGTTACGAGTACATTAGGGTGCGTACTGACCGCGAGCAGGAAGCAGGTGCTACATCCTACAGTATAGGTCGGGTGGCTATCCCTGGTGTTAAGAGTTTAAAGACGCCTGAAGGCCTATGATATAGCCAAGCGGATAAAATGACTGGGTTCGACGTTGTACTAGTAACATAAGCAACTTTGACTCTCTTTTTAAAACGCTTAGATGTGCAATGCTTCTGAGGCTCTATTTTTGAAGCCTTCTAGAACGTATTCGTTAATAGTCACGAGACTGAGTAAGAGCGGGAGATTATTGTATCTTCTTTGGCAAGAGTCAGCATGGATTAAAAGGCATGCAATTATAGAAGTCATTTTATAAAGTTTCTTAAACGTTTCTTAATACAAACGCACATTCAAGAACCAGCGATTAGTCACTTGTACGCTTGAATCATCTGTTTCTTTCCTTTGGATTGAAAAGCCATATGAGACCTTCAGATTCGGACAGTTTCAGCTGCATAGCCGGCTTATTATACCGTAGTGTGATAGTTGGTGAGGATTGGGTTATCCGCAGCTTGTAGCTAACAGCACAGCCGCCAAGAAGGTTGATTCAGCCTAAATTAAGTTACCAAGCGAATACTTGCGAATGGTATCAGGGCGCGCCTTTACGAACCGCAGGCACAGAAGAAACAGTACTACATACTGGGCTGGGTTGGTCGACCCACTTCCGACCTTGATAAGGGGCAATACGGACACACGTGGAGGTCTCGTGTGTACCTAATGGAAGAAGGGTACGACAGGTACGACACTTAGGTTCCTCGCTAGCAACGCTTCGACGACGGACGGCGACGACGTAATCATTCTTTAAAAACATTAGAAGATTATAGCCCTTTCAAGTTCAGCGTGACGTCACGCTTGGGTACTTTTCTACATATTTTTTTTTCAAAAAATGGCATGACTGACTTCAACCATGTACAGAATTCGCGAATATATAGCACCGTTCGATGTAGCATTTTCCACATTATTGTTCATTTATCAAAAATGGCTCAGCCGATTTCGATAAAATTTAAATAGGACTAATTTCGAAGTATACTCTATCCAATAAAAAAAGAATTATTGAAATCGGACCACTATGTAAAAAGTTATGCATGGTTACACATAAAAATATTAAAAAAAATTCGCGTCGAATTGAGTACATCCTCCGTATCGTCGGTCAAAAAGTGACGTTGCGTGCCCCTAGTCCCGAACTGTGACGCGCTTTATCTATACTTTTTTTCGGTAATAGGTTTGCGTTTGACTACACACTGCAGATATGCGGTTTAGGATGTAACACGCTTACCTAGAAGATACCTATTTACTCGGAATTTGAAGACACCCACGTTGCACTTTAGCGGGAAGACAGACTCAGGCAAAGCGTTCCACATTCTGGCTGTTCGTTTGAGGAATGTGGATTCA
Organism: Hypomecis punctinalis; assembly: GCA_949316475.1. NCBI lineage: Eukaryota > Metazoa > Arthropoda > Insecta > Lepidoptera > Geometridae > Hypomecis > Hypomecis punctinalis. The sequence goes on from OX438798.1 coordinate 2,617,339, forward strand.
AAACGCTTGGTTTTGTTAGACTGACAAAATCAAACAAAGTCAAAGTTATTTATTTACTAAAATTAAAATACACGAATGAATACATGAATAACGGTTGAAGTAAAACAATACATGAATACACTGAGAGAAAAACTAACAAAAATATAGTAATCTTTACTAAAATTTTACTAAATCCGAGGACAACAAATGACCTGTAATAAATACAAATCGATTTTTGTAAATGCAATTCGTAGGTATTACAATATCAGTTCTGTTATATGTAGTAAGGCCCCAGTAGTTTCAATAGATTAGCTTTGTAATATCTAGTAAAGTCCATAGTACTCTTTACTAAAATGTTACTAATCCCGAGGACAACAAATGCCCTGTTAAAAATACAAATCGATATTTAGTAGGTATTACTAATACCTGTTTTGTTATATCTAGCAAACTCCTTAGTACTCTTTACTAAAATTTTACTAATCCCGAGGACAACAAATGCCCTGTAAAAAATACAAATTGATATTTAATAGGAATTATTAATACCTGTCTTGTTACATGTAGTAAGGCCCCAGTAGATCCAATAGATTAGTTATGTAAGATCTAGTAAAGTCCTAGTTTTTTCGAAATTTTAGTTCTGTATCATCTAGTAAACACCTAGTAATTTTGATGAATTCGTTTTGTAATATCTAGTAAGCCTTAGTACTTTCGAAAGTTTGGTTCTGTATTATCTGCTAATCACCTAGTAATTTTGATAGATCAGTTTTGTAATATCTAGTAAGCCTTAGTACTTTCAAAAGTTTAGTTCAGTATTATCTAGTAAAAGTCTAGTAGTTTCAATAGCTTAATTTTGTATTATCTAGTTGATTTTTGTAATTTCTAGTATAATTTCTGTGTTATCAATTTAGTAAACCCTATCAATGTAAAAGTTATAAAACACTTCAAATCGAAATATTAAAAACTGTATACCTGCTTATAACAATGACCTATAAGTATACAGTTTTTAATATTTCAATTTGAAGTGTTTTATAACTTTTTTATGGATAGGGTTTATTAAGTAGATATCACAGAACTAAACTAGACATTACAAAAACCAACTAAATAATACAAAATTAAGCTATTGAAACTACTTGAGTTACATATCTTACAAAACGAATCTAAGGTTATAAACTAATACTAAATGTAAGTTACAAGGTGAATAATAATTGTAGACATAAAAATAAAGATTCAAGTGAAGTCATGTTTATTAAATATTATACATGTATAATATAACACACGAAACAGCCACATTTACAATAAAACATAATTTACATTGCCGGCGAGTATAATGTATTCACGGAGAAACCCAGTTACTCCGTATATTCTGGGTAAAATTGTCAATTTTCACTTACACTGGTTAAATCTGTACTTATGACACTTAATTAAACACAGTTAGTTGGTACGCACTGAACTTCATCCTCCATGTTTACTCTACTGCACGCAACGACGAAATGGCTGCTGGAAAGACGGGATCGTATTCACTGAGACCCCAGTTACTCAGTATGACTGTATATAACACTGACTCCTGGGTAAGATTGTCAATTGTCACTCAGAGTGTTTAAATCTGTTGGTAAAACACAGTTTGTTGGTACTGAACTTCACTCTCCTTTACATGTTTACTCTACTGCAAGCAACGACGAAATGGCTGCTGGAAAGGCGGGATCGTATTCATAAAGCAAAACACACCGGACACTTTACTGGAAATAACAAAAAATTTCGTGGAAATTACTTAGCTTATTGCTGGATTTACAAAATAGACCAAAAACTTAATGTTTTTGTTGCATTAACTAAAGTATTGTAGTAAAATTACAATAGTATCTTGAAATTAATAAAGCCTCATGCTTGAAATTATTCTTCCTTTCAATACAAATGACAATCGTGTTTTGAAAATGATTAAACCCACGCTTGTAATTACAAAACAAGGTAAATCAATTTTTTTTCATCTTTCAAACCAGTGGTATATCAGATACCAATACTTGTCTATACCAGTACCTATCTAGGTACCAACGCGGTGGATTTTTTTTGTAAGTACATAGTACTAATCGCCTAAGAGCATGTCAAACCCTACGAAGTACTCGTATGATACAATTTTTATTGGATTTTGTTAAATGCACCTTTTTATGTTAGTAATAAGGAATCATACTATAGGTAACGTTTGATGAAATATGTTAGCATGCACTACAAATGACCTATAACTAGTTGTTATTAATAAAGAGTAAGAGTAAGTAAGTAAGTAAGAGTAAGATACTTAGTGTACTGAACTACTGAAACCAAAGTCAAAGCCGTCAAATAAGAATATTTCAACGACGTTGGCGGGAACAGAAAACGCGGCATCAGAAAAAATCTTAATGCCAATTAATGCAATTAGAATTAATGCATAAGTATTAATTTGAGATTTTTCGAGTATGTATTAAAGTGTAAACTTATCTCGTATATTATTCCAGTAACTTCAGTGCCCTTACCATGACTTTTGATAGTAAACGTAAACTTTTTTCCGTTTTTGTTTAATAGCTTCATATATTTAACCATACCTTATTAAATTTTAAAGCTAAAAATTTGCTTTTTATTTGTAAGCGTTTAGAATCCAGCAGCTATGCTTATTCTTCATTTTTTTACTCTTGACTCAAGACCATAGCGTAAAATCATTTTATTATAATTTGTTCTGGGAAAAATATTGTTACTTACTACTACTTATGATCTAATATTTGCTATTGTTATAGGCGATAAGTTTACGTTTTACGGCTAATTTTGACAATTTTATTATTTTGTCAATTGTTTGTTTTTGAAAAGCAATAATGCTTTGTTTGGGAATTTTGTCATCTTGTAATTTCAATTGAGATTATTATCGTAAGAGCGCTTATAATGTTTGTTTCTGAAAAAACAGTACGTCATATTTTGATTCCTGTAGGCCACGCGGGCGAACCCCGCTAAAAGCTCATAATAATTAAAGCGTGTTCCTTGGAATTACAAAAAGCCAAGGGATAAATTAATTATATTTGTTGTACCAAATAAAGTTCTTGCTAAATTTTACAAACGTGTGTTGAAATAAATAAAGAATGTTGCTTGGAATTACAATGACGGAAACACTTAATATTATTCTTGTACCAGTTAAAGCTATTTCTAATAATTACAAACTAGTGTTGAAATTAATAAAGCGTGTTGCTTGTTATTGCAAAAAGGGAAATGTTAGATATTTTTGTTGTACCAATTAAAGTTATTTTTAATATTTACAAACGGGTGTTGAAATTAATAAAGCATGTTGCTGGGAATTACAAAAAGGGTAAAACAAAATATTTTTGTTGTACCAATTAAAGTTCTTTCTAAAAATCACAAACGTGTATTGAAATTAATAAAGCATGCTCTTTGGAATTACAAAAAGGGGAAAACTAAATATTATTGTTGTACCAATTAAAATTATTTCTAATAATTACAAACGAGTGTTGAAATTAATAAAGCGTGTTACTTGGAATTACAAAAAGGGTAAAACAAAATATTTTTGTTGTACCAATTATAGTTCTTTCTAACAATTACTAATGCGTGTTGAAATTAATAAAACGAGATGCTTGGAATTACAAAAGGTAAAAACTAAATCTTTTCTTGTACCAATATTTTTATATTTTCTAAAAATTACAAACCCGTGTTGAAATAAATAAAGCGTGTTGATTAGAATTACAAAAAGGTAAAACTAAATATTTTGTTGTGTCAACTATAGTTAATTCTTAAAATTACAAACGTTTTTTAAAATTGATTAAAAGTATTACTTAGAATTACAAAATAGATAAACTGTTAGAAACACAACTACCTTTTCTTGAAAATAGTAATCGAATTTGCGGAATTTACAAAACTCTAACAATATTTACTATAAATTTGTAATAAATATTAAACTTTTGCAATATCTGCATTTACTAAAATCGTATTTTAGGAATTACAATTACAAAAACAAAACTGTTAGTAAAAAATAATAAAAATTGCAAATACAGCAAAACTTTGGTAAATTATACTAAAATTTAGTGTTTTCGCCAAATACTAAGGACTTTTGTAATATTTAGTGGCCATTTTTTTCTCAGTGTAACAGTTGAAATTTGGCAAGATAATTATTGATTCAGGATTCATAAGCGAAATATCCTTTATCCACACTAGGCTCGAGACCCGTGTTGTGGGTACCATACAGAAAGTTATCTAGTGGTGACATTCTGGGGTAGTCCTAAATTTTAAAGAAATGCTGATTTATCGAACTTGGAAAATTAGTAAACAAAAAGTACATAATATAATACATGACAAACTAATTATAATATTTCTGTTATTCACTAAATAGGCATAACATCATTGTTATGACTAAATAGGCATCTATTTAGTGTTGGATTCATATTTTACACAATCATCATTTGAAAAGATAAGTTACCAAAAATTATATTTATAGATAAAACCACATACGTTTTCATGCGTTACTAAACTATTTAAGTAGTCAAAATGTTTGGTAAAGTTGTCACTTTTAGCGACTAAATCACTAAATTGGCAACATTGAATGAACGCGTGACCGACAATATAATTAGACTACCTCGGTTGCCTAGTGGTTAGTGAACGTAAATCGTATGCCATGGAAGCGAGGGTCTGATTCCCCACCCAGGGCAAGCATTTTTGTAATGAATAAAGGTGTTTGCTCCGTGTCTGGATGTTACTATCTAGGTATATAAATACCTATGTATAATGTATATCAGTCTCTTGAAACCATATTGCAAGCGTTGCTTAGTTTAGATTCAGAGACCGTGTGTATGATGTCCCCTAATATTTATTATAAAAAAAATATCTACCAACTTGCGGGATGCTGGCCGCTTCCATCCGGGCTATTGGGAATTCATAGGGGAGGTCTATGTCCAGCAGTGGACGTCCTACCTATGGCTGATAATGATGATGAATGAACACATTCTATTTGGAAGCGTCGTCAGAGCAGCAGGCCAATCGCACTAAAAATTACAGCTGAACTAAAATTGAATTTTAACCGAACTTCGACTTTTTGTCTATTTTCGTATCGCACTAATGATTCTGACCAAAGTTGAAACGCAACTCGATCAGAGTTGGAACGTAACCGGTGTCAAATAAACGATTGGTGTATGATGTTTAGCGCAATGCCTAATTCCTTGAAGCTGAATCGAAACTTGCTGAATCGTAGCCCAACGAGCTATGGAGAGGGCTATGCTCGGAGTCTCTCTGCGAGATCGAAACAGAAATGAGGAGATCCGTAGACGAACCAAAGTTACCGACATAGCCCAACGGATTGGCAAGTTGAAATGGCAATGGGCGGGGCACATAGCGCGGAGGGCTGATGACCGATGGGGTCGAAAAGTTCTCGAGTGGAGACCACGTACCGGCAAGCGCAGCGTAGGACGTCCACCCACAAGGTGGACGGATGACCTCATCAAGACCGCAGGATCGCGCTGGATGCAAGCCGCTTCCAACCGGTCTTATTGGAGATCCATAGAGGAGGCCTATGTCCAGCAGTGGACGTCCTTCGGCTGATGGATGGATGGATGGATGGATGAATCGAAACTTAACTACAATTGCAACCGAACTTTAACTGAATTACAGATGGAACGCAGCTGTTTAAAATTAACGCGATTGGCCTGCAGTCCCTAATTCGATGACGTCAGCTCATATATTTAGCAAGTATTTAGGGACCAAGTTGGCGTTATGCAAACATGACCAATATGACCATTGACCAAGTTCATCTGAACTGGTTTGTTTTTGATGTTTTTTTTTAGGGAAAAATTACATAAAGTCGTAAACAAATGAAATTGGTGCTGTTGATTGTACGCAATCTTGAGTGTCCGGACGTATAATTGTCTTACTATGTAACGTAAAACGTCTCTACAGGGTTATCTGCTTGCCCTGTACTAAACCGAAAGAGGGTGATTCAGATCATCATCATGAACAACTTTTACCTACTTTTGCATTTGGCCGATGCCAGAAAAAGAAACATAAAAAATTGCAACTCAAAATCGACTAAATGTAGGAAAAAGCTGGTTTTTTCTCGAATTTCGGCGGTCGGCTCCATAGTAAAAGTTGTTCATTATGGTCTGAATCACCTCCTTTCGGCTTAGTAGGTACCTACATCAGTTCTGGATAACCCTGTATTCGCTGGGTGCAATACGGGGAGTAGGGACAGACGAATCGATCGCAGCGCCCGCCGTGGCTAAAAAAGGAACTCGCGGCGGATGTCATCCTTGCGTATACATAGTGGAGTGTTGTTGTTTATTGTATTTCGTTAAAAATAAAGAAATATGGGTCACGATACCTGCTGTGTTGATAACTGTAAAAACACTGGCGTAAACAGTGCTTGTAAATTCTACAAATTTCCACAAGCACGTTGGAAACAAGAACAACGAATGAAATGGATAACAGCCGTCAAGAAGAAAAAGTAAGTTAACCTATAAAATAACACTTTTATTGTTTAATTATCCATGTAGTATGAGAATGTTAAGTGACTATAATTTATTTGTTGGTTTATTTCAGTGCTGATGGATCGCCGTGGTACCCACAGCCCCATGACAAAATATGCAGTGCACACTTCATTGGAGGCAAAAAAGCTGAAGAACAGGGCAGTCCTAGTTACGTCCCAAGAATATTTCAGACTACATCCACCTCCGCGAGGGTTAAGGCAAATTTAGCCATGTCAAGGTATAACCGATACATGGAACGCAGAAACAAAAAAGAAAAAGAATTGTTGAGCAGAGCAGAAGAACCTAATATTCCTTACGAATCAAGAATTGAAATCATGGAAAATACTGCAAAAAAATTGATAAAGGATGCTAAATAGAAATATTTTCGAGTGTTGAAAATGAAGGAAAAACATTTATATGTAATCGGTATATATACAGTGGCAAAGAAATATGTGATTCTGAAGTACAGACTGATATACCAAGTGACCCCAAGATTATTAAATATGACAAGAAGACGAAAGACCAAGGGTGTAACACTATTCAAAAGACTTTCGCTCATCAAGGAATTATGACAGAAAATAAATATTTTAATGGGTTTCGTTCAATTACTAAGGATGAAGAACTCATTGATCTTGCTGGTGTAACCCGTGACAATTTTCATTTTTTATTGAAACGAATAGTGGATAATCAGAAGTTTATGATTGCCAAAGAAGACAGACTTCTTATTATTTTGATGAAAATGAAATTAGGAGTTACATTTTCAGCTCTAAGTGTCTTGTTTGGTGTACACAGAACGACAGTATCAAGAATATTTTATTCATATCTAGTAGAATTAGCTTCTGCAACATAAAGTTAAAAGTCCGTCCGTCCGCCTAAAGTTCATCCGCTAGTTGGCGCTGCCGTCGCGCACCCAGCGAATACTGCAGAGTTTTATGTCACTGTTGACATTTCTTAGGAGTTAGTGGACCACGAATAGACCTACCTAATAAAATTTGCTGAGCTGCTTTTGAAAAATTAACAATAGTAAAATTCCATTCGTCGATTGGAGCAAACTATTCGAATTTGTACACCATTGAAGTCGATTGTGCCATTTTGGTGAAAAATAAATATACAAAATTCACCAAAATCCACGTCCATGAGAAGTAACAATGAAAGTGACGTCACAATTATTAATTAAGACGTCAAAGCTATATTCGCATCGCCCCACTCTGAACAGACTATGTTGTGTAATCAGCTGCGAACTGAATGCAAGGCTAAGCAAAGAGTATGTATTTGCGAATAAATACCGTTTATACCGTAGTTTGACTAAGTGCTTATCTATAGACCGAATCATACAACTTAGCGGCTGTGATGTTAGCTACAAGCTGCGAATAACCCAATCCTCGCGCAGCTGTTGAGTGAGCTTCAATCAGGATTCGGGTAGCGTCAAGTTGTATGATTCGACCTATATCACCAAAGTTGAGCAACGTTTGGCACGGTATCCTAATATTCGTTGCTCCTAATAGTCAGAAGGTATCCCTAATATCACTAATCCTTGTGTGTGTCATATATCATTAAATTTATAATAATAACATACGAAAAGTATATAAAATGACCTAATAAGTAGGCACCAGTTAGGAAAATTAAGTCCTTCGGTAAACTTATCGCTTATGGGCAAAACCATTGAACGAGTGTATGGGGCGCGTAATTTGGGGTTGCACATGGACTGCGAGTTGCGTTTTGAAAAGCATATCGAAAACTGTGTTAGAAACTGCTTCTACAAACTGAAGGTACTATACAGAATGAGGCATTATTTGAGCGAAGACCTGAGGATCCAGCTGGCAGAGTCCTTGGTGTTGTCGAGGTTAAACTACATGGATGTAGTATACGGGCCACGAATATTATCCAAAACAAAAAGGTTAATACAAAGAGTTCAAAACGCATGTGCTAGGTTTTGTTTCAATGTTCCATATAGGTCACATGTGACACCTTTCTTAAATAAACACTGCCTGCTAAAAATGATGCACAGACGCAAAATTCATTTAGCGTGTCTCTTGTTTGGTGTAATTAAGTACGAAACTCCGCACTATCTGTTTGAAAAGTTGTCGTGGAAGCAGGGTCGTGATCCTCGCTCGGTCCGCGCATGTTCGAAGCTGTCTCTGCTTAGAACGCAGCGTCACAGCACGGCTGCTTTTAGAGGTAGTTTTCGATATGCCGCGACTCGGTGCTGGAACAACATTCCTCCACCTATCAGGAACCTGCAGAGTATCCATGGGTTCAGACATAAGCTTAAATTTTTTTTGCTTTCACATCAAAAAGATGAGGAATGCCTTAGAGTTGACACCAGTGCTATCTAAATTTTGACATACGGCCACCTTAAAATTGATCTGGAGTAACACTAAATATTTGTTACATAACCAGAATTATTTAAAATTAAGATCATCGCTCATTTTAAAGTGTTACAAATATGACTAAAATGTTTTGTTAGTTGCAAGCATATCCAACGCGCGAAGCTAGTGTTACAAACCGTTTGGTGAAGTCTTATGTTGGGCGTAAGGTCGGCGTGCTATTTTTAGCCACTATTGCTAACGCTGGCGCTCGGACCGGACGGCGTACTCGAGCGCCAGTGTGAGCTGATTCCCGCGGTGTATGCACGTTTATTTATGCCTATACTAAATAATTCACTCTTCGATCGCAAATAGGCGTACTGTTACTCAATGAAATTCATAAATTATCTTGTTTTTTCTTTGTTGAACGTATTGTTTAACATAAGTTAAAAATACAATTGTATGTTTTTGCTGTTGTTATGTATAGTTTAAAATTGATTCCGAAAACTTTTGTAATCATGTTGTCATAGCCCTGTGAAATGTACTCTCGTTAGTTCTTGTTTTTAAGTATGTAATACGAATTGATTTAACTGCTCGCGCTGACTTGCGGTAGTGACGTCACCGCTGGTCCCAACATAATATCAGTGCTGGTTGTTTATAACCAGCAATATGCTGAGTTGGGATCAGTTTCGTGGCAAAGCATTGGGTATGAATTGTTCTATTTTTTTGTTGTTTTCGTGTTTTGTTTCTGTGTACCTAATTGTTTTGTCCCGAATAAAATTTTCTGTATTTCTGTATTTTCTGTATTTAATAGTAAATAATATAGACTACTGAATAGGGACCGATTTGGTTCTGGCACTCGCCGGCCGCGGCACCGCTCGCTTCGCTCGCTCGGCTCGTGCGTTGTGGTCGCAAGTAACCTTCTCGCTTCGCTCGTCATCAGACCTAAAATATCATTTTGCCCTAGAATTCTGATATGACAACATACAAGTATGACTATGAAAAATTATGCGCAACTAATATTATGACCACACAATTTTATGACAAGATATGCAGAACAACTTTAGGACAAACAATATTGGGCGCATAAATAGGACACCCGTTTAGACAGGTCAGAGGCCTTCAGGCGGCTTACCGACACCAGGGCTAGCCACTCGGCCTATACGGACAAATGATACTATATCATTTATTGTTGTCTGAAATAAGCCTTTTATAAGCCTGGGATTATAATGGGGCCTTTAAATGGATGTAGTTGGCAAGGGTGCACGGCATAAACAAAGGGAGGCATATGCCCAGCAGTGGGGGTTACGAGTATCAAGGGCACATAATTATCACATAAGAAATAACTTCAATAGTCTGCATCGCGGGTTTAACCTGGGCATGATTGACATAAGACGGAGGCAGATGACACAGTATGAGAGACCTATACCCAGCACTGGGGTAAAGAACGCTGTGGATGATGATGATGATAAGAAATTACATTCTTAATAGCAACGTTTTGTTTGTATTAAACTGTCATAAGCATAGGTAATAATGTTTTTATTCAATGTAGCGTGTGTGTATTTTTTTCCTATGGTTGTGTTAATAAAAATATATTCATTTTCAACGTTCAGCACGGTCAGTCTTCTGATATTACCGCGGGTGGTCTTTACAACTGAGCGCTACCGTGGCCCGGGTAAATTGTAGGCCCCGGTTGTACTTAAACGTTTAGCCATGTCAGAGGCCATCAGGCGGCTTAAAAACTCTGACACCAGGGCTAGCCACCCGGCCTTTACGAACTTACTTATTTTTTATACCTAAATGTTTAGCCGTACCTAAATAACCGTTTAGCTTGGCCAATAGTTATCAGCAATATGACGTCTACTGTTGGACATAGGCCATTAAGCATTTCAACGTAGTAAATCATAAAACGTAGGCTTAATGTCCCGTACCTTTACCTATGTTTAATTACAGCATGACTTCGATAACAAGAACAATCAAATAGCTCTGTTGTCAAGCGTGAATGAAAATTACTTATTTCATACAGTTGTTATCAACTACGTAACGAGTATTTTCTTTACAAAATTATGTTAATAATTACGAGGAAAATACAAAAAAGAACTAGGTTATTCAGTGCAGCGGTCATTCACTGTCCAAAAATACATCTTTGTTAGTCTTGTTATAGTTTTAATTGGTTTGTGTCTGTGTGTTTTTCTTAGGGTTAACATTATAGAATTTACTAGCTGTCCCGGCGAACTTCGTTTGACACAATATCCTACTTCCTACTAATATTATAAACGCGAAAGTTTGTGAGGATGGATGGATGTATGGATGTTTGTTACTCTTTCACGCAAAAACTACTGAACGGATTGAGATGAAACTTTGCCATAATATAGTTTATATATCAGAATAACACATAGACTATAAATATTATAAACGCGAAAGTTTGTGAGGATGGATGGATGTATGGATGTTTGTTACTCTTTCACGCAAAAACTACTGAACGGATTGAGATGAAACTTTGCCATAATATAGTTTATATATCAGAATAACACATAGACTATAAATTATAATGATATATTGCGTATGCGGGCGAAGCCGCGGGTAAAAACTGGTATCTTTATAAATTATAGCCTATATGTTATTTTGACATTACTATTGCAAAGTTACATCTCAATCCGTCCGGTAGGTTTTGCGTGAAAGAGGAACAAAAATCGACACATACAAACTTTCACGTTAATAATATTAGTAGGATCGATAATTATATCAACGCACGCCACGCACAACTTTCGTAGACTAAATCTAATAAGAATAGAAACCGAATCATGCAAGTCGGCGGATGTGAAGTTAGCTACAAATTGCGCAACATCCAATCCTGATTGAAGCTCGCATAAAGCTGCGCATTGATTGGGTATCGCACAGCTTGTAGCTAACTTCACATCCGTAAATTTACTTTTTGACCGACGAACCACCGGAGGACGTATACAATTCGACGCGAATATATTTTTTTTGTATGTATAACCACGCATAACTTTTTTCATAGTGGTCCTATTTCAATAATTCTTTTTTTATTGGAAAGAGTATACTTCGAAATTGGTCCCATTTAAATTTTATTAAAATCGGCTGAGCCAATTTTGATAAATCAACAATAATGTGAAAAATGCTACATCGATCCATGCGAAATATTCGCGAATTCAGTACACGGGTGAAGTCGGTCATGGTAATTTTTGCAAAAAATAATCTTGTAACATACCCATAGATCAGGGAAACATTTGATCTACGGCCTACCCTCTAAAACACAAAACGTATCAAAAAAAACCAGAACATGCTGACAAAAACCATCGACGAAATTTCAAACCACGTGTCGTCACGCCCTTCAAACCCCCTAAAGCACACCAATAAACCACTGTACAGAGTACACACTGATTAAAACACAAGTAAATATAAACTAGACTTACTGCAACAAAGGTTTCTTGTCTAAATCGTTCATTTTGTCGAGTCTTGTCTGTCAGCACAACACTATGTCATTTTCCTCGAGGAAGCGCAGCACTGAGCTCCCTACTTCGCGAGGTAAACACTAATTTCGATCTAATGGCATCGGCACTTATCTACGTCCAATCGGGTAAGGGCCGCTCCTGTCTACTCAAATGTAGGTAGTTATGATAACACTGATAACTCCCGAGTTGACAGTTGAAGCCACCCTCAGACTATACTATCGCCAGTTTGGTAAACACGAAAGTTTGTCAATGAGTTTTGTGAATGAAGATGGTCGATGAAGTTTGTGAATGAACTTTGTGTATAAATTAAAATTTTATGAATTAATATTGTGAATGTTTATGTGTCCTACTAGCGTGTTTGGTAGAACCACGGGGAAAAAAATCTTGCCCGTGGTCCTACTAGATATATCTAGTAGGACTACGGGCAATAAACGGTAATGAGCAACTAGAAAGAGCGCTGTTGTCGCTTTAGGCAATTCTCAACCACAAAAATGTTTGGAAAATTTTGCTCAGCGCCGTCAAAACTATCAAATATGTATTGGAATTTGACACTACTGAGATAAAAACCGTAAAAGCCTTGGTGGTCTAGTGGTAGTGACACCCGCCTTACAATCGTGAGGTCGTGGGTTCAAATCCCGGTCCCGTACCAATGAGTTCTTTATAATTTATGTACGGAATTTAACACCGCTGGCTTTTCGGTGAAGGAAAACATCGTGAGGCAACCTGCATATGTCAGTAGAAGAAATTTGATGGCGTATGTGAATCCACCAACCCGCACTGGGCCAACGTGGTGGATATGGCCCAAACACCCTTCGTGGGTCCTACGTCCTGCAGTGGACTATTAAAAAAGGCTGATACAGTACAGTACAGAGATAAAAACACGACAACTAGCTACTGAATCAAGTTATTTTAAGTCTCTTTCTAACTCATGCCATATTAAATCATTGCATCTCTTTCTTTCTTTTCTCGATCGACCACATTATCCCTCTGGTATCACTGTGGTAATGTGTGTCATTTCTTCTGAACGCCAATACCTAGGAAAGTAAGTTTGTATAGGTTGACTAGCCATGATGTCAGAGTTTTTAAGCCGCCTGAAGGCCTTTAGCATGGCTAAACGGTTAATACAACCGGGGCCTACAATTTAACGTGTCATCCGAGCCACGGTAGCGCTCAGTTGTAAATGCTATCCGCGATCACCCATCTGAAGACTGACCGTGCCGAACGCTGCTTAACTTTGGTGGTCACTGACAGACACCTAGTAGGTACGTAGTATTATATTTTCTTTTCACCTAGTCAACTACAAGCGCTACAATAGGTATACTCTGTAAAATTTAACTTGATCTCTGCGACAGTTACAAATTGACATATTTAGAGTTGAGATAGTGGTGGAAAGAATCGATTTTCTAACAATATTGTAATAAAATCGAATGAGTAGTTGAAGGTGAGAAATTGGATTTTATTTACTTACTATTATTTAAGATCAAGTATGTACACATGTATGTACACATGTAAATAATGTTGTGATATTAATTAAATAGTCATAATAATGTAACGATAGTATTTATCGACGTTTTTCACTATTATCGATGCTAATGTAACATATAATTGGGTTTAATTTAATTACACATGTAAAAAATGTTATGATATTCAAATATACAATAAAATTTATGATAAATTAAGTTTTATTTCAAATATCGTCAGTATAAACTATCGATGTTTTAATTAAAACTCTATCTAAAACTCTGTGGTCACGATCATTCGTCGCCCATCACTAATCGACATGGCCATAAAGTATGACATTGACAGGTACTGTCTGTACTATTAAGACATTCAGGACTTCATAGGCGTGATTTTTCTGACAGCTGTCGCAGAGATCAAGTTAAATTTTATAGAGTATAGTACTAGCGATACCGTAGTCTGAAGAAGCCTCGACGTACGATTAATAAATAATATACTAGTATAGTCTGAGTAATTCGTAGTAGTAATTGCACACACGTAGAAAAGCGAGCGTGGCAATGACAAATAAACAACCAGTGTAATAAAAATCCTAATTAGTGTACTTAATATCTTCTTACAAAAATGTTATCAATCTAAACTACTATTAACGTTGATATATGGCTGAAGGGATTAATTCAAGGTAAGGAAAATACTTATAACAGAGTATTGCGATGTCAAATAAACCTTTAGGTTGTTATATTATCAGATTGCCCTTGAAGAAACTATTAACTGTATAAACTGATGAAATAAATTATATTAATACTAGTTTTCGGTGAAGGAAGATATCGCGAGGAGTCCTGCATACGTCATACATACGAATAAGAAGTTCGATGGCGTATGTAATTCCACTTTTCCAAATTTTGAGTTTCTCGTAAACAAAAACAACAGTAGTTCCTATTCGACGCTATACATTTTTGTATAGAAAGAAGACTATTTAATAACATAAGGGTTCCGTTTTTTTCCATTTGAGGTACGGAACCCTAATAATAATTATTTTTCGCCAAAAATGGTATAACCGACTTAAACCGTGTACGGAATTCGAATAGTTCACACGAATCGATGTGACATCCATAAACATTTTAAGTGATTTATCAAAAAGGGCTCAGCCAATTTCGATGAAATTTTAATGAGCCTACCTCGGACTTATACTCCTTCAAACTAAAAAAGATTTTTTAAATCTGTTCACAATACAAAAAATAGTACCTCCTCCTTTTTGGAAGTCGGTAAAAATTGCTCTAATTCAAAAATATCTAACTACAACAATTCGGTACACAATTAATTAAGATATGACGTGCAAATAGAACTAAAGTAAATAATTATAACGGGTATTGCGGCGTTTGGTAACCTAGTCGTTGATGTTATTGTTCTAGTTGCCAATCAAAGAAGTACTGAGGAGGCACTACTGGTTACATTGTTACTCATCATCATCATTTCGTTTCAATGGCTAGGTTGTGTAGATAAATGATTTTTTCCATGTTTTTTTTTAGTTTATCTATATTAACAATAGTTAGGAGTCTCTCTGCGAGATCGAATCAGGAATGAGGAGATTCGCAGAAGAACCAAAGTTACCGACATAGCCCAGCGGATTGGCAAGTTGAAATGGCAGTGCGTAGGGCACATAGCGCGGAGGACTGATGACCGATGGGGTCGAAAAGTTCTCGAGTGGAGACCACGTACCGGCAAGCGCAGCGTAGGACGTCCACTCACAAAATGGACGGATGACCTCATTAAGACGGCAGGATCACGCTGGATGAAATGCAAGCCACTACCAACCGGTCTTATTGGAGATCCATAGGGGAGGTCTATGTCCAGCAGTGGACGTTTTATGGCTGATGGATGGATGGATGATGACAATAATTACATAGATAATCTATGTCTATATCTACGTCCTGCAGTGTAGTAGTCCACTGCAGGACGTAGGCCTACCCATGAAGGGTGATTGGTCTGCCCGCTCTGATCATAATCTGGCTATAGGCTGAATCATACAAGACGACGGATGTGAAGTTGGTTACAAGCTGCGCAATATCCAATCAACGCACAGCTTTATATGAGCTTCAGACAGAATTGAATATTGCGTAGCTTGTAGCTAACTTTTTACTGTCTCTAAACCACATAAGATACCACATATCTATGTACGAGTAAATATTGTAATTACATACATTGTTACAGATGTTTTGTTACTTATTTAGTTCAGCTTGTGGTGAACAATGAAGAATTTTCTCTCTAGACTATTGATTAGAAGTAACAAAGAGGATTGCGATTTACACACGAGTCAGATTATGAGGATCAAATACCCAATATGTAAAAATACCTCAAAATTTTGACGCCTAGCGAGCTCACGTTTAGTAAAACTGGTGATTTTTTTGCTTTCTTTTTCCATTTATTTCAAAATCATTGAATTTCATCGTTATCGAATTGTGTCCCACTATTGAGCGTCTCATTATTGCATTACGAAAATAATGTTACAGTTCTTCCACGCTGGCCACACGCGTGTTAATTTCACATAAGTTGTTCCAATTTTTATTGAAGTGTATTCCAATTCTTTACTTATTTTACAAGCAATTAACTACCTACCTAGATTTTTTGCCGGCAGTAATGTTTTGCAAAATATATGGAACACGGAAACTACTGCAGTTTCCGTATACGTATAAACTCATACAACTACTACCCCTCAAGATAGCTTGGTGGATATGAATGCTGGAATGTATGGATCACCATAAAACTGATTTGACAGTCCAGGGAAAATTATAATTCTTTATATTACCGCGCCGCGCCTCTGGGGCCTGTGGAATGGTTATGTGGGGGTCCTGCCGAATGGTCGGTATACCGATTAAAAACATTGGAGTGTTCCACCACAGCACTTGGTGTCGACTTGGTGCCCAACGAGCTATCGAGAGGTCTATACTTGGAATCTCTTTACGAGATCGAATCAGGAGTGAGGATATCCATATGAGAACCAAAGTAACCGACATAGCCCAGCAGTTTGACAAGTTGAAATGGCAGTGGCTGAGCCCATAGCACTGAGGACTGAGGACTGATACTGATGACCACGTACCGGCTTGCGCAGCGTAGGACGTCCACCCACAAGGTGGGCAGATGACCTCATTAAGACCGCTGGATCGCGCTGGATGCAACCCACTACCAACCAGTGTTATTGAAGATTTTTAGGAGAGGCCAATGTCCTGCAATGGCTGACGAACGGATGATGCTTGGTGTCGGGGCTATGGGCACGCTTCCACACTCATGGGGCACCGACAGCGCTAATCCCAGTAGTGTGTCACCTTCATCATCATCATTTTTAACCGTAGGTCGTCGACTACTAGACATAGGCCTCCTTTATAGATTTCCAATCGATCTAGCCCAGTTGGAAGCAGCAGTTTGTGACACCTCCACCAACTTACAAAATAAGTGCGAGTGAGATACTTGTAGCTGTATAAAAAGTCCTTAATGCAAAAACCATGGTATAAATATAAACCATATAAACCATTACACCGATATAGACCATGGTACTACGTAAAATGCTGTACTTTCAAAGCGGATGCACTATCAGTGTCGATATGTACCTATAATGTTATCAGTCGGTGGTTTTGGTGGGACATGTAAACAAATGTCAAGTAACCACAGGTAGGTAGCAGTGATAAGGCTTGTATGGAGTTTTAATATTACATTAGAATGCTGTAATATAAAATTTAAAATATTTTTCACCATTATCTTTTTTTCAATACTGATTGACCGAGAAATAAATTCTTGAAATTGTGTTGTGTGATGTCATTAATGATGTTGTTGATGATGATTTGATTTCAAGGTATTAGGACTTATAGAGCTTGCTATTGAGCACATACACCTAAATTAAATAAATAAAATAATGAAAATTAAGGGACATCTTACACACATCTCTGACCCCAAACTAAGCAAAGCTTTTGATATGGCTGCCAGAGACTTATACATATTTTTAAACACATATTTATATAGACAACACCTAATAACACCCAGACAGAGCAAACACCTACATTCATCACATAAATGCTTGCCGTGAGTGGGAATTGAACCCATGCCTCTTTGACCCAGGAGTAAGGGTCACTAACCACTGAGCCACTACTGGTTGTTTTAACCGTTTAATCATGTCAGAGGCCTTTGTCAAAACTCTGACTGCAAGGCTAGCCACCTGACCTATACAGACTTACTTACTTATTTAAATTATATTTTCTGGGCAACATTTGGACCCACTCGGTTGATATGAAAATTTCTTTGACTATTTTTACATTATGTAGGATGAGTCGCTAATTCTTATAGATAAAGTTGTCCCATTATTTTGAGCTATTGTAGTGTACAGTGTACAGTAGCTCAAAAAATCCATTAAAATATGGTAAATTAAATGCACACAGTAAAATGCTTTATTTGAATAGAATTTCAGATTTTCTATTTTGATTTATGTTCAAATATGGCAGAGTGATACCAGCACTCTGCCATATTTTACAAGCTATGTCAAAAGATAATGAGATCCGAAAATATGAAACTCCTTTAAATGAAGATTGTAATGAAAGAAAATAATAGGAAAATCATTTTCCAAGTCAAGTAAAGCAAATACATAATTGAATACTGTAAAAGGTTTTTGCATTATCTCTTTTGATGTGTAGTCAAAATTTACCTACATGTAAATATTAAAAAAAATGTCTTTAAAATATTTTCAATGTAGGTATTAATTTTTTTATTTCATGATAAGCAGACTGTGGTCTGGTCCATTTTGCAAGATATTTTTATGTCCATGAGTCAATAATGTATAGTCAATGATCTCCTATGGATTGGTTGGGTTGCAAATAAAAAGAATTGACATGGCTTTTCTAAGTCTACATCCTACATATCTTTGAAAAAGTTAATTGTGGATTTGGAATTACATTATAATAAATAATCATAATAAGCAAAAACTTACTCATATGTCATTTCTTATACAAAATTAAATTTTAAATTTAATTGTATTTTATTACCCAACTGCCAAAGCAAAGAATGGTATTGTTAAATATGTATCATGTATTAGTTTATTGAATTAGAGGGAAACTGTACAAAGTATTTTAAATGTTATTTTATAAAATTTGTTTAGTAAATAAATACCATTGTACCTCTGATGTCGGATGAAATAATGCAGTTTTTGTTGCAGATTTATTTAAGGCAATATTTATTTATTTAAGCAAGATATTTAACTTTAAAATGTTTTACCTTTGTTCATGAAATTTGTCAATTGGATCTCTATCTCTCAATATATCTACCCTAGTTAAATTTGAGGTGCTTTCTATAAAAAGACCAAGCAAGTGTAGCGACCACCAAGTCCAAACAAGTATAGTAGGTAGCTGGCTAACTTGACCTCAACAAGACTTAAACTATAGTTACCTCTCATTTGTATTCTCTACAGAGGAAAGAAAGGGAGTGATTTTTTGAGGGGCACTCAACTTCTTTTGTCCTAATGGGGAATCTCTTTGGCAAAATAGGGGATAACTGACAACGCTACTCAGTGTTGACTATGGATTTAAAAATCCTTGGTGTCGACTACCTATATTGGGGCATCGCAAAATATTAATGACGCAAAGTACCTATGTTTACTTTAATTGGTAAGGTGTAATTTTTTTTCAAGGTAATCTAACCAAGAATACTCATTAGGTACCTAAGTTTTAAATTGTGAGGGTATCTATGTTTTAAGAACTTTATTTATTTCAGATGCAGGAAAATTAGAAGAAGTTATACCTAATTAAAACTGAACCTGAAGTGTCAGAATGTCACTAGCAAGAGGCGCGGAAAAACACTAACTTAAGCAACATTTTCAAAATGCAGCACTCACCCATTGAGTGTAATTTGTCCTCCTTGATCCATGATCCCGTTCCTGATCAAACACCCTGGAGTTTCGGACTTATCCGTGAAATGTTGAGCCTCGACATCTTCCAAGATCGCGGCACGATCTTCATTAGTTTTATTCAACTTATCACTCGATAAACTTTTTGACCGGTATCTTCCATTTAATGGAGCTAAACTTTTATCAGTGAGTACACTTAAACCATTTATTTTCGAGTCATTTGGATATTTTTCATTAATTAAATTGGATGACATTTCGTAAACAAATATCGCGCCTACGACGTACGTCAACGCCAGTTGTCAATCACAGCTGCGACGCGATTCGACTGGCGTGCCGAGACGCGAACGAAACGTTTTGCCAACAACTGTGTGATGAACAGCACAATAGCACTTGACTCGATACAGTGACATGCTGATAAATAAAGTAGGATTATTTTAATTTGGTCGAATAACTCCATTGACTTGTGTAGCAAATACTGAGAAACTAGTTAGAGCGTAAAGAGAAAAAAGTTCTTTTATTGTTAAACGGAACGTAAACAAACAGTAGTGCTGAAGAAAAAACAGCACTTAGTAGTAGTATGTATAGCGTGTTAATTATTCTGTGACAAGGGTGAAGGCGACTTTTAAATTAAAGAAGGAAGCACGTCTGTTCATCTTCTTCACAATAGATTCCTAAAAACTTTTGAGGAAGCAGGCCTAACTTGTAATTCCGTAGCTATCTATTTACTTATAAATACCTAGGCATCTAACTTTGGCCTATTTAGGTACCTATCGTCTATTCAATAAACTCTGATAAAGATAAAGACAAATGACAATTAGGTAGGTCATTCATTACAGTTTATTCACCTCGATTTTCATTTTTTTATAAGAAAAGGGTAATTCTCATTATATTATATCATAAGTGGGCAAGACAGAAGAAGAACGTCATAATTCTACTAAAAATAAGATTGTAAAACAGCCTTCAACAAAGAATGGGAACGCTTTTTCACAGGGCCGAATTAGGATTTAGGACCTCTAAGGGAAGGACGCAAGAACAGAACAGGATCATTCTAGTAAACCTATTATTATGGATAAAATAAAAAGATTTGACTGCCGCGGTGGCTCAGTGGTTAGTGACCCTAACTTCTGGGTCAAAGAGGCGTGGGTTTGGTCCCCACCCAGGGCAAATATTTATGTGATGAACATAAGAGATTTGCTCAGTGTCTGGGTGTTATTTAGTTAGAGTTAGGTACTATCTATAAAAGTAAGTATTTAAAAATAAGTATATATAGTCTCTGGCAGTCATATCACCTAGTAGCGCGCCTTGGCGGGCCCTATAAAAATAGTTTGGGGGCCCTTATGAAGGGTAAAGATTTCTCCAATTCAATTATACGATGCCCTCATGGCCCGGGGGGCCCGTATAATTGATACGGTAGATAGGGCGGTAATTACGCCCCTGATAATATTGTACACAGCGTTTTTCAGAACTGATGTAGGTATATAGTTCTCTGATCTGGTAGTTACCTACTAAGCTGAGAGGAGGTGATTCAGACCATCATTACAAACAACTTTTACCATGGAGCAACCATGGAGCCAACCAGGAATGGAAAAAAAACCAACGGGTTGGCCCTGATGGTCATGGATGAGGGGAAAAGATGGTCTAATTAAATCAATACATGAGGTCGGTACCTAGAATAATAATTATTTGGTAAAATTGTACAATATTATTATAATGAAATAAAATTATAATGCTATAACAGCAGCTAGGCGAGGCTGGACACTTGACCTCAGAACGCGTGCTCTGTATTTCAATACAATTATTACACAGTCTGAATACATAGCGTGTTCGATAACTATTGAAAGTGAGAATTGATTTATTGCAGTAGTTTTTATAACACGGTACAACACTAAATATTGCAATACCTACGCTGAGTAGGCGTACGCGTGTATTTAAATCTTTTAGGTAGATAATTGTTTAAAAGCGACTTAAAGGCATGTGTACAATTTCGTGAACGTGTCATTCTCTAGTAAAAATGAGGTTTCCTGTTTCAAGTAGACTGTGAAAATTCTGTGGACATCCATTGTTATTTTTGAAAATTAGTAGTATCCATCTGGCAGATCCGCACCAGATTCTCCTGCTACGTATCCTGCCTTCTGCCACTTCTTTCTAATTCTCTACGCTGTCTGACAGACTTGATTTGTGTAATTGTGTACCTATCAACTTCTTCGCTTGGAAAATGATTTAAGGTTTTATTGATTAGATTTAGGTAGGTACATAAGAAACCACGTTCCAGTGCCGGCAAATAACATTTATGATAAAATAAAATAAAATTGCAATAAAGTTATTGGGTTAGTGTTTATTGAACACTGCTAACTTCTTTCTGGAAATAAGAATAAGAAAACATATGCGCTCATGTTAGAAAAGGTTCAAAGGAAATTCCTACGATTTTTATATAAAAAACTATACGGGTACTTACTATCTATTTTTATACCCATCCAAATTTATCTTGGGTACCTACAACCGGCTTCCACTCGCTGGAAACACGCCGTACGAACGATCTGCTGCTGATGATATATAGAATCCTCCATGGGGCTCTCGACTCCCCAAGCCTACTAGCTGAAACAAGTCTACTATATGTGCCTTAGAATTACACTCGTTTCCGTGGCGGACGAGTCCCTCTCTTCTCACCTGTACCACCGCGCACTCTGGCGCGTGAGCAGTCAGTGCAGTCACCCATTTGCAGAGCGCAACGCCACCTCAATGCACTAGTCTCCTCACATACGATATATTTGCTGATAAATGGCAAACATCTGCAAAATATTCGCTTGTGTACAGCGAGAGACACTCTATTATTATATAAGTATGTTTTTTGGTTGTCTATTGTATCCTGATCCTAATGTGTACATAAAACATTGTTATAATTCTTTGCTCTAAATTATTTATTAGTCAAATTTTTACGCTGCTGTTATTTTTTTCCAAAACAATTTTTTTTCTTATTTGAATGTGTATGATCTCATAGATGATAGAAGAGAGATAATTGAAGTAGGTAAATTAAATTAAGAATAAGTAACGCTTTAGTATTAAACACTGTCATGTTACTTAGATTTATACCAATAAAGAATTGACTTGAATTGAATTGAAGAGATAAAATCTAAGCAAGTACCTAGATAATTAGGTAAGTAGGTACTTATGTGAAATTGTTAATGATAAAGACGTAACAAATTAACCTACTAAACTACTGTTAGACCATTATTAAGTAATAACTTCTTAGATAACAGTGCACTTAGCATACAATTATTTGCATATAATATTATTATAGGTACCTACTGCTACCTATCATCAAGTTCGCATCATATTTTTGTATCAACAGATAAATAGTTAACCAATTTGAAAATACAATCAATTCATGTGTGATGTGAAGTTAGCTACCAGCTGCGCAATATCCAATCTTAACCTGATCAAGCTCACATAAAGCTGCGGTATGATTGGGTTTCGCGCAGCTCGCAGCTAACTTCACATCCGTCAACTTGTTTGATTCGGTCTACTTAGAGCCTATTTAAATAATGTACGTTTGTTGACCTATAACTAACTGCTACTGTAACTTGATGTCTAACTGCTGGTTAAAGGCGTTTTTAAAGATCTTTTAATTTTTCTATGCCTGCAACCTTTTCTAAGTTTAATTGGTAGATACTAACATTTAAATGTATCGATTATCATCATCAGCCTGTATTGATGCACTCTGTTGGATTTTTACAAGTGTCTGTCATTCACTTTTCTCGGGGTATATGCCTGTCTCTTGTGCCAATTTTCCTCCTTTCGGGCTAATCTCATCCACGCATGTCCCCCTAAGGACCTGATCAAGTCGACTCGTCCACGTTTATCTACTGTTGGAAGCCAGTCAGTCAGACATCTACTTCACCTACCTGGACTTGTCGTTACTATGCCTGACCATGTGTCCTACCCAGCGCCACTTGAATTGCGTAGTATGGTTTAAAACACCTGTAATCTTCGTCATTGTCGGTTATCATGCTAACACTTAATTTGCATATTATATCGTTAGATCAGAATCGGGAAGTTTATAAAATGTTAGATAGGTAGGTAACCTATTGTAAGTGCTATAATTTTTTGTGTTGTTCTGTGTTTCTGCTGTGTAATAAATCAAGCTATTATGCCACCTATCTGATAGATAAGCAGCCTAAGGTTACATAATTATGCTTTATACGGCCTAGAATGCCCATTGCCATCATTAATGTCGATGAGTTAGAGTTATCCTGCAGAGTGCAGTTCAACAACCGATTTGGAGGATGTGACCCTCCTCCGTTCTTATCACCTGATTGCCACTACAAATCGCTATCTACATTGATTACCGGCTGGACTTCACCGGTTCAAGTGCAATCGCAAATCATTGATCTTAATGATCGATAAGCTAATAAATCGATTGAGGATCGAATGCCTAATTAAATGATTTCGGTTCGATGCAAACCGCCTCCAGCCGGGTTTATTGAAAACTTATATTACAATAATAGGCCTATGTCCAGCCATGGATGTCCTACAAATTGGCTGCTGAAATAAGTGAGTAGATGTTTCGGTGGGTCGGACTTGAATCAGGTGGTTCTGGATTCTAATCCCATGACACGTGCCTGTACATTTTTATTATGGAATCACCCCACACTCCACAGACAAGTTCTTTCGTCATTTTCTGATTGATTCAGTTTCTTCCGGGTCCCATAATACCTAAACATATAGTACCTACAATACCGTTAAATAGGCACCTATAATTCAGATTTACCTACTCACAGCCATTCATGTTGTACTGTGAACCGACCTCGCACCGAGAACTTCAGGGAAATTCATCGGCCTATCGGCGCACGCGCACACAATAGCCAGGAATGATAACATTATTGTTATTTGATACTCACTAACGATATTAGGCATCGATGAAGGTAAATCATCGAAATACGCAGTATTACTGTAATTTAGAGACAAGTACTTTAGAGCTCGAGTACCGTGCTTCGGATGACACGTTTAATCATAACCTCAGGTTATTATAACCGTTTAGACATATCTGTAATCTTCAGGTTGCTTAAAAACTAATAACAGAACAATTAGTCAGCAATCCAGCCTAGATATAAACTTAACTTTTGACCAAAACCTTCCATCCCTATTTTTAGACCTTGATAAGATACAGGATTACTATCGATGCAACTCTGACGAATCGTCGGCATGATGGGGTATTTATCTTTTTTTTTATATTTGATATACAATAATTAGGGTTACTTTCTAATGGAAATGCTTCACCCTTTTGCCCTTTGCTGCTTTTACTAGAATGGGCACTAAGTCTTCTATTTTCAGGCTGTTTTTGTAGGAAGAGCAACGTTCACAGAGAGAGAGAAAGAGAGATCATCAGAATGTGGAATACTTTGCCTGGGTCTGTCTTCCCGTTAAAGTACAACGTGAGTGTCTTCAAATCCCGAGTAAATAGGTATATTCTAGGTAAGCGTGCTACACCCTAGACCGCACATCTGCTTAACATCAGGCAGTGTGTAGTCAAACGCAAACCTATTCGAAATAAAAAAAAAAAAAAAGAGTCACCGAGATATCCACCAAGGACGGATCCAGGATGTTATTCTGAAAGGAGAGAGGCAAAAGGGCGGGTGAGAAAAAAAACAACTGTAGGTAACTAATAGAAATAGACAACATTTTCATTGATGTTCTTTCTTTAATGTTATTAATCTAAATATTATGTTATAATTATATGCTAT
Source organism: Hypomecis punctinalis (assembly GCA_949316475.1). Lineage (NCBI taxonomy): Eukaryota > Metazoa > Arthropoda > Insecta > Lepidoptera > Geometridae > Hypomecis > Hypomecis punctinalis. The sequence continues at coordinate 2,642,653 of OX438798.1, forward strand.
CCAAGTATTCACTATCTATTATAGGTCGAATCATAGAACTTGGCAGCTGTGATGTTGGCTACAAGTTGCGGATAGCCCAATCCCGACTGCAGCTAACCGGACATCTGCGCGAGGATTAGGTTTTTTTTTATTTGTCCTGAATATAACATACATAGGTACAATTAAAAGTACTGCCAAACAGCGAAGTGGTTTGTAGGTAGGATAGCCCTCACGTTAGGTATATAACTTAGTAACTACCCGCATCTTGTATACCTAACATATAGCTAACATTACACATTAAACATTACAGTCGCCAAATTGATGATTTGACCTATTCGACCAATACTACCTACGTTAATGGGCATCCTTCCCTTCGATAGCTAGATCATACTGTGAGCTCTATTTCATCGTATTTACAAATACATGAACTTGTTCCACTAATTCCAAGTGGCAAGTAACTGGTTAATTGTACCGCAGCAGTGGGTCACTACCAGTCGGCATGCAATCTGTCACAACGCCTCTAGCATTCCGATCAGACCCGCTATCGCAACACTTTCCACTCGTATTAATCATTGTTGTATAACTATTATGTATTTTGAAGGTCCTATTTAGGTCTAATAGGATTTAAATCGGCCAATTCGTCGTTGTCGCTGTTCTATCTTTTGATAGTCCTCTTCTGAATTTAGGGTTTACATGCTCTAGATAGAGTCCAGAATGTATAGTCTAGTCTGAAAGGCAATTGCGCACTTTACAATCTAATACACTCCTTTTCACAACAGGACAAGCCGGAGATCGCTCAAATACCATCCCTACATAGACGACAATTCGACATACCACCTGCTCGCACTAAGCGATTCGCTTCTTCCTTCAATGCGAACCGCCAGGGATTGAAATGCCCTGCCTCCGTCATTGTTTCCTGACAATTACAATCTAACATGAGTGAATAGGTATCTTCTGGGTCTACATACTCCATCTTCGACTACAACTTAGCTTTCTATTATCTATAAATAAAACTTCTTTGATCGAATATGGTGAATATGGATTGATGGACGCATACAAGCAAAGTTGTGATTTATGAAGAAGAGCAACTCAGGTCAAGATGTTTTCATTCCCCTTTTGCTGCACAGGAGAGAAGAAAGGTGCATGATTGTGGTCTTTTTTAACCGACTTCCAAATACGAGGAGGTTCTACATATGTTCGTCTGTATGTAATTTTTTTTTGCATTATGTACAACGATATTTTCGCGTGTACAAAAAAAAATTAGTTCGAAAGGGTATACTCCCGAGTACTCCCCATTTAAATTTAACCGAAATCGCCATAGCCGTTTTTGAAAAATCCATAATAATGGAAAAAATTTATACATCAAATCCGATCAAAAACTATTCGAACTTTGTACACGATGGAAGTCGGTTTTGCTTTTTTTTTAGAAAAATAATTATTACTTTTATGTTTTAAGATAGCGGCATTAATTCCCTGAGTTAAATAGATAAGTAAGTACATAATAAAATTGCAGGAATAAGGAAGCGCTGATTAGATAGTAAGTAAAGTAATGTTTATTACCAAAAGAAAATTACATAGCTAATGAAGTACATATAGCGAGTAACCAATGAATGCAGTTAATTTCGATTAAGTCTAACATAACAGCATTGCCTTATATTAAAAATGCATTTCCAAATAGATGAACTGTGAGCCCCAAACTAAGCTCAAGGCTTGTGTCTTGGGGCTCGAGTGCAAGGTTGTCAGAATTCGGAAAGATTTAAAGTATTTAAGTCCTACAGAAATATAGAATGTATTTTTTTTCTTTTTTTTTTTTAAGAAATGAATAAGATATGAAAAACTTAGTTAAATAATCAGAAGCGGTTGGGTATCATCCTGTTTGAAGGCTATTCACCATACAAGCAATTTATAAGGTGTTCTGTTTGAGCATAAGACAAACTCAATAGCCAGTCCTTATATGCTACAGTCCAATAGATGCTGCAGAATCATCTAGAATCAAAACACCCAACTAATAAAAAATAATAATGAGCACCAATAAATAAATCAATTGTTTAATGGAGCAGCCTACAACAATAGGTCTGCAAATAGGAAATAGCTTTGTCCTAATTTACTTATGGTTTAGTGCCCGTTCAGCCGGAATAAATAGGAAACACGTAGTTTCCGTTATTTTTTCAATAGTTTAGCTTTTTTCGCTTTTCTGAGAAGGAACTGCTTCCGACTATTCAAGGCTCCAGACTTTAGTAAGACAATAACTGCAAAAAGAAAATTAAAACCTAAAGAACAGACATTATGATCATCATTCTTGCAGCTTATATATTGGACTTCATTGGACATATAGGTTTGTATTTCACTGAACATACCTACTGCCTAACATCTTAAATACCATCCCTACCAAGTCGACATACCACCTGCTCGTAGTAAACGATTCGCTTCTTCCTTCATAATACGAACCGCTAGGGATTGGAATGCCTTACCTCCGTCACTATTTCCTGACAATCACAATCTGGATATCTTTAAGACAAGAGTGAATAGGTATCTTCTAGGTCTGCTTTCCATTAGGCGAGTTGGTGGTCAAATGTAGCCCTATTTTGAATTAAAAAAAAATGTTAAACAGATAAGATAGGTCTAGTGAATATGCTATCCATTATCCAGATATTGCTCTCCGCAAAGTAGAGGGTGTCTCTATTATTTATGTAAAGCATTTAGTCAAAGAAGGTAGTCAAACCATATCTCACCCGAAATCCAATGATGGTTTCATAAATTTTCACTTCATTGAATTTTGTTGATTTCTTGTAGTGAATTTTTATAGAATAGCTGTTTATTTTTCTTGGATTCCGGGTTGATCTCATTGTAAAAATTGTTTTTAATCATGGCGTTAATCACTTTTTGGCTTAATATGTTTACGGAACAATACTATAGCTGCCTGCCTCAAAACATACGTACTACATATACCTACACACCGTTCATCAAATTAACATATCAGTAGTCAATAATCATGTCACAAATAACTTACAAATTAGAATCTAATAAACTAAATGATCCATTAACTACAGGAAAACAACACTAGGAAATCAACGTGTCAAGAAATACATTGCTCAAGGTGATAAAATAAAGTTAGGTAAGTATGTGTCATTGACACAGACCATACAGGGCCAGGATGAAACACATGGTCAATGGCCATACTCTCGGTAAGGGCAGCATGAGGTCAGGTGGTCAATGACAGCTTAATTAAAGGGCGACGATCACGAATTCAATTAAACCTCCTGAGATCCAGGGTCTTTAGCTTCCTAATTTTTAATAGAAGAAAAATAGTAGTAAACAAATACAAATCGATTATTTTCCTTATTTAGACATATGATAATATCATCAAGTATCTAACGTGACACTTAATTCAAATTTAAAAACTTTGAAAATCAAGAAATTTTTTTCGCGGAAAGCACGATGTCGCCGGTGATACCGTGGGTCTCAAGTGGTTAAATATCTAGGCATCTAGGTATACCCTTTGCAAACAAAGTTCGATTACCTACCTAAAGCCTGAATCATTACTTAGAGCAATGATCTAATAAGACATTGCTGGTAATTTTCTGCTGGTGCTACATTTTTCAAGTAAGTATTTTTTTTAAATCCAAGAAAATGCTGTAGTCAGTGCTGGTTCAACCTTCTAGCAAAGTAGAAATTTCTGCGAGTCTCGCATAGAGTGGGGCCCGAACATCCAACCGCGTCTCCACCAGAGTGTATTATTTTTAATAAACCCTGATAGATTGTGGTATTTTCAACTTACTCGATGACACTAAAATCTGGAATCTTTCTCTACCACTTAATACTTAATTTTATACGTAACCAAATTAGTCCCTAAATAGTAAATGTTATTGGCCCCGTGCTTACTTAATCCGGCACTGCGCATAGTACCTAAATATACGGTGTACGAATTTGTATTAGGTACAGCAGGTTATCTAGTCTAGTACACCAGTTCGGCTTAATACACCAGTTCTAGGGTTATACAGAATTAGTGTACTAAGATGAAAGGAAATGATACAGACTATCATTGTGAACTTTTACTGTGGGATCAACCCACAATTGGAGCAAAAAAAACTGTTTCATACATTTTGTCGATTCCGAGTTGCAATTTTCTATGGAACTTTTTTCTCGAAATATCGGGTTGACCCAATAATAAAAGTTGTTCATAATAATGATCTTAGTCACTACCTTTCGGCATAGTATAGGGCAAGCAGGTAACCCTGTATAAATTGTATTTTACTTTTATATGTACAAAGGTATAGGCTGAATCAAACTTATTAGCGCCTGTGAAGTTAGCTACAAGCTGCGCACATCCCCACTCATGCGCCGCAAATATATGAATAGATTGCTAATGCGCAACCACTCGCCTCGTGTTCGCAGCCGCCTATAAGTTTGATACGGCCTATTCTTAGAAATCTTGCATTTTCTTAATAAGCTATCGTTAGGTATAGATATAGGCCAGTTATTGAACCGCCAAGCAGTACCTGATTGAAAGGATTTTTGCTATAATTATATATAATTTCTGTGTAATCTTATTGCCCAGAAGCGTTGTACAAATTCAGTCTTTATAATCTTAGAGTGACCTAGGTATGTATCATAACGCCTAATTAAAATCAACGATGTACAGAAATGTCAATGCTCTTAAAATATGAGTAGGCGTTTCTTCTGATAGTACTACAGATAGTACTGGTTCTAAATGAATGTTTGTCTACAGGAATGTCTACAGGAATGTTTTTACTGGATATAGAAAAAGCATTTGACACCGTTTGGCATGATGGCTTATTTCATAAACTTTTGAAATCAGATAAAGCACCTATAAGCCTAATTAAAATTTTACAGTCATACTTACCAAACCGTGATTATAGAGTTTATATTGGCAATGCTTTTTCTAAACCATTTAGCCCCCCCGCCGGAGTGCCACAGGGCTCTGTTCTAGGACCTCCTATGTTTATCTTTTATTTAAATGATATCCCTAGGCAACCCCGCACTAGTCTTGCTTGTTTTGCTGACGATACTGCATCATATACGTCTTCCGAGGATGAAAATCTAATTATAAGTAGACTACAGTTATCTATGGACATACTGGTCGATTATTTCAAAAAATGGAAACTCAAACTTAATGAGTCGAAAACCGATGCAATTATGTTCACTCGTAAACGTAAACTGCCCGATCGTTTATTAAAAATTAATGATCATAGTATACCTTGGACAAAATGTGTCAAATATCTCGGTGTGCATCTTGACACTAAGCTCAACTGGACTGCGCACGTCGATAAGGTTAAGTTAAAGAGTCTCAAAGCGTTTGGTGCATTAAGTCCTATTATGAATAGGAAAAGCAATCTGAGCCCTAAAACTAAACTCAAAATATACGCGGCATTGATAAGACCCTGTTTTACTTACGCCGCTCCTGTATGGAGCGGCACTTGTCAATCAAATTATAAAAAACTTCAAATTTTGCAAAACAAAGCATTAAAAATTGCGTGCAATACTAAATTTCGAACAAATTTAAAAAAATTACATGATAAAATAAAGTTTCCTACAATAAATGAGTATATACTAAAACAAACAATCAAATTCTACAAATTTACCAACATAAATCATACTAACCGTTTAATATCACTTATTGGCAAAACTCGACTATCACAACTTCCATATATCGATACTTACAAAAGATACCGCTTACCCCATCACTATGTGCTCGACGATTCTGATGACGAAATGTCGGTCACTCCTACCCACTCGATGATTTAAGCATGACTATGAAGGTGGAATCCTTAATTGATTCTACCCTCATTGTTAAGTTTATACATATTGATCCATCGGTTTTTTGCGAATGTTGTCTACATGATTCTATTCTAAAAATAGACTTATTGTACATATTGTACATACATACCACATGTAGCGTTTTCTTTAAAAAATGAGCCTGGTGCAAAAGGTTTATTATTTGTATGTTTATGTTCTCCAAATAAATGTGTTTGTTTAGTTTATTGATTGTAACACATTTCATAAAACGCTTAAACTATGTTTTTGAAAGACTTTCGGAGGCGCTGTTAGCCTGATAAAGTCATTTGTATAATATTGTTGCATACAAATTTTTAAGACTGTGTCTAGTTTGTACGTACTTTGTAATTAGGTATTTTTTCTGATCAATAAAGAACTTTTAAAAATCAAAATCAACTGGTTCTAAAAGTGTAAAATGAATGTAAATGTTAAAGAATGGTACAATAGGTATTTCCGGCAGGACGCTAACGTGGCTCAGAAGAAATTTTAATTTTAAAGTCAGAGGTATTTTAGCGGCGAAGTACCTAGTGCATGAAACACCCCAAGTGGGACATCAGTGTATGCCTCATCTATCCCACAATAGAAAATACAATTTTTTAAGTACTTACTTAATTGTTTCGTGTAAAATAAAACTTACTTACCCACGTTGTTTTTTGTTTAAATAACTATCTTAAGAATCACATATAATAGTAAAGCTACGCTAGATCACAACGAGAGTAAGTAGGTACGAGTGCAGGTAGTGATTGACGTTCATGTAATGAGAATGAACTTGGCCCAGTTACTCGACCCTGAGAAACACTGGCACCACGCTGACCCTTGCAAGGCCAGATCACTCTGTGCATAGATATCACAGACCTAAATTAGGACCGGATCACACCACTGCTGGGAGTGACTGGAATATTGGCTATTTACCTTGTATCATTGTATGTTTTGTCACTTGTTTCTAGGATTAATTTCTATTAACTTTGAGTTCTATTCGTTCCGTGGATGACGCGATAGAACAAAGGAAAATAATAAGAACAAAGGAGAATAAAAGAAAGAAACTTAGATAAGTCTATCTTTCTTTATTTTCTTTACAAAGATAAAATGACAAAATAATGTATTTGGGTCTGGGGTCTCACTTGAAGTTTTAGATATATTATTTCATTATTGTGTTTAAAAATGTATTTATTTATTTGACACATAAGTGATAAAATAACACACTACACGCAGCTCTCAACATGAAAATTTGAGTCCTGGCAAATTAATTGAATTTAGCGAGTTGTACAAAAGAAGATATAATAATATGGTTGAACAACAACAACATCGCTACGACAATGCGTATCAAGGTATTGTACAAGGTTATTTACCTTTTTCTAAAAAACTCTTTAATACAATGTATGGCGAGTAATGAAACACCAGCATACAACGTCCATCGCATACCACTTCGCCAGTTCACATAGGCCATCCACCGAGACACAGGACTCACGTTCAAAAAAGTCGGCCACTCCCCCAATCGCAGATCTTCATAGGACAGCGCTTGGGGACGCAAACAGCTCAACAAATGCATGTACGCAGTATGACCCGCCTCGAGTGCCGCGGCTACGTCCCCCTCAGCGAAAATATCCAGCGACGCCCACTCCAGGAACCTCGGGCTGTCAGAACTTACCATCCTCCGCAGAGCTACGAAATCTCCACAGCGAGGCACAAACAAATCGGCGATTCTGGTCTCCGTATAACTCACAGGCGAAGCAGCCGCTTCTCCGAACAACTTCACCAACTGCTCTATAACAGCTTCCTTGGATTCTACGTCGTTGTCTCTTACCATCAAGTATCCTATCAAAGTGGCGTAACGATCTACTCTTCCAGTGGTCGACAACTCCGGATGCTCCATGGCCCAAATGATCGGTCCACGAATGCTTAATATATCGCCACTATAGCCTTGTTTACCCCAAATATTCTCCTCGTATTCGATGATAAAACTTTTAGCAAATCCAGGAATCATGTCACCTATCATTTTTTCTGTACATTTAGACATCAACACGTTTTCCACTCGAATTCGGTTAAGGTCACGAGGTTTCAATGCCATGGCTAGTAAACTGCATTCGTAACTGTCTTCTCCTTTTACAGTTTCGAGGACGACGTTGTCTTCGGGACAGGTTCTGATTTCCTTGATATTCTTAACCGCCAGGGTTATGTCTGCTACACTCTGCAGGAGCTTACTCGTTAATCTTGCCCCGCAGTAGCCTAACAGCTTCTCTCGGAATCTCGTATTGCTTCCATCGAGGTGGTTTCTTGAGCTGCTAGTTCTATAGCACTGGTGTAGATAGAACAAGACAGATACGGTACTCGCCGGAGACCCGCAGACGAGTCTAACGGTCGTTCGCATTATTTCTCGTGAAGTGCTGAAGAAGAGGGCTTCGCAGATATGCTTCTCCATCGTAGTCTGATCATAATACAGCAAGCTATTTCTTTCATGTGTCGCCAATTGATTCGTGTAAAACAGCATCTTCATACTTTGATCCAGAAGCGTTTGGTACTGATTCAGCTCGAATTTTTCCATGAAGTTTAAATATTCAAAATCGTGGTAGTCAGTGGAGCAATCGACAGTTTTACCATTACGATGTTGGAAAACTTTGTTGAGATGGGACTTGATTTGTTCAGGAGCGACTATAGCGTCTGGTAGAGGTATTTGGAACTCTTTTGCGTATTTAGCAAGATAGCATCGGGCAACGTTGTCGATGGTCTGCTGGGCTGTTTTATCGTATTCCTGCATGTTTTCCATTACCATTCGAATTTCTTCTTGGTTGGTATTTTCTTGGAAGGTGACGTTGTGCCGGGTATTGCGTCTCTGTGTCCCGACGAGGTCAAGCACCATGATATCCATGGAACTGCCGAAGCGCTTTTTCAGTTTGTGCGCGGTGACGATGCCGGGGAGGGTGCATCCTAGGATGATCACGTCTGCTTTTATCCTGTTTTTGTGCCTTGCCCGGGGCGAGTCGAAATGCCTGACCATATTCTACAAATGTTCTATAATAACATTAAAAATAGCGAATATAAAAATAAATAGATCAAAACTTTCTAATTGACATTTTGCAAATAGTCGCTTGACATTTGCGTGACATGATGTATTCGATTATCTCTGAATAAGTTAGTTTCCTTCTTCAGACTAGATTATCGAATGCACTTTACAGATATCTGTAGGAAAACCTATTTTTCATTATTCTGCGGGGAAAACGTATGCAAATAATATATATGGCTATGACGCGTTTACACGATCAAATTACACACTGTGATAATATCAATTCCTACTTCATTGGATGATATCACATCACAGACATTATCACATTATAACAGTAATCTACAAGCAATAAAAACAATTTCGTCACTGTGATGTAATGAGTGTAATGATATGTAATCGTCTCCTTGCCCCTGACTTACGCCACTAGCATTGACTAAAGCCCCTGATCGACGAACGAAAAACCTCGACTTTAAAACCCGGTTTTAAATAAGGTTTTTAAAACTCTGTTTTAAAATTGACGACCATTTGATTTTTCTCTTTTGCAGTTTACCTTTTGCATTGCGTGAAATTGATAATTTTAATTGCTTATATTTGAAACTAGCTGACCCCTTGAACTTCATCTCACCGCCATCTGTCAACTGTCAATGACAACTTTTACAAGCAGGAACATTTTGTATGGGAAAATTTAATTAATGTTTTTATTATTTCATTCGCTACATTTTTATATTTTCTCACCGTATAAACCTTTTCTGGACTTCTTTATAGACGTTTATAAATATTTATATATATTTTAAGACTAAAATTAGCCAAATCGGTTCAGCCGTTCTCGCAATTAAGCGGGATTAATAACCACCACGATTCATTTTTATTAATATTTTCACGCAACATTTTAGTAGGTATTTGACACGGATATTTTAAAAGAAAAGGTAAACTACAAAAAAGAGTTTTAAAAACCTGGTTTTAAAAACAAATCTTGAAGATCGAGTCTAAAGCCGGAAACATACTATCGGACGCGACTGACAACCGCGACTTAGCAATGTGCACGTCGCCAGAACGCTCTCGGACGTCCGAACACTCAACGTCAACCCAAGGTGACGTTCGCGACTTATGTTCGATAGTTTGCACGGCTCAGTGTACATTCATTATCTAGATACCTATCAGTCGCAGCTGTCAGTCGCGTCCGTAAGCCGCGTCCGATAGTGTGTTTCCAGCATTAACGTTGAAGCTTTTTGTACGTCGATCAGGGGCTTAATGTAACCAGACTACTTGATAAGTACTTTTCGCTTGCGATATCACAATGCAGTAGTAAATTCGTTCAAATCCAGTAAATAAGTAGGTACTTACTCGTTTAAATAATCATATATTTTTAGATTATAAAACTAGTTAAGCGTTTTATTTACTTTTCACAATAGGTATCAGTCTTATCACTGCAATCTCACATACCTACACAATGACGATGCAACTCACACATAGGTAAATCTAACGATTCTCATTTGGGCATGAACAAAACAATTGTAGATAAGCGTTTAAATATTGTGAATATCATGCTTATAAGAATATATCATCATAAAAAAAATCATTTTTCATTTCATTTTTAGGGTTCCGTACCTAAAACGGAACCCTTATAGGATCACTTTGTTGTCCGTCTGTCCGTTTGCCCGTCTGTGTGTATGTCAAGACTCTTTATCTCGAGAACGCGTAAAGATATAGAGTTTAAATTTAAACTGTATACGTATATTTAGGTTTTCTTGCAGTTGTGTAAAAGAAAACCTTCTCGGTTATCGTTTAAAAAAGTTAGAGCCGTTTATGTCTTAAAAAACCGCATATTTCGCACTCACAAAAATCAAAACCTACAGGGTACTTTCCGTTGACATAGAACTATGAAATTTGGCGAGAAGCATTGTCTCACTTATGGGAATAAATCTGAAAATGGTATATTTTTATTTAAATCACAAATAAATAGGACTTCAAAATTCACAAAATATGGGTTCAAAATTCAAAGTGAGTAAATCGTATTATGTAAGGTATCATATAAAAGAACTTCATTAGCACATGCTAAAACAGGTTTTTAATTATTTTAACAACGTGTTTGTACGGAACCCTCGATGTGCGAGCCTGACTCGTACTTGTCCAGTTTTTTCATCATACCGACTGTATTATTATACTACTGGAATCAGAGTGTGTGCCTATTTTCAAAAGAAAATTATCTAATTTGCTTGCGTCTAAAGCTTATTACGGAGTACGTGAATTTTTAGTTGACAAATTGCAGAATATTTGAAATTAAGTTCTAATAATTATTGTATGGTCATATCAGACTTAACTGTTGATTCGATATTTTTGTCATTGGTATTAAGATCTCAATGTAACACAGTTCAACGATAAAAAAAAAGTATTAGGCATGATGATACTTTGTGAGAGGTTTATGTCCACTGCTTTACATAGGTCCCTCTTACTTTGTTTTATCTTCAAAAATAATATAAAGCCCTCAACTAACGAACTATTACTCTAAACTACCTAATAGTAGTATATATCATAGATGTTGTGCAAATTTCAAAAGAGGTAGGCACTTTATGGTTTATGAGTAATTTCTTGTAGTTGCATTCAAATCAATTAAACTCTAAATCAATAAAATATAAAAATAGGACACAGTACAGGTATCGAAGTTTATCAACGATCAAACTTGATTATTAATATCAGCATGACCATATGCAGCATGAATAATTCTCTGCAATTCATCCTTACTCGAGTAATTTTGAATCGTTCCATCACTATTTCGACCATATGAGCTCCGTTGCTGGACATAGGCGTAGGTAATCTAAAGATTTCAAATACGATCGATTGTAAGCAGTTATCATTCAGCGAGATCTTGTGACGGTATACTATAAGGCATGGAAAAATTACCTCTGATTCGTAAGCCGTAAGTGATATGTAAGCCGTGGTGGTCTATATGATTTGTAAGCCATGGTGGTCTATATGATTTGTAAGCCATGGTGGTCTATATGATTTGTAAGCCATGGTGGTCTATATGATTTGTAAGCCATGGTGGTCTGTATGATTTGTAAGCCATGGTATTTATTTACTTATTTATTTATTGAAGGAAAATATCGTGAGGTCACCTGCATACGTCAGTAGAATAAATTCGATGGCGTATGGGAATTCACCAATCCGCAGTGGGCAAGCGTGGTGGATATGGCACAAGCACCCCTCGTGGGTAGACCTACGTCCTTCAAAAGACTGTTACAGTACAGTACCTCTGATTAGATGAAATCCACTTAATTAAAATATTTAACATTGCTTGGTCCATCAGTAGTATTTTCCGTTGGGGATTAAAAATGGCCGAGTAATATAAAAATAGTCACAATCACAGGTTATTATCATAATTAGGAATGTAAGTATTTTTGTGTAGTGTACTAAACCCCTTACCTACTTGTATATAAACCTACCCTTATACTAACCCTTAACCCACTTACCCTTAGCAATACTCAGACCTATTTTTTTTTTTTATAATATTATTACTATTAAGGAGCTAATTTATGTTGATAGTCTATGTTAACCCTCAACTAATGACGCTTCTCCCATACTGCTTAACCCTAAATTAGTAACCATGAACCTAATTATATCATAAGATTATATTTACTTCCGTTATAATTAAAGTACTTAATCTAGGTTTGGCCAATGATCGAATAGTGTGAACCCTACATTATGTATCGTAGAACCCTAATGGTTTTGGAGACTATACTTACGTAACTATATGTCAAAGTTATAGAATTGATTAAAATATAATACAAGAAGAGGTAGAAACAAGAAAGTAAATTTAGATTACTGTTAAGTTAGTCTTAGTAATTCTAGTAGCTATTTTTGTACAGGCTTTTCGGAGGTTTCTATACGCAATGATAACTAGACAGAGATAATAGTGAATGCACATAGTCTAAAATAAAACTATATTTGAATTTTTATTTATTTTTCATGACTGTCTGACGATAGATGCAAATACAAGTTAAAAATAATTTATATTCTTTAAATAAAACTATTGTTTATTTTACTTGGTAGTGGCAATGGCCAAGGAATAAAATATTATTTATTTTTTTGGTAGTGGTCTCCGTTCCATCCCCATACAACCACCCTCTTCTCCAACAGTGGCATTTCTTTTTTTTTTTTAAAGTTATATCTAATAGTTAAACAAAGCTATGTTTTTGCTTTGATAACTCTCAGTATCAATTATACTAGATAATTCAAAATTCAATCAACAAATCGATTATAATTGGACAATAATAATAATGCCATTCGGGTTATTCATAAGATAATATTATAACCATCATATTAAGAAAAACTGTTTACTTAGTCTTTTAATACAACTGGACTGAATATGAAAGAATCGAATAACAATATTTGATTTGACTATTATCAGACAGTCAGTTTATATCATTCAGGTATTATACACCAAGCCTGATTACTAGATTCATTTATGAACTTTTTTAATGAACTGGACCTTAAGGGTCAAAGCTATTTACTGGACTGGTTGTTACCAAATAATCTTAATGTCTGTCAAGTATGTCATATAACAATATAGACGACTAGGTACATTCACAACCATTAAAATAAACATAAGTCCTAATTAAAACTACAACACGTGTTTTTTATTAATCCTAAATCTTAAGACAATCTAGATTCTACCCAAAGTCTCCCACGCTAAACCTATTGCAAGTAGTTGCCTGAACGTTTATCAAAGGCGTTCTAATTAAATTTTGATTACATTCGTTATTAATTGGTTTAGGTATAGAAAGACTTTACTTAATAATGAATTAGTTTTTGATTTTGACAAGAACAAGCCAGTGTTTCGACGGCAAGTAATAGCACTCCTTGTAATAGTGTTGTTTCACCCACCTGTTTTTCAAGGATCATAGGTTAATTTAACACATTCGAAACGTCAGTTCGAAATAAGGGGCCAAATCCTTACAACTAGAAACCTCGGCTTAATTCACTCAGCTTCAGTGAGCAAAACCCGATATAACTATGTTACCAAATATTTGGATAAGCGAAGTCAATTCTAGACCTTTTGGATAGAAAGATCTGAGAAATATTCAACCCTTGAGGAACATCCAGGTTTACTACATACATAAGTAGATATTCCCTAAATTTCAGATTAGAAAGTATAAACCTAATCACTAACACTTCCCATTTTAGACATAAAATGAACCGAGTAAAATACTAATCGTAAACACTAAACAGTCTAGAGTAATTCTGAAAATAATATACGCAAACAGATAACAAGAACATAAGTGAGCTTGACGCAAGTTAATAAACCAGGATGTAAACACATTATGGATACGGCAGTAGTCAGACGGTTAAAAGCAATGGTAAAAGTCGATTAAAGGCTCTAAAGCAGAAACAAGAAATATTCAGTAAAAATCAAAACACACAAGTAGTAAGCATCAAAAACACAAGTACATACATGGACTATACACATAAGCATTTAGAAATAAAAGTACTGAGTAAATAAGTGTCGTAGTCATTATACCTACAATACACAGAAACCAAGAAAAGTACACAGGTAATTCACAAGATATGACACGATGGAAATACGAATTCACAAAAACATAATATAAACAGTTAGAAAACACACACAGTTAAATATAGAAGCAAGTAAACACATATAAATAATCAACAATACACGAAATAGTAATCAAGTAATAAAAGGTAACACATAGAATAATTTCCAAAATAGTATGTAATCACACAAAATCTAAATAAAGTTCAAATAATTAAAGATCAGCGGTAAGAACGGCTTTGCTTTATGTAATACAATACTCTGATACCACCCCTTTTCCAATTACAATAATTATTCTAAATTTAAACTGTATTTCTCTGTTGTTCAATAACTTATAGAAGATATTTAAATTTAAGCGAGGTACTACTTTCAATTCGTAATATAGTCCAGTACTAAAATCTAGAAAAAGGATTAGACCAACAATAGTTTCCAGGTTTCATTCTAAAAAGAAAATAATATTATGTAACAAAATAACTAGATGTCGGCAGGCCGAGTCTCGACAAGAATTGAAATAACCTTTTAATTAAAAGTACATTTAATTTTTAATTATTTAAGTTTCAGAGTATTATTTCACAAATCAACAATCACCAGGATAAATTGGAAAGGACTCACCGGATATTTCTGCACTCACACTAAACACCCACTTTTAAAACCCTTAAAATATTCACATAAATAATTACAACACTTATCTCTAAAAAACTACAAGTTCACCGAATTTATATGTAAACTGTCAGGGATTCGCTCTGCTCATCCCAACGTTCAGAATTCGACTGTCTAAATAATTATAAAATAGCACAATATTAAATTAAAACACACCCGAATTTATCTATAAACTGTCAGGGATTAGTTCTGTTCATCCCAACGTTCAAAATTAGACTGTCCTCCCTCTCCCGTCCCCATTCCTTTTATACTATTTACCAGGTACGCGTTATTTGCGATTGTGCCTCCTGTTTGTCAAATTGCCTGTTATTTGCGAAAAAGCCTCCTGTTTGAGATATAGCCTGCTATTTTCGCTTGTGCCTTCTATTTCCCGGTACGTCAGTTACCGTTTTCGTCCAATCAGCGATCTAGGTTCCATGTGTAGAATCTCGTGTTTATGCCAGCCAATCAAATCCCTCAAATCTATGTGATCGCATATCCAAAGTTATCAGTCGTATAATCATATTTGTTAACAAGTATTTCTACGGATTTTTAGAAAAGATAGGAGTAAAAATCCTCCTATTTTTTTTCGTACTTTAAACTAGAATAATAAACTTCTGTTCAACTAGCTCATGATTTATTTAAGATTATCCTTTGTATTTCCTTGATTATTTTTTCTTAGTCTTTGAGGAAATAATCATTTCGTTCTATAATTTTTCACACCACGATACGTATTATTCATCCTGTACTGGTAATACTAAGTATGGAATCCCTTCCGTGATTATTTTCTGTAAACAATTCATATTTTTGAATTTAAAATGAGAGTTTTTTTTTTCTTGGATAACAAGGAAGTTTCTAATAAAACCAAATTCGGCCACAGTGTCTGTGAGATTAGACAGTGCTTCAAGTCAGTGCAACACGTTAGATGATGTAAATACCTTAAAGAACAACCTAAAATTGTCAACTAAATTGGTTGTTTATTTTTCGAGTTCGCTGTCTCAAGGTCAAGCAGAATCTCAGCTTCCTTTATTGGAACATAACTCAAAACTTCTCAAAGATTCGTGATAACCTTTCTGGATTAAATGCAACAGGATAATCTCCAGTTTATTGCAATGCCGCACGGCGATCAAAACACTACGATATCGGTTGAACAGGTAAGTTCAAGTATTTGTTTCTTTTCTCATCTTACTGTCATTGTCTGTAACTTTTGAGCCCAAAATCTTATTGTTATTATTAGTTTGCAATGGCAGGCAAAAGCATGTCTTTTTAAAGTATCTTATGATTGCAGAACAGTAAAGCAAGTAAGGTTTTTTTTTAATGCATCCATGAATATTCATAACAATTCCACGGATCTTTACTAGAATGTAGCTTGTTAATCTCCTCAGTTTGTTAAATAAGTATTCAGCAATCTGTAGACAAATTGTGTTGTTTCCAAGTTGTGTTGTGTGTATTTCTGTTCCAAAAATCTTTCAATTCTAGATTATCAAGTCTGAAATCAGATACTTAATTGTACTTCTGATCTGTTCCAGCATGTGTCTTCGCATTGATGCCTACGAGAGAGAGATGCAAGTGTTTCAAGTACCAAATTCTCCGCTCCAACTTAGTGTGTTCATCCTTCCTCAACGGGTGAAGTGGCGGACAGGAACATTAGTTTTGTAATACAAATGACTATCTAGGTAATCTTTTACACAGTATGTTTCAGCGAATATTACTAAAATAATTGGAATTTCTTATCTAACATTCCAATGACCGAGCTATTATGCAAATTTCTTACTTGACCTTGTTTTTAATAATTAATTAAATATAAATATGATCTATTTTGTGGGAGACTTTTACATATGAGATAGATCTTTATATGTGGTTATGGCGAGACCCTGTATCGGTACAGCAACCCCCTAAATTTAAGTAGATTAAGAAATACTTAATCGAAGTAAATTTAACAAATTTTTTCTTTATTATAATAATTCGTTTGTTAGTGCAAAATTGTATTTGTCAAGACACGAGTTTCGGCAATAAATTATGTGTATAAGAGTGTGTGTGTTTCCCTAGTACAATATGAAAGTGTATTTAAACCAAAATAGAAACAAGCTTTTCAGAATCCCAACTCAAGGCTTTTAACAAATTGTTCATACGCAAAATTTCCACTTTCAACTGCACTTTCAGCGCCTGCAGGGGAACTTGGTTGTGAGTCAAGTCTATTCTAGTAATACAGAATCGACCAGGCCGGTAAATCAATCTTCCATTTGCCGAAATTGTCAATTCCGCCCCTCCAGATTCCAGGAGTGGTAAGTTTCAGAAGAAATATTCTGCACGAAGCCAAAGTCCCACTATGAGCTGGAGATAAAGACCAAATCATCTCTAAGTTGGAGCATGTGGAGTGTATTAGGTCGAATGTTCGTACATTGTAGAGTAAATGAACTCATGGAGTCAACTTTAAAGGTTGACGGGACTGCATGCTTGCCTATTTACCTAACAAATTCCCTTCTTCCATAGGTCCATTTTGTGAAAGTGTTTTGCCAGAATCGAGTGTTGACAAACCGCTCATAACCTCCAGCAATGCTTTTCTCTACAGCTCTGTCATTCTCATTCGATTTTGCCTTGAGTCTACGTTTTTTTTTTTTTTGTTTTTTTATACTTGTTTTCAACCACCTTTCATTCAACCTCTCATTCCAAACCTGCATTTCCATCAACCAAACCCCTTTCATTTTCACTCAAAGTATCTTTCCTCTGAAGATAGAGCACTACCGTACTTGCAAGACTAAAAGCGTTCCAATATGCACAAACCCCTTAATAAATTCCCCGTGCCATCCACATTTACAAATAATTTTCTAACAATAACTTATCAGAATTATAATCTAACAAAACCTAATTGCATAATAATATATACTATAGCAAAAAATATATTAACGAGCCTTAATATCCTACTTATTGGACAAAAATGCGATAGAAACCTAATGATAAGCCTGTACAACTTAAACTATTACACCTTTTCAATTAACGTACCTAAACTACAAATCCTTAAATCAAACAGTTACAAATCTTAACCTATTAAACAACAATTTAGTATCGATTTTAAATTCGTACAAAAATTACTTATAAGTTAGCAACCTTTATATCTCACCATCTTATCTAGAATGCTTCCAGATAAATACAACAATTAAGTTACTACAAGGATCACGAATAAGATTTCCTTATTTATATCTACCTAATAAATCATATTCGTTTAAAATACCAATGATAAAATTACAGGTAAATTCGTCCAAATTAAATACAATAGAATTACAGGTAAGTAAGTTCGTCTAACTTAGCTACAATGGACGTCCAGGCAAGTCCATTCAATTCCACCACAATCGTAATACAGGTATATTCTTGTTTTCTTTGTTATGTTATTTTTTTTTTTTTTCGAAGCCAAAAGGGTCATTTTTTTTTTTTTTTTCAAAATCAATCAAGATTATGTTATGTAAATTTTCACGATCAATTTAGAGTATAATTTTATAGAATTCACGACCATCCTTTATCTAAGATAAGGTTTTGATTTCATCTAAACGTTTTAAGTACTCACAAACTATCGTTTTTTTTTTTTTTTTTTTCCTCTTTTTTTTTTTTATTCTATTTAAGAAACTAATTAAGACTGAACTTGCCTGCACGACTATTACAGCAGAGCCCTTAACTATATCAAAAATTATTATCTTACTTACTGCTAAAGGCAAGATAATAGTAAGAAATAATTGTAAGTCATCAACATGAGCAACAATGTGATAGCTTAGTTGAGATAAACTTAAACAACACTGAAATCATAATAAACACAACCAACAATAGTCTAATATTAATCTACGAGTGTATCATTCACAGGTCTTGCAATCTTTGCTTACTTCACCTAACGGGCCTGATCATGTTCTGAAAATTATTTAAAATACAAATCAAGCAGCTTACATAAAACATGTTTGCTTAAATGCTTAATTTTACTTACACACAGATATAAATGTAAAGAATGATTGGCACTATTCCGTCTGTTGTCACTTTTTCAGCGGTAACAATCCGGAAATACATTCAAAACGCATTTTTTTTTTTCATAAGCTTTCTTTTATTTACGCGCAAATGCGGCTACTTGCCCTAGTGTACTGCGACGAGTTTGAGATGGAAACGCGAGAAAATACCCATTGCCATACTAATCGAGTGGCTTATGAAGCTTACGCAATGCCACACTAATGTGTTACGCAAAAAGTTTTACGCGTTAAGCTTCGAACACGCTAAGTTCCTACTACCTTTTCTGAATATAGTACGCCACAAACGTTACGCGCTATTCTATAAATATGTCACTAATTTACTAATTCGCATAACAGCCTATAACAAAAGTTTCGTGTCCACTGACAATAGTATTCTTTTAACATATGTCAAGTCGTTGAGGATTCAGATCCCGATATCGCGGCATCGAGCTATCCGAAACCCAAGCACAAACCTTCACACCTTTGACTGGAGAAATTTATAGAACATACCCCGCTATCACTTGCTAATCCACCAACCCGTACCGAGTCAGCGCGACGGCCACGGCCCGATTACTCTTGGTAGGTATGCCCGTTCAGTGAAACACAACACAGATACACAGTAAAATTCAGTTCCGTTACTTAAAATTACCGCGCTATCGACAATGCAATAAATAATAATAATAATTAGAATAAAGAATTTATATTTATAAATAAAAATTTACGTGTTTATACCTAATCGCTTTAAAATAACAGCCGTTTGAATTTCCCACAGTAGCGCCACGGTCAAATTCAAACGCCACACGCCAGCCCCGGTTTCAGCAGACTACTCTAACCTGTCTATATTATGTCCGAATTCCGTTGATTTCTTCGTTTGCGCGTTTTAAGACTGGACAATGCCATCTATTTTCACCTTGCGTAACTTTTTTCGTCTTTTAAGCGGATTGTTCAGAAATTACCTATTCGCAACCAGATATAAATCGTTCGTTCTTCTAATAGTTTAAAATAAATTATTATTTCTATTTACTATATTACTATGTATTATAAACTAACATTCTCAACATAAATAAATAGGTACCTACAAAAATTTCTCCGGACAACTTTACAGCAAAATAAATGATGTAACAAATAATATCTATAACTTTAAAGAAAATTAAAAACCTGACTAATTAATGTCTAGGTAACTCATAAAATCCGGAGAAGGGTAATATTGCCAACATTTTAACCAACTACAAAAGGTAGAGGTTTTCAACTCGACTGAAGGTTACGCGATTCCTCTGTCAATTATAAACCATCCTCGGTAGTTCCTTTTCCGTTTCCGTTAAAATCCCCTCTTAACTTTCGGATGCCCTGTAACTCATGAACTAACATCTACCTACCTAAAATGTAAGGTACTAGACTACCCCTGACTACATGTTATGGGCTTGATAAGACCTGTAGATGGAATAGTACAATGTGAAACCAGCATAATATGTCAAACTTGTGCTTTGCAAGATTAAAATTACTGATTGCCTAAAGACCCAAAAGCCAGTCCAATCCTCTTATTGATATAATATTGGAACTATATTTTTACTTATCTCTCTCCGTATAATAATGCTGATTCTTAGAACAAAATGTTATGTATTTTTCGCCTGCACAGCAAAGAACATAAAAGTTTAACATATCAGCAAGTAACGACATTATGAGTACCCACTACCCAACCCTACCTCTGAATTTATTTTGTATATTCAAAACTCATCAAAACCCAACAGTTTAAATAGGTACCTAAATCCTTCTAGCACTTGCGATTGTAGCGACAATGACGCATGACGACAATGAGTGTGTCCTAACTAGGTTTATTCATGACTGATTTAAATCTAAAGATTAGGTTGGTTCTAAATGCTACAATCAAAAGAAAAAGGTAGGTACATGTTCAACACACATTTATTTATAAAATCCATGTTAAATAAGTAAGGAACTTGTATGGGTATTCTATCACTAGTGTGTTACTTACAATTATAATATATAGACTAAGCCATTATGGTTAATATAAATATAAAAGTCAATTAAATTATTTTATCTCGCAAACACGGGTGTTACAATTATCATGTGTTGTAACCAATACGAGTATATACAAAGATCGCCATGTTTTAACCAGTATGGCATGCAAATTACAAAATGTGCATTGCTAATAATCCATCAAATTAGTAATAAGTACCAAAACTATTTGGTTATGAAAAAATAAATAGAGTCACATAATTACATTAATCACACTTAAGAAATGTTATAATATAGTCACATCCTAGACCTAAAGCAAATCATTACATACATGCACCTAAGGTACAAATATCTGTGTTTGAAATAGATTAGTCTAAAACTTAGCTAGCATGACTAACAGTGAACTTATAACAGTAGAGTCTAAATAAACCCAGACTAGCAATAGTAGCCTAAACAATACTAAATAAGGTTATAGCAATATCAAACCGGATTATGAAGTAAATGCCTTTCTTTTATTTAAATAACTATATTCTAACAGTTTCCTTATTTCAATCTGTTTTACATAAATGCTAGGTACCCTGAGTCTTATTAATGGTTATAAAACAACAGTAACACTTGTGAGTTGAGTCATTTTTTTGCTATTATATTTGTCTTAAGAAAATACAAGAGATTGACTTTTCTAACTAACTTGACTATTTCTTGATAAAATATAATTTTATTTACAATTATGCAAACAAAACAATACCTACTTAGACAAAATAGGCACCATTTCATAATGATAGACATACCTAATTAATGGATATGACAATTTTAATAACACATTCCTAGGGCCAAATTGCGTTTCCACCCCATAGTCAAATGAAAACATTAAGTACTTATTATTTAGCTAATAAGACCTAGAAATACAAGTAAACTTCTTACACCTGAGCCAGCTTTTCCATTAATACTACTTTACTTAATACAAAATACATATTTGTATATCAATCACAAACTAGGAACTAAACAAATCGAATGTATATTTATCAGTGGCTTTTCATTCAGATGTCTAAGGTGTCGAAATAAATGCAAACTCCGGAGCTATTCATTATTGATTGATAATCTAGGTATTATTATTAGCATTGTAGGTATCTATATCTGCATATTGTAATGTTAATAGGCTATAAGTGAAGTACTTTAATTGTAATGAACATGTATTTTTTTTCTTTGTAAGTGGTTCAATAATTTAATTCAACCCCCATTTCTTAAGACTAGAAGAACATCTTTACAGGATGTATCTAGACGTTAAGGCGTTATGTTCATTCGGTCATATAGTTTTAATAATATACAAACCCCAACCTTTTCATATTTCAATCATCAACCCCCCTGACAACCATTCTGAAAAACCCTGATTAAAATATCAAAGATGATGATTATACAAATATACTTTTACTATAGTTATTGATTATAAATAAACATAGTACCTATTTGAAATAGTCTCCAAAACCGATTCGTATACATGCCACGGCCCAAATTGCCCGTCAAAAAAGTCCGAAAACTTGTTTCAACGGGCCTCTTAATCTAAGAAAACAATAATTCACTATCAAACCTATATACCTACTGCTAGCGCGGGAATACTTGTAATTCTAATGTACTAAACAATTATAACAATCTATCTTCTAAATCATAATTATTTTGCTTGATGCTATGGCTAGTTTCACCTGGAAACCAGCATGACTCTTTATTAAATAAAGTGTTATAACCATAAAACTTTACAAGAAAGGACATTTACTCTAATACTCTTTCACTCTAACAAGGAACTCGAATTCTCATTAAAATTACAACTATACGCAACAGAGACAATTTCTTAAAATATCAGTATTAATTTTACAAAGTATGTTTTTCAGAGCATAAATATCTAGGACATAGCAAAGCCTTTCTCTAGATTTCTATGGTTACAACAATAATTATAGCTAAATATTAATAGGTAGTATCTATTTATAAAGGAACCATTAACATAACACAATCACTATGGATTCACTATAATATGTCCTTTGTCCATGTTGCACTTATTTTCACCGAATAAGATATTTCAAAATTACCAAGTGTTACATCCTCGACTCTGTTCCATATTTAGACTCCAGATTCTCGATAGTAAGTTCTCCTGAAATGAATAAATATTAATATAATTTATTTACTTAACATTATGTTGACAATTTATAGCCATTGTATCATGATTGAATTAATTATTATTTAAATTCAGCAAAGTGCAAAAATAGCGTAACAAATTACTTACCCATTGTTTCTCGCAAGTACGCATATATTATGTACAAAGAGACGACGTACTGTTTCAACAAATAAGATAAACAAATTAGCTAAATAAAACCAACGAACAGAAATGTGAAATTGAATTAATTTTGTTATAAACAGTAATCAGTATTGCCAGACTATAAACAAAAGAATTCTGTCTGCGTCTATAAAATTAATGTATGAAGAATTTGAATTGCCTATTATTCTACTATTTTTTGAACGGAAACTTATTAACAGCTTACTTAAATCCAAGATTAGGATATGTAGTGTATTTCTACTGTTTGGTTACCTAAAATAAATAATTTTTATTTGAGATATCGTAGTCAATTTGTATTTATGTTTTTAGATAAATATATTACTCTACTTTTCCTATTTTGTACATATTTATCATTGCTATGAGATATTATTATAAATGGGGCAACGATAAACCCACTGAACCTATTTTACCAGAATCTTTGTGGAAGTTACCTGCTTCTGGCATCCCCACATTCAATGAACTACGTCAAAACTATGTGTCAAAACACTGATTCTTTTTTTTTTTTTTTTTCTTTTTGGAAACTAGTGTCTTAAGTAAATCTTTTATAATTTTTTTTTTTTCATACTATAACGTAATGTTTGATCAGAGCTTAATTTACCTAAAATTAATGCTATTGAACGTTCCAAACAACGTTGTAAGTAAATGATAAAGTAATGTCTTACGTAGTTTATAATAATTATGTATCATAATAAATTCGATCAACCCCCAATCTTTTATATTATTATTGCGTTCGTTAATCTAGCAATCCTATGAAAACCTAAAAGTTAGAAAACCCTGATTTGAGCTATAAAACTAATTTCCGGGAATCTCGTTATAGTAATTTTAAAAATTCCTAAACCATCTCACATACGTATTCATATTTCACGAAACCCAACCTGAATCGCATGGAAATATCCAAAAATTATTTCATATATTAAACAGATCCTAGTCGTCCATGCTACAGCCTATATAACTATCAGGTTCTGAGATCGTAGTTTACTGTATCTATATTGCACTGAAACTTCTTCCAGGCAACTTTAGATGTACTTAATAAAATAAAATTCAAGCTTATTCTTATTGAACTAAAATCCTGTTTGCGTTCTTACAATAGTTTTTATGGACTACTTTTGTAGACTTAGCACTGATAAAATATAGGTATGACTCGTACGAGATACTATGTAGCTAGCAATTAATTGATATAAGATGTAAAAATAATATAAAAATAAGGATTATTACTTATAAACGTTCTTCGTCATCCTGGTCACGGCCTGCAAATTGTACCAAACCTCTACCTAAATATGTATATAAACCTACCCTTATACTAACCCTTAACCCACTTACCCTTAGCAATACTCAGACCTATTTTTTTTTTTTATAATATTATTACTATTAAGGAGCTAATTTATGTTGATAGTCTATGTTAACCCTCAACTAATGACGCTTCTCCCATACTGCTTAACCCTAAATTAGTAACCATGAACCTAATTATATCATAAGATTATATTTACTTCCGTTATAATTAAAGTACTTAATCTAGGTTTGGCCAATGATCGAATAGTGTGAACCCTACATTATGTATCGTAGAACCCTAATGGTTTTGGAGACTATACTTACGTAACTATATGTCAAAGTTATAGAATTGATTAAAATATAATACAAGAAGAGGTAGAAACAAGAAAGTAAATTTAGATTACTGTTAAGTTAGTCTTAGTAATTCTAGTAGCTATTTTTGTACAGGCTTTTCGGAGGTTTCTATACGCAATGATAACTAGACAGAGATAATAGTGAATGCACATAGTCTAAAATAAAACTATATTTGAATTTTTATTTATTTTTCATGACTGTCTGACGATAGATGCAAATACAAGTTAAAAATAATTTATATTCTTTAAATAAAACTATTGTTTATTTTACTTGGTAGTGGCAATGGCCAAGGAATAAAATATTATTTATTTTTTTGGTAGTGGTCTCCGTTCCATCCCCATACAACCACCCTCTTCTCCAACAGTGGCATTTCTTTTTTTTTTTTAAAGTTATATCTAATAGTTAAACAAAGCTATGTTTTTGCTTTGATAACTCTCAGTATCAATTATACTAGATAATTCAAAATTCAATCAACAAATCGATTATAATTGGACAATAATAATAATGCCATTCGGGTTATTCATAAGATAATATTATAACCATCATATTAAGAAAAACTGTTTACTTAGTCTTTTAATACAACTGGACTGAATATGAAAGAATCGAATAACAATATTTGATTTGACTATTATCAGACAGTCAGTTTATATCATTCAGGTATTATACACCAAGCCTGATTACTAGATTCATTTATGAACTTTTTTAATGAACTGGACCTTAAGGGTCAAAGCTATTTACTGGACTGGTTGTTACCAAATAATCTTAATGTCTGTCAAGTATGTCATATAACAATATAGACGACTAGGTACATTCACAACCATTAAAATAAACATAAGTCCTAATTAAAACTACAACACGTGTTTTTTATTAATCCTAAATCTTAAGACAATCTAGATTCTACCCAAAGTCTCCCACGCTAAACCTATTGCAAGTAGTTGCCTGAACGTTTATCAAAGGCGTTCTAATTAAATTTTGATTACATTCGTTATTAATTGGTTTAGGTATAGAAAGACTTTACTTAATAATGAATTAGTTTTTGATTTTGACAAGAACAAGCCAGTGTTTCGACGGCAAGTAATAGCACTCCTTGTAATAGTGTTGTTTCACCCACCTGTTTTTCAAGGATCATAGGTTAATTTAACACATTCGAAACGTCAGTTCGAAATAAGGGGCCAAATCCTTACAACTAGAAACCTCGGCTTAATTCACTCAGCTTCAGTGAGCAAAACCCGATATAACTATGTTACCAAATATTTGGATAAGCGAAGTCAATTCTAGACCTTTTGGATAGAAAGATCTGAGAAATATTCAACCCTTGAGGAACATCCAGGTTTACTACATACATAAGTAGATATTCCCTAAATTTCAGATTAGAAAGTATAAACCTAATCACTAACACTTCCCATTTTAGACATAAAATGAACCGAGTAAAATACTAATCGTAAACACTAAACAGTCTAGAGTAATTCTGAAAATAATATACGCAAACAGATAACAAGAACATAAGTGAGCTTGACGCAAGTTAATAAACCAGGATGTAAACACATTATGGATACGGCAGTAGTCAGACGGTTAAAAGCAATGGTAAAAGTCGATTAAAGGCTCTAAAGCAGAAACAAGAAATATTCAGTAAAAATCAAAACACACAAGTAGTAAGCATCAAAAACACAAGTACATACATGGACTATACACATAAGCATTTAGAAATAAAAGTACTGAGTAAATAAGTGTCGTAGTCATTATACCTACAATACACAGAAACCAAGAAAAGTACACAGGTAATTCACAAGATATGACACGATGGAAATACGAATTCACAAAAACATAATATAAACAGTTAGAAAACACACACAGTTAAATATAGAAGCAAGTAAACACATATAAATAATCAACAATACACGAAATAGTAATCAAGTAATAAAAGGTAACACATAGAATAATTTCCAAAATAGTATGTAATCACACAAAATCTAAATAAAGTTCAAATAATTAAAGATCAGCGGTAAGAACGGCTTTGCTTTATGTAATACAATACTCTGATACCACCCCTTTTCCAATTACAATAATTATTCTAAATTTAAACTGTATTTCTCTGTTGTTCAATAACTTATAGAAGATATTTAAATTTAAGCGAGGTACTACTTTCAATTCGTAATATAGTCCAGTACTAAAATCTAGAAAAAGGATTAGACCAACAATAGTTTCCAGGTTTCATTCTAAAAAGAAAATAATATTATGTAACAAAATAACTAGATGTCGGCAGGCCGAGTCTCGACAAGAATTGAAATAACCTTTTAATTAAAAGTACATTTAATTTTTAATTATTTAAGTTTCAGAGTATTATTTCACAAATCAACAATCACCAGGATAAATTGGAAAGGACTCACCGGATATTTCTGCACTCACACTAAACACCCACTTTTAAAACCCTTAAAATATTCACATAAATAATTACAACACTTACTTATCTCTAAAAAACTACAAGTTCACCGAATTTATATGTAAACTGTCAGGGATTCGCTCTGCTCATCCCAACGTTCAGAATTCGACTGTCTAAATAATTATAAAATAGCACAATATTAAATTAAAACACACCCGAATTTATCTATAAACTGTCAGGGATTAGTTCTGTTCATCCCAACGTTCAAAATTAGACTGTCCTCCCTCTCCCGTCCCCATTCCTTTTATACTATTTACCAGGTACGCGTTATTTGCGATTGTGCCTCCTGTTTGTCAAATTGCCTGTTATTTGCGAAAAAGCCTCCTGTTTGAGATATAGCCTGCTATTTTCGCTTGTGCCTTCTATTTCCCGGTACGTCAGTTACCGTTTTCGTCCAATCAGCGATCTAGGTTCCATGTGTAGAATCTCGTGTTTATGCCAGCCAATCAAATCCCTCAAATCTATGTGATCGCATATCCAAAGTTATCAGTCGTATAATCATATTTGTTAACAAGTATTTCTACGGATTTTTAGAAAAGATAGGAGTAAAAATCCTTTTTTTTTTTTTCGTACTTTAAACTAGAATAATAAACTTCTGTTCAACTAGCTCATGATTTATTTAAGATTATCCTTTGTATTTCCTTGATTATTTTTTCTTAGTCTTTGAGGAAATAATCATTTCGTTCTATAATTTTTCACACCACGATACGTATTATTCATCCTGTACTGGTAATACTAAGTATGGAATCCCTTCCGTGATTATTTTCTGTAAACAATTCATATTTTTGAATTTAAAATGAGAGTTTTTTTTTTCTTGGATAACAAGGAAGTTTCTAATAAAACCAAATTCGGCCACAGTGTCTGTGAGATTAGACAGTGCTTCAAGTCAGTGCAACACGTTAGATGATGTAAATACCTTAAAGAACAACCTAAAATTGTCAACTAAATTGGTTGTTTATTTTTCGAGTTCGCTGTCTCAAGGTCAAGCAGAATCTCAGCTTCCTTTATTGGAACATAACTCAAAACTTCTCAAAGATTCGTGATAACCTTTCTGGATTAAATGCAACAGGATAATCTCCAGTTTATTGCAATGCCGCACGGCGATCAAAACACTACGATATCGGTTGAACAGGTAAGTTCAAGTATTTGTTTCTTTTCTCATCTTACTGTCATTGTCTGTAACTTTTGAGCCCAAAATCTTATTGTTATTATTAGTTTGCAATGGCAGGCAAAAGCATGTCTTTTTAAAGTATCTTATGATTGCAGAACAGTAAAGCAAGTAAGGTTTTTTTTTAATGCATCCATGAATATTCATAACAATTCCACGGATCTTTACTAGAATGTAGCTTGTTAATCTCCTCAGTTTGTTAAATAAGTATTCAGCAATCTGTAGACAAATTGTGTTGTTTCCAAGTTGTGTTGTGTGTATTTCTGTTCCAAAAATCTTTCAATTCTAGATTATCAAGTCTGAAATCAGATACTTAATTGTACTTCTGATCTGTTCCAGCATGTGTCTTCGCATTGATGCCTACGAGAGAGAGATGCAAGTGTTTCAAGTACCAAATTCTCCGCTCCAACTTAGTGTGTTCATCCTTCCTCAACGGGTGAAGTGGCGGACAGGAACATTAGTTTTGTAATACAAATGACTATCTAGGTAATCTTTTACACAGTATGTTTCAGCGAATATTACTAAAATAATTGGAATTTCTTATCTAACATTCCAATGACCGAGCTATTATGCAAATTTCTTACTTGACCTTGTTTTTAATAATTAATTAAATATAAATATGATCTATTTTGTGGGAGACTTTTACATATGAGATAGATCTTTATATGTGGTTATGGCGAGACCCTGTATCGGTACAGTAGTTCAAGAAACATCCGAGCTATGAGATAGCCAGCCATTGCAGCCTACATTGACTGAATGAGGAGACTCAGTCAATGAAGTGTAGTCAATCAGACAACCCTAAGGAGTAGGCTATTTTTACCTGTCCCGACGCATAGGCCGGACCTGCGAGCTAACCCTACTTTTGAATATGCAGGGTTTATTATCTTTTATAATCTAAAATATTTTTTCAGAGGGCTTTTTTTATTATTTTTTATTTAGAGTAGGTTATGCGCTGGTAACATATCGGATGTTGCAGTTGTCAATAGACGACGCGACGCGCGAATGTGGCCTCTTATTATCAGGATGCTCGTCAGCCTGTGTGCCTTTGTATCACATAATATTATAATTATTATTTATAGATTACTACGTAGTAGTTCCTTTCTTTTTGAGATAAACATTTCAAAAATTGACGCGTTCGCAGGATTTGAAACTGCATCTCTCTGGGATTCCGGCCCATATGGGCCGGAATTTGTCCAATTAAGCTAAAACGCTGTCTGCGAAGGCGCCGAATTCGTGAAAGTGTTTATCATTTTTACCAACTACTACATTGTTGGAAGCGTCATTTGTGATAACTGCTTTAAACCAGTCAGTCACTTAATGTGAAATTATTAAAACTTCTTACCATTAACGAGAAATGATGCATTGCTTAATCAATGAAATTATTTTTATCGTGCTTCACACACTAGGAGTATAGAAACTTTTTTTTTGTGATAAACAGTTCAAAAATTGACGCGTTCGCAGGATTTGAAATCTGTACACCTAGTGTGTGAAGCACGATAAAAATCATTTCATTTACATAGTAGTTATCCGAATAGTAGACCTCGCGACACATTTCTTTAAATGAAACTTCATAAGCCTATATCTCGATTCGCTCTCGACCGATTTGGTTCATACTCGCAAATGTAGTTAGAATTTAGATACAAAACGATCTTGCGCAATTTTATCGAAATCGGCTGATAAATAGCGCCACAGAAAAGAGATCAGCGATCCATTTTTTCAGGGAATTATCTACCAATCGAAAATCGAGGATGACCAAAAATATTAATATAGAACCTGTGTACCAAGTTTCGTCAAAATTCGTTGAAACATGCGAACTGTAGACAAAATTCACATCTGGACAAACGAAAGCAAAATTGTCGAGTTAAAGCAGACACCTTCGCTTTGCTACGGTCAATAAATCAGTGGATCAGATGGCCCATAGACATATCAAATACACAGAAAATCAGAGCACTGATACAAGCAGTGTTGTTTTAAGTCAATTTTAGAGTGGCCGTATGCCAACCTCAAAAGAGCCGAATTTTAATAAAAACGGGACAAGTGCGAGTCAGGCTCGCACATCGAAGGTTCCGTACAAATCCAGAAAATTTCACAAAATTGGGAAGTAAGTTGTTAAAATCTCTATACTATATCCATCGACAAAAAAGTTTTTTTTTTCACTTTTCTCGTCATACATCGAAAATTACACATTGTTAAAATAATTAAAAACCTTAGAATGTGCTAATGAAGTTCTTTTATATGATACCTTACATGATACGATTTACTCACTTTGAATTTTGAACACAAATTTTGGGAATTTTGAGGCCCTATTTTTTGTGATTTAAATAAAAATGTACAGTTTTCAGATTTATTCCTATATGTGTACTCTGAGACCATGCTTCTCGCCAAATTTCATAGTTGTATGTCCGCGAGAAGTACCCTGTAGGTTTTGATTTTTGTGAGTGTCGAAATATGCTGTTTTTTAGGACATTAACGGCTCTAACTTTTTTAAACGATAACTGACAAGTTTTTCTTTTACACAACCACAAGAGAGAGATATAGGTATACAATAGTTTAAATTTCAACTCGATATATCTTTACGCTTTCCCGAGATAAAGAATCTTGACATACACACAGACGGACAGACGGACATACGGACATACGGACATACGGATAGACGGACAACAAAGTGATCTTATAAGGGTTCCGTTTTCTCCGTTTGAGGTACGGAACCCTAAAAATTGATAAAAAAGCCGTATTGTTAAATATACTTGATAAATGTCTGTACGGTTTTAGAGGCCGACCGTAAGCCGTATTTTGGGTTCTTAGAGGGTCTGAAAATCGTACAACGCTGTAAACGCCGTATCAGGAACACCACTGCTCATAAGTTCTCTGTACTCATAACGGACGATTTCTTTCAGTGTCCAGTGACAGAGGCTATTGCGGCCGCAGTAACATGATGCTCTCCGTATCGTTCTGTCTGCTCTACCGCGGTCACTAATTGTTAAGGGGAGGAAGGAACTAAAAAGAGAACTGAAATTTTACTGATAATTTGAGAACTTCAAAAATAATAAAGGTTACTTAGACTAATGATCTGATCTGAGCTTAGCATACGACCAAGATAACAAAATATTTTCGACGTGTGATTACGTGACAGATACCTAGAAATTCTACAATTCTACAAATACTTCACCATTACTCTGTCTCGGTCTGACATGTTGAAAGAATTATTTCGTGATGCCCGGCATAGCGGCAGGAACCCAGTTTTTGAAAAGTTAGAATCATTTCTAACGTACGGAAAAGATCGATGCTCTTTTGTTTACACAAGCACATATTTGTCAGTTCTTTCCCACCGTCCACCTTCTGAGACTACCTGGGTGAACCGTGGAAAGTTTTTTTTACAACGGCTCACCTTTGTCCATTTGGGTGTTCCTTGGGAAATATTTAGTTTCCACCGTCCACCACAGTTATGAAATCTCTTTAGGTTGAAGTGCAATATATTATTATTTTGAGCGATTTTGGTAAGCGAAACAGAACCAAAAATGTAGCAGATATTTCATTCACAGTTGAAAAAAGATATCATTAAAATAAATACTTCGATATTGAGGCTTTTAGCAAAATTTAAAGAAATGGAGACCAAAGTTAAATTTCAAGTTAAAAAGAAAATAAATATTAAAAACGATGATGATAATATTGTTCTATCAACTACATACAACTTCTAAATAATGGAATAAGCCTGGGATACACACTATAAAAATTGCGTTAAATAAGCTTTATTTTCAAAAATACCTAAATAATTAATAAATTAAGACATGTGATTAATAACAAGAAAAGTGAGATGAATGGCTAATTACATAAAATAAGTTTAGGAACATATTTTATAAGTCAAACGTTACACTGTCAATTTATCATCCATAGATGGCCAGCACCAAATATCTCAGGTGTACCGTCACCAATATAAATAAGTAGCTTTCAAGTTATATCTGAGAGGTGAGCTGTTGTAAAAAAAAACTTTCCACAGTTCACCCAGGTGGTCAGGAGGTGGACGGTAGGAAAGAACTGAGATTTGTTTGCTCCTGCTCTTACTCGATCGCGTGACCATTTGCGTGTGTATACGTTCAGCTGTTCTGATGATTAAATGATAGGCTATAGGTTCCCATGACTGTAGGAACGCACTTTTCTTCACGCGCCGTTTCCAACCGGTTTAATTCGAAACTCGTAGAGTAGGCCTGTGTCCAGCAGTAGACGTCCTCCAACTGTAATGATGATGAAAAAGCGGAGAATCAATCATTTGCATCAAGATCAAGAATATTTGGAACACAATCATGCAAGGAATAAACTGGTGGGAATTCCGCTAGAATACATAGGTTACAACTACAATAATGAGGTGCATACAAAATGCACAACTGAGGACGATTTTCTATTTATTTCAGTACTTAGATACCATAAGACTAACAGGCTTAGTGAAACAATGTAGGCAATTAGCCTCAATAAAACTTGGTGTTCTCTCTAAGGTGAGACGGTATTTCACACCTGAGCAACTGCTTAGTCTTTATAAAGCGCAAGTCAGGTCTTGCATGGAATACTGCTCTCACCTTTGGGATGGCTCTGCCAAATACCAGTTGGAGGCTTTGGAGTCCATTGAAAGGCGAGCCAGGGGGCTGATAGGCAACGAAACCTTGACTGAGTCGAAGCTGCATAGTCTTGAGCATCGACGTAGGGTGGCGTGTCTGTCTGCGTACTATCGGATACACTTCGGTGAGTGCGCCCAGGAGTTGCACGATCTGGTCCCACCTGCGCCTTTCTTCTATCGTACGGCTAGACAGACGCGACCAAAGCGCCACCCTTTTATGGTGGACATCCTACGCGTTAGAACAAAGCGTTTTGAGTCCACATTCCTCATACGAACTTCCAGAATGTGGAACGATTTGCCTAAGTCTGTCTTTCCGTTAAAGTACAATGTAGGTGTCTTCAAATCTCGAGTAAATAGGTATCTCAGCGTGATTGGGATATTCTATTTGTAAAAATCTTTTGGGTACCCAAGATACAGGCTTAGCCTAGTTTGGGGCCCACTGTTTTCCAGTAGGTACTGAAACACTAATTAAGACTGCTCATCTATTGTGAAGGGGTAAACAAACCACGTCGCCACAAGCGCATAGCCGATCCGTCAAGATTGGTTTCACTTTTAGCCCCGAGTCTTATTGTTTTCACTGATAACGTCGTATTGTACCTAATATAAAAATATCGGTGGTAGGTATTTTGTACTAACTGATGCTTTAATGTTCTATTGGTACTAGGGTCTGTTCTGTGTGGCTAACTTGGTGATCCGATGACAAATAGTGAAAACTGGTTTGTTTGCCATCCTTTTGGTATACATAGGTTTTATGTATGTTAGGTAATTAGTCTTATTTACTGATTTTTCTTTTTATTTACTTGACAGTATCTAGATCTACCTTGTAAAACAATCCTTCTTTGGCAGTAGGGTAAAAGAGGCACTTTGTGAATTATGTACTGCCTAATTGAACATTGAATCTTTAGCATTGAAATGTTTTCGGTTTTTTCTAACCATTTATCGTAATACAACGTGATACGAGAAGACAGTGTTAAGAATGCCAAAGTAGAAACATATGTTTACCAATGTAACTTAAGAGTGCACTTGAATAAAGATTATTATTATTATTATTATATCTTCTAGGTAAGCGTGCTACATCCTAGACCGCATATCTGCTTTACATCAGGCAGTGTGTAGTCGAACGCAAACCTATTTGAAATAAAAAAAAAAAAACTACTAGTTTACAATGAAAATTGATGACTTTCAAATATTTTATCATATTTTCTGAGCGACACTTTGTCTGATGTATTTTGCTTGCACAATAGATTTGTTCCTTATCACAATGATTTCGTAAAACTCCGAGAAAAAAAAAACGGTCATCACTGTATGCATATGTATATTTATAGTTTCATTCTCATCGATAAGTCATTGCTTTTGTATAGAAAACAACCTTTAATACAATTAATCACATTATGCATATCTCATGACTAATACGCTGAAGTGCCCTGATATTAGGCAATCTGAAAACGTATGATATAAACCCATTGATTAATGTTATCGACCGAAACCGATACTATAGTTCAAAGTCTTTTTATTTGTCAAAATATTACGCAGCTTTTGGATACATCGGCAGTTAAAAATATAAATAGTACTTCGTCTAGGCTGGAACATAGGTACTTAACTTGTGAATATTTCACAAAGACGATGAGTTTTGACGAAAGTCGTAGAACAAAAGTTGTTAGTTTTGATGTACAGAATAAGCCCCTTGAAGGATGCTAATTGATTAGAAATAACCCTGAATAGCTCATCACCCCGTGGTGGTCTAGAGGTAGTGACCCGCCTTACAATCGTGAGGTCGTGGGTTCAAATCCCCGGTCCCGCACCAATGAGTTCTTTGGAATTTATGTACGGAATTTCACACCACTGGCTTTTCGGTGAAGGAAAACATAGTGAGGCAACCTGCATACGTCCGTAGAAGAAATTCGATGGCGTATGTAAATCCACCAATCCGCACTGGGCCAGCGTGGTGGATATGGCCCAAACACCCTTTGTGGGTAGGCCTACGTCCTGCAGTGGACTATTAAAAAGGCTGGTACAGCTCATCACCACCACCAATATCATCATCATGATCCTGTCTTTAGCCCACTCGGTGGGCTCAGCACACCACGTTTCCTTTTGCTACTTTACTCTATTATACGTCATAGCATCATCAACTTCTTTCTCTCGCAAAATATTTGGTTTATATAAATATGGTTTATATATTGCAATACGCAGTTATTTCTCGGATGTTGGAAGGCTAGAAGCAGTTGCATTTCATGATTTTTCTGGTTTTAGCAGCAGTCGTAAGTATTAATTTTCTGCGTATCATGGTTTCTTGGCATTCTATTTATGCCTACAAAGAGTAGCACGTTACGGGTTTTATACCTTATTTAGTAGGTACTCAATTATTAAGTTTTTGAGGTGATTATTTAGGTTATCCGTACAAGTATGCCAAAATATCGGAAACTCAATTTAGGTACATGTAAAAACATTTTGGTGAAAATCCCTTAGAAACGACGACTCAGCCGATATATATCAGATTAGTCAATTTCTCTTTTTTTTCTCTTTCTTTATGATCAGATAAAATGTAACAAAAAGATTTGACACATCAGAATCAAATCAAAGCTGATTAAAGCCTGTGATGTCCTCGAGAAGACACCAAATAAAACAACAGATTACTTCAGTCCTTATCGACATTTTTGTCATTTAACTCCTTAATTATTTTACAATTTTGGTTTTATAATGTTTAATCTTTGTGTATTTTATGTCGAATAAATATTATTTCATTTCATTTCATGTCATTCATTTCATTTCATTCAGTAAGTACTATAACATACAGGTGACGCCCGCACCGCGCGGCTGACCGATTAGGTGTGAGCGCTGGCGTCCCTCTTATGTGCTGTATGTACGTTTATTTAGATACATCACAAAGCCTAAAGGTATATAAAGCAAATAGGCCGAGTCAAACTTAATATTTTACTAGCGTCGGCGAAGTCAGCTACAAACTGCGCAGTTCCCCACTCCTTGCCACCACTGCTGTATAAATTTGCTACTGCTCAACTCGCTTTATCTTAACAGACGCCATTAAATTTGATTTGACCTATATCAACACTATTCTTGAATACAAAGTAAGTAAGATAAGTAGTGGTAACTTGTCACCAACAAACAGAGTTACATAGTAACTAGCAGCTATTAGAGACAGTTGAGCGGAGCGTAAATCAAGTTAGGTCATACGTTCAATGGCTAGATAGCGGCGCCTTAATGAGCTGGCTGGGATAGGCCGCGCGCGACTTTGGCCGAGTGCGACCGCTCGCTGTGCGAAACGTGCGCGCGCGCACGTACGCCAGACTTGCGTAGAGATCCATTGTGTTACGGCACCACTGAAGAAAAGTTTTCATAACCAGCTAGCTTAGCATACGAAAAGAGTTAATTGTGGACGTGTGAAAAAATGACAGAAATAAGCTTCACCATAACTCTGTCTCGCTCTGACACAATGTGGTCAATACGAACAGGTACAGGAACAGTAGGGACTTTCCTGTCCTATGTAATTTCAATGCTAACGAGGCAAAAAAGAAGGAAAAACATAAAAGAAACATTTTTTTTATCTCCATGGCTCTACATCTCTGTTTTCCACCAGTCGAATGCCCTATGACTGAAATGGTTATGATACCAGCGAGTATTTTACAAACGTAGAAAATGTCACCAGCTACCTTTTATAGGCCAAACAAGACTAAAAAACTAAAAAACCACATACATTGACATACATATTTTAATCTAAAAAAAAGTATCCCTAATCAAATCGAACTAACAGAGAACACAACAAGTCAAATTATTCGAATGAAAAATTGTATCGGTTCTGTTAATCGAATCACTCCAATTTCAAATAATCAACCAAGAAAAATGCCGGTAGCAACAGACCTGCCCCAACAAAAACCGCGCCCACACCACGGACACGCACATTCATCTCGTTGGTCGCGGAACGCGCTCCCATTCGCCAACTCGATTAGAACTCGAATCGCAATCATCGTAATTATGACTCGATGTTACAGCTTTTTACTCGAAACATCCCATTCAATGCGCCTTGGAAAAGACATCAACGCGCATCATACATATCTCTGTGCGGGAAACCGACATTCTAAGCTTGCGCTCGTATTGTTTTTTGGGAATTTATACGTTGATACAATTAATTTTTAAGATTCCGTACCCAGAGGGTCATGACGGGACCCTATTATGTACTAAGACTCCGCTGTCCGTCTGTCCGTCCGTCCATCTGTTTGTCTATCACCAGGTATACCACCATTTATGAACAATGATAGCTAGAAGGTTGAAATTTTCTTAGATGACGTATTTATGTTGCTCATTTAACAACAAAATCCTAAAAATATAAATATTAAGGGGGGGCTCCCATACAACAAACAGTTTTTTAGCCGTTTTTCGCTCGATATTAATAACGTTATAAATAAATAAATAAATAAATATTTTGGGACATCTTACACACGGCCTCTGACGCCAAACTAAGCAAAGCTTGTAATATGGCTGCCAGAGACTGATATACTACATATACT
The DNA here is from genome assembly GCA_949316475.1 of Hypomecis punctinalis. Classification (NCBI taxonomy): domain Eukaryota; kingdom Metazoa; phylum Arthropoda; class Insecta; order Lepidoptera; family Geometridae; genus Hypomecis; species Hypomecis punctinalis. The sequence continues at coordinate 2,680,262 of OX438798.1, forward strand.
TATTTTTAAATACATACTTATATAGATAGTACTTAACTGTAAATAACACCCAGACACAGAGCAAACACTTATGTTCATCACACAAATATTTGCCCTGGTGGGAATCGAACCCACGCCTCTTTGATCCAGTAGTCAGGGTCACTAACCACTGAGCCACCGAGGCAGTCAATCAACAAAAACGTTGACAGATGCTTGAAATATTCAAACAATATTATGTAGTTAAATATCTTCTTTAAAAATAAATAGCTACACCATACAATAAACGTGGTTTTTTTTGCTCTATATTAATAACGGCAACAGGAAGATGCTTGTAATATATTTCCAGAATATTAAGTAATATCCTTTCAAAAATAAATAAATTAATTAAAATTAAATTATATTAATGCTTAAAATATATTAGGCTGCCATACGGTACGGAATCCTTCATGCGTGAGTCCGATTCGCACTTCGCCGGTTATTTGGTATAGCTTTGGATATGATAACTTACAAAAGTAAGCTATCTTTATCAAAGTTTTGGACCAATGCTGCATTCCAAGTGTTACACTAAAATGACACGAGCTTACTTATTTGCCTACTTATTTTTAAAATGCAACATTGCTACAGATTATACCAGCTTATCAGGTAAACCAAAACAAGCAATAAGTTTGTCGTAAAATTTATTATTAAATCCATCCAGGCCCGTTAAAAAGACCCAATTAACCTTTTTCATATAAATAAATAAAAATTGACGAAACTTGTCAAGGTAAACTTGTAAATGCAGAGCACTCACGACGAATCCTGCGATTACAAGGAAACGAATTCTAAGGAAATTGGGTCTTAACAACGGTATCTTGGAATTTTACGTAAAAGAGACTTTTAGATCGACGCAGAGGGATTTTTTCGCTTCCAACTTTGACCTCATAAGGAAAAACCGGAAATTCCACGCTAAAATGACGATAATCCTGATTTTACATAAAGATTAATGCCTACCTAGATATTTGTAGAAAATTAAAAATAGATTTTAATAACACTAACTATTTAAAACATTCAGCGCAGCAATGCTGCCACTGCTGCCAGCATGCAGGGCGTTGCCAACTGGCTGTGGGGCCTGCGGCTTGTAGAACAGAGAATTTGGAATATCTCTAGATCTAGCTCCTATTGTTTGTACATACAATTATTGCTCTTTGCTTAGTAGCTGTAGGTTTCTTGTACTTTTCTTTATTCTCTATGTACCAATCTCTATATACCTTTATATCTCTATGTACCTCTCTATGTATCAATTAGGTACCAATTAAGTAATGTATTAAAAAGAAAAAATCCTGTCAAAAAAGCAATGTAATAGATGTTATATACCGACTCAATTTACACATTATTTGGAACATTTCAATGGCACGTGTCCTTCAATGTGCGAAGACGACTTAGATTAGACACTTGTGATAAATAGATAAGGCGTGACGTCACATTACTACATATCACAAACATACAGGGTGTTTGGTCTAAAATAAACCGTTGATATATAACCAAATTGTTATATAACCGTATTTAAAACTCATATGCCAACAATAAATGCCGCAGTCTTTAAAGTTATGATTCCAGACTACTATATCGAGCCATATTTTACTTAGTCGTCGGCGTAAAACAGCTGATATTATTTTTCTCTAAAAAATTATACACGGTAAAATGGACAGCCCGGATTTGATCCAAAATATTAACTTTTCTGTACCCCGCGAAGTTAGTTCGCGCCGAGAATTCAAGACATTTTCTCTTCCAACTTGTCCAACCAATTATGCTCAAAATTCACCCATAAATCCCTTGTGTCATACTTACAACAATGTATGTGATGATGTTGGCATTTACAACACATCATCGGTCAACAAAGCCAAAAAATACTTTTTTTGCTAACTATGCATGCTGTGTTTGCAAATAGAAGTTGGACAGAAGTTTTATATCAAGTTATATCAGTTATTATATCAGTTTGCAAACCATTGATGAAAAATATGTAAGAAAAAATTCATCTTGAAATTACAATTGTATAATTTTTTTTTCTACTTATAAAGATGTAGCGCATACATAAGCAAAGGGAGAGCTATTGGGAACAACATTTTTAGTTATATTTCAATTTAACATTTTCTTTTTATTATTTTAGTTTCATTTTTTCTTTACAGCAGATATTTGCACAAACTTGTACCAATGTATTATATAGTTACTATAAGCAATTAGAGATGTTTTACGAGTGTTTGACATCCACGGGACAATTTGTTATTTTTTAGTCAAAAAGTCAAAGTTGAAGTTTTTGGAAAAATATCTAAGTATTAACAATTCTTTGACTTTACGAAAAAATAACTGAAGAATGAGAGTTTTTATTTGTACCTGTTTAATTTTGATTTGAGGCGATGAAAACTACATCAGACACTAAACTTGCATGAAAAATTATTATTTTATCTACGCCAGTAGTCAGTAAGAGCAGTTAAGAAATCGAATTTCAGAAAGTTCGTAAAAATTTAATAAAATGTGAACTCCAAGATTTTTTTTCGGCCAAACTATATATTGAATATGAATTTAGCGTACAGTTTGGTCCTACTTACACATGCATCTACGTACCAGCTCAGTTCGTCTAACGTTGGATTAAACACCCTGTATATTTGAAACACTGGTATCAATGTCACGACATTTGAGGGGCATGCCGAGGGCGTGTTCGGGCCTGAGGGCAAGTTCAATGTTTCTAATCACCGTATCAGCTGTAGGACATTCTCTACTAGACTTGGTATATTCTACAGTCAAACCATTTCCATTTTGTAGGACAATTGTTTTTCCGAGTTCATCACCCAATTACCTCGATATTCAAACAAAAAACTTACTGTTATTCATACATTTTCGTCATCCCACCCAATCGACATGTTATTTATTGCATTAAATAAGCTACTTCTATCGATAATTTTCACAGGACAGACTTGGGCGTCTAGTCGAAGCCTGTTATTCATCCTTACGAACACAGGAGTTGACTGCTGGACTATAGGCTTCTTCTATTGATTTCCTATAACTCCAATTGACTATTAATTGAAGTTACTTTTGTCATTAGAATTAGATAATTTGGTATCATTGTAAAATTGCTGGAAAATGCGTAATTAATATTTGTAAGATAGGAGTTGTGCTAGCCCTAAAAACCCCAAATCCATAAATTATACATAATATGTATAGCATCGTGATAACAAAATGGTCTTGATTTCCTTCCTTCATAATGCGGGCCGCCAGGGATTGGAATGCCCCGCTTCCGTCATTGTTTCCTGACAATAGGCCCGATTATAGAGGCGCCAGTTAACGTTAAAAGCGTTATCTCTATCGAATGCCTAAAGGAAAAAAGAAACAGAACTTTGCTATCTAGCTATTATAATTACGATGGCGCTTCTGTAATCGGGCTTAATTGCAACTTAGATATCTTCGAGACAAGAGTAAATAAGTATTTTCTAGGTTTATATACTCCATTTTAATTTTGTGTAGAATATTTTTCTTAGACCAATCAAAATACCAAGCATTATGCTATAAGTAGTAGTTAATTGGTATCTTGTAGTAACTATTTAATAACATAAATGCAATCCTCTAAGACATAAACATAGCAACTTAGAAACGCAATATAACATATCCTAGTGCCTACCTTTCAACGCCTACATTCATCACATAATATACATTTATTTTATACAGTACCAACTTATATATATAACTTATAAATTTAGAAGTAATGAAATCCATAAATTCAGAGTAAGGCTGCGTTCCACAACATTAATTACACCAGAGATGTGCGAAGGAAGAAGCACAGTTGTTTTCCGCGGAGGAGGGCGGAAGCGTGCCCGCTGCCCCTATTCACGCAGAGGCGGAAATACCCCACGTTTTTAGTGGGTATATCACCGACAAGCGTCTGCAGGGGACTCCCACATAACCACCGGTCTCCCCAGACTGGTTCTTAAAGGATTTTCCGAAGTTAAAAAACAAATTATAGCTCTGGTGGAAACACAGTCTAAATTCATATGAACGTGTGCCTAGCCCGGTTGTCAGTTTTTAAGCCGCCTGAAGACCTCGGACATCGCTAAATGGTTCTAACAACCGACACCTACAATGTGACGGAATGACCCGAGCCATAGTAACACTCAGTTGGATATGCCATTTGCGGTCACCCATCCAAAGACTGACCATCCCGAACGTTGCTTAAATTCGATGATCGCGCTGACAGACGCCTAGTCAAACTACGCATCGTAAGACCCATAAACACAAGATTCTCAACAGCACATAGAATATAGAGGCTTGTAAATTATTTATTATCTAAATACCCAGTTCATACATGGAGGCGTGCGATAGGCAAATCCTATCGTAAAATTATAATATCCTAATTGGTTTCTATTTGTTCGGCACCTAGATCATATAACTTCAATTGCAGATCAAATTGTACATGAATATTTCGAAATGTTATAGGAGATTATTTTGAAATTATATGCTAAGTGAAGATTCTAGCTATTTAATGCTCGGTATTAAGATTCGTCATAAATGCTGTCTGGAAGAGATCGCTCTTAGTGATAAGATCACCTTTTGTGCATTTCTCCTGTTTTTAGGATTCCGTAGTAAAACGAGGAAACCTTACAACTTCGTTGTGTTCGTCCTTCCGTCCGTCCTAATGCTACAAAGCTGATTTTTGTTTGACATTTGATAATTTTATTACTGACACTGTATGATGATTATTGACACATGTTTATTTAATTTTTAATCTTATTTTTCATTCCGTATTGTGTATTTTTTTTCTGTTTAATATTTTGAGGCAAACAGTTATTAATTCTGGTCGTTTTTACCTCAATAAAGAAATTTGTATTTGTAATTGTAAAGCCATATATCTTCCACATTTAAAAAAACATATTACATGAAATTTAACATTATGGTAGTTTTAGTATAGATCTCAATTTCAAATATTTTAAATAATCCAAACTGTGCTTTTAAATGGTAGCCCCCATACATGTAAAGTGGGAATGGAAATTTTTTTCATCCGTACCATGTGGGGGGTCGTTGAAAAGGGTTTCTAAAATGAATGTAAGGTTTCTTGAACCATATTTTTGTCGCACCATTACCATTCAAAGTTGAAAAAATAGTGTCTCGCGGCCCTCATTTCTGATTCGATCTCGCATCTGCGCTAGATGTTATCCGCTTACGATCAATCTTATTAGAAAATGATTGGATAGGCCTAGGTTCAGTTGCAAACGTCCTACGGCTGATATGGTAATGAAATAGGTATCTGCCAAAATTAGCGGCTTTTTCTGACAGCTGTTTTAAAAATTGGTAATATCATCAAATAGCCCAATAGAGATACCCATACCTTGTTAAGTAAGTAAGTTTGTATAGGCCGGGTGGCTAGCTCTAGTGTCAGAGTTTTTGAAGGCCTCTGACATGGCCAAACCTATACCTAATATTATCACAAGGTACATTTAAGAAAATTTTACGACAATTATCACTTAGCAACCAGCTTTATGATTGTAGAGTTTTAGCTACGTTCTAATTTACATACACAATTATACGTTATACACCTAAAAATTACTCCTTTGCAAAATTTAATTAAGTACCTCTGCTATTTATTTTAACTGCTAAGTATCACTTAGGATGTTAAAGGTGGCAATAATGAATAAATTATTACGCATTACCTGTACTTTTATGGTAGTTATCCTAGAGCCAAGACTGCCAGACAAGTAGCAGCTTCAACCGATATTTTTAAAGTTACCACATATTTTACGGTAACAACCATACTTAGTTTACTACCACCACAATAATCTTCATCACCTTTATTATTCACGCGTACGCCTTTTTGGATTATTCCAAGGAATTTACATTTTCAGCAAGTTGAATTATTCTTGTACCTACTATGGGACTTATCGCGCAATACAACATGAGATAATTAATAAGTCCTATAGTATAAGAATTATGTGCTCAAATCAAAAATAAAATGAAAAAATCTGTAGCTATCATTAAATACAATTTGCGATATTATACGATGTGTAATTAAAACTGCGGGTTTCATTAATTTTGAAGTCATAAATTAAAGTTTGAACGCCTACTTAGGCAGGTAATGCAATTCTCATAGATGTACTTTATCGTCGATAAAATGCAATGAGTTTTGCTTATTCTATTTCTTTGATTCTTAATTAGAAAATAGTAAACTATGCTCTTGCTATTTATTTACTATTTTCAATAGATTCGTTACTTTATATTTATCAATTGTTTCAATAAAACAATAAAAAGAAAATATACATTAAAGACAATACTACAGCCATTACAGGTCGTAATGGGTAAATGGATTAGATGGATTACCTGTACGAGATCGCTTCAGCGATAATGCTGCTTATTGTTACAATAACGTAATAATTTCATAGTATTTATTATTGCTCTTTGTATATCTCTGTGTACAATGTACAATAAAGAGTTTTATTTGTTTGATGTAACTTATTAGATAGAACTTTTTAAAGTTTATTGGTAGCTAATTTTCGTTCTGAACGGAGGTCAAATTGTAAAAAACTCGTCAACATTTCAATAACAGGATCTGTTGCTCGTGACCCGTGAGAATGAGTAAAAGGCCACTTTAGTAGATTTATTGCAATATTTTATTGATAATGCTAGTTTTTTTTATTTCAAGCAGGTTTGCGTTTGACTACACACCGTCTGATGTCCATTGATTCGATTCGGTGCTCAGATCAGTTTTTCTGGACAGTGGTAAACTTGGCGCTCAAATATATTAAGTATTGTATGCATATAAACTATAAAACAATCGTATAGGCGAGTGGCGAGCCCTGGTATCAGAGTTCTTAGGCCTCACACATTGCTAACCGGGGTACCACACAATGACGTGTGTGAATCGATAAAGAATTTTTGTCGATTATATATATACGGTAGAAGAACTGACTCACGGCCATGTGCTAGAAGAGAAAATATAGGATGACAAGACCAGCCAGGCATTGGCTGGTGTCAAGGGCCACGGTTGATGTCACAAGTCAACGAAGCCCTTAATTTTGAACCGAATTCACTGCGCGAAGCACTGCGCTAATCACCTCTGGATACATAAAAGAACAAAATGTTCATGTGTCCTTAAATTTCTCTAAAACAAATTGATAAAACTAATATAATTTAGAAAAACTGAAAGGTTTTTTTTGTTACATGTCACCTTTGTCGACTTAGGTCTTATTCCTTTCAATCTTCCTTCCGTCATCTTATTTCATTAACCCTAAAACAATACTTAGCGGATTAGCAAATTAAAAGAGGCAGTCGACAGGGCATTCAAGAAGGGCATTCAGTTCGAAGAACGGATGGCCGTTGGGGCCGTAAAGTTCTCGAATGGAGACTACGGACCAGTTAGCGTAGCGTGGGTCGTCCAATGACTAAGTGGACTGACGATATAATTAAGATCACAGCAGAAACGCGCTGGATGCAGGCCGCTTACTACCGGCCAATTTCGAAATCCTTGGGGGAGGCTTATGTCCAGCAGTGGACGTCCTTCAGCTGATGGATGGATGGATGGATCGAAACTCAAAATTCTGAACCCTTATCAAATACTAAATGCGCTTATCACCACTAGATATAAGAAAAAAATCTCTGCTTACACCTGAATTGTCTCTAAAACATTTTCTTTCAATCTCCTTTATTTATTTTTATAAATTTCACTAACCCTAAAACAGTACTTTGTACTATTGAAGAATCTGCATGATCGAGGAGCACCTATGCCTACGTGATGCTCGGTTGTTGCACCCATTGCGAATAATCTAAATATTGACTCTTTTTCTCCACACAACTCACAATTCCTGCCCATTGAAAAACAGTCCTTATCTCCAATAATATAAAGCTTTGCAGTGTGGAAGGCTACATGTACTTAGAGCTATTGTAAATGGCAGGTCCCACTTGCAAATAGGAGGCTTCCCGTTTGGCTCCCCGGCCGTTTGTCATTTGATCCTGCCGTCTTGGAATTATGTGGAACTAATGGGAATTGAGCACACTCAGATAAATATTGTGATTGAAATTACTGGGAAACAGAGTTTCTTGAAATGTGGAACGCGAGCTTGTTGGTGCTAATCTTTGTTGAAGAAGATACTCGTATCATTTAGGTATATTATATGTAGTTATAGTTTTGCGAGATTTCGTGGATATTTTCCATATATTGTAAGGTGTTGCTTTGTATCATGCACGGACTTTTAGGAGTATACAAATGAACATTATAAGCATCTATTACCAACCCCAAAATTGTTCTAGCTGTCAGCTATTCCATGCAAAGTTCATTGACACCCGACAAAATAATGGAACAGCTGCAGATATGCAGTTTAAGGTGGAGCGCGCTTCCTAAAATAAACCAATTTACTGGGGATTTGAAGACACCCACGATGTACTCTACCGGGAAATCAGACTTAGGCAAAAAGTTCCACATTCTGGCTGTTCGTATGAGGAATGTGGATTCAAAAAGCTTAGTTCTAACGCGACAAAAATCCACCATAAAGGGGTGGCGCTTTGGTCGCGTCCGTCTACGAGTATATACTCGTAGCCGTACGAAGAAAGGGTGGGACCAGATTGTGTAAATGTAGAAGAACCAAAGTTACCGGCATAGCCCAGTGGATTGGAGATTGAAGTGGCAATGGGCAAGGCACATAGCGCGAAGGACTGATGAGCGATGGAGTCGAATAGTTCTCGAGTGAAGACCACGCACTGGCAAGCGCAGCGTAGGACGTCCACCCACAAGGTGGACGGATGATCTCATTAAGACCGCAGGATCGCGCTGGATGCAAGCCGCTACCAACCGGTCTTATTGGAGATCTATAGGGGAGGCCTATGTCCAGCAGTAGACGTCCTATGGCTGATGGATAAATGGATGATTGTGCAATTCCTGGGCGCACTCTCCGAAGTGTATCCGATTGAATGCTGATAGAACGCTACCTCACGTCGATGATCGAGACTTTACAGTTGCAATTTAGTCAAGTTTTCGTTGTCTATCAGCTTCCTGGCTCGCCTTTCAATCGACTCTAGAGCTTCCAGTAGGTATTTGGCAGAGCCATCCCGAAGGTGAGAGCAGTATTCCATGCTAGACTAACGCTATAGAAAGATTAAGGAGTTGCTCAGGTGTGAAATACCTTCTCAGCTTAGAGAGAACACCAAGTTTTTGGAGGCTAATTGAGCCTCTCAATTATGGAGCAATGACTAACTCACTGAATAATACTGAGACACGTTTTCAATTACAATAAGTACACTCGTATTACTCGTAGTACGGTCAGGTGATAGCTGATGAAATCGTACCCTGACTCAATCGCGCGTGTTATATGACGATAGATATCAACTAATATCCTTTAATTGATAATTTACATCATTACGGAATCAAAACAGGACAGATAAAGTGATAGTAGGTACCTACGCAGCAGGTGTATTTACGATATTATTTTATTATTGCAAGTATTATTTTACTATTGAACCTTTGTATTTGAATAAGTCGACTAAATAAGAAAGAAGATATCTCACGTAAACTCAGACTGTCTTACAAAATTAATACTATTGAGAGTTATAAAATAAGATCTGTTACTCTTTCACGGAGCAACGGATCGACTCTGTTTTGTGCATGGATATACAAGATTTAAAGTCGGAGAGTATTAAGTATATGATATTGTTCATCATTGAAAAATCAATAGATTTTGAGGAAATCTACAGGTAAAGGCGTGGTGGTCAAGAGCTAGTGACACCCGCCTTACAATCGTGAGGTCGTGGGTTCAAATCCCCGGTCTCGTACCAATGAGTTCTTTGGAATTTATGTAAGGAATTTCACACCACTGGCTTTTCGGTGAAGGGAAATATCGTGTGGCAACCTGCATACGTTCGTAGAAGAAAATTCGATGGCGTATGTGAACCAACCCGCACTGGGCCAGCGTGGTGGATATGGCCCAATCACCCTTCGAGGGTAGGCCAACGTCCTGCAGTGGACTATTAAAAAGGCTGGTACAGTACAGTAAAGGTAAAGGCAAGTACAGAATATTCGAGAAATCACAATACACAGCGGACCACGAGAAGATGCACGTGGCTGCCGCCTTTGTAGCACATGCACATATGCATTGCAAGTGCTAAGCTTACAAATCTATTTCCGTATAACTATTTATAGCCATTGAAGAAGAGATAATTACATCGCTATCTGTATATCGTACAATACACAGCTAATAGAGCTACGCTACTAGTAACTGTACAATATAAATAAATAAATAAATATTTGGGGACATCTTACACACGGTCTCTAACCCCAAACTAAGCAAAGCTTGTGATATGGCTGCCAGAGACTGATATACTACTTAAACATAATTATGTAGATAATACCTAAATAACATCCAGACACAGAGCAAACACCTATGATCATCACAAAAATGCTTGCCCTAGGTGGAAATCGAACCCACCCCTCTTTGACCCAGCGGTTAGAGTCACTAACCACTGAGCCACCGAGGCAGTAAAATCATATAATATGATTTTAAAGTAAACAGTTAATCAACGTTTGGTACGGTCTATTTTCAGATGGGTGACCGTTGATGCTAGAGACAAGCCGCCCAGTGATTCTTACCTGCTGTATTGAATGAGAATAAAAAAAATACTACAGAAGTTACGTATAATATGTATTGATGTTTTTTCAGCAATTTTAAAGCGCGCAAATTGCTTTATCACAAACTAGCGACCCGCCCGTCCTTTGCACAGGTGTATTATACAATACATATAAACCTTTATCTTGAATAACTCTATCTATTAAAAAACTGCATTAAAGTCCGTTGCGTAGTTTTGAAAATATAAGCATACATAGAGACAGACAGACAGAGAAGCGACTTTGTTTTATACTATGTAGTGAAGTGATGATATTGATAAGATTTGTTGTATATCACGGTTAGATTCCACAAAATTGTTTATCGAAACTAATCGTGATATACAAAAAATAATATTTGTTGTTAGAAAATAAAATTATCTCACAAATAGCTTACTAAACTAGTAGTTCTCCGACCCGTAGATCTCGCGACACATCTCTTTGACTGAATCTTCATAACCCTATATTTCTACTCGCTCTTGTAGGACAATCTTACCAAATATTAACGAAATCGGCTGATAAATACTGCGACAGCCTTTGACAGACAATTTCCCCCTTTTTGTGGGAAATACCCCCGTATCAAAAACCGCTAACAATAAAAAAAATCTGTTGATATAATTATGTGTACCTACCAAGTTAAGTGAACAAATGTTATTATAGTATTGCTGACTTCTTGGATGACAAAATTGACAAATGTTTGACATGACTAATTCTTGTGACATTTATTTAGTTAAGGTTATTAAATTGATTTATCACATTATTTTATGATTTGACATTATTTAACTTTTTACATGAAATTATTGTATTACTAGATGACAACCCGGCTTCGCTCGGGTGAAATGTGACTCATAATACACACACTGATAATAATTTTGCTGTTACTCGATCACCATCTTAACGAAGAGCCCTTCGCTGCATCCATTTTCCACAATTATGAGAATGTTTACCAAATGCAAAGAGATTCAGCCGTTAACTAAATGATGTAGGTATCATCAAGCAAAACAATGATGAAAGATCAATGAAAGACATTCATTTTAAGAAATAGGTACTCACGATTTTTTACGTTTGTGTAATACAATATCCCAAAGTAAAATGTTTTGCTCAAAATTAAAATTACTCAAAAATAAATGATTAAGTAGGTCCCTACTGAAAATGTACATTCTTATATTACGTAAAGAAAGTCAACTTCAACTGTAAAGATTTTAACCAGTATTATTTTTTATATGGTTAGCTATCTAGATAGATCAGCCGTAGGACATCCACTGCTGGACATAGGTCTCTCCCATGGATTTCCAATAAGGCCGGTTGGAAGCTGCCTGCATCCATCGTGTTCCTGTGATTTTTATTATATCGTTAATCCACCTAGTCGGTGGACATCCTACGCTGCGCTTGCTGGTCAGTGGTCCATTCGAGAACTTTACGGCCCCATCGGCCATCCGTTCTTCGAACAATGTGCCCTGCCCACTGCCACTTTAATTTGCTAATCCGCTGGGCTATGCCGGTAACTTTGGTTCATCTAGGGATCTCCTCATTTATGATTCGATCCCGCAGAGAGACACCGAGCATAGCCCTCTCCATAGCACGTACCTATTACGGTACCTATGGTTATACCATCGACTTGGCATTTTTTCTTACATTCCATATTTATGGGTTATACCCTTCTATAATCTAATGGTTGTTAAAATATTATCAAAAATTATTAAGTATAACTTAATACTTGACACTGGCAAATGCACAACAATGCGACGCCAAAACATAAAAGAAGAAGAAGAATGACTGCTCAAGATATGTCATGTGCCTGACAATATGGAGACTGCGATTTGTTTGTCAGAACCGTTATAATTTATTAAAATACTCGATAATCCGAATTTTCCGGATATATGTTGTCGACTCGAAATCGTTATTTTTTTATGTTTTATCATTTAGGAAAGGTTTCAATCGAGTCTACCGTACCCCTTGACGAAATTATTAATATAGATGACAATCTTGACATCTTATAAATCAGTAGTATTCTTTATTTTAATTTGACATTACTGTTTTAAAATTTTGCTTGTAAAATTGCAAATATTGTCTTTTTTTTAACGTGGAACTATGCTGTTTACATTTGTACGCCATGATGGGCAAGAACATGCGTTCTCTACTCTCCGAACAACTGTATGCGACTTTGTATGTTGTAGTACACTACCATGTTTCTGACAAATAAAGTATCTTGAATCTTGAAGTTTTGTCGATATCCGTTGAAAAATGCGACCTGAAGGCGATAACCAATATCAGAGCCTTTATTACAAGTTTTTGCACTCAAACTTGCGCGTTTGCGTGTGGCTACATACACTTGTTAGTTCTTCCTCGTTTCCGCCAGGGGCGCTGTACAAAAATGCATAGAGCCATACGGAAACTACTGTAGCTTCAATTTACGTGTAAACCTGTACTAACCTCTCTAAATAGACGAAAGCAAAATCATCGTATCTAAAACGGAAATCTTCGCTTACGATCGATCAATAAAGAGTTAAGTAGTCAAACGCAAAATTTTCCCAGTTAAAAACGATCCATGTTCCAATGTTTTGACTTTGAGTCATCGGGGCATTCTTATTTGGTTAGACGAGCTCCCCTACTGTAATTACGATCATTCTAGCGGTCTGTTCATTACCGGTCATGTGATAAAATCACGCGGTGACTATAAAAATAGACCGCCGTGTTCAGCTAGGTATATATGTCTGGAGGGCATTGACTTAGTCACTTCGGGAAGACCTGGCAAATGAATGTACCGACGCTACTGAATGTCTGCACCAACATATTGGAGTCAATAGAACGTATGCAAAATCATGTAAGAACATATTAAGAAAGTTATCAATGAAATATGATAATTACTAGCTGACCCGGTGAACTTCATCTCACCATTTGTCAACTGGATCATTTTGTATGGGAAAATTAAATTCATGTCTTTATTATATTACTCACTACATTTTTATATTTTCTCGCCGTTTAAACCTTCTCTTAGCTTCCACGGATATTTAATGACCAAAATTAATCCAATTGGTCCAGCTATTCTCGAGTTTTAGCGAGACTAACAACTACGACAAATAGAGGTCTTTACAACTACGATTCATTTTTAGAAGGGAAGATATAATCTGCCGTACCAATTTTCACCATTATTTTTGTTTAAGATGTTTTTTAAGAATTTCCTAGGTGATAAATAGTTATATTATGGTATCATAAAACATTAGCCATCATACCACAAAAGTTTTACGCACGCTTTGGACTATGTTTAACAGAACAAATTGCACGGTTAAACAGTGTTTAAATCTTTTGTAGTAAGGCGGTTAATGTTTCCGGTCTGTTTGGACTGAATCTTATTTTGTACTGCATTCATTATAAAAAGCCCACGATTTTAGGACTTACTCTTCCTTTTACGCAGTCATTAAAAATAAACAAGTAATAGAACACAACGATGGAATTACCATCTCTAATAGAACTACATTTCAATGCTACAAGCCTAGATTTACGGTTCGAAAATTGATGGCCGTCCCCTATGAGTTATGTAGTCTTCGCCCACGAAAACATGTGAAATCAGTTACAGGAAATACGATGTTTACCAATGGATTGCTAACCTTGTTATTGCTAAAATTTTATGGCTATGATAAAGATGGATGAGTAATGTTGAATGCTTGCATTGCACGCCGAAGGACGTGAAGTTTACGCCGAAGCACACGACTCAGTCTTCAACTCATCAATATCTGGATCTTTATATGAAATCTTATGCCGTATGAGCCGTATCGCGCACTTCATAAATATTCAGTAATCTGTCACTGGATCTGACTACAAACTCAGAACAATAACTAATAACCCGTTCAATTTAGACCAAAAAATGAGAGTGAAGTTACATAAAGTCCCAACAAGCTGAATTTCAGTGAAATTGTTCAAAATATAATTATAAACAATGCCTAGAAGTTCCCCATCATTCCCCTGTAAGGAAAAAAAAAAATTCAAGGTCAAAGGTCAAAAAAATGAGATTTTCGCGATTTTCAGCAAAACGGTAAGTTTTATCATAAAAGTATCTCAGACAAAAATTGTAGATCATAAAATTATCTATAAAAAATGTATCAATACTTTTTTTCTTACGAGCCACCGTTTCTGAGATATAACGATTCAAAAAGTTATAAAAGTTGTTATCGTCATAATATGCACACGTTTCCACGCCACCTATGAGGTAGTATACTACTGTATAATCTTATTTCATTTTTCATTTCATTTACATGGATGTCTCATCGATTCATGCAAACCATAGGTGCAAACTATTCAAATTTAATTACGAACTCGCTGGAATTCGTTATTCCATTTTATGCGAAAAATAAAATAAATTATTCCATCTACACTTCTTGCATGGCAAAAGGATTAAACCATTTTATAAATACACTTATGACAGTTTCCAATATGTATCAATCCCAAGTTTGTTTCGCGTTCGAGGGGATAAATTGATATAAGGATAATTATTTGTCTATTTGCTGTGATGGGGATGCCATCAATATAGGATATATATAAATATGCATACAATTATTTATATTTATTTATTATCTTAGCTCTACCGCCAATACTAGAAGCCAAGCTTCGCTATGAAAGTAAGTGATTCTGATTGGCGAATATCATTTTTAGCTTAGTTGAAATTCAAGTTTATTAAAGTTAACTTAGCGGTATTCTAAAGTATATGTAATATTCAACTTACTGATATTTTTAAAAACATATAGGGGAATTCTATGTCCAACAATGTACAAAAAGGCAGTCGAAACGATGACGACACTCCTACTTGGAAACTGCCTATTGACCTAAGGTCAACAGTTATACAGAATGTAGGTTTCTAATTAAATATATATGTTATTAGTAAGCGCAATGCTATTATTTTAGGAAACAACAATTTCTAAGCAAACAGGTCTCGTAATTTTTTCCTTACTGATTAGGTACACAATTGCAAAATATGAATCATTGACAAGTCACATGTACTTTACAGCGACACTTCATTTTTCTTATTTTATTTATCTAATCTTTGGGAATTCACGCTAAGCTCGTGAAAGCCGTTTCTCGGCGTAATCGATATAACTTATATTTCTATCACACTGATACCTTTTACAAAAATAACGATAAGATACAGAAACAATATCGAGCGTTAGAGAATTGCTATAGCTTGCTAATCTTTGAGTAAAAAACATCTAACTTTCTTTTCTAGCAGATCCACAATGCAAATATGGTTGAGTAATCACACCGCAGAGTTTTAGGTAATCTATCTGAAATGTCAGTCACAAAAAGATTAAAAAGTATATTCAACAGCATGATACGACAGACAAATAGGAGGTGAATGACAAAAATAGCATAGCCATAGCATACCTACATATGTTTTATAGGACGAATCACCGTACTTGGCGACTATGAGGTTAGCTACAAACTGCGGATAATAAGTCCAAGAAGACCAAGTTTGTCTTCGTCTTGGGCGACATGAACCCCAAGAAAAATTAATAAAGTTTAATAGAAGTTTTCTTACTTTTTTGCTTATAACTTCGTTAATTTTAAAATTAGGGCAAATAGTTTTAAGGACATAATTATTTGTAGGCAAAGCAATTTGCTACAAATTATGACTTGACAATTTTTTTGTAGGACGTATAGTTTCCGAGATATCGCGAAAAAGTGTTTGCACTCCTTTTTCCAAGATGGCGGCCGGGGGACAAGGGCGACAACCCCACAAACTTGGGGTTAAGCTTCTATTGACACCCCACATATGTCTCAAAAATAAAATTGCGTCCTCTAACAAATGTAAAGCTCATGTAACATTTAAATGGACTATAACCCGCGCTGCTGTAGTGATCTTCAGCCAGGATTGGGTTATCAACAGCTTGTAGCTTACATCACAGCACATAGTTATGAAAAATAGAAGAAAAGGTCAGGCATACAGGATTAAGGAAAAAGAAGAAAGGTTAGGGTCGAAAAGTTCTCGAGTGGAGAATACGTGCCGGCAAACGCAGCGTAGGATGTCCACCCACAAGGTGAACAGATCGCGCTTCCAACCGATCTTATTGGAGATTTATAGAGTAGGCCTATGTTCAGTAGTGGACGGCTTATGACTGAAACGACGACTGCAGAACATAACCCAGGAAGGTACAAAATTAAATTGGTATGTTGTTATTACTTCGTAATTTTTTTTAAGAAAGGATTTACCCCGCTAAGAACCCTATCTTTATGAAATTTTAACCGTCTTACCACAAAAGATTTAAACACAGTTTAGCCGTGCAATCTGTACTGTTAAACATTGTCTAAAGCGTGCGTAAAACTTTTGTGGTAAGACGGAAAATGTTTAATTAATTATAAATAATTGTTTTGAAGTTGTGCGTATAGTTCATCAATAGCCCTGTATTTCATTGATGAGTAAAAGAAAGCATGAACCACCAAAATTATCCTGAATGACTGACATACGACATAACAATATGACTGGCTTTTAAATATAACTTGACAAATAACCAATGGATACTTACACTTAGTTCCGAAAATTCGGATTTCGCACGAAATCCAATTTAGTCAACAAATTTCTCGATATTAGGTCAAGGAACCGACAGATTCTAGTCTAGACTATACACACAATGTAGAAGCTTCCCCGTCACGTACACCAGTTGGACTATGTACAACAACCAACTAATAAAGTTGTCCTAATAACGAACCAAAACCTTTCCATTACCTTTCTTCAGGTATTGTGACAGTGGCGCATCGAGCTACTACTTAAATAAGTTGGTGGTATTTGACGTAGATTTTGCGTAAGGTGACGTAGAGACCTTCGTGATGCGAACATGTTGACTCGCTTCGACATCGTTTATCTTGTTTAACTATAATGATTTGTAACGGCACTGGTAGGTGTGCTGTTTGCGTAGACAATGTACTAACAGTTCTGCGAATGATATATCTCGAACATAAACTGTTTTGCAACAATTATGTCAATCAGATCTTCGATAATAATAACTGAGAGGAACATGTTGGTACCTAGTTGTTATTTGAGTATGGTGCGAAATCGAATTGAGACGAGATTGAAACAGAAATGAAGACGGTAGAAGAACCAAAGTTAATAATGGAGCAGATTGACAAGTTAAGGACGGAAAACAGATGACCGAATGGGTGGAATACTTAGGTCTCGAGTGGAGATCATGTACCGCAAGTGTAGCGTAGGACGTCCACCTGCAAGGTGGTCTAATAACTTCATTAAGACCGCATTTATCGAGCTGGGTGCGAGTCACTTCAATTTTTTGGCGATCTATAGAAGAGGCCTATGTCCAAGAGTGATCATCCCACGGCTGAGAAAAAAAAAAAAAATAGAAACTTTACTGCTAAATATTATCAAAATCATGTCTCGGTTAACTGCTTAGATTATTTACTTGTAAATTATGTTTACAAGTAAATAATCAAAGGGTTAACTGTTTAAAATAAAAGGTAACTTGAACTAAAATTAGAATGGCCTTAGTAGACTAACCAACCTTTTTGTTGACCGTCGAAACGGAGGCGGCACTCAATTCGACGCGTATACAGGGTTATTTCTAATCAATTAGCATCCTTTTAGGGGCTTATTCTGTACATCAAAACTAACAACATTTGATCTATGACTTTTGTCAAAAGTCAAAAAAAAAATTTGTTGTTTCATAGAAAAATATAGTTCACCCTTGACAAAATGTATAGACCTGTTTTTCTTTTTGAATTTTGACAAAAGTTGCAGAACAAAAGTTGTTAGTTTTGATGTACAGAATAAGCCCCTAAAAGGATGCTAATTGATTAGAAATAACCCTGTATATATTTTTGATGTATAACCACGCATAACTTTTTACATAGTAATCCGATTTCGATAATTCTTTTTTTATTGGAAAGAGTATACTTTAAATTGGTCCCATTTAAATTTTATCGAAATCGGCTGAGCCATTTTTGATAAATCAACAATAATGTGAAAAATGCTACATCGAACCGTGCGTAATATTCGCGAATTCTGTACCTACACGGTTGAAATCGGTCATGCAATTTTTGGCGAAAAATAATAATTAAGGAAAGTATACAGAAATCTACAAAATTATCTACAAAATTTCACAATCTGCGTGTTTCTATGGCTGTATGGTAACCAAGATAATTTGAAGAGAGAGATAATAAAGAGAGAGAGATAATTTTAGAGAACAAGTTTGTATGGCTAAGAGGTAAAGAGAGAGATAATTTGAGAGAACAAGTTTGTATGGACAGGGATAGTTGGCGTAAGGGGGAAAAGGCTTATGCCTTATGCCTTATGCCCTGCAGTGGGTCGAAATAAGCTGATGATGATGATGATGAAGTTTGTATGGCTGTATGGTAACCAAAATAAGTTGAAGAATACTCAGATCAATAACCAAAGCTATGAGATAATATTCAAAGGAAAAAATCTGTACGAATACTAATAAAAACTATACAAAGAAACAAAGCTCCATAGGGATAAAAGAGATTTTTATCAGTTTTGCAGACGCTTCGTTAGTTCAATATTATTGCGATTCATTTCATAATTATCATCACTATCTTTTAATAAATAAATCGATCAAGTGATCGTCAAACAGTGATGTCAAATCAACTCAAATTGCACATTACTCTGAGTATTATGAAATGTTTATGAAAACGTTGTGAAATAATTTGACATATTATGTACAAAAAAAAACCCCACGAAACAGATACACGATGTACAGATAACAGGTAAATTAGATAAATGTATTTCAATCACTACGCTGGCTTCGTAAGCTATACCATCTATTTCAAATATTTATCTGTATGGATTAGTGTTTTTGAAGTGATAAGGTCAATCGCGGTAATTTTAAACAGATGCGTTCCGTCTGCAATTCAGTTAAAGTTCGGTTACAATTGTAAAGAATTCGGTATTGCGCTAAACTTCATACACTAATCGTTCGTTTGACAGCGGTTACGTTCCAACTCTGATTGAGTTGCGTTTCAACTTTTGTCAAAATCTCTAGCGCGATACGAAAATAGACAAAAAGTTGTAGTTCGGTTAAAGTTCAATTGTGATTCAGCTGTAATTTTTTAGTGCGATTGGCCTGTAGGGCGCTTGCGCGAATAATATTGATGTTCAAATCTAGTTTTTTTTGTTTTAAACTTGTTAAGTACCTAGGTATTTTGGTAATGCTGCCACCATGCACGCTACCAACTGGCAGAAGTGAGAATTTGGATTGTCTCCCTTCTGTATTTTGTGCATAATATCGTTGATTTTTGTGTAGGTAGTTGTAGTTGTATTTTTTTTTTGTATTTCATTTTAGTTTTTATTTTGTTTAATCAAAAACTTAATCAATACTGATATTATTGTCCTTAAAACAAGATTTGGTTCATCTTGACAATGTTCATATAATTTTACCTCAACACGATGTTTCGGCCAATCTTTGGATGAGTAACTGCTGGTGACAACTGGAGGTGGTGGTTTCCAACTGAGCGCTACCGTGACATGGAAGACACGTCTATTTGTGAGTTCCGGTTGTTTTAACCATTTAGCCTTGTCAAAGGCTTTTAGGCGGCTTAAAAACTCTGATACTTAGGTACAGGGGCTTAATACCTAGCCTATACGAACTGTATAGGCTAGGTATTAAGCCCCTGTACTGTACTGCCTATATGAAAAAGACGTCATTTTAATATTTTGAAACCTGGTTTTTAGGGTTCCGTATCTAAAGGGTTAAAACGGGACCCTTTACTGAGACTTCGATATCCGTCCGTCCGTCTCTCTGTCAGGCTGTATCTCAAGATCCGTGAGAGCTAAACAGTTGAAAGGACATGTCCACAAAATGTATGGAGGCTGGTATAATATTAATCAAAAATTCTAACCACAACATTCGTTACATTACGAGAAAGTCCATATTTTTCTGATTCTATTACATAAGTTAAAAACAAATAGAGCCCTCCGATTTTTTTAAAATTAATTTTGAATTTATTACAATAAATAAATATACTTGGCTCAATAGGTAGTTTATCTCTGGTAACCCTAATTAAGTAACATCCAAATTGTTATGATGATTGTTAATGATGTATATCTGTTTCTGCTATAACAACAAATACTAAAAACAGAATAAAACAAATATTTAAGGGTATGAGAAACGTGATTGTTTTGCTCGATATTCAATAACGGCAACAGGTAGTCGCTTCAAATGGGGCTAAAAATCTTCCATAAGGTACGGAACTCTCCGTGCGTAAGTCCGACTCGCACTTGACCGATTTTTTTCTTTCATATTACGTCGGTAACTTACCTACTTTATCAGTCATCACAATACAAATACCTATTTAGTAATCACAGTTAACACCACTGCAGTAACATGGCGTCAATCTGTCGAAGTGTTGTAAAAAACTCGAGTCTTGAAGTCTTATTTACAAAAAGAAGACTCGAGTCAAGTCAAAATAAATAATATCTACTTAGCATTCAAGTCCTTCAAAATTTGGAGTCTTTTGTAAAAAGACTTGAGTCTTGTCAAAATGAACTCAAAGACTGAGTATTTAAGAACTTATAAGTTATGACTGAGTCCATATGAGTTTGAAGTAATTAAAATAGCAATTTTGTGTATTTATTATTTTAGTTATACGTTTTAATTCGTATTTTGAGTCAGTGACGATTTGCGTCAGTTTAAAGTTCGATACCTACTATTGATTAGGTTATTTGCATTGCCCAAATTGTACGTAAAATTTATTGTACTATTTATTTTTAATCGGATTAGTAAATAAATATAGATGATGACATAAAATCACCCAGTGTTACCTATTATACTACACCAACTCAATTTCATGATTCAGTCAAGCTCAAAGATCTTAAAAAACTCGAAAGGTCACAAAAAACTCAAAGGATTCAGTCTTATGCGACTAATGAGTCTTGAAAATCTACTCAAATCTCAAATGAAGACTTGAGTTTTATCAACACTAGTCTGTAGTGTCATTAACTGTGTGTCAATAACTGTTACTTTCCTCTCAATCCTGCTCAAACTGGAATCACAAGATAAGGGACTGCTCCTGTCCTTATAATGTACATATTTGTGCTCTTGGTATATTAATAAGCATTGCCTACGTGCTCGTTACACTGTATCCGATGAGACAGTATTTTCCGAAATGAGAAATTGTATTAACTAATAGGTAAAGGATGAGAGTATATTACTCAGAGGATAAGCACTCATCTCAGAGAAGTATATTCCTTGTTACTCATTATTTTAAAATTAAGTGACAAGCGACCTGCCCCGGCTTAAGCAGAGGCATTATTTTTGACTTGCGTAAAGGCTCAGACTTGGACAGAAAGACGACTAGGTCGTATTCGGAACTTAACGGATTTTCCATACAATCTGTCAAAGTTCCGAACCTATACAAAAGTTCGAAAGTCAAAATTAATGCGCCAGAGGTTTGAAAGTGAAGCAACAGCAAGGGGACTCCGTATGAATCACGAATTATATCACCACAAGCAGGGGTTTGGTTAGAGTTTCCTTGGCCACCGCGATTGTATTGTAAATAATTATTTTTAACAAAAAATAGCATGACCGACTTCACCCGTGTACAGAATCATTACATAGTATAAAACAAAGTCGCTTTCCGCTGTCTGTTTATATCTTTAAAACTACGGAACGGATTTTGATGCAGTTTGTTTTAATAGATAGAGTAATTCAAGAGAAATGTTTATATGTATAATACACCTGTGCGAAGCCGGGTCGCATCGCTATAACGCAAATATTATGCACGGATCGATGTAGCATTTTTCACATTATTGTTGATTTATCAAAAATGGCTCAGCCGATTTCAATAATATTGAAATGGGACCAATTGCATAGTATATTCTTTCCAATAAAAAAAGAATTATTGAAATCGGACAACTATAAAAAAGTTATGCGTGGTTAAACATAAAAAAAAATACGCGTCGAATTGTATACCTCCTCCTGTGCACACAGGTATTATACATATAAACCTTCTTCTTGAATCACTCTATCTATTAAAAAACCGCATCAAAATCAGTTGCGTAGTTTTAAAGATATAAGCATACATAGGTACATACAGCAGGAAGCGACTTTGTTTTATACCATGTAGTGATACGAGTATATGCAGTAATCAAATAAAGCTAAAAGAAAACATCGCAAAATATACGTGATAACAATTCAATGCAAGCAGGGACTGGTATTACAAATACTTTTTGACAAAGAAAAATATCGTTACGAAACCCTTGCGCGGCTTGCGCCTATATTATTCGGAAAATAAATTCGATGTCTTAAGGGATTTATTGAAAGCGTTTTTAGATACTTTTTAACAGCGTCGTCCGCTCTGGTGAATTTTGGAGAAGTATTAGACAACCTGCTCTCTCCCATACCCAAGCACACACGTTCCACGATATATTTTTATAGACGTGTCAAAGTGAGAAAAAGTTATGTTAGAGTATATCTGCCACATTTTCACATGGCCATAGAATTATGCCGTGGTGCGTATGCTACCCGTGAAGGTAACTTATATTTTTTACAATACAGGTAATCGCGGCGGCCAAGGAAACTCTAACCAAACCCCAGCTTGTGGTGATATAATTCGTGATTCATACGGAGCCCCCTTGCTTCACTTTCAAACCTCTGGCGCATTAATTTTGACTTTCGAACTTTTGTATAGGTTCGGAACTTTGACAGATTGTATGGAAAATCCGTAAAGTTCCAAATACGACCTATACTCTATAAAATATAGCTTGATTTCTGCGACAGCTGTCAGAAAAATCACGCCTATGAAGTCCTGAATTTCTTAATAGTACAGACAGTACCTGTCAATGTCATACTTTATGGGAATGCCGATTAGTGATGGGCGACGAATGATCGTGACCACAGAGTTTTAGATAGAGTTTTATTTAAAATATCGATAGCTTATACTAACGATATTTTAAATAAAACTTAATTTATCATTAATTTAATTTAGTAACATTTGTAATTAAATTAAACCCAATTATTTGTTACATTAGCATCGATACCTAATAGTGAAAAACGTCCTTAAATACTATCGTAATGTTATGATATTAATGAAATAAAATATGATAATGTATATTTTATTTAATTAATATCATAACATTATTTACATGTGTACATACTTGATCTTAAATAATAGTAAGTAAATAAAATCCAATTTCTCACCTACAACTAATAATTCGAATTCATTACAACATTGTTTGATAATCGATTTTTTCCACCACTATCCCAACTCTAAAAATGTCAATCTTCTATGTCAATGTCACTGACGCAGAGATCAAGCTATCTTTTATGTAGTAATAGCCGTCTTTCTGTCCAAGTCTGAGCCTTTACGAAAGTCAAAAATAATGCCTCTGGTACCTCACTAACTCAAAAATGGCCCGGGGGTGGCGGCTTTGGGTGATAAAACCCAATCACTATTTTATGTCACTATGCCTATGGTACGTTACGGAATGGGATAGAGGTATATAAAGTAAACTTTCCTTAATACGTACTCGTTATAAAAAGTCCGTAAATGGACCAAACGCTAAGAAATGTAATCAACGTTACAAACTCAGCTAATTTCAAGGAACCTGCCAATCTCGTTCAGTCACATGAATGGGCTACGTGCTGTCCAGAATGTAGCCAGTTATGATAAAAATAAATAATCAGCTTGATCTTGTCGCGGTCGCGGGACGCTTTTGGCGAGAAGATGGTCATGGGACTCACGTGAACCTGTAGGCGGGCCAAGCGCCAAAAATAATGAACATGCGGTGAATAAAGATAAGATAAGATAAGATAAGATAACGTTTATTTTGCTCAAAAAGTTACAGGTTTTGGAGTTAGTAAATCTTGATGATGCTTAAAGTAATGTTAGTAGGTAGGTACTTAGATTAAATTTACAAACTTCCAGAGTGGAACCCTAAATCTCACACTAGGGTGGTCCTGTGTCGTGAGATTTAGTCTCTTCCGCTTTTAGATAAAGAAAACGATTCATCATGTTATAGAGTAATATAGAGCGTCCACTTGGTGACTGGATATAGGCATCCACAGATTCAAGGATCTCCAATATGACCGGTTGCAGCTTTAGTTCAGCGCAATCTTGTGGTGCTAAACAAGACATTCTGTCTGATCACAAAAGTTTTACGCGCACTTTAGACAAAGTTTAACAGTACAAATCGTGCGGTTAAACAGTGTTTAATATATTTTGTGGTAAAGCGGATTATGTCCACCTTGTCGGACGTCTTAAACGCTTGCTACCGTAATCTTTATTCCAAAATTTTACCGCCCCATTACCCATCAGTTCTATAAAATTATGTGCCTACTGCTACTTGAACTAGGTAATCCGTTGGGCTGTGTGTTACTTTGATTCGTCTACGGATCTCCTCATTTAATTTTCTGATTTGATTTTGCGGCGAGACTCCGAGCATAGCCTCAACATCGCCCATCGGCCTATTCTGAATTCTGAATTATTTCTACAAAATAAAACCTTGAATACATAATATAATTATTATTTTTCCCAAAAAATTGCACCACCGACTTCCACCGTGTACAGAATTCGAACAGTTTGCGCGAATCTAATGTGACGTCCATGTACATTATTTTAAATTTATCAATAACGGCTCGGCCGATTTTGATAAGATTTATATGGAACCACCGTAGGAGTATACCCTTTTGAAATAGTAAAGATTTTTTTAAATCGGTTCACAATTGGCGAACATTTCGATGAACATACACCTCGTCCTTTTTGGAGGTCGATGAAAAGTAGTAAAATTGTGTTTTCAAGTAACAAAGACTTGTAGTAGCTCTATGTATGGGCGACAGGCGTGTCTGTTTTTAAACGTAGAGTCACGAGACGAGCAAATCATTCACCTGACAATAACAGCTCTTTCATATTAGGCGACTCAGCTGGGCAGTTAAATATATCGGTACCGTACGTATCAGCCTTTTAATAGTCCACTGCAGGACGTAGGCCTACACACGAAAGGTGATTGGGCCATATCCACTACGCTGGCCCAGTGCGGGTTGGTTCACATACGCTATCGAATTTCTTCTCCGGACAGAGGTATGCAGGTTGCCTCACGACGTTTTCCTCCACTTAAAAGCCAGTGGTGTGAAATTCATTATTATTAAATGTGCCATGGATTCACATACGCCATTGAATTTCTTCTCCGGACAGAGGTATGCAGGTTGCCTCACGACGTTTTCCTTCACAGAAAAGCCAGTGGTGTGAAATTCATTATTATTAAATGTGCCACTACGTGTGCTGCCTACGGAGCATGATTTTGAGAGCCTGATTCTAACCCTGAAACAGAGTTAAGTGTGAAAGCGCTCTAAGCTCGCTTATCCACTTATTTGTTACCATTTCGTGTCAGACCCACTAATATCATCGATAGATCCTTACAAGGCTCTAAACACGCTAATTGAAAGACCAACATTTTCCCTGTGATGTGTTCGTCAAAATAAACAAAACGAATGGACATAATCTAATCGCTCTAATTTACTAAATCCATAATATAAGTAGCTCTTATAATATTGTTTGTTTTGTTCTATTGTTGCCAAGTAGCCGATTATTTTGATAAGGATGACACGTTGTTTTTATCTATGAGGAAATTCTATTCTACTTTTGCAGGTATCGTAGGTACAAAGTAAGTGTACCTATATACCTTTTTGATAGTCAACTACTGAATAGGCCTACCCACAAAGAGTGATTGGGCCATATCCACCACGCTGCCGCGCTAGCTCTGTACGGGTTGGTGGATTCACATACCTACGCTATTGAATTTATTCTGTGGACGTTTGAATTTATTCTGTTTAAGCTGCATACAGCTTGCTTCACGATGTTTTCCTTCATCGAAAAGCCAGTGGTGCAAAAGTTCGTACATAAGTTCGATGGAACTCATTGGTACGGGATCAAGATTTGAACCCACGATAGGCTAGTGTTACTTCATCTATAAGTTTCTTATTATAGGCTGCATCAAACTTAATGGTGTCTGTAAACACGAAGCGAGTCATTGCACAGAAGCAATTTATTATTATGTCAGCGACGCAAGGAGAGGGGCTTTGCGCTGCTAACCTCACAGCCGCCATTAAGTTTGATTCGCCTTACTAATTAATATTTTCTAACTAACACGAAGAACCATAAACATATCAAGTTTCAGTTTCGGTATTGAACCTAAAAAAGTAAACATCTGGCTATGCTCGTGCAAAAATCTCCATTACAGTTTTCATACTTCATTATCTTGTTGAAGGAAAATTATGTTTTAGGAGGTCGGGAGGTTTAATTGTTTATTGAGATATAAACGAATAATACAATTGACATACATCTCACAAAACAATTATCAGAAATAGTATTTAAGAATTAAATAAAGTTAATAAGAATAGAATTATTACTATTACAATACCATGTCATTAAAATATGATAAAAATGTCAATAAGAATATTACTATGTCAAACAATTTCCTCAATTTCAATTGTGCCGTCAACTATAATATAATATGACTATATTGAAAATATTGACCTACTAGGTAGTTTTTTTTTATTTTATTTTTTTTATTTTTTCTCAACCTATGCTTTCCCACTTCTGGGCAAAGGTCTCCCCATTTCCTTCCATTCATCGTAGGTAGTATGTAAATTTAAAAATGTTTATTTAATTTGGTTTGTTAGTTTGATTGTAAATTATGTAAATATAGAGTAGTTGTATATTTATTTTTATTTTATTACATGAATTTGAAATTTAACTTTAGTTCCTTTCGAGACTGTCTCTATGCTTTAAAATTGATTTGATCAAATTCAAAATGAAATGTAAAAGAATTATTTCTTATTTTTATTTTTTACTAGCGGACCCGGCGAACTTCGTTTCGCTTTCCGTAAGAACCTTGTACAGAGTATTAGAAAACTACAAAAAAAAATAAGCCAAATCGGTCAAGCCGTTTTCATGTTATGTCGTGACAACGGAAAACGGGTTTCATTTATATATATATATATATATAGATTATATTATGTAAATTGAAATTTGACGTCTCATCAAACTAATGTTTTATTTTAAACTTTCTCAATAATTTTCCTCAACACTTTGCCACTTGCGTCATAAATTTATTTCTACATTTTTTTATTCTTAATCTTTTGGCATTACATATTATTTTCCTGTAGACTAAGCAACCCGCATCATGGTTTTGGCCCAAACAATATTTCTCTCACAAATATTAATTTAATAATATTATACAATATTTTCCCGTAAACATAAATAATAGGTAACTTATAAGTAGGTATGAGTATGACTTAACAATTGTAAGGTAAGAGATCACTTTTCCAAGGCTATATTGCCACATTGTTAATTAAAAAGCCCCAACGTCAAATAGATAAAAGTAAATAAGGGATAATCAATTAAATAATAACTTGAAGACAACAAACTTTCGCTTTGCGAAAATTTTAAGAAAAATCAAGTTCGCATTTTTCGTCTACAAAAGAACGTCTATCGAAACACCAAAATTACTATCTAAATACGTCAGTAGAAATTTTTAAAGCCGTGGTCAAAATGCAAATTTACATAGGCACAATAATACAAAAAAATCATAGATATGATTGATTTTATCCATCTAGAAATTCTACGGGAAAACACATGGGTATTTTTGGTATGCTGGGTTAAGTACCTAATAGGTGAAAAAGGAAGGCTTATGCCCCACAGTGGCAGAATAAAGATGATGATAATTATAAAAAATAAAAACCACCTGAAGGCCTCTGACATAGCTAAACGGTGGAAACAACCGAGACCTACAGTTTAATGCGTCGCCCGAATCAAGGTAGAGCTCAGTAAAAAATGCCACCACCGGTCACCCATCAAAGCTGACAAACACCTAGTCAAATTATGCTAAGCCAGCTTTTGAAAGTCCATTGTTAAACGTAGAGCTACCTTCAAAACGCGATTGTAACATAAGCATTACGCTGTGCTGACCCAGAAGCAATTCCATGGATTCAATGTCATCCCAATCTCAGAAAAATGACAAGTAATTCATATTCTATGATCTTAATAGAATTTTCTCACCAGTCCTAAATAATGTAGGTTTATAGGGTTCGTCGCAATGAAAAACAGTTCAAAAATCTGTGCATGAATTCCAAAGAACCCATTAGTTACAATGAACTTTGAGTTACATTGATAATACGTATTAGTTCATACAACAGCTCGTTAGTTACAATAACAATGCTAAATAACAATTGATTTAACATTATTCGTTAATTCATTGATTCATTTAGGTATTTATTTAAGCTTACACCTAACTTGCATGTATCAAAATTAATGTTCAATAAATATTTGCGATTTCTGAACAAATAAACAAGTGACATAATATTGCAGCGTGAAATCCAAAGCCTCGTAGCGAGAGGACCGGTACTTCCCAAGGACTGACGCAGAAAGGTCTCATCTCTTTTCCAAGAAATACGAATCTTTGCAGTTTATATTAACTAGAAAGACACCAAGCTTAACTCAGAAAAAAAAACAATGTCCTCGTTTTCTCCGAAATGCTTAACAAGATAAACTTGAAAAAAAGCCCTATCACTATGCCAAAGAAGATCTCACAAAGTGGGTTCAGACTATAGTAGCGCAAAAAAGCTTTTTTTTTCCAAATAGGTTTGCGTTTGACTACACACTGCCTGATGTTAAGTAGATATGTTATAAAATATGTTAAACCAATTCACAGAAAAAAACTAACTGTTTGCTTAATTTTTAGGGTTCCGTACCTCAAACGGAAAAAACGGAACCCTTATAGGATCACTTTGTTGTCAGTCTGTCCTTCTGTCCGTCTGTGTGTATGTCAAGACTCTTTATCTCGGTAACACGTAAATATATCGAGTTGAAATTTAAACTGTATACGTATATCTATAGTCTCTTGCAGTTGTGTAGAACAAAAACTTCTGTTATCGTTTAAAAAAGTTAGAGCCGTTTATGTCTTAAAAAACCTCATATTTCGACACACAAAAATCAAAACCTACAGGGTACTTCCCGTTGACATAGAACTATGAAATTTGGCGAGAAGCATTGTATTAGAGTACACATTTAGGAATAAATCTGAAAACTGTAATTTTTTATCCAAATCACAAAAAATAGGGCCTCAAAACTCAAAATCAGAGTACACATATAGGAATATCAAATGATTCAGAGTACACATATAGGAATATTACTATATAGGAATAATTCTGAAAATTCTACATTGTTATTTAAATCACAAAAAATAGGGCCTCAAAATTCACAATTCACACAATTATGGGTTCAAAATTCAAAGTGAGTAAATCGTATCATGTAAGGTATCATATAAAAGAACTTCATTAGCACATGCTGAAACAGGTTTTTAATTATTTTAACAATGTGTAATTTTCGATGTATGACGAGAAAAGTGAAAGGAAAACTTTTGTCGATGGTTATAGTATAGAGATTTTTTTAACAACTTACTTCCCAATTTTGTGGAATTTTCTGGATTTGTACAGAACCCTCGATGTGCAAGCCTGACTCGCACTTGTCCGGTTTTTCTGGCATCACACACACTTTGCAATTACAATGAAATTTCGTATTTTCTAATTTGATTTTTGTTCAAGGCCGCCATCACGCCGCCGTATTTTACAAGCAAGGCAAATAATAGGATAATAATTTTCCAAAACAAATAAAGCAAATAATTAAATACTGTAGCAGGTAATGACCTAAGCTCGAAATATTTTTGTATTGTCTCATTTCGTTAATATCGTTAGAACCGGTTCCGAAATCCAAAATGTTACCAGCTTTTTGTATATATACTGCTGCTGATCTACCTACGAAGACTATACATCGGTAGTGCGGGTTGGTGGATGCATATACAATTATACACCATCAAATTTCTGCTGCTGTTGTAAGCCGTGGTGGTCGAGAGGTAGTGACACCCGCCTTACAATCGTGAGGTCGTTCGAATCCCCGGTCCTGTACCAATGAGTTATTTGGAATTTATGTACGGAATTTCACACCACTGGCTTTTCGGTGAAGGAAAACATCGGGAGGCAACCTGCATACGTCCGTAGAAGAAATTCGATGATGTATGTGAATCCACCAACCCGCACTGGGCCCGCGTGGTGGATATGGCTCAATCACCCTTAGTACGTATGCCTACGTCCTCAGTGGACTATTAAAAAGGCTGGTACAGAAATTTCTGCTACCTAACTACAAAGTTTACCCAAAAAAAAAAACAATAGGTTCAACACTCCGGGATTGCCGGCAGAAGTGAAAACTTGAACATATAAAGTACCTACTATCATTTTTGTGGTAAAATACAACAACACAAACGCACACTCGCGCAAGCGCCCTGCGCCGTCTTACGAATTTTCTCACGAGTCCTGACGCTAGTTTAACATTTTTCACTCATCCCAAAAAGTTTTTCACTCATCCCAAAAAGTGCATAACGCCACTTAAGAAGTTTTCACTTCAAACATTTGTGTAAATAATATTCTTCTAAAGGAAAATGGAAAATTGTTCACATATTTGTGGTTTGCGGTAAACTCCCTATGATTTTGTGGTGAACTATATTAACGCTTACTTATTCATTATTACTCGTAGCTGTACACAAATTTAGTTTTATTTAGTCACAAATTATATGGAATTCTCGTATTTGTATGCATTTATTTATATTTATGAACGCAGTCTCGTTTATTGTCCGTAAGAACGCAGACAAAGTTATGTAGAAAGGGCCTTAACTTTCTTGTATAAGACTTTGCTCTACAATTTGGAGACGAAAATGATAAAAAAGCATAGGGCAGTTTAGTTGCTAATTTACTTGTAATCTTTTTATTGTATTTTTTGTTTATCCTGTTTGTTATTGAATATATGTTTGCTAATTTAGTTTTAATTTTTTATTATTATATTCTGTTTTTCTTGTTTTTCTCTTTAAATAAATATCTTGTTTATTTTCTATTTGTCTTCTCCTTAAGTCTCCTTAATTATTAAATATGAAATTAAAAAAATAACTATTTTGTTCCTACAATTTTTATAACTTTTTGACCACGTCGTATTTTAATATTTTATATCACGGGAATATACTTACGTTTATTTTTCAAAGTCATTAAATAGTACATAGTGAAATAAAATATTAAAATGTTTGAAAACCACGTCAGTTTCCATAATAAAATGTCGTATTTGTTCACACATAAATAGACCCATGTATCATATCATAAACAGGGTTATTCGTAATCAATTAGCATCCCTTTAGGGGCTTATTCTGTACATCAAAACCAACAAGTTCTGTTCTGCGACTTTTGTCAAAACTCAAACAAACAGCTGTTCTATAGATTTTGTACGGGTGAACGATATTTTTCTGTGGAACAACCACTTTTTTTTAAATTTTCAAAAAACGTTGAACAGAAGTTGTTAGTTTTGTACAGAATAAGCCCATGAAAGAGTGCTATGTGATTACGAATAACCCTGTATATGTAAGAGTCAAAAATAACGATGTACCTATTATTATTTTATCATATGATATGATAAAATGTAACATATAATTCGGCAAGAATTCGATATAAAAGCCAACAAGGACGATTGTTAAATTTTGGCAATGAGTCAGTCAGGATTCACATCACAAAATAGATATAAATATAACCTTTTAACAGGTAAGGACGCCAAGCTGCAGCAGAAAATTAAATTAATAAGCAGTTTTTTTTTAAACCATAATAGCAGGTTTTTATTCAATTAATTCAATCGTGAGGCGCCAACTTGACCATACAAAAACAATAAGCTGCTATCAACTTCGAAATATTATCCAATTTGAGTGTTTTTTAGGGTTCCGTACCTCAAAAGGAAAAAACGGAACCCTTATAGGATCACATTGTTGTCCGTCTGTCCGTCTGTGTGTTTGTCAAGACTCTTTATCTCGGGAACGCGTAAAGATATCGAGTTGAAATTTAAACTGTATACGTATATCTGTGGTGTCTTACAGTTTTGTAAAAGAAAAACTTCTCAGTTATCGTTTAAAAAAAAGCTGTTTATGTCGTAAAAAAACGCATATTTCGACTTTCACAAAAATCAAAACCTACTGGGTAATTCCCGTTGACATAAAACTATTAAAGGTGACGTCCACAAGTGGTATATTATTCAGAGAAAAATCGAACCAAGATGATATATACATCATTTGAAAACTTGTTTTATTGGCTTCCCAAAAATATTAAATTTAGATTTTTTCACCCCTCCATTTTTTTTTAAATGTGAAAAATATATTATATGAAAAATAACAATACAGCTTATTACTTATTCCAGCTTAGCAATGATAAAGTGCTTCTATCGTTATTTTACTTGCATTCGTAGCTGATTCTTTCACATTCATCACTTAATTTGCTAAAATTAAATATAATTTTTAATGACCAGTGTGACCAGTTAGTAGGTACAATGTGACAGAAAAACACCTTAAAAGTGTGTCTAATTATGTAAAAATGGTATAAATGTTTTTATTTAACAATATGGAGGTTACTTAATCAGGGTTGCTAGAGTTAACCTACTTATTGGGCCAAATATATTTATATATCCTAATAAATTCAAAATTAATTTTTAAAAAATCGGAGGGCTCTTTTTTGTTTTTAACTGTTGTAATAGACTCAGAAAAATATGAACTTTCTCGAAATGTAAAGAGTGTTGTGGTTAGAATTTTTGATTATTATTATACCAGCCTCCATACATTTTGTGGACATGTCCTTTGGCGAGAAGTATCGTCTCAGAGTACACATATAGAAATAATTCTGAAAATTGTAAATTTTTATTTAAATCACAAAAAATAGGGCCTCAAAATTCACAAAATATGGGTTTAAAATTCAAAGTGAGTAAATCGTATCATGTAAGGTATCATATAAAAGAACTTCATTAGCACATGCTAAAACAGGTTTTTAATTATTTTAACAATGTGTAATGTTCGATGTATGACGAGAAAAGTGAAAAAAAAAACTTTTTTGTCGATCGTTATAGTATAGAGATTTTAACAACTTACTTCCCAATTATGTGAAATTTTCTGGATTTGTACGGAATCCTCGATGTGCGAGGATGACTCGCACTTGTCCGGATTATTTTTCATGTAATCGGCACTTCAATCGCTATGATTAAACGTCTAAGTTATTGGTTTTTAAATTATCTTAAAAATATAAGCCAAAACTTGGCCAAAAGTAACATTAGCTAAAATCTTTTCTGAAAAAAATAAGACGTACGAGCATGCAATATTTTTTACTCAAGCGATTGACACCAAAAACTAAACATTTTGTTAAAATTTAAGGTGTGAAAAGAGTTTTCACCCGGATCGTAAATTTTATCAAAAACGTACCGACATTTTCTCTTGTTCTACAGAAAACGCGAAAACACTAGTCGATTCACGACCCTCTTAAGTGTTAAACAAGCTGATGGTAAGAGGTCATCGACGCCTATAAGTACCCTCAGAGCAAATAAAAAAATCACTGCTGAATATAGGCTTCCCCACGTAGGCTGAGTAGGCCATATCAACCACGCAAGCCCAGTGCAGGTTGGTGGATTCAAATAAGCCATCGAATTTCTTCTACGGTCGTATGCAGGTTGCCTTACCGTGTTTTTTATTCACCGAAATGCCAGCGATATAAGTTCTAAAGAACTCTTTGGTACGGAACCGGGAATTTGAATTCACGACCTCACCTATTGTAAGTAAAGCGGGTGTTACTTTCACTATGATTTTTGATCATCTTGATATTAGGTCATAAACTCCAAATTATGTTTTCTTTTGGGCTTTGATTAATACGGGTTAATTCGTGCTCTAAGGGTAACTCGTTCCCGAACACCGTTGACCTTTACATTTCGATTCCAACTGCTGTATGATAGCGAAATATCGATTACGAGAAAGGCATGACTTTTGATGCGATGCAGCAATTTCGAAAATCTTTTCACTCGTATGTTCCAATAGCTTAACTTTTAACATTATACTTATTACTTAAGGAAATGAGATCTCTTTTTCAGTCGATTTCCAGACACAGGAGGTATTTGTGTCTATAAAAAAGTATTTATCTTTAGTTTGAATACATTTTTCGTGGTAATATTCATATTCATTTTATTCGTAAAGACAAATTACACGTCATACATACAATGAATACATTAATAAGTTGCAGTAATGTACATTGACAAAAAATAACGAATCACATTAACAAACCTACTACATCATTAGGCATGTACTCGTAGTGTTGTAAAATTAAATTTGTCAATGTAATAGGTAGGTGATCTAGGCAAGAAAACACTAGACTGTAGAGTGGAGAAACTGTAACTTCATTACCTACTTTACCCTGGACGACTTCAGAAATGAGTTTCTCAATCCGACTGTATGTAGTTTGTATGCTACGCGATTACTCTTGTAATAATGAACCAATTTTGACTATTTTTTAGGGTTCCGTACCTCAAAAGGAAAAAACGGAACCCTTATAGAATCACTTTGTTGTCCGTCTGTCCGTCTGTGTGTATGTCAAGACTCTTTATCTCGAGAACGGGTAAAGATATCGAGTTGAAATTTAAACTGTATACGTACTCGTATATCGATGAACTCTTGTGTAAAAGAAAAACTTCTCAGTTGTCGTTTAAAAAAGTAAGAGTCGTTTTTGTCGTAAAAAACCGCATATTTCGACACTCACAAATATCAAAACCTACATGACAACCATCCCGTTGACATAGAACTATGAAATTTGGCGAAAAGCATTGTGTTAGAGTACACATATAGGAATAAATCTGAAAACTGTACATTTTTATTTACATCACAAAAAATAGGGCCTCAAAATTCACAAAATATGGGTTCAAAATTCAAAGTGAGTAAATCGTATCATGTAAGGTGTCATATAAAAGAACTTCATGAGCACATGCTAAAACAGGTTTTTAATTATTTTAACAATGTGTTTGTACGGAACCCTCGATGTGCGAGCCTGACTCGCACTTGTCCGGTTTTTTTGTTTAGTAGATCATAGTGTAGATTGTAGACTCAGTAGAGGTGGTCTCATTAAGTAAATTTTATAGAAATCGGCAGTCATTTTCGAAACATAAAAATAAAATAGACTCAAAATGAACTAAGAGTGAACTATTCTTTATCTACATAGATTGCAACAGTTGAAGTCGTTTATGCAAATTTTAGCGTAAACTAATTATTATAACTCCAACATACGTGTTTATAGAGAATCCTGTGCCAGAGGAAATTGGACCTGAATTAAACCCACGCACGGCACTACAGATGATGATAACCAGCCCGCGCTATCAGCGGCGCCTGCGCCAGCGCCGGCTTGCACACCCGGTGGTGGGGATACGATTTGCTCGACTTATATACGTGAACGGCGGCCGCCTCGGCCATACGTGTCTCGACCGCGACCCGGCCCGCCCGTGCGACAATGTGCAATATGTGTACCCGCGATATCATAGCCGAGGCGCCTGCAGCCTCCCCTCCTCCCTCCCCCAAATCCTCACGCATCCTGGAGCGTATGAAGAAGAAACACAACATCGTGACCGACCCGTCTTGTTCGGAAAAGCAGAAGGAGGTTGAATACCAGCCTGATCTCTTGGCCATCTCTACGCAGTTCTCGAAGGTGGCGTACGACATCTTCAAGCGAGGATTGGTCCACCTGCAGGAATCGAAAGCTTATGTGTGAGTAGATCTGTGTTTTCTGTGATGTGTGGAGATGAGGACTATTGCATATTCCGGTGCCAGCCGATCTATGGAGTTTCTTATCTCAACGCACCATAAGTTTAATTGCCTTATTTGTAACAACTGTAACCTATTCTTTTCTGATCATTGTACTCGCCATTAAAAAAAATCAAACATTGTGTATGTCTTAGCCATACTAAACACATAATAGAATAGCCGACATAGTCTCTTTCTACAATACAATACAATAGAAGTAATTTTTATTGTTTTGCGAAAGAATTTCTTGACATCACGAAAATAACTACACGTTTGTAGCATACGTGGAAAGTTAACTACAGCATTTACAGGCTTCATTTTCGCGATAAGCCGCACTAACCACGATACCTAACTGGTATTCTAACCTCCGCGCGTAAAATTTTAATAAGACGTTTTATTTTCATATTAAACAGTATAACTTAAGTATATTATAGGAAAGACACTAAAACTTTACAAAATACCAATACGAAATATACAATATCCATTTAGGGTAAAGTTGGACGATATGGCCCTAGCAAAGTCTTTAAGCCATTTAAAGACTTTCGACATGGCTTAAAGGTTAAAACAATATAAGCCTACAATTTAATGTGTCTTCTAAGGAATGGTAGCGCTCAGTTTTAAATGCCACCCGCTACGCGGTCACCCATCCGAAGACTGACCGTACTAATTGTTGCTTTACTTCCGATAAGGAACCTAGTCAATCTACGCTATGAGCGCAACACGTGCTAGAAATTTTTATATTTTCAAACAACTATACTCCGGAACGACCTAACTTTTGAACGCTTATTTGATATTTGATTTCCGTCAGTGTCGCCTTGCTGTCTGAAATGTCTGCTGGGTTATTTTTCAAAGAAACGGGAATTTAGGTTACCGGTCGAATTACAATGATATGTTTGTAAATCGTTCGGAAGTCATACCTACTCGTAAATTGGATACGCTTGCGATTTCACGATTGAAAATTATGAGATGTATTTTCTTTCTGAAATGATTTTATTTTCTTTTTTGCTGCACTACGCGACTTTTAAATTTGCTCATTGTTTGAGTGCAAATATGTAGAGAAAATTCACGTTCCTATTCTTTTTAAATGTTAATCTTAATATAATATATAAATCT
The DNA here is from genome assembly GCA_949316475.1 of Hypomecis punctinalis. Classification (NCBI taxonomy): domain Eukaryota; kingdom Metazoa; phylum Arthropoda; class Insecta; order Lepidoptera; family Geometridae; genus Hypomecis; species Hypomecis punctinalis. Next base: position 2,717,590 of record OX438798.1, read on the forward strand.
CGTGTCACAATGTTTGTCCTCAATGGACTTCTAAACCACTTAACCGATTATAATAAAATTCGCACACCATGTGCAGTTCGATCCAACTTGAGAGATAGGATAGTTTAAATCTAAAATTATAGTCGCAATTTTAATTTATTTAGCCACAGCAACGCGTGGCCGGGTCAGCTAGTTGTACTATACATTAAAAAAAAATATTAATGTGAAAACTTACCTACAATGGCTGTTACTAAATGTATACTCAGAAATCAGAAATACTGAAACAGATCAATAATTACAAAGTCGAAAAGATCTCTTAACGCTTCCAAATTCTTCTTTTACGCCTACTAAACTAATTAAACTGTATTCCTAGACCTATTTTTAACTAATAGTTACGAAACATTTGTCCTACTTACTGTAAAAACAAAGGCATTCTCCCACAAAAAAAGCTGATTAGTTCCGATCGCAGACTGGCACTATCTACAGCTTAACTAACACGAGGTCAGTGGTCGGTCTGTCTGTCACGGATCTACCCAACCTCGGTAGTCAACCGAGAGCAAACAAATTCTCGAAATAAACTCAATAAGTAAGCTTTACTTATTACATATAACCTCGCCAGTAAATTGATGGTAAATAAACATATGCATTTGTTTAACTCAATGACACTTTGCCAAAGAAATAAAACAATGATCTTCGATCAGGAAATCAAAATTACCCCTAAATCGGTAAAAGAAAACATTGAGAAGTAACCAGCATTCATTCGTACAAGAAATTCGATGTCCTATGTGAATCCCTCAATCCGCACAGGCCAGCGTGGTAGATATGAGCGAATTCCTCTTCGTGGGTAGGCTTATGGCTGGCACAATCGTAACTTAATGACAAATTAAATGTAACTAGATATGTAAAAGCACATTTTTGGCCAGCATCTCAGTCTTCAAAGTTCTACAAAATGTAATTGGCAGACTAATCGCGCGTAATAACTTCACTAAGAACCGACGCACTACAATTAGTTCATGATCAAATTGCTTAGCCCATTAACGATTCATTACTCTTCTCAATTGCGCGAGCCTTTCATTACAAAATAAAATCCTATCTAACTTAATCTGTTGGTGTACTTGAAAAGTTAATGGACAATAAGACTTAACCTCACTCAGTAAATAGCTCAGATCTCATATCTTTAACTCTACACGGCTAACTCTACACTAGTCTACACAAGCCCTAAGTACACAAACTTTACAATTTCGCCAATATATGTGGCTTGGTCGTCGTAAAATTAGTATCATCCAGAAAAACTATGGAAAACATTAAATTTAGCACAAGCCAATATATATAAAATATATATAAACTGAAAATATTCTAGTCATTCTACAAATAACATCTCTAGAAAAAGAAATTGCGCTCATCTCAAGCCTTTGTTCCTACGTCACAGACTACCGAATTGATGTTTGATAAAAATGTCAAGATCTAGATAAAATATGACAAAATTGAAGGATAGGAATGGAAAATATTTACTTTAAAGTAACGGATTTAAAATAATACGTTTTTTAAGATGATGCGTGTTTGTACACAATGATAGTAATTTATTATTTATCCCTAATACGTCCGTGCTTGACCACCAACTCGCCTGATGGTAAGCGACGTTGTGGTCGAAGATGAAGCACGCAGTCCTAGAAGATACCTATTCACTCTGATCTTGAAAAGCTTTAGATTACATCTCTTAGGAAACAGGAAAGCAGGAAGACTGTTCCATTCCTTGGCGATACGAATCAGAAATGTTTAGTCAAACCGCTTCGTACGTATCGAAGGAAAATCGACAGTGTAGGGGTGGTAGTGTGGCGTCTTTCTACTTCTCCTGTAGTAAAAAAAAGATAAACCTATTTTACGGTAACAATACAGTATTGTAAATCTTGAAGTGCCAGCCAGCTCCTAGCGGAGGTCGGCTATCGATGCAGCACGTTATTTGAGGTATATACCTAACCTATTTTGTGTGGAGATTGAAGCGTGTCAGAAAAATTTTGGGCATTTTGCCTTGTTCCTGACGGTAGGTTTTAAAAATTACCCCGGCATAATTATACGAATTTACTTTAAATTCAGTTAGTCCGATATTTTTCCTCCTTCTTACGACAATCGTATCCTAAAGGGGCAGTACCTCTTACGACGAAGTCCACAAATAAACTTGCGAATTGTACTAAAACTGCGGTTTTTCTATTAAGCGCTTTACAGTCTAGTAACCCATGCACATAAAATGCACTCTTATGTAACGTTTACATTAGAGCACTTATCGGATGCTTTACAAATAGGTCAGCTAGTTTCATTGGAACCAATCACGGATGCCATGCGCTTTTCAATGAACCAATTTATCCAAATATCAGGGGTTCAGATAAATTAGACCAACCACGCTGCTGTTATAAGTTAAGTGCCTTTAGATGTTATTATATTGTTTTTAAGAGCATGATAAAATATGCACAAGGGCATGAGAAATAATATAAAGGAAATTTGTTGTTTTAAGCTATCAGTGACGTTTGGTTGGTTTATATGTGAAATCATGCTTGTTTGTTATTTTGTTTTCTTGCTAAAACATTTGCGGATTGTTTGATTATTGTATAGAAGTAGACGCTTGACATTGCGGAACAACTAATGCTAATAGAATAAACTTTTTCGTAAAGAATTTAACACACATTTTATTTTGCATATTTATCTATAATTATGTAACTCATATAAAACAGAAAATAATATACTCAAAAAATACTGAAAAACAGAATTTGTTACACTTGATAATAAAATTGAGGATTTTTGTTGACCTTTTGACAAAATTATTTATCACAACGACTTTACTTGAAACACATTGAAGACAACGTTTTTTAACAAAATCCATCTGTTTATCCAAATAGAACCAATCGATCATTCACTATCTCATTTATGACAAAAGATAGATATCTACACAGGCTAAGAAAAGACATGACGAAAGTTTATAAAGGGATGTCCGACTGTCATAACGCAAGATCATTGTGGGGACGGTTCAATCTCATGAAACATAATTATGGGTCAATGGCCCATGTTCATCTCAAGGCATATAACTGAGACAAGGAAACATGATAAATGCATTTAAAGTAAAGCAAGTAATCTCACGGCTCTACTTATCTCAATGAAACTTTTGAAAAATGTTTTTGTTTCAAAGTTACCGAAGATTTTTACATTAATAAAATTGAAATGTTTCCATGATTCCATTATATAGTTAATAAACACACTGCATGTGAATCAGCAAAAATACTGATACTGGGCTCCAAATATTAAAGCAAATGTTACCAGCAAAATTGTTACATATGAGACAAAAGATCTATATATCTCAGAGTGACGATATTTTTTTTATATTACGAGCAATATGGCGAATCTATCACGAGGTAAGCGACTTGCAGTCTCATCACTCAAATATTGTAGAGAAGTCTCTACCAAAAAAATGTGAAAATTTGAAACGCAGAATTGTCAGCACCTTGCCAACTCCGCTTGATTATTTTCTCATTATCTACTGTACACAGGTGAATCGTTGCACAACACAACAACACCTCTATGCCGACACAAAACATATGTATAGCTGAGAAGATTAGCAAATGCTTACAAAGTCACGATCATGTCCTTTTAGCAACGCGTTATCTCGCCAGGGTTACAATAACTTCCGCTATAAACAGGAAAATCAAACAAATTTTATGATCCCACTAATCCTGCCAGGCTAGTTATTCTGGCTTGCAGAAAAAATAAATATAAAAAATAATACTAAAAATCTTTAGTAGGTAATTGCTAAAGTCAAATAAAGACGATTTTAAAACTATATTACCTACATTATGTACTTTTAACTGTCCCAAAGTAGTTAGCTAAATTTATCTTATGTATCGAATTTAATGGTGTATTTCCTTCTTTGTTTGTCTCATAATTGATGAGAGATAATTACTTCAAGCCATATATTCCCATTTATCTATATCATTACTACTATTACGTACTATTGTTACAAGGTACTGTCACACTCAATTAACACTCTTATTTTGTTGCTGTTGTCACTGAACTCATGTTGTATTAAAATAGAAATTGCTAAATGAAATTCAGCGGTAGTCTTACATTGGACGCGCTGCCAAAGTAGTGGGTTGAGATATTTAGAGACCTCCAAAGACCAATAAAATAACTGTTTTTGTGAATTAGATTAAGTAAAAACTTTTTATAATCTTAAAAGGTAACCGTGAAAAAAGGTCAAAACTAGGAAAACTAGAATGTTCTGCTTATTTTAGGCTATTGTAAATTTACTGATAGGCAAAGTACGGAATAAAATTTTCAATCATTATTGTCGTATCATGTAGGACAGTACTTGTTTTTTCTATCAGCCTTATTAAGACTTATCAACTTGTTTAATTAATTGAGTATGAGATTGCAAACATGCCATTACGGGGTCAGGAAGGTCTGTCGCAAAGGCTATCGTTTGAATTGGCCGAAAAAGACGATCTACGTGCTGAAACGTGCCATCAGGCACGCAACTCCATTGTTGACTGTTTATACCATTTTGAATCGTGTTATGAAGTCTGAAGACTTTTGTTTTATCTTTGTTGAAAGAAAAGCAGCTGTAATACATTCAGATAAAGACGAGTGTTGCTTTTAGATTGCAATGACGACGACTCGTGCCCAGCGTTGGTCACACGGTGATACGCGGGAAACGTCATTTTGTTGTTTGCGTAACATTTTTAAAATTACTTTATGGCAACATTAGGTTTCCATTAGACGAGATTCAGTAGGTCGGTGAACTTTATTTCAAGTATGCCCTAGGCATATCACTCTTAGATATTTCATTGTTAGCACATATGACTTCCTCTTTCTTTTCACGTATTATATGTCGCACTTAGCATTGGCTAAGTACTAGTGTTTATCAATATCATGACTATTGCATGTGACTAACACGAAAAGGATCATGACTATTGCGAGTAAAGATCATTGTTTTTAAGGAGATAAAAGTCCAGATACTACAGCCGCACCCGTCGTACTTTAGACTTTGCCCTAACTTTCGTTGAGATAAATTTCAGATAGAGTTTAAGATCTGCGTAGTTTTCGATTTAGGACCAAAGAACTCTTTTGCTATCGTTGAAAACATGAATCATATCCTACTAATATTATATACGCGAAAGTTTGTGAGGATGGATGGATGGATGTATGGATGTTTGTTACTCTTTCACGTAAAAACTACTGAACGGATTGAGATGAAACTTTGTAGTAATATAGCTTATATATCAGAATAACACATAGGCTATAAATTATAATGATATTGTGTCAAAATCTAAATATCATGCGGGCGAAGCCGCGGGCAAAAACTAGTAAGATATATTACCTCTACACATTTGTTAATAATAAATAGCAGAGCATAAAATAAATCTTAGTAGAAGGCATTTTCTTTCACTCTCGATTCTCAAACAAAATAGAAAGAAAACATAATTTCTTTTAAATTCTATGCGCTGTTTATATAAATCAAATAACTATAGGTAGGTATTGTAATAATAGCAGTCACTCTACTAGTAGTCATAAGATCGATAAATATGTATCTGCAAAATAAAGATCGATCAAAGATTATTCGTTAGATTCGTTACGAAGAAAATTGTTGCGAAACTTTTGTTTCTATTCGGATACGAGTCACGCGCTTAACGATTCTAACGGCCGTTATCTGAAATATGACTTATCTATGTTAACTTTATCTAGTAGCGAATTGACAAAAACGCTTTATAGAAAGCAAATGTCAAATCACATAAAATATTTGACGTAGAATGGAATAAATAATCATAAAAATATACGATACGGTATCTCTTATGGAATAATATTGTACCTACTATTCTTTAAAAAATATGTTTCTTGTTTTATGAGAACGAATATTTTTTATTCACTTAAAAGTTTAAATTAATTTTAAAAACCATTCAAACATTTTCAAATTTATGCTCTCTTAAAATATTTCAATTTTACATTTTTTGACATAAACTCACAACGAAATAAAATACGTAAAGCATTGACTTGGCTTTTTAGAGGTTTTCCGAACCCATATGCTTCATACATTATATTTTGACACAATTATCAAAATGTAGAGTTAAATAACATTACAAACACTTGACAGATATGTTTTCTGTCCAGTTAGAATCCTTTAATCTTCAGAACATCAGATTTTGACAGATATTATCACATCGCAACCTTGATAAAAATAACCGTGACGCAACCTGCATAGGTCCAAAAATAAATCATGTAAGATGCATATCGCAAAATAATACGCCTTAATTCTAAATTTAGAATATGTTTTAGATAAATTCCATACCTAATCGTATAGATTAGAATAAAATTCATAGCAAACAAAAATATTAAATACATACAACAAAAATGTGAAATTTGGAAAAACAAGGGATTTTACTTTTTCTATCATGAACTAATAAACATACCTATCTGCTATAATTATTATATATAAACCTATTGACGTTCCGTTACATTATATTATCTTTTCAATCGTAAATCAGGTAGGTACAAAAAATACATATAAGTACCTACAAAAAGCACGCGCCAAAAATTATCTTCTCTGATTATTGAAAATCTACTAAGCTACTGGAGCAGTTATGCCAGCGGCCCAGAACCATGCTCCGTTACTTTAAGGAGCTGGGCTGGCTCGGGTAGACGCTGGAGGGGGAAATGCACAAAACACCCCATGCGGGATATCAGTGCAGGACTTATCGCCCCTATTTCAAATTAGAATTATTGAAAATCAAATAAAAATATTTGGCAATTACTAGTTAATCAGAATTTATATTCTTTTATTTATGTTTGTTTTATTTAAATGTCTTAAACTCTTATTGATATAATATTATACATAATAGCTTACAGCTAGTTTAAAAAAAAAGACGTTGTTTTTTCCTAACTTTATAAGCTATTTCGTATTTTGGACTATTACCAGAAACAAAATCTTATAGTCACTTGCAAATTGCGTAATCGCTTACATTTTCTGTAAATGCGCAGAATCGTTTGATATTCGATAAACCCTTTGATATAGGTATCATTCGCAGCGTCAAAAACATCATATACAGATAATTTTGATATGATAGATCACTATCCATATCATAGTTAAATGTTAAGTAGTTAAGTATATCTTTCCTCAGTTAACTTTTTCTTACGTTATATTGCGTTCCGGTTTTGTATAAAACATTCTAAAAGGTAGTGAAAACCACATTGAAATCTGTTGTCTGGTTTGGATTATACACACAGACAGACACACTGAAATTATTTTAAAATTTTAATAATCGGCTATCTTAAGCCTGACCTGAAAAGAGTAATGCGAAATATCAAACACAATTAAAATGATGGGACTAAAGATAGTCTTCCCAAATAACAGAGGAGTTTCCCATAGCAAATCAATTTAGGTATCTATTCAAAATTGCAAATCATTTTGTTATGGGCCGTCTTTCTATATCGACTTAACATCCTTGAAATGGCCATCTACAAACTTTATTGCTGTTAAAAAGTATCAATCTTTTCTCTTAACGATAACAGTCATTCAACCTGTAAAATAAAAGGTTTTATACATAAAAATTACTGACGTAAGCATGTTCAAAGTTTGAACAAGTGATATTTTTCAGTCATCAATAAAATATCTCCGACGTCAATTCAATTTATAACAGCAGCGTCTCCATGAAACAGCACATACGTAATCTAGAATAACCTAGGTCTTTGGTCTGCAAAAATCTGAATTTGTTAAAGAAAAACGTATTTCAGTTGTGAAGCTAAAATAAAGAGACTGTTACAAAAATAAACGCCCAGTACTTTACACAAAATTATCATTGACGTCTCTTATTTTTGTGCCAGAGATTGTAATCCTCAATTTCTTATGAGTTTTTAGATCCAGCTCGATGGATGTATACATAATCTCTTTTAAAGAATATACAATATATCAAAGGTTTTATTAGAAAAAAGGGAGTTGATACTCTTTAGCCATCTATCGTCTAAGCCACGTAGTACCAACGGGAAACAGATTCTAAGAGAAATGCATAGTTGCATTATAATTTAGTGTGAAGAACTCGTACCTAAGTACAAATAATCAACCGACAGAAACCTAGTATTTGCGGACGCTATTAGTAGAGAATCATTTTTCTCACTAATTCCAACTACAATGCTAAAAGCACATTATCAAGTGTTACTTTCCACACACTTCAAAATCCTTTTATCAATTACGCTATAATAGAGACGAGTAGTTTGATAAACTAGGAAATGTTTATCAAACTACTCGTCTTTTAGGTTTGCCCCAAATTAATCACACTTATATCGTATACAAGTAATTTACGCCAAGTGTTATTCATTATTTAGTAGGTAATTGGTCGAAGCTCTAAGTACAATTTTGTACAAAATCTAATCTATGAATCAGTATTTAAGTACTTGATACTAAATATTGGTTCGTAGTGCACAATTGCATATAATCATGAGGTAACATTTGTTCGCAGGCTGAAAACAATATAAGGTACTTAACAGTTATAAAACGTGTACATTATTTCTGATTGTTTTATTATTCTTTAACCCGACATATGTCTCATCTATAGATGCAATTGCTTTTTCTACCTCATGTCACGCATTTTTATCTTCCAGAAAGTTGGACATTTTATAAACTTTTAAATATACTCCACGGAAAAGACTCGATATATTTTAGCCTTCGATACTGACCTGTGATACTGATATTATTTTCGCATGTTTGCTATAACTCAGTGTCAAAAACCGTTGGCGTCGTTTGCAAAGTTAAAAACTTTAATTTAGCTCTCAACTTATCTGAAAGATGATTGCTTTTCACTTTTTTTAACAGCTCATGAATCTTATTGTCAGATCTTGTCGACGTTATCTTAAAATATCGATATGACGTAGACTCTAGAATATTGAGATAGCACTAAAGATTTTGTTTTATCAAGTTGAAGGATGACATTTATTTCGCGTTATTTCTAAAATACAATAACTCCGATGCTAAACGGTTTATAAAACGAATTTTAGTAAGTAAAATCAAGGATAAAATGAAGATTATTAACCAATCCAGTTTATCGAGGCTGTAACAGTTCAGTTCATCTGTGCCATATTGTAAAGGTTTTGTATTTCCAAGATATAAACGACGGTCAACATTATGACGTCCTGCCTTCTTACCATTTACACTCAAGAACCACCCAACAGCGACACGTAATCAGGTACCTTGTAACCTGTAACTCGTAAATCCGGTGCTTCGGTTAATTGCGTTTATTTTTAACTCATTTTCTCAACTTACTGTTTTATAACTGTCTTTACTGTATACCTACCATCGACTTGGCATTTTTCTTGATTCCATATTGATGCTTTATACCTACATACTAGATATCTATAAAATGGCAGATAGAAAACTCTTCGAAAGGATTACGGACCTCTGTAGTCGTTTATTGACGAAGAAATCTAATTGGAAAAACAATAAAAATATATTTTTACTAACCTATAGATGTTTTAGCTGCAATTGTGTTGCTTAAACAGAATATTCAACTACTACGCTACTCAAGAAACAATATTCGAAGGAAAATATGTCCTTAAATAAGCGTGTAAGTGAACATAAAAGTGAAATTATTTTCTTTAAGAGACCACATACAATATTAATGTAGCTATATAGAAAGCGTTGCTGATATTGGTTTGCGAGAATTGGCGAGAAGTCATATTTTACATTCGGATTTTTAATCGATAATTATTGGCTATTTATTCGGCATACCTCATGCGATTGTATCGAAAGGCCCGCGGCTAGTGATGGCCTACATCGGATTGTAATATTTATGTGGACGTTTCAGACAAATTATACCGGCATCACATTTTAAAGAATTCAGCAGCAGTATAATTTTTTAGTTGTCTTGTACTTGAAATATTTGTATGACTCCGGCAGTAAATTATGTGGTAGCAGATTGAAAATAGCATGATTCTAGCAATTTACAGCAACCGACACGTAGCAACATTTGGATTCTTTAGTTGTTATAGGTACTTAACTTTGTCTTGAATTAAGAGTTCTGGTGCTAGATCCGTAAATAGTTTTTCATTATCTCGAAAATTAAATACAATATTTTTGAGTAGTGGCCGCGTAAAAGCAAGCGTAGCACCAACCATAATAGACATTTGATATATCGACATATTTTTATTTACTTTAGAATTAGATACACATACATTACATTAATTTAAACTAATCAAAAAAATCACACACATTTCAATCAATTCATTCATTCACGAAATTGAGAATATTTACTCATTCAAGTTTATGCAGATTCTTGTTATATTCCGTATTGGCAGATAAATTATCATCACCACTGACAACAACTGTCTATTTTGAAGAACTGTTGACAGTGCTAGTGACGCGACTCGACGCGACTCACGCGCTGGAACGTCATGAGAAGGTCAGCCTATGTCGCTCGTGGGCGATAATGATATAACAATTATCTTACAGCTATAAACATAGATAATTTAAACTATGAGATAAAATTCATGGGTAAAACTGGTTGAAACTGATTTAATTTATGTTGTCGTAAACATTGTTTTTTATTGATAAGCTTTGAGACCATGGCGTAGTACCTAACTGATGAATTGTGACGAAACCAATTTCACCGTTCAATTTTAGCTTACAATTTAATTTAGTTAATTGTGTAGAATTTTTGCAAACGTCTTTTAATTTAAAAAAGGGCATAAGTCTTAGTGGCTAAGTGCAGAAAAATAGTCACAAATAACAGTTTGAACGATTGAGTACACTTCATTTCGATTAGTTTTGAAGTAGTGCCGGCGCCGCTGTAACTCAAGGAGCGTCCTTAATTACGGTCGGTGCGTAATTCGTCATAACTTTAATTGTGTCAAGCTTCTTAAACCGCTCAAGTGACTTTATCGATTTCCAAAATCCCGATTGACAGTAGATTAAATTGTTGGGTTGGCCTCTACCTGTTCTCTACATCTTATGTTGCTTGATTTCATATAAGATAAACAAGATAAAAATCATCTTATGGTTGGGCATCCTAAAACTAATACTACTGCTCTATCCTCCTCTTCATGCTGCGAGTACGTAGAGGCAGAATACTTTTTTTCACGAGGGAAAATCTTCCAAAGATTCCGCTTTGGGGTTATGTGGGATAGTACCCACTAAAGAGGCAGGATACCTACCTACCTATATTAAATTGATTCAAACAAATTTATGATACTTAGATACAGGATAGCAATATGATGCAGAGACATGAATTTATGAGACAAAATAAAAACTGTTTCATCACAATCAAATGTAACACTTTTATTCCAATCATTAGTCCGCGTCGGCTCGTCAATGAGCAGATACTTAATACGTCATAAATGGACTTATTGTGACTTACGCCTTTATTGAATTACAACTTTTTCCGCTAAGAGTGTAACAAGGCCAACGGTTGGTGACCTGGCGCTTACTCTGCAGACAGTCTGTACAATTACTAATACAAATATATACAATACCTGTTGATTCGTCACTTAGTAACTTAGTGCAAACACGTGAGATCCTATATGAGGAATTTGCTAATAAGCTTTCATTGCATATTTATGTAAAATATGTTGGATTGGGTAATAATGTGTGTAAAGCGCTATTTCGTGAATTTTTATTCGGTAATGTGTACCTATGGTACCTAACTAATATACCTAACCTATACATAATCAATTATGTATGGGTTTTTGTGAAATCGGCAAGTATAACATTATTTTTATAACGTATTAAGATTTTTTTAAGATTATTATTATTAGGTTTAGGATACCTACCTGAAGTGTGTCATTTAGGTTAAAAACCTTTCAAAAAATATTACCGACACAGGTTAATTTCAATAAATATAAGTAGGTATCATTAAAATTTGGTTACCAGAAAGGGCTTAGATTAATTAATTATAATATTGTAAGAAGGTATATATAAAGTACCTAACAAAATAATTTAATACATATACATGTCACCTATTATGTACAGCGAAAGCATTGTAGGTTTACATATAACTACCGTTTTAATAGTGCACTGCTATACGTAGACCTACCCACAAAGAACGATGTGGATTTAATATTAATAAAATAGTAATTAAAAGGTATAATACTCGTCATGAAATTATTAAGTGAATATTAAAATGCAAAACTCGTAGTAACTAAATAATTAAGCTCAAAGGCAGGTAATTTATATAGATGTTATTATAGCCTCTAGCCATTTATACCACTCATAAAGTAATCCGGTTTATTAAATGTTTGAGTGGACGTAATAACAAATAATGCTTGTGACATATTTGTATAATTTTAAGAAGCAGTATTTTTAGAACTCGCACGAAGTTTAAAAAAAAAATTGCAATGGTGGCTTACTTACATGCTGCCGTCTATAACCTAAAAAGCCGTTAAACCACAAAACCAAATTTTCAGCGAAAAACGCGGGACTAGACAGATAAAGTACTTTAACTATGATATAGACAATTATTTGCAAAAACGGCTTTAAAGGTAAGCCAATATTTGTAGAATAATGATGTTTTCAAATAATTATGGGATCATAGCGGTATTTAAGTTATGTTTTGTTCGATGACGACTTTATTAACTTGTAAAGTAGAAATTTCTATCTTCTAAACTATAAACGATATAAAAATAATTCTTACAGTGACCGATAGATAATTTTAAACTCTATAATATAATGTGTTTAAAAGTGAAAAATGACCCCCTGTGGCTTAACGGTGTTACAGCTTGTGGACGGCAGCATGGTTAATTTACATGCGTGTTCTTTTTTATTTCATTGTTTCTATGATAATTAGCATAAAAGCCCTAAGATACTAACTAAAATAGATGCCATGAACCTAAGCACATAATAATTTTCTTTTCTAAAAAAAATATTGCATACATATTACGGTGTTTTATTTATTTACTTTTAAGTGAATATTCTTTATTCCTTAATACTTTTGATTTACTATTGCAAAATCAGATAAATGCAAATCAATCACTTCGATATCTCCGAGTAATAAAGTAACGAGAGATTAGAAGTGGATGAACCCCTTAAAAGCCGCGTTTTTATACTTCCTCAATTAAGTGGCGTTGGTATTCCCAGCTGTCATAAAAATTCAATCCGTGAACATCTATCAAAGTATACAATCCCCTTTACCGTTACATGCAATGAATTTTTACAACCGTTCTCTAGCGCGCAAAATAATACTGAAATGGTTGTCATTGCAATTTGGTTTTGCTTAGTTATTTCGATTGGTCGTAAAGAATTGTACCTACCTATAAGTAGGTAGAAAAGATAACTACATCATATTTACATTTCATCTCTATGACAAAACCAAAAACGTTTGTGAAAAAAATCTTATAACCAAAGATATTATATATAACTAAGTACCTATAGCAAAAAACTGATCTTAGGTATTGGATAATTAACATGTTTCAGCTCACTAGCCTCGGGCTAAGTAGGTACTTTATAAACTACGGGACTAATCGCGCACTATAATTACGAGATAAATAAACCTCGTCATGACGTTTCGACCGAGTTGCATCTGTCGTGGTCACGGGTAGACTACACAAAGTACCTACTGAAAAGGATATACTAAAAACGTTTTGAAAAAAAAAACTAGGTAACTAATAACTACTTATAACTTAAGTGTATGCGGCTTATTATATCTATGGTATCAACGAAAATGTATCAGAACCAGCAAAAAGCGCTAGCATTACGGCTTTTTGATTATGTTTTTTTGAGAAAAATAATCTTAATAACCAACAAAAAGCGCTAACAAAAAAATTCAAAAAAACAAAAAAAAAGTTACAAAGTTACGTCACGCCCGCGTTAAATACTACGTTAGTTGAAGTGAGTTAGTTCAAAGAAAGCAAAACCTTATCAATCCAGGTCAAAATTGTTTTTAATCCGAAGTTTTCCACTCACAGTTAGAGCATAAACTTGATAATCTCAAGGATTAGCGAATTGCATTTAATCTCCTTGTAAACCGCACTAAATAATTTAGGATTAAACTGAAAATTAGGTCGAAAATCAAATGACGATTAAATGTCAAATTGATTGTTATGTTAGTCCTTTGATATCCTACTTCCAATTATCAGCTGTATCAAATTAAACTTTTAGTTTTAAAGTAACCTTTTCGTGGAAAATTTACAGAATTAGGAAATTTTGTACAGATAAAGATGAGCATAGCGTAGGACGTCCACCAACTAGGTGGACTGGCGATATTATAAAGATCGCAGGAACGCTATGGATGCGGGCCGCTTCCAACCGGCCTTATTGGAAATCCATGGTGGAGGCCTATGTCCAGCTGTGGACGACCTACGGCTGATGGATGGATGGATACAGATAACCGAAAAAGCAATGATTTAAAATCTTAAATTTATCGCACCGAAAAATTTAATAATTAATCTAAAAAACTAGGTCAGAAGTCATATGATGAAGATTTCTGTGTCATATGCTTGAGTGGCTTAGTACTCCGATATCCTACTTTCAAATATCAATTAATCTCAAACTAAGCCTGTAGTTATAAATGCCCGTGACTTCTTCGTGGAAATTTTTACTGAATCGGAAAATTTTACAGATAAAATAAGTAAATAAAGATTAGGAAAGATTTTTAGTGCTTTTTTTAGATCTAGTACGATAGGCATATTGACTTATTGCCAAAAGATAGCAATATAAGTCAATGGGTTCCTTGGTATTTCTTCTTTATCAGAAATTATTGAAATGATTAGTTACTAACTAATGCGTCAAGTTTATTTTAACTTAACCTAATGCTTGTTAATACTTGCTCCCTTTTTGTGGAAAATTTCAACCTTGGAAAGTTTGTTATTGATAAAAGTGGAAAGACGAGATTAAAATTCTTATAGCTTAGATAAAACATCAATATACTACAGTTGTTACGTAGAATTGTTGTCAATAGATAGTAAAGTAAGTCAATGTGAAGTTAGGTGTATTCTCTTTATCAGGTACTATCAATATTTAGTTAAACATTGCATCAAAGTTAATCCCAATAAATCTTAATCGCTAATACTTGCTCTCCTTTTGTGGAACAATTATTATTTTACCTTGGAAAATTTACTAGAGATAAAAAATAAATCTTTTGTTTTATTTCTTTAAGCTTTAATTTCACCTAAGTATTTATATTGACTTATTGTCAAAAGATAATAACGTTATTAAATAAGCAACTAGGTACCTACATCGTACTTATCAGGAGTTATCATTAATCCATTAGTTAAATTGTGCATCAACAAGCAATGTAAATTATCTAACAATATAAATATTATGATGTGATTGAAATGCCTAGCAACTGATAAGTATTTCTGGATATTTTTATATCATTTTGAATAAAACAAAAGTTTGAATTTCCACAAACATAGGTAATATTTTAAAGTTACTATTTAGCGTAGCATCTACTATTTATACAACAGAGTTATTGGTAATCAATTAGCATCCTTTTAGGGACTTATTCTGTAATCAAAACTAACAACTTTTGTTCTGTTATTTTTTGTCAAAAATAAAAAGAACCGCTGGTCCATACATTTTGTCGAGGGTGAACGATATTTTTTTTATGGAACAGCATTTTTTTAGATTTGACAAAAGTCGCAGAACAAAAGTTGTTAGTTTTGATGTACATAATAAGACCCTAAAAGGATGCTAATTGATTACCAGTAACTCTGTATAATAAACTATCGCATCCAGCGGACTTTTTCAATGATAAGCATGCGAGGCTTTTTGCTCTCGGACTTATCTCGCATAGCACTGCGTATTATTTTTATATAATATGACTCATATAACCAATCTTCAAAATCAATCTTTTACTAGAGTCATGTGAGCAGTAGAGCATTATAAACAAATTACAAATATTTACAAAGCTAAACATAATTGTAAATTACTCTTCTGTCTGTCAGACATCACTCTACATTCTGATCAGAGGTTTGCGTTTCATGGAAATATCTTGCGTTAAAATTAAAATCTACTTTCGATATCAATAACTCAACCCAGTTATGTCAATTTATAATTAATATAATTAACTGGAGCTCTTTCCATGTAAGTACTGATTCCTAAAATTAATTAACATCAATTAAAATCTACTGACAAATGAACCTTTGGTATATTTATCAACTAGTTTTGTTTGTGTGGGTGGCTCCATCGACCAGACATTTCCTTTAGATAATTTCTAATGAATAATTCATCGATGGTACAGAAATAACATAGAAACAACTTCTGTTAAGCATTTAAACATATGCCACCTTTCGTCTCTGATCTTTTCTGTTGCTAAGTTATAATAATACTAGATATTTTTAACCTTATGTAATGGATGAGCGCTGCCATTGCTTAGAGGATGCGTTAGATTGTAAAGCCTAGTTTATTAATCGTTAAGCCTGTCCATAAACATTAAATAGAAACTATTAAAACTATAAATAATTTTAATACTGATAGGCCAATCATAGGTCAAAAATCTCTGACATAGGTACACCATCACAATTATTTATCAAGGACATAATAATTTACTATGATTCATTACTTACAACTTTAAACATAAAATATATATTTTTTTTTTTTATTTAACCTGTACTGTCCCACTGCTGGGCAAAGGTCTCCCCCAATTCCTTCCATTCTTTTCTGTTCTGTGCTACCTCCGTCCAATCCTTTTTAAACCTCTCGATTTCGTCGCGCCATCGTGTTGGAGGACGGCCTCGGGGTCGACTGGACAGAGGAACCCACTCCGTTGAGACCTTTGCCCATCTGTCTGGGTGCATACGACTCACGTGTCCCGCCCACTCCCATTTGAGCTTTGCAGATTTTAGTCCAACGTCGCTTACGCCTGTCATGGAACGCAGTGTGGTGTTTCGGACGCGATCTACTCTTTTAATACCGAGTATACTGCGTTCCATTGCTCTTTGGCAAACCTGAAGGCGAGACTTCTGAACATTGGTGAGCGACCACGTTTGTGCACCGTACGTTAGGATGGGCAGGATACACATGTCGATGAGTTTTCGTTTCAGAGAGATTGGTTATAAAATAATTATCACATATTAATTACTGTTTTCCTCCCAAATTTTATTGTATTTACCTTACTAATAATGATAATCATGTAATATAAATTTTATGATCATGTATCAATCATTCGATTTTTAATGCTGGATCGTTTTCGTTCCGTTTTTAATTTCAATGAACTCAAGTTCAAGTACAATGCTGAATTTTAAGTAATTTCTAAAGGAGCGGAATAAATTTCAGTTCTTTCTGATGTTGAATAATTCATGGGCATTGTTTTCCTGCACGTACTCGAATGTTTTAAAGAAATGAATGGAGAATGGTCTGAATTGACTGCAATGCCGATGACCACGGCGTCTTTTTGACAAACTACAATACAAACAACTGCTGCCTATCTCCTTTAACATCTAGACTGGCAAGCTGTCAACTCTTTTGGAAATTAAATTGACTACAACTGACACTGTGACAGAAAAAAATACGGACAAACCAACATATTTAACAAGAATAGCTCTGTGAAGGAAACATCTTTTCAAAATCAAGAATTAATGGAAACACAAAAGAGGTTCATTGCTTTTTTTGAAAATAATACATATTTAATATTTTGTTAAATAATTTGAATGCAAAACAGTTGTGGGAATCTACAACGAAAAGCAACGTACCGAATTTAGTAACGTTGCCTTAAATTTTTTTTTCGAAAGCCTAATACAAATCAAATGATGACATTCGTGCATGTTTTGTGACAATAACTGCACTCTATGCCCTAAATTAATTTAAGTCCCTATCTACAATCATCATTGCTCTAAATGTCTAAGAAATGCGACTTCAGCTAAACAGGCACTAAAACACGCATTAGCTTCAACAAAAAAATCATTTTCTTATTTATCTCCCTGAACATTGAACTGGATAAAAGTAAAAAAACAAAAGTTGAGTTTTTTTCTAAAATATTGAGTCACTCTGTCATAAACAAAAATATGTTCTACTTCATTTTGTACGTCGTTTGTTATCAGTTATAGATAAATGTTTAGTTGGAGGCGCAAGTTCTAAGTACCGGTACCTTTTTTGGCTAGTTAAGATAATTTCATATCTCGTATTATATAATTAGATACTATCCTTCCTGCCCCTTATCTAGGAAATAAATCAACAATTTAGCTAGGTATCTCTATAATTTATTGATTTCGTTTAGTTAGTTACTCAAGATGAGGCAACAATTAAATAAAAAGTTAAAACAAAGATATTAGTTAAAACAAAGATCGAAAACCTTTAAAAGTCTTAATTTCTTAAATAAAAACGTGGTTATATTAATAAGAAATTTATGAGATACTTCGATTTACAAAAATCTTTTTAAAGATTCAAAGATATTCTATTCTTTGTAAGCAGTTACTACTAAACGTTAAGTTGTACGGCATTAGTCAAAAGTCATTCAGTTCTTACAGGTGTTTGAATCTTAAGTCGGATACTGGGTCATTTATCTGATAGTTCGATGTACGCAATGACACGTCCTGGATAAAATAAACACTGCACTGACGTATGCATTTTCAAAAACAACACAATATATTCTTTGCTTTTTACTGATAAGGGACGATATAACCAACAAGGTGTGGCAATCCAAAAGAGATGAGTCAAGCCGTTTTTATCTCGCGTACTGTAATACGAGGAAGTAACCTAACCCTAGTTCTACCTGCTAACGAATAAGGAATTGACGGAATAGATACTTATACAAAAACTATTAGTTCTAAATCAACTCACGACTTTGTTAAACCTTTACCAAATATCATCATCGACCTTCCACATCATACAACTCTTGGGTCAGCCTGAAGCCAGGGAATCGAATCAAAAATTATAATTCAATTCATATAAAACTAACTAAAATGACAGTGTTTAATACTAAATTATTACTTATCTTTGAGATCATATACATTTAAAAATAGAAAAAGAAATATCCAGCTTAAAAAATAGACTAAGCTAAGAAATAATAAAATGAACGCTTTATCCTAACGACAACACAACAACGCTTAGAAATCTTATTCAATTCAATTCTTTATTGACATTACGGTTTCCACCAATACGTTCTTATTTTACTCTAAATACTTACCAAACATTTAGGTATACAAAAAAATGTGACAGTGCTAAATTTACTCACTTAAAAAAATAACTAATACACAAGTTTGTATAACACACAACAACAACCTTATTAGATACATAGCAAACTGGATGATGTATAATAATCCCTATAGATATTATTCTAAAATAGAGTGCTTTTCAGTTTTTACTGTACAAAAAAGAGCTATTTAGAAATATGGACCATTTGTCGGCGAATACATCAACCTGCGTCTATGTGGGCCTGGGCTCTTATGTAATCTCTATAGCTGTAATGTATATCCTGTTTTAAAGGGATACTAGAAGTTTATTTTTACTTCAGGTGCAATATCTAGAGTCCAATCAATCAGCTGTAAAGAGATCCCCGAGATCATGTGAAAGTCTGGCCGACATGCTTCGAGGCACGTCGGCTCTACCTGCGATAACGACGTCGCTCAATCAGACGATTCTTATCGCTACGGCAAATAGAAAACTGTGACGTAAAACATGTTTTCCACGTGCGAAATATGAAGAAACACTGCCCAATAAGGTTGTATAGCGATGTAGAGTTTGACAGAAAAAGATACGCATTAGCTACTTTGTTCTCGTCTTTGTGTTTGTCGTCTGACACCCCCGATATAGGGAATGCTACTTGTGCCACATTTCGGGGGTAGGAAAGTACATTTTGTAGATTTTATGAAACTAAGAAAAAACCTTAACTCTCTATGGATACGGTTTTCGCCAGCTGAAGTCTCTCTAGGTAGTAACGAAAGTAAAAATAAGTAATTTGTATGTATTTGTTTATTGTCTGTGTGTATGATACTTTGTGACGGATTCTATAAAATCAGCACACGTGACTGTAAGAAACATTCTGTGCTATAATCTAGTCCACATTTAATTTTATTTCGTACGAATTGTAAATTGACACTCTTACATTAAACAGTCTAATTTGAGTTGCGACCTCGGCTTCAGCTCATTTGAGCTAAACTGTTTATTTTATATGCTTCAAAAGTCAGGCACCATTTGTAAGCCCGTTAGTTATGAATGAATGAACCAACTTTGTTTGTAAGACGACATGCTAACAAAACACCTGCCTATTAACAGCTAAAAATAGCCAGAGTCATATGAGTTTAGTGGCGTACAGCCAAACTCAGCTTTAGCCAAATGCACTCGCTTTTCGCGAATTTGTCACAGAAAATATTTGCACTGCGGCCTTATTGTATAAATAAACACAAATAATCTGAAATAGCATCAACCACGACGATTAAACGCGTTATAGCTGCAATATGTATCAATGACGTATGCCAATGACATAATATGAATTTGCATAATAAAGAGCGGGCGAATAAACATCAAATAGTATAGACACCGTTCTCTAAACAATAGAGAGAGAAAGTATACAAAGTAAACAGATACTAAGCCCAATTCTGAAGGCGCCATCGTAAATTTAATAGCAACGTAAAAAGTGTTCTCTCTATCGCATGCATATAGTGAAAGAGGGACAGGGATATTCTAAATTGATATTTTAATTACGATGGCGCCTTCATAATTGGGCCAATTACCTACCTACAGATTAGAGCGCTAGATCATAGAAAAACCCAAAAGTTACGTTAGTGCATAATTACATTTAATAGAATTAATGAGACGATTTTAAGAGTACCTACCTATTAATAGAAAATAAAACACCTAAGACCCAACACCCAAACGGTGTTTTTTTTTTTTTTTTTTTTTTTTTATTTCGAATAGGTTTGCGTTTGACTACACACTGCCTGATGTTAAGCAGATGTGCGGTCTAGGATGTAGCACGCTTACCTAGAAGATACCTATTTACTCGGGATTTGAAGACACTCACGTTGTACTTTAACGGGAAGACAGACCCAGGCAAAGTATTCCACATTCCGGCTGTTCGTATGAGGAATGAGGATTCGAAACGCTTGGTTCTAACGCGCGGAATGTCCACCATAAAAGGGTGACGCTTTGGTCGCGTCCGTCTAGCCGTACGATAGAAGAAAGGGGCAGGGGGGACCAGATTGTGCAACTCCTGGGCGCACTCTCCGAAGTGTATCCGGTAAAAGACCGACAAACACGCTACCTTGCGACGATGCTCAAGACTTTGCAGCTGCGTCTTAGTCAAGGTGTCGTTGTCAATCAGCCTCCTGGCTCGTCTCTCAATCGATTCCAGAGCCTCCAGTTGATATTTGGCAGAGCCATCCCAAAGGTGAGAGCAGTATTCCATGCAAGACCTGACTTGTGCTTTATAAAGACTAAGCAGTTGCTCAGGTGTGAAATACCGTCTCACCTTAGAGAGAACACCAAGTTTTTTGGAGGCTAATTGGGCTTTGGACTCTATGTAAGAGCCAAAGTTAAGAGAAGATGAGAGTGAAACGCCTAATAGTTCCAAGCTGTCAGTTACCGGAACGGAGACACCACGGAAAGCGGGAGACAATTGAAAGGGTCTCTTTTTGGCCGAAAACAGACAGCCCTGAGTCTTTGTGGCATTAAACTTGACCAGGTTAGCATCACCCCAGTCGGATACCGCCTGCAGACTCAAGTTGAGCCGTTCAACCATAGCCTCTCTGTATAACTCGATCTGTGGCCCGCTGGTTCTTGCATCGGACGTGTAGCTCTCCACGGCTGTACTGTCATCTGCGTACCCAAAGATCCCGGGCTTAAGCAGATCGTTGATATGCAGTAGGAAGAGTGTCGCAGAGAGCACAGACCCCTGAGGAACACCGGCATTGATAGCCATTTGGTCTGACGAGCAGCCATCAACGACAACTCGTATCGACCGATTCCTCAAGAAATCTGATATCCATGTGCAGAAATCAGCAGGCAGGCCGTAAGATGGAAGCTTGCCAATAAGGCTCTCGTGCCAGACCCTATCAAAAGCTTTGGAAATGTCCAAGGAGACAGCCAACGCCTCCCCGTGCTTCTCCATGACCTCACTCCAGATGTGTGTGGCGTACGCTAGAAGGTCCCCAGTAGACCGGTTTCGGCGAAAGCCGTACTGGCGGTCACTGAGTAAGTCATTCGCTTCCAGGTAGGCCAGGAGCCTGTTATTTAGAACACGTTCCATACTCTTACAGAGTATAGACGTGATCGAAATTGGCCTGTAGTTGGCAGGGTCGGCACGGCTGCCCTTCTTGGGTACAGGTTGCACGTTAGCAAGCTTCCAAGATTTGGGCACTTGACCTGTCTTCAGAGATAGGCGAAAGAGGCGAGTCAGCACAGGCGACAGCTCAGGCGCACAAGTCCTCAATACAATGGCCGGAATACCATCAGGGCCACTGGCTTTGTTCACATCTAGACTGCGGAGAACTTTGAGGACCTCCTTTTGCCGGATGTGTATTTCACTCATTACAGTGTCACAGTTTGGCAAAGTTGGAGGTCTCGCACTACCGGAGTCTAGACGCGAAGACTCAGCAAATTGAGATGCAAATAAATTTGCTTTCTCTACCGCGGTATGGGCCAGTGAACCATTGGGTTTCAGCAACGGAGGCAGTGAGGGGCGGCAGAAGTTCGCTTCAACCGATTTAGCTAGGGACCAGAATTCTTTACTACCCGCAGGGTAAGAAGCAAGCTTGTTTCCTATTCGACTAATGTGGTCAAAGCGAGCCCTCCGCATAACCTTTTTGCAGGACTTAGCAGCCCTATTGTATGCCTTCTTCCTCATACTAACGTCCCTCAACTTACGGTTTCGAGCATCGACCCAAGCCAGGTATGCCTGATGCTTTTGCGCTTCGGCGCGTCCACATTCAGGCCCAAACCAGGGCCGAGCTTTGCTAGACAGAGGCACGTCCGAAAATGGGATGAAGTATTCCATGGCGGTACGAAGCACATCTGTCACGGCATCCGCGCACGCAGAAGGATCATCGGAAGAAAAACAAACAGGCTGCCAAGGATAAGAAGCAAAGAAACACCGAATCTCATCCCAATCTGCTGACTTGTACCGCCACACGCGCCGTGACCCTTTGGGACTGGGGTCTGATGGGGAGTAGACGGATACAGATTTCACCAGACAGTGGTCAGATGTACCTAACGGTGGGGAGATCGCCACTGAATAACGGTCTGGATCGGTAGTCAGCAGAAGGAGCAGTAGGCCGTGTGCGAGTCAACATCAGGTACCCGTGTGGCGCCTTGAACCATCTGGGTGAGATCAAGTGTCAAGGCAAGCTTGCGCGTCTCAAGCCCAGCATGGTTTGTGTCCAGGTATGGGTGAAGCCACTCTTTATGGTGGCCATTAAAATCCCCCAGGATCACTAATTGGGCCGAAGGGTAGCTGAGCTGAGCAGCATCCGCCGCCTCACCAAGGTATTCGGTGAGTCTGGTCGTCTCCTGGTCTCCGCTATGTGATCGGTATACACAGGCGTAGATAATTTTCTCTACGCCAGTGTCCGCCAAAGCCCAGAGCACGGAAAATGAAGAGTCTTCAAACCTACGAAGGCGCAGAAAGCAAATGTCATCCCGGGCGTACACGCATACACCCGCACGTGGTTTGAAACGGTGCTCCAGGGAGTACCCTGGGTAGGAAAGATACGACACGTCGGATGGACCAGAAATCTGCGTCTCCGTGAGAAACAATAGGTGGGGACGATCTGTCTCGAGATGATGATGGACAGGCGTGAGATTGGAGTGCAGGCCCCGAATATTGCACAGGTGCACTTTAAGTGAGAGGGAGTGCTGCCGCTGTGTACACGTTCTTTTTCTTCTAGTGTTTCTCATGGTTAATGGCGGAGTAAAGTAGGTAGAAAGTCGGAAGTGGAACGAGACGTCACTCAGCAGATTCAGTGGTACAACACAAAAATCACACACATCCACGGTAGACTAGCCTGGAGACCGCGGGGACGCCCGAGCCCCCCCAAGGATGTCCATCGGGCCCTCTCGTCCGGTCGCCAACCGGCACGATGGCGCATCCCTGGGATTTTTCGACAGATGGCGGGGCAGCCTTTCGTGAGTGGCTAGCTCACTACTTGGGCCCCCTACTATCTGCGGTCGGCCAGCGACAAACCGTGCCTCGGATCCCGCTGCCCTCCTCGACTAGTCGGCCGATGCGGAAATCAATGTGTGCACCGTATTCGAATCCCCAGAGGACGCTACTGTTCCGACCCGACTCCCAGAATGGCGTCAGTAGTGGTGTAGTATGTATTTAAAAATATGTATATGTAGTGTATCATACTCGTACTTTGCTTAGTTTGGGGTCAGATGTCCCCTAATCCTACTTAATATTATAAACGTGAAAGTTTGTGAGGATGGATGGATGGATGGATGTTTGTTACTCTTTCACGCAAAAACTACTGAACGGATTGAGATGAAACTTTGCAATAATATAGCTTATATATCAGAATAACACATAGGCTATAAATTATAATGATATATTTTTATTTTTGCGTATGCGGGCGAAGCTGCGGGTAAAAACTAGTATTTTATATTTTCAGATTTACGTTTGGGCATTTAACCCTCTCTAGATATGTATATCTCAATGATATGGCTGCTTAACTTGTTTATCACGAGCTGCAATATTTTTATTCCAGTCAAATTTGATTTACTTACTAAAGATATCGACCTAAATCCAAATTCAAAGTCCGTGGCTCAAAGTATAAACTTGATAAAAGCAAGATTATACATTCACTTTTGTTCTGATAATTGTCAAAATCAAGAACACGGTGAAGGAACCACGTGCCTTCTTATCGGATGTATCAAAAGTCAATAACAACATAATTTTAGCTCACACAGATAAATTTTGTAATTATCAAAATGACGTGTTTATCACAGATTTTTTGCAATCGGTCAATGCTACAAATATATTGCAATACTCACAATTATCTATACATTAAGTAAAAGATAAATCTGTATTCATCACCGTCATTTCAGCATCTAAATCTCATCTGCAAGACATCCTGGCTTCTTCATTAGATTTCCGAAAAGGAATATTTGAAATAACTAAAATAGCGCATTGATATTTTACTACTCATTTTATTTTAAAACAAGTCCTTATAGTTCATTCAACTAAAATCTAAATTGAATCAAATGATGTCATAAGTTAGTAGGTTCCTCTGTCTGTCTTAGTTAACTAAACTCGTGATTGCATACGCGTAATCGTCAAAATAAACAATTGACGTAGAGCCTTTGTCATGGCGTAGCGTAAAGCAAACGAAGTCTCGTGAGCTATAACAGTGCGTTCACACGATTTCAGTTCAAGTATTGTACGTATTGTAATGTATGTATAAGTAGTACAGGCTAAATCATACTTCTTGATTACTATGATATTATCTACAAGCTGCTTAAACTCAATCCTGTCTGAACCTCACTTAACAGCTGTGCGTGTGATTCGGCATATACCTGAGTAGTCACTGTTGAAATTGATGTGTGATAGCCGTGGTGGTCAAGAGGTAGTGACATCCGCCTTACAATCTTGAGGTCGTGGGTTCAAATCCCCGGTCCCGTACCAATGAGTTCTTTAGAATTTATGTACGGAATTTTACACCACTGGCTTTTCGGTGAAGGAAAACATCGTGAGGCAACCTGCATACGTCCGTAGAAGAAATTCGATGGCGTATGTGAATCCACCAACCCGCACTGGGCCAGCGTGGTGGATATGGCCCAATCACCCTTCGTGGGTAGGCCTACGTCCTGCAGTGGACTATTAAAAAGGCTGGTACAGTACAGTACAGTCAGGTCTCAAGTGAAAAAAGGGAATGTGCTGACATAAAACCAGCTAATGTATCTACGTAAACATTGATAAGATTTATTTACCAAAACATGCTATCTCTATTAATTTATGTCGCACATGAATCTAAAGAAAACTTGATTAGAAAATGTACCATCACGATGAGAGTAATTTACCACTAATGCGCCTATTTTATTTAAAGTTTTCTCCTGTACTAAGTCAAAGTCATGCTTATAAAAAATATTTTTATCGCGGAAAATAATGTAACTAAGTAGCAACTTAGTACTGTAGCTTAATCTGTGATATATGCGGTGTTTATAGGTATTGTCACGGTAATGATATCTAATGTAGATATAGAGATTTGGTATTTTGTACCAAAAGGTTAATACAAAAGATAATACCACAATATCGCATAATAGGCGGAGCGCCAGGAATATACATATACAAGGACGAACTTTTTATTGTTCACACCAGTACAACATCAATAACAAGCTGGAGAGGAAAAACTGTAATGCCATGTTTATGGTAGAGCCCTAGAATGTTTTAAACGCTGCCTATGATTTATCATATTTTCTTTACTATGACACTAATGGATATTTCTCTTGTCTCCAGGATCGCGACTCGGACCTCGCAGCCCTTCCACGTGGCGCTAGCAATACTGGTGGCCCTGGCGTGGCTCAGTCGGCCAGGCTCTTCAGGCAACCTGCGCGGATGGCGCGCCCTCTACGTCGGAGCTGTTGCTACGCACTTCGGCGCTCAAGTGTGGATGACCCTCGTCTCAGGTGAGAATACTACTCACACTACATAGCTATAGAGCAAATATATATAGAGTCACAATCGTGCGAAAAAAGTGTTCGAGCCAAAACTCTGCCCAATCTACATAGTGAGTAGACTTTTAAATTAGTCGTAAAGCGATTGCAAACCTACTACAACGACGCGCGATGCCAAAGTGCTGGGTCACAAGCACTAATTAGGTGACATAACGTTAAGTTTCGAGAAAACGTATCATTGTTAATTTTTTAATGTAAATATTATAGGTAAGTTTAAAGGTGTTCGGACATTTTTTTACTACTTTCACTTAGGGGCTGTGGCTCTATAGATATTTGCTCACACTAGGATTCAATACATTAGATTAATGTAGGTAGGTACTTTCAATCTGTACAGAAAATCTGATTAAGGCTTCTGACCTGACATACACGCTGAATCCATACGAAAAACCACAGCAACGCATTTATAATCACTATGATGATATATTTATATATTCTGACAATTTAAGATAAAAATACAAAAAATATAAACTATTAGATTTAAAATATAATTTATGCACCTATAGCATGTTATATTATAATAGGTGTAGTAAAAAAAAACTATAAAAGACCCTGAAGAATACCTACATAAACATAACATGTAGGTGAAATAAGAGGAGAAGGATGGCTAAAAGTTTTTTATGACACTGATATTTTTTAAACCTACTATCGTTTCTAATAAATCATCAAATAATACCAACATACTATAAAGACTTTAGAAAGTCTACAGCTTCTTTACTCGAAATAGCTACAAAGTAGAGTAATAAACAAGTGAATCAAGTTCAATTAAGTAAAGTCATAAAGATGTCCTACTTTATCGTAAACCCACAAATGGGCAGCAGCTCATCAGTAACATTCCTTGATAGAAAGCGTGCTTTTAAACACCTATTTCTCTTATTATACCTTCTTTGTTGGGCTAGCGTACAATTATCACATAGGTACTTAGAGAGAAAGCTTTTAGCTTTTAGGATAGATAAACTCCACATTCTTAAAGATTTATCGACATAAATATAGTAAAAAAAATATTTATTAGTCCTTTTGTAACCAACAAGCTGTACGTAGATAAGTACACATGTACCGATAGTTCTAACGTTACATTAAAAGGAACACTCAACAGATAGAAGTGCCACATAGATAAGTAATTAAATCCATAATGATTTATTTATCTAGTGTATAATAGCTCTAACCGAGTGTATCTTTTCGCGTACCTACTAGGTAGATAAGTAATAATCAATACTTGAAATAATTTACGTATTGTACAAGTAATTGATAGATATATAATATGTATTTGCATTCTCATCTCGTTGACATTTTGCACGCCCACGCTTGCCGGACTAGCATGATATGCCTAATAATTTCGACGTGTCAGAACGAGACAGAGTTATGGTAAAATATATATCTGTCACTTTTTTTTTCACGCGACGTCAAAACTCTTTTCTAGGTCGTATGCTAAGCTAGAAAGCTAGCTTGAGGAAGAACTCTAATAAGTTTTTGTACTATGTACTGCGCTTATACAACTTATTGTTGCCTCTATAGTGTTTGCAAGTTTATGTAATCTTTAAAGAACGATAATTAGCTGATAAACTTATATTCATAAAAAGAGAAAAATCTGAACACATCCCGGATGCAGCTATTTAGTAATAAGTGCAAAAAAAAATGCATTCCACAAATGCATCTTCCAGAGGTTCATATCATACAGTAATTTGTAAGGATAAAAAACTCCTGCGCTCGCACACGACGCTCGAAGTTGACAAGACTGTAACTGCATTTTAATTGTTTTGCCATTCTTCCACGTAACAACTGCGTACGCAATCAGGATGTTTTGGGATGCGAGCTTCTTTGGCCATGTGAATGCACCTTAATAATGTGGGAACAAAAATTGCAGTTCATTTTGCAATAAATACCACGTTTGTCGATTTAATAACTGTCACAATAATAAAACACGATAATTTGTGATTGGAATTACTTGTTATACTTATTACTTCAAAAATCTTTATGTAATGTGTTTTTAGTTCTGTACATGCAATCGAAAAAAATTGAGCACACTTCCAATATAAGTATACAATTTAAATGTTTTGTTAGATATAAAATATTTTTGTATTTACTCATACAGTTTTATATTTTGAAAAATTACAAGCAGTTAAGAATAAAAATCAATACATTTTTGAATGTTTTCAAGGTAACATGTTTTAACATTGGTATTAGCGAACTTGCAAAACATAACAATTTGCTTAATAATTTTGTAATCTGACATGAGGAACATGCAATTTGGGTGTACTTAATTATTTTGCAAGATTGGATAATGAGGGACTTAAATAAGTACACCTTAGGCACTAATTTGGAATAACAAATCTGGACTACATGTTAAAAATATCTGATTTTTTTTTATTTAATAATGACAATACTACACTACTACTACATAGAAAGCAATTGGATCATCCACAGACCCTTGAAGGTCTAAAGATAATCCAAGTGTTCACTGTTCAAGCCCACTGCCAGTTGGCAGCGTGCCCAGAATGCTGGCAGCATTGCCACGCTGAATGGCAATGCTTATACGTTGAACCAAATAAACACCAGCATTTTGGTCATGCGTCACGTCCACCAGACGCTCAGAAAGACTAAAAATTATTTTCACATAAATTTAATTTATTTCTGCTTTCATTTCTGTATAGTCTTTTATTACGTTCACCGACAAGCAAAGTGTCTTGAGAAAATTGTGAACTAAAAATCTCGTTTTTGTAAGACATGATGTTTCTTCGTAATTGGCTTAAATGTGCCTTTTTAAGGAGGAAGATATTTCCGAGAGATAATTAATAAGTGGTACTTAAACTTTACTTTAAAATACACTTTGAGTAGGTGTTACATTTTGCTGCGAAAAATCTTTTGTGTTTTTATCGTATTAGGTATCTTTATATGAGTTATAGTCCTGGTTATTTTGGTATCTCATGTGTTGGAATTGAAATTGACACACCATTTTGTTCCGTACGTTTCATTTATTTGACCTCCAATCTTGTTTGATTGTTTTGTTCCTATAGACATACATGATGTTGTATCGCATAGTAAAAAGTAATTATAGTAAGGACCTAAGTATTCTGATAGGTACATATTCATAGGAAATATATATTTTTAATACATCTAGTACCTAATATAAGTAAAAACCTACAAACAAATAGGTACGTGCATTCATATAAATATATACAATCATAATAGCCTTTGCTACTATTTGAGATACAATATACCTGCTTCAGAGTTTAATTTATTTTGTGGTTAGATGTTAGTTAAATTTACACAGTAATTCGCGAGGTAATAAATGATTATTTTATGTTAACATAACAATAATCAAATCCTAACTAACCTTCAGTAGGTGGCTATTTGGTAATTTGTATAATATTTGCTAAGGCTGCAGTTCTATTTGGACTGCAAGTAAAATTATCATTAATCAAATATAACCTTGCTCGTCAAACTCTATACCTATTTAATTTTACATTACATTCACGTCTTGCTGTAGGTAGCTATTTGTTCATATATGGGGATGTAAACCTAACTATTGTTATAACTATCACTACATAGTATAAAACAAAGTCGCTTCCCGCTGTCTGTCCCCATGTATGCTTATATCTTTAAAACTACACAAGGGATTTTGATGCGGTTTTTTTTAATAGATAGAGTGATTCAAGAGGAAGGTTTACATGTATAAAATACAGCTGTGCAAAGCCGGGGCGGGTCTCTAGAATAGAATAAAACAAAACATCTAGCTAGCAGAACCTAACTTTTTCATGTAGCAACGGAGCAACTCGACGCAAGGCTAAGTTATTTGTATTCTGGCAAAATTAAGAGATAGAGCCGCGTAAAACTGCGGGTAAACCTAGTCTATAATATTTCCCGCATTTATAATTATACCGATTTTTCTACAAATGTGAATGTAGACATTACTTATTACAAGTATTGCGGGGCGAAACGACGCAGGACTCGTAAATTCGTGTAGTTGGACAGCTAGCCTTAATGTTTAAGTTTTTAAGCCACTCAAAGGCATCTGGCAAGACCTTCATAGATGTATAATGACATTATTACTAACAGTGCTTTTCTCTTGTTCCTCAGGCATCGTGCTATACTTCTCGCTGCCTCGGCATGAGTTCGGGCGCGTGCAAGCCGTGCTGTTCCCCGTGTACTACGCCTTCAACGCCGCCATGAGTCTGGTGGCGCTGCTGGCCTACGCCCGCACGCAGGCCCTCACGCGCTTCGAACATACCAGCTGGATACAGGTAATGCCCGATTCCCAGCAAAAGCAAATAACCCGTTAAAGCTACAACCTACTCTACAACGAGCTACCTTTTTTTATGTACGAGTAGAATAGAGATACATTTGCCACCAACTCGCCTAATGGAAAAGCAAATCAAGGTAGTATTATTAAGGTTATTTTAAGAGATGCCTACTTTAAATTATATAAGTTTATTTATATGAGATAATATTATCTATGTTGTACTACAGTAAGCGCACTGTATTTGCAATGCCCGACAAGGGCAACTAAGTCTTAAGAGCTTTAAAATAATTTTAAGACCTAATTGTAAAACACTTAGTAGCAAATAAAGTATATGAATGTAAATATGAAAGTTGCAGCCGAAGATGGGGTATATAGATCTAGACGATACCTATTCACTGTTGACTTGAAGATATCCCCCGAAATGGAGCCTATAGAAAATTCGCTACTTTACAAACAAAGAAACACGCTACTTTACGCCTGTGTTTCAGGCTGTGTTATAAGTCTAAAACGAAGTGTAAAATTTAACTTTTAAAAAATACTTTTTATTTAGCGTTGTAATCATTAACATCACATATACTTAGCTCGTATTAATAAAAAGCTTTCACGAGGCTCGAATTTTAACACTTGACAAGGCAAATAAAAATTAATGTGTGACCATTTAAATTGTCCCCTTATCTGTAAAAGTTCACGGTTACATTATGACAGTTATTAATTACAAATAACCGTTAATAAAATGCTGTTTTAAGTACTTCACTTTAGTTGCTAAGTACCGAATAAAATGTGGCGCCAAAAGTAATTGCTTTTAAATTATATGGCAACAATGGTAGGATAAGTACCGACCACGATGTTTTGCTCTTTTGATGGTTGAATAGAAATTGCACATAAATACGCTGCTATAGTTGATGATTGATGATTTTGTGAGACAATTTGGCATATTTCATGTACAAATATGACTTAGCAATCATATCTTCAATAGATTATTGCATAGCTTCTCAATAAGACGTTTAAACCTTGACTCTTTGCCAATACTCGAGTTACAAGTCATTAAACAGTCATGTTATATTCTTTTGAACACACGGCTACAAATAAATTGAAGTTTTATAATGTTAATCTCGGATAAAGTAAATGCAAGGTTTAGCTAAAAGGTCACTTGGGAAATAAATTTGCAAACGGTAGTTACCTACCTAACCTACCTATAGTAGGTGCAAAGGAAACCTTTTAGATTAATTAATCCGTGCCGGAAATCCGGGATTTTTGAAAAAGAACAGTTAGGTACTTATTTCTAATGACACACAGTCTTATTGACAAATTATTTTGTACATTGCATTTCTTCTTGTTGTATGTAGAGCATAGGTCTATCCCTATTTTTTTTTCTCAACCTATGCTGTCCCACTTCTGGGCAAAGGACTCCCCCATTTCCTTCCATTCATCGCGTTCTGTGACCAAATCCCACCAACCTTCCCGGAAAGTGTCAAGATTGTCACACCCTATAATGATGAAATAGTTATTTTTTCCCATCTGAATGCCAAATATACAACAACTATACATACATTTTATATGAATTATCATTTTAATCAATTATACAAATTATGTCATAAAATTAAAACAATAAAAATTCTTAAAATTATAAGTCAGCCTTTAAAAGTAACACTAATTATTTACTCATTGCCACACTATTTCTACCTAAGTACATACTTTATCTTTTATTAAGTAAGTATATATTTAACTGTTGTATAATTTGTAAAAACTGTGTATAATTAGGTATGAAAATTAAACCAAAATGCGTGTCGCCGAATCGCCACCAATTATCTACTTATATAAGAAAACAGAAATCTTTATCGATCCATACCAATTTCGCCGATTTTGATGAGCACATTTTTCTTAGGATAAACACCCTATTGCTTCCATAACTACGTACACGTTACATAGTTCGTGTGCTCAAAGCATTTTTTTTTTGTTGATTGTTACAGCTAGCACTGCTGCTAGCCGTGTTCAGCATCGAGTGCTACGTGCGCGTGCGGCTCGTCCGGCCCATGCTACGCGCAAAGCACGTCAAAACTCAGATGGAAGTGGCGGCCGGCGGCGGACAGGAGGTAACTATCATTGTCTAGTGTCTAGTCACAGTCTAGTCATACCAGTACTACTATACTATACTATACGTAGTATTATTATATCTTCTTTGGTCATACTCCAGTCGTAGTCCAGTTACCGATTGTAATAAAGTATGTATATACTTAAGTTCGTACCTATAGGCCGGGTTGCCAGAGAGTCAGAGTAATTAAAGAGTTTGTAAATGAATCAAGATAAAACAATATATTTATGCCGTGGAGGTATATCTACAACAAAATGGCTAGCCCTGGTGTCAGAGTCTTTTAGCTGCCTTAATGCCTCTGACATGGCTAATGGTTAATGGCACTACAATTAAACGTGTCATCCGAGTCACGGTAGCCCTTAGCCATAGATCTAAACACCACCCGTTACTTAACTTCGATGATCGCTAACGAAAACCTAATCCTAGTCAAACTACGCTAAGAGCGCTTTAAGCTTTAACTGTAACAAACTCTATACCTACTTACAAAACTAAAATATTGCGCTTAGTAAAAAAAACCATAGCACACTGCAAACAATTTGAGTCATTAGGTACAACACCGCAATCCACGCTTACATTTTCCGACAAATAAGCATAACATTATTACGTAACAGTATTTAACATTATTAAAAAGCATAACACAAACAAAGGTTTCGGTAGGTATTTGAATAGTTGAGCTACCTGCAATCGTTACACAATTGTCAGTGGACACGGGGTGTAGTGAATCATTGGCACGTGGTGGATAGGTACTTACCTACATAATACCTAAGTACTGATCAATAATAGGATTCTGTCGTCAAGCCCAAGCCACCATTCACACAGCATAGTCTAGGTATGCCATTCACACCGTGAGTAAAGTAAACCACAGATTTATGTAATAAAGTCATTGACAACTAAGTTATCTAATAATACCCAGTCATATTGTTGACACTTGGGTACAAAACAACTGACCGTCTTACCACAAAAGTTTTACGCGCGGCTTAGATAATGATTAACAGAACGAATTGTTCGGTTAGACAGTGTTTAAAGCGTGTTTAAATCTTTTGTGGTAAAGCGGTTAGAGTCTTATCAGTTGTTGTTTTAAACTTAGAATGGGGAAAAAGAGGAAACCTATATTTATACACTTACATTTTCTTTTCTTACATATCAAAAGGCTTGGAAACCTAAACATAGGTTTTTATTAAAGGTTCTAATTGAGTTTATTTCTTGTCCATCCATCAGCCAATGTGGTGGTGTGGTGGATTCTCTATTCAGCACTTCTAAGTTTAGTTAACTTATGGAATTACTGAAAGCCGTTATCCCTTATTGTGTAGTTGTGTAAAAGTCTACATAGCTAGACCGCTTGTTATAATTATGCGCTACAGACTACAGAGTGTATTCTAAATCAGCGTGCCCACTTATTTCTCATAATTAATTAACGGAGGACAGATGACTGATGGGGTCGTAAAGTTCTTGAGTGAAGACCACGTACCGGCTAGCGCAGCGTATGACGTCTACCCACAAGGTGAACGGATGAACTCATCAAGACCGCAGGATCGCGCAGATGCAAGCCGCTACCATCCGGTCTTATCGGAGATCCTCAGGGGAGGCCTATATCCAACAATAGACGTCCTATGGCTGAAAAGAAGAAGAATTAATTTCTCAGTGTTCATTTTAACATTTTAAATTCTATATAAGTAGTTGAACAAAATATGCTTAATGATTTCGAAACGCCTGAACTAGCAAACTAGCAATGCACTGGCAACGGCTCTTGGAGTTAACTTCTACAACGTCAGCGATCGCTTACGATCACAATTTGCCATGCCATTTGCATTAGAAAAAGTATCAAACGAACTGATTTGTCTCGTTTGATACTTTTTAAATGCAAATAAACCAAGCTTTTTCTACATTTGGATCATATCCTAGTAAAAAGGTGTGTCCGATCAAAGTCTGAACTGTGGTTTTAAAGAACGTAAGCACGTCGCCGCGTCGTCGAATAAATAAATAACAGTTGGTAGTTATATACCTAACTAGGTACCTAATATTATACTGATAGTAGTAATTCTGTTAACGTCACTAAATAAATAAATATCTTAGAAATAGCTATCAATGCTAACGCCCATGTGACGTATTTTTGTTTGTAAGTCGCAGTTGACCTTTCTGAGTAAGCAAATAGGTAAATAAATGGCGCCTAGAAAAATATGACGAAATGTTTGTTTAGAATTGCAGTGTAACCTAAATTGAAATCTAAGTTAAGAAATCTAATAGAATCTACAAATTGGCGCTTATAATAAAGTAGGTATTTATTTTCCGCACTAAGTAATCAATTTTGGTACCTATTATTTACAGAGTTATATGCCTACTCTGTACTAAACCGAAACGGGGTGACCATTATTAACAACTTTTACTATGGGCCAATTCAGAATTCAAGAAAAACAAATCATCTGTTCTGTACATAATTGCATCTCGGAATCAATAAAATTTATGAAACAGCTGATTTTATTTTCTCGAATTCCGGGTTGGCCCATAGTAATAGTTTAGTACCTACACTGTACAGTACATTATTTTACCATAATATACAGCTTATTAAGCTTTTATCTACTCTTATGTAAAAAGTAATACGTGAACATTATGAACGTCGTGCTTTCTATATTAAAGAAAGCTCGGGTCATTTCAAAAGAAGTCGTTCGGTACATTACCTATTCGCACGAATGGTAAAACCAGAGGCAGTGCCTGTAGGTAGGTACATATATATTATCCTTTCATTTCTGTTGAAAAGACTCCGCTGTAAGGTCACATTCACTTTCACAGTAAACACTATTGTACAGATGGGTATTCGGTTCAGTTCAGACAGGATATCTATACTAGCCTAACTATAGGCATTAAGCTAGATCTACTTAGACGACCTAGACATAGTGTATTGTGATCTTGACAATAGGAGATTAATATAAAAACTTTCTACTCGTAATAAAATTAAATGACCCATGCTGAGACTCATCCGTGACTTGGCTGCTATTTTTTTTTACTTACAAGCAATTGCGCATTTACGAATGATGAGATAGAAAAAAACTCAATAGGTATCAACCAAATTCCTATACTTACCTTTATAACTTTATATTGTACGTCTGTCATAATAACGTTATCCCTGCTTATCTCACTTTTTAAAGGTCGAATCAAACTTTTTGGCGGCTGTAATGTTAGCTACAAGTTGCGTATAACCCAATCCTGACTGAAGCTCACAAATGCCTAACCCAACAGCTGCACGAGGATTGGGTTATCCGCAGCTCGTGGCTAACATCACAGCCAATCAACTACCTCGGTGGCTTAGTGGTTAGTAACCCTAACTTCTGGATCAAAGTGGAGTGGGTTCGAT
The DNA here is from genome assembly GCA_949316475.1 of Hypomecis punctinalis. Taxonomy (NCBI): domain Eukaryota; kingdom Metazoa; phylum Arthropoda; class Insecta; order Lepidoptera; family Geometridae; genus Hypomecis; species Hypomecis punctinalis. The sequence goes on from OX438798.1 coordinate 2,753,810, forward strand.
CCCCACCCAGGGCAAATATTTATGTGATGAACATAAATGTTTGCTCTGTGTCTGGGTGTTATTTAGTTACTATGTATATAATATTGGCTAAGGTCAGATGAATCAAACAAACGACGTATGATACAAACAAACAAACAAACAATAACACTTTATTAGACAACCACATTACCTAAGAACAAATTACAGGGACAAAACAGTACAATTTATAGGTTTCTAACTGGCGGCCTTATCGCTTTAAGCGATTTCTTCCAGGCAACCAAGTATGTGAACTATATTTTCCAATAAACGCGTTATACGACTAGTATTACATTATTATATCCATTATACATTCCTTTTTTACGAGATAGGCGCGAGTGCCGTCTACCAAAGTCCAAGAGCGGTATGCCGCCAAAAATTAGCCAAGCCCTGCGATTCAGCTATGGAACAAAGAGCTAATTTACTATTACGTAAACAATGTACAGGAAAGAGAAATACTCGCAAATATTATAAGTCCGAGTGAGATGGAACAGTTTGTACATTTTATCTAGTAGGATGACCGTACAATAAGTATGTATTTAAAAATAATATGTATAGGCATGTAGTACCTATATCAGTCTCTGGCAGCCATATCACAAGCTTTGCTTAGTTTGGGGTCAGAGGCCGTGTGTAAGATGTCCCAAAATATTTAGTTAAAATATTTAGTTATTTATTTAATACGTTTGTTTCGGCTTGCATATAACATAAGATACCTATTAGGTAAATATTGTTGATATTTTTTTTAAACAATTTGTATTGTGTAGCTAAAGCTGTAGGTACCTACTATGACTCAATGAATGGTCGAATTAAATAGTTTTTAATTTTATAACATAAAAAATACTCAAGAATGCGAAATTAACTAGGTAGGTATTTGTGTTGAATAAAGCTTACGCATTCTACTCACAAGTCGAGGTGTTCCTGCACTGACTGCTTTCGTACAACTAAGTAGTTGTGTCATCAGGAATAAGGTAAAATTGATGATTTTTATTTGACTGGACGTATGAACAAGAACAAAAAAGTCTCATGGACGTATGGTTTATAACAAGGCTACCAAAAAAAGGAGCCTCCGTAAAATGTTGCCAGTTTTTTCAAGCTAGAGCGAGAATGTAGGTGAAAGTGTTAATAAATCTTTGTCATGTATCAAATAACTAACACAATCTTTCCATTGTTGCAGGTAGGAAAACTCGTCCTTGGCGAGTTGGCGCACTGTCCCCGCTACCTCCGCGAGCTGAAAGCCTTTCGCAGATACCACTCATCCATCGTGATGGGCACCATGATCTCCCTGGGCTGTTCGCTCTACTCTACCATGATCATTGTCGACTCCATGTGCGTTTGAGGATCAAGTGACGCTGGCAGACTGCTCGCTTTGAGTCGCCAGCTGGGCTGTATTGATGCTGGTCTCTTAGAAACTCTACGAAAGTAGCCAGTGATGCTGAGAATTCTGCTGCTATCAGTGGTGTTGGGAACGTTGCCGCGATTTCCCTAACAATAACACTCTTCCATCGTGATGGGTACTTGGGCATCATGATCTCTATGGGCTGTTCGCTCTACTCTACCATGATCATCGTCGACTCTATGTGCGTTTGAGACGCTTGTTGACTCTGCTCGCGTCGAGTCGCCAGCTGGACTGCATTGATGCTGATCTCGACGATAAAAACTCTAAGAAAGTTGCACGAAACTGAGAACTCTCATAACAGTGGCGTTCAAAACCTTGCCGCGATTTCCCTGATATTTTTAAAGATGATCATCGCCGACTATCATTGCCTGTCTAATCTTAACATAAACTGTTGTCTCATGCCTCGGTTGAGACTTTCACGATGATCAACAGCCAACCTAATTGGAGCATTATGATGCTGAAATGAAATTAGTAAAAAATGTTTTAGTCGATCCGTCAATTTTTCTGCATAATAATTGCGTTTAGAATGGAGATCGAGAGATCTCAAACCTAATAATCTAACAAAATACAACGAAGTCGGAATGTTTTAAACTTGAATGCAAAAGTGATTAAGAGGATTTTAAATTATATAATTTCAATAATACTTAGTTTATTATCATTAGCCTATAAGTAGAACTAAGAGCCTATGATGCAAGAGTAAAGTACCTACCTATCCACCGAAGCGAGACCAGCATAGTTATTATGACCAATTAAGGGTCGATTATAAAAATGCATAAGATTGTCTAATCCAGTTCCAAGACTGGCTGTGAAGTCTTTCTTAGACCTACAATTGTATGGATTAAAATTATGTAAATTAGCAAAATTTTGTGACTGAGTGTATCGCGCTGGTCGCTTGTTATAAGAGAAGCTTGTATGTGCATACTTTACATTGTAAATGGTACGCTATCGCTACCATACTAAATTTTAGATAGAAAAAGCAATTTTCAACGTTTATAGCATTTAAGTTATTTTATATTTTTTCTGAAGCACCGACTTTTATATCTAAAGTGCTTCAGATTTATTGGACTTGCCAATGTAATGAGCGCTAGCTCTTAAGTATCTATAAAACGGGCCCATAAAGGCCGCAGCCAGCCAATCATAAGCTGCTTGATAATGAAACTCATGTTGTCTGCTCTCTAATTTCCTGCAATGTACTGCCATAGTAATAGTGCTAAGTGTAGTATTAAGTAGGTGTAAAACGCGCCATCGCATTTCGTCGGCTAAATGTCGTGAAGATGCTCCTTGAACGCAGGAAGTTACGAAAGCTAGCAACTTTTGCAGCGAACTGCGCCAGCGCATTCTGGACTGTAGCCCGCGGGCTGCACGCTCGCAGATGGTAATCTCTTTCACTGACGAGTTATAACCGACTGATTGTTTGGTGTTCTTTGAACTTGCCAGTATTGATTGCATTGTTGGTGCTCGCTGGAATGTGATGTGTTGTGATGACTCCGTCTAGTCAGCAACAAACGCGGCGCGATCGTGCGACATCGCGCGATGTCTTGTTCGTGGAAACGGGGCTTAAAAATTCTTCATTTCCATGAAATGTGGAAGCTGAAGAATTTATAAGCCGTCAAGCAGCTTAGTTAATTGCCCAATGATAGTAATATCGCAAAGGAATATTTTAATCTAAGTTAAATCATAGAATAATTTCTAGTTTTTTTTCTAAATATTTTATTAATTATTTTAGTGAGTTGTTTTGTGAGAATTTACATGTGAATGTACGCTAGAGATTATAATAAACGTAAATGATCTGAGTGTTTTGCGAAGTATTTATTTGTGACAAGGTATGAAGCAAAATAATAGTATAATAAAATAAAATCATGTATCAATCGTAGAAGTCATTTTTATTCAACTTCCTCTATAAGCACAAAACACGCCAAGGGACGTCAGGACCTGTCGCCCCCACTCCCAATAAAAATAAGAAAATCCTTCCTGTGGAATCTTGACAGCTATGTAGTAGGTAGGTAACTAGGTACCTACTTATTAGGTAGTTAGATAGTTAACAAGCAGCCACAACTACATGGAAATATTATAATTATGGTTATATTGCTGCGCGTTTTTACTAGGTTCGGCTAATTAGTAACACGATTAGCTGAATCAGAAAGAAATTGCGAACATAGAAGACTCGAGTGTCAATAATAATAAAAAAATTCGGGACTGCAAAAAATTGTAGGTATTAAATGCTCGAAGGACCACATTAAACTACTTTCTAGTTTGATATTTATGTTTTGCACTTTGTTATTTCATTAGTCATGCTGCACTGGAATGCGCTTAATTTTTCCAACTAGGTGCCTAAAATAGTAAAACTTACGAAGTGCACAAATTGAATTAGCCTCGCAAACCTTAAGTGCACAAGAAAACTGAATTTTGGAGTAAGTATAGTCCGATACTAACTGCTGTAAACAAATGGCTCCGCACATCTTTCTTGCACTGCGAACATATATATATATGGGTATATATTACTACTGCGCAACCACTAGCCTCGTGTTCTCAAACGCTAAGAAGTTTTATTGAGCCTAGGTACACATTCAAGATGGAAGTAAAATCTTTCTTCCAGCTGAAGTAGTAAAACTAAAATGAAATATTGAGTAAGTATATAATTTTGAATTCTTATTAGCGCTCTTGGCGTCAATCCTCATTACTCAGTTCAGACTATAGGTACTTATTACAAACCTTTTATAAAAAATATATTACAAATATTTGTAATTTATTAAGAAAAATAGGCATGAACACTGGGTTTAGAATAAATTAGTATGATAAGTCCGTTAGTTAATTATCCAAAAATATTGAACGAGTATTTTACCTTTTGTCAATCAAACAAAAAATGACAAAAATAAACCTTGTCAAAGTTCGAGAGTGGGGGCTCGTGACGTCACTTTTATTTCAAAAGTCTATACTTTAGTAGTCTAGTCGTGATCAGAGAGTAACTTATATATACAGGGAAGTCGTGTTGTTACTCTTAACATGAATTAATTGACAGTAGAAAAAATATGTAATATTTTTTGATAATCTACCTGACTGGCTAATTACATTTTATAGTCATCTAGCCTACTTTATACAAACACAGCCATGGTTATTTACTATATAGTCGGGTCAAATTAGACATAAATTAACTATTTAAACACAAGCTTTTAAGATCCTGAATATCATACGCAATAACGAGCCCAAACACGACGGGTCTATCTTGTTTAGTACAGGAGTTTCTATAGCCACCTTCCGACTCCATCATCAGAACAGCTCCAGGATACCATAATATTGCATTGTCACGCAATATACATATGCGTGCAAAATTTCAGTTTAATCGAAGACCGGGAAGTTGGTCAAGTTTAATTTACAATATTCTACCCAAACTTACATTTTATTACATTGCAAGTTAAATAAAAGCTTGTAAAATAGTGCTCAAATTACAAAAGCTCCAACAGAGCTGAATTAACACAGAGCTCTTAGGAACACCAGCAGAATTAACTGCCAAAAGGCCCCATCGATCCCACAGAAGCAAAAAGTTATTCAAGGTTAAACGTGAAGATAATATTCGGTACAGTAATATCCCGACTTCAGCTACCCCGTTTTACGCAAATTCGGAGATACGCGGTATTTTTTTTGATCACCGCGCGCAATATGCAAAGTTGACCCCGACTTACTCAACCATCTCTTGGTCTCCCACCTGCCGCGCAAGTCCGGGGTTTTATTACCGTATTCATAGATAAATTATGGATACCTAATTTATCTATGCCGTATTATAGGTTTTGCTCTGAAAAATAAATCTTAGGATATAGGAATTAAAATTAACTAAAAATAGTACTGATACTCTTTTCTCTATGAATCATCATTCCTGACATATCGATATACATATTCTATAAAAAATAAAATAAAACAATTCCACACAACCTTCTTGGCATTTTTTAAAGTTTCACGGCCCTAAAGGATAAAGAGGTTTCTGTCTTCTGTCGGTCGGTCTGTCCACACTTCCGTTTCGCGTGACCCTCGACCTAACCTGTGTGACATTCTATCTCGGAATCGCGTAGAGGCATCGAGTTAATACTAAAACCTCATATTCTTACGTTAACTTTGAGTCCCATGAACCTATTAAAAATTCAAACCTTTCAGTTTAGAAAAAAAATTACAGCCATTTAAGTCGCAAAAAAACGCATATTTTTCGACTAACGGGGAACTTAGTCTAAACCTACTTAGAAGAGCGTGGAATCTTAATAAAGTCACAAAAGCACATCTTACGCAGAATGGCACTAGTCATTGCTCCATAAATCCTAGATCATCTCAAACAACTCAGAAGATCGTAAGTATAATGGTCTAAAATAGACAGTTACGGATATAATCCACTTTTAAATTTGACAACTGTCACTTTAGACACCTGTCATGTAATTCTAGTATGAATTCTAAAATATGGCAGCTGTCATATGACTTCTGTTATATATTATGCTATTACAGTTGATTTTCTTGGGCGTTAAATTGCAAAAAGGGGCTAAAACCCTGAAAATATTACTATGTCACTGCATTATTAGTAGTACCATGGGCACAAAATTTAATTTCGTAGCCCAACCACGCCCATGCCCGCGGTACTAGTAGTACCACTGGCAACAAACAGAATATATTTGACACAATCTTTTGAAACTCGATTCAAATACTCATACAAATAAAAATATTTTTATAATTGGACACGATTCTTAACGATTTTCATGAAATATTGTTCTGACTGGGTACACAATTCTGTACCTCAGAGGCATATAATATTATGTGCCAAAATAAAAACTTTACAGGATAAACAAAATAGTGCGGAGAAAAATTTGTAATGCAATTTTGAGATAGTTGATAAAAAGCTATTGAAATAAATTTAACAACATTTTTCATGATTCATACAGTAAATTATTATGAATTACAGATAAGTACGATTAATAATATTTATAATTTGATTTGATGGACTTAAGGCTATATACTTCTTAAAGAAAATTTTTGACTCGGAGCTAAAGAACATTATGAGCCAAAACAAACAAACAAACAAGTTTTTAAGAGAAGCACAAATTCGGATTGCAGAAATTTTCAATGCAATTAGAGGGGGTTCTAGCATACATTATTACAAAAATTAAGAAATTGGAAAATATTTTATTTTCTGTCACTGGTAAAACACTAATTCAGTCGCAGTCCTCAGGCAAGTCCGGGACATCAGCACATGGAATATTCTTTTAATATTTGTGAAATATGGATGAAATCCACTGCAATGATTTTTGTAAGTCGTTGTATTTTAGTCTAGAAATGGGCTTTCGAGTTTCTCGAATACTCATAGGTTTCGGCGTGGACAAAAAAAATCCTTTGCGTTTGTTTTGAAAAAAAACTCACTTATTCAAATGCTTCTTGTTCAAAAGATGTTTTGTGTAGAACATCGAACCCATATGACTTTTTTGGAACTGCGTCCATACCATAGCCGAATATGGTACAGATTCTCCATTCGACTTTTTTCTGTGCACAAAAGGAGCTGATAATGCTTCACAAAAGGCAGAAAAATCCTTAAAGTGATCCATGTTGATCACTTTAATTTTAACATTTTTTGAACAACTCTTTATAAATTGCTGCCAGTCCCAGGGAGCGACGATGAGAAACTCTTGGATTTTTTTCTATAATTGAGTGGACAGCATCCACATCCACTTCCATGTGAGTATGACCTTTTAGTAGATACTTGTGGTTTACTATTTGCAAGTGTTCTTTTTGAGACAATATCCTCAAGTAAGCCATCATCAAGTAGACATTCTTGTTCTGCCCTGCACCGTAGTCACTCCAAACGTTTAATTTTTTTTAAAGCACTGTCGTCACGCTGCTCCCAAAACTTGACTATTCCTGAAGCCATTTCATTGCCGCCCCTACCTGCCACGGTTTCATCCCACATAAAACACCAGCTTTGTTTCGGCCCTGAGTCCATAATTGTGAAATTAAAAGTCCACGACTTTCTGTGATAGAAAGAAACTTTGACCATTAGTCAAATAGGGTGTAGGTACCTAAACATTTTTGGAGGTCTACCGTTAGCATATTCTTGATGCCATGGCTTTCTATCGCTGCGACTTTATCAAATCCTTTCAAGCTGTAGCACAGATTGCTTTCCTGAAGATGTTTATCGTGTTGAACTTTAACGTTATTCTTTCCAGCTTCATCTGTTGCATGTTGCATTTGCATTCGTCACAAGTGTCATTGGCTTGAGGGTTGAAACCTAGGTTAAACTCCGTATTAAAAATAAATCTATAGTGCCACGGTTTAGCTATATTCTCCTTCAGTCACGAGGCAAAGAACATTATGTACATCAGCCTATCCAATGAACAACATTAAGTCCTTGCTGTGTTTAGAGGTAAATAATCTTAACAAATCATTTGAGGTCCTGTACCTCATAATAATGCGTGGATTTAATGCGATATACTATTGGGTATTTGTTTTCACAGGCGCCGTAGGACTTAATGCTTTATACTACTATATAGAACTGGTTCTTGCGATTCTAAAAGTGCATTAATAGTAATTTATTAAAAAGTGGAGTTACTATTGTATACCTCTGAGGTACAGAATTAGTTTCTTATCCATTGTATAATTTTAGCAGTTTGCGATGAATATTATTGGTAAAACAGAAAAATTAGTAATCTAGAAAAAGTAGTAAGTACAGCCATTTATCATACAATTTATTTTTCATATTTTAAAAAAATGGAGGGCAAAAAATATATTAACTAAACATTTTTTAGAATCCTTAAAAAAGCTTTCAAATGATGTTTATATCATATTGGTTATTTTTTCGCGTAACAAAATAATATATACCACTTATACAATTTATTTTTCATATTTAAAAAAAAATGGAGGGCTAAAAATATATTAACTAAAAATTTTTTAGAATCCTTAAAAAAGCTTTCAAATGATGTTTATATCATATTGGTTATTTTTTTCTCGTAACAAAATAATATATACACTTATGGACGTCTATACCATTTTTGAGAAAAAATCTTAGTAATCGAAAAAATTTACGTTTGACCTTGAATAACTTTTTAGCTCCTGTGGAATTGATGGGGACTTTTATCTGTTTATTTCTACTGGTGTTCCCAAGACCTCCAGCAAAATGTAGCTCTGTCGGACTTTTTGTAAATTAGAATGTCTATTTTGGCTGGACTATTATTACTTATATACATATTTACACAAATGCTTAATATACTGAGCGCCACACAAATCGACGGATGGGAAGTTATGCGCAGAGAACTGCTCAAAAAGCCCAAATATAGGCATTCGCGAGAGCCAGAGAGACGCGACGCCGGGGCACACCCCGCACACCCGCCCAACCTCATGCCTCCCGCGCGCTCCCTACGCACTACCACACGCGACGTTTGAATTGTGCACATGCGCAATAATTAGCCAATCACGGCGAAGTGTCATCTGCGGCTAACATCTCATCTGCCAATTTGTGTGGCGCTCAATATACTTATCAAAATATCAATACATTTTATTGATACAATAGGATTTCTTTTTCTAGGCCTCTCAATAAATTATTTAGGTTTATGATGAACTTATTACAATGCAATGGCTTGTTTTATATTTATATCGACATGGGTCACATACTAGGACCATGGACTATACAAAGATTCATCTCTAAAGCTGGAAACATACTATCGGACGCGACTGACAGCCGCGACTGATAGTTATCGAGATAATCAATATACACTGAGCCGTGCAAACTATCGGACATAAGTAAGTCGCGGACGTCACCTTGGGCTGACCTTGAGCGTTCGGACGTCCGAGAGCGATCTGGCGCATCGGATGTTTTAAGACGTGCACACTGCTAAGGCGCGACCGTCAGCCGCGTCCGTCAGCCGCATCCGATAGTTTGTTTTCAGCTTTAAAAAGGGCCTTATTTTATTATAAGTACATAAAGCTGTCTTCTGTCATTTCAAGATATTTGAAAACCATATTACGTACGACGAACTGCATTTTAAATAAGTGTAGAAAAATAAGCCTTTACCGTTAAAGACCGTAACAAATCACAAAAAAAAACAAAATCACTCACAAAAAATGAAAACTTATGTAGCTATATGGATCCACATTCAAGATCAAAGTTAGAACTTTACATGCACGTAAAGTAGCACAAAATTACAAAATTTACACGTTTCGAATATTCTACTGCATTAATAATAAAATGTACTGTAGTGAATAATCGAAAAATAAAAACAGTGAAGACAAATCGGAATTTTCAAATTTAGTTTCTAGATGCCTAAATATTTTTTTTTCTTTTTTACCTGAACTTACTAGTAGTTAACCGAAATTATCCGATAATTTACAGTGGCACATATTTGGTGCCAGGTCTACCGAGACCTAATATGGCGCCTTTAAGGCGCTGCCCAAAGACAAAAATCCGTAAAACGTCATGTTTTTCGTCGCACAGCTAGGCGTAACTGTTACTGATACAAACTTGGAAAAACACAAAGCACACAATAATAGTTCACAACAGAGACTTTTACAATAATATTGAAAAAAAAATATCTAGATTCTTGAAAAAAAAAATCACAAAAAAAGTTTTACAAATAAATCTTTCGTTTCGCATTTCTCAATATTTAGATCGATAACTACTATATCTTTTGTAATCATAAAATAGGAAATTTACTAAAATAAAGACATATCTATATATTTTAATGCAAACACGGCTTCATTTCTTTTTAAACGAACTAAAACTGCGAAAAATTATCGAATTCTCATCTCGAGTTTCGTCTAAAAACAAACGACACGCGATTTTAGACTCTATTTGTATACTGCAAGACATTATTGTAAAATACCTAAAAGTTTACTGTTGGAGCATCTAGATACAGCAAAAAGAAAAAAAAACAATTATTCTGGACTTCGATCGTGAGAAAATTACTAGGTCCATTATATTTTGTAATCTGTTTGTATACTTGTTGTCTAATAAATTGTCAGTACAGACCGAATCCTACAAGTCGGGTATGTGAAGTTGGACAAGCTGCGCAATATCCAATCCTGACAAAAGCATAATAATTAGGATTTGCGCAGCTTGTAGCTAACTTCACTCCCGCCGACTCGTATGACTCGAGGGGCCGTCGCGCTCTGCGAACAAAGTGAGATAGAACATAATAATATCTGAGACCAAATAAAAATATAAAGACATCGTGAACAGACAAGAGGCCAGTTTTTTATACATGTGGTGAGCGCGTGGTGTTGCGCCGCCATAGTTCGGCTGACGAGCCAAGGCGTACCTAGTTTCGTTGTACGTGTTTGTGTGTAATTGTGTCTGTACACAACGAGGCGTAGTTTTGTCGGCTTCACTTGTTTGTTCACAACATTCTGTCTTGATTTTTTTATTTGGTTTGATGGTGAAATTACATATAATATACTATACACATACTATGCCAATTTTTGCTTAATACGGCTAAAACTCACGTTATAATTATACCGCGCACCCACGTCGACCTGCGCGCGCGCCGGTCGACGGGGGTGCGCGTATTCCCTGAGGATGGAGTTCTAAATACTCTGAAACTGGTTGGATTCCTTGCGGATCGACCGTATAATTATAACGTGAGTTTTAGCCGTATTCTGTTATAGTTATGATGAATACTCACGGTAGTTTTAATGAAGTGAAATTTTTGCTTACTACTAAAAATGAACTTAATTTAAAAATACTATGTAGGTACTTACAAAAACTCGTCAAGAAACAAGATGTTCAATACAGAGTTGAAATTGCATTTTGTTGCAGGTATTTTATTTCAAGTTATTCCTTGTTCATATCAGATTAACTTTGCCAATTGTAAATATGCTCGAGAAGAACTCTATTTTTTCAGTCTACAAAACATATTTTTCAAAAATGTTTATCCTCTTAGGCGTTTTATGGTTGACGCCCTTTAGATAGTTATGCTTCTGTTTATCTATCTGTTGTCTGTCTGTCCTGCCTGCCCACTGGTTTGTATGTCTGCCTGCCGACCTGTCTGTATATCTGTATGTCTGTCTGTCCGTCAGCGTTTGACCGTAACCGTACCTGAGAAACCTGTGAAACGACTAAACCAATTTAAATGAAATTTACTTCGTCTGAACGGAATCTGACAGCGTTTGACCGTAACCGTACCTGAGAAACCTGTGAAACGACTAACCCAATTTAAATGAAATTTACTTCGTCTGAACGGAATTTCTGAGGTACGGTTACGGTCAAACGCTGTCAGCGTTTGACCGTAACCGTACCTCAGAAAACTGTGAACGCCTGAACCGATTGAAATGAAACTCGCCTCGGCTGATCGGAATCTGGTAGCGTAGGACGTCCACTGACTAGGCTTCATTCAATCCGCACAAACGCGCTGGTAGCAAGCCGCTTCTTACTGCCCTTATTGGAAATCCTTAAGCAACGCCTATGTCCAGCAGTAAACGTCCTACGGCTGGTTTTGACGTTCATGATGCAACGAAATTTGCGGCGAGAAGCATTCATATCCGAAACAACGAAAAGACAAGACAACGTACTGGAATGGACAATCATGATGAATAACGAGTATTATTAACGACTGAACTGATTTAGATGAAATTTGTGATGAGAGGGGTAATCACTCGGAAACTACAGGCACAATGCTATAAAACATATAGCGACTGAACTGATTTAGATGAAATTTGTGATGAGAGGGGTAATCACTCGGAAACTACAGGCACAATGCTATAAAACATATAGCGACTGAACTGATTTAGATGAAATTTGTGATGAGAGGGGTAATCACTCGGAAACTACAGGCACAATGCTATAAAACATATAACGACTGAACTGAATTAGATGAAATTTGTGACGAGAAGGGTAATAAAAACTCGGGAACTATTGGTGCAAGGCTACAAAACATTCCCGTATGCAGACGGCTTTATCGCACCCTGCACAGTACGTTGCCACCCGTTTCTTGCATATCTTGCATCGTCGCCGTAAGCGCTCCGTCTTCCCTGGCAAGAGTCTGTACTCCGCCAGATAGTGATTCTTGGCCTCGAATCTGGTGGGTACGAGTGGGCTGATATGGTGCTCTCTGACATAGTTCTTCTCCAATATCGAGTTAATTAACCCCATTCGGAAGTCACGGTGCAATATTTTTGGATTGGAATGCTTCATGATAACGTAAGCATTTAGTACAGAAACGTTGAGCAATCTCCTAAACAGTTTCTTGTACCACATTTTGGTGTATTTCCTTTCGATAGGATACGCCGAAAGCATTTGATCCTTGGTGTCCACCCCTCTCATCATAATATTATAGTCGGAGACGGCAATCGGTTTATGCGTATTGTTGACATTGTTGACCGCGTTACCGTGATAGGTCGAGATCATTGCTACGAGGTTTTTATCTCGCCAAACCAACAAGTCAACGTCGCCCGAAGTAACTCCGACGATTTGACCTTCTAGCATTTGTGACTTTGTAAGTTTGTTTAAATTCTCTGGCACAAATTTGCGATTAGTTCGCAATGTGCCCACACAATCAAAACCTATCGACTTCAATTTTCTCGCCAGAGCCGGTGAATTAAAATAATTGTCCATCCAGAGCGTGTACCCTTTATTTTCTAGACCCTGGACTAACCTCAGAACAGTGGATGGAATCGTCGCACACGTGGGATCGTCTGCTACTAATTCAGGGTCTATGGGCTGTTTTCGTGATTGAATCTCAAATCGCCACAGATATCCAGTTGTCGACTCACAAATCTCATAGCTTTTGATTCCTATCTTGCCCTTTTTATTGGGAATATGCTGGTTGATGTTCAAATAGCCTTTCCATGGTAGGAGAGATTCGTCCAAAGCTAGGTTCTGGTTTAATATGTACAGACTTTGAAATTTATCGTTTAAGTGCGTTACAACAGGTTGTATTTTAAAAAGTTTTGCTTGGGCTCTGTCCATTTGAGAGGGATCTAAGTTTTCATTATTGTTAAAATGCAGGCACTTCCATAAAAGTTCAAAACGGTGCGAAGTCATGTAAGCTCTAAAGCCCGGTGTAGAAAATATGTCGTTCGATGCGCTCCAGTACTCGGTCATTTTCGTTTTTACTACAACCCCCATTGCCAATATGATGGCAAAAAAGACGTAAAGCTCTTGGACAGTAGTATCGCGCCAATCGCAGATACGACTTTGTGGGGTCATTTTGTTTTGGTCTATGAGAAATTGGGCAGCTCTTTGTGCGTATCGGTTTGTTTCCTTGGCAATATGTTGCATAATTTCGTGGTTCCATATTGCTGTAAAAGCCTCATAGGAATCACTAAAATTAGATGTCGGACCGACATTCATTTTCATCCGGCTGGAAAAAGTTTCCCTCCTCAATTGAGGTCGAATTGGAGGATCGGGAAACTCAGTCCATTGGAAATCGTACATATCTCGTGGGAAGTGTGAGGCAGTGGATATTGTGTCTATTACGTTCTGTATGTCTGTTACGTCCTGTTTGTCTGTTATGTACTGAATGTCTATTTCGTCCTGTATGTCTGTTTCGTCCTGTGTGTCTGTTACGTCCTGTGTGTCTGTTACGTACTGTATATCTGTTTCGTTCTGTATGTCTGTTACGTACTGTATGTCTGTTTCGTTTTGTATGTCTGTTACGTACTGTATGTCTGTTTCGTTCTGTATGTCTGTTACGTCCTGTATGTCTGTTTCGTACTGTATGTCTGTTTCGTTATGTATGTCTGTTACGTCCTGTACATCTGTAACGTACTGTATGTCAGTTTCGTTATGTATGTCTGTTACGTACTGTATGTCTGTTTCGTTTTGTATGTCTGTTACGTCCTGTATGTCTGTTTCGTTCTGTATGTCTGTTACGTCCTGTATGTCTGTTTCGTACTGTAAGTCTGTTTCGTTATGTATGTCTGTTTCGTTCAGTATATTTGTGTTACTATCTTCTGGCTCGTCCAAAGGAGTGTCTGCAGCGATTTCATATTTTCGCATTGGCGCGACAATCCAACAGCTTTCATCGTCATCGCTGGTATCGTCAGATTCGCTTCCTGGTAGAACAAATACCTTGATTAATAAACGTTCCAAAAATTATAAATAAAAATGTGTATTATAAACGGAAATGCAAAAATATACAGAGTACTCCAGAATTGGGATTGAGGCCGAAAGGTGATTCAGACCAGCCCCCCGACCGCCTAAGCAATAGCAATCGTTTATGACTTAATTTTTGTCATTTGGCACCGCCTATGTGACGTTAGCCACCAATTCCTTTGTGCGGATTGCAAAAGCAATCGTTGAATGAACAACTTTGATGGCTAACGTCACATAGGCGGTGCCAAATGACTAAAATTAAGTCATAAACAATTGCTATTGCTTAGGCGGTCGGGGGGCAGACCATCATTACGAACAACTTTCAAATTTTTCAATCCGGAATTCGAGAAAATAAACAGCTGTTTCATACATTTTATCTATTCCCAGTTTTGCTATTTTTTTCGTAGTATTTTGAGTTGGCCCCGTAGTAAAAGTTGTTCATAATGATGTTCTTCACCCCCTTCCGGCTTAGTACAGGGTAAGCAGATAACCCTGTATAATTTTATTTACCTTATTTGTTCTATACTATATACTCTATAAAATTTAACTTGATCTCTGCGACAGCTGTCAGAAAAATCACGCCTATGAAGTCCTGAATTTCTTAATAGTACAGACAGTACCTGTCATTGTCATACTTTATGGGCATGCCGATTAGTGATGGGCGACGAATGACCGTGACCACAGAGTTTTAGATGAGTTTTAATTAAAATATCGATAGTTTACACTGACGATATTTTAAATAAAACTTAATTTATCATTAATTTTATTGTAGATTTTAATATCATAACATTTTTTACATTTGTAATTAAATTAAACTCAATTATATGTTACGAGTACATTAGCATCGATAATAGTGAAAAACGTCGATAAATACTATCGTTACATTATTATGAGTATTATAGTATTATCATAACATTATTTACATGTGTACATACTTGATCTTAAATAATGGTAAGTAAATAAAATCCAATTTCTCACCTTCAACTACTCATTCGATTTCATTACAACATTGTTTGAAAATCGATTTTTTCCACCACTATCTCAACTCTAAAAATGTCAATCTTCTATGTCAATGTCACTGTCGCAGAGATCAAGTTAAATTTTATAGAGTATAGAAAATGATTTTCCTATTATTTTAATCTTCACTTAAAGTAATTTTATATGTTTGTGATCTTATTATTACGAAATTTACACATTAATACATAACATTTTGTTAATATGGCCTTTATACGTCTTTTCAGCCATTAGACGTCCACTGCTGGACATAGGTCCCTTATAGATCTCCAATTGGACCAGTTAGAAGCGGCTCGCATCCAGCGCGAACCTGCAGTCTTGACGAAGTCCACCTTGTAAGTAGGCGTCCTACGCTACGCTTGCCGGTACGTGGTCTCCGCTCGAGAACTTTTCGACCCCATTGCTTATCAGTTCTCCATGCTATGTGCCCTGCCAACAGCCATTTCAACTTGCCAATCCGCTGGGCTATTGCCAAAGTTACCGAACTTTGGTTCTACGGATCTCTCCATTTCTGATTATTCGATCTAGCAGAGAGACTACCTCTCATAGCCTGAGAGCATAGCTCTCCTCTCCATAGCTCGTTGTGCTACTTGGAGCTTATTAATAAGGCCCTTAGTGAGAGACCACGTTTCTGTGCCATAAGTTATCACTGGGAACACACACTGAACGAAAACTTCTAACTTGAGGCACTGAGGCAAATCGGACGAGAAGACATTACGCAATTTTCCGAACGCTGCCCAGCAGAGTTGGATTCGACATTTGACCTCTTTCTTGAAATCGGACCTACGTAACTGGACTACTTGTCCCAGGCCTTTATTAAATACAACAAAATACACTACTTACATAGGCTAAAACTACCATAAGCTACTACTAAAAAGCAATTGGATCATACACAGACCCTTGAAGGTCTAAAGATAATCCAAATGCTTAAATCCCACTGCCAGTTGGCAGCATGCACAGTGGCGTAACTATATCATCTGAGGCCCGTGGCAAATTCTTTAGATGGGCCCCCAATAAAAAAATAGTCCAATAAAAATTGACGCGTTGTAATTTAATTTTAATAAACCACTTAATCCACACGTTGTAATTTAATTTTCATAAACAATTACCCAACACTTTTAATATTATGTGTATTTAGTTCAATACCTAGTAAATCTTATTTTCTAAAGCAGCAAGCAGGGGACACAAAGACTTTTGAATATTACTTTTGGAATTAATTACAAAATCTAGCCATATGAAATCTGAGCCAACGGGAAATCTTTCACGCGAGCGCAACGAGTAATTTTTTTGTGATTATATTATAAACTACAGGTTTTAATTTAATATAAACATCAGATAAAGAGAAAAACAGACAAAAAACAGTAAACAATTAACACAAAAACAGTAAACAATTAACACTGAACGCGAGCGCAGCATGCGCGAATTTTTTTGGTTGTTTTATATAGTAAACGGAAAATTTGAGATGCGATGCGACTAAAACAAATATCTCAATTTGTACAAAGCGCGAGCGCAACGAGCGCGAAAACTTTTCATGTTTTTTTTCTTTAAAGTACTTAGTAAAATTTAGAAATTTTGTTCAAAATGTTGGGTTATGGACTCTTGAGCCGGGGCCCCTCGGGTCGGGGGCCCGTGGCATTTTGCCAGCCCTGCCACCCTATAGTTACGCCACTGAGCATGCACAACATGCTGGCAGCATTTTCACGCTGAATGGCAATGCTTATATGTTGGGCCAAATAAACACGAGTATCTTCAAAATAATTGACCCGGCGAGGATTGGTACGAAAAGTATACATAAGTTGAGCATATGGTGGGTTATAATTTATAATTGACCTTGTCATCATCATCATCATCTTGCCCTTATCCCACTAGGTGGGGTCGGCACAGCACGTTTGTTTTCGCCACTTCACTCTATCATACGTCGTCTCATCATCAACTCCTTTCTCTCGCATGTCATCTTTCGAACAATTCATCCACACTTTTCTTGGTCTTCCCCTCCCGCTTTTGCCACTTACTATAATATTAAGAGATCTTTTTGTGAAATGAATATCCTTTCTCATTATATGCCCATACCACGATAGCCTGCCACTCTTTAATTTTTCAGTCACTGGTGCTACTTTCAGGCTTCCCCTTACATATTCATTTCTAATTTTATCCATTCTCGTCACACCACACATCCATCTCAGCATTCGCATCTCCGCTGCATGCAATTTCCGTTCATTTTCCCCTTTGGTGGCCCAACACTCCATATAATACGACAGGTCTTATGATGCTTTTATAAATTTTGCCTTTTAATTTAAGGGGCATCCGCAGATCGCAAGTTGTTACAGTAACCTGTCGCCATGTCATCCAACCTGCGTTTATCCTGCTAGTAACGTCCCGATCGATGTCGCCGTCACTTTGAATGATAGAGCCGAGGTATCGAAAGTCGGAG
The DNA here is from genome assembly GCA_949316475.1 of Hypomecis punctinalis. Taxonomy (NCBI): domain Eukaryota; kingdom Metazoa; phylum Arthropoda; class Insecta; order Lepidoptera; family Geometridae; genus Hypomecis; species Hypomecis punctinalis. The sequence continues at coordinate 2,771,714 of OX438798.1, forward strand.
TAGACTGGAAGGGATACACCATCTAAGGTAATCGGAGTAAAACTGGACGGACCCCCGAAATCACAAAACAGATGTTCTGTCTTGGTCCTGCTGATTTTCAGCCCTACTTTTTCCAGTTTCTTGACGGCCCGCGGAAGGTAGTGTAGGTGGCGACACACACACAACCAGTTCCATCCCATCGCTGCTCCTAATCCTCGGCTGAAGCGTCGCAAGAGTGGCACTGCAGCCCGCGTCAGTTGCCACACTCTTCATAAAGCACGCAACCTACCGGCCAGCCTCTCAGCTGCTTTAGTTAAAAGCCCAGATAAGCGGCCCAACATCGAGTGACAGCCTCTGAGCTGCCTTGGGAGAAAATACCCAAAGAAGCGGAAGACTTAGAGCTCCGCCTTCTCAGCTGCCTCAGAAGAAACCCAGAGAAGCGGCTCCACCTCGGATTCCCACGAGGCCGCGCATAAGCCTCGGCTACAAGTCCCCCCGCCACGACAAGGCGGAAACCCACGAGGGGGTTGTACACTAACCTTAACTTAACCAATAAAAACATTTATCTAAGGTATATCGATATCGGTCGGTTAAATTAGGTTTGAACAGTGACAACAATGTGCAAGGGTACTAAAATAGGTGAGGGGGCTCAGCTATGTGCGGCGCGGCAGCAAGGTGGTTAGACTATCTCGACGATATCGTCAATACCTCCGGTCGAACCTGGTCACGACCTCACGACCGGAAAAGGGCCGAGGCAGATGTCACTGCAAGAGGCCTATACCCAGCAATGGGATAAAGAATGGTGCGGATAAAAACGACGTTGAAACTTATTGGTTAAGATTTAGTATGTTTTGGGTTTAAAATTATTATTTGTTAAAATATTTGAGTATCGTTTCACATTAAATTGGGCTCATATTCTGTGGAGCACTTTCTATTTTTGTTAACCTCTTTTTTGAGATCATGTTTTACTAAAATTGGTAGCTACCGTTATTTATTTATTTATTTATTATTTACAGTTAAATATAGCTTTACAGATTACACAAAATCCAATACGAATAAAAAAAGATAAGAAAAAAGAAAATAAAATAAAGAAACATAAGCCAAAATCAAATTATAACGCGGGCGAAGCCGCGGGTAAAAGCTAGTTTAGAATAATTACTAACCAAAATTAGCGAACATTCAGCAAATGGATCCACGCACATTATACTGTGAAAAAGTGCTGGCAATCTGCAAGCGCGGAAGGTGTAAAGAAAAATGACAGTGTTGGACGTCGTTGGATAATAACACATGCCGGTACCGAAGATGGCTTTATCGACGGGGCATTGCTAATGTTTAAAGCGAAACAGAAAAGTGGCGACTACCACGATGTAATGAATGGTGAAAATTTTATAAAATGGGTGAATGAAAAACTAATCCCGAACCTTCCCGAGACCTCACTTGTGGTAATGGATAACGCTCCTTATCATAGTATGGAGGAAACGAAAGCCCCGAACATGAGTGCTAGAAAAGTGCAGATGCAGGAATGGCTTACACAAAACGATATTCAATATGAGCAAACATTCACAAAGGCTGAACTTTATGAATTAATAAAAAAAAACAGGCCACCGAAAGATTACACAATAGATAACATATTTAGATCGCATGGCCATGAAGTGTTAAGACTGCCACCCTATAATTGCGATTTAAATCCGATAGAATACATCTGGCATTTGGTAAAACGTAGAGTGGCAGACAAAAATGTTGAGCAATTAGAAAGCGCAATCGAACGTCGATCGCATCAATCACGAAAGATGACTGGAAGAAAGAAGTAAACCATGTAAAAAGGATTGAGAAAGACTACTTCGAAAGGGAATTACTTGAAGACGATGACAATGGCCCATTCAGTTTCATTATAAACATAGGTGACAGTAGTAGCAGCAGCAGTGATGATGACGACGATTACGAGGAGTCTGATTCAGTTGGGCATCAGGACATGAGTGGAATTGAAGAGCTGAGCGATTAAAATACGTACATTCACTAAATAAAGACAGTTCAATGTGTTTCTGTGTTTACTTTAGTTTACCTACCTATGATCCGTTTTTAGACTAATTTTTTCTCTACCTATCAGATAAAAAAGTACGTGCTATTACAATATAAAACAAGCTAATATTTTTTAACATTGCTTTTTTTGCACACTATACCAAGTTCCCGTAGTGACGTCACAACATGGCGCTAGGCCGGTCCTATTCTTATTTTAATCGCATTGTACTGTTAAATGGTGTTTTCTAGCATGAAGATGGTTTTACTAGCTACAACTAATATGATTTGACAGCTATTTGATCGCACAGTAAAAATCTGTGTACGAAACAATATAAACTGGATCATGTTGACCCCTCCTCATCCTCGCCGGGTTAAACATTAAATACCGTTGTTTTTTCTGCGAATTTCTTTACCATTTATCTTAACGTTTTCCTTAAAATCTGGGCCAAAATTGAAAGATCTTTTAGAACGCTTACCATAATTCACCACTTTCTTCAAATTAATTTTTCTTTTTCGGGCATCGAGGCCAACAACACTTCTGAAAGAAGGAAAATAAATATATTATAATCATTGAAATGCTTAAAAATAACTCGCCAATAAAAATAGCTAACAATATCTTTGACTTAATTTGCGCCAACAGATCCTGCATACCGGAGATGCTTGGTTGATCGGGATTCCTAACTAAACCAACGATCTAACTTACGGGCTACAAGTGCGCCTTTTTCTTTTATTGTGTTTTGGGGCCTCCAGAGGAGTCCCAAGAGGCAGGTCCGTCATCCACATAAGCGAAACTCTAAAAACGAACAGAAGTTTAGTATCGCATGTGTATTTCAATAAAATTCTGTGGCTATACAGGGTTATCCGGAACTGATGTACTAAGCCGAAAGGATGTACTAACCCGGAATTCGAGAAAAAATCTGCTGTTTTATACATTTAGTCGATTCTAAATTGCAGTTTTGAATAGAACAGCTTTTTTTTCTCGAATTTTGGGTTGACACCATAATAAAATTTGTACAATGACGTCTTGGCTTAGAACCTACAAGGTAAGCAGACAACCCTGTATTTAGATACATTAACATTAGTTTAGCATTAATTAATAAACAAAATACTTACGGTACTGATGAATCCGCTTGCGACCCCTCCATGTACGGAGTTTCAACACAACTGCTACTATCACTTCTGAAAGATAGTAGGAAATTAACATTCATTCTATTCATCGAAATGCCTAGAAATTAGAACTAATAAAAAAACTTACAACAGATTTGACTCAGTTGGCGTCGACGGATTCGGCATACCAGAGGTGCCTGGTTGATCAAGATACCTGTGAAATGAAATTCCAATTGATGATAGACTTCATGTAATCTGAGACCAAATAAAAAATTAACACAAAATATTGTGAACAAAACAAGTGAGGTCGGCATAACGGAACTTCGCCGTGTATAGATACATACAATGAAACTACGCCTTGGCTTGTCAGTCGAACTATGGCGGCGCTACAACGACGCACTCACCATGTGTAAACCTGCCTCACTTGTCTGTTCACGACGATTTGACTTGATTTTTTTAAATTTGGTCTGAGCATGTAATATAATAAGCCGTGGTGGTCTAGTGGTAGTAACACCCGACCTGCAATCGTGAGGTCGTGGGTTCAAATCCCGATCCCGTACCAATGAGTTTCTTTGTAATTTATGTACGGAATTTCACATCATTGGCTTTTCGGTGAAGGAAAACATCGTGAGGCAACCTACATACGTCCGTAGAAGAAATTCGATGGCGTATGTGAATCCACCAACCCGCACTGGGCCAGCGTGGTGGATATGGCCCAATCACCCTTCGTGGGTAGGCCTACGTCCTGCAGTGGACTATTAAAAAGGCTGGTACAGTACAGTACAGTCCATGTAATATAATAAATTAAACCAACGATCTAAGAAAACTTACGGGCTCCAAGTGACACTTCTTTGTGCTTGTTTTTGGCGCTTCAGTGGAGTCCCAACTGTCGTGTTCGACGTCTGCTTCACCGACTTTCTAAAAACGAACATCAATTTAGTATGTATTGCATGTTTAAAGCCATTGAATTTCATTCAAAATAATTATGTCTATATGATTATTTAATTATTTATTACCATCATTACGGCGAGATAGTCAGTCCATAGAGCGTCTTGTCGTCCAGGGCAAAGTTGAGGGCACAAGACCACGCGGAAGGTCGCCCATGAGATGGACCGATCAGACCAAGTCTGCTGTGGACGGGCCCGTGCATGAATGTACCAGATTGACGTCCAATAGAGAGAGATGGCGAGACATCGTGAGGCGCATTACATCTGCCCTTACCAATAATAATACTGCGTGATGACCACGACCGTTCTGTCAAGAGCGCAACGATCAAGAAGACCATTATTTAATTTGTTTGGTTTAGTTTCTTTTTTTTTTTCATTTTAGGGATTTATTTTTTCTCTTATTGTTTTTATGATTACAGTTCTACTTGTGGGTCAAATTAATGCCGGCGTCAGCTATCAATACACTGGATACAGGGTTATTCAGAACTGGTGTACTAAAAGGTGGTGATTATGAACTGAATCCACCTCCTTTCGGCTTAGTACGGGGTAAGCAGATAACTCTGTATAACATTAAAACAAATAAAACTAACCTGTAAAGTGCGCTGGGTCGCTGCGATGCACCTCCACGTCCACGACCACGTCCCCCACCACTCCCACAGCCCGCCCCCCTGTCGCCCCGAGTCCGCACACTCCTTCCACGTCCTCGGGAACCACCTCGCGTGCGTGATCGGCTTAAGGCAACAAATAAAAGCGAAAAACGAGTTAGGACCTGTAGAGTTGGGGCGTGTTGAGTTAGAAGCTTGGCTCTACATGAGATCTGACAACTTTTTAAAAGTGCGAACTGCGGTCTTGTCTTGGGTACATTTCACATGAAATGTTTTTGTTGGATAAGAATAACGTGAGAACGTTAACGACATACAAGCCCAGAGGTAAGCGCAACCCCTCTGTCATGGTGTGAGAAAAAATGTACCTACATGTGAACAAGACACCAGACATTTCATTGCACAATTTTAGACTTTAGCGACTAAGAAATTAAGGTGAACATGGATTATCGGCAACTGGGCTGCATTGTTCTCGCTCGCTCCGCTCCATAAACCCGTCACCCGTTAACATTTCGACTTAATGCTCGTACGTATTAGGTCGAAACTTCAGTGAACACCTCCTCCCCCGGAAAACCAAACCTCCCCCAAAGCTGACAGAATGAATGCGAATCGTAGTGTGTTTCTAGACCGGAGACAAAAATGTCCCTGGAGTAGAAATACCTTATTTTAAGAATTTATTTTTAAGTGAATATTTGACTAGATATTCAGTGAATATTTGACTAGATATTCAGTGAATATTACTGTAATATTCAAGCATGAACCTGTCACCAAAAAAGAGTTAAAGTGGTGCTATTGTGAAGCCCGACTGACAGGCCCTGTTACATGGCTGCTTTCATGCCTAGAAAGTAACAACTCGGCCAAATGCGAGTTGGACCCGCGCATTAAGGGCTTCCATACAGAATGCAAGCCACTCTTAGTTTATTGAAAGGTTCCGCACATTATGTCGTCCCGCAACGCAATATTAGTATGGAAATGCATAAAATACAGCCTGCTACACCCCGGCAAAGCATGCATTAGTTCATATAAAATACATATCATAAGCGATTTGACCGAATTTTTGCGATGCAGCTCAACATAATGTATGCCCTCCTTTAGTATTTTTTAATTTATAAAGTTAAAATATGTATCACTTAATATTCTGTGAATATTTCAAGTGTCTACCTGTTGCCATTATTAATATCGAGCAAAAAAAGAAAAAACCCCTAACTTAGATTTTACAAAAGTAGTCCATAAACAATTTAAATGCAAATAGCCTTTTTCCATGCACTAGAAATAAATAAAATAAACAAAGAAACTTAGCAATATTGTTACACCGGTATAATGCAACCCCTGAATAATTATGCCCACAAATTTCCTATCTATATTGTTTAGACCAAAGTTCCTAAATATAAGTTTTATGCATTGTCTAGATTACTAGAATTTATATTGGAATTCCTATATTGCTTAGATTATAAGTAACGATAAGTAATGCAATGGTAATAACTGTAATGTTGTATTTTTTAAAAGCAAATAAAATAAAAATGCTTTTTGGCATTCGGCTTCGCTTTTCTTCCGGCTCACTCTCGTGGCGCGAGTAACTGGCGCCAGCAAGAGAAAAAGCGATGCCGATCAGAATGTATAAACAATATGACCGCAGATTTGTTTGACTTCGATTCATTCCAGTTCAAACTCATTTATTTCTCATGCAATAATGCAACTTAATAATGTCAAAATATACAAAAATACTTTTAAATGTTATAATGTAATTATCAAAAGGTTTTTATTTAATGCACATTATTATATTATTTTAACCCTTAGCCACCTGACGTGTTTTTCAGTTACACTACCACCTGACGTCAATCCTGGAGACCGCTTGCATATTTTTCAAATTTCAATACCAATACTTTAAATATTACAATAAATTATATAAAACATCTCATATCTCATAATTTTTTATTTATTTGCTTATTTTTTGATTAATGTAAGTTTTTACATATTGCAAAAGTATGCATTTATGTATAGAAAATGAACTCTTAACATAAATATGCGAATTAGAGGCGAAAATCTAGGAAGTTCAAAGATCTGAGATTTGAGTACAAAATATCAGTCTGACTTACTTTTTTTACTTATTTACTATAAGTGTTATGAACAATCTTTGAACTAAAAAAATTTTTAGCTTGATTATGAGACATTTTTTAGAAAATCACACCCTACAAACTTTCATAAATTATGGTGGTAACCAAAGTACACTTTGGTGGCATTCAAGAGCATCAAAGTCGTTTTTTGTACCTTGACAGTGGAACATTGTTGCCTGAAAATGAATTTTCAATTTATCTTAAAAGAGTAACTTCCTGACGTCGGTCTCACAGACCGCTAGCGAAATATAATTGATTGTAATTTTTAATTGCGTTCGCTTTTTTTCGTTTTGTACATGGAATCACAGTTGCGTCACGTGCATAGTACCTAACGGAATAATTTGAAAAACAAAATTGCCGGAGTCTCTGGGACCGACGTCAAGTGGTTAAAGGTTAAAAATCGGGGAGTAGGTACCTACATTATATCAAAAATACAAAATTGTAAAATAATTATTAGGTACTTCATCCAGATCTAGAATTTACCCATTGTACCTATTTACTCGAAACCGACGCGTGGCTGGCATTTTGGGTTATGTTTAAGAAAGTTTTTGTGGCATACATTGAAAGAACTTAACATAACACTGGTTTTACATTAATTAATAAATATACACTATTCTAGTAATATAATGTAGTACTTATGATGTAATGTAGCTGTATTTGTAAAATTTCGTCAAAAATAGATCCGTCATCTGAAACTTATCTGAAGTTGCTAAAAGCCAGTTGTTCTTGAAATAATATTCACATTTTGTGTACCAAAAAAACTCAAACATCTAGGTATTACAGATGATTTAAAAGCGTTTATAACTTACCTTTCCATCTTTTTTAAGAAAACAATCCCACACAAAACAATAAAATCTGCGAATAATAGTATTTTATAATATTCCTCTTTGCGCGTCTGCGCGAAACGTATGGCTAGTATCAGATCAACTATTTCTATCTCAGTCTTTCCAACCCCTACTTGAATAAGTTAAAACAGGATGACACGATTGACGTACAATTAGATTATAGAAGGGAACCAGTTTCTGATCGCTTGCCAGATGCGGCATTTTTACCACGGCCATATTCTGGTCGCTTGCCATCATTTATCTTACTGTTCTACTACTATATTAATGTACTAGTAGTTCGCCCCGGACTTCGACCTCGCACCGTTATTTCTTTTGTATACCTCATATAAAACATTTTAAACTGTGGTTTCTACTGTGCCGGAGGCAATTTGTCCAGTCAGATAAAATGTTGAATACGACGTTGCTATTTACAGTAGATCAATAGCTAAGGCGGCCAACTTTCCGAAAACTGAATGCGGGACTTAACCTTTCGTGAAGGGGGGGGGGGGGGGGGGAGTGACACGTTTTAACAAGCTCAGGATTTTTATTGAGAATGTCATAAAAATCTTCGCAACTGCCCATATTAAATTTAAGTACAAGCTGAGTTCGTAGTGTTTCCACTTTTAGTGACGACTTTTCGGACGTCCACAGAGCATTCATTAAAGAAAATACTCTTTCGGTAGGCGCGTTCGTCCCTGGTAAGCAAAGCAGATACTGGACAATGAGCAAGCAGTTCTTTATCGGTATTCCAGTTTTTTGAAAATTTTCAAATACCTCCAACCATCGTTTTTCAGTGCTGTACTTGTTCTCCTCCCAGCCCTTAAGGATATCACTGTTTACGTAATTAGACACTCTAATTACGCCTCATGAGTTCAGTAGAGAGAAAGAGAACGAGATTAGCCATTGAGGAAGGAATCAGAAGGAGATGGTGTAATGACATTTAGATACTTTGACATGTAGTAGTTTAAAAACCGAAATAATAATCATATAGGCGTCTCTTTCAAATGTACGTAATAAGAATAGACCAACATTATACAGCACAGTTTCGCTATAGTGTCTATATTTTTCGTGACGTGTCGCGCGTGCCTGGGCCGCCATATTGAGTCGAAAAACAATAGCGATGTTCTTATTATATCAAAAAAACTATCGATATTTTGGTTAGTTTTTATTTGTGTTATTGATTAGCTGAAATTTTGAATTTTTATTTCATTTCACTTTTCATGTCAAATTTGACAACTGTCATTCCAGAATTAATACAAGTAAAATGGCATGACAGGTGTAATGGTCAGGTAACAGCTGTCAAACTAAGAAGTATTATTATCTCCGTAACTATCGAAGCTAGACCATTACTGTATTAATAGCAGTAATAACACTCAATGAGATCTATTAGATTGTTCTAATGACTGCTGTCAAAGCTTAAAAGTGAATTATCTCCGTAACTATCGAAGTTAGACTACTGCTGACTGCACAAAAGTGACAGAGCGCAATTAGATCTATATTTTAAATGACACCTGTCAAACTTAAAAGTGGATTATCTCCGTAACCATCGAAGTTCGACTATTGCTGTCTTCACAAAAGTGATAGAACTCAACGAGATCTAAATTTCGGATGACAGCTGTCAAACTAAAAAGTGGAATACCTTCGTAACTATTAAAGCTAGACTATTGCTGTCTTCACAAAAGTGATAGAGCTCAACGAGACCTACATTTCGGATGACAGCTATCAAACTTAAAAGTGGAATATCTCCATAACTATTAAAGCTAGACTATTGCTGTCTTGATACAAGTGATAGAGCTCAACGAGACCTACATTTCGGATGACAGCTGTCAAACTTAAAAGTGGAATATCTCCGTAACTAATAAAGCTAGACTATTGCTGACGTGACACAAGTGATAGAACTCAACGAGACCTACATTTCAGATGACAGCTTTAGAGTGAAAAATCTGTGTAACTATGATCTGCGATAATCTGTGACCCTAGACCATTGCTGTGTTTACAAAAGTGATAGAGCTTAAAAAGATCTACATTTGATGTGACAGCTCAAACTTAAAAGTTGATTATTTCCGTAATATTGATAGCTGTCATCTGAAAGATATCATATCTCTCTTTGAGCTTTATCACTTTTGTGAAGACAGCAATGGTCTAGCATCGACAGTGACGGAGATAATCCACTTTTAAGTTTGACAGCTGTCATCCGAAATGTAGATCTCATATCAGTTTAGTGAAGACAGCAATGGTCTATAATAGATAGTTATGGAGATATTCCACATTTAAGCTTGACAGCTGTCATCCGATATGTAGTTCTTATTAAGTCCTATCACTTTAATTCTAAGTCATACCTCAGTAAAGCAGTGGAGACTTTTCTAGAGGTGTCTATGGAGTTTTGGTAACAACACGGAATGACATGATACGTCACATTATATCACTTGTCCACACTCATGCACGTAATTCAGCTTATAATCAATGAAATACCACAATTTTTCACTAATTATCACTGATAAAAACAAAACTTTAACAAAATAATACAATGAGGCGACATGTCTTTTCCGCGTTCCCGCCAAAAAACTCGTCCTACCATTCTAGTGTGGATTCTTGAATATGACAGCTGCAACCTTGACATCTGTAATTTTTAGGGTTCTGTACCTCAAAAGGAAAAAACGGAACCCTTATAGGATCACTTTGTTGTCCGTCTGTCCGTCTGTGTGTCTGTCAAGACTCCTTATCTAGAGAACGCGTAAAGATATCGAGTTGAAATTTAAACTGTATTCGTATATTAATGAACTCTTGCTGTTGTGTAAAAGAAAAACTTCTCAGTTGTCGTTTAAAAAAGTTAGCGTCGTTTATATCGTAAAAAACAGCATATTTCGACACTCACAAAAATCAAAACCTACCGGGTACTTCCCGTTGACATAGAACTATGAAATTTGGCGAAAAGCATTGTCTCAGAATACACATATAGAATTAAATCTGAAAACTGCACATTTTTATTTACATCACAAAAAATAGGGCCTCAAAATTCACAAAATATGGGCTTAAAATTCAAAGTGAGTAAATTGTATCATGAAAGGTGTCATATAAAAGAACTTCATTAGCACATGCTAAAACAGGTTTTTAATTACTTTAACAATGTGTTTGTACGGAACCCTCGATGTGCGAGTCTGACTCGCACTTGTCCGGTTTTTTAAATAAAAGTTTGCCATTATGTTTGATTCGGCTAAAATTAATTTGTGTCGATAGTTTTATCGATAAGTACGGGGAAATCGATAAGTGTAGTGTGGTAGTAACAACACTAATCCGCCGTTTTATGTGCGGTGGGTATGCAGGTTTTTCTCGTCGTTAGGGCAACTCCATCGCGTGCCACAGACGTATAAGAGTAAGTCATGGATTTATCATATAAACAGGATTGAGTACTGGCAAAGAAAAACGTGCCGACAAGGATACCACATCAGATGATTGTGTCTCTTTTCCAAGTAGGATGACCAAAACATCTCGATCATCTCGGGATATAATATTTCTTTGGAATGTTACTGCACGCAGGAATCGCATTTATCTTACCCCTAAATCGTCGTATTTCGTCATCGTCGTCGTTTTAGCAATAGGACGCTACTGCTGGGCATAGGCCTTCCCTAAAGATCTCTATAAAACCAATCCCCATAAAAGCAATGGTCTAGAAATAATATATACGGAGATAATTCAGGTTCAAGTTTGACAGCTGTTATCGGAAATGTAGATCTCGAAGAGTTATTACACCTTTGTTAAGAAAGCAATTATAGTCTACAATTGATAATGATGGAGATAAACCACTTTTAAGTTTGACAACTGTCATCGGAAATGTAAGTCTCGATGAGTACTTTCACTATTGTGATGACAGTAATGGTCTGGAATCCATATTTACGGTGTTAAACAACGTTTAACTTTTATAGATGTAATCTTAACACATATCACGCAATCCGTGTCAGTACTTAACCACGAAAAACTTTTTCACGAAAAACTTTGTCACAAATAGACTTTATCACGAAAAGATCTTATCACGTAAAATCTTAATCACGAAAACTTTTCCACGAATAGACTTTGTCACGAAAAATCTTAATAGACTTTATTACGAAAAGTCACAATCATTTTTAGGCTTCCTTAGTAAACAAGGCATCCATTTTGAAATAAAAAATGGCGGACTCACTTTTTTGAAAAAGTCGTCACGGTTGTAGTTTTCGAGGTTTTCATGATCTTCAATTCCAAAATGAATGCCAATTTTGAAATATACACCCCCAAATTTTCAAAAACGACACCCATGACGACTTTTTCAAAAAGCAACACCCGCCATATCTTATTCCAAAATAGATGCCATTTTTGAAATCTACACCCCCAAAAAGCTATTAAACGACACCCATGACGACTTTTTGCAAAAAGTGACATCCGCCATCTTTAAGTTCAAAATGGATGCCATTTTTGAAATCTACACCCCCAAAAAGCTATTAAACGACACCCATGACGACTTTTTTGCAAAAAGTGACATCCGCCATCTTTAAGTTCAAAATGGATGCCATTTTTGAAATCTACACCCCCAAAAACCTATTAAACGACACCCATGACGACTTTTTGCAAAAAGTGACATCCGCCGTCTTTAAGTTCAAAATGGATGCCATTTTTGAAATCTACACCCCCAAAAACCTATTAAACGACACCCATAACGACTTTTGCAAACAGTGACATCCGCCATCTTTAATTTCAAAATGGATGCCATTTTTGAAATCTACACCCCCAAAAAGCTATTAAACGACACCCATGACGACTTTTTGCAAAAAGTGACATCCGCCATCTTTAAGTTCAAAATGGATGCCATTTTTGAAATCTACACCCCCAAAAAGCTATTAAACGACACCCATGACGACGTTTTGCAAAAAGTGACAGCCGCCATCTTTAAGTTCAAAATGGATGCCATTTTTGAAATCTACAACCCAATAAAATTAAAAACGACACCCACGACTATTACACCTAATTGTACACCCAGCATGTCTAAGAAATATGTCCAGCATAGTCACCCTACCACTAGACTTTGATTCTTTGTATAACACCATAGTACGCCATTTGCAATCGACGGTGATACTCTAAGCAAAAATAAAAAATAATCATTAATCATAAAGACGTAGGTATATTCATCCAAATAAATAAAAACTCTGTTTTATTAGCATCTATTTGCAATTTTAACTAAAATCTTATCAAAATACATTTTTATAAAAACTAAGAATTGGTTAAGACAGTCGCGGCTTTACAGATAATAATTCTACTATCCATAAGTGTCGTTTCGAAATGGCAATAGTGCGAGCGGGACAACTTCATCACTTTGGGAAGTCTCACTCGGCACAGCGTCTCTCTTATGCCATTTCAAAGGAATATATGTTTTGTTACAACGCACTAAGGTTGAATTTTCCTAAACTAACTTTGAGCCAAATTTCGTCTGTGCGCAGTCCAGATAGTATACAAAGTCCTTGGAGTAAGTATATGTCTGTGGCGCGTGCGCGGTACGCTTGTCGCTATTATCTGTGTTCCTACGCTGTTGACCGTGCGTGCGTGTGGGTGTTGTGTAGAAGTGTGGTAGAAAAATAGGGATGCGGGACATGCGGGACGCATACAACGTTTTACGGGACTATTTTACTAATAATTTCAAAGCGGGATTTCGTCTAGCATTACGGGACGGTCCCGCAAAATGCGGGACGGTTGGCCGCCTTATCAATAGCTAAAATCAACAAAAAACTGTAGAGCCCGGGCCAAGTACTACTAGTACTTGGTTAGTCTAGAACTTCGTACTAGTAGTAGCACGGACACGGACGGAAGTAAATAAAATGTCATGCATTTAAAGGTCAGAAGAGTCTTCTAGATACGTGTCCTAGCGTCGCGGATCGCGCTCGTATCCTTGCAGTCTCTGTATGGGAGTCCGGTCTTTGGTTGCAAGCATTGCCCTCTTTCAATACTGGTTGGTAACCTTTTAGACCCAACTGCATTTCGTCTGGCTGTCAGCTTACGCTTGGGTGCAAGGTGTTGTGAGGCCCATCGCTGTCAGTGTAGTACTGCAGTTGACCAGCTCGGTCACCACGGTCTCTCTTGCTCAAGAAGCGCTGGTCGGATTGGACGCCACGTCAGCCTTAATGATGTCATACGCAGGGCTTTTGTCACCGCCAATATCGCAGCCATACTCGAACCGAGTGGGTTGGCGCGTGGTGATGGCAAAAGGCCTGACGGCATGACGCTGGTCCCATGGAAGTGTGGACGGCCCTTAGTATGGGACGCAACTTGCGTCGATACTTTGGCACTGTCACATCTTCCTTAGACTCAGAGTAGGGCTGGAGCGGCGGCCAATTCGGCTGAGCAGCACAAGCGGCGCAAACATGCTAACCTCGGTAGTGGTTACATATTTGAGCCATTTGGAGTTGAGACTTTGGGTCCGTGGGGTCCGGGAGCTCATCTCGTTTTCAAAAGTCTTTCTGAGCGTCTGGTGGACGCGACGCGTGACCAAAATGCTGGTGTTTATTTGGCTCAACGTATAAGCATTACCATTCAGCGTGGCAAGCTGCCAGCATGCTGGGCACGCTGCCAACTGGCAGTGGGCTTGAGCACTTGGATTATCTTTAGACCTTCAAGGGTCGGCGGATGATCCAATTGCTTTCTATGTAGTAGTAGTGTAGTATTGTCATTTTCTATTGACTGTGGTAATCCATACAGATAATAGCCTGAAAATGACATATGTATTTCACTTTATTTAAACTAAAATATGTCTAATTTTCGCAAAACGCACGAAATAAAATAGGTACGATATTGTTTTGATATTTTATCTGTGACGTGAACGCTCTAAGGGTGGCAACTCTGGTGACGTTACATGCTAGTAAACAAGAATTTCTCTATTGACTGTTATTTGTGTAACTTGTGTTTTGTGTTTTTGGAGTAATAATTATTATTAGATCTGTAAGTTACTTTTAAAGTATTTTTTGTCAATTTTTAGATGTGAACGAGCGTATTTACTAGTAATAACTTACGTTATTTACTAGTGTGTGACGTCCAAGACCAGCGCCATTACAGAATGTCGTTTTGGCGGGATCTTGAATATCTATTTTTTAACACTTGATTTTCATTGTTAATACAATAGATCTCACGGAAATATAAATGTAGTGTACAAAATAATGTACAACGAATAATTTAAAACGATTTCCAAAAACCAGTAAAATAGCGTATTTTCTTCTTCTTCTTCTTTTGTTTGACGTCACATTGTTGTGCATTTGCCAGTGTCAAGTATAAAGTTTTAATAATTTTTGATATTTTATCAAAATAGTTACTGTCGTAGTCACGTCATAGTCCAATAAAGTTGCGGTCGAGTCCAAACATAGTCCAAGTCATACCTCAGTAAAGCAGTGGAGATTTTACTAGAGGCGTTTATGGAGTTTTGGTGACAACACGGAACGACCTGATACGTCACATTATGTCAATTGCCTACACTCATGCACGTAAATCAGCTCATAATCAACGAAATACCACAACTTTTCACTAATTATCACTAATAAAAACACAAGTTTAACAAAATAAATAATAATACAATGGCGACATGACTTTTCCGCGTTCCCGCCAAAAAAATCCTTGGCAGTTCTACCGATTTTGCATTTTTTCGTTCGAGTTCGAGACTGTTCGTTGTCAGCGTCAAGTGTCAACAGTCAAACTGTCAAATATAAAATGCTGCAAACAAAAATGGCCTTACGTGGTGTTTTGCGATTAGAGATTAGGAATAATATTGCGAAAAATAATGCAATCTGAATCGTTTCCTGTGATTAGCTCCGAGATCTTATTACTTAGCATATGTTTCTGTTATCAAAGTGAACATGTTGATCATAGGTAAGCTGCAAGTATCCAAAACTATGAAGTGTGGCTGCGAGAAGCCTCTATTCAATAAAATGATAGTAGATAAGTGTAAAACCGTGCTAATCCTCTCCAGTGTAGTGTGCACCCTCGCCGTGGTGATATCGCTTCATAGATTACTGAATCACAATGGAAGAATCGCGAAACCTTTCGCGCCTGTGCCAGCTGGCTTGTATGGCACGTATCTGGAGCCAGTGCCCGATAGAGCGCCTTCGACGTCGAAACGCCACGACGCTACGCGAGATGCTGAAGCCGTAAGCTCTCTGAATGCTGCTCTAGAAATGAAAAAGAATGGTAAGGCTGACAAAGCACTGAAACTCTTCCAACATGCATTCGCGCTTTCTCCTAAACACGCCGACATTTTAAATCACTACGGCGAGTTCCTAGAAGATACTAAAAATGACGTTGTAAAAGCTGACCAGCTTTACACATTAGCTTTAACAAATTACCCAGAACACACGGGGGCTTTGGTCAACCGACAACGCACAGCCAGCATAGTTGAAAACTTAGACAGAGATGTTTTACGAAAAATCGATGAAAAACGGGATGCATTGCTGTCAATACCAGAGAACAACTCTGCATTACGAAGAGCCAAGAAAGAGGCTTACTTCCAACACATCTATCACACTGTTGGCATAGAAGGGAACACAATGACGCTGCAACAAACTAGAAGTATATTAGAAACAAGGATAGCAGTATCTGGGAAGAGTATAGATGAACATAATGAGATTTTAGGTCTCGATGCAGCAATGAAGTATATAAATTCAACACTCCTATATAGATTGAGGGATATTACCATGGGCGATATACTTGAGATTCATAAGAGGGTGTTGGGGCACGTGGACCCGGTGGAAGGAGGTCATTTCCGCAGGACTCAGGTGTATGTGGGAGGGCACATACCCCCGGGCCCTTCCGAGATACATAAGCTCATGTCCCAGTTCTTGGAATGGCTAAACTCTGAAGATGCTTTGGACTTACATCCAGTAAGGTGAGTTTGTCACAGTAAAATCATATTCTGATTTAAAACTAAGGTATAGAGATCTCCAGAGATATTGCACAGGGAGGTGAAGACACTGGCCGAGGACCATGAAGTGTAGAAGTTGTTCCACCAACAAGAGCCACACTTAAATTAACTTGAGATCTGAATTCTGAATTAACACAGCCGCCCGCGGTCCCATGGTCGACACTACTCCACTTGTGTCGGTATTGTGCACACATGCGCAATAATTACCGAATCACAGCGAAATGTCATCTGCGGCTAACTTCTCATCTGCCGATTTGTGTGGCGCTTATAATAGATGCAACCGTTTATTTTCTTTTTGACAGCACCAATAGAACGTAACTGCATCATGTTACGCAAAAGTTCACTTTTAAATGCGAGGTTTTAAAAATATGACAACTGCCTAAGTTTGCTCTTTGATCCCATATAATAATCATCTTTGACAAATTGAGTCCATAAGTGCAGTAGTTTTTTTTTATAAATTACATAAAATAAACCTTTTTTAAAATTTACGTTCTATGGCTATCAACATAGTGATGTTATGATTGAGATATTGATATTGTTTATTAACTATTTTTACACGGGTAATGTATTCTAATGTAGTATTAAAATGAACTATCTTCAAAAGAGGGCCGTTCTGGAACAAACTGTGTTTTGTTATTTCAAAGTATTTGAACACCATAATATAAACAATGAACTGTATTTCAAATAACGTACACAATAAATACCTATGCTGATACAAAAACTATTCATAACCCTCCAGCAAAAACAGCCATAAAAATGACCTTGGCTCAAGATTACTTTCAGCGTGGTCAAAGTCAGGAACTAATTTATTGCCTCCACGGAATTCAAAATGTTAGCAACTTAACGTAAGTGACGCCACTACTCGCGTCTAAAGATATATTTGTGCACCACTACTGACATCATTTAGCTGCTAGCATACTATGGATAAAACTGCGGACTATAAAAATTAAATAAATCAAAATATTTAAAATACTTTTTTTTATTTGTATACGTCTAAGAATAACATGTTACTAGTAATTTTCCGAACAGTAGACTTCGCGAGAGTACATAAAAAAAAAATCAATTTTATTTTTAACTTTTTTTTTACATGTATTATTCGTCTAAAATTACTCAAGTTCTAGTAGTTTTACGAACAGTAGATTTCGTAGTACATACTTTAATTTATCGACAGATTAAAAATACATTTTTGTAATATTAATTTTAAATTAAATTTCGATACAATAATGCTCGATTATTAAACAGAGACACATAATACAGGGACAAGTCATATGTTCGTTCGTTCCGAGTTCTGAGATCGTATCCATACTAGCCGGACGGACCCGACCGGCGACCATTTTGAATTTGGTTTGCAGCTAATTTAGAAATAAATTATTTACGTGGAATGTTGTGAGAGAACTTGATGTAATAACACTTGTTTTGCATTAAGTAATATATGTAAGTTGTAATAAAAATATAATCTACTCGTAGCTGCATGCAGTTTCAAATTACGCTTAATTCAGTCCGAAACAAAATGGAACTGTCTGGAAGTCGGTTGATTTATCGATAAAAAAATCAAAATTTGGTTGCAAAATACCCCAATAATCTATTGCATTAACCCTATACTTGGCAGGATTTTTTTTTCTTAAAATATATATGTTTTCTGTGTAATTTGGATTACTAGACGTATAAACATGGTAAAAAAAATATTTTATAAAATCTATAATATTTACTTTTTATTTTAGAGAATGTATCCTGCAAGACACACTGCCAAGTTGGTAGCAATCTACAAACAAAAATAATTGTATCTAAGTGGATACACTGCCATGTGTGCCATAAATAAGTTATTTGTAATATTTTATATATTTTATTCATAAAACAGCTTTAATCAATTAGGAGATCACAATGTTATCCTTGTTTCACAATAACTACTTTATAAGTTTTATAAATTAAATAAATTGAGCATATCAACAGTCTCAAAGTTTGCTGTAACATTTAGAAAAATAATCAAATAAATCAACAGTCTCACTATTATAGAACTTGAAGTTCTGGTAATTATATTTTTATATAAGCATAATACTACACTTATTACTATTAAGTAACACTTTACTATTAACTATTACAAAAATGAGATCATATTATTCTATCATACGAGGTTACTACTTTGTATGGAAAGCTAGAAAGCAATTGCGCTCTGGCAAAAAACACAGCCTCAAGTTACATTTTTGGCAAAATACTTTCGTCTGTCCTTTGGTGCAATATTTGCACCTTCCTTTAGATGAAAATGTGGGAAGATGACCACATTGATCAAACCGAACTGCGTCAACAGGCCTTTCAGCTGATGGGTTTTTGATAACAGGTACTGCAGTAGGGGGTACGTTTGTTACGTGGCTAGTTCTTCCTAATTTCAGAAGGCTTTTGTAAACATCAAGTCGAAACTTTTTGAGGCTAATCGGTTTCATCTTTTGCAGCTCGTTGCTATTATTGCCATATATATTGCGACGTCGCGTCTTTTCAAAATCACGTCGGTATATCAACCAAGCATTATTCATTGATATATCTATCATTTGTGCAATTAGTGGCAAATACCATCGGTGACCTTTAAATGGTGTTCTATAAAGTGCAACCAACATGTCGGCCAAATCAACACCACCCATGTTCAAATTATATTCCTTTACTATGTTTGGACACGTCACAGGCATCTTTCTTCTCTCTTCTTTCTTATATCGCATTACAACCTGTACAGGTCGAGCTTCCACAAATGTGCTTGCTGCGGTCACACATTTGTTGTCAGACCATTTCACAACTACAACCTTATTTTTGTTGCATTGCACCTGCGCATAAGAGCCTCTGCTTTTTTTCTTTAAATTTTTATCAGTAGGCAGTCCTCGCAATCTGTTTTGCCTAATTGTCCCCAAAGAAAATATTCCATACTGGTTACGTAAATATTGCAGAAGCTCAATAGATGTAAAGAAGTTGTCGAAGCACAACACCTTGCATGCGGGTTGGTGAATAGACTGAGCTAAAGCCAAAACGACTTTCGACCCTAAGCCCATGCTATTTTCTTCGTCACTTAATCGGTGAAATCGGAAAGTGTCATCTCCTCCATATAGCAAAAAGTCGTAAACGATACCTGAAACTCCTGCTCGTACAAAGATTTTAAATCCCCATTTTTTGGGCTTGTTTTTTATGTATTGTTTCCGACTTCCCGCTCTATTGCCTTTGTGAGGTACCATCATTTCGTCGATACTAAATCGCGACTCTTCTTCGATCTTCAAACAGTTGGCACGTATTGCTTGAAGAAGCGGCCGAACTTTATAATATCGATCACCGTCATCTTTAAAATTGTCGTTACAGTGAAGGTAACGTCTTATCATCTGGAATTTTTTCAACGTCATTATGTCAGCAACATTATTATATCGGCATTCAGTGGACCAGTAATCTGTATAAGCTGGCAACTTTGCAACTCCCATGAATATCAAAATTGCCAAGAAATCTTTGATGTCATCTTCTGTCAAATTTATCGATGTACCCTTCACTTGAGTACTGTACAGATTTGTTTATTCAGTAAGTAGAGATATGATATTATCAGAGAAAAATTGTTGAAAAATTGTCAATAGGAGTGAATCCCTCATTTGATGTTTCAAATAATACATCTTCGATTTCTGCTGCGCCACTAAATTTTTTGCTGGTCCAATTTAACATCAATTTCTTTCGTTTTATCGGTTTATTTTTTGGCAAGTCTTTTGCCAGGGCTGTGACTTTTTTAGATCGCGTAGCTGTAGATGGTGAAGGAACGCATAATGGTGATGGCACTTGTTCATAGCTAGTCGAAGCGATGGCTTGCGGTGATTGGACAGATGATACTGCCAACGGCGAAGGTGGGTGTGTAAATGATTTTAACTGATTGAGGCATTTGTTACCATGATGTAAAACTCCAGATTGGTTTGGTGACAGAATTGAGGGAGAGCTTGCAGTTTCTAATGCTGGCGATGGCAGAAACGATTGTAAGGATGTTGAAGCTAACACGTTATCTATTTCTTCATCTTCATCTGAATTCAACAGATTCAAATTTAAAAGCGACGATGGCAATGATGGAGCTGGTGAACTGCTACCAGAGTGTGTTTGAAAATGATATGGATAGTGTTGTAACTCATCGGCAGATGAGTCACTGTCTTCTAAGTCTGATTTGGGGGCTAAATCAGACTTAGACCTTGGGAACAAGAGCAAGTATTTTTTGAGCTCTGCTATTTATTTGACGATTGTGTGATTGAACCTGCAGATCAAAATACAATTCAAATTAGAGATTGCAAATAAAACAACAGTGCTAAGTATACTAGCAAAACTAATCTATATATTATCAATATATAGTAAACATATATATATATACATTTATACATACAAACGCCAAATGTTCCCCCTAGACTCTGAGATCTTCGCTCCCTTCGCTCGCTCGATCAAATATTAACAAAACTTAAGAATACTATAATAAAATAATAAAATTGTCGTAATAAACTTGTTGATTAAACAAAATTTATTTTACCAACATGATTTCATACGTAACGGGCAGTGTATCTCCTCAGATACTAAGCAAATGTTTGCAAATTTACTGCGTACTTGGCAGTGTGCTCCTACAGATACATTCGGGAAAATGGGTAAATTACAAACTATAAAGACCCAGTTTCAATAAAAAAAAACACATACGCATAAAGTAACGTTTGTGACATATAATATTAGTAGATAATTTTAGCAAATCATTTGGAAATTCTTAAATAAATCTATTTTTTTACCTTCCGTGAAGTAGACGCCTGCGCACGGTTCGCCATCTTGCGAGCTACTGTCATTTCAGTGTTGCCAACAGCAAGAAAATATTTTTTTACTAATTATATACATTATTAGCTTTTATATTGTGCAAAAAAATATATCACAACACATTGTCAATAGTCTCAATATTTTTTTTAAATCTATGTTTCCGTACAGATACAATGCCAAGTATAGGGTTAAAAGTATAAATAACTCACCCTTCCATCATTTAATTAGAAAAATGGGCACCAAAATCACTTTCACACCAACAAATTGACCACCTTAATCAGGCACGCGAACGGTGGAAACACTCCGATGCGCGTCCGAGCACGTGTGACGACTTGTCGGCGAAATTAGGCGAGGTCGAAGTAGGAATCGAATAAAAAGTCACGACACTATATTCTTCTCTGTCATTCCTATTACTTTGTATAAGTTAAACCGTGACAGGACAATAGGCAGACGTCCAAAAAATTGCTAAAGAAAAAACGGGCGATTAACCAGATTCTGGCGGCGGGGCGGAAGCGGACAAATTGTTCGTCACCAGAATCTGGTGACTGGGCGGCTGAAGGGAACATTTATTTTATTTAAGTATTTGTTTATTTACTAGGCGAGCAGTATAAACTGGTGTGCCTATATTAAGCAGAGTCGAATAAAATTAGTACTTATCTGTCAAGGAAAATTTTTCCCTTATTCCAAAAATCCAGTCTATTCTTAAATGTGTTTATACCTAGTCCTTGCTGAGATTACATCCTCAGGCAACCTGTTCCAGTTGTAAACCACTCTGTTGCAGAGGATGTGGTGTGCAGTGTTGATTTGTGATGGTGTAGGCTGTAAGAGGAACTTATGGGGTCAGCCATTAATCATTTCATTATTTAGTCAGCTTAATAAGTAAATAGTCTATTTCTAAGAAGTCCGGTCAAAAGTGACTTGCATCCAGCTCATTCTCAGAGTTTTGTTTTACTCTGATTGTTATTTTATTAAAGATCTTAATATATATAAATCTTGTGTCACAATGTTTGTCCTCAATGGACTCCTAAACCACTTAACCGATTATAATAAAATTCGCACACCATGTGCAGTTCGATCCAACTTGAGAGATAGGATAGTTTAAATCTCAAATTATGTTTCGCAGCTTCATTCTTCGCGATTTATTGTTTACATACAGTAGATGCGCTCCAGCCTAGACCTTGCACGGATTTTTTAGAGTGGTAACTTTTTTTTTTTTTTTTTTTTTTTTTTTGTCTGTGGTTATATCCTGCCCCCTCTACAAATTACACTCTTATATGTCGGCTTCTAATTTCGAATCATTCTGCGTTTCCGTGCTCAAGCCTTCGCACGTCAACCTACAAATCACACCAAAGTTTCAAGCAACCAGTAATCCGGACTCTGAACTTGGGGAAAGAAGAAAGGAAAACAACAAAAAAGAAATGCGTCGGAAGATACAAAAGTGGAAATCGATGAAATTTTGAACAGCAAGTGACAACTTGTTAAGTGATGCGAGGATACCATACTTGGGTTACCTCTGTCACGTGCAAAGGTGATGCGTACTGCTATACTTGGGCTGTTACTGTCACTATTTTGCTAACAACTTGTTAAGTGATGCGAGATACCATACCTGGGTTACCTCTGTCACGTGTAAAAGTGATGCGTACTGCTATACTTGGGCTGTTACTGTCACTATTGTGTTAAAAAACATGCTCTAATAAGAACATTGGTATCACGGATCCACCATGGATACATAAGAAACGGAGCTCATATACGAGACGCCGACTCAGGATACAATCCTCTATGACGACGAATTTGCGTGTCGCCGTCGTCACAACCGCCATCACCCCGTGCCCTAACTTCGGCACCTACACACTCGGCTACAAGCCAGGTGTTGCCGTAGCAGACCCCACCACCACCTCCACAACCTGCTAAAGAAGCAGAGAACGGCCCGCCTGGAGACAGCTGCTGGATGATACCTTCAAGATAAATTGTTTTTGGGTCCGCCCATACATATTGCTGGCATTGCCTACCGACGACGGTAAGACATTCTGGACCAGGAGCTGCCTAAAGAAATCGAAGACAATTTGTTGAAAGAATATGTCATTCTCGACAATCTCGGGCGCCTATTACCGGATACGGATACCCTAAACCCAGAAGTAAAGGCGGCCTTACCTGATTCTTCAGTGAAGCGGAACACCTCTCGGCCACAAGCAAAAACAATTTGGCGCTGCCGTGTACCCGCTGCCATCAGTGACCGATCTAACAAATGAGATCTCGAAACAAAAGCGTTATAAAACCAATAAGCGATGTCTGTCGCCCATTTTCTGACATTCACTATTTAGACCCGAAAACTCGCAGAGGCTTCGCTATATCGGAAAGAAACACTAAATTAAGAGACATGCTCATCGAGTCGATAAGAGAGTAATTCCTGTTTGGTGAAAATTTGGGTGAAAAATGAAAATCAGCTATAAGTACTCATCAATCCGGTGATGTCCTGAAAAACGCACCGAAAACTAAATTTCAGCGCCCAAATGTAGCTTTCAAAAGCGGAAGCATTAGCGCCAGTTTAAACTACGTACCTCAACACCGCAAGACGGACTACAAACCAAGCAACGTTCGACGACCAAGCAACTACCCGTAACGACAGTCAACGAGCAGAAATGCCTACCTATAGCTCGCAGACAGCGAGAAAAGCAGCTCCGCCGCGGAGCCAGATACAATACGAGTATGTTGGACTACCTACTTCAGTATTTTCTCAACAATTGGGTTGAATTTACTAATTTTTTGAATTTTGAATTGAATAAATTAATTTCTTGGATATGGGGCTATACCATTTATCTACCCCCTATAGAAATGATAAGCTTAGTAGGTACCTACATATCCTAACACTGTGTTAGTCCAAAAAAGACTGAAAAAGGTCTATGATGGTGACAAAATATACAACAAAGTTGTGGATATAAAATATTTCAAAATAGAATATTATCGCTCGGCATCAAAATTAACAACAAAAAATTGCTTCATGGGATCAATGGTGTTCTTTATTTCTGTGCAAAAATCCTATAGAACGTGGTGTTCTTTATGAATTTATTGTTTATCTTTCGGCTTATGCACTGTGCCATTAGTTTTCACCAAATTGTTCAAACCTGTAATAGAATTTCTAATAAAAACACATAATTTAATGTATGCTGTGTACTCAGGCGACGTTTTGTGTATCCGTAGAACAAAATGTAAAACTAAAGTTACCTTGACCAAATCTTTGTTTGAAAAATTAGGGTTTTTTCATTAACTCCGCAAAAAGCTGCCCTTTACCGAAAACTCACAATGTAATTTACAGGCTTTACTTTTGACTCAATAAACATTCTTTTATAACTACCCGCTGAAAAAATAATAATAATAAGGATACAAGTCATCTGTTATAATAAAAAACACGTAAACACGTACTTGTAAATTACGGGACTTTGCTCGCTTTGTACAGTTATTAATTTCAGCGTGCCCTGCGGTTCAATATTCATGGTTGTACACCAAATGCTTCGAACAGTCAAATAATATTCTTGCCTTTTACAAAACCCCAGATATGAATAAGTAGTGAACATTCATGAAAGTTTAAAAGATAACTTGCTTAGTAGTTAAGTTATATAGAGTACAGTTTACAGCTTCATAAAGAGAAATATTATTCCGATGCATCATTCGCAGGTTATGGTGCATAGTGTAACAGGAATGTTCTGGATATTGGAAGGAAAAAACATTACGTATAAATGGATTAGAATTAAGGGCAGCTTTCTTCGCATTTCAATGTTTCACAAAAAATATTGTCGACTTAAATATACTGTGACGTCAAATGGCAACATAACAGTTATATCATGTATTTATAAATAGAAGGAGAAGTGTTTAATATGAACATTTGAATATAATTTCTGGCGAAATATAGCAATGTTGGTAAATGGGCAAATTAACAGTTTTCGCATATTATATAAATACAAAAGAGAATAGGGAAAGATTGATCAGAGATTGATCTATTTGCAAGTACCTAATACTATGTAGGTAGATACAATTCAAAATGCCCTTTGTATGTAACTTGACATAATTATCCAGAAGCATGAGCTGTAGAAGCATTTACCATTTCTTGGAAGAACAAGTTCTATGCATTTCCAGCATTTTCTCTTATTTCAAGAGTACTTACTTCAAAAAATTATTACTTATAGAAAAAACAGATGGTATAATTTTCGTACCATATTGACCTACTCAGGCATGATTCCCACTGTTTTATAAATTAATCATTTCGGATCCCATATATTTGAACCGAGTGTAAAATTGTTAACCTCTCCTTTTAGGATAAATCACAACTTGCACCGAACTCTGGAGTTGGTAGCCGCAAGGCGTTCAGGGAAGCATTATAGAAGAAATACTTGTCCTTCAATATGGTAGAAATTATGGTATCTTCACTATCTGATTCAACTTATAAGCTATACACTGATAGTATACAGACAAGGAGAGACTATTGTAAACCCACAGTTATAATTATACTAATATTACATTGAGCTAGTTATGATACGGCTAACTTTTACAGATCGGCTTTATTATTATTACTAGAAAATTCAGATGATGATTTAAGCGATTTATGAAAGGAGTTTTCAAGCTAAAATCTGCCAACACTAAACATAGTTTAACAAGGGATCCAATTGTAGTCTATTTATTTAGCACAATAGGTATCAAATGAAGGTATTGACTTCAAAACTATATCAAAACAGATTGAAACCCTAGCCCTGTCCCTTGGGTTACTGCACAAGTGCACATCGTATTCCAACGTAGTAATTAATACAATTAAAGATATCGAAATACAGTTGTCTCGAGATATAATAATTATAATACCTAATATAATAAACATCTCCGTATCAAATTCTACTCAACCAGTCTTGAGGTTATTTAATTACTTTATTTTAAAATAATCGGCCTGAAGTTTGCCCGGCCATCAAGCCAGTCAAGCATGCGGCCACGAAAAGCTATGAAAAGAACTTTTTTCGACGTGTAAAAAAGTGACAGATATATACTTTGCCATAATACTGTTTTGTAAAGGAATATTTCGTGGCGCGCATTCTAGCCCGGCAGGTGGGCATACCTAGAAGCTTCAATTAGTAAAACAAGTACACATCGAGAAACAAATTCATTATTTGTTAATTACAAGAAACCACACTCAAAAATATCTTTGCACTCTGGGAAAATGGATGAATTATATTTAAAAGTGGTACCTATAGATACATCAATTTATAATGAACATAGTACCTGACACACTGCTACATCCACAGCCAGACTGAATCAACATTGACATCATTCAAAAAACAACAGGATGGATATATCCCTCCTCAGTCTTTACTAAATTTTATAACAGACCTATCATCAGCAATCCAAATTTATTTGACACAACTGTATTGTCTTTTGGTGGAAATCTGTTACAACGATTCATCTTCATGATACCAAATTATATAGGTATATATTATTACAATATTAGTACCTGTGAATTCTAAGCTAAGCTGTAAAACGACAATCATATGCAAATAAAGACTGATTATAGATAGGTACTAAGGTGTATTTTTTCACATTTTACCTACTCTGAACATCTACTGTATGTAAACAATAAATCGCGAAGAATGAAGCTGCGAAACATAATTGTAAATCAAACGAACATGTGATGTTCGATGTCAATTATGTGAGCAGCTTCATTCGAAGCGATTTATCCATACCCTCCCTGTGTACAGCTAAGACGCGTACAGAATTCTACACCCATCCCTAGAAAGTAAAATGTGAATTTGTAAGCTCTAAACAAAATGATTCGAAATTAGAAGCCGACATATAAGAGTGTAATTTGTAGAGGGGGCAGGATATAACCACAGACAAAAAAAAAAAAAAAAAAAAAAAAAGTTACCACTCTAAAAAATCCGTGCAAGGTCTAGGCTGGAGCGCATCTACTGTATGTAAACAATAAATCGCTTCGAATGAAGCTGCTCACATAATTGACATCGAACATCACATGTTCGTTTGATTTACAATTATAGTCGCAATTTTAATTTATTTAGCCACAGCAACGCGTGGCCGGTTCAGCTAGTACTTTATAAAATTTGAAATTATGTCCCTGGTATCTATTTATATATTTAAAATATGCAAAATTGTAAAAAAGCACCCTGATTCAACAAAGCGTCTGATAAATCGCACAAAATTAGATCACATTATAGACATAAACTCTTAGAAACAAAGTCTAACTTAGCAATGTACAGTTCTAGCCCAAATTCTATGGCTATAAAAATATTCAATAAATTGCCAAACAATCTAAAAGATATCGAAAGAGAAAACTGTTTCATGAAACAACTAAAAATAATCCTTTTATCGAAATGCTATCACACATTAGACAATTTTTTTAACGATAATCTAGAAAACATAATAATAAATTGTTCCAATTCAAATAATAAAATTGCCATACCCTTATAGGGTCATATGTATCACCATGCAAAACATGTTAACTAAGAACCACATGTAAATTTCATATGTTGCAATAAATGATTTGACTTTGACTTTGAGCTAATTTCTGAAAAGAAAATCTTGTGGGACAGGTACAGAATGTCTAAGGTTGAAGATGACTATAAGAAGTTTCGTGAAGTGAATAAGTGGTGTGTTGCCTTGTCCAGGGAGCAGAGGAGTGCTTATGAGGCCAGAATCCTTGACTATGGTGATAAAGCTTTTTATTCATACCTGCAACTCTGTACAACCTCTACTCTCAGTATTCCACCAGCAATTAGAAACCACAATGGAGACCTAGTAACTAAACCATGTGATATTGCTGATGTTTTTGCAGTTGAGTTTAAAAAAGCATATTCAGTAGAATCAGCACTCAATCAAAACACTATGACTATCGCAACTCCCCGTGTAGAGGAAGGTTTATGTGATTTTTCTTTCACTGAAAGTGATATAAAGAAAGTAATTGCAAACTTGAATATCCAGTCGTCCCCCAGGCCAGCCCCCCGACCGCCTAAAGCAATAGCGATCGTAATAGCAATCGTTTATGACTTCATTTTAGTCATTTGGCACCGCCTATGTGACGTTAGCCATCAATTGCTTTGCGCGGATTGCGAAAGCAATCGTTGAATGAACAACTTTGATGGCTAACGTCACATAGGCGGTGCCAAATGACTAAAATGAAGTCATAAACGATTGCTATTACGGTTGCTATAGCTTAGGCGGTAGGGGGCCGATCAACTTCCAGTTTTCATACTTAAGAATTGTGTCAATACTATTGCTCCATTCTTAGCAGAATTAATGAAAACTTCCTTGAAAGCATGCGATAGTGACTCCAATTTAAAAAAAAAACCGGACAAGTGCGAGTCAGGCTCGCACATCGAGGGTTCCGTACAAACACTAATAAACAAATATCCGTACAAACAAATAATTAAAAACCTGTTTTAGCATGTGCTAATGAAGTTTTTTTATATGATACCTTACATGATACAATTTACTCACTTTGAATTTTGAACCCATATTTTGTGAATTTTTTGGCCCCATTTTTTTGTGATTTAAATAAAAATGTACAGTTTTCAGATTTATTCCTATATGTGTACTCTGAGACAATGCCTTCTCGCCAAATTTCGTAGTTCAATGTCAACGGGAAGTACCCTGTAGGTTTTGATTTTTGTGAGTGTCAAAATATGCGGTTTTTACGACATAAACGGCTCTAAATTTTTTATTCGATAACTGAGAAGTTTTTCTTTTACACAATTGCAAGAGACCATAGATATACGTATGTGGTTTAAATTTCAATTCGATATCTTTACATGTTCCCGAGATAGAGAGTCTTGACATACGGACAGACGGACAACAATTTGATCCTATAAAGGTTCGGTTTTCCTTTTGAAGTACGGAACCCTAAAAAGAACCTGTTGTTGTAGCATACCTCGATTTTAATAAATAAAAGATTTGGTAAAAGAATCTAAGGCACTAACTAACAAATAAACACTCAAAAAACACAAATTTCACAAATAAATCGAGATCAATACAGAGTTTACTTTTTGCATTGCCTTGAGCAAATTGCAGTTTCAAAATAAATAAGTACCTAGTTTCAAATATCTATCTTGCCCACTTTGGCCATGGAAATAGTGTCATTGATCTTGACTGAATACACTTTCCAACACAATTAATTTAATAATTTGTCTCCGATACATTATCAATTATCATGATTAATCGTTTTATGGACGATAGACAACAACAAATCAAGTAAAAACATTCCTGAGATATGATACGTTAATAACAGTGCACTGGTATAGTTTTCACACATTATTATTATGTACAATACAATACAATACAACAACACTTTATTGACACCAACAAGAAAACATAACAAAAGAAACAAAGACAGAAAAGGCACAAAAGGCGGTCTTATCGCAAAAAGCGATTTCTTCCAGAAACCTCTCTTGGATGCGAGGAAACGTAAAGACGACAAGGACGGTGTAAACGTAAAAACAAAATAATAATAAAATAATGATAACCAAAAATTCCTAATCAACAATAAAATAAACTACATAATAATAGCCATACATAAATACTTCAAATAATACATACAATAAAAATAAACATAAGTACTTATACGTAAATATATTACAAACAAATTAATAACGAGGAGTGATATGTGGATCAGTCAGAGAGAGCTTTGCGAGATAATGTTGCTGAACCTGGGCCTTGAAAGATTCAACGCTCTGTGCACGTCTGATGGTCACAGGAAGGTCATTCCAGAGCGCTACTGCTCGGACACTAAAAGATGTACTACGGGACTGATCGCGCACTATAATTACGATATAAATAAATACCTCATCATCCCGACGTTTCGATCGAGTTGCATCGATCGTGGTCACGGGTAGACTGCAGTCTACCAGTGATCGATTAGTCCCGTAGTCTCAGAGCAAATAAAAAAATCAAGAAAGAATGTTGTGAACAAACCATTGAGGCTGACCAAAACTACGCCTCGCCGTGTAAAGACAATTACACACACATCAACGTACAAGGAAACTACGCCTTGGCTTGTCAGTCGAACTATGGCGGCGCAGCAGTGACGCACTCACACATGTATAAAAAACCGGCTTCACTTCACTGTTCAGCGACGTTCCCTCTTGATTTTTTTATTTGCTCTGAGCCCGTAGTACCTACATAATAATAATAGGAACATTTTGTATGGGAATATCAAATTCATGTTTTTGTTATTTTTCTCGCTATTTTTAAATGTTCTCACCGTTTAGTACTTTCCTTAGCTTTCACAGATATTTCCAGATCAGAATTAGCCACATCGGTTCTGTCTTTCTCGATATTTAGCGAGATAACCACGATTGATTTTTATACATGTATATAAGAAGATATTTTTTAAGTGTGAAAAGCACGCTAGATCGTGTAATCAAAGACCACTACGCTGTTCCCAGATACGCAGCACTGGCCCACTACAAGCTGGTGCACATCCATCCGTTCATCGACGGCAACGGGCGCACGTCGCGGCTGCTCATGAACCTGGTGCTGATGCAGGCGGGCTACCCTCCCGTCATCATCGCCAAGCAGCACCGGCATCTGTACTACCAGCACCTGCAGACCGCCAACGAGGGAGATGTTAGACCATTTGTCAGGTACTGACTAATCATTTTTTAAAATCTTTTTTGAAGCATTCATACCATAGACGAGACGTTTTTCCTGTACGGCCAGTCTTGGGATGGGTTACCGCGTGGCATTTCCAATTGAGCGCTACCATGGCTCGAATGTGATGCTAAATTGGCAACTTTGACACGATTAGTCTTCAGAGTGTCAAGTGGGAGTTTTGCAAATCAAATCGAATTACTTTTACGTCACGTTGACCGAGCGCGCCGCGCACACACGCGAGCACATTGATACACACGCTTAAATTAGCCAATCACAGACGTTGCCGCGCTCGTGTTTGATCGGTTTGGCGCTCGTTACATTACCGTAAAAAATACTCACACTTGCTATTCAGTTTTCTGTACGTGTACACAAGATGTACACAAGATGGCGCTGTGCCATTTCCATACGTTAACGCGATCGAGCTCGAGCGAAAATCTCCCACTTAGCCCTCAGAAGGGTGACTGCGAGTGACATTTCCAACTGAGCGCTACGCGAGCTATGTTGGTCCAAGCATGCTAATGCACATACAACCACCTATTCATCCACCCGTTATCATCGCCAAGCAGCACCGCCATCTGTACTACCAGCACCTGCAGACCGCTAACGAGGGGAACGTTAGACTATTTATCAGGTATTGACTGTTACGCCTGGACTATGTACTTTTCTGGGGCCTGTATGCTGAGTGTGAGTTTTGTCGTAATTATGACGCGCTCGCCGCGAGCGCGTAAGCATGTTATTTGTATGAAGAAATGTACAGCGCCACTAGCGGCGCGTTTTTGAAACACTTTGTGCGAGTGCAAGTTCGTACAAATTACATGCGTCATGTTTACGACAAAACTATGCTGAGTGTGAGTTTGACTGATTCTCTATCGACAAAACGTCACGTAACGCGTTAAGTATTTTTTTTGTATCCGCATTTCGTGTAGAGAAATGTTTAATAAATGGAAAATTACGTTAAAATGAATTATAAACCGAATTTAAGAGATATTATTTTAAAAATAAATAATTTTACACGCGAATTTTTTGAATTTTTCGAATTTTATAGCTCACTGCTGAATATATGCCTACTTACGACGGTGATTATATCATGTCCACCAATTGGTATATTCATATTATGCACCATTTAATTTATTCTATAGAAGTATGCAGGTTGCCTCACGATATTTTTTTTTCACCAAAAAACCAATGATGTGTAAATCAAATCTTAAATTCCAATGAGCTTATCAGCAAACTTCATACTGTATCAGTATTGATAAAACTTAATGAGTAAATCCAAATCAAAGATCGTAAAAAGTCACAAAGAGTCCGTTTATGCCGGTTTGCACCGACCTGGCATTTTTTCTGTTTGCCTGTTTGTCACAGCACTGCTGTTTGTGAAAGTGAATAGGTAACATCTAGGTCTACTTTTACCTTTTTAAATTATGGACAAAAATTATTAAAAAATATTGATTTTGGGTGAAGAACTCCACCCTCGGCTACAACTTCGCTTTCCATCAGGCCAGTTGGTAGTCAAATGTACAAAAATAAACTACCTTCTATAAGCTTCTTACAGAACCTTTTATTTTACCAGATTTATAGCGCAGTGCACGGAGCGCACGCTCAACCTGTACCTGTGGGCCACCAACGAGTTCTCCCACATGGTGCCCGCCATCGGGGAACCGCACATACTCACCGGAGAACCCATGGACGACGAGGACAATCTGCTTTGAACCTTATACACCTGGAAATATGGCACAAATTGTAAGAAACGTTATCGCTCACGGTAGTGGCAACACATACTTCTCGGCGAATCCATGGACGAGGAGGACAACCTGCTTTGAACTTTATGAGGCTGAAAATATGGCACACATTGTAAGAAGAGCTATCGCTTACGGTAGCAGCATCAGATACTTGTCGGCGAATCCATGGACGATGAAGACAACCTGCTTTGAACCCTTATACCTACCAGCTTTTTAATAATCCGAAAATGGAAAATTTTCAAATGTGCATCCGATCTGCACACTACCAGCCTTTTTAATAGCCCACTGCAAGACGTAGACCTACCCACGAAAGGTTACTAAGTCACGCTAGCGCAGTGCAGGTTGGTGGATTCACATACGCCATCGAATTTATTTTACGGACGTAAGCAAAGATTCTTTTCTAGTATATCGTTAAAAAATTCATCTAATGTGCAGGTTGCCTCACGATATTTTCCTTCAACGGAAGTCAGTGGTGTGAAATTCCGTGCACAAATTCCAAGGAATTTATTGGTATGGGACCGGGATTTAATCCCACGACCTCACTATTGGCAAGTGTCATTACCACTAGACCACTACAGATATTATATGAACATGATTATGTTACGGTATAATGTTTGATAGAGGACGAATCATACAAGTCGGCGAATGTGAAGTTGGCTACAGGCTGCGCAATATCCAATCCTAACCTAAGCTGACATAAATCTGCGCGTTGATTAGGTTTTTCACAGCTTGTAGCTAACTTTACATCCGCTGACTTGTATAATTCGGCATATACGAATTGTTAGAGTATCGAGAAAAAAACTGCTTTGCGTCCAGCCCCCCGACCGCCTAAGCAATAGCAATCGTAATAGCAATCGTTTATGACTTCATTTTAGTCATTTGGCACCGCTCATGTGACGTTAGCCATCAAAGTTGTTCATTCAACGATTGCTTTCGCAATCCGCGCAAAGCAATTGATGGCTAACGTCACATCGGTGGTGCCAAATGACTAAAATGAAATCATAAACGATTGCTATTACGATTGCTATTGCTTAGGCGGTCGGGGGGCTGGACTGCATAAGGCTCAGATTACTAATATACAGAAATACAGATTCTGTACAAATTACTAGTAATTCGTGGTGTAAGTCGTAAGTAAGTCGTGTTGGTCTAGTGGTAGTAACACCGACCTGCAATCGTGAGGTCGTGGGTTCAAATCCCGATCCCGTACCAATGAGTTTCTTTGGAACTTATGTACGGAATTTCACACCGTTGGCTTTTCGGTGAAGGAAAACATCGTGAGGCAACCTGCATGCGTCCGTAGAAGAAATTTGATGGCGTATGCGAATCCACCAACCCGCACCGGGCCAGCGTGGTGGATATGGCCCAATCACCCTCCGTGGGTAGGCCTACGCCTAAAAAGGCTGGTACAGTACAGTACTAGTAATTATGTATTAAATATCATATAATTTTCCTAAAAGGATTTACTCGTAACATAATTTGTGTGGAGTGAAAATTGAATTAGAATGAAACCGGCGTTGGGGATGATTTATATTAGATCGGGACATGCACGGGACGGGCTCGTACGGAGTCCCGACGACGCACGTTTCATACATTTTGTGGCTGTACGACGCACGGGCGGGACCCGGACGGGACGCTACACAAAATGTATGAAACGTGCATCGTCCGGCTCCGTACAAGTCCCGTCCGGGCCCACCCCGTTCTAATATAAATCATCCCTTGCTATCGGTATGACCACGCGCACAATCCAATTTGAAGTTCAAAAATAGGTTGCTTTTTCGAGAATTGAGTAAGTGTCAAGGCGCGGTTCCATCGCAGCTTTGAGCATTGTGTTGCGTTCTATTGAGCACATATGTTTCTTTCGGTGGAGACTGACAAACTTTTAACAAGTTCGCCCACTTTCTGATTTCTGTAACATGTTGTCAATAATATAGGCAGAATCAAACTTCTTGGCGGCTGTTAAGTTAGCTACAATCCGCCGACTTGTATGGTTCGGCCTATAACCATCCTCATATAAACCGTGGGTCAGTGAGAATAAAGCACAAATTCCTCTAAAACGTTTGTTACAAGTTTGTAACTCCCAAGGTTTGTAAAAAATTTTAGAATAGATAGATAAATGTATGACACTTATTTATTATTTATTGTTGTGTTGTTGCGGTGTTGGCTCGGCGCATAATTTTTACATCATTTTAAAACCCACCTTATTGTTAAAACCAGATGTATACGTCGCGTCCTACGAGCATATATCTATAGAGTCACAATCGTGCAAAAAAAGTGTACGAGCCAAAACCCTGCCCAAGCTACGTAGTGGGCAGGATTTTTAGTTAGTCGCAAGGCGATTGCAAGCCGACTACAACGCAGCGCGATGCCAAAGTGCTCGGTTACAAGCAAAAATTAGGTGGCATAACGTCGAGATTCGATAAAACCGGTCAATGTGAAGTATTTAATGTAAATATCTAAGTCGGTATGTATGACGGCGCTCGGACATTAATTTTCTCACTTTAACTTAGGGACTGTGGCTTTGTAGATATTTGCTCGAAGGTCGCGTCACGTAAAAATAACGCTGGAGCTTCAAGCTGAGCACAAGGAAATTTAACTCCTATTTCATACGTGATAGGAGTTAAATCTTGCTGCAGTTTAAGCTGTGTATAAGGAGAATTAACTCCTGTAAACTGTGCAATAGGAATTAAATTTCCTTGTGCTCAGCTTGAAGCTCCAGGGTATGGAAAAAGTACGAGCTGTACGATACGATACTTTTTTGTGCTTATTTTATATTGGTTACACATTCAGGATCCTACTGAGTCGATATTCAGAGATATTATTGTGCTCCCTTTAAAACAAATTGTATGGAATAAAGTTTGGACAAAATTGTGGAATAACTGATTTTTTGACGTTATAACGTCTTATAAATCGATAAACGCCGGCTGCACGCACGAAAAAGGGACGTCATTGTCACGTTCGCCTGAGCCGAGCTTCCAGGGGAGAGCGCGGAATAAGCTCTATAGAGGCACGATCTGCCTGAGCGTTCAGCTTGTTTCAGTTGTTGATTTAACAATATTTTCTTATGACGTTGCCACGTAAAATTATCATCCGTAAACCGACTTTACAGACAAGAATTTTTTTCACGATTTATAGTGAATTATTATTATATACTACGGGACTAATCGCGCACTAAAATTACGAGATAAATAAATACCTCCTCATCCCGACGTTTCGGCCAAATTGCATCGACCGTGGTCACGGGTAGACTCAGTCTACCCGGTCGAAACGTCGGGATGATGAGGTATTTATTTATTTCGTAATTTTAGTGCGCGATTAGTCCCGTAGTATGTACTAATAATGTGTTCAAATCGCGATAGTTTAAAAACAACATTAGAGAGTGAAAACGAAAAAGTGAGAATTTTAGTAAAAATTATTCGTAACGATGAGTATAGGCCGAATCACATAAGTCGGCGGATGTGAAGTTAGCTACAAGCTGCGCATAACCCAATCAATGCGCAGATTTATGTGAGATTCAGTCTTGATATTGCGCATATTGTAGCTAACTTCACATCCGCCGACTTATATGATTCGGCCTATACAATGATATTCCATGAAATTATTTTTATCGTGCTTCACACACCAGGTGTAAAGAAACTTTCTTTTTGAGATAAACATTTCAAAAATTGACGCGTTCGCAGTATTTGAACCTCTCTGGGATTCCGGCCCAGATGCTTTGTCCAATTAAGCTCATACGCTGTCTGCGAAGGCGCCGAATCAGTGAAAGTTTTTATCATTTTTAACAACTACTACATTGTTGGAAGCGCCATTTGTGAGAACTGCTTTAAACCAGTCAGTCACTTAATGTGAAATTATTAGAACTTCTTACCATTAACGAGAAATGACGCATTGCTTAATCGATTAAATGATCCAACAATGTAGTAGTTGGTAAAAATGATAAACACTTTCACTAATTCGGCGCCTTTGCAGACAGCGTTTTAGCTTAATTGGACAAAGCATATGAGCCGGTATCCCAGAGAGATGCAGGTTCAAATCCTGCGAACGCGTCAATTTTTGAAATGTTTATCACAAAAAGAATGATATTCCAGTCTAGAAAATATTCATCCAGAATAAAAACGAGTAGTACATTACGAAAACCGTACGAAATAGTTGATAACTGCTTTTTAACTCCATATTAAGCCCGATTACAGAGGCGCCAGCGTAAATTTAAAGCAACGTAAGAAACGTTTTCTCTATCGAATGCCTAAAGTGAAAAAGAAACAGAACTATGTATAGCTAACTACTATACTAAGTACTATATAGCTAATATAATTACGATGTAATCTGATGAGATGTAATCTCTGTAATCGGGCTTATTGTGAAAATTAGGCGCTGGGTTTAACCAAAATGTGTTCGTTTGTGGTTAGTAAGGCTGTCTCTAAGACATTATTTTAAATCGTTATTATGAGCTCGATTTGTGTGTAATGTAATAGGAAAATCTTCGTTGAACCATACTTTAGGTAATTATTTAATTGTTTGACATCAGCTTTAGTGAAAGCTTATTTTATTTATTTTTAGTTTGGGGTCGTTCAAGTATTATGTAAGCAGATTTATTACAATTATATAACCCCCCCCCCCCCCACCCCCCTTGTCAGCAAAAGTAAGTAATTTCTTACCCCTCCCCCCATTCTTATGTAAATATTGGTACCTGTATACATTTTTCTTTTTTAATGGATTCATGAGCAGCAGATTTAGCATAGAGGCCTTTAACACACATGCGAAAAGAAATAAATAACTATTTTTGACGTAATCACCTTTTATACCTCCCCACCGGAGGGTGGGAAATGATAACCCCTCCCCCCATATAGTTCTTACGTAATACTTGAACGGCCCCTTTGTAATGTTGTATCTAATGGCAGATATGTAAATAACAGTTGAAGCTGGCTCCATACACGATTAGGCCGAATCATACTAGTTGGCGGATGTGAAGTTAGTGGCAAGCTACGCGAAACCCAATCAACGCCTTTGTCAGCTTCACTCAGTTATTTGGTGCGAGCTGTAGTATTTATTTGTTGTATTGGAATCTTCCAGCGATACCTGCAGGCAGGAATATTGTAGCATGTGTTTAATTCTTCCTACATTTAATAAGATGTCATTACCTATTTCTTAAGTCTTGCCAACTAATCTGCGTTATGGCCCAAAATGTAATTTTCAACCATAGTTAAGTATGACTAGATTGGCCGCTAAAATAAAAATAATAACAAAAGTAAGAGGGCGTGATTGGAATTATGAAAGTGTGAACAGGACGAAACTAATATATTTTGTATCTGTTTGCGTATACGTTTTTAACACGCTTTTATTAGTTTCACCTGATTGTTTGCTTGCTTGTAACCACCCCCGTGAGCTCGATTTTGATCTACTTTGAGCGATCAGATTTTCTTTAAACTTTGTGATAAAGACCGATGACAATGCTTTTATAAAAAAAAAAAAAAAATTGATGAATCCTAAGCGTGCTTTTAGTTTTTTTTAAAACTATATTTATATTATTTTTGACTGACTACGATGCACGGCCTAGAAGTCGTAGTCAGACAATTTTTTCGCGCCAAAAACTACTGTTGAATTTTTTGATGAGATGCTTAAGTAAATCAACATATACTGGGTTACAGGGTAAGTCGACCTATTCCCGTTAAGGGTGTGTAGTTTACTTTGTTTCTGACTAATTTGACTATGAAATACACAATCCTAAAATTAAAAATAAAATAAACAGATATTTGAAATTGACATTTATAAAATTCCTAATTTTCGGCTATCAGCTCAGATATTTTGAAACGTGTATTATTATTTTTATTTGATTTTTACATGTAAAATAATGTTTTATGACCTCACTACCCAATATTGTCCTTAAAATTAACCTTTTATAAAAAGTATTTGAATTCAAATATCTTTAAAACTGTGAGATTTAGGATGGTGTTTCATAGTCAAATCAGTCAGAAACGTAGTAAACTACACACGCTTAACGGGAATAGGTCGTCTTAGCCTGTAACCCTGTATATGAACTATTGTCTATTTTCTATCACTTCTATTAGTATTATGCAGGTTTTTACTATTATCTGGAGTCTAAATATGATAAAATCATAACAAAGTGTATATAGCTATCTAAGTATATATTGCAACTTTTTTCTCACATCTATACGCAATTGAGGATTCTAGTCATACTTAACTATGTTTTCAACTAATCACAATTTATTTATTTTATCATTTTTTATTTTCTCAAAATAATGTAGTTATTTTTTTTTTATTTTTATATCACCAAAGATAATTTAAATGAGTTTATTTACGAATGAATTGATTTTATAGTGTAATTTTTTTCTATAAACCTTAGGAAGTGTGCGATGCCGGAGCCCGCTATCGGAAGCAAAGCTACAAAAGCATCTTCATATTTTGGTTTCTTTTGTCGAAAAGTAGCTCGTATTTGACACTTCCCACCATATATACAAAGTCATAGGTATTAACGCAAAACCTTAGGGCGGGTCTAGTACATCTAGACAAACAACTTTTGCTCTAGGACTTTTGGAAAATCACGAAGAAAAAGTCAGCTTTTTCATACAAAGTCAACGAGCGGCAAAATGTATGGAGAAGCGATTTTCAAAAGTCGTAGTACATAAGTTGTTTGCCTAGATGTACTAGACCCGCACTTAAAAGGTTTTGCGTTTAATACCTATGACCCTGTATAAGTAGTAACACTATTTCTATTTCATTGTTTTATTTTAACTGTTCAGCCATGTTTGATAGTCAGGGGACTTTGTACTCTAATCACTAGGACTATGGCCGCCCGGCTTGCGAACACTTTCACAGTCTCGGCTACATGTGGGTCCAGCATGGGTAGCATACGCACCACGACATATCATTATCGACGTGTGAAAATATTACAAATATATTCCTCTTCATAGCATTTTCTCGTTTTGACACTTCCAGAAAAAAAATCTAATGTTGCGTATGCTAGCCGTGCTGGTCAATAAGCTTCTCAAGTACGGGAAATACCTAGTAATACGGGATCCTTCAAACATCACTCGTTATAGTCGTTAGAAAAATAACACTGAGACTTCACAAAAAAACTCACTTTTATAACTTACTTTTACTTTATGATGATTGTGTTAATATGTCATATCTGTGGGCTCCGGCGATACGAGACACACCCTTTAGCTTGCAGTAGGTACTCCGAAATGTTGAAATTACCACTTAAATCATTCTGTGATAATAATTACGCCTATTGATAAAATGTATTTAATGTATGTACTGTAAATATGTAAATTAGTCTAGAGCTATGAATGTTAAGAAATAATTTCTTTAGCCCTCTTATAGAAGGTAAAAATTAGTGAACTTAGACAAAGAGATCGAAAAAAATCTTCGTTATACAGGGTTATTTGCTTACCTTGTACTAAATCGAAAGAGGGTGATTTAGTTTAGACTATCATTACAAACAACTTTTACTATGGGACCAACAAAAATTCGAGAAAAAAATCGGCTGTCTTATACATTCTGTCTATTTCGAGTTGCAATTTTGTATGAAACATCCGATTTATATTTCTCGAATTTTGCTTTGGCCCCATAGTAAAAGTTGTTCGTAATGATGGTCTGAATCACCCCCTTTCGGCTTAGTACAGGGTAAGCAAATAACATATTTGCTAGCAAATCGTTTAGAAAATAGAACAGCGCCTCTATAAGACGCAGAGGAAAACTTCAGTCCCTTTTCTATCGAATATACGAGTATATCGGAGATTCGTTGCGATGCGTTTGTTCTAAGTTTATCTAACAACGTAAAAGTTCTAGTAAAAAAAGAAGCCGCCGATTTACTTCATTGAAAAAATGGAATCGGCTCTTCATAGTTGTTTTTGTGACACTTGTTTTTCCAGCTTATGAATGTAGGTTTAGACTTTTGTGGGATTCTAAAAGAAATCTTGATCCCGCGTTTTCAATGACCTTATAGAAACGTATTGAGCTTAGTTTGTGATGTCTTCCAGGTTCAGTATTTTGTCGTTGTTTATTTATTGCATTTCCATGATACCAGTACAAACTAAACTGTTCCTCTTATTTAAATATACCTTTGTAATGATACTTCTGTGGTTTTTCTACAAATCCCTTCACCAATTTATTAGGCTTGCTACACATATATTCTGGCCGGCTTCGATCGGCACCACAGATATCTATATAAACTACTTATACTAATTAGCAAGCCGATGACTTTCGCTTAGCGAAAGTCATCGGCTTGCAAGCAACTGCAAGCCTACACTGCGAACGAATGTGTAACCAAGCTACACATTTGGCAAAATCCGAGAGACGCGTGGTGGCTGAATCAAAACCTGATTGCGTCGATTGGACCCGAAGGAACCAGCCGATCGGTGCCGTTCATTAAGTACCTAACCAAAAGGAGTCGATACGCCCAAGCACCGAAGTCTGCCAAGTCAGTGGGGGGTGAAGAAACGCACACAAATCAAAATATAAGCAAGTTTACACGCACACAAATGTAATTAACTAACACTAGCTGAAAATTAACGCAACACAAGCTCAACCAGACCGATATATTTATATAAAGAGCATGACCGCCGGTCGCCTACTTTTGGCAGAGGGGTACGCTTTGCAGTGTGGACTCCTTTTGGTTAGGTACTTAATGGTGCCGTTCGACAAATTGTGCAGGCCAGAATATATAAATATGTAGCAAGCCTAGTAAGAGCTTATTATGAAAGTGATGACGTTTATATCACCTGAACGGGTAGCATGGCAAAGGGACAAATTGTCTTTCCACCATTATATCCCCTCAAAGAAGAAATAAAGTATGGATTGACAACTGACATTTTTAAGCGGATAAAACAGTTTTCTTCCTTTGCCGTGCTACACGTGCTGAGGGGTCCTAAAGATCATTCGAACCTTGGACGAAACCACGTTTCAATTTTGAGTTATACGTATAGAGTCCCAGAGTAGTAAAGAGCCAGAAACAAATTTTATCAGTAATTTCCTCCCGGGCGAGAACTAATTGTAAAATGCTTCAGAGAAATCATGATGACATGGTGATAGCTGGAACTTGCTCATGGAAATCTGTTGCTGGCTTAGGAACAATCACTTTTATTTTTACTTACTGTATAGCCCGAATCATAATATGTAAAAATATTAAAAGGCGACGTCTTCCAATACAATTGATTTATTTTCTTTCTTTTTCTAACCTATAACAAAATCTCTATATTACTATCTCATTCACGCATCACACTATTTCTCTCTTTCACTCTTACATGTCATTACGTACATCCGTCACTGTCTTACAATTCGTTCATGCTTATCGTGCGTTCCAACATTCATGCTAAACATTATAGAATAATTGCAGGATAACATTACGCGGTGTTATTATGTAACTGATGTCTTATTGCGTAAATACGATCCTTACACATACAAGTCGGCGGATGTGAAGTTAGCTACAAGCTGCTCATAAAGCCGCGCCTTGATTGGATAGGCGCAGCTGATTATGCGGCCAGTCGATAACTTAAAATCTGCTTATAAAATGATGTTTACGGAGAGGAGCGAAAGATGAATAGGGCAATACGGATTAAAAACAAACTCAAGTCAATTTCGATTAATTTATTATAATGTGCGATGTTAAAATATGTTTATTACAATAAAGCATTTCAACTAGATAACTAGAGCCGACCGCTCACCGCACTCTAATCACTTGTCCATTTAACGCGTACACTTTACAAACCAATTCATTTCAGGGCAAAAATAAACGTTACAATCTCGATATTACAATACAAAAACAAACGAATAATATTAAGAGAGATTTCTATCAGTACCATCGAACGTCGGCGCAAGCAGGCACTCTGATACAGAGTACCGATCGAGTTTCATATTTTTATTCTTTTTATTAATTAATAAGCGCTACCTATAAACTCCGTAAGCTACAGTATACATAGTATGCCTCAAGTACGAGTTGCACTCGTTTACAAAAACTTCAAAAGTCCCGCTTTCGACAAATAAAATGCCTCTTAGCTCTTTTCCCCCAAATAATTTTTACCAATGGGAAATTGATGGACTCTAGCTTTTATAAAAACGAGTGCTAATAAATATAGCAAATTGTGGAATTGTCGGCGATGGCAACACTGGTAGATTTAAGGAACTGCCTTTCCATCCTGCCAAAGAAAACCAACCAAATATTTTGGCGTTACGTACACGAAGTATTTATATAATTTTAATAGCACGGGCTGGACTTAACCTTTACAAGCAAACATATAGGTGAAGCACCAAAACACTCAAAGACAAGTTTAGCGTTTATTACTGTATAAATTAGAAAGATAAGAAAATAAAATTTAACTGTACATTCCATGATTCATTCCAAATTTTCAATAATCTCAAACATTTTTCTAGCTTTTATTAGTCAGCAATAATAAATTGCGCATATTGGAACAAAAAATGGAACATAATGAAATCAAGTTTGAGCCATCGCGAATCGCCAGCTCCCCGTCACAAAATGGAATATCAATCGGAACATAATAAATAAGTCGCGTTACAAAAATGAAAAAAAAAATAACAAACATATATTAAATGACTTGAAAAACTTACATAGTTACATAGTCTTTTAAGTAGTTTTACTATTTTTATTAACAATAAACACGTTTTACGATATTTATGAGGATGAAGTTAGATGATGATGATTACTTAATATCGACAAGAGATGCATTAAAACCTGCGTATAAATTTACCTTTACCGGTCCACGCATGACATGCACAGTATAGTCCCTACCACGCAAGTCGGCGGGTGAGAAGTTAGCCGCAGATGACACTTTGCCGTGATTCGCTAACTATTGCGCATGTTTACATAATGCCGACACCGCGTGGCGTAATGTTGAGCACGGGCGCAGGGAGCGCGCGAAGTGCCCCGGCGCGAGTCTCTCTGGCTCCCGCGCATACCTATATTTCGGCTTTGGCGCAGCGTTCAGCGCATAACTTCCCATCCGCCGACTTGTATGGCGCTTGGTATACAGTCGGTCGGCAGTATGGGCAAGGGCGCAGAGCTAAGCTCTCGCGCGTCCGTCTCATCGACGTCTATAACTGTTTAGCCATTATATGACTCAGTTTTAAATATACCTATATTTGTTTGATTTAATAAGCACAAAACAATCAAAAACACAATTTGAAGCTGTATCTGGCGATGCGTTTTCGTTACGGTTTCATGTCTCTGTCTGTCAATCTTTTGAGAGAAGGAGACAGCACAATGTTGTAACGATGTTCGTGTGGAAGCACTTATCGCCAATTTTAAAGAGATAAACAAAACGGCTGAAGCGCTTAAACAAAACATTAGCAGTAAAAGTCGTCCACCAGATCACGACCATTGTATAACATACACATTTAATTTGATATCACATTTCATCTATTGATTTAAAGATCGCGTCAATTTAAATTCTAAACAATGTACACTTTTCCACATAATTTTCTTCAATTTAATGATGATTCAAAACAAAACAGGATAATTTCAAATTTAACCAATTTGAATATTTTTTTTTATGAAAACTTGCAATCGTCTTAATAGG
The DNA here is from genome assembly GCA_949316475.1 of Hypomecis punctinalis. NCBI lineage: Eukaryota > Metazoa > Arthropoda > Insecta > Lepidoptera > Geometridae > Hypomecis > Hypomecis punctinalis. Next base: position 2,815,941 of record OX438798.1, read on the forward strand.
AACTTATGTAGTATTGATCTTTATATTTAATTGAACTTCATGACGAGTGATGTCATCTTTACTATTATGATTACCCTAACTGTACACTAGAACCCAACATTTAATATATCGGCCTCCATATACAATAAGACTCCAATGAAAGCTTAGTTATAGAAATCAGAATCCTGTCTCGAGACATAATTTCATTATAAACCCACGATCAACGCGCCTTTTCATGGTATAGGCAAACTTCAAACTTCATGGTTTCAAACTTTTCGGAGGATGTGAAGTTATCTACGAACTGCGCAAAACCCAATCCTAACTGAAGCTCACAAAGCTCGAGGATTGGGTTTTAGCAACTAGTTGCTAACTTCACATCCGCCAACTCGTATGATTCCTACCTATACAAGACATCTATTTTCAACGGTTTTTTTTACCAAATGTTAAGTATTGAACTTGATAATTTTCGCCTTGATTTTTCTGACTGTAAAAGATGTCGGACCACGCGTGATATAACAAGCTAAATACAATCTTTACATTTAATAGCAAACGATATGTAAATCACAACGAATCTTACTTTAGACGTAGTAAAATCTATTTGCTTTTTGATTTCTTTATCGCTATTTTAATAATAGGAGTCGACATAATATGGGTGAAAAGTTAAAACATCGTCATGTTCTTGATATTTTATACAATTAGGTCGTACAGACCCGATGCCCGAAGAATTAAAACTACGCAAGATTTGAAAACGCGGACGGTACCATACTAACTTTGTTGCATACTTTAAATTTATAAAATCGCTAACTAGCTACAAATTACTTGTCTAGCACTCAAGTTACAAAAATGGCAAGGACTGTCGCTCTAGCAAGGTCTGAGATTGTTTCTTATAGATCAAATTAATTTTGAAATTAATATTCACATATCAGAGAGATCATACATGTTATCCTAGTATAGGATTCAATGCACATCACTGTACATAATTGTGTTTCTGAACAAATATTAGTTTATTTATTTGAAAGGCTGGGAGCACCCGTGATAAGCGAAGTAAAAAAGAAATAAGCGTGTGTATTGAAATACTGTAAAAACCAATCAGCAATTATTTCGTTCGTAGTATCAGAACGAGACAAAGTTATGGCAAAGTATATTGTCTCTATTTCACGTGTCGAAATGAGTTCTTTTCGTGGCTATTCGTGGTCGCATGCTTGACTAGCAGCTTTCAGAAATCACCTTTGCATAGACATTACATGAGCCATTTTTTGTATCTCTAGCATGATACAAAATAAATCTAGCTAAATAATGAAGTCATTTGAAATTTTGAGGTTATTTAAAATTAAAAATGCTATAATTTTGTATTTTTTACAGTTTTGCTTATTTTTCATTGGTAAAATTCAGCTTTAGAGCGAATTTTTTTATTCATACTGATAACGGGTAAATTTCCTAGAAGTGGGTCCCGAGTCTGTAAACTTGTATTAGATGGGTCGTACCCTAGACAAATTTTGGAACTACTGATCTAGACTGTAATGCAGTTGATAATGGGGCAAACACAGTTACACAGTCAGTCTCGAATACTCTATTGCAAGTGTTCAGTTTAGTCCGAGATGTACACAATTTATAGATCGATGGACCGCGGTCTCGCCCACTTTGTACTTCCAAATCTCCGTTTCGATTCATAATATTTACAATTTAAAAGTTATAGGCCATTAGTGAAGTTAAATGCATTCGAAAGTCACTTAAAATTTAAATGAGAAATGAGCTTTACATAAATCAAACGTATTACACGTATGCACCTAATGTTGATCTACAATTTGTTTAATATACCGAATGCTAATTCGGCCTTCGAAATGAGAGTCTGAGTTGACGACCTCTGGTTACGGTCTAGACATTTGAAAATGTTGAAAAAATCACTCTTATTTCAACGGATTGATGTCGACCAGGCGTCGTGCCACTCAGGTTTGGTCTACTGCCTTCAAATGTACAGTATGCAATCATTAGAACGCAGTAGTAATTAATACGCAGTCAGTAGAACATCGCCAAACAGGTCACTTTTATTGCAAAACGTGGTTTACCAGCTAAATTAAACATAGAAACAAAACCAATCTCAATAAATGTCTAAATTTCATTATACAAGGCAAGCACAGGTTCGATGTAAGAATCGGATTTCAAATTCGAAACTTGCCTGGTATTATTTGTTTAATTACGGCCCTCCTGACAAGACATCGTCCTCGAAACTCGAAATTTCAATTCGAACCGACTCTACTAAAAAGACCTAGGTAGGTCACGTTTTGCAATAAAAAGGGACGTAACAGTAATCTCTTTGTGCAACACGTCCTACATTAACAGTCTCTTTCCGTCAGCACAACATCGCTCGTCGGAGACGAACGTTCGCGGTAGTCGGTAGGCCAGCTACGCACCGTTCACAACACAAGCCCGAATACTGATCGTTCGTCGGCCCGCGCCAACTCGCGCCCACCCAACGCCACATAATTATTATACACTAGCAGAACATAATTTTGGAAAACGTTTACACAATAAATGCAGTTATTTACAATCGATTAAAACAATCGCCACGATCCGATTTCGTAACGACGAAACATTCAAGCACCGATCCGTCTACGAGATACGTGAACAATAAAAGAAAAGTTACTCGTCCTTGTACATGTACAAATCGGATGAAGGAACTCAAAACTCAAATCGCGCGGACTAATACCAACTCGATACAAAATTTTATCGTGCAAAGTAATACTTAAATACATTCATTAAGTCCAAGTCTCAATTTGTACATAAAAATGAAAATAGAACAACATTTTGTCCTTTCATCATAATCTCGTGAAGATTTCCAATCGGACCAAACAATTTGAAACTTCCTTTCCATAAATGGCACTACTCTTTAAAGAAAAATTAACTACTTGTTACTTTGCATCAACATATCGCCCTTTTCTGTTGAACATTTCTAAGCACTTACAACAGATATCTCAAAATAATCTAAACAGTTAAACAAGTAAAATGGTAAAATGAAATCAAGTGGCAGCAGTATGGAATAAATAAATTGAAATCGAGTGAGATTACATCAACACTTCGACCTTTTCTGTTAAATATTTCCAATTAATATTATTATCTAAAAAATATCAACAGGTATAAATAAATAAATTGTCAAGCAAAAAGGAATTTGAGTAGCGTGTTATAAGTAAATCAATTCTAACAACCTTATCGAGAGTATCGAGTGATAGCGATCCGCGCGAGAGTACCACAGAGCATTGAATCTTCTTATCTGGATGTGGCTATGTGAGTGCGCGCGGGTTCCAGCGGCGGCTAGTGGTGTCGTGGCTGGATGTGCCGCGAGATGTGCTCCTCCTGCGTCATCTTGGCGCGAAACTCGGCCACTAGGTCACGCGCCTGCGCCAGGACTGCCAGCTGCTCGTTGAGCAACTCTTCCCATTGCGTCGCGTACGCTGCAACATATCATAACACGCTGTTAGCATAGTTATATCCAATAGTGAAGCATTAAATGACGGATGTTACTAATTAGTAATTGGTTGATTGCTAGAGAAAGGAGTTTTATTGGATTATAAGATTAAGGCTATGTATCCACCAGAGATGTGCTAAGAAGCCGAAGAAGAGGCTGGTATACGAGGGAAAAAAATCCAACAAATTTCAACCAGGGAAGCCCGTCAGTACCTACTTGAATGTGGTATCACTGTATAAAAAGGTTACCATGGCTGCTGTCTGGCCAAAATAACGTTCAGCTGAAATCATTTTCCAGCTCTCATCTTATCTCCAGCTAAAAAAACGAGATATAACCTAGCAAGGTAAAGACGAACAATTCGCATTAGTAAGACCTCATAGTTCAGAAGCTATACACATAGTGTGATACTATTGGATTTTTACTCGCAAATATCAGGTGGATACACGGCCTTAAGAAACCGTCAAAATATTAGCCGATTGAATCCTGTTACGACACCATTAGGGTTAAAATTATCTTAAAGCTTAGGCCTCTTGTTTTCGGCTGCATACTTTTCTAAGCAAGCAGCAAAATGAATAATTGAAAATCTTGAACCTATTGTTAAACATAAAGGTTTGATTTTTATAACGATTGTCTAAAACATAGCGTTGCCATTTCACCGTTTAAGAGATCAATAAGATCTGTTAAAATTAGTTCAATTGCATTTTAAGTCAATCTAAAAATCTTGTTCTAAATATCGTTATTTTCAGTAATGTATCCCATCTTATCTTTAATCGTAAGCTTCAATTTTCCAATAAATTAAATAGTTTAAAATTACTTAACCAAAAAGCTGAAAATTAACATGATACATGAAGTATTAATACTGTAAGACCCAAATAATCCCGTGAGCGACAGCATTGGCATTATGTCTTGAAAGCATGATCCGCGAATGAGACCGAGTTATTTTTATTTCCAAAAAGTTGCACCGCGATGCAATTTTGAATCGACTTTGGTACCATGTCGCAATATAATATACTTTGAGTATTCACTGTATTAAGAGGGAGAAACATAGATGTCCTTAAGATAAAAAGAAAATCAAATGGAAATAGTCAAATTTTATCTATGAACTGTCTCGAGGTCTCGAGACGAATCTAATATGAGAATCAGTTATTCTTTTTTGATGAATTCTGGTGTTTGTTCTTTTTGTTGACAAATAAATGAAATGCTTTTTTGAAGTGATACTTAGATACAAACATTATTTTCTTTTAGCCATTGCCGAACCAGTAATTTTTTAAGTGCAATTTTATTTTTGCACTTAACTGTTATCATTTACGAGAAAGTTTAATTCAATATGAATCAAAAATCAATCCGCGCAATACGATAATTTTAAAAGGTAAGTAAGTTAGTTTGTATGGGCCTGGTGGCTATTTTAACAGCTAGGGTGGAGTTAAACTCAATGGAATCAACTTAAAAAAATTCGTCGTTAGGAAAATTGTTTTTAAAAGAAGTATTTTTTGAACATTATTGAAGGAATATTGCGTCAAGGTGTGCCCTTGTCGAGGGTACCTATCATCCGGCGCGAGCGATGGTTGCCAACGCGGTTGCTCGGTAGGAACCTGACTCGTTTCACGCGCCACTGCCACCCTGCAACACGCCGCGAGGATTTTCAGCTTGCTTTTCCACCAGAGACGTGCTAAGCCAACGCCACACAAGAACTCAAACTAAACTGGTTGACAGTCCATTGTTCCTGAGCGACCTACTGTTGTGGGGGACAGCTTGAGTCGCTGTTGAAAACTAATTTTTAACACGTTGCGTCGTGCAAGGACTCTTACAGAATGTAAGTTCTAACACGAATGAGTGTGACGGCGGCGTTGAGAACGGATTTTCCTTGAAAATGTTGTGTGAGACTGACCTATTATGCAGTCCGTAGCGAAATGTGAAAATCCAAGTCACATAAGTCGCGAATAGCTTTTATTGGTGGATTTGTCACACCGCTCATCTCATCTCTGGTGGATACGCAGCCTTACACTTTTAACTCCATTGACAATACGGTGCGACGTTACAAGCTTTATAATCATTGCTGCGTATTCTGTAAATACTTATGGTATTTGTGGATGCGACCTGGGATTTATAACTTCTAACTCAACTCAGTTGTGACGTAACCAGCTTTACAATCACTTTCAACATTTAACGAGTAGATACGAAGTACTCCTAGAAGTGTCAAAATTCAGATAGCGCTCGATGTCTGCAGCAGTGACAAGTACCACTACAAACGGGTAGTCTAGAACTAATGTATCTGGGATACTTAGCATCCATTGACAGAGCGATGTGCAACCACAGGGTGCTGGTCGTCTCGGTCATAGTCGAGCACGGGAGTGGTCGGAGATGGCGTGTGGTCGCGACAGCGGGAGGGTACTGACCGTCTTCTCCCTCTGTGGTGGGTCCTGAGTTGGGTGCTGCGGAGGAGTGTGGAGGCGTGTCCGTAGCCCCTACACGTGGCGCAGAGGCGGCGACACCCCAGGTTTTACAGGGTACACCGCCGACTAGGGTTGGCAGGGACTCTCATATAACCGCCCTCGAAGTCTGTTGGTATCCACAAAGGAGTTCCTTTAGTCAAAAAAATGTACACTGACCGTCCTGGTCGTAGTCGACGTCCCTTGTAAGCGCCAGCAGGTCAGCGGTGCGCTGCAGCGCGTGCTGCATGTAGTCGGAGATGGCCTTGTGGTTGTCCAGCACCTCCTCCTCGGCGCGCTGCAGCTCGTCGATCGCCTCGTGGAACGTGTACATCTCCGCCGACATGTCGCCTTCCTGCAACGTCACACATACATTGTCGTACACCAGTTTCGACAGAACTGCAGTAACCCTACTTAGGTGCGCGAGCGATGCAGTCGGCGCGCCGCCGTGCACCAGGTGTATCATCACAATCGAGGCGCGCGCTTTTCCGAGACGACGGCAGACACGACGCTTCGAGGCAGACTGGCGCACGTGTAATGACTTACCTGTTGGCCTCTGAGGCCTCTATAGCTTACCGGGCATGGGCTAGCGCAGAAGGCAGCTGAGCCCTAAGATTAAGTTACAGAGTGACTAGCGCAAGGGCATCTAAGTAGGACGGACCTCGGCTTGGATCGTCACCCGGCGGGGGAGATCAGACTTGCCAGAGCACCCCAGAAAGGGGGTACCCTGTGGCCCTAATGGCTTGAGCTGGTTGACTATTTGGAGAGAATCTAATCGATCTTCTGACAGATCCTGAAGGATCCTCAACCTCGCCGGCAAGGTCGGTGTGTGTCGACGTGCCTTGGTAACTGGCACCTTTACCAAATACGGAAAATTTCTTGTGGCAGGGAGTTGTTGGATCGGGGCGCGCGTGGCTGGCGATCTCGTATATTTGTATGACCGAGTGAATGTCGCGCGCGACGGGTCGCACTCGGTCGCGTGCCGCAGCGTGTGGAGTATACATACGTTGAGCGAGCGCAGCTGCGCCAGGTCGTCGCGCGCGGCCTCCATGTCGACGTCGGCGGGCGGCGAGTCGGTGGGCGCGCGCGACGGGTCGGACGTGCCCAGCTCCTTCACCCGGTCGGCGTATCGGAGCGTGTTGAGCGAGTGCTCGCACGAGGACATGGCGGGGGAGATCATGGCGATCATGCAGGTGCGCGACTTGTCGCCGATGAACGAGTCGCGCAGCACCTGCAACAACACAATAGTAATCCACTACACTGCGCCACCAGTGTGCTCAAATCTTTTATGAGGTCCCTGAAGCTCGCCAGACGACTGCTAGACCGCATAGGTGACGAAAGGTCGCGGCTGCCACGGCTGTGCGGCGAGTTTCACGTAACTTCAAAAACTTAAGATTTAAGCGTACCACAAATTTCCACAAATTTCAAGACCACCCGTGTATGCCAGGTCTAACTGTGCGTGCAGAGACTAATCGCGTTTGCCGAGACTAACCGTGTATTTCGAGAATAACTGGGTATGCCGAGACTATAACTGTGTACATAATTTACTAAAGATGACATGTGTAGATGAGCTATGCGATAGAAAAAATCTACCCATAGAACCAAGTCACGTTTGAATTGGACATTTTTCCTCGCACACTTCGTTAAAAAACCAGCTCATTTTTTTCATTTCTCAAATATGTAACTAAATAAAGTACCTGTGTAAGTTTGGAAACTCGGAACGGCAAATGATTCTGCCCTTTCATGCCGAGCGCTCGGATGCACTCCTTCAGCGCCAGCAACGACTTGTTGATCTCTGCGCTCTCCATGCCTGCAACAAATAGTATTTGGTTGATAAATGTTTCAATTGTAGATAAAGTGGACACATTTGGAGATTAGTTGCGATTGCGTTAAATTTATAGAATAAACTAATTCTACAAATTATTGATATACGTAATAACAAAAAAAATACCAAAATTTTAAAAAATGTTATTTTTTTTTACTAGGGGTCGTTCAAGTATAAGGAAGTATTTACTATAGAAGAGTAGAGGGGTTTATCATTTGCTTATTTTTGATGACATGGGGGTCATCAAAGGTCTGTGGTCTAAAAGGTGATTACGTCATCAATAGTTATTTATTTCTTATGACATAATATGCGAAATGCATAGACGACTTTAACACAGATAATATACATAATATACACATAATATGTGTGTTAAAGTCCTCTATGCTAAATCTATTTTCTTTTTTCTAGAATTCAATCTGCTGCTCATAAATCCATAAAAAAGGAAAATGTATACGGGTACTAATGTTCACGTAAGAATGGAGGGGGGACAAAAACTTTGCTCACTTTCGCTGACAAAGGGGGAGGGGGGGTATATAACCTTACGTAATACTTGAATGGCCCCCAAATCAATTTATCAATTATGTAAAATGTAAGAGTGCGATGATGATACTGACGCGTCTGCCGGTTGGCGGAGGAGGTGTCGGCGCCGCGCTCGTTGCCGGCCAGGTCGATGAGGGAGAACTTGCCGTGCACGCGGTGCATGCCGGGCGACCGCACGATGATCTGGAACACGGCGTGCGACCGCGACGAATTCGAGTTCGCGCTCGTCTGCAAACGAATATCAGCTTTAGTGCATACATTCTATATTTGAATATCAATTTAAGAGCATATCGAACGCATCTGGCAAACGTCCGTCTTCGACGCGCTCCCCAAACGAATTAAGACGGCAATGGTGCATCCACACACTCCGCGAGGAGACACGAGCACCGCAGCTGTAGCTAACTTCACATCGTAAACAAGTATACAAGTCGGCGATATGAAGTTAGCTATAGAAGTTTCTTTAGAAGCTTCTGTAATGAGGGATAAAGTGAGCATGTCTTGGCGGAATGGTGATTTGGCGAAATTAATGGAATAAATTAGGTCTCCCAAAACATCCAAAGTTAGCTCACTTTGGATTTTATTTTCAAGCGAGTGAAGTTTTTTGAGTGAGATTTCTTGATTGTATCAGTTTATTTTGCCAATCGAATAAATATGTGCTCGAGAATAACAAATATGTTTTCAATTTAAAAGTATAATTATATCACAAACAATGATTCTCGTTAGACGTTTTATTAACGATTTTAATCGGCTCCCAATTATTTATTCGGAATGTCCAGAGATAGTATGGGTAACATGTTAGCTAGTATACTACGTGCCACCAAAGATGAGACTTGAGAAATTTGGTTTGTAATAAATATAGAAATTTTGGATAATAGATATACAAACGTACGTTTATAAAACGTTTAATAAATATACAAATTCTGGATAATTAGTTTGTACACGATTGTACCTGCGCAAGACCCCTCACTGACGCTCGTCAAGTCTCATCTTTGGTGGCACGTACTATATAGCTTTTGATAGGTCGAATCACACAATTCGGCGGATGTGCCTACATTACTAGCAATGATGTTGCTGATTCAGGCCCTCTATAAATCCAAATTACAGCTGGCCTTTTAAAATCCTATTTTAATAACAAATATAAGGAAAATAACGTGTATACAATAGGGCCATTTTTTCAAAAGTTTCCTTGCATTTTCATCAAAATACGGTTTTGTTGTACTTTCCATACTGGGAAGCAAGCCGCTTCCAACCGGTCTAATTGGAGATCCATAGGGTAGATCTGTGTCTATCAGTGGACTTCTTAATGGATGGATGGGCGGTTTTGTTGAAGTTGACATACGGCCACTCTAAAATTGACTTGGAATACGAATGCTTTTTGACCGACGTAACGGAGGAGGAACTCGACGATTCCATATTTTTTTTCATCAATCACGCAAACTTTTTACTTAATAAATAAATAAAAATATTTTATTTCCAGTAAATTTTTACATTTCTGAAAGTCTATGGATGTGTTAGTTTTAATTTGTTTATTTCTATGTTATTTATTGTTCTCTCATTTAGTTAAAAAATTTGTGTGTATCTTATGTATTTTAATCATAGTATTATTTATTACTTTTAACATAAATATCAATAATTCTTTTTTTATTGGAAAGAGATGATTTTAGACGAGATGATTTATCGACTTCGAAGTAGGGTCCCATTTAAATTTTATCGAAATCGGCTGAGCTATTTTTGATAAATCAACAATAATGTAAAAAATGCTACATCGATCCATGCGAAATATTCATGAGTTCTGTACACGGTTGAAGTCGGTCATGCCAATTTTTGCAAAAATTTTTTTTTTTTATTATTTCACTGCCTCGGTGGCTCAGTGGTCAGTGACCCTAACTTCTGGACCAAAGAGGCGTGGGTTCGATCCCCACCCAGGGCTAATATTTATGTGATGAACATAAGTGTTTGCTCTGTGTCTGGATGCTATTTAGTTACTATCTATATAAGTATGTATTTAAAAATAATAATTATATGTAGTACTAGTTTTTACCCGCGGCTTCGCCCGCATGATATTTTGATATTTGAAACAATATCATTATAATTTATAGTATTTTATAGCCTATGTGTTATTCTGATATATAAGCTATATTATTGCAAAGTTTCATCTCAATCCGTTCAGTAGTTTTTGCGTGAAAGAGTAACAAACATCCATACATCTATCCATCCATCCATCCTCACAAACTTTCGCGTTTATAATATTAGTAGGATAGTAGTATATCCGTCTCTGGCAGCCATATCACAAGCTTTGCTTAGTTTGGGGTCAGAGACTGTATGTAAGATGTCCCAAAATATTAATTTATTGATATGAGTAACCTGTCCGGAGGTGCGCGCGGCGTTCCCGTGTTGGATCAACTTGAGAACTTCATCGACATTATCCACGACTTTCTCCGTGAGGCCGACGATCTGCACCTGCTGCTTGCCGTCCTCCAGCACCCGCAGCTTCGCCTTGTCCGCCAGCAGGTCGAACACCTGCAACCGACGCAAATATCATTACTAGGTATTCTTATTCATTATTTTCATAATCTTATTGTTAAACTTTCGCGATTTGAACTCATTTTATCCTCATACTACGGGACTATCGCGCAGTAATACTTATTATTATTTCATGTTTTACTATGCGATATGTTCCGTATAAGAATGAAAAAAACGTTAAAAATTTCGTCACATTTTTATTGTGGATACAGGTAGAGAGCAATGTAAGGTGGAATATAGACAATAGTTTATTTGCAATGAAAACGAAACTGTTTCTGAGTGTCAAGTGGGAGATTAGAAAATCAAATCGAATTACTTTGACGTCGCGTTGACCGAGCGCGCCGTGCACACACATTGACACACACGCTTGAATTAGCCAATCACAGACGTTGCCGCGCTCGTGTTCGATCGGTTTGGCGCTCGTTACATTACCGTAAATATACTCACACTTAGCTATTCAGTTTTCTGTACGTGACACAAGATGGCGCTGTGCCATTTACATACAAATCACATCAAACGTTAACGCGATCGAGCTCGAGCGAAAATCTCGCACTTAGCCCTCTAATCGGTTAAACCTACTATTACCCGAAAGAGTATTTTTAGTACCCAAACAATAAATTGAATTATTTAAAATGTTCAATGTATTCTGTATCCATAAACAGTTAAACATATTACAAAAGGTTTATGTGAACACATCGCACGTCATACTCTTGTTATTATGTTGGTATACTAAGCGCCACACAAGTGGGCGGATCAGAAGTTAGCCGCAGATGACACTTCGCCGTGATTCGATAATTATTGCGCATGTCTGCACAATGCCTACATATTAACAATAAGTATATTTTTGTCAATGAATTTAATATTATTTTGTGGTATTTTTGGATGACACTGCATTTCTGCATCTGGTATCATTATTAAGAAAAATGTGAAAATATGTTTAACTGGACGAGCATGTTCATGAATCTATATTATGTAATATTATTTTTTGTAATATTAGGTTCCATGAATATCAATAAAGTTATCTTATCTTATCATAAGTGGCGTGGTGTTGAGCACGGGTGTAAGGAGCGCGCGGGAGGCGTGAGGTTAGCGGGCGGGTGTGCCCCGGCGTCTTGTCTCTCTGGCTCCCGCGCATACCTATATTTCGGGTTTTGCGCAGCGTTCTGCGCATAACTTCCCATCCGCCGACTTGTGTGGAGCTTAGTATAAGTCTTACCTTTCCTGAATAGATCTCAAAGAAGGAAGCGGAGACGATGAGGTTGAGCGGCTTGTACTTCGGGGAACGGAGATATGTGAACACGTCGCGCGCCGCCATCGCGTAGATACCCTTCTTGCAGTCTTGCGTCTTACCCTGCAAGGAATACGGTTCATTTTTAATTGGATTATAAATGCTTGATGCGACACACAGGCGAAAAGTGTACGATTGGATAAAAAGTAGATATTCTTCTTTCAATCTTGGCTTTTGCTATGTAATGGGGGATTTTTAAGAGTGACTAAAGCAACACGATTTTCACCCGGCGAAAATCGTGCGGCTTAGTGCAATTGTGCAATTTTTTTTAACGGATTTACTTTCATTGGATAAAATCATCAGTTTCCTCTTTCGAGCATGTACCAGCCTTTTTAGTACGTCCTGCAGTGGACGCAGGACGTAGGCCTACCCACGAAGGGTGATTGGGGCATATCCACCAAGCGGGCCCAGTGCGGGTTGGTGGATTCACATACGCCATCGAATTTCTTCTACTGTCGTACGCAAGTTGCCTCACGATGTTTTCCTTTACCGAAAAGCCAGTGATGTGAAATTCCGTACATAAATTTTAAAGAACTCATTGGTACGGGACCGGAGGTTCGAACCCACGACCTCACGATTGTAAGGCGGGTGTCACTACCTCTTGACCACCACGGCTTCGAGCATTTTTTCGAGTATGAATCGCAGTTAATTGATTTTTTGAATCCTTGCCGTAATTACATAGGGATATCTTACTTGTTTTACTTTGACCTACAAGAATTTCAAGATTAGGTTTCAGGATACAAACAAGTAGAATGAGAAGTAATGAGATGGTACCTGGAAATCTCCGCCCATAGTGTGCGTCTTGCCGGAGCCGGTCTGTCCGTACGCGAAGCACGTCGCCATGCCGCCCTCGAATATCGTCTGCACCAAAGGTTTCGCCGTGTATCTGCAACGAACAGTACAGCTTTCAACAACTATGTATAGGCCATGGAGGAGATGACATATTAACACAATCATCATAAAGTAAAAGTCATAAAAGTGAGTTTTTTTGTGAAGTCTCAGTGTTATTTTTCTAACGACTATGTCGAGTGATGTTTGAAGGACCATATTACTAGTTATTTCCCATGGAGGAGACTGGAGACCGCGTGGGCCCCGTTTTTGTTGAAACAATAGGTCACCAATTTTAAGCGGGGGGAGAGGTAAGCTCCGCTTGCTGTGATTGGCTGACGCCAAAATGACGCAATGACAACATTTCTTGTAGTGGTACCAAAACGTTACTAGCAAAATATCGATATCGATATTTTTGACTTGGTTCTACTTTGAATAAAATATCGTATCGCAACAACACATCTTTTTAACTATTGATACGATACTGGATCAAATATCGTATCGAAACAACACAATCGTATCGTCTCAACAAAGAGCGGCTTTAGAAAATATTATTTCTGTGTACTTTGCCACTTACAGGTTGGCCGACGTAAATAAGTATTGTTTATGTACCTAAAACAATAAACTTTGATGGTATAAAAGACAATATGTTCTATTATTTAAAATACGATACCGGATCGATCCAAAAAATTTGGTATCGAAACAAGCGGATCGATACACTGCGATGCGATCCATTGCAATCCAAAGTATTGATACAAAGCACCTGGATCGAGCATCCCTAGTCGGTTGTCAACTAAAGCGCCTATCGATGGTGAGCGAGGCCGCCCCGCGCACTTTCTCCACTGGTTAATATGCTCCTTGGTATAGGCCGAATTATACAAGTCGGTGGATGTAGTTAGCTAGAGTCTGGCTAACGAAAGTTGATACTGGAATTTTTCGCAAACTTTTTGAATGACAACACACGGTGCTTCTACCATCGCGGATTTACCTTTAAATTGGGGTATTTTACCTTGCATTTAAAACTTTTTGAAACTTCATGTACTAAACTGAACAAAATGATTCATTATATCATTATAATCTTCATCGTAATGAAGTAGATAGGTACGCGTTGAAATCATTTGGATCATTTGTAGAGCAATGCAAAGCATCAGTTTGGCATAATAATAACGTCAAAAAAACAGAAAATAATTAACGTAATGAATATAAAACTCCTACACGACAAATCAAAGCTTGAAAAAAGATTTTTTTTGCGATTCCCCTAAAGATTTGTAAGAATCAAAATCGCAGTATGGTAACAATGCGTGTTGTGTGAGTGAGAGAAAGTGTTTCCCTCTCAGTTTAGCGCTGCCATACTGATATTTTTTAAATTTGCCGCGCTTTGCCAGTATCAACTTTCGTTAGCCAGACTCTACAAGCTGTGCAATGATTGAGTTTCGCGCCACTTGTACCTAACTTCAAATCCGTTTCTCTTGAATGATTCGGTCTTTATTAGGCGCAATGTTGAAATGGCAGTGGGCAGGGCGCATAGCGCGGAGGACTGCTCATCAGTCCTGACAATGGCATGACAATGGGGACAAAAGTTCTCGAGTGGGGACCACGTACCTGCAAGCTCAGCGTAAGACGTACACCCAAAAGGACGGATGACTTCATTAAGACTGTAGGATCGCTTTCCAGCTTGGATGCAGTCCGTTTCAGACCGGTCTTATTGGTGATCCATAAGGGAGGCTGTGTCCACTGTCCAGCAGTGGACTTTTTATGGCTGATGGATGGATTGTAAACAGATTCCACGACATAGGTAAGCGCGGTACTGACTTGTAAACGACTTCGTTGGTGCAGGAGTCGTCGAAGGCGTAGTCGAAGCGGAACTTCTGGTTCTCGAGGTACTTGGTGAGGTCCACTTTGTTCTTCGGCTCGTGCACGATCATCTGGTCCTTCGTGGGCACGCTGATCACGTCCACCTGCCGACAACACATCCTTGCATGCCATGATTGTCTACCAGCATTTTTAGGGTTCCGTACCCAAAGGGTAAAAACGGGATCCTATTACTAAGACTTCGATGTACATCCGTCGGTCCGTCTGTCACCAGACTGTATCTCAAGAATCGTGATAGCTAGTTACAGACAGACTAGACAGTTGAAATTTTCACAGATGTATTTCTGTTGCTATTATACATAATCAAATCAAATCAAAAATATTTTATTATCAGACACATAGGATCCATAATTGAAATTAAGATTAAAAATTGAAGATAAAATTAAATTAAATAAAATTAAATTAACTCATTAAAATTAGGCATGTCACAAGTTATTAAATTCAACATGTCACTTTATTTTAACAGCACCGTAATGTGGTGCATCAAGATTGGACAGCTAAAGTTGTCGGTGATGGCTATCACAATATAAATACATTAATACACAACAATAAATAATAATTAATACATAACAGAAATTGCGTGGACGCTTGCGCACACTTCGCGACAAGTGGACCATAGCCTAATGTAGTTGACTGCTCTGTGTCCAGATGTTGATATACATGTCGCAGGGTGATCGTTGAATTGGCCAGATCACAATATGGCTGGGCACTTCTTGAAACGCCGCGTCGGCACTTCGTGGCCAGCTAAATCATTGTGCGCACCCAGTAAAATGCCAAGAACAACCAACTGCATCGATGGCTCAGTGATTAGGTTAGGCTGACCACCTAGGAGTTAGGGTTCTGACCCTCAAAGAGGCGTGGGTTTGATTCCCACCCAGGGCAAGCAGTTATGTGATGGATATAGGAGTTTGCTCTATGTCTGAGTGGTTTTAGGTATTATCTACATAATTATACTATAAGTATGTAGGTATTAAAAAAAAAATTATGCATTTTCTTACAACCATATCAGAAGCTTTGCTTAGTTTGGGGTTAGAGACAGTGGGAAGATGTCCCCTAATATTTAATGTATCCAAAATTGTAAAAAAAATTGTTTCTGTTTTCTGTTCTATAGGTCATATTTTAATTATTATGGTAACACTGGTACCAACTGACCTCTTTCTTCATATTCTCCTTCTTGTTGAGCGGCCTCTTCCGCACGCACACGGTGATCTGGTGGTCTTCCACAGGTTCGTTCCCCGTCAGCGGACGGAAGTCGATGGAGGCTTGGTAATCTCGGATCATGGCAAGGAACTCCCAGTTCGGGTTGCCCGGGTCCATATTCATTAGGGCTTCCTGAAAAACGCGCAACATTTCACGGTTATAAAAAATAGTTTTTCGCAATATGATACCAGTACTCGCCCCAATTTACTACGAGCTATTGAGAAGGAATGCAATACAATGCTTGAAACTGTAGTTTTTAGTGCAGCTAATAAGGAGAGAATTGCGTGGAATATTGACACCACATATACACTTCAGGTTCACTATCCCCCTCAGATTCCTATATCTTCTTCCTTGAGTTCAGCATGCCAATGACGCCTCTTCTTGCGGTTTTCCTCCAGCCTTTCCATATCCTTGACGACATTACACCACCGAATTGCTCCTGATTCTTCTGCGCCGACAACAACACTAAAGACACTACCCCATAAGTTCCTACCTTCTCCTCCTTGAGTTCAGCATGCCACTGAGGCCTCTACTCAGGGTTTTCCTTCAGCCTTTCGACGTCCTTGACGACATTAGAACGCCGAACTGCTCCCGAGGATAGTACACGTCGCAAGACACTCTACTACCCGCCACAATTTCCTACCTTCTCTTCCTTGAACTCAGCCTGCCGTCGACGCCTGTGCTCGTGGTCTTCCTCCAGCCTCTTCACATCTTTGACGACATTAGACCTTGACCTGCGCTTGTAGCCACCGCATGCACTAGAAACTCCGTAAAAACACTACTACCCGCTACATATATGTATATAGAAGATATGACTATCTTCTCCTCCTTGAGTTCAGCCTGCCATTGATGCATCTTCTCGCGTTTTTCGTTGAGCCGTTCAACATCTTCCACGACATTAGATCGCGCAACTGTGCCTGAAGCCGCCGCATGCACACAACACCTTAGAGCTCCTACCTTCTCCTCCTTGAGTTCAGCTTGTCTGTGACGTCTCTTCTCACTGTTCTCCTTGAACCTCTCCACTTCCTTGACATTAGACCGCCGAACTGCGCCCGAGGCTAATGCAAGTGGCACGGACACTGTAAAGACACTCTACTACCCCCCACAAGTTCCTACCTTCTCTTCTTTAAGCTCGGCCTGTCTCTGCCGTCTCTTCTCACGGTTCTCCTTGAGCCTCTCCACTTCCTTGACGACATTGGACCGCCGGACCGCGCCCGAGGCTACTGCATGTGGCACGGACAGCGTGGAAGAAACGCCCGCCGGCCGCGCGCTCGATCCGCCCACGCTTGCCCCGCCGAACTAAACATAAACACACGAATTCGTTACTGGCAGCTTAAACAACTTATATGGTGAAATTGGTGAACAGTATATACTTCGTACAGGGCTCATGTAACCCCATAACACGGAGGTCACCTAACGAGTCGTTCCTATAAGTTCTCTTACCTCCAAATAACAGTAAGTTTATTTATTACTAAATCCAAATCATTGAAACTTTTACTGGCATAAAATATTCATTATGTACTAGTAGTTTTAGAGTAAGTTTGTAGTTCTTGTAATATGAAAGTCAATATAATTTTTTTATGTATCCTTAATTCCTTAGATTTCGCAAATGATGCCAACTCTACCGATTGTTTTTCACATTTACAAGTCTTAATTAGTAATAAGAAACATATTTGAAACAGTTTCTACACTTGCTATTTAATCTAACACTAAAAATGTAATTCTTTGAGAAAATAAATATGTTAAACCAGAAACATAAATACAAAAATTATTTTATACAAGTGTTGAATTGAAAGTACAAAAGTTTTAAGCGTTGTTGTAAAGAAAATAGGAAGACTAAAACAGTATCCACTTTCAGTATCTTACATGTACAATGATGGGGTCGGTCAAATCAGGGCAAGTTGATGATTTCTTCACTTGCATTGAAGCGATAACTTCTTCCATCTTTCCAAGAATTCACACACGGTCACCTTTGATACACGCCAACATAGAACAGGCACATTCTAAACATCTAAACCATCTGATTGCGAGCTATTAGCTGTAGTTCTCAGTCAAGGAGCTATTTACCTTTGTCGCTCGGGACTACTCCTACACATCTTTGTACAGATTTGAGACAAAAGTTGGGTTCGTCAAACGTTAATAATGAGCCTTTTTTACCACGGTGATGTTTTTATTGTTTCTCTGCCTACAGCCATTGACTTTGGGACATACGATTTGATTAATCTAAGTGTCGGTAAAGAAGTTATAATAATACTTCGGTACAGGTACGGTACAACGGCATCGTTTAGCTTTATACGCTTCGGCAAAGCAAATTTTTTCAAGTTTTATAGAAAACCTAACCCCTATGCGATATCCTGCATAGACGGGGACGGAAAGGGCCCGGACTAAGCACGTTCCATACGTTTTTGTAGTGGTCCGTACGACGCCAGGACGGGGCCCATACGACGACCTTTCGGGGCCCGTCTGGGCTACTACACAAACTACTACTGTAGTGAGAATGCGTCGTAAGGGCCCGTTATGTTCTAATATAAATAATCCCTAAGTGTTAGTTATTTTATGGGCGCTCGCGTAGAACCTCTTTGTGGTTCCTCCGCTGCGCGTGCGCGGGGTAGGGCGGTATGCTCTGCACGCACGCAGCACTCGGGGTGGAGCCGGTGCGCGCGCGCCCGCCCGACGTCGGCGTCTGCAACGGAATGGGACGGGGCTTGGGATGTGGGAGTGGTGAAGATAGGAAAGGATGACGGGAGTGGGAGGACGGAGCTGCATCAGGTGGTGACAAAAGATAGGAAGAGAACGGTCGAACTACAGTAATGGTACATAATATATCTAACAATATTTCGTCTTTATAGAAACGGTCGGAACGCGAACCTGCACTACGTTTGGTATACAGTCGGTACACCGACAGTCTTCTTCTTCTTCTTTTATTTGGCGTCACATTGTTGTGCATTTGCCAGTGTCAAGTATTAAGTTTTACTAATTTTAATATTTTATCAAAATAGTTACTGTCGTAGTCGCGGTCAAGTCCAAACATAGTCCAAGTCATGCCTCAGTACAGCAGTGGAGACTTTACTAGAGGCGTCTATGGAGTTTTGGTGACAACACGGAACGACCTGATACGTCACATTATATCACTTGTCTACACTCATGCACGTAAATCAGCTCATTATCAACGAAATACCACAACGTTTCGTTAATTATCACTGATAAAAACACAAGTTTAGCAAAATAATACAATAAGGCGACATGACTTTTCCGCGTTCCCGCCAAAATAACCACACCGACAGTCGCAGATACGCCGCGCGCCGTAGCGACGAATAAACGGGCAGCCCTAGCGCGTGTTACATACTGCGTGGCCACGCTGGGCTGTGAGTATTTATTTGAAGGACAGGGCCGTGTCACGATACTGTTAGATACCATTACCGTGGTCGAACTATGGCGACCTGCTTACCAGACTACCTTGAGCCTGCCTACCTGCTTCGTGAGTGAGGCAAAAATTGAAGATGACATAATACCTACAAAATTTTAATCATCGTAATTGATGAAGGGACTCAACAATGGTGCAAGGATGTACCGTAACATAATTTATCTGATTGTGTACTGTACCTGTTGTGTGACTCTAGAGTTCGCGTGCGGCTGCGGCGGCGGCGGCTGCGGCTGCGGCTGCGGTGGCGGTACGTTCTCCGCGCCGCGCCGCCCCGTTGTATCGCCGCCGTGGCCGTTGGTGTAGCCGCCACCGCCGCCGACACCGGCAGCGTTCGACACCCGCATCTGGTTGTTGCGCGTCACGCGCGACGGCGCTGCAATATGCGACGCTGGATTTCAATAAGATATTAGTCTTAATGTTGGCCTTTTCATTTATTTCAACATCATGTTAGTAGAAAGACATCTACTATTGGACATAAGAGTCTTCATACAGTAGGATCCGGATATAACGACGTTTCGTCTTTCTGGATGCAATAGAGGACCCGATTTTGTAATTTTCACATTCATTTACGTCGCTAAATGGAATCGTCGTAAAATGGACAGCTGTTACAGAGACGGATTCCTACTGTAATTAAACCAGTTGCATCTGGTATTGTGATAATCAAACAAAAACAGTTATAACTTATAAGTAGGTATTTAGTATTACCTAATCAACATTGGTGAAGATTCTGTAGGTCGATCAAATCTCTGTTCTCTCTGATATTTTGCGAATAAGGCCACCATGTCTTTAGAGATTTTTATCTTAGCATAAACAAGACAAAATGTATTGTATACTGCATTTCTTAAATAAGTCTTATAAGGCCTAATCATACAAGTCTGCGGATGTGAAATTAGCTACAAGCTTAATTAATTAATTAGTCGGCCTATACAAAAAAAGCAAAAAATGATAATACTAAGTTTTCAAACAACATCAAGATTCCCAACAGGAAGCGAAAAATGTAGGTGTGTGACAAACACCTATTCATATTAAAATGTAAAGCAACGACATTCGTCTCCTAAACAAAAGAATCCAATCCATGAATCACACAGACGCCAACTACTTATGCTAATGAACAAAAAGAACCGAACGAAACATCCGAACGTATACGCAAACGAAACAGTGCAAGTAGCGAAAGTCGGGTGCAATTAAGTCTTACGTATTTTGGGCTTCTTGGGTTTCTCTTCTATCGCTTCTTCCATAGGGAGGGCGTGCTTTTCGAACGCTTCTTGAGGAGCATTGTGTTCTGCCGAGTCCGCCACGCGACGTCGCCATCGCAACCACGAACAGCACATGCTTGTTTCAAACCCAATCCAACAGCATTGATTGTTCAACTATCCAGTTATCGTGACATGTGCTCTACGTTGAGCGATCTCTCGGAATGGCGCATGCGTCGGCGCAAGGCGATCTACGCCGGCCGCCATATTAGGATCTCTTTCCCGTATTCAAAGCATTGAACCGTGGCGCGGATCTCGGGCAGGGCCAATGCATCACGATTTTCGGCCAATCACGCAACATGCAGTAATTAATTCCAGCCTGAAAGTATTACTTCACCGTTTTTGGAAAGTAATTAGTTTGTATAGGGCAGATGGCTTGCCTTGGTGTCAGAGTTTTAAAGCCGCCTCACAGAAGGCCTCTGCCATGGCTAAACGGCTAAAACATGGGTTGCCTGGAACAGATCGCATTCAGCGATAAGGCCGCCTAGTGTTACCTTAAGAATTTCACTGTTGTATTATTGTTCTTTTTATTTTGTGTGTACAATAAAGAGTTATTTGTTTGTATGTTTGTTAAAACAACCGGGAATTTAACGTGTCATTCGAGCCACGTCAGCGCTCAGTAAATGCCACCCGCGGTCACCCATCCGAAGGCTGACCGTGCTGAACGTTGCTTAATTTCGATGATCGCTAACGAACACCTAGTCAAACTCCGCTACGAGAGCTCAGTGCAAATTAAAATATCAAGAGAGAATGTTGTAAAGCCAACCAAAACTACGCCTCGCCATGTACAGACAATTACACACACATCAACGTACAAGTAAACTACGCCTTAGCTTGTCAGTCGAACTATAGCGGCGCAACAGCGACGCACTCACACATGTATAAAAAACCGGCTTCACTTGACTGTTCAACGACGTTTCCTCTTGATTTTTTTATTTGCTCAGAGTACGAGAGTTGGCAAGTCCTTGCGAACGGGCGTCATGTGCACGACTGCCTCGGCCGTTCAATTACAACGATCGCATGGACAATACACTGAAATGGTGAAATAATAGCCGTCCCTTTAATGGCTTCAGGCTGGCTTTGTCCGAGCACTCGCTAATGAAAAATGGATATGTGACGTCACGAGCTTTGAAATCGACTAATCGATAGAGCATAACGTCCTAGACGAGAACTATGAACTTGACAATGCTATCCAATCTACCTAAATTCTTGCACCAATAAATATCACTGATTTTTAAAAGATTTTATTTAACTTGCAATTTATGTAAGTTCGGTTGGAATCTTGCAAGTTGAATTTGACTAACTTCCCGGTTTTCGATTGAGCTGAAATTTTGCACGCATATGTATATCGCGTGACAATGCAATGCAACATTTGACCATGGCGCTGATCTGGTGATGGAATCGGAAGGTGGCTTTATGAACTCCTGTACTAAACAAGATAGATCTGTCGTGTTTGGGATCGGTTTACTTGTCTTAGCTAGCACTCTGCTGCTACATGATATCCAGGATTTCAAAAGCTTGTATTTAAAAAGTTACATTTTATAATAATTTATTAATACCATGAAAACAGTCACTTCTAAGCTTCATATTTTTAATGGTTTATTTGATTGCAGAAACTATACAAAATTCCAGTATTAAAATTACAAATGGTCATAAAAGCGTAACAAACAAATACGGGGTTACTACAGGGTTATTTCTAATCAATAAGCATCCTTTCAGGGCCTTATTCTGTACATCAAAACTAACAACTTTTGTTCTGCAACTTTTGACAGAACTCAAAAAAAAAATTGTTGTTCCATAGAAAAATATCGTTCACCCGTGACAAAATGTATGGAACAGCTGATTTTATATTCGAGATTTGACAAAAGTCACAGAAAAAAAGTTGTTAGTTTTGATGTACAGAATAAGCCCCTAAAAGGATGCTAATTGATTAGAAATAACCCTGTATTTAACATGTAAAATTGATAAGAAGTAAATCCACTAACAAGCAACGCAATAGCTTTTGCAACCTCATTTACATTTAACGCGAAGTGTAATCCGACTAATCCTGGACATGAACTCTATTTTATTCACACTATCACACGATTATGAGCCTTATACTTGAGATAACACGACACAGGATACAACCATGACCTATCACAACAAACTATCGATACTAGAATCGGCTACTAAATCATCGAACAAAAGAAAACAGTTCTGAAGTTACTAGTACTGACGCGAGGAAGTAAGCACTGTACAAGTAACTGTTAGGAGAAAAGGAACAACAGGAAAATTGTAATCGAGTAAGAATCACAGAATACTATCGGAAGAAACAGGCGCATAGCAACGGTTCACTTGACAACGGTTGATATGGCACTGATCAATAGTATTCATTCAGGTCATCGATGAACCCGAATATGTTACACTGCCTCATAATTACGACGAGAATCGTAAAACTTTGAGGAACATGCAAGAAACGAAACAAAACGAGAGAGCAATCATTATTTTTCGCCAAAGATGGCATTTACCCGACTTCCACCGTGTACAGAATTCGAATAGTTATCTTAATTAATCTTTATATTATTGTTGGTTTTTTACACGGCTCAGCCAATTTCGTAAAAATTTAAATGGGACCACCTCGGGAAAATGTCGATGTACTTACACAAAAAAACATAGAAACTCCTCCTTTTTTGGAAGTCGGTTAAAAACAAATACTCTATCTACTTAATATACGTATTCCATACTTCGTAGCCATAACTAGTTTACGATCGCGATGGCTTCGAATACAATCTCTACAGTATATGCTTGCATCGCAAGAGCTTATCAAAGTGCACTATCTAAGAACACAACAAGGGCTGATTCCCTTAACATACGAGGCTTTTCCTGATACGAATACGGTCGGAACGCATATCAGATTAAGTTTACTGCCTTTGCATGCCGACTGCATTCAGCGCTCCGAACAATCGCAAGGAATGATACAATGCACCTGAAGAATTGGCCTGATTATACTCGAAGAATGGCTTGGCGAAAACCACTTTTGACTAAGAGTCAATTGGTTCAGCTTAATGAATTGAACTGGACGACCTGGCGGAATGAAAAGCGACTGCAACGAATTGTAAGAGCTGAACGAGCGAGCGTGCAAATTCCTGTTGACTCTACGGAGGATCTCACGACCTCTGGTTATTGTCACCGATGTACTTTAGTTTTTTACGATTACCTTAGACTGAGCGTTTAGGTAAAATCCACTTGGCAAAGACAGTCTGATTGGAAAATATCTAAAACGAGAAAAAGAATAGATATGAAATTGCAACCTAGAAAATTTTATGTAAGTAGAATAAGCAAAGAGCAGGCAAACAGCTGATAGTAAAGTCAAAAGATATACATATTTTTAGTATTCACGAATCAGAAACCTTCTCAACCGTTAATGGATGGGAGTTATTAAAGCATCAATTATTGCCATATTGACAATCCTGACCTGGTGAGTCCTCACGAAGAGCCTCGGGTCATTACCCACCGCCCACAGCCTGCCAGCCAGACTGATTCACACGGTGCGATATCCTCGCTTCGGCATCATAAACAAAAACTATAATGTGTGTGACCGTTGGGGCATGTGGGTAGACTAAACGTCATATGATATTTTGGTGACCCGCTTAGTCTATAGAGCCATTTCTTGATTAAATCAACATCACTATAAACGAAACTGCTTTACAATGACACTAACTTTTTAGTGAGCCATCAAATAAAGCCGACTGCCCCGCAGCCGTAGCTGAAAAGGGTTAAGCTTTTCACAAAGTTAGTAGGGAAATGAAGTAAGCATGAATCATACATGACATCAAATAATCCACAGTTCTATTGTACTTGCCGTTACTTAAATGGACTCGGTATTAAAATAACTTACAATGCCTTGCAATCCTTTACAACTTCGCCTTTAATGTCCTCAGAAGGTTATACGGAAACCAAACTTGGTAATGTCAACAACTTGCCCGCTTAACATAATTATAAATTATACCTTGGCGGCAACTTTCCGAAATGGGAAACTTTCCCGTCTGGGTCATCAGTATGCGACACTCGATGCAGGAAATCAATTCCCAGGACCATAGCTGCGCTCATCACGACATCACACAAAAAAAAGACTTAACTTTTGCAGGATAAGATCGAAATCGGGACGCACACCACCACAGACTGAGATGAGGGTTGACTTACGGCCTACGTTCACCCGCCGCGTTTGAAGATTCGGCGGAGCGCACCGCACGGACAACACCGGCATTGTTACATCCGAAAATAATACGAAACCGGGAAATTTCCAATCCAAGGTCAGGTTCACAGCACTATCGTGTGTGATCCATTAGTGCGATTGAATTTTAGAATTTGGGACACCGGTGCCAGGCAGTGGCGTGGTACACGGCCGGCCGCGTACTGTCCGCGCGTAACTCCAACCCACACTTATAGCGGGCGATGGAATAACGGAGTCAGCGACGCGACCGCCCCATGTAAAATTCAAACAACCCTAAAATACACCAGCATATCGCGACACGCCATCGTGTGTATTAATGATAATGAGGAAAAAATATGGCTACTAGGAAAGCGTTCATCAGGCGATAGGAAGAAGCGGAACATCCGTTTTCCTGCTGGAAAGCACATGTGGAAACGATACGCCTGGTAGAGTGAAGGTCAATTCAGAAATAGATGCCATAATATGTAGATGACCCTTGACTTCGACGACCTATTGAGCGATGCTATCTCGCTACAGTCGAGTGGCATGAGAAGAGTTGTCGATAGTGCTTGAGTAGTCCATAAAGCATGTCTATTCAGCTGGGGGCCAAGCCAAGTCTATCTGATGCCGGTTACTAATTTGATGTAAAAGTAACGAAGTAACCTTTCGAGTGTTAATGGAGCTCGAATAACTGTTTAAATTCTCACATGCATTTGATGTAGTGAGTATTGTTTCGACGTTTTGCGCGCATTGCGCGCGGTAACGGGCGGATTCCCAGGCGAGGTGAGAACATTTTAATTTATTGCGAAGCCGCGTTTGTCAGCAGTTCCGCACTTATTTGAATACTCGATTCGAGGGTGTTATAAAGCTTGAGTTCTGCTTATTTCTCATTTGTATCAGATTATGACTATGGCATGAAGAAGTTGCTTATTTAGATTTTGAAAGTGGTTTCAATATTTTTTAAAAAATTCGATAATACTCGTATGTACTTATTTGTACGTAGAATTTTATTTGGGGTTGTCCAAAAATTTTTAAATTATGTTTATCACACAGACGGTTTTGATTAAGATTTGAAGCAAGGTCAAGATCAACTCAAAGCGACCCTGGCCTTGTACAATCTCAAAAGTCGAAAGACCAGAGGAAACCGAGCTTCTGATGAAAGTGCTAATTGGACAGCGTACAATTTTCGCAACTTCACATCTTGAGCATGAATTTCACATATGCTAATTCTTAAAACTTAGAACGGTATGTAACAAGTACAAAATAAAAAAAATACAAACATAATCTCCGTAACGTCCGATCTCCTTGAAGGAGACCTAAGAAATGCTTTCAAAACGGCATCTTTTTACTAAAAAATGTAAAAAATTATATCAGAAGTTTGCTTTTAACTTCATCTGCAGCACTCGTGCTTGAACACGTCACGGACGTAAACGTTCAAACCTGATGATGAGTAATAAAACAATCTATAGTCTAATCAGCTTATCACATACGATAAATAGCTTAATCTATGGCACAAAATATCCACCCCAGCTACCACGAGCCACGACGCGCGCAGAAAAAACAAAGCACTTTAATACTCGTAGCTAATGAATCAGTTTACTAAATCTATTGACCTGAATGTAAACATCTCTGCTTCTGCTCGCGTACTCACGAACAAGTTTGCTATAAATCTTCAGATTTCAAAGCAAATGGGTCAATCTGTTAATTAGAAACGCTTAGCAACTAGTCTCGAGCATCCAGTGATGAGGAATTGAGGACACGGCAGTGGTGCGGGTTTCGCGTGCCAAATCTATGTTACGCAATAACGCGGTCCCGAGTCTTTGGAGGCGTGCGTTGATTGATTGGTATGCAAGTCGGTGCATGCTGACGTATGGTAGCTCTTTGATTCTTTTTAAACTCTTTCATACTGCATGTATTATAATAATATTGTGCTGTAGAGCTTAGTCGCTACCTGCTTAAGCTCCGGGATTTTAAATTCTATCTGGTAGGTACCCTTTGGCCCATGAGCAAAACTGCTTGAAAGACTTGACGCTGCTTAATACAATATGATTATTTTCTGCTTGTCCGTAAGGCGATATCTTCGCCAACAGTCAACTATTTACGCATTCCATTTATTAAACGAGCCAAGCGTGTCCGTTTCGAGATTGACAAAATTTTCTTCCATCTTGTCCAGATATCCTTAGTTCCTTACCTATATTATAAACCCGAAAGTGTTTGTTGGTTTATTCCTCTTTCACGCAACAACTGAACAACGGATTGACTTGATTTTTGGCATGGACATAGTTTAAAAGACGGAAAGTGACATAGGCTACTTTGTATCCCAGAAAAATAATGTTCCCATGGGATAGCACAAATATTAAAATACCACGCGGGCGAAGCCGCGGGCAAAAGCTAGTTGGTTATAATTTGAATTGACATAAAAAAATCTGCATTAAAATTACAAGTTCTACATTTCAGAGGTCAAATATGTCAATAACGCTCTACATACGGCCATTAATTTTAGCATTTCCGACGCCTTGCTAAACGATTATAAAAACAAGCCTCAAATTACCGCGTAATGTAATGAGAGCTTTCGCGGCTGCAATTACACTGTTGACATTGCCAAATTACTGTAATAAATGACTGTGTAAGGACGTGTTTTACTGTATTACACAATATAAAATGATTTCTTTTGGGATTTATCTACGTTTTACAATAAATAATGTTTGTGTGTATTTTACTGTTTTGGTTTAACAAGTGCACATGTAGCATGGCAAAGGGACAAATTATCTTTCCACCATTATTTCCCCTCGGAGAGAAAATAAAGTATAGAATGACAATGACAACTGACATTAAAGTGGATAAAATAGTTTTTTCCTTTTGCCATGCTACCCGTGCAGTTGTTAAATCATATTTAGTTTATTTTACTAGTTAGTTACGCCTTCTTGGCCATTAATAATTTATTAATATGAATATAGTTTAAAAAAAAACTATAAAACATGCTTAGGATTCATATATATTTTTTTATAAATGCATTGTCATCGGTCTGATAGGTGTGCAAAGTTTAAAGAAAATCTAATCGCTCAAAGTAGGTCAAAATCGAGCTCAAAGGGGTTGGTTACAAGCAAGCAAACATACAGGTGAAACTAAATAAAGCGTGTTAAAAATCAGACTTCTAGACTTTTCCTCAACCAAGTTATTGGGGTTCAAAATGGCAAATGGCTTAGGGATGATCGCACATCTATGCCTTCGCTAGAGTTGTAGTGAGACTAGTTGGCACTGGATCTCGCAAAATGCGTTCGAAATATTTTTGTGAAAAGTTTATTTTTTGGTAAAATTTGAATAACAAATGCTACCGGTACATATAAAGAAGTCATTCAACTCCACCTTTTACACTAGTACAGTATGATCGAGCTATCACACAAAACCGCTATCTAAGTAAATAGTAGCGTCGCCCAGCGGGGCACAATTATGAATGGTTTATTTACGCCAGAGAGGTGACACCCGAGCGTTGACTCTACAATACATGTTACATTGCATACTGTATTAGCTAGACTCACAGATCTCGCGAGGTGGGGCATGTCGCCTTAATCTTAGGCTATCTAAGTAAGCGTCGGCTAGCGGGGCACAATGGTTTATTTACGCCACAGTTTCACGGCCGTGCGTTGACTCTACACTACACATTACATTGCTGTATTAGACTCATAGATCTCGCGAGAAAGGACATGTAGTCTTAATCTTAGGCTGTTTAAGTGAACAGTAGCGTTTGTCGTCCAGCGGAGCCCAATTGTTTATAATTAGTTTATTTACACCAAAGACGTGACACAAACGTGCGTTGATTCTACACTAGTCGCCTACTGTTTTAGCTAGATTCGCAGATCTCGCACATAGTTGAATAACTAATTTTATTCTTAAGAGCACAACAAATCCTTTATTCATATGCGCTCACCAAACAGTGCATTATGCGTTAAGTATATTTACTAAACATGCGTTTTACAGTTGCGTATTTCCTACATATACAGCACACCTGGTAAGGGAGAGCCTCTCTATAGATTTCTATGGCTAGACTAGACATTTTAATATCAATATAATTGAGATGGCCTGGAGAACTAGATAAAAGTAGATAATAGTTTAGAAGGCCGGATAAATGACCTGTGTCTATTACCTGTAGTACAATATCAAAGGCTATCAAAGAGGGCAGTAGTCATGCGTGAGGGATATAAATACTCAACAATTTATTCATCAATGGATAAAAGCTGCTGTCAGTTTTGTATTAAGGCATGGTCCCACCGAAAAGCATGTTCGCCATGTAAGTTGCCAAAAAATGTTTAACAACATGTTTGCAGAAACTCCAACAGTGGGCGAATTTGAGTTGATTATTTATGCCCGTCTCCACCGAAAGGAATATTTAATTTTATATTGAACAGCGTGCACATAATGACCCACAGTTGGCAGATTCGGTGGAACCCCGCCTTTACAATGTAAAAAAAAAAGTAAACTATTTTTACAGGAACATAAATAGCTGTAAATCTTTGAAAATAGCAACGCAAAGTGCAACAGCAATCCGATGCGAACACTTCGCGTGACGTCCACCTGTTTGGACAACAAACGGCCCGAGACCGTTGACCTAAACCTCGCGCAATACCAACCCGAACCTATCTGCATCTCTCTCGAGAGCCTCGCCAGACAAGGACGAGAGAACAAAACGCATTTGATCAACTATCGACATCTCGCTCGTCAGCGACGGCAGAGAAGGACGAGGTAAGTGGGTTAAAGGTATAAGGTAATCGGTGGGTGCCGTGAATCATCGCGTGAGAGCCGAGTGGATGCCCTCGTTGCGAATCGTCAATATTTGGAACTCGCTCTCATGTTTATAGATTGCTCTTTATTGGTTATCGAAAAGTAATTTGCACTCGATACATTTTGTTTTAATATTACTATGATTATCATTGGCAGCTTGTGTTAGACCACTGCAGCGCATTAGCGTCCTTACACTTTCGTGAATCACCAATTGACCACTAATAAATAGCCAATCTCATTCAGGTATACGCGCGTTTCTTAAACGTCTTTCTTGTTTGATGAATCAGTTTGTACATCATCATACTTGATTAAATACTTGATTAACTATTGCATAATTTAATTTCGTGGTAATGGAGTGGTAGGATGCTGTCTAACTTCAATTCTGAAAGAATCGGCATCAGCAAACTTGGAAATAAAATAATCGCTTTGTTCAAATGACATAATCACATAAAAATAAACATTTCAGTAGATAAACTTAGAAAATCACCAAAATCTTTAAAATGAGTAATATATTTTATTATACAACACAAATAAGCAGCGAAAGTATGCAAGACATAGCGAAATATTCCAAATCCAAGTAATTTGAACAAAGGATCACTAGTGACGAAGAAAACGAATCATATCGCTAAAATAGACGCCGAAAATGGCGGAACAAAGACTGTGCGCTCATGAAAGCGCAAGATGTCATTATGATTGCGCCGACCGCCGTTAGGGCTCTGAGCAGAAAACAAAGGAACTGCTCACAGTTTACCAGCACTCAGGATTTGTCCTGAGATCTCAAGATTTTTGGCTGCAGTCGCTAATTAGGCTACTTTGATCGAGCTCCACTGTGGGGAGGGATCCCCATAGGAGTTTTCTACGTCGTATTTCAGGCTGCAATGGTGGACTCTGCCCAGCGATATATTTATATATATGTATATATGAAGTTTTATGGTAAAATATGGTAACAATAAGCAAATCCTCTCGTCATAGGAAGTACCTTTCCATACTTCATAGCGACAATAAGTAAGTACGAATAGGCCGGGTGGCTAACCCTGGTGTGAGTTTTTAAGCCGCCTGAAGGCCTCTGACATGGTTAATAGCTAGTAGCGATAATGGAGTGAGCATTCCTTTACTAGATACTGCAGGCCATTCTGCAAGCGTCAAAGATGAAATCCCGCTGTCACAAACACCACTTAGTAAGCGGAGCAAGCTGTATCTTTGGATGTTTTCTGCTCCGCAGTTGGGGTATGAACGGTCATTAGGATAACGTTCAACCGAATGAAACATTACTTTCTGATAACCACGACATGACTTTACTTTTTAAAATTGTTGCGTTTTGAGTCATAATAACTTTAAGATTGATTACCTCAACTTTATAAGTACCTACCAGCGGACCTATACCAAAGAAGATATAATAATACTACGTATAGAACGGCCACTCGTTACCCCCCACCCGTTTGAGTCTTCCTCACTTCCACCCCGCGTCAGGACTCGTCAAATTCACTCGGCGCGCGGGTTGCACAGGCCGGTGATTTCGACTACAAAAAAATACAGACTTACAATGGGGAAGACGTGTGCTGTTTATGGCTGTTCTACAACAATTCGCGACAAGATATCATTTCATTATTTCCCTAAAGATAAAATAAGGTACCTTATTTACTTTTAATAGGTAGATAATATTGTTATAAAAATTATGTCATTCAAATTTAGATAGTTCCTCTTGATATTTTGTTTCAAATAAAATAAATCGTTTACTTTTAGTTACAGTGCTGTCAAATTATTATGAATTCATTATACTTTAGAATGATATTCATTTTTGTAAATTTATTTCGCATCTAGCTCACTTCCGCATGAAAGTATTGCGGATCGGTCGTAAAGTACGCCAAGATAATTCTGCGCGCGGCCAAAATTGGGAACTAATTCAATGCTGGTAGAGAATTCGTAATGCTACCAACATAACGTACGTAGCGCCGCTACTCGCGCGCATAATCTCTCGTTCGCTCGTCGTGCTGATCACAGATAGAGTTGCCATGGGCGTGAAAATACTAGTTATCATCGTAACGCAACTGTTACAGAATATCGATATCGATATGCAATGTATTGTTTCGCGTTAACACATACATAACTAGTAGATAAGTGCTAATTTGTATTTGTATATTTTCTGTAAATAAACGAACATGTATATACTCGTAACATTGAGTTAATGTACAGTCCTATAATTTGTAGTTATTTTTTCTACATAAATACTAATACTAAATATTTTTTCATACATAAAGAATTAGATTTTGTCAATCTCACAATAAATGACAAAGATAAACCTTGTCAAAGTTCGGGAGTAGGGAGTTATACTTTTCTTTTATATTTTTGCTTTTCGCGGAGATGATTTACATAAGACAAAATGTTTGGAACGTGCGTTGTACGGGCCCACGTCCGCGCCCGTCCTGAGCCCGCCCTGTCCTTAATCATACCTCAACGAGTTATATCATTAACAATTTTTAAATCATTGTTTTGAATAAATATTTAGTGCTACTTAATTGACATCAGAAAAAAATCGTGTCAAATATTATTTAATAATTATCTATCTAACGGACTAATTATATTTTTTTCAAGCCAATTAGGTATACTTATTACAAAAAAAATCTCCGAGACATTCTCAAAAAAATCTTTTTACTAAGATTTTTCCCAAAATATTAATATTTATTCAAAAAAACGACCTCTGCAAATATACCTAAAATTCTGATATTATATTCTAAAAATTCGACAGAGACACCGAAAACAATACCGTTTAAAATTCTGGATTCTCATCACACTGGCACAAGACATCTTACTGTACGTAGTATTATTATATCTTCTTTGATACATGTTAAGCTACTAAGAACATTGTTATAAACTTTTAGAACCTCCTTTTTTGCGTCAAGGGTTAAAAATATTTTTTTACAATTATTCGGAAACATTGCCAGAAACAGTTATAAAAACCAGCAACGATCCCGCAATCGCTTTTTAACCAGTGAAGGGCCTCACTAGCGTAGGTGTATGAAATTAGGGACTTCCCTCAGTTGGCCATCGGTCGGTGCGTTTCGCGCGTGATTTACTTAATCATTAATTACTAGGTATATCTTTTGTTTAAATTATGGGATGATTTTACAAATATACATAATCGTGTGTGTGTGCGTGTTCATATTACTGGATACTTCAACAATATGTGAGAAAATTACGGAAATTTCGTAACAGTGCCGTGTTTTGGTTATGTTCTACGTAGGTAAATGAGTGATTTCGTCGAAATAAGTGTATGTACGATTGTATGTGAAACCTGCAGCGGCTAGTACATCGTATTAGTACTCCCAAAACTTCTTGGTAAGTCAGAATTACAATTCATACGGTCGACATGGGTCGTTGACAACCATAGGCGTGTAAACACACAAATACCCGTGTAGCGTTCGTGCGTATGTGTAGTGTCTGTGAGTAAAATGTACTGTTGTGTGCGTAAGACAGCAGATTTTGTATGAAGAATCGCGGAGTGTCCGGGCTGTGCCTATACATAGTATTCGTTTACATAAAAGTACTAGTTATATACATATATTTGATTTGTAATTTAAATTCACAATTTTTTTATGCTAGAAATAAATGCAAAAATGGAGGGCGCTGTAAGCCGTAACACAGGCCACTGGCCTAGTTCGGTAACAGTACTCAGATAACGTATCTTCATCTATCTAATTAAAATTTAACAAACTATTGACTATTAAAATGTTGTTTGATAAATAAAGAATTTATTATACCATTACATTAAATATTGTCCACAAAAACATAATTTACTAATATATACATTTTGCGAAGGTAATTCATACAGGTCATTAGTGTGATTCATGGACAAGACATGTTTGGTTAATGTTGACTGCTGTAATCGTTACAAACATAGAATTCCACTAATTTTCATACTTTGACTCAACGGACATTCCGTAAAAACTAGAATGTATAAAAATACTTACTTTTTGTCGCCACTGGGATGGATTGCCGCGTCATATCCTAAAAAAGAAAGAAATAATTAGGACATTTGTATGAGTATTTCAGGGCTCAAAAGAATACAATAAGAAGCATAGGATATAAGGAAACTAAATACATGACATAGCCGCTATAGTACATTATAGTATGAAATGTAAATAATCTAGTTTGACCTCGATAGAAGAGTTTATAATACAGGGTTTTCTGCATGCCATGTACTAAGCCAAAAGAGGGTGACTATCTTTATGAACGACTTTTACTATTTTTACCAACCCAAAACTCGAGAAAAAAATACAGCTGTTTCATACAAAACTGCAACTCGGAATCGACAAAATGTATGAAACAGCTATTTTTTAACACGCTTCTATTAGTTCCAGCTGTATGTTTGCTTGTAACCAACCCCTTTGAGCTCGATTTTGACCTACTTTGAGCGATCACATTTTCTTTAAACTTAGCACACCTATCAAAAACGGATGACAGTGCATTTATAAAAAAAAATGGGACTCCTAAACGTGTATTTGAATTTTTTTAAACTATATTTATATTATTTTACTCGAATTTTGGCTGAGTAAAAATAGTAAATGGTAAAAGTCGTTTATAATGATGGTCTTAATCACCCCCTTTCGGCTTAGTACATGTCATGCAGATAACCCTGTATACGTGTACCGTGAATGTGTAAATTGTAATTTAATTGTTCGAAGAAGTTTCTAATAGGAGAGACGTGAGCGTAAATAGGAAAGTTTTGTGATCAGAAAATACGCAATAGTAGAATTTTTACATTGGAAATTATTTCATCTGGTACCTATGTAGAAAAAAGATGGTGCCCCATTGAAATAGGTACATTGTGATTTTAGTACATTGTGTGAAGGGCTCTACTAGGTAATTTTCTTCTCTTCAAGACGTGTACGTGATACGATATCCTATATTCCCACTTCCAAGTAAGACATTACAGAAGTGATTGACGAAGACGGTATGAAACTTTTGCTTTCCAATGAATGACCCGATGTATAGATACAGTGATGGTAGAATCAAAGTAAAGAACACATTTTAATCCAACTTCCAAAGAGGAGGAGGTTCTATGTTCGTCTGTATGTATATATTCCTCGATATGTGCTTATTTATTTATACTAAAAATTTAATTAGGTAGAACTTTTAAAAATTGTTACCAGACGATTCCAAGTGCCTGTATTGTGTCTACGGAAAAAAGAAATTTTGACTTTGACATTTTCGATAATTGTGAACCGAAAACATTATTTTTAGTTCAACTTCCGAGGGAGAAATTGATCAAATTTATATTTATTACTTAAATTTTATTAAATTTAATAAAAACCCATTTAAATTTTATCGAAATCAGCTGAGTTGTTTTTGATAAATCAACAAATAACCTATGTAAAATTGTATACACCGATTCTAGCAAACTATTAAAATTTTGTACACGACTGAAGTAAGGTGTTGCCATTTTTTGCGAAAAAAAATTATCTAAGAATGAATTCTATAGGCAAACAAATGTCGACGACGCTGATATCTTGACTGGAGTGCGGAAGTTCTATCAAAACTGCGAACACATCCTGCACTAGACGTTCCTGCCTTTTGCAATAAGGAAATAACCAATGCAAACTTCATGTCCTACTTTTGTTATAAACACTTGTTGAAATTGTAGTAAGATATATACGAGTCGAATCATTTTAGCATCAAGAGATGACAAACATGCGTCTATATTATATAGAAGACGCATGTTATTTATTTATTATGTTTGGCTTTTTCGGCAACACCTGCACGGGTAGCATAGCAAAGGGAGAAAACCTTTTATCCACTTGTAATGTCATTTCCTCTCCAAGGGGATATAGGTATTGGTGGAAAGACAATTTGTCGCTTTGCCATGCTACTCATGCTGGATGAGATGCACAGGATTGATAATAGGCAAATGAGGGAGCAGGCTTATGCCTTGCAGTAGGTCGTAAAAGCTGACGAAGATGTCAAACTTGCGAACTTGTCCTAATTACATTTGTCCTAATTCGTCTTAAAGTAGTCTTTGTCATCATCTTCCCTATAAATTAAATACCTAACTAGCACAACGTAGGTGTATTTCCGGAGTAATTCTGACTCCTGCTTAGAAATAGCAAGATTCTCATATTGATGGAATGCTTCCGGCACCGTGACTTTAACTCAATGACAAATCTGATACTGAGAACAAACATTGCTGCATTTCCAGTGAAGTCACTATTTGAACTTTTTAGATTATACAAATAGTATCTCAATGTGGACAATTTTAATGGAGCAATCGTAAATTTCATAGCAACTTACAATTCTTCTCTCTTTCAAATTCATACAGTGAAAATGAAATAGCGATACTTAAAACTCCTATTAAATTTACGTTTGAGCTTTTGTCGAAACCGCAGAGTTATATTTTGTGTGCCTTCACGTGATATTTTAGTAACTTTTTAGTCACTCAGGCGTTGAATTCTCACTTTTGACGTCCTACGAGTACGCAAAACTAAATTGCGCTGGCTACATAATACCTACAGTCCTACACACACAGGGTTTGAATCCAAAATATAGATTAGTAAACTTATTTAATTGTTGACTTGTTGAAAGTTGAAAGCTCTGGTCCAGAAAAAGCCATAGAAAGCATGCCACTTCTATTCAAACGAGCAACTTCTGTTTTTCCGGATTTAAAATTAATTTTTTAAAGGTAAAATATTTTCAAAACAAGCATTAATTTCACGTGGGAGTGAGAAATTTCATCAGTCACACGGCAACAGGTCTGAATTTTGTATGCTTGTCTAAATTGCGTCGAAACGAAGTTAGTATGCCGAAAAGCCCTCGGAGCTACTTGAAGCGAAATGAATCCACATTAAAATTCACAGGTTGGCCTAGAGCCGCGTAGGGCGCACTCGGGAATAGGGTTACCATAGGGATTTATTCTGGATTTTTAGGCCTTTCTTTATGAACTGGGTCTAATAGACCGAAATGAAGCGAAGGCCTCTGATTCAACTCGGCGATTTTGCTGTCCGGATGTTGATTTATATCTACAGGTTGTATTTTTCAACGAATCTCGACAAAACTTGGTACACAGGTTTTAATACATATAATTATTTTTTGTCGTCGTCGATTTATGATTGGGGGGCATTTTCCTCAAATTTATTGAAGCGTCATAGACTATAATTATGGCTCTAGTCCAGGGGTGGCCAACTTGATTGGACCCAAGATCTCTTGTTTACTAACGAGATCCTGTGCGATCTACCAATTACATACTTCTAGAAAACTTAAATGAAACAGCATAGTTCAGCACACAATCATGTAGCATTTTTTTATTTTATTAAGAGAATAAACATAAATGTGAAAATTATACATACTAACTACTTATTTACATATATATTATTGTGAGCATTGCGTCCGAGTATCTTCCACTAATTTAGCATACTCAGGTTTGTAGTTGGAGATTGCCAACCTTAAAGAATCCAATGTATGAGCGTCTGTCAAGCGAGAACGGTGTTTACTTTTTGTTTGCTTTAAGTAGGAAAATGCCGACTCACATAAATATGTTGAACCAAAACACGAATGAAGTTGTTCAACACATTTCTTCAAATTTGGATATTTTTCGTTGGAAACCAATGCCCAGAAATCTTGACCTGAGGATGACCTTTCTTTAAGAAATATGTCGCAGCGCAGAGTAATAATTTCGTTTTGTAACATCATGTCCTCCATTTGAAATGTATCTGCAAATTTTTTAGCCAATTCATAGATATCACTATGATCAATGGAATCATTGAACGGATAACTGATGAATTGAACCAAGTTCTCAATTTTTCTGAAATCACCAAAGCGAATTTCGAAGTCTGCTACCACTGTCCTAATTTCTGTCGTATATTTCTTAGAATTGAAATTGTAGGTAGGATGTTTTTCCATATGATCCTTGATGTTAACAAATTGTTCAAATTTTTTCTTCTCTATGTCAACTATCATAGACGCTGTTTGACATTGAAACGCTGCAATAGAACTCATCATTTCTGTTAATGTTTTATTCTTGCCTTGTAGACTCAGATTTAATGTACTCAGCGATTGAAAAATTATACAAGATGATGCGTCCAGCAGTAGGTGATTACGTTGGGCAGTCTGGTCTACGTATTTATATTTTTTGCCTTGCCACGATCGACTTGACTAACAGTCGCGATCGACCAGTCGATCGCGATCGACCTGTTGGCCACCCCTGCTCTAGTCAGTATTGCGGTTGGACCATGGAAATTATCTTAGGATTTTTATAATTAGCGACTTACAGTTTTAATTTAGACTAATTTGATCAAGCTCCCCAAGTTACTACATTCACATATTCATCTGGATGATTATTAATTAATCATCCAGATCTCCACTAGATACTTGAAATTTTGCATACTACGAAAAATTTCAGATTGTTCAATAGATAAGAGTAATAAGTTTTTTATCATTTTTATTAGGCTATTTTCTGGAGTTTTAAATATTCCATCTGGTAACCCTGCCCTGGAGGGATGGCTTGCTCAATTTGGATCTCCGGCACGTTTCGGCCAAATCTCTCGGAAGCCGACAGATGCTAAACATGGCACGAATTCATTATGATGAGGCTAATTGCTCAGAATTTTTTAGGTCGTTCCCAATTGTTAATTTAGATGTCTAGCATTTAAATTAAGGATAGGCGCTTGTTAAATCTACACAATATTAATAATGTATAAAGATAGTATTAAGTATTCACATATTATATGATACTATTATGATAGGAGGATCGGGCTGAATGAAAGCCGCTTCCAAATAGTCTTATTTGAGATCTATTTTGGAGGCCTGTATCCATCAGAATACGACTTACGGCTGAAATTGTGTTGATTTTATTCATCATTTATTTTATTAGTACATACATACATAATCATATCGCCCCTGGTGGTTTTGACACTTGTGACTATGTTACCATTAGGCTTTCACGAGGCTTCAAAACTCTGAAACCAGGGCTTATCACAAGGCCTACACTAACTTAGTACATAATTCAACGATTATAGAGAGAGGCATTCATAAATGTATCGCAGAAAATAGCTCTTTATCGACAGTTCCATTGTCCGCGACAGTCGTCGCAGACTCCTTTGTTATGAGACATCTGTAGTGAAAGTTCTAACAAGGGTACAAACTGTTATTTAATCTGGTTAGAGTCAATAAACTCGAAGTATTCAAATACTGGGAAATCGTTCAGCAAATGACTTACGGAACTCAAATATCATATCTACTTTTCATTAAAAGTTTTAGTTTTTCGTAAAGTAATTGTATTTGACGCAAGGGTCTACAATTCTACATACTCTACAATATAAATTAATAGGGTTTTTCTTCGTAAGCAAGCGTTATTTTAGACATCATGTGAGTGCATAGAGCAGGCCGATGTTATCTGGGATAGAGCATGTTTACCATAGCAGGGAGCTAAAACTGTTTTTCTTATACAGAGTCCCAGATTAGTCTAGACGGGGTTGGTCCCATAGTAAAAGTTGGTTTTAACGATGAGTACTATGATATTGTACAATATTTGTCGTCTAGATTAGTCTAGATATACTCGGATTTATTTCGCAACAGACTAACGTTGCAAAATTAGTTCAAAATATATTATAAGTACCTAATGAATGTTACTCTATATAACTGTGTAAATCGATTATTCTAAGCGCATTTGAGTGTCTAAAGAATAAAGCAAATTTTGTTTTGATTTGTACGACAGATTAATTTCAAATTACCAAGTACCAAGTAGGGATCTACAGCCTGCGTTTAGAACTGCGGCTAAGAGGCTGAAAGAAATGTATGCGGTTTAGGGAAACTAATGGCTCGTTTGTCACGGCTTCCTGCAGTCAGCAGCTAATCTCTTCCGGGAGACTGGCTCCCAATGAAGGTTCCCGGGGCGGTTTCAGGGGGAGGAGTCGCAAAGTCATAAATATCCAACAGATTTAGTAAACGGGCAGGTATTCACGGGTATTCCATACCTACACCAGTCACTAAGCCCGATTATAGAGGCGCCAGCGTAAATTTAAAAGCAACGTAAAAAGCGTTCTCTCTATCAAATGCGTTAAGTGAAAAAGAAACAGAACTATGCTATTTAGCTAATATAATTACGGTGACGCCTCTGTAATCGGGCTTACTGTTGATCTAAAAAAGGATTGCCTAAAATTCATTTTTTTTTTTGTTAATTAGATAATATACGATACTTGCAGTTGTACCTGATGTCTTTAAATGTGCCGTGTGTCTGTCTGCTTTTGTATCCGCTAGTTCATATAATGCGTATACTGCCCAATGGATTTTGAAGAGGTTTTAACACTACGTTATTGGAATTTCATGAAATGTATGCGGTTTGGGAACCTAATGTCACGACTTCCCCGCAGCTACCTACGAGCCTAATCTCTCTTTTCGGTAGGCTGGCTCCCAATAAGGAGGAGGAATATCCAATAGAATTAGTAGTTTAGTTAATTACGCAAACTTCATCGTAAATATTTTTATTATTGTTGTGTTTGGGCCTGCCAAGTGGTTGAAGAGAGTTGTAAATCCATAGTATATGGTGAGTGGTGACATAATATAATTCTTCTGGCATGCGACTCAAATAAAGGAGACGTCCACAAGTGGTAATATTATTCAGAAAAAAATCGAATCAAGATGATATATACATCATTTGAAAGTTTTTTTTTTTATCCCTCCATTTTTTTTTAAATGTGAAAAATAAATAGTATGAAAAATAATAATAGAGCTTTGTATTTTTTCTAGTTTAGCAATGATAAAGTGCTTCTATCATTATTTTATTTGCATTCGTAGCTGATTCTTCCACATTTATCTCTTAATTTGCTAAAATTAAAAATTATAACCTACCAGTGTGACCAGTTAGTAGGTACAATGTGACAAAAAAACACTTAAAAAATGTGTCTAATTGGTAAAAAATATTTTATTTAACAAATTAGAGGTTACTTAATCAGGGTAGCTAGATATAAACTACCTATTGAGCCAAATATATTTATTTATCATAATAAATTCAAAATTAATTTTAAAAAAATCGGAGGGCTCTTTTTTGTTTTTAACTTTTGTAATAGACTCAGATAAATATGAACATTCACGAAATATAACGAGTGTTGTGGTTAGAATTTTTGATTATACCAGCCTCCATTCATTTTGTGGACATGTCCTT
The DNA here is from genome assembly GCA_949316475.1 of Hypomecis punctinalis. Lineage (NCBI taxonomy): Eukaryota > Metazoa > Arthropoda > Insecta > Lepidoptera > Geometridae > Hypomecis > Hypomecis punctinalis. Next base: position 2,856,685 of record OX438798.1, read on the forward strand.
TGTCATCATTTTTATCTATCTTTTTTTTTATCTATTCAGTGATTTGTAAATCGTTGATGTGGAATTTTCTTTAACGCGCGAAAGATAGCATTTTCTTATCTCCCCATTAATTCCGGGATCGTAGAAAGTAAGCCGTAATATAAATGATGGACCGGTAAATTTTTAAATTACACGACGATGAGTTTTGTGGAATATTGTAGGATAAAGAAAAAGACTTTTATATTTTTGTAGACATTTTTTGCACGACATAATTTAGGCATTAATTTGAAGTTGAACTTGTCGACTACTCTCCGCGTTTCTAAAAGTTCAAAACAATTTCAGCCTTCAGATGAAAATAATAAACAATCAAAGCGCCACCTACCTAAACTAGCATTCAATAGCTTTGCCTAATCACAGACAGATGTCGCTACAAACATATCCGCGATTTCACCCAAATTAAGTTATTAAAAATCTCATCATGTAGTAAAATAGCCGCCGAAGTGGTTGAATGCGCGGAAGCCGGCTTCATTAGGCCCCACTATACGAGTATATTAGGTACACTTTACACAGTCGACTGTAAAGGCCCATTTGAATAGACACGTTTGCGCGCGGGTTGAATAGCCCGCGGTATGATTCATACGCACTCCGCTCTCAATGTCAGCATTGTGAACGTTCATAACGGTCACTGTAGTTTGACGAAACTGCATCTTTTAATAACAACTGCTCTATAACACAAACGTTATTTATCCACTATCAGTAACTCTCAAGCTTCTCTATGCGTAGGTAAGACTATTTAGGTCATCGAAAGTGTCAGAGGCGAAAATACCAAATCACACAAAAACATACAATGTTAACGCAACATGTCCTCAATTAAGCAAACTCATTTCAGAGCCAGTCCTTATAACTTTAACAAATGGTTATGATTAACATAAAACGTCGTCCATATAAGCTGAAGCCGATTCAATTGTTCCTAAACAGGAGGGTGCAACTGGCGAATTGTTTTTACGGTGCTTGAAAATTTCCGTCAAAAGTGGCGATCGAAGGCACTCCGGCGTGGGAAGGTGAATCACGACAATGATGTCACCGATCATGCCCAAATTAGTCTTAATTGTAAACAGGTGATAACAAACAGGCCACTTTTATATACACTAGCATCAGTAGCCAATGAAAACATTTTGTACAGATCAATCAGTCTATTTACACAAATAAAACATTCCGACCGTGTTTTTGTTAAATCTGAATGAGCAAGAATTTCAGAGCGTAACAAAAACACGGTCCGTCAGAAAACACCATAACAAGCCGTTCGTGTGCAAATCATAGATCGTGGAGCAACGGAATCGAAAGTGAAGGAACAAAACAAGGTGGTGGCTGCCTCGACCGAGGTGGTGGGTGTCGGCGCCGCTCGTGCATGATGCAGTGTTAGTGGTGCGGGACTGTACCGATCGGGAGTTGCGCACGGGCAGCGTGTGGCCCGCGTCTGCCGCCTCCGCCTCCGCCGCGAACCCGCCCTCGTCCGACGACGACCCGGACGGCTCCTGGCGCGCCAACACACGTGCCAATCATACAGGACATTACACACACTTACTGGACGCTCCGAGCTGCCGCGTCTCTCGGGCATCTTTACATTGTATAATAACGCTGCACGAGTGTTCTGTGTTTCCCTAATGGTCTACGAGTTGAAAGTGAAACTGGAAAGTGAGCATCGTCGAGTGTGAAAAATCGATCGCCTCTGTCCGACGTCAGACGCGGCCGAGCGGGGTGGAAGGTCGGCCGCCCATCGATCATCAGATCGAACGACCGCGCCGTACTTAATGGCACGCAACTGTCAGTGTTAAAACATCGATATGGGTTAATCTCGTCTCACATCGACAAACTGCTAATTTGAGTGTAATAATAGTTCTGTCTATGTCTACGTGTTATTTAGCGTGTGCTAGCAGCGGACGGTTGCCTTGGTAACGGTGCAATTTGTAAAAATAAATAAGTATTCATCAAGCGATGATCGCTACCGTGCTGTAAATGGTCACCTGCCAGCTGATGATGTATGGGAACATTTTCTACATTTTCCCGTGGAAATGTATCGACATCCGAGATACCGGTACTTGAAGCGTCGACGTCGCGTCGGTGGGGCTTGAACTTCACGATATCATTACGGAGACTAATTTCGCTATATGAAAACGCGATTGGGATTCGACGCGAGAGGGACAGCGTTACCAAGGGCCGATCGTCGGCAAGGCGTCATCAGCGAAGCGCACATTCGCATTCCTCGGGTATGCGAGTACAACTGTGGCGTGGTGTCGATTAGCAACTGGTCCTTCGCGACCCAAACAATGAGAGTGATCGCGGCTTGGTACGCGGTTCAAGCGGCCGCGCTAATCGATACTACACTAACTGGAGCTTCCGTTCGATTTTTATCGCAAAGTCAGCGATCAATCGGAACCGAGGGCGCAAGCAAGCGAGCCGCGACTGCAGGCTTTCCACTGGAGTCTCTATGACCTCAGCTAATCGCCGTGGAACTGCATAACTTTACTGCACTAATTTTTAATGGAGTTACCGCGGAAAATGCTAATGTTTAATGAAAGCGAGGTCTGCGTTTAATATAACTGACTGCATTGCCTACTTGCTTATTCATTGCCTATTAATATTAATAACAAAAGTGATGCATGTGGTAATATTAGTAAGGGATTAGTTACACACATGTTAGCGAATGAAGAGCGTCGGTTATTAAATCGTATCATCTTGAAGTTATGAACGCAACCTTGGTGGTAAAACGAGAACAGATTGGAAAATTGTTTTACTACAAGGCGAGCGAATGGTCAATGACTCTGATGAGATAAATCATGCTTGTCGAGATCTATTTGTTGCATCTTTTATCCGACCAACTCTTGAGAAAAATTAAGGTTCTTTATATCTTCAAAAACATTCAGTTCAGTTTGCAATCTGTTAAATCGGATATAGAGGCAAATTGACGAAAGGAAACCAGCGCCAAATTGGACCAATGTGAAGCGTTATAAGCCATCTAAGTTCCGTAACTCTTTTATCAAATAAAATAACATTAAAATCACCAATATCAGTTCGCCTTATGGCATATCACACACCATCACAAAGACGAACATATCAAGAAATTCACCAATATCAATAAATCCATTCTAATAGTAGTTTCGTTCCACCAAATTGCCCCACTGATTCTATTTTGGGTAAATTTTCATCAACAGATCTAGATCTCAAGTACCAGGCAATAATGACTGCAAAGAGTACTCACCCTGGCGAGCTTGTTAGGCATGGGCTGTATGTGGGAGGTGTGGTGTCGCGGCATCACGGCCAGCTCAGGGTTGAGCGCGAGGATGGCGTCGATCTCCACCTCCTTGCCCTTGGTCTCGCCTCGCTCGTACCATTCCACCGTCACCGATCGCGTCTCCAGGTTCACCCCGGACACGATCGCTGAATGTATCCGCCCTGGAATTGGTGAAACATCTCTTTGATTATTATATTCTCCAGGTATTTATGAGTCATCTGTACCTATCTCAAAGGAATGATTTCAGATATGACGGATAACAGAAATATGGAGGAAACATGCTGTACCGACCCGAAAGAAATAAAATGTAAGTAAGAAATTAATGGTCCGATATAAGGAACGTCCGATAGGAAGAAATAAAATCATATTTATAGTAATAATTTGAGTAAAAATATTCCTGAAATTGACGATAAATAACTCCCTCTACAATATGATCCCCTAGTTTAGTATAAATAAGTCATTGGCACCTGATAAAGGAAAGTAATGGATCGATCTAATTGACTTGATTTTGGGAAGGTAAGCAAATTTCTAGCAATAAACTGATAATCATGATTCAATATGACTCAAAGCAATTTAATAAATACACACTCATGCTGTATACTAGTAGGTCGTCACTTAGGCTTTCCCAAAACATATTGACTATTCCAAGACTTAAAGGAAAATCTCGCATATTTCGAGCTAAAATTCTGTGCAAATGACAATTTTCCTCTGAAACTGTGCCAACAAAGTGCAACACATTGCCGAGAACAACGCTTATCAGTATGTTTAAACAGTTGTCTAGAACAAACAATTTAGAATACTGAATAAAGAGTTTAATTGAAAATCTGCACGAAAGTTTTAGTCATTTAAGGTGATCCTAATCTACACTTAAAAGGCCTAATGCAATTTCAAGGTCGCGAAAGTAATGGTTCTTTTAAAAGGCAGCTATCACGCGAACATCATCTGCTTAAAATGGAACCTTTCAGAGGCTTTAAAACAAAGCGTCTTCACGCCTTCCAAGGTCCAAGAGATAAGCTAACAGCTCGGTCTGTTTAATTAAATGAGGCGTAAAGACAATCATTATATACGTTTATAGTAGTAATACAGGACTGGGTACAACGTCTGGGAAAGAGGGGAAGACTAGACACATAAAATTGGTGCTTACCAACAGTACGCTACGTATGTAGATACCAATTTAGTAAAAGCTGGTGTGGCTAAGCACGACAGATCTAAGCGAGTTAGTATTCAATTTCAAGAAGTGGATATAAAACGAGATATAATAAGAAAATGGTAAACGGAAATAGGGAAACATGTAGAGTACTTATTAAAATGTGCACTAAAGCAAACTAACTGCCCATTCCTGCTTCGCCCGGTTACGAATGAATTATAGAAATAATCTAAAAGATTAGAAGATCTAGGGAACACAGACAGATAAAAGGAGACTTTGTTTTATAATATGTAGTGATGAACGAAGTATCATTCGAAACCGTATAAAGACCTTGAGAATAAATGAAGAATACCAAAAATACGCGGCATTATACTATTACTCAGTTTTCAATGTGTTTATACAAATCACGTTTTATTTTAATGATTGTCTCTAGCTCTCTATAACCACAAACAAAACGTTCTGTTGATGTACAAAGCCATCTAATTACGCTTTCCCGTATTGAGCCGAACAAAATCTTTACTAAACGCAGGAGCTTTCAGCTTTCCCTCTCTCTGTTGTGGGTAGAATAGTAAAACAAAGAACTAATAATAGCGACAGGGCAAGGTCAGCGACCTTCCTCATATCACAGAACTAAAATGGGAGTGAATGATATGGTCAGCTGTAGAAAATAGATTTTGGATCGCTCTCTCGTTTCTTGATCTTCAGTAAACGATTTTTTGTTTATTTTTCGCTTATAGAAATCCGATGCTGCACAGACCCGCGCTTAAATTAATATTTTCTTAGTAAACATACAATTTTAAAACATTTTTTTTTTCGTTTACTGTGGTTTCGCGATCACCCTTTAAAGACTTTGGAACCTCTCAGGGTTCGCGACCCATACTTTGAAACACCGCTCTCTTTAAAGCAACACATACGTGACACAATATGACCCTAAGAGAATTTTGTTGTTAAACTGTCATTTCTGTACATTATTATATTTTGTGGATCTAGCAACTCTGTAGGTTTCTTAGTATTCATAAAGCATAATCTATCAATTATATCGTAGGTAACTCAGGGCCTGGTGTTTATGTCTTAAAAATGATTTTTTTAAGAGTAAAACCAGCTGACCTAATAATTATTTTGCCAACGCAACAGGCATAGCACGGAAGATCTGCTGACCATTCAACTAGTTCCCAGCTAAAAGTAACAAACTGACAGGGCACATCAGAATCGTGACAGATACGGCGCGCGGTGAAAAGACGCCTCAAATTGTTTCTTTTCGAGACGTTCAACGCGGAGATGTCTGTGAGAGTTTGAATATGAATGGGGTGTTCTTTTGAGGCAAATGGATGGGGAGACGCGCAACGAAACACTTGCACGTGAGCCTTTAGGAATGAAAATACTGCTATCTTTTAAGATATGCTTTGTCTGCCTGATCCATATTTTTTACTCTTTGTCTCTGTGTGTTCGTTTAGGTATCATAAACTGCGCAATGGATTTAGACGGAGTTTGCTCTAAGATTAAAACGTTTTAATTTATTATTCTTATATACCTACTACGGGACTAATCGCGCACTGAAAACCTACCCGTCTCCCTGTGATCCCGATCGATGCAACTCGGTCGAAACGTGGGATAATGAGGTATTAATGTATCTCGCGCTTTCAGTGCACGTTTAGTCCCGTAGTAGGTATACATATAAGAACAATGTGATCAAAACACGAAAGTTTTAAAATAACATGGTTTTATCAATGTCGCATTTTGTAAAAAATATAGTCAAGGACGGTAAAAATGATTAAAAAGTGCGAGAAACTCTCGTCCGAATAAAGATCTGTCCTCACTTGTAAATACCAACTTTCTACGCCAAAAAAAACCTTTTTTTTTTTTTCATACAACTTTCGGTCCGATTTATGGCCATGCTAAATATATTCAAGTTATCGAAGTTTAATAAGCTTCTCTGAAATTTTGTTACACAATGTAGATTTTTAACAGCTTTCTTTTAGTTTCGTGGAAGTCAACTTTATGAATATTTAGCATTGAATGTTTATTTCGTCTTGAAATCTACCAAAAAACGTATTATCAGAAAACCAGCTCAACATGTTAATGATTGAAAAGAAATAAATATCGTGATGCTATTAGTATTCAAATTAATGCTAATGTATTGAATAGGTAAGCGTAATGGCTATTCTGTGAAATATTTTGTAGCTGTGAATGAGATATTTTTCAATAACAAAGAATTCATCACCCAGGTTTAATTAATTTTATTCTGAACAAAACGCTCAAGAGGGTTGAAAAACTAATAAAATAATATAATAACTAACGAAACGATGTAGAGCCGGCCGATTTTACATAAAGAAAATTTTAATTGCGTTCTTACTAAAAATCGCGTAACAAGCGAAGCTATACGATCGAAATAAACTTAACACCAATCATAATATAAATCCGAGACAAAATGGGAGTTACTATAAAAAAAGTAAATAAAACAAGTGCCATTATCGAACACACGAGTGTCGCCATGGCTACGCGCGAGCGAGCCCACGAAAGTGGAACGAAACGCCGAAAAACAACAACGCGGTACCGTTATTGGAAATATGTTTCGGACCTCAGCTGGTCACGTGCTGATCGACGAATAAAAACGTCGAGCAATCGACTCGTTAACTCCCTTTCGTTGATATGGAAGCGGTGATAAGGAAGGTTAGATGTAAAGTTGAGTAGTCGGAAGAGTCAGTGAAAGCAATGCCATAAGCACAATTCAGAAAAAAAGTGATCAACATTTGTGGCTAGATTATCAATTTGTGATATATTATTTTACTCTCCAAAAGTCAACTTGGAAATCAATTTCATAAATAACAGAAGAAAAATTACATGATCTATCTGACTTGGACAACGAACGTAGATGAGGATGAAGAAGAGTTGCAATCATACTCATGCTTTAGTGAAATATCGCCGTCTTGATTTGATCTTCACTTGGTTTTGATTTTTCATATAAACACATTGAAGCTGAATGATCACTTGAAATGCTTTTTAAATATCATATATCCTATCCAGATTCAGCTATGTGTGCAGCAGCTGTGACTAATATTTCCCTTTCTCTGTGACACTAATTTCGTATTTCAAGACCACTATTACGAGACAATGAGACACCAATCATCAGACTCAGATCAACAATATCCATGCAAGTTTCTTAAACAACAAAACTACCAATTTAGGGAAACTAAATATGTATTGCAATCAGTGGGTGTCGTGTCTTTAAAATTTAGCAACATCGCCGTTTATAGGGGTTGCCGCTGCAAAGGTTGCTCATTTTGAGCAAACTTGCGTAATTTCACCTTCAAGTCATAATTTAAAATTACATTTGCATAATATTAGAGGGCGCTTGATGTATTCGGATAGCGAAAACTCATTACCGCAAAATTCACGCTATACTTAGTAGCATTATATGTAATAAGGTATTGTTTTCCGGCCTCTGTTGTAATTATAAGTTATCTCGTGGCAGAATAATGAAAATTGCAACACTGGTTTGCAGTTTTAGAGGCGTTTGGAATCGCACTGCTAAATGGACCATGGAATATGGCCGCGCGCCAATTTGAGCACCTGCGACACCAATCTAAGAAGACCTAGCACTAGGACTGAAGAAGGGAGAGAAGACAGGTCACGTCGCTTGGCGATTCGAACGCTCCGGCATTTTTATACGCACCGTGCGATCGTGTCATTGACCCGTTAACGCATAAGCTCCAATAAAAGCTAATTATAAATTCGTTTCCTTACACACGCTCGCTTTATAGAGTCAGTTCGCAATCAAACTAAACAAGCTAAACTACACAGAAACATTTCCTTAATTAGCAAAATCAGCGAGTGTCATTGCGAATGCGAACTGTCAACGTCAAACAAGAAAAATAACGAAGGCAAAAAATGAGGAAACACACAGTGTTGCGATCCTTATACGGCAATTAAACACGCGTGGAGCGATGGAATCTCGCCAGACAATAATTAATTAACAGAGATTAGTGCCAGTTAATGATATCTATTTAAGAAGTGCTATGTAAAAATAGTATACAACGTGTTTATAAAAGGTGTAGCAGAAAGGTGTAGGTGTAATAATCAATCATGAGTACACCATAATTAACAACTTTTACTAAGGGACCAACTGTGTACACTTGTACAGTACCTACTAGCTCAAAAAATCCATTAATATATGGCAAACAAATACGTAGAGTAAAACAACCGCATTGAATGCTTAATTTAAACGGAATCCCACATTTTCTAATTTGATTTTTGTTCAAGGCCGCCATCACGCCGCCATATTTTACAAGAAATGTCAAAATATAATAAGATCCGAAAAATATGTACGGAAAATAATTTTCCAAAACAAAGCAAATAATTGGATACTGTGCAAGCAATTGCCTAAGCTCAATACATATACTTTTGCAAAACATAATCTCTTTTGAGAAAAAAAATCGTTATGAAAGCTGTTTATTCATAAACACGTTGTATAGTAAAGTAGTATGTAGTAGTATTTAGTTGACTAGTTGTATACATATAAGTTTAGTTTGCGCAACAAATTAAATTCTGTCTATTGTCTATAGCATTTTGCCCATTGTAGGTGTATTAAATCAGTAAGTGGATGGTAAAAGTGTAAAGAAACTGGAGCATTGGAAGCCATGTTCCCACGGTCATGTGACCAAGAAAAAGAAACATTAAACATAGTCATGCAATTACTGACGCATACTGATTCCAAGTGAAAATCGAGATTATATCTACTCTACTCACTTCCTTTACAAGTGACAACTTGTTTGTTGGAAATCTTCGTAATCACTTTAATTAATCCATCAGCGAAAGACAATGACACATGTTTTTTTATAATATAGTGACTAAACAAAATCGAAAAGATAGCGAAAGAAAGCGGAAATTATTTTTCAATTTATTTCGTAAAGCATGAATATTTTCTATTCATGTGCTATCTCGTTATTTGACTGAGTTTATTTCTAGTGTCGTTAAAATTGTCCCTATATCTACTTAGGGCAATTCCTGATAATCATCAAACAAAGACAAATGTAACTTTATAAACGCCAGAAAAAAAAACACGGAGCAGCAAGCATGCAATGGAGAATTTACCAAAAATAACAAAGTAAATCAAGACAACACTTCCCTTTAGATATCTAACAAAGCCAGAGTAGAAAGATCTCATAAAAATATTTATATTTTGGGCAGTTCCCGATAATCATCAAACAACGACAAAATGTAACTATATAAACGCCAGACAGAAGATAACAAACGGAATGCAGCAAGCACGGAATACAACTTACCAAAGATAACCAAATAAATCAAGACAATACTTCCCTATATAGATAGATATCTAACAAAGTCAGAGTTCAAAGATCTCACGTGCTGAGACAATCTCCAGACGTAAAAGGTCGCGTTCGTGAAATGGCGGCTAAGGTCGACGCGGCTTTCTTACAAGAAGATTATAGATAAAGATATAAAAGATAAAACTTTACGAACACCGCGCTTGAGTTCATTAATAGGTGAAAGCTAATCTAATCTGGTCGTAAATCAGCTAACATTAGTAACAGATCGATTGAACGCTGGCGTGGACACGAATAACGAGATCATGCCGTGTAAAGGTGCAGCGTGCAGCGACCACGTGAATAACAATGTCACGAATGCACGACCGGAATGGAATACTATTAGCAATCGGTTACGGTACACGCAAATTTGCAAAAGGGCCCGCAATGTCAGTTCCGATATTGATGACTGTTTCTATAACTCCAATTGGTATAGTTAGAAACGGTTTACGGATGTGAATCCATCTATCAGTTATGATATGTCTATAGCTGGGTATGGTTGAGTTGGTCCTCCCCTATGATCTCCAATAAGACCAGTAGGAACTGGCTTGCACTCAGCGCGATCTTGCGGTCATCGGTCGACCTTGTGAGACGGATGATGGGTGTTAATGATTCCTTCAAAATGATTCGTTTTCGAGAACCAAGAGATCGTATCAAGAACACGTAATATTACACAAGGCGCTTTTCTAAGCTTTCTTTAACGAATCTAATATTTGACTAATTCATTAGGCTTGGATTTCAAAAGTGAAATGGGCGTCGCTGGAATCGATCAGTCTGGGGTCTGTCTTTTCGAATCATTAGCAAAATTCGTCTTCACGCGGAAAGCATCGGAACTTTTGCTAACAGAAACTTTATTATTCTTTATTATTGAGTCTGAATAGATTCACAGCACATTCGGTCAGCGATAGCTCTATTCAGAGCCTCGAGTATTCTAAAACAAGTCTTGACAAGACTTGTTCAGAATACTTGTGGATCCATCCAAGTAGGTACATGCTTATCAAAATTTCCGCTTCGTAAAGTGGTTTCCGCACTAAGTAAAAGTAATGATATGGCCAACCCCCGAGGCAGTTTCGCAAAGCGGCCGTGGCCCACATTATGTATAACAATTCGCGCTTAAACATAACATTATTTACGGGCTTCTGTTCCGGTGAGCGAGCGCAAGCCTTATCAGTTAGCTGAAGCTCAAATATTTCAACTTGATTTTAGTCGAACATTTGTTGGATCTAGACTTGGCACACATAACCGTGAAGTCAAAGGCCGAATGCTTTTGTAATTCAAGTAGGTACGAGAAATTCTTTGAAATTAAACACCAATTGCCAAATGAGAGTAAAGCCCGAGGGAAATCAGGATGTTATTTTTCAATTAAGATTCTCGAAGGACTGAAAAGGGTAAAATACACGAGTTATTCTTCAAAACAAGAAAACGTTGAAATAACTGAAAGAATCAGTGATGTTCAGAGATTGGTCAAGTTCTTTGGTTACAGCATCACTAAGATACAATAACACAACATTGAGTTTGTACACTTACAATCAAACAGTTATATTAGGTACAACAGGTATATTAAGGTTGTTCCCGCCACACACTTAAAATGTTTATTGAACGTCTCCTCACATCTCAAGCGACCTTCACATTCGTTTATCCCAACTCACAACCCTCCCATCGCCACTTATCCCTTATCCACGATCTCTACAACTTTTAATCGTCATCACAATACACTGCCCATGGTGATCAGTGTAGGACTGTAGGTCGTAGTTACTCGCCGAAAAAAAACTCAAGATACGCTTGGCATTACAACTATGAAATAATAAAGTTAAGATAACAGTAGAAGGAAAGTTTCGTGCAACATATCAAAGAGAAGAGTATCAGGTAAAGTTACGATATCAAAACCGATAGTTTCGTGAAACAAATCAAAAGAGTAGGGTATCAGACAATCGACAACTCAAAGAGTTATTTTTGTAACATTTCAAAATTTTTCGCGAACGCAGGATTTGAACCTGCCTGTTTTGGTTTACTGGCCTGACGCTTTACAAACTAAGCTACTTCGCCTCCGAAGTTCCTAACTGTATGATAAAGACTAAATTACTATAATAACTGATCTGATAATGTCGTAAAAAAAGGAATCGTGCATAAGTGTCGTTGCATTGTTGGACAATAACGAGGCGAAGGAAGGTCGCTCGTGGATCGGGTTCGTGAGTCACCGCTGTGCCAGACGAGCGGCGCCCGCGCACGAACACGGCCAACGTCGGGGATCGACTCGTATGCAATTATGCGAGCCATTTTCTATTCCGTAGAAGGCGTAGAACCTTTACTTTTAATTAAATGATTAGAATCCAACGAAAACTGTACCTAATAGAATAAAGAAAGGGAGGAAAGGGGAAATCACGGAGAAAATTCTTAGATCAAATTACAGAGAAGGTAAATGTCATGTCGTACAGGGATGTGAAAACACTAGCAGAATACCACGAGATAAACGTACATAGCTCCACTGACAAGAGCTTTGCTCTTAAATTTTGAATGAATGAATTAGACCTTAAATACTTAATTATTTGCTATAATTATTAGTAAAAAAAAGGGTAAAGAACTGCAACCTTTACTTTGATCAGCTAATGATTACTGTAATACTATTGCCGTTGTATTTATAAAGGTATGGTCGACAATCCACATGAATTGTTATTCAATTCTTGTTTAAAATGAACAATTAAATTATTTTCTTTCTTAAACATAACTTTAATTACTACTCAAACTGCATAGCACCATAATATTATGCTAGAACTTGGAACAAAGCCCAAGGAAACGTTCGTGTTATAATTTTGAACTTAGTAATAAAATAGAAAACATAATAATTATATCGAGGGAATACGACTAGAGTGGAAAAGTAACATGAATAAATAATATTATGTGAGCATGATTATTTATTTACGTCGACGCCGCGGTCAGGTATCTAGGTTACCTGTCTGATTACATTGAATACGCGATAACATATTATTTGGAGCCACTATCTAGATCTTTGATAATACTTCTTAATGCTAAGATCTCCACTCAATTTTAAGAACAACAATATAGAGAAACAGTTAAATTGTTAGAATCAGTTAAGTAAGCAAGGAACAGTGACCTCTTAATCATTGATCATTTTAAGTAAAGCTTGTATAAGTAAAGCTTTGTAAATAACAATTGATAAAGCAACGAAAACGAAAAATGTAATTCAGGAAGATTTAAAGACACCGGTAGTCTTATTCGGACTAATGGGCAGTACATTATAAAGCTTAAAACCGTTAGATAAGTTGAACAATACAAAAGAGTGTTTATAACTGTGCAGATTTAGATAGATATCTTCCCACAAAGCGAGATAACATGTCAATTTGTATTTTACACAACATCACTTACTCCAAATTGCAATAATTCAGTCATGACGAAACATCTCAATCTTCTCTCATCACAACGTGTCATTAGCAAATGAAACACCGTTTGGGATAATAACTAAAGTTCGTTACGAAATATAAAAAAAAATTTATTGTCTTGTCTGTAAAGTCGGTTTACGGACGAATGACTATGTGATGACGTCGTAACTGAAACAGCCGAATGCTTAGGCCGATCGTGCCTCTCTATCGCTTGGTCCGCGCTCTCACTTGCACGCTCGGCTCAGGCGGAACGTGACACTTTTTCGTACGTGCAGCCGGCGCTCATCGATTTATAAGACATTGTGACGTCAAAAATTGTATATCATCGTGAATAATATAAATATTATATATTTTTTTAAATAAACACGCTTAGTAGTTTTTTTTTATAAATGCATTGTCGTCGGTCTTTGATAGGTGTGCAAAGTTTAAAGAAAATCTGATCTCCCAAAGTAGGTCAAAATCGAGCTCAAAGTGGTTTGTTACAAGCAAGCAAGCAAACATACAGGTGAAACTAATAAAAGCGTGCTAAAATTGATTCCTTTGCTTAGTCAGAGCATAAGAGACAAACGTTAAAGCAAAATGCGGAAGATACTGAACAAACTAAATCCGTAGGTAATAATCAGTAGGCATCTGTGATAGAGACACCACATATCAGTTGAACAGCTAAGTGATGATGTAAGCTAATTGCTAAGTAAACAATATCGCTATCGACATTCCAACATACTATACTCATGCAAATGCACCACCAAAATAATACTAATCTTCAAACTTTTTACAACACTTGAGCCAAAATCGCCCTTGAAACTATCGAAGTGTCCAATCGATGCCGTCACCCAAACAGTTGCAAAGAAACACATAAATCTGCGTCAGATACAACAAGTTAGAGTCCTTATATCCTACACGTAACACTTCTAAAATGGTCATGATTACTAATACAAATACGACGTAGATTTATAGCTTGCAGACAATGGCAACCTGCCGCACATACAAGCCCCCATTGGAACTGCTGTTACAGACGGCCTACATATCATGCAAAGTCGATATTTTACTGTTTTGCTGACGTCACACACTGATAACAATGGAAACTGAATGGAAATTGGTACCCCAGAATAGATGGTGGCCCTCGGTTCTGGTGAAAAGCTATGAATATTTCAATAGGTTTTGTGTTCCGACATTTTATTTGATAGCATTTGTATTGTTTGTACTAGCGCTATTGCCGTTTCTTCGAACTTTTATGAAAGTTTTTATATTAGTCTTTGAAAATGTTATGCGTTGTTATAGTTCTTGGCCTCCTTTATTTTGTCCACAAAAACATGACGCAAGGACGTTCGAACTTGTCTTTTAAGGACATTGTGTGACAAAGGCTCCAAATATGTATTAACCTGCCTTGAGAAAATATATGAAAAAATGGTGGGCGATGGTTTACTTATTCATTTCAAACTTTAGGAATACGATTAGTAAAAAACACTTAATCTGCAACATAGCATTCCGCGGTCACTCAACACCAAGTGGGGTGCCACTCGATTTGTCATCTTTGCATAGCTGTACTCACTTTGATCAATATTTGCCATTGAATTCCGTTCCGCTAACATAGACTATCAGGTATTGATCGTTCGTTTATAGTAGGCTATGATTACTTTACTCAAGCATAGCTTATGATTGATTTACAGATAACAATTAGAGAAGGCATATAAATCGTCTACACAGCTCCCTTAAGACCACAGACAAATTCATATATCCCGCAATCATATAAACTAATATATAAAGGGGTACGACGATAACGACGAAAATCGACCGTCTAAATGGCAATTCGACTAGTCCAGATAGTTTAGACAGTCGATTATCGCCGCGTGGCAAAAATCGAGCGGCTTTAGACACCCGTGTAAATCCCTCTTATGCAAATTAAGGCAATGGTGGCATAAAGAACGCCAGTCGCAGTAACATGGGCCTAGCTATGACATCAGAAGTAGGAACCACTCCGCCGCCCACGGCTCGCCCACGGCAGCCGGAGCCTTGCAAAACCAAGCTAGGCTCTGATCTGTAGCCTGGCAAGGCGTTGCGAAATTAGCGGGATTAAACATCTAGGACATTCCATTAGAGACATGAGGACATGACTGAAAGGAGAATGTCCATGAAGCCATGACTTCAAGGCTGATTGTCTCGGTCAGCGCGTGATTTTTTTTTGGTTTTTGGCTTTTATGTTTTCATTTTAAGTTTACGAAAACTTATTTAGCGGCCATGAATAGAGAGCGTTTACGAGTTACATACACCCAAAAATAAAAGTAGAGGTCTAAAACATTTTCACTTTAGGTTTTAGTTAGTGGACTCTTGTGGATAAACTGGCCACTACATGATCGCTTAATATGTTTTTCTTTACTTTTACTTAAAGTATATGCCAAACAACTAAAAAATATTTTGCTATGACCTAGTGAAGCCACTTTGAAGGCTCTGAAGGCAAGTTTCCTCATATACGTACTTTATAACTAATGGTTGTACCATATTTGGGCATTTTCGTTTGTACCAAATGTGTCTAATCAAGGTCTTGGTAGGTCAATGACAATTAATTACCAATTTGGCTAAAACTGTAGAGTTCGATTTACTCTACATTTAGAAATGCAAATTGCAATAATATCAATACTTTTCGCCATTGCGAATATTATAAAGCAAGTTCAAATTCACTCAACTCATAGATAAGCCCCGCTAACAAGACGAGAAATGGTGATTCAACACCAATGAGCGACAAAGTTGAACGATACGATAATTGGTGCGCAAACGTCGTCCAATTGGGGATAACGACGCGAGTCGATGAACTGGAAGCCGAGGATCGTCTGACCTGGTGCTATTGTCGGAGTCGGAAGAACGAGGTCGGAGATTGCCATCTCGGTTCTTGGTGAAAGCATAGATGATCGCACGACGCGGACGTCGTGAATTGCCGTCTTAGGGCTGGTGCACATGAACACGGTACGATGTCGCATCGTACTACGTCGCGACATCGTTTCACGATGTGACATCGTATCGTGAGGATCACATCGTTATATTTCTTGATAAAATTACTCTAGTTTTTCATAACTGCAAGAAATGCATGTGACCAGTATCTTCAGTGTCTCTGTTTCTTGTTTATTCGTTGTTTCTTCGTTATTGTTGCGACGTGATGTGGCTTGCTCGACGTTGATGACGTCGCATCGTGAATACGATGTCGCGTTGTAGCATATTGGGACGTCGTATCGTGTTTATGAGTACGAGAGCTTATATCGGTTTGAACCGATGAATAGAATACTTGTACCTATACAATATACATACACAGTCTACATCAGATATATGATCACCAAGATTGCATCGATACTCCTCATACAGAGCAGACAGCTAAAACCTCCGAAAGGTAAATAAAACTACAGTATACAGACAAAAACATGTGAATATCGTAATTTGTATTACTCACCGACTGATTTCGGCCATAATAACAACGTAAACGTTTGGAAAAACCAAGCCAGCAACTTTTTGAGTACACCAAAACAGTACATGTTCTTGGAGCATAGATGGTGAACTGCTGAGTTTAATTGACAAGGCTACTGGTCCGTTGAGTGCCAGCAGTGGGCGTTGAAGGCTGAAGAGCCTCTTGATTATCTCCGATGGCTTATTTGACCAAAATAGTCTATCGACAAGCTTTGAGGCTTTTAGCAAAGATTAGATAATAGTCAATACATTGTACTATTTTTAGAATTTTAGATTAACTGTTATATTTGGTGCTATTTCTTCGTTCTCTAATATGAATAGAAATAGACAAAAATAATGTTTTGACCAAAAAAAAACTAGATTTGGGAAGGTATTTAAAACTAAATTAAGTGCATAATATTTACGAAAAAATAAAGACTATTTTTAGGGATACGTATTTTTTATTCTGACGCGATAATCATAACATGTCACATTGCTTCTCAAGATAAAACCGGCAACTACAAATAAGAAGAGTATCATAATTTAGTTAGAGAAATGTATATATAGCAGGCAAGATGTGAAGGTCATTTCCTCTTCTGTACTATTATTTCCGCGATTATTTGTCACGTGGAAGACATCCGACTTCGCATAAATAATCTCGAGTAGCATTGGGAGAGTAGACTGGGCAAATACTTGGTAAAGCGGAGTGAAGGTAGGTAGATTTTTCGACGGATTGATGACCTCGCAAATTACGCTCATAGCGTAGTTTGGCTATATGTTTGGGAGAAGTAACATTCGGCACGGTTAGTCTTCGAATGGGTTATCGCGGATGGCATTTCCAACAGAGCGCTCTACCATGACTCGGATGACACATTAAATGGCTGGTCCCGGTTTTAATCGTTTAGCCATGCTAGAGACCTTCAAGTGACACCGAGGCAAGCCACCTGGCCTGTACGAACTATGCAGTGAGCCGTAACATACTAGCAGTACCTAGAGTATGAGAATATGCTACGTAAATGTTTGTATCATTCGACCAAGACTATATATGCAATAAATTTCAAAAAGAAAAATAGAAGTCTGGAAACCTAACTTGAAGAAACATGCCTTCAAACCGCAATGGGTGACAGTGACACCGTGGTCTCATCGAAGTTACCACCGCAGGCATTTTATTTGCGGTCAACTTTTGTACCTTTAAAAGTATACAACTACTAACGATACGACACAAATCCTACGTCTATGTCACACAAAACGGTTGTAGCTTTCTGAACAATCGCTTAGCCTCATAATCGATAAAGAGGTCAAAACGAAGTCAATATTCCATTGCTTTAAAATAAGAACGGAACAAATACTAGAGATTAAAAAATGCTATCAATATCGAGTACAAAGTTTCGGTACTTGGTACTAGCGTCATTGCCTATTAACCTGAAAATCGCCTCGCCCTGAATTTCCTATCCAATACCAATTATTGATAACAAAAGCCTGCCTTCCTTCCTTGTTCTACATACTGATACCAAATCACTTTAACATTGATAAAATTAATATACTGAAATGAATTTTCTATTGAGGTAAAATTAATTTCGACAATGGGAAACGATTGTGTGAGTATTGACGACTTAAATAAAACTGAATGGTGATGTACTCATATTCATTAATAAGTACAAACTTGTATAACGTCAATTACAACTGTACTGTTAACAGTCTACTGCGGGACGTAGGCCTACCCAAGAAGGGTGATTAGGCCATATCCACCACGCTGGCCCAGTGCGGGTTGGTGGATTCACATAAGCCATCGAATTTCTTCTACTGGCGTGTGCAGGTTGCCTCACGATGTTTTCTTTCACCGAAAAGCCAGTGGTGTGAAATTCCGTACATAAATTCTAAAGAGCGCATTGGTACAGGACCGGGGCTTTGAACCCACGACCTCACGATTGTAAGGCGGGTGTCACTACCTCTAGACCACCACGGCTTTTTTATTTTTGGCAATTACAACAGCCAAAACTAAATAATATGAAACCGAAATTAAACTTGTTGGGAACTAAACGTATAAAACGGTATACAAATATATGGACCAAATTATAGCAGAGAACCGATGAGGATGAGTAATATACAAGACAAGCTTACAGAAATAGATGTAAAACAAGTAGGTACCTAATAGTACCAGTGCAGTGATGATTGACGATACGACAACTACGAGATAATCGAGACAACACAAAATATCTTTTATTTTTTTAAGGATTTTGAAACATGACTCGGAACCCGAATCTAAGAACTTCGAATCATACCGGCCTGTTAATGGGCCACTGCTGACCATCGGCCTACCCACGAAAGGCAAAGAAACTATAAAGTGTTTAAGTTTAACCAGCACTTTACAAACCACTGCTTTATGAAAGAAATCGTATATGTATAGTATTTCTGCAACAAAACATTGGATACCATTTAGATATATCAGGACAAATAGAAAACTGTTGACTAAAGCTATACCGACTTCAATGAGACTAAATTGTAAGAGTTATTACTTTTAGCCAACTCTAATTACTACATAGTAGAACCAAGTACACGCAAGATATTTTAAAGACATTCAGCGACTCCCACGCACAGCGGGTGACATCATAAGTAAAATCGAAAGCTGCTTGTTTTCTATCTCTATATTTAGTATTGCTAATATTGCAATTCAGTATGCAAAGTATTGCACAACGATATTTGGATACAAATGCCCGAAAAAGAAACAGAATTGGTTAAATTTCTTTTCAAAAATAACTCTAACTTGCAGACTTACGAGTAGGTTTACAATTTTAACAGTCATTCCAATGTTCGTTACAGTACAAAACAACAACAAAAACGCGTTACCTAATGCATTCAAATAGCTGAAGCGAAATCTGAGCATTCTGAATAGCTCTTTCTCACGAAATCACAATGATTACCGAAAACTTAGCTTGCAAACTGATGATAGGCGCGTAGGTATTATCAGAAAGTTTATGGTAATAGAATGTCTGACTTTTTACACCACACTAATACACTACATAGCTGTACCTAAATTTGAGAAATAAATGAATTGAAGATTATCCATACAAACATTCATTATAAGCCGTGGTGGCCTAGAGGTAGTGACACCCGCCTTACAATCGTGAGGTTGTAGGTTCAAATCCCGGTCCCGTACCAATGAGTTCTTTGGAATTTATGTACGGAATTTCACACCACTGGCTTTTCCGTGAAAGAAAACATCGTGAGGCAACCTGCATACTTCCGTAGAAGAAATTCGATGGCGTATGCGAATCCACCAACTCGCACTGGGCCAGCGTGGTGGATATGGCCCAATCACCCTTCGTGGGTAGGCCTACGTCCAGAAGTGGACTATTAAAGTACATACAAACATTCACTAAATATCAGGAAAATTTATACTCTATGAGCACATAAATTTAATCTCTCCGAAACATTTTGTGTTTGGGAACAGCTAGGTATCTTTTAAGTCTGAGTGCTTCATCTTCGACCACAACGTCGCTTACTATCAGGCGAGTTGGTTTACTCATCAAGAGTGGTGGTTAAAAGCAGATTTACAATAAAAAAGTTCCAAACCAAAAGCGACCGCAAACATAACAAGTTCCTATTTCTTTTCCAAACAATTTTTCGGTGTTTTGTTAGGTTCGTGACGATATCTTGCTGAGTACGTATACACTTATTCAGGGAGCTGATAAAGCTTACTATTATTTGTTAATTACCTTATCTCGATCCAGTACAAAGTTCTAATTAAATAGATATCTATTTTAGTTAAGTCGTCGTCATCGTCGTTTAAGCCATAGGACGTCCACTGCTAGACATAGGCCTCCGCAATAGATCTCCAATAAGACTGGTTGGAAACTAAGTACTTAATAACATGTTTAGTAATTCGCAAGCTTGGTATTGTATCGCCCACGTGGCAGTGACGCAACGTAAGGTCACTAGACCAGCTACTAGTTCCACCACTCGCCTTGTTTACTTAACGAAACTTGTATTTATCACGGGTTCACTATCGAACAACGGACTTGGCGCGAGTTTCCGACGACGCCCGCTGATATCATGATTTATGTTACGTTTATGTGCATTGCTTCCTGACTATAATAATCTGGACGTCTTCAAGGATAGAAGGAGTAAAGGAGCTACTAAACTTTGTAAATCAAAGTGTTTAGCCATGTCAAAGGACTTCAAGAACTCGCGTCTACACCAGCTAGCTTAGCATGCGACCACGAAATGCTACGAAAAGAACTCTTTTCGACCTGTGAAAAAGTGACAGATATACTTTGCCATAACTGTCTCGTTCTGACACGTTAAAAGAAATATTTCGTAGTGTGAATCCTAACCCGGCAGGGCCATAGCTACCCGGCCTATTCGAACTTACTTTAGATCTGCAACTCTACATCCATCTTCGCCCGCAACATTGATTTCTATCAGGCGAGTTGTTAACCAATGTAGTATCAGTCATAGGACATCCACTGCTGGACATAGGCCTCTCCTAAAGATCTCCAATAGGACCGGTTGGTAGCGGCTTGCATCCAGCGCGATCCTGCGGTCTTAATGAGGTCATCTTTCTACCTTGTGGCTGGACGTCCTACGCTGTGCTAGCCGGTACGTGGTTTCCACTCGAGAACTTTTGGACCCCATCGGTCATTAGGCCTTCAGGCGGCCTAAAAACTCTGACACCAGGGCTAGCCACCCGGCCTATACGAACTTACTTACTTATTAGACCTCCGTGCTTAAAGGGCCCTGCCCACTGTAACTTTGGTTTTTCTACGAATCTCAGCATTTCTGATTCGATCTCGCAGAAAAACTCCCAGCATAGTCCTCTCCATGGGCAAATCTTTCTCTATAAACTTCCAAAAAGACCGGTTGCATAGTTGTAAGCGGCTTGCATCCAGCACGTTCCCATAGAACGTAGTTCTATTGCGTATAAAAATGCGAATGCTAACGTAACAAGTTTCATGACAACATTGCTGTAACTAAATACTTTATCAAGCAAAACCGTTGCTGAGAATTATACGAGGATCGATACCACAAACGCAGAAACCTGTTTCTCAAGATCGGATGGCAGAGCTCTGCGATCGTAAATGGAACAAGTACTCACCCGATATGTATAAGGAAATCACTGCCTATGTATCTAGCTTTTAAATATTTATGAGTATTGCAGTAAAAATAGCTACGTTACCAAAGGAGTTCAGTATTTTCTTATGTCAAGGGCTTTCTTGCGGCACGTTCAATGGCAAAAGTGCTTGTGAGCTTATGCATATGAGTCAAAGAAAAAAGTATAACTAAGGCTGGTCGCACGCTAGCAACTATCAACAACTATCGTGTCAGCAATTGATAGTTTACTAATAAATAGTAAAAGTTACTATCTATCAGTCGCGTCTCGATGCGTCTGTCTGTCCGGTATAAATAAATCGTCCAATCTAACATACCTCAGTTTATAAAACCCATTAGCTCAAGCTACAAAACGAAAACAATCGCTCAGCGACATTGGAATAGCGTCAGTAGCCAATATGCGGGACCCAGCTTCAATACCACAATAATACATACTAAAGGTATTCTATGCATTAAACGATATACCTAGGTATAGGTTGTGTGCCGAGTTATTTAGTAATCGATTTAATTATAGCAAACGTTCAGCCTCGATGTGAAACGCGGCACGTTCCGTTGGCTAATAACTTCATGCTAACTGGCGGATGGAGTACATTCATGTGGCCAAGCTAATACAAAACGATAGCGGATCTTGGCGAATTCCCAAAAAATAATGCTCAGTCCATATCAAAACGAAATCTGATCACGGAAACAGATGTAAAGATGTTTATAAAAATATACTTCAATCTTCTATTGACACCAGATGATCATAAATAAAGTGCGAATGCAAAATGTTCCATACCATCACATATTCTTACAGATTTAATAAAGGAGTCTTACCTACGAGAAGGCAACACGAAAAACACGTCATTTGTTTAATCTGGCATCCCCTACGATTTTTAAACTGTTGTCATGGTTCAACAGACACAGTCGCGTAACAGCGATCGGTAGGTGACATTATAAATGGCAATCAATTTGAATTTTAAAATGTTTGTGCCAACATAAGTAACGGAAAAATAATCTTCTCCCGACTTAATAGCCATGCTCATTTGATATAATGAAAGGTTATCAACAAATGCCTCTAAAAGCTGTACTGCACGGTTTCTCAAACTATGGGTTACCCACTGGTGGGTAGCGAGTGAATAATGAGTGAGTTAAAACCACGTTAAAACTTAACACCGAAATAAATTAGACTGCGATTAAAAGTAACTCGACTTGGAAGTTGGTGGCAAATTATAGGAAACAATTTTATCCTTCCATTAAAATAACTTTTTTGATGTAGTCAATTGAAAAGTCTTTTATTCATATCGGTAACAGTTACAGTCCTAGAAGTGGGTTCCGGGTTTGTATACTCGTACTAGTATTAGATGGGTCGTAGCCCAGCCAAGTTTGGGAACCACTGGTGTATTGGATTACAGAGTAATAGCAAAAACTCGAGCGCCAGAGGCAAGAGGTCCGTTACGGGCCAGAATCGCCGTGTTTGTATGTCGGTTATGTCGGTCACAGCGACATCGACTGCGACTGGACGGGCCGAGGGAACCCGCTCTCCATGAGTCATACCTCGACGATATTCGTTCGTATCCAACACACCAATGCCGCCTACTTGCTTTAAGACTAGTCGTCGAGTTGCGTGTCGAGTTTTTTAATGTGTTTAATCGACTTCAAAAAGAGATCCGTAATCCGGTTCTGTTAGTTTACCTCAAAACGTCGTTATTTAAAAACCTATTTGAAAGATTGTTTGTATTTTATTTTGGACAAAACAAATTGGTTCCATGAACGTCGGTCGCCAAGTTTTTGAAAAAAATAATTATTATTTAATCAATAAACATTTTACATTATAATAATATTATACAACACAGTATCGATGACATATTGTGCATGATGAGTACTTCACATAGTGTAATTTTCCATACTTTTTCGTGGTTGTCGTGTCGGAGATTCTAATAAATAACATACTCAAATTACTGTATAATATGGAAATCAAAAGCTACCAAATCGTTACGTATATTTTAATCAAAGAGCAAAACATAATAATTATTCGGCGATGATAACAAGCCAGACTGTTTAATTACCGAGAACTTTCTCCACAAGCTGCTGTAGCAAATCGAATCGACTGCCGAGAGGAATTATATTATAATACAACTAACAACCCAAAGATGTTTTGAATTCGACACGGCGCGGTGATGGTAAGCGAGCTCTTAGGCTATAGGCCTCACTCACTGACAGTAAATTATAGTGGTTTTGGTTGTTTTAAGCGTTTAGCGATATCAGAGGCCTTAAAGCAGCTTATAAACTTTGACACCGGGGCTAGCCACCCGGCCTATACGAAGTTACTCAATTATAGTGATAGAGCTCGTTTGCAGAACCTGCCTCGGGAAGTACCACTTCATCAGTAAAGTAATCGCCAAGCAGTAGTGACCAAGCATTACTGAATTTGGTTTGATCAGTTTGAAAGGCTCTTCAATGAAGTTGGGCAACAAGAAAAATATTTATTTATTTATTTGTTTATAGGCGAGCAGTGTATACTGATGTGCCTATATCAAGCAGAATCAAATAAAATTAGTATTTATCTGTTAAAGATTTTTTTTCCTTCTTTATCCAAAGGTCCAGTCTATTCTTAAATGTGTTTATAGTTCTTGCTGAGATTATATTCTCAGGCAACCTATTCCAATTGTAGACAACTCTATTGCATAGGATGTGGTGTGCAGTGTTGGTTTGTGATGGTGTAGGCTGCAAGATAAATACCTCAATATTTCGGAATGATGAGCGCGATGCTTTGCCGCGCAGGATTTTCAACAACGAGTATAGGCCGATTCAAACTCCTTGGCGGTTGTGATGTGCTAGGTGCGGATAACCCAATCCTCGCGCAACTGGTATTGAGCATCAGTCAAGATCGGGTTATCCGCAGATTGTAGCTAACATCACAACCGCCAAGGAGTTTGAATCGGCCTATACTCGTTGTTGAAAATCCTGCGCGGCATAGCATCGCGCTCATCATTCTGAAATATTGAGGTATTTTTCTTGTTGCCCAACTTCATTGAAGAGCCCTTCAAACTGATCAAACCAAATCCAGTAATGCTTGGTCACTACAGCTTGGCGATTGCTTAACTGATGAAGTAGTACTTCCCGAGGCGGGTTCTGCAAACGAGCTCTATCACTATAATTGAGTAACTTCGTATAGGCCGGGTGGCTAGCCCCGGTGTCAAAGTTTATAAACTGCTTTAAGGACTCTGACATCGCTAAACGCTTAAAACAACCAAACAACAGTTCAAAATTCTGGGCGACATTTATCACAGCCCAATCAGATTATGGGCGCCCGTGGCTGAGCCACGCTTCTTTACTAAATTTTATTTAAAAAAATGACAATAACAGGTGATATTGTTATGGATTCGCTATGGCGCGGCGATGGTAAGCGGCTCTCGAGCCAGGAGCCCCAATCGATGACGCAACCTTGGCCAGGCGAGCTTTGTGGGCGACGCGGACGGTACCCCGCCGAGGCGAATCCGGAAGTGTTATTGTGACATTCGTGACACGAACATACGAACATTTCGGCTGGTTAGCTGCCACTGCTTTAATTTAGAAATAACTCTTGATAACTGTGTATTATTTTAACATACATATTTTTTAATATAGAAATAGGGTTGGTCGATATCCTGACTGGTGACAATGGCATGCAGTGATCATAATACATCTGGGTTTCATTTCGTGGCAGTAACTTTAAAAAGCCTGTAATATCACAGTGAAGTTCCCTACGCTATCACAGGCCCTCAGAAGTTATAATTCTGCTGTTAAAAACATACGTAAAACAACAGCCTGCCTAAGTAGTGGTCGAAGTAAGAAACAATCTTAGTTCAATTGAAAAATAAGCAAATAATTAGGCTGTATTTTGGCAGGTTAGAAATACTTGTTTCGAGTATTGCTCTAACGCTAAAGTAGACTATAGCGCTAATATTTTTGTATGAAAGACAAACATCGACCGAGACGGTACGTAAACAAAAGGCAGGTTGCTTATTCAGAATTGATGAGCATTATGAAGATATCAAGTCAAAGAATGTTATTCATTCTAAGATTTCGATTCCCATATACTTTAGGTATTTAATAATACTAATGTGTGTATATAACAATGATGACCGAGGGAAGCAATCAAACGTTTATTCGTCGCCGTCGGCGATTGATTGATCAAAATCGCGAACTTTTTCACGATTATCACAAGAAAGAAACTGTGATGCAGCTGAGATGCGTCTAAAAAATAGGTAAAATAAGAAGGAGCGAAGTCGTCTACGTGGACGAAATTACCCCAGACGTTTTGACGAATAAGTCCTTCCTACTTGTCCTGTGGAAAAAAGGGACGGTAAGTAAAGGACGTGCGGCTCTGATGTATACATCCCATTCTTCAAAATTAATCCTACGTTAAAACGAAACTGCAAAGCTAAAAAAAAGGGCTAGAGGTAACAATTAATAACGTAGGGAAATGCGTGTGCACACTAGATGCGCTTCTCCTTGAACCAGCGGGCTATTAAGCGACCTTGCGTTCATTGCGGCGCGTGGCGCACCGGCCGGGGAGATGGCTTCCTGTGGCTCTGCCGCCCGGGCGCGACCGTACGACTCCGCACTAACGGTAGTGGAACTAGTTATTGTTGATGTAGCTCCTAGTATAACGGCATGAAGAGCGGCTTTTCATTTTTTCTAGGTATATAAAACACATACGTAGGGTCGCGATAGACCACGTCTAAAGAAAATTATGTCGTACTAGTTTTTGCCCGCGGCTTCGCCCGCATGATATTTTGATTTTTGACGCAATATCATTATAATTTACAGCCTATGTGTTATTCTGATATATAAGCTATATTATTGCAAAGTTTCGTCTCAATCCGTTACAGTTATCCGAACAGTAGTTTTTGCGTGAAAGAGTAACAAACATCCATCCATCCATCCATCCATCCTCACAAACTCACAAACTTTCGCGTTTATAATATTAGTAGGATAGATCGGGTGGCTTGCTCTATGGTATCAGTTACTAAGACAAGCACGTCTTGATTTTAACAAGAGATGCGGCTAGACTAGCGACCGTTTGCCAAATAGAACAAATAGATATATCTATGTACTAGTTTTTACCCGCGGCTTCGCCCGCATTATATTTTGATTTTTGACGTAATATCAGTATAATTTATAGCCTATGTGTTATTCTGATATATAAGCTATATTATTGCAAAGTTTCATCTCAATCCGTTCAGTAGTTTTTGCGTGAAAGAGTAACAAACATCCATCCATACATCCATCCTCACAAACTTTTGCGTTTATAATATTAGTAGGATCTACAAGGACGGATTATATTAATCTGGCAAGTTTCATTCCGTTAATTCAAGTTTCTAAGACAGATCTCCATTGTCCACAAGTCAAAATAAGAATCCTTCAAACCTTCATTATCATCAAACCAGCAAGAATCGGAAGAGATCGCTCTTAGCGATAAGAACGCCTTTTATGCCTTTCTTCTGTTACTGTCTGACCAACGAAACGGAGGTACTCAATTCGACGCGTATATTTATTTTTGCAATACAACGTCCACAAGAATCGGAAGAGATCGCTCTTAGCGATAAGAACGCCTTTTATGCCTTTCTTCTGTTACTGTCTGACCAACGAAACGGAGGTACTCAATTCGACGCGTATATTTATTTTTGCAATACAACGTCCACAAGAATCGGAAGAGATCGCTCTTAGCGATAAGAACGCCTTTTATGCCTTTCTTCTGTTACTGTCTGACCAACGAAACGGAGGTACTCAATTCGACGCGTATATTTATTTTTGCAATACAACGTCCACAAGAATCGGAAGAGATCGCTCTTAGCGATAAGAACGCCTTTTATGCCTTTCTTCTGTTACTGTTTGACCAACGAAACGGAGGTACTCAATTCGACGCGTATATTTATTTTTGCAATACAACGTCCACAAGAATCGGAAGAGATCGCTCTTAGCGATAAGAACGCCTTTTATGCCTTTCTTCTGTTACTGTTTGACCAACGAAACGGAGGTGTTCAATTCGACGCGTATATTTTTTTTTAATGTGTAACATATAACTTTTTACTTAGTGCTCCGATTTCGATATTTTTTTTTATTGGAAAGAATCATTTTATCGAAATCGGCCGAGCCATTTTTGATAAATCAAAAATAATGTGAAAAATGATTCGGTGCGAAATATTCGCGAATTCTGTACACGGTTAAAATCGGTCATGGTATATTTAGTAGTGTTAGTAGTGTCAATAAAGCATTGTAGTATTATATTATCGTATTTCTTTATAGATTTGTAATAGTACCAGTAGGAAGCTGGTTAAATCCAGCATTTTTACTAGGAATTAGCTGACTCGGCGAACTTCGTTTTACGCAATATCTTTACAAATTATTACCAATATGTTACTCTGATGTATTATAGCATTACTATTTATTGCAACCAAATGTACAAACCTTCGCGTTATTAGTAGGAATAAGGCACTGGAATAATAAATAGATAGTTACTTTTATTTTCTATGTGAAACAAGAAACACAGGGCTTTGCTAGAGATTACCGACTCTGACGTCAATCTATTACGCATCAGGTGTTTATGATAAGAAATGCATAATACCTATTTGAAAGTAAATAAATAATAATAATGTGACTATTTCACAATAAATTATTCATATATCATGGATAATGTTTTAAATGAGTAAAACAGAAAGTGTTTTTGTTTGGAAGATACAATATATAATCACTACATAGTATAAAACAAAGTCGATTCCCTGTCTGTCTGTCCCTATGTATGCTTATATCTTTAAAACTACGCAACGGATTTTGATGCGTTTTTTTTATAGCTAGAGTGATTCAAGATGACGGTTAATATGTATAATACACCTGTGCAAAGCCGGAGCGGGTCGCTAGTAATATTTACATTTTATTATGTTAATTTATGAACTGTAATATTGGGGACAATACATGAACTGATAAGACAATATAAGAAGCCGTGGTGGTCAAGAGGTAGTGACACCCGCCTTACAATCGTGAGGTCGTGGGTTCGAATCCCCGGTCCCGTACCAATGAGTTCTTTGGAATTTATGTACGGAATTTCACACCACAGGCTTTTCGGTGAAGGAAAACATCGTGAGGCAACCTGCATACGTCCGTAGAAGAAATTCGATGGCGTATGTGTATCCACCAACCCGCACTGGGCCCGCGTGGTGGATATGGCCCAATCACCCTTCGTGGGTAGGCCTACGTCCTGCAGTGGACTACTAAAAAGGCTGGTACAGTACAGTACAGTACATGAGCTGATTAAAAATTCTGTTTTTCTAGTGTGCACTTCAATACTGAATGTGAACAATATTGCCAAATAAAAACTACAAAGCAAGTGAAAAATTCAAAATTTGGTCACATGTATTACTGAATCATCTTGAGTGCGTCAGCTTTCACATTTGCATATCCGGGGTTAAAAAATAGCACTAAATAGAAATCTGTAAAAATAGCACTAAATAGAAATGTGGTCAATCTGTCTATGTCTTTAAAAAAAACTATAATCGCATAAGTTCAGTGGTACAAGAGATTTTATTGTTACTTATGACTCAGAAAATTAGTAAGTGGTATTTGTATGATGAGGAATGACCTTTCATTTGCATTCATATGTAGAGGAACATGATGACTTAAATATAATTTAACCTGATAACATAAGCTGCCTCTAATCATAAATAAATGAATTAATATTAGCTGTCTATCTTTTTTATCTACAGTTTTGTTTGGTCTATTAGAAATTGAAATAATGTTTTATATCAGTCCAGTAGTTATTGAGGCAGCTATTCGTTTGTTTGTTTCCGTCATAGCACGTCCACTGCTGGACGTAGGCCTCCAATAAGACGGTACGACTCCAATGAGTTTGGAAGCGGCTTGCATCCATCGCGATCCTGCGGTCTTAATGAGATCATCTGTCAGAGCAATGATAAACCTTGGCAATAAATAACTTTTCTTTGTATGTAATTAATTAATATTAATGTAGACTAAAATAATCCATTCATACATCAGCCATATGATGTCTACTGTTGGACATAGGCCTCCCCCTAAGGTCTCCAATAAGACTGGTTCCTTTTACATTTTCTACTACTACAACTACATTTGAAGCACATACCAGTTGAAAGAGGCTTAAATCCAGTGCAATCCTGCGACAGTGACTAATGAAATGGTCCCAATTAAAAGCCCGGAAATCAATCGGTGAGCAACACAAGTACCACAACTTATCGGTCGAATCACACAACTTGCCGGCTATGAAGTTAGCTACAAGCTGCCGATAGCCCAATGCTGACAGAAGCTCACTTAACTGCAGCATGAGGATTGGGTTATCAGCAGCTAGTAGCTTACATCACTTATAGCAAATAACTTATCTTGTTTTTTTTTTAAATATCAGGGGACATCTTACGCAGTCTCTGACCCCAAACTAAGCAAGGCTTGTGATATGGCTGCCAGGCTGATATACTACATATACATAGTATTTATATAGATAATACCTAAATAACACCCAGACACAGAGCAAACATTTTGTTCATCACATAATTGCTTGTCCTGTGTGGGGATCGAACCCACGCCTCTTTAATCTGGAAGTCAGGGTCACTAATGACTGAGCCACCAAGGCAGTCATAATATGAATGTAGACTAACAAAATGGTTCCAATTAAAAGTCCGAAAAGCAATCGGCGAGCAACACTGGCTACCAGTCGCCTTAATTGCAATCCGGCTGTACGCTCGCCGCGGCCACAGCCGTTTATGGTAGCGCCGCGACAAGGCCGCCGGAGCGAGGGGGCGGCGGCCCCGCGGCTCGAGCGGGCCTAGCGATGCCACGCGGAGGAAAACATATGATACCCGATTTATAATTGAAGAGAGATGTAGGCATAAACAATAAAAAAAAAAAAAGTATTTTGGACCCTACATTATTATAAAAACGATATTGATGACATAATTATTAAAAATCGGTCAAGTGCAAGTTGGACTCGCGTACGTAAGGGTCTGAACTGTGTTGGAGACCCTTAGCACCTGCTTAGACCTCTTGCCATTATTAATAGTGATCAAAACAATTCCTTAATAACTCACGTTTGTTGTACGGGCCCCCCTCAAATATTTATTTTATTCTGTTTTTAGTATTTTTTGTTATAGAGGCAACACAAATACATCATCTGTGAGAATTTCAGCTATTACGGTTCATAAGATACCATGAACCATGGGCGCCCCCCATACAACAAACGTGAGTTTTTGGTGACAGACAGATGGACAGCGAAGTCATAGTAATAGGGTCCCGTTTTTACCCTTGGTATGGGACCCTAAAAATGACACAACTGACTTCAACTGTTGCAGTCTACATACATTATTCGAATATATCGCTCAAATCAATGTTGATAACTATTGATTTTTTAAATAGCTGCTTTTTACACAATTTTAATAACATTTAAAAGGAATCGCCTCTGAAGTATGATCTACCAAACAAATAAACAATCATAAAAATTGGTTTATAATTAGCGGAGTAATCAATACAAAAAACACACAGTTGAGATGAAACCTTCTTTTTTGAGTTCTTTCATTTTTGACTCATCTTCATCTATACATTGCAGTTCATGTGGATTGAGAGAAAGAGGAAATCCATGCGGAAGAAAACAAAAGACTCTTTGATCAGGGTTGGAAAAAATCATGATTTTAAAAAAAAACGAATAAAGCACGATTTTTTGAAAAAATCTTAATTAATCACGATTTTTTTGATTTTTTCTTTTTATTATTTAATTTAACTATATTTCTGCGCAAAACTGAACGCGCCTTCAAGGGATTGCGCGGCGATTTCCCTTTTGTCTTGTCCTACATGTGAATGTTAAGCAAAAGGGCCCGAGATGCGCAGTGTTTTGTACATTTCGCTCGCAATTACGATCTTACTTTCGTTCTAACAAGCATTCATTCTTGGAGGTTGCTTTGGAGGAAGCACGAAATCACTATGATGGTTCAGTTTTGCTACTGTTCATAGTAAAACTTAAGTCAAAATCAAAACCATTCAAAAATGTGATGTTCGCAGAAGAAATAGTAAAATTTGTGACACCACTAGAGTTGTGGATGTCACAGAAAAATATATTTAGTGAAGAGGAACAGTCAAAAATTTTTCCAGTGGTGAAGCAATTGTTTGGGGCGGTAGCTTCTTCAGCTGCTGTAGAAAGAGTGTTTTCCACCTTTGGAATTGTTCAGAGCAAATTAAGAAACCGACTGGGAATTGAAAAGCCTGGAAAACTAGTTTTTTTTATTCAAATATTATAATAATGATATTGATTTATCAGATTTAAATGACCCTAGTCTTTAACTTAATTATAATTTCTAAATCTGTTTTTTTTATGTTGATTTCTGTGAAAGAAAGTGAAATTAAACATTTTTGATTAAATCATTGATTTTTATTGAAAAAATCATTTGATTTAAATCGTGATTTAAATCATGATTTAATTCAAAATGATTTAATTGTGCCAACCCTGTCTTTGATAGCCATATAATTATCGCTTGGAATATGTGTTTATGCAATAATTATTTTACAACAAAAATGGCACAACTGATTTCAATCAAAAATAAAATTTAGTTAAAATTAAATTAGATCAGGGTGGCCCAGAATAGTGGTTTAAAATTGTTTTCTCAGAAGTAGTGATTATTTCATGACTGCATTCCCCTTCCGCCAGCCTACTTTGACTAATACCTACTAATAACAGAACATGATTTTGAGTCACCTAACATAACTGATATGAAGTCTCATGAAGTCTGTAATTTTAGTTTCTCCTAAGATATTCTAAAAAGAATAAGATTCTTATAAAAAGAATAAGATAAGAATCTTCTAACTTATTTTATGAATACATATATCCATAATTTATTAGCAAATTACAATTTCCACATCATTTTACAAAATATAGTACACTAGCTGCCCATCCCAGCTTTGCCCTAGTATGATTGTTATAGCTGCAAACCTTCTTGTTGAAACATTCTAAAAGATAGTGAAAACCGCAACCGAATCTGTTGTGTAGTTTGGAAGATATAAGCGCATACACAGAGAGACAAATACACAGAAATAGCTACCTACTTTAATATGTAGTGATAATAATTATAATATTATTATTTAATTATATGCTGTGTTGACATGAAATTAAACAAAATATTTCCTATTCAAACTAGCATTACAATGACAAACACATTGTTTTGGCCACAGCATACAAACTTCATTATGAATCATCTACATTCAATATTATTTTGTTGTTTACCTAAATTGTTTACCTATATGGGACATGGCACATGTTTTGTACATGTCATGAAATTAATGTAGCTTTTGGTGAAGAATGTGTATTAAACTCTGTCCTGCTAAGCAAGGCCCTAATGCCATTGAAATAAACATTAGATTAAGTTCACAAAGATGTCATCATCATTTCAGCCATAAGATGTATATTGCTGACTTTTTTTTTAATGACTAAGAGCTGTTGGCCTCTGAGGCCTCTACAGCTTACCGGGCATGGGAGAGCGCAGAAGGTGGCTGAGCCACAAGATTGGGTTAAAGGGTGACTAGTGCAAGGGCACCTGAGAAGGTACGGACCTTGGCTTGGGCCATCACCCGGCGGGGGAGATTGGACTTGCCCGGGCACCCCAGAAGGGGTGTGCCCAGTGGCCCTATATATTGCTGAACATAGGCTTCCCCTAAAGATCTCCAGAAAGATGTGTTTAGTGGCTTGCAACTAGTACTGCGGTTTTTAAATGTTTAAATGAGGACCGCTATTCACCTCATTGGTGGATGTTCTATGCTGCACAGGCAGCATGGCAAAGGGACATTCATCCACCATTTAACCTCTCAAAGAAGATATAAAGTATGGATCGACAATGACAACTGACAGTAAAAGTGGATAAAATGGTAATTGATTTTATTTTTATCAACACAAGTTTTAGTATGTATTAATAAATTGATGATCTAAATAATTCAATAAATATATTACAGGTTTGTTAAAATTCATCTTTGAAGCAAAAATAAGATTGTATAGACTGGGTGGCTTGCCTTGGTGTCATAGTTTTAAAGCTGTCTTAAGGCCTCTGACATGGCTAAATGGTTACAACAACCGGGGCCTACAATTTAATGTGTCATCCGAGATTTCTAAACCTGTTTTCTTTACAATTAAACAACAACTAACAAAATGGTTAACTACTTATGTCAGTAGTTACTAGATTAGTTTAGAAAAATAGTATAATTAAACTCAATAGATAGATTTTTATAAGTGCATGAGACATATTGTCTCGTGCACTTATGAGTTTAGTTTAAAGTTTTAGTTTTTGAATAAAAATAGGTAATTGTGACTTTCACCAAGTCCATTTTAACAGTGGCAAAGTGAAGTTAAATGTAATGCTTGATGGTGATATCAAGAATAGCATGTTTAACTGTGCTCAACTTGTTGGGATGCACTGCGATGCAACCAAATTGACATGTGTACAAAAAGTACAACTTCAAATAGAAATCATGATTCATTGTGTATCATTCATCGTTTCTAAGATAACAAAACAGACAGATGATCTCATTAAGGCCGCAGGATCGCGCTGGATGCAAGCCGCTATCAACCGGTCTTATTGGAGATCCATAGGGGAGGCCTATGTCCAGCAGTGGACGTCTTTTGGCTGATGGATGGATGGAAGATAACAAAATGAATAATTTGATTTTCTCAGAAACTCCAGGATTTTTTACAAATTATCTAAAAACCAAACATTAAATTGGTGACAAATTTAATAGAAAATTGGTACAAACTTTGTAGAAGACAAATTATACAAAGACGATTGATTTTGGAATGTTAATAACAATATATGTTAGGTATTATTTTTTTTAAATCAGTAGTTGGAAAAAAGGTTTCTAGAATATAAGTACTTAGTTTGAAAGACTTTGGAAGGTAATTGTCTCTACATCATTGGAACCTAATTTGTCGTACAATCAAATTACTCCACGCATTAGTTTCACTTTCATCGTTTGAGGAAGTCTAAATTTATAGCAAGGATCAGGTTCATGTGGCTGCCAGACGATTCATTTGTCTAGGTACACGAATCATATGAGTATACCATCAACTCCCGCTCAATGCGACTGCATAGAAAGTACTGCAAGTTTGAAATGTAATCCTAAGAAAGATATTTCGATCATCTCTTCTCCAACTCACCATCTGTTCTTTTTATGTTGATGTTGATCCCCGACTGAATCTTCACAGTTCCGTCATCCATTTTTGCACTTGTTTATACACCACATACACCATGAAACATTATTTTCTATAAATCCTTTCTCAAAATTGGTCTAACACATTAGGAAATTACACATGAGAACCGGTGAAAATTACAAAATAAATTTCTACACCCAGATTGACAGTTATGTCGAGCTAGCTACACACTTCAGACTGGAACGTTTGAAAAATTGTTTTAACGCGAGTCAAATCAACTACTTCAAAACGATATTGAAACACGAGATAACTTAGTGAAATAAACTTAAACTTTGTTGATTTTTCAGAAGTGGAATAGCAAGAAATGTTTGAATTATTTCGGTTAAAAAGCCCGAAAACTGTAATAATTCAATTTTTGTCTGCCTGCCATGCCTCAAGAAATATTTGAAGTGTTGCCATTGAAATAAAATTATTGATTGATTCAAATCGCGACTTCATAAAATCGATCGACTCACCTACAATATCACAGCCATGTTTGATATTGTACATCACTAATACCATAGACAAATGCAGCTGCATTTGACAGTTCATAATGACAGCTAAGAAGAAAGTTGCCAGGGAATAAGAGTACCACTATCTGGGTACACCACACTGGCCTGATGCGGGATAGCCCTGGGGAAACGATATTCTTTAAAACATTGAGCAATTTTAGCCAAAATTACGAAAATGTCTTCTACAAGTTTCAAAGTGATAACGTAATAAATCGATGAGCGCCGGCTGCATACACTAAAAAGTGTCACGTTCCACCTGAACCAGAGCCGAACGTGAAAGCGAGAGTGTGAAACAAGCGATAGAGCCACGATCGCCCTAAGCGTTCGGCTTGTTATACGAAGTAGCTATAATAATTGTGGGCTTGTCAGTAGTAGTTAGATGCAACGTCCGTAAACTGCTGTGGTTATATGCTTGGGGTGCGTTTATGCGCTCCAGATAATTTTTATGCTGGATAAAAATTATTGTGAGAGGCGTTCGTGAACGGCGTCATAGCTCTAGACCAATCATAGCGTTCAAATCTAGTACAAACCAATCACATATGTCAAAATCTCGAACGATCTGTCAAATTCGATTCGATGACTACTGGCTGACCAATCAGAGACAAGATAATATGTACCTACCTAAAAACCACGATAAAACTTAGCCTAGTCAGGACTTCAGGAGAAAAAATTAAACCAGTGGGAGTGCGTGAACGAGGTAGATTAATTTTTAGCCAGGAGGTTTTTTCGCCTGACGGATGCCCTAAATGGGTGATATAGACATAACCAGGTTAATATTTATCTTGGTCTGGTGTGCGTAAACGCACCCCGATTCGAGGGAGTTGCGCTTGGGAAATAAATATTTCTTGTTAATAGCAATACTTTGTGAAAAAAAGAAAAGGGCGACGCGAAGGAAGCAAAGTGGAAAAGGTTTTTTCCAAAAATTTTACATGGTGTGTTTTTACAAATTATTTTAGCGATATCTTTTTATATTATTGGCCAGTATAAAAATATGATGGATAATGAGCCCAAACTATCACACAAAACCAAGAAACGTATCAAAGAAGTGAAAAGGAAAGCTCGACCCGGTGAGTAAACCAATCATTCACAATCTTGCAAAGTATGTACCAAATTAGGTCACGTAGTCATTATTTTAAGTTGTTTCACCGTTTATTTATTTATATGTAGTAGAAAGTTTATCCATAGCCTAAATTAAAGGTCCAACTAAAGTAATTTTCAATTTCGTTTAACTAAAGTAGTTCTAGAAAATTCTTAGAGAAGGTAGCACTGCTAGTCGGTCGAAGCTCCTACGGCGCCTCCTTGATTGGCTTTTTATTTTTCAGTCCGACTATTATAATATTCTTTTTTTGGTAATAATAAGATGAAACCTAACCTTGTCCTAAATAATCAAGGCCAATGCACCTTACGTCCATTCCCTCACTCTAAGTTAATATTTTAAACGATTCACGTATAAAATTTTGTGAATAGGGTTCTGACAATAATTTAAAAATGCCACTTACAGCCAGCCATGATGATGCTTTTATATTCTTCACAGTTTCTCGATAGATTTTGTTAGTAGGAACTTATTTGTAAGAATTTTTATTGGATTGTAATTATGTGTATCTATTTGTAACTAGCGTGACCTACCTATCATAGAATATTTCTAAAGTTCATTCTTGTACTTATGGAAAAAAAAATATTTGACTTATTTACTTATTCGAATATTATTAACTCTAATATTCTCAATTATACTATTTATCAAAGATAAATCTGAAAGCTTAGTAACTTATAATATATAATATAATGTAATATATGAAACCAAAATGTATTGTATGGAATACTGTTCACATAATATCATCAGCTGATAATCTTCTATAATGTGTTTTCAAATCAACATAAATGAAGCACAACCAAGTTTTTGCTTTGTCAATTTGTAGCAGCATTCTTAAAGATAAGTTATCAACAGTTAAACTAGATAAGTTCCTAATTAGATCATAACAATCTCCGACAACATTAACACTCAATTTTCTTTCTTAATATTGTTGTTTATTTCAGAGCTCGCTGACAAACTCCAATGGACAGCTTTAAAGTATGCCGGAAACTTTGATGAGTTCCTAAAGTGTAAGGACAATGTAGAGAGAATAAGTGAAAATACTGTCACTTGCCAGGAATTTATAGACAACTATGAAAAACATTACAAGCCAGTAGTGATCACCAATGTCCAGACTAACTGGAAGGCCAATTACAAGTGGACCTTAGATAGACTTGCCAAAAAGTATCGAAACCAAAAATTCAAATGCGGTGAAGACAATGAAGGGTATAGTGTTAAGATGAAAATGAAGTATTACATAGAGTATATGAGGACAACGACTGATGATAGTCCTCTCTATATTTTTGATAGCAGTTTTGGGGAACATCTCAGAAGGAAAAAGCTATTAGAAGATTATGAAATTCCTCTGTATTTTAGAGACGATCTGTTTAAGTACTGCGGGGAAGATAGAAGACCACCTTATAGATGGTTTGTCATGGGGCCTCAGCGTTCTGGAACTGGGATACATATCGACCCTCTCGGCACGAGTGCTTGGAACGCCCTTGTGTTTGGTCATAAAAGATGGTGCTTGTTCCCCACGCAGACCCCGCGGGAACTCATCAAAGTTACAGGGGCCATGGGAGGAAAGCAGAGGGATGAGGCCATCACATGGTTTAAACTGATATATCCAAAAACTCAGCTGGATTCTTGGCCTGCAGAATTCAAGCCTGTACGTTATCATTTTCTTATCTACGTTTTAAGTTTATAAATCTTAGTAACTTTATGATTATAATGAAATATGTTTACTTAACAGGTGGAGATCCTACAGAAGCCAGGAGAAACAGTATTTGTACCAGGAGGCTGGTGGCATGTGGTCCTGAACCTGGATGACACAGTTGCAGTGACCCAAAATTTCTGTAGTCGAACAAATTTCCCTGTGGTGTGGCACAAAACCGTGCGCGGACGGCCAAAACTTTCCAAAAAATGGCTTAAAGCACTTGAAAGTAATGAACAGGATTTGTATAAAGTGGCGAGCAGTGTAGACTTGAGTCAAAGCACTGGAGTTGCTTCTGATAGCTCATCGAATAGCAGCTCTTCCAGCAGTGACAGCGACAGCAGCTCCACAGACAGCTCGGGAGAAGACAGCGGCCAGGAAAGCATCACAGCTCACAAAAAAAAGCGAAGAAGGAAATTATGAGAGGACCAAATAGCCTTATCTATTCTTAGTAAATGTATACACCAAGTTACGTATTATAATATAGTTTGTTGCAAATGTAATACTGTTTTGTATTAGTGATTTGTATTGTATGATTGGACATATTTAATTTTTTATGTATTATCTAATCATAGAACAAAATTTTTATTTGCTATGTATAGATGACTAATGAGTAAGATATATCATTATGGTACTCTTGGAATGTGGACTTGGCAAGTACCCATTAAAGTTATTTGCACAAATGCTGTTTTGTTGTTCTATGATATGTATAATTTTTTGAATTAGGATATTGTAGATTTTCACAGAACCGTATACTAAGCGCCACACAAAACGGCGCATGGGAAGTTATGCGCAGCGTTCTGCGCTAAAGCCGAAATATTGGTATACGCGGGAGCCAAAGATACGAGACACCGGCGCACACCCGCCCGCTAACTTCATGCCTCCCGCGCGCTTCCTACGCCCGTGCTCACTACTTCGCCATTTGTATAGGCATTGTGCACATATGCGCAATAATTAGCGAATCGCGGCGAAGTGTCATTTGCGGCTAACATCTCATCCGTCGATTTGTGTGGCGCTTAGTATACTGATGACTCGCTTTGTTCCCGATTCTGCAAACTATTATTATAGGGCCTGCTGCGTCGCGGACGCTCGTCTTGGTTTGTAACTGAACTGACCCTAAAATGAAGTCCGCAGCCAAGATACTAAAGCCCTCTCGGTAGAGAGTATTATATTCCTTGCTAAAGCCAGTTTGAACTTTGATAGTAAGGTGTAAACCAGTTTTTTTTATAGTAAGGCTTCCTACACATAAGCGGGCTAGCGTCGATCGGCACTGCCAGACGTTTTGGCTAGTCGTGTGTAACTCAGATCTGAACCGGTTCAACAGATCAGATCACACCAGTACGGCTCAACAGCTCACGGTTCAACTCCAGATCAGGCAGCTCAATCGTGCCTAGCGGTTCATTCAATGTTTACTTGCGATGCGACGCGACCGACGCGACGCGCTCTTTTAACTTTTTGACGAACCTATGCCGTGTGCGAACGAAACGGAGAAACATAGAAAGAGAAGGAGAGTGCAGTGGCAACCATCGTCATAATAAATATAGGTAGGGTGTGACAGGGATAACGCTCTACTAAACCGAAACCAGCCGACAATCTCCGAAGGTCGATGTCGAATAATTTTATTATTCGCGCGTAGGTACCTACCTGTCCGCGAAAAGTTCTAGATGAATCGTAGACAGATGACAGATGACCTCAGTGAGACCGCAGGATGCTTGCCTCTTCCAATCGGTCTTATTGGAGATCTATAGGAGAAGCCTATGTTCAGCTGAGGACGTCCGATGGCTGAAATGACGATGATGACCTGTCCGCACGCGCTGCTTTTTACCGACTTCAAAATAGGACGACATTTTCTTGTTTGGAAGAATTAACGCGAAAATGTGCAACTGTTACTCGAACAGGTTACTCGAAAATGCACTTTATTTATTTGTAATAAAGATAAATGGGAGATTTCGTAACCTATTCAACCGGACTACACCGACTTTGATGTGATTTTTAACTCTCGACAAATATGTTCATTACGAGCTGGTTTCGCAAGATCTAATGTTCGAAGAAGTACTAGTACATTTAGGTACATAATTAATAAAAAAAACTCAATTTTTTAATGAAGTACAGGTATAGTATAAGTATAGATACCTACTTATTCAATTCAAAATTATTTATTTTCAAACAACAGTACGCTACTACAAATACTATTCTCCAAACTGGGTACATTCGATTACCTTTATCTAGTATCACATGAAACTCGCATTACAAGCATAAAAATGTAACAATAAGCAAACCTATGTGAACGGGATAATGTATCTCTACAGTCTACAGTTACTGTTTACATTGTCATTCACTAAACGACTCGCTTGAGATCCACGCATATATTTCATGCGAGCCAAAGTGCCTACATACTTAGAATCGAGTTCTGTTGTACTGTAGTGATCTGATCTGTGAGACGGTTCGCAGCTCCGGCTCAGCTGGTTGAGCTGAACCGTGAACCGCGGCTCGCGCAGATCAGTTGAGTTACCCATGGCTAGTTTTGGCTTGGCCGGGCGGCAGTCAGTCGGCACGTTAGTTTGTTCCCACTATGTTCGACTGTAGAACACTAGGCCGCAGCCGCACCCGTTGCTGTCTACGAGACGCTTAATTGGGGAATGGCTCGATTATGTGATTGCTATTCGCATCACTATTTTTTAGTCAGGGCAACACTTCGTTGATAAGCTGTCAAGTGTCAAATAAAATAAAAGTAATAGATTTTTTAGTCTATGGTCTATCAGCGTAGCCATTTGTTATCTTCATACTAGTGTTTCAGAAAAATCTGAACAAAATGCTGAAATCAGCAGGTGGTGCCCTTGCTAATGTGCTGAAGAGGAGTCTGGTCCCTACGGCCAGAGTGAGTGCAGTCTCTGTACGGAGATCTCACGGCGGTCCCCAGGAATCGGATGAAGAATTCGACTGCAGGTGAGCCTCCCTTACTGAATTTTACTTTGACGTTATGTAACTTACAAAACCGATGTTTCAGCCGGTTATATGTAATTAGTAATAAAATAAAGCTAGGAGAATAATATGGAACAAGTTATCAATGAGGCTTTGAATGAAGTAACGACGATGAGAGATAAATTATTCCCTGATAAGTATAACCTATTCGATACCAAAATTTTATCAACCGAGCATTATCAAGTCTTGTATTCTACGTATTACAATGCAACATCGCACTTTAACCTACATTCTCTTAAAAAAACTTAACATATGTATAACTTGTGAGATCGAATTGTGTTTAATAGAAATAACTACTTTTTAGTGTAATTCTTTTGCTTTGTATTATACTTGCTCAAATTGACAGTTCATTCTATTGATTTCAGATATGAAGCTTTCTTCAACAGAAAAGATATTGATGGCTGGGAAATCCGCAAGGGGATGAATGACCTGTGCGGCATGGACTTGGTGCCTGACCCAACTATCATCCGAGCCGCGCTGCATGCCTGCAGGAGGGTGAACGACTATGCTCTTGCAGTCAGGTTCCTGGAAGCCTGCAAGGACAAATGTGGCCCCAAAGTGAATGAAATCTACCCATACATCATTCAGGAAATCAAACCCACCCTCACAGAACTCGGAATTGACACACCCGAAGAGCTTGGCTATGACAAGCCTGAGCTAGCATTAGAAAGTGTTTTTGAGATGTAAAGTTACTATTACGGAGCAGTAGAGAATTTATGATATGATAGTTTTGTTTTATTTAACTGTCGTGTGAAGTGCAATCTTCAAACAAGTGTTTTGGGCCATCCACCATTTCAAATCGACATGTGGTTATCTAATGTAATAAAACATTAGAAAATAGTTGTTGTTTCATTTGCTTACAAGCAAGTATTTTATTTAGGGATACAAAACCAAAATTGTGGAAAACTATACTTTGTAATGGAAATATATTTCCATGCAAATAAAATGGAGAATCTGCAATAGTTCACAGCAGTTGAATTTTTAATTGGAGTATAATTGGAAAAGGCAGGAGAGAGATGCTAGGATTAGGAAGGACTCTGCAGGCTTGAACAACAATAGATAAAAGTGACTTGCACTCTAGGATTTTTTCTTTTCAAAGAAAGCTGAATGCCATGCATCATCTGGATAGTACGTGTGAATACACACTTCTGCCAATGGTACAGTTTGCACATAGGGTTAGCATCTGTTCTACAACACATTTCTTGATATTATGTTGGAGAAAAACAGGAAGGACTGTTATTAATATTACCTACATAATTAATATAATTATTTTTCTTTAATTAGAACTATTTGTGAAACTGACAAGTTAATAACTTTTAAATAGCTAATAAAGAGTAAAGCCATTTTTATTATGTAAATACTTTAATAATTGCAATATTCACACATTCATGCCACATATTTACAATTATAAATCATTGTACCTACTTAACACTGTTTTTGTGCTATATTCATAGGTAAGAATAAATTAATTCACAAAGAAAAAACAATCACGCAAAAGTGCGAAAATAAACAAATAGAATTTGGTCTCAATTAAAACTGCAATAAATAGGAAGAACTTTCAAAACAAAAACCTATTAGGCTAAATATAATCCTGTATTTACATACATTTTGTACTTTTCTAGGATTTCTACGTTATGACTAGTCAAGTTAAACTTAGCATATAGCTAGCTAGTCAAATGCTAGGAATTATTCTGATTTAGAGATTTTGAATGATACAGATCACTTTCACACTAAAATTGCGCATTACTTTTTTAAATACAAACCAAATCCACACCATCGAAATTGCAAACATTATTGACTCCAAAGTCTAGCACTAGCTTAGAGTGAAAGTGACCCTCTCATGGTAGGGCCAATGTATTCACTAGAAATATTTTGAAACATCTAATAGATACACATACATTACTATAATATTTACGAAGACACAAAATATATTAGTTACTGTAATATTAACCCTGCGTAGGAATATAAACAATTTATTTATATTTCAACGAACTTACAACACTGGACTATTAAAATTACATTAGATCATTTTCCTATTATATTTATGTTACAAAACTTACATCAATACAAAAGTTTTGGTACCTAATTTCACTAACCCTAATTGTTTAAATGTACAATGAAATAAAAATCAAAGCAAGACTAGAATGTTTAACCAATCATGACTCAATAAGGACTAGAAATGTAAAATAATTTTTGGTAAAAGTAACAAAATAGTATAGAAATAAATAAGTACAACAAACAACAGTTAATCAAACTCTAAAAAAAGATAAAATAAGGAATGTATGGCAATAACGAGGATAATACATCCTCATATTAAAATGACTTAGATAAAAAATATCTTAGAGTCAAACTATAAATAAATAGGCATTGTAAAATAAAACATATTGCACAAAACTGAATCCACTTATTACATCTAAAAATTTTTAAAAATATTAATAAATAAAGTCTTATCAGTTATCATTTCATTTCAATAAATTAATCATAAGTTACAAAAAATAATTTATACCCATTTTATGGCGAATTACGTTAATTAGCCTATTTATTTTATTCTTCAGAGAATCACTAAGAATCCTTTTATGACTACCGTTCGAACGATTGCACGACGCGACGTCGCGGCGCGGTGTGACACTTTGTTTTGCTTCAATATTCTTCTGAAATATTTTAGGAGTTGCTGATTAGTAGTGCTTTCAAAAAGCACGATTTTTTTAGAAATTGATACACCTAACATGAGTTAACAACATGGTACATGAAACGTGTGCGAACCTAATTTGTATATAACGACCAATTAATCCAATCTTTATACATTTTCTTGGAAGTTTTATTTAATTTCTTTGGCCACCTTCTACTATATAAATTTGACTAAGCATTACAGTTGGGGACGATTAAGAAATATTTGTATAGAAGAGTTTTCAGCTAGATCAGTTATTGCAGTATTGGCTATGTGATGTAAAATTTATTTAAAAAATTGGTATATATCTCACTAACTGGAGTATTAATTCTATTTCAGGTTGTTGAATGCGCTATGTTCGATGTGCGAGGTTCGACGTGGCTTGCACTCATCAATGGGTCACTGAGGTCCTCTTATCAGTCCACTTGTTAGCAAAGTAAAGCCAGTATGGGTAATGGGCGCGTTGAAGCGACCAGCTGCATGAAACCTGTGGTTAACATTTTCTCTAACGCATATCTATCTACTTATTGTTAAAGGGTATATTCAGCATAGTTTAATTAATGACGGCGTAATCGATTGCAACTTTCACCTCTTGTAAATTAGTGGTATACTGAGCGCCACACAAATCGGCAGATGAGATGAGAAGTTAGCCGCAGATGACACTTCGCCGTGATTGGCTAATTATTGCGCATGTGTGCACAATTCAAACGTCGCGTGTGGTAGTGCGTAGGGAGCGCGGGAAGCATGAGGTTGGCGGGCGGGTGTGCCCCGCGTCTC
The DNA here is from genome assembly GCA_949316475.1 of Hypomecis punctinalis. Lineage (NCBI taxonomy): Eukaryota > Metazoa > Arthropoda > Insecta > Lepidoptera > Geometridae > Hypomecis > Hypomecis punctinalis. The sequence continues at coordinate 2,901,289 of OX438798.1, forward strand.
GTTTCTCGGGCTCCCGCGAATGCCTATATTTCGGCTTTTGCGCAGTTATGTTTGAGCTCTGCGCATAACTTCCCATCCGTCGATTTGTGTGGCGCTCAGTATACATCCCTAGTTAGACCGGCTAGACAGATAAATATTATTATTAATAAATGTGTGTAGGCAGGCGTTCACACTAATTATTATCGGCAAATAATCTCGATCTCATATCTAATAAAGATGTCACTGGTATTATTTTGTATCTGCATTCAGCTGGTACCTTCCTAATTCGTACAAGCGTTATTCATAACGTCTTAGGAGAGTGAAGTATCTTTTAAGTGTCATCGGCAAAGAATCTCAATCTATCAGAATCAAGTATTCCTAGTACTTTTTTTATATATTATGCAGTTGTAGCCACGGTCACCATTAGTCAAATAAAGAGTGTTTTCCGTATTTCGCGAAGAATCTACACGAGGGAATCGTGGCATGGTTATCCCTGCGTCCGGCAGTAAACCCGGGTACCGCTTGTCTGACTATGACCCCAAAGAATGTTATGTGAAAGACTATTTGAATCCCTCAAGGAATCTATCTAATCACTGATAATTCCGTCCTGCAGTAAGTCCCGCTACTGTTAATCAGATAATGCTGTGTCGAAGACTGTTCGTATGTACTATAATCACGGATTTGCGTTGTGCCTGCGTTCGGCAGTAGTCCCGCCACTGCTAGTCAGATAATGACTCCTGAGAATGCTGCGTGAAAGACTGTTCGATTCCGCAAGGAATCTATCTAATCAGTGATTGTCCCGTCCGGCAAGTCCGTCCGTCCGCGGGTGGGCGGGTCGGTCGGTGGTTGCTCAGGAGTCGCGCGCGGCGAGCGGCGGCGGCGCGGAGGTGCCGCCGGCCGCCGACGCGATCACGTACAGCTACGAGTCCGTCACCACGCTCTCACGCTCAGACTTCACGTTCTGCAACATACAACAAGTGGAGTTAGCTTGGAAATAATATACTTCTCAATTTGGCAAGTAAATTGTAATACTCAAACAACTTGTTGATCAGTAATGATTGCAAACGTTTTTTTATTATCGGCAGTAAATAATTTTATTCTGAGAACACTTTGGCAACGATATTTCTCATCGCCATTTCCTATAGATTTGTACTATGAGAACCATGTCAATCAAATCGAACTTCCGAACATATAGATTTTCTCTTCACCGTCTACACAAACAATCTCATGGCGCTCGAGACTTTGATGCAATTCGGTCGGTTCATGGTTTCCAATGTAAAATATTTGAAGCCCATCACATCCGTGCATAATCCTGGATATCCAAATTCATGTACAAATATTTAAGCAATGCGCTAATCTAGACAAAAGGTGTATTGCGCTGTAACTATGCGACCAATTCGATTATTTTGTTCTTCGATTTCACTGAACTGAATCGGCAGCAGTCTGCCTCGCTCACTGGTATAGCGTCGTAAGATGTCCGGTCTTAAGTCACTTGCCACCCTACACCCTAAACCTAAAGGCTTACTAGAGGCCCACGCCGCCGCCCATGTTACTGCCACCCTACACCCTACGAGATAGGTACCATGGCCTTGGTGAGCACGGTGGCGTCCTTGAGGCTGAGCACCTGCAGCACCTGCGCGTCGCCGCCCTGCAGCATCACCTGCGCCACGCCGCCGCCCATGCCCAACGCCTCCGACAGCTCGCCATTCTGGTCCACCTGACAACAGATCTTACGTCACTCGGCTTCCTTCCTTGCTCATAATATCAAAATACATAAGTATTATAATCCTAACCCCACTAGATCGACGCTGCACAAGGCGTTAAAATATTAGGCTTGCTACACTCGGGCCAACCTCTATCGACATTCGACATTGCCGGCAGTGAAATAGAATACATATGTGTAAATGAATGTTCGGGAAAAAAAAGCCGATCGGTGTTCGTCAGGCGGCAGGGCGGCCGCAAAGCGGCACGTTCGGCAAAATTGAATGTAGGTATGTAGATGAATGCCACGACGCGCGAATTGAAAACCGATTTGTGCCGATTGGACTCGAAGGAACCACCCGATCGGCACAAGCTAAGTCATGCCGAACAGGTTCTTCCGGAAGGTTAAACTTGATAGTCTGATTTGTCCCACAGGAAAAAAAAGTCCGCGTGGTCAAATTGCTGGACTCCAAAGTTCGTTCCGAAAGTATTAATAGCTGCTTGGGGTCGGCTTTATCGTTCGAAAAATTGTGCTGGCCCGAGTGTGTAGCAACCCAAGTCATTTTGTATGTCGCAGCGCTACGATAAGCGTCAAAACAATATTGCGATACACAGAGCAGTGCGACTCAAGTACGGTTTGAAACCGTACTTTACATATTTTGTAAAATTAATTTGTGTCATCAACTCGCAGGACAGTTATTTTTCTGTATACTGTAAAGCAATAGTCACAGTATACAGGGTTATTTCTAATCAATTAGCATCATTTTAGGGGCTTATTCTGTACATCAAAACTAATAACTTTTGTTCTGCTACTTTTGTCAATACTAAAAAAAAACAGCTGTTCCATACATTTTGTCGCAGGTGAACGATATTTTTCTATGGAACACCTAATTTTTTTTCGAGTTTTGACAAAAGTTGTAAGTTTCGATGTACAGAATAAGGCCCTGAAAGGATGCTAATTGATGAGAAATAACACTGTGTAATAATTCATAATAGTATTACAGATTCGTTTAGCTAAAATGTATTATTTACACCGAACAAAACACATTTTAGCTTGAATTAGACCTGTATGTAAATTACTTCTTATAAAATATGAGTGTATACTGCAAATAAAAAAAAATCGGGTTGACGCCACATTTTTCTTGATTTCTACAACACAAAACATATAAACAGGGAGATTGCGCGCGGGATTCATACGAGCATTCCAGATTTGTCTACAAATGAAAAGTTTAAATCTATCTATTGTGGCGGCACACAAGCTATATTAATTTGCATTAAGAGTTCTACAAATAATAATAAAACTTTATACACACCTTTGAAAACGGCACACGGTGCAAGGCTGTAATTCGTGCAAACAACTACAAATAAAACAAAACATTCACGTTTACTTTTAGCTTTACACACATGCGTCATGTAAAACTAAAAAATATATTTTGTACTGACCAGGAGTCAACTTTACAAAAAATAAATGTAATCTACACGTATTGTATATTCAGTGAAAGTGTGTAAACATAAATATGTATTATATGATAGTAATACTATTATAAGTCAATGGCCAACGGCACGAATACACTGTACTTTAGTCCAAAATATAAATAGCAGAGCATGCAAAATACAACGTTTATTGAAAACAAAAACAATGGTAAATATGGCAACACAAAATATAAACAAGCAAAATTGTGATAGTCTTATAAGGTAGGATTTTCATTTGCTTGAAAAAATAAACATAAAATGGCAACATAATATCTAGATGATCGCATATTTGTTTGCACTGGAAAGAAGAATTTTAAAACTAGCTTCTAACTAAGCTGTGGTAAATTAGTGTAATAATACGTAACAAGTATGCGACCTAATGTTGGATCCTTACATCGCTATTCGGTTTTAGTAGTATTTTTTTCGATATTGTTTGCATAATTATATTCGTGGTAGGAGAAACGAATATTCGTCCACATAAGTCCACATTCTATGTCCAGCAGTGGACGTCCTATGGCTGAAATGATGATGATGATGATGATGATAAGCCGGCGGAAACGAGAGTTCGCGTATTGACGCGTTCGTTTTGTTTTGTTCGTCAATTCATCAGGCCAGCGGTTCTCAAACTTTTTTGTAACGGAACCCTTATGAAAAGCAAAATGTTCGACGGAGACCTAAAATTAACAAAAAAAAAAAATGTTTGTACTTGTTTGTATGGTAAAATGTCTCAAAAGAAGCCCCCATTAAGTGCAGCCCAGTACCTAATATTGGTCAAATTCTTCAAATGTCATCTTGAAATGTCACCTTTCTGAGTCGCTGAAATTTATTTTTGTTTTTATTTTTTCTCATTAATTCAGTATTCTCGTGGAACCCCTACAGAGGCTTTGCGGAACCCTAGGGGTCCGCGGAACACACTTTGAGAATGGCTGGAATAGGCGAACACAAACCACTTCACATCGCTGTATTTGGGCAAATAAGACATAAATATGTGAACACGAATAGTGATGTGAGAATTTATCATTAGACTTCACACTTTTGCAACTCAATCGAACAAAATAACTGTAAACTTTGGTAGAAAGAAAGCAGAACACGTAATTTTAACTAAAAACTCAACACACACTTGATTTAAGGACAAATAAAAATAAATAGTAACTTGCAATGGAAAACATCTGAAAATATCAAGCTTCAACTACAATAGTCTCATAATTTGTGTGGGAATTATTATCTTGTATTTATAACTTTTAGTAATACAATTTAGAGTCGAAACGTTCCCGAATGTATCTCAAATCAGATATCGGCGGAATCATACAAGTCGGCGGGTGTAAAGTTAGCTACAAGCTGCGCTAAATATGGTAGTTGAATGGTATTGAATTAATAAAAATGGTAGTATGGTAGTTCAATGGTATTATTTTGGATGTCATATTCTGGTAATTAATTTTGGATGTCATCACGCCACCGTTGTAAGGGTCTACCGGGACTGCGCTTCCCGTCACGGGGCGACCATTCAGTCAGAGACCTGCTCCACCTTCCATCATCACATCTGGCTAAATGTCCAGCTCAACGCCACTTGAGATTGCTTATACGGGATCCGATATCTGCCACCTTTGTCCTCCTACGGATCTCCGTATTTCGAATTCGGTGGACACCTGGATGAGACTGGCACAGGACAGGGATAGTTGGCGTGAGGGGGAGGAGACTTATGCCCTGCAGTGGGCCGAAATAAGCTGATGATGATGATGATTAGAATAAGTGAATTCTGCAATTAATTATGATTAGTAAACAGAAAAAAAAATTTGGCTAATCAAGTTTTTTAGAGATATAAACTTGTTAACATTTTGGTAGGGATAAAGAGGGGATGCCTTGTCCCTTTCCCACAAAGCATATAGCTTCAAATTCCGCCTCCAGCGCAGCGCTGGCTTATTGAGCACTCCTTAAGTAACTCGTAAAGTTAAGAAAATTCTTCGATGATAAAATTATTAATTAATTTATTTATTTATTGTGATGAATAAAATCAGTTTTATTGTTTTTAATCGTTAATGATTTTTGATATTTTTTTGACTTGTAAATTGTTTATTACCAAATATATGAGTATGAGCATAGTATGGCGACTGTATGACACTTACAGGCCGTGACGTCATAGTCTGCTATAGTGCGGTGTTTGTCTAGCAAGAAAATAAATATGCTTGTAACTTCTTTATTTTTAAGTTGATTTTATTTTTGTTTTCGTTAATCGGCTCTGTTTATGGTTACCTGTTATAAGAGGACATTTAAAAATATTGTCAACTAGCCTATACAATTCTGACTGAAGCTCACATACAACTGCGCATTGATTGGGTTCCGCGCAGCTTGTAGCTAACTTCACATCCGCCAACTTGTATGATTCGACCTATACTATACCTGAAAACTAGATCCTATGTCACTGGTACATTCCAACTTGTGATTATGACGTATCGTATCGTACCAAGCATAGTGAAGTATAACCAGACAGGGCGCTAAATAACAATAATTACAAAAGTAATGGTGCGTCCATACACTCCGCGAGGGGACGCGAGCACGATTGTGTGGATAGTGCGCTCGTCTCGCCTCGTCATTCTTCGCTTGGATGGCTATTGGCTAACGCGGTGGTAAGTAATCTATTGGTATAGTGTATTGCAGTAATACACTATACCAATAGATTACTTAATGGTCTCTCACTATGGGCCTTATTAGTAAGCTCCAAGTAGCCCAACGAGCTATGGAGAGGGCTATGCTCGGAGTCTCTCTGCGGGATCGAATCAGGAATGAGGAGATCCGTAGAAGAACCAAAGTTACCGACATAGCCCAACGGATTAGCAAGTTGAAATGGCAATGGGCAGGGCACATAGCGCGGAGGACTAATGACCGATGGAGTCGAAAAGTTCTCGAGTGGAGACCACGTACCGGCAAGCGCAGCGTAGGACGTCTACCCACAAGGTGGACAGATGACCTCATTAAAACCGCAGGATCGCGCTGGATGCAAGCCGCTACCAACCGGTCTTATTGGAGATCCATAGGGGAGGCCTATGTCCAGCAGTGGACGTCTTTTGGCTGATGGATGATGATTGCAGTAAACTATGCGTTTTTATAATCAGTTTTCAACCGTAACGTATAATTTTAGTTCGACACACCATGAGGTGCAATACATTGCAAGTTACACTCTCTGGCTATACTATATAGCGTAAACATCGTATTAGAGCAAATTTTCTGTTAATTTATTCAAAAGGTACTTTGACTATACAACACAACACAACTGTCTTTAGACTAAAACACTAGATGAAAACGTGCGCGTTTCATGCTTTAAGTTAAATCAAGAAATTAACATGACAATTATTTATTTTTTATCAATATTTTTGCCAATAGTTTAAACTCCATTTTTATTTAATTTTAACGACACTTTTTAATCATAAAAATGTTATGATTTCAGTCGAAATTCGTTAAAATCAAATGAACTTAGCATTCCGTTATGTCGATGGGGTATTTTATTTTATGTGTGTTTTGTGTAAGTAGAGAATACTATCTACTTTTTAGTCTACAGACAGCAAAATAAATCTATAATTGATAATGATTTACATAACATGCAAAAACAGAAACATAAAATCAACAGTCACATCTAGAAAACAACAAAATAAAAAGTTTTTTTTTTTAAATAATGAAATTTTTAAACAAGGTGTCATTCAACTTACAGAAATTTACCCTACTTTATTTATATAACAAATAGTCTATTTTTTTTTATTTCAGACTTAAATAAAAACAAATACTGTAATTACAACAACATACAAAAATATAAAGTCTATTTGTTTATGGCAGTAGCATGTAGTCTTTGGAAACGTCGATTTCTTCGTAAAACAAATCAAGAATATCCGCCATTTGATTCATTTATTCGAATATCAATCGCGTATACAGGGTTACTGGTAATTAATTAGCATCCTTTAAGGGCATATTCTGTACATCAAAATAAACATCTTTTATTATCCCTTCAGCAGTCCAAGCGCTTTACGGCAAAAACGCTATCTTGTCCAGCCACGCGCGATTTTTTTTTAATTTCCGCCGCTACCTTCTAAAATCACGATTTCTCGTAATTTTTGTATGAATAGTCCCAATAAACTTTACATCATAGGAATTGTCTTGAATTCAGCTATTAGAATCTATTTATAGAATGTGTAAATTTTATTTCACGTTATCTTTAGGAAAGTAGGAAGTTGAAAAAAAAATCTCCTCTCTCAAAAATTTGAATTTTTTGCAAAATACCTCAATAATCTATTGCCAATGCATTAAAAGTATAAATAACTTACCCTCCCCTTACCCTTTCATCATTTAATTAGAAAAATGGGCACAAAAGCCACTTTCGCACCAACAAATTGACCATTTTTATCACAAACGCAGACGGTTGGAAAACTCCGATGCGCGTCCGAGCACGTGTGACGACTTGTCGGCGAAATTAGACGAGGTCGAAGTAGGAATCGAATAAAAAGTCACGACACTATATTCTTCTCTGTTTTTCCTATTACTAATTGGTATAAGTTAAAACGTGACAGCACAATAGGCAGACGTCCAAAAAATTGCTAAAGAAAAAACGGGCGATTAACCAGATTCTGGCGGCTGGGCGAAATGGGACAAATTGTTCGTCACCAGAATCTGGTGACTGGACAGTTGAAGGGTTATACGACTTCTAAAATGTGTAGTTATTTTTTACCATACAAAATTACAAAAAAAATAGACCGGTCCAAATATAATTAACTCTATGTAAAAAGCGCGCGCGCCGCCGCCCGCGAGACTTGAACCTTAGTGGAGATACTGTGTAAGTATACAAACAACTGTAAATATTAGTTAGGTATGTAAAAAAACAATTATTTGTACACATGCAGATTCCAATTTAAAAAAAAAATTGGGAAATTCCTTGAGATTTGGGAAAGGTGTAGAACAAAAGTTGTTTGTTTTGATGTACAGAACATGCCCTTAAAAGAATTCTAATTGATTTCCAGTAACCCTGTATAACAACCTCAATATTTGTCTATTTTAATGGCATATTTATATTATTTCTAAAAAACATTAAAATTCTGTTACAAAAGTAATCCAAACAAGTATAATTCTTGATTAGTTTTACCTCAGACCAAGTAAAAAAACATGGCCCGCCGAACCCGTCTTAGACAATTTGGCACTTCTTAAAGCTATTACGAAACTATACCAGAAAGAAAAAATTAATTTATCTGTGTAAATAAATATTATGCATTTAATTTAGCCTAAAAGCACTCTATAAGAGATCGCGTTAACATTAAAATAATAACATCACATTGCATCACTGGCTTGGCATATATTGGTATATACTCTATAAAATTTAACTTGATCTCTGCGACAGTGACATTGACATAGAAGATTGACATTTTTAGAGTTGGGATAGTGGTGGAAAAAATCGATTTTCAAACAATTTTGTAATGAAATCGAATGAGTAGTTGAAGGTGAGAAATTGGATTTTATTTACTTACTATTATTTAAGATCAAGTACTCGTATGTACACATGTAAATAATGTTATGATATTAATTAAATACTCATAATAATGTAACGATAGTATTTATCGACGTTTTTCACTATTATCGATGCTAATGTAACATATAATTCGGTTTAATATGATATTAAAATATGAGATAATTTATGATATTAAAATATACAGTAAAATTAATGATAAATTAAAATTTATTTAAAATATCGTTAGTATAAACTATCGATATTTTAATTAAAACTCTATCTAAAACTCTGTGGTCACGATCATTCGTCGCCCATCACTAATCGGCATGCCCACAAAGTATGACATTAACAGGTACTGTCTGTACTATTAAGAAATTCAAGACTTCATAGGCGTGATTTTTCTGACAGCTGTCGCAGAGATCAAGTTAAATTTTATAGAGTATAGTATATTGGTATATCGAGCGAGGATCATCACAGACGCCAAGTACTTTGATTCGGCATAATCAAAGTACTTGGCGTCTGTGATGATCCTCGGGCAGCTGTTAAGTGAGCTGCGCTCAGGTGTGGGTTATCCGCAGCTTGGAGCTAACATTACAGCCGCCAAGTTATTTAATTCGATCTATAATTATAAAGCGTGTAGAACATATACTTAGATTAATTTTCTTTGGGACAAGTAGTTTAAATATTTGGCATAACAATAAGTCTCGAGGTTTATTATAAATGTAGGACCAATTCACTCAAAGCGGCACCTAAAAATGCCTAGTAAAATATTGTTCTCAGTTCAGAATTTGTATTTGATTACTTTATTTTCATACAATAATGGGATAAATTATAAGTTGCCGAAAGTAATGGTTAGTTTCGGCGGGTGAATTAGTCCTTTATTTTATTATTTGCACACCAAATCACGGTAATTTTAAAAAGAGTTTTTCGGTTATATATGACTTCAATCCACTCCTCGGGCTTGTATGCAGTGCTGTACTACCCTCTTTATAAACACTGCAGAAATTGCAGTCAAATATTATTTTGATCCATAGGGGAGGCCTATGTCCACTGTGACGTTATAAGGTGTATGGATGATTATTTTGACAAAATATTTTTATTGCACTCTACATACAACTATTTTGTTCAAACTAAAATTTGTCTGTAGACATCCTCATAAAGGTAACAACTCCTTTTAAAATTTACGTGGCATAGAAATAAAAAAAAAAGTATGCAAAACATCAACTCTGTAAAGCCGGAAACATACTATCGGTCGCGGCTGACGGACGCGACTTAGCAATGTGCACAGTGTTAGAACATCCGATGTGCCAGATCTCTCGGACGTCCGAACGCTCAAGGTCGTCCGAAGGTGACGTCCGCGACTTATGTCCGATAGTGTGCACGGCTCAGTGTACTTTCATAGTCTAGATACCTATCAGTCGCGTCCGTAAGCCGCGTCCGATAGTATGTTTCCAGCTTAAATCTTAGCAACAAAAAAAACAGCGCTAATAAGTGAGCCTCACATTAAAAGCTAAGAACAAAGCATGCTAGACTTACATTTACATTGCAAAATGCATGAGATCGGATCTCACCTCTAGTGAAACGTTATCTCTACACGAATGTAGGACTAGTTATAAATACCCTAATTATTTTTGTCGCTTTTGTATTGGAATACAAGCTAGCTATCTAAGTAGAGGGACTAAATATGCTCGCTGTACCATTTTTTTACTGGCGAAATTTTACTCGATAGTACAATGAGATCCGTTGACTGCGTCGCGTCGGTTGACGAGAGGTTGTCAATTTAGGTAGCTGACGATTTAAGATGTTGTCGTTTTTGAAAGTTGACATTCTAAAAAAGTTGTCGTTATCGGAAGTTGTCGTTTTTGTAAGTTGACATTCTAAAAAGTTGTCGTCTTCGGAAGTTGTCGTTTTCGAAAGTTGTCATTTTAGGAAGTTGTCGTTCTCACCCTGAGGGATTGCATAAGAGTATGTTTTTTTTTGCTGACTCTTTTCAAATATTGTTTAATCATTGAAACACGACGACAACGAAATTTTTAGTGGCGAAAATAATGAAGCAAATTATTAAATGCGAAAGTAAACAGATAAACTTCACGGCAATGTTATGCGAACAAGCTTTTATTACCTCACTGACATGGGTTATATTATTTCCTCATACAGTTCCTTCTACAACACACCCACACATTTTGCTTGTATACTCAGTTTATATCAAGGTAGTTAAACAAAAAATTATAAAAAAGTGCACTTCGATCTCAATTTTGTTGAATGGCACAAAGATATTTCTCATAAAAATAGCCGTAGTAACGCATGCCACGCATATGACAAAGTACTATCGAGTCGCATTTCGTCCATCCCCTAAAGAGCCCTATCGACATAGGCGTAGCTAGGGGGGCACGGGTGAGCCTTGCCTGTCCTTGAAGCAGCTAGAGAAAATCTCTTGGTACGACAATGCCTATCAAACGTCCAGCGAGCGTATAATTATGACACGTGTATGTATCTAGTGGTGGTACCGCCTGCGCGCGCGCACCTGTACGAGCGGCGTGACGCAGACGCCGCCATCTTGTGCCGCCATTTGCGCCATCATCTGCTGGTACATCGGCAACGTCACCACCGAGGATAACGGTCGACCTGCAATACATAATAAATACATTCGTTTTCATTTCATTTTCGACGAATCGGCTTCGGTTCATACTAGCAAATCTTGTTAAGATTTAGATTAGTAGTCGTGAAATCGCGGCCTGAGTCTTGAATGGTGCGGCCCTCGGTATGGGTGGGGGTCATGTGTACTATAATCACATCTGTTTTCAAACTAGACAAACGAATAACATCGAGTATAATCAAGATATATATACTTTGTTCATACTTGCTTTCGAATTACTAAATATAGGGAAAAAAAATCACGCTCGCTGCACTCGCGCATACAAGTAACGTGGTTTGCTTTGGTCATGCATGCCTGTTTTGAAACTACTGAAAATAAAAATTGAGGCTAAAGTGCAGTATAGTTATGTCCTTTGCTCATATCTGTTATGAAATAACTGAAAAAACCTATAAATTCGCATTCGATTCGTTCGCGCACATTTCACTGTGCAGTGCGGTAATCTGAAACAACGCGGGCTAGTATGTTATAATCAAGTTCATTAGTGTGCGGCCCGCAGTGATACTTCACACTGTCCTTTGTGGTCCTTGACCAGAAAAGTATGACGACCACTGATTTAGATAGCTGCCTGCGCCCAGTCGATGTCGAGCGCGACCGCGTTCCCGTCTGCACCACGCTGCCCACGCCCCCCTCGCCCGCGTGGATGTCAACACTTACACTCGCCGTCCTCGCCCGTGATGACGATCTGCGTGTCCGCCAGCGACTCCACAGAGTTGATGTCGAGCGCGACCGCGTTCCCGTCGGCGTCCAGCGTCTGCACCACGCTGCCCGCGCCCACCTCACCCGTGTGGATCTGAAACGTACCGCCATGTACCTACATAGCCGTACAATGCATACGTTGTACATTTTTGTTCCATGGGAACTCAGGATTGCTACACTCATAAGCATCCCGGCATGAATCACAACTGCCGAGCGGTAAAATCGAATATTCGATCTATCGATTAATCGTCGTATTCGATTTTACCGCTGGGCAGTGCCAAACCAACTCACGTATCATTCGAAAAATTCGTTCGAATGCCGCACATCTTCCAGCTCGGCAAATGCCGATTTAGCCGTTGGGTCTGCAAAGCCACAACAGAGGAAGACGCGCGGCGGCCGAATGAAAACCGAATTGTGGCGATCGGCCCTAAAGAAATTTGCCGATCATTAGAAGCCGTATGATACCGAAAAAGTTTAGTAATGAGTATGATGACTTAAAAAATATAATTAGTACATCAGATTAAGTATCGAAATATATTAGACACATATTTTTTCTTATATCAATTAAACAAAAATTGATGAAGATATAGCCCGTTACAGTTCCGCGTGACGTCACAAGTGCCATACAAATTTATCGACTTCTGTGGGAAAGGTGACGTCACGACCCCCACTCCCAAACTTTGACAAAGTTTATCTTTGTTATTTGTTGTTTGATTGACAAAAGAAAAAATACGTGTCCAATATTTTTGATAATTTAACTCACGGACTAATTATAGTAATTATTTTTTTACCCAGTTATCACGCTTATTGTTTCGGGTCGGCTTTTTTGTTCGGCAAATTCTGTCGAACCGGTTGTACCTACCGACCAGCTTATGTGTGTAACAACGCTGCCTTTGTAACACAGTGTTTCCCTAATGCAAAGCAGTACATCATAAATATCTATAGGTACACAATAGGCTTGTTTACTAAAAAATATATATATATATAACTAGTCCATCAAATATATTATTAAAAAAATTAGACACGTATTTTTTCTTTTGGCAAACATAAATTGATTGAACCCCTTTAAAGTTCCTCGTGACGGCACTAGTGTACTTGAAATATAGCGCACTAGTGACGTCACGAGCCCCCACTCCCAAACTTTGACAAGGTTTATCTTTGTAATTAATTGTTTGATTGACAAAATAAAAAATACGTACCCAATATATAATTTAATAATCTAACGGACTAATTATAATAATGTTTTTTGTACCCACTAAGCATGCCTATTGATTGTACAATAAGTAATTATATTTATGTTTATAGTTGTATGCAGTGCAACTGGGCAATCGCTGAAACCCATATACCATTGACTTAAGAGGTCAAATACAGCGCTTTAGTCTCAGAAAATGTTAAGTCTTAGAATATTAGATAATTTACCACTTATGCCGCAGTTATTAATGTTGCCAAGGAAAATGTTTCATTTTCAATGTATTACAGAAGCTTCAGGAATTATATGATTTCAAATCGTGAATTAGTGAGAAAATCAGTAAGCTGCTGTAGTATTCTCCTTGGCAAATTAAGTCACACGGCAACACCGATATTATTGACAAACATCAAGGAGTACTTACCTGCGCCGTGGTACCATCTGGTAGGGTAATGATATGATTATTTGGATCCAGGTTTGAGCCAGGTGGAGTATAGACATCAAGCCTCGTCAGCTGGCGACTCCGTCGTCATTGACAAACATCAAGGAGTACTAAAACTCACCACCTGCGCCGTGGTGCCATCAGTTACTAATGATGTTATTTGTTGGATCCAAGTTTGAGCCAGGTGGATTATAGACATCAAACCTCGTCAGCTGGCGACTCCGTCGTCATTGACAAACATCAAGGAGTACTAAAACTCACCACCTGCGCCGTGGTGCCATCAGTTACTAATGATGTTATTTGTTGGATCCAAGTTTGACCCAGGTGGATTATAGACATCAAACCTCGTCAGCTGGCGACTCCGTCGTTATTGACAAACATCAAGGAGTACTAAAACTCACCACCTGCGCCGTGGTGCCATCAGTTACTAATGATGTTATTTGTTGGATCCAAGTTTGACCCAGGTGGATTATAGACATCAAACCTCGTCAGCTGGCGACTCCGTCGTTATTGACAAACATCAAGGAGTACTAAAACTCACCACCTGCGCCGTGGTGCCATCAGTTACTAATGATGTTATTTGTTGGATCCAAGTTTGACCCAGGTGGATTATAGACATCAAACCTCGTCAGCTGGCGACTCCGTCGTTATTGACAAACATCAAGGAGTACTAACAGTTACCACCATCGCCATGGTACTGGTATCTGGTAGCGTAACGATGAGACTATTTGGATCCACGTTTGATCCAGGTGGAGTAGAGACATCAAACCTCGTCAGCTGGCGACTCCGTCGTTATTGACAAACATCAAGGAGTACTAACACTCACCACCTGCGCCGTGGTGCCATCAGGTAGCGTAATGATGGGGTTGTTTGGATCCAGGTTGATAATAGACATGGTTCCATCAGGGTTGGCGATCGAGTGAAGCACGGCTGGAGTATACTGCATCTGCTGTTGCAAGGAGATCAATTTGTTAGCAAAATATTTTTTACTAAGGCTTTTGGCCTTGTCACGACACTGAGCGAAAATTCGGTTGTGGAAATCCATCAATACGTTTTGTTATAAAATTGGCCGTCAACCCATTTTCTACATAATGTGGCCGACAACTGTCAGCATTAGTCGATCATAATAATATTTTTTTTTTGTGCTGTTGGCCTGTAAATAAATAAATAATATTATATTAATTTTAATGCCAGTTGCACACTTGGCTAAGTGACATCACGGAACGCTGGTTTACTTTATTCCCTACAAATACCGTTTTTTTTATCTGTATTAGCCCGATTACACCTACCGAGTACAGAGGCGAAACAGTAAAACGTCTCTGGACCGAGAGACTGTTTACAACTAATTTTTTGAGTTGCGGCGATAGTCAATCAGTTCAGTTTAAACGTTGCTATGGACGGGAAAAAATGGCTAAAAAAGATTTAAAATGACTTACACCTCTCCTGGTAGAAAAAATAAATGCAATGTTGGCAGAAGACAAATCTCGCATTTGGACGAGACCGTGAATTTGAAAAACCTGAGTTAAGTGCTACAAACAAGCTGCATCTCGTTTCTTTTCATTTCTGTAATCCGTTGAAAACAAATCCCACAAAAATAACTGGAAGGCAATTAAGCAGTTGCATAAACTGCACTGCGGTGTCCAAATTCCATTTCTGAGACATTATTTGTGCGTTTTTTATAATTCGCGGGAAAAAGTGACGAGTACGCATCGAGTGGCGAGTGCGCGTGTTCATATGCACCGAGTGAGCGAGCGAGTCAGCGCGGTAAAGCGGGGTGAGGGGTACTCGGCCCAAAAAGTAGAACGGAGTCCTAGTGTCTGCCTCGCCCAGTTGTTCGGCCGAGCACTCGCTTATGTGTTTACAAACAGCGAGCGCTCGGCCGAGAGCACTGACTCGGCACTGTACTCGGTAGGTGTATTCGGGCTTTAGGAATAAAGTAAACCAGCGTTCCGTGATGTCACTTAGCCAAGTGCGCAAGAGGCATTAAAATTAATATCACACATACACTAAAGCTAACTAGGTAACTATACTCTATAAAATTTAACTTGATCTCTGCGACAGTAGAAGATTGAAATTTTTAGAGTTGAGACAGTGGTGGAAAAAATCGATTTTCAAACAATGTTGTAATGAAATCGAATGAGTAGTTGAAGGTGAGAAATTGGATTTCATTTACTTACTATTATTTAAGATCAAGTATGTACACATGTAAATAATGTTATGATATTAATTATATACTCATAATAATGTAACGATAGTATTTATCGACGTTTTTCACTATTATCGATGCTAATGTAACATATAATTGGGTTTACTTTAATTACACATATAAAAAATGTTATAATATTACAATATACAATAAAATTAATGATAAATCAAGTTTTATTGAAAATATCGTCAGTATAAACTATCGATATTTTAATTAAAACTCTATCTAAAACTCTGTGGTCACGATCATTCGTCGCCCATCACTAATCGGCATGCCCACAAAGTATGACATTGACAGGTATTGTCTGTACTTTTAAGAAATTCAGGACTTCATAGGCGTGATTTTTCTGACAGCTGTCGCTGAGATCAAGTTAAATTTTATAGAGTATAACTTGCTCAGTAGTAGTGAGTAGTCAACAGAACTTGTAAATATATATGGAGATAATGGGTCATGGTGGAAAAGTAAATTGAGTTATATATTTGCCATCATCAAGTGAGAGCGAGGCAACGATAGGATAGACACGCGAGTGGGAGGGAGGGAGGTATAGCACGTACTTCAACATCAGATAGGTGCATTTGATCGATGCAGACTTGTTGAGTAGTCAACACTGCTTGTTGCTGCCGGTCGTTGGACTCTTCCTCGCAAGCAGAGTGGGGCACGCATGACCCCACCTACTCATCCGAGCGAGACAACGGTACGAGAAACATACGAGGGGAATAGAGACGGAAATATAATATCGGGTCATGGAAGAAGGAAAGTAACGTTTTTTGGTAGAAAACAGAACAGAAAACAGGTCCCATGAGTGGGAAAGAGATGGGAATGTAAGGGACGAGTGCAAAAATGAAGGTAATGTTTTTGGTGTATAGCAGATGAAGGTTCCACGAGTGGGAAAGAGATGCAAATATATCGGGTCAAGTGGAATATGGAATGTAACGTTTTTGGTGGATAACAGATCGAGTTGGAGAGAGAGGGAAATATACCAGATAAGATGGATGAAGGAAAAGGTGGAATTTTTAGTAGAAATGTAGATTAGATATGTGATTCGATTGTAAAATATTCAGTATGATTGTGTCGATAAAGATACCAAACAGATCGTTCAAGAAATATCAAAAGGATTTATAATTAAATCATTTTATAAACAGACGTGTATGAAGATCAATGAGGATTTCAAAGGAAGATTAAGGTTTTTTTAGTCATATTACCAGATCCAGGCGGCATTCCGAATGTACGGCAGATGTGATGAAAAACCATGGTTAAAATAATGTTAGTAGATTAGTAAGCAGTTAGAAAATTAGTACTAAATTAAACAAAATTAAAATGTAGCAGGTCTTATAATAGCTTAACACCACTTTACTTTTTTGACCTGGTACTCAGTGTGATTTTAAAAGGCTACAAAGGCTAGGACTCTTAAATTGTACTATGGTACATTACAGTACGTTGTACTTTACCGGAACTTGTTTGTGAACATTGTTTACTGACAATTACAATTTGGATATCTTTTCATCATCATTTCAGCCATAAGAAGTCCACTGCTGGACATAGGCCTCCCCTAATGATTTCCAGTAAGACCGGTTGATAGCGGTTTGCATCCAGCGCGATCCTGCGGTCCTAATAATAGTATATAACTTTTAGTCAACAGTAAATAGGTATCTTACAGGTATACTTACATACAGTGCGACATAAAAGACTTGACAATAAATGAGGTCGCCACCATCGCTTTGATAGCAAATAATGCATTGTTTTTTGCATAATGATACTGTTTTCCTGTTCACAATCCACAAAATAAGACAAATCGAGAAACATGCTAGAAAGTTAACAATGATTGACAGCTCAGATTGTGGTTCCAGCAAAAGTGATAATTTAGTTCCCGAATAATTTATTTCATCTCTTTTGTGTCTCACTGTACTCCATCTTCGGCTACAACTTCGCTTCCATCAGGCGAGTTGGTGGGCAAATGTAGCCCGATTCTGCATTAAAAAAAACTTAGGTAGGTATTGTGTTAGTAGGAGTGAAAAGTACGTACACGTACATTTTGCGCGGGCGGGCCTTTCTCCTCGTCGTCAGTGAAGGCGGGCAGCAGGTCCTCGCGGCCGTGGTACTTGTAGCAGTTGATCACGATCTGCCGCAGCGCGTGCGTCCACGACATCTGCCGTACAAACAATACAGATATTACTCAACAACACCTGCAGGTTATAAATAAAGCGCTGATGAAGCTGTGCTTCGTACATACTTGTTTAAATATTTGACAACGTGGTTGGACTTTCATCTAGATTGTGATAAAAGCGATTCCACGTGTCAAATCAAAATCAGATATTTCATCTGTTTCACATTCATCGACATTCCATCTAAATCTGGCAAATAAATAATTAACATTATTTGTTTAATTCGTAACGATTTTAATACTTCCAAACTTTCGACAGAAAGGAAGTAGTCGAATCTTCTGCACTTATCCAGCCAGTGGTAGTACAGCGTCTATAACATATTTTCCAGGAGACGTCTGATACTCTGTAGACTGTGAGCGCGCATGGCAGTGAAAGTGATGTAACTGACATTGCTGATTGATTTTTAATGGGGCATAGACGTAGTAAGCTAGGGGACACTTGGCCTGCGAAGAACATTTTAAAATCAACACGTCGTTCTATTTTTTCCGATGTGGACAAGTCCTTCTAGAGAAAATCTCTAGCAAAGTCAATAGATGAAACTGAGGCCGCTCTGTGAACTAGATCGAAAATCCCGTCGAGTCGCGGCCCCGGCCCGGCTCGCCGCCTGCATGTGAGGTTACCTTCTGTTTCTCGTCCTCGGTGCGCGCGTCCATGCGCACGTTGGCCCACGGCAGGTCCTTGGGCCACCACGGCGGCCGCGTGGACTCGCGGCCCCACCCCGGCTTGCCGCGCACTGACAAATTGTATATTTATTTTTAGTCTCCACTATCTTAATTTAGCGGTACTCGTATACCGCCTTACCACAAAAGATTTAAACACGCTTTAAACACTGTTTAACCGTACCATTTGAACTATTAAATATTGTCTAAAGCGTGCATAAAACTTTTGTGGTAAGACAGATAGTGTCTCTCGCACAAATTCAAAATTACGAAGGGGAAAAGTCCTCATAAGCAACAACCACATCGGTAACAACATTGGTTGCGTACGCGGCCAGAAAGCATTACAATATACAGGGTAATTCAGAAAAAAATATACTAAGCTATTCAGATCATTATTATGAAGTACTTTGACTAAGAGGCCAACCCGGAATTCCAGAAAAAAATCAGAGATTTTGTCAATTCCGCATTACGAGTTGTTCATGATATAACAAATCGTTTTCAAATACACCATTATGTTTGATTCAACGTAGATACTTTTCGAAACAGATAGCATTCAATGACGGGAAGGTATTTTACTATGGAAATTAACGTGGTTTTCACACATTTTATACTATATATAACGGGAATGAACTCACGTGTGGAGATAGTCGTAACGACTATAGTTTCGGTCGCATTCGGCGACCTTTCTCAAGTTGGCGAGTGCTAGCACGCGGAGCCGTCTCGCAATGCACTGCGGGCTGCGGCGCGTAGCGCTCGCGATGACAGCGGTTGCGGTGGTGGGGCGGGGGTGGGTAGAGAGGATTGTTTTGTCGGCGCGCACTGAATATCCTCTTCGTCGGTATCTTGGTATACGTCGGGGATACTCCAGCACACTGAACTCACTATGTCTCCACCAGTTCCACGGTTAAGTCCTTTGGATCCCTGAAGACACGGTTTCCACGTCGGTGGCAGTATCCATCCCCCGTCTCTGTTGAAGTTAGGGCGTCTGCTAATCTCAATAGCCTCCCTAACTTTACGGGGCACGAAAAACTTCTCTCGCGCTAGCACCTTCGCTCTATCAAATCTGATGAAGTGCTGCGCATCGGAATCGAGAGTGTGTTCTACCACCGCGGAACCATTCCTATCCAAGTTTTTCATTGAACGTATATGCTCCGTGAGCCTGGTAGAAACATTTCTTCTTGTCTCTCCGACGTAACACTTCCCGCAATCGCACGGGATCATGTAGACACCGGGGACACCCAAAGGGTCTCTATCTTTAGGAGAACGTAGCAACTGTCTTAGTTGTCTCGGAGGACGGAAGATGGTCTTAATGCTATACCTTCGGCGTAATAAATTACCAATTCTGTCCGTCACTCCTTTAATATATGGCAAATACGTTGCTACTCTCTCAACCGATGCCGGACGTGTCCTTGGAGATGCGTTTGCCAGCCGCCAGCTCTGTTTCCACTTGTAACCATTACTGCTCAGCACACTTTTAATATGTTCGAGCTCAGTATCCAGGTATTCAAAATTACACAATTTTAGTGCTCTATTTATCAGTGTCCGTGGTACCGAGGTCAAGTGCGCTGGATGGTGGTGCGAATCTGCGCACAGGTATCTATCCGTGTGTGTTGGTTTACGGTATACCGTGTGGGAAAGTCGGCTGTTAGAGTCTCGTTTCACCAACACATCTAGAAATGGTAGAGCTCCGTTGCGTTCGCGTTCTACCGTTACAGTAATGTTCGCATGTACACTGTTTAAATGCGACAGTAGCGGATCTATTCCATCTTTCTGTACTATGGCAAACACATCGTCCACATAACGCCACCAGTGTCTCGGTTTATATGAAGTGGTTAACAAGGCAGCTTCTTCAAACCACTCCATAAAGATGTTCGCTGCCACTGGAGCCAAAGGAGAACCCATCGCAACTCCGTCAATCTGCAGAAAGTAGTCCCCCTTCCATACCAAGTATCCACTCGACAGAACGAATCTTATTAAAACCAGGTACTCGATAGGTATGTCGACATGCTGTAATAAACCAGCTATTATGTCTATTGTATCCTCTATCGGTACATTCGTAAACAAAGATACGACGTCAAAACTAACCATCTCCTCACCCTCATCCAGTCGTACTCCTTCAAGCATCTGGACAAAATGTGACGAATCTTTCACATAACTTGTTGTCTTGCCTGTAAACGGAAGGAGCATATCTGATAGAAACCGCGCGGTTTTATATGTCGGTGAGTCTATCTGGCTTACAATAGGACGAAGGGGCCAATCTGGTTTGTGGATTTTCGGTAAGCCGTAAATTTTTGGGGAAGTCGGGTTTAGTGGTCTCAAACTTTCATACAGATCCTCCGGTAAAGTCTTTAAGATTTTATTAAGATTGTTTGTGACACGATAAGTAGGGTTATAATTTACCTTTTTATACGTGTTCTCGTCTTCTACCAATTTTGTCATCTTTTGTTCATAGGCAGAAGTATCTACAATCACGGCAGCATTACCTTTGTCCGCTGGCAAGACTAGCAGGTCCGGGTTACGACGTAAAGACTCCAAGGCATCCAATTCTGACCTGGAGATATTAGGTTTAGGCAACTTGCTATTTCTTAGTATCACGGCTACATCTTGCCTCAGACACTCAGCATCTCGTGCATTTATTTTATTTCGCACAATTGTGTCTTCAATACCAGTAATAACAGACTCTACCGGCATTTTCTTCGGTGTAGGTGCAAAATTCAGACCTCTAGCTAAAGCTGTGATTGTTTCACCTGATAAGTCCTGCGAAGATAAATTCACCACGGCCTTGTCTGTAAAGTCGCTTTTTTGTACGACGGCATTTTGCTGACTCTTTTGTATCAGGCGCTTCAACTTAGACTCATGTACCTTTTCCGTCTTTTGTTTAGTGATATCAGCTCTGCTAAACGTCATCGCATCCAAAATCCTCCATATTTCATCATCTAGCAGCTGAGACAACTGTAGGTGCAAATCGTATAACTCACCCGTTACGATTTTTATTTTCCGATGGTAGTCACGGATTACCCGCTTTAACAATTTGCTGTTTACGTTTTCGAAGAAAGATTCGTAACCCCGAATGCACTTTTTAGGTTTAATTTCCATGAATTTAGGCACAACACTCGACAACCGGCACTTTTTCATGTACATTAAACCGCACTCAAGTTTATTACGTTTAATTCTTAATTTTGCAAACCGCTTCACATCATTTAGTCTTACCTCCCCGTAGAGGTTTACTATTTTACTATGGAAATTAACGTGGTTTTCACACATTTTATACAGACAAGGCCGTGGTGAATTTATCTTCGCAGGACTTATCAGGTGAAACAATCACAGCTTTAGCTAGAGGTCTGAATTTTGCACCTTCACCGAAGAAAATGCCGGTAGAGTCTGTTATTACTGGTATTGAAGACACAATTGTGCGAAATAAAATAAATGCACGAGATGCTGAGTGTCTGAGGCAAGATGTAGCCGTGATACTAAGAAATAGCAAGTTGCCTAAACCTAATATCTCCAGGTCAGAATTGGATGCCTTGGAGTCTTTACGTCGTAACCCGGACCTGCTAGTCTTGCCAGCGGACAAAGGTAATGCTGCCGTGATTGTAGATACTTCTGCCTATGAACAAAAGATGACAAAATTGGTAGAAGACGAGAACACGTATAAAAAGGTAAATTATAACCCTACTTATCGTGTCACAAACAATCTTAATAAAATCTTAAAGACTTTACCGGAGGATCTGTATGAAAGTTTGAGACCACTAAACCCGACTTCCCCAAAAATTTACGGCTTACCGAAAATCCACATACCAGATTGGCCCCTTCGTCCTATTGTAAGCCAGATAGACTCACCGACATATAAAACCGCGCGGTTTCTATCAGATATGCTCCTTCCGTTTACAGGCAAGACAACAAGTTATGTGAAAGATTCGTCACATTTTGTCCAGATGCTTGAAGGAGTACGACTGGATGAGGGTGAGGAGATGGTTAGTTTTGACGTCGTATCTTTGTTTACGAATGTACCGATAGAGGATACAATAGACATAATAGCTGGTTTATTACAGCATGTCGACATACCTATCGAGTACCTGGTTTTAATAAGATTCGTTCTGTCGAGTGGATACTTGGTATGGAAGGGGGACTACTTTCTGCAGATTGACGGAGTTGCGATGGGTTCTCCTTTGGCTCCAGTGGCAGCGAACATCTTTATGGAGTGGTTTGAAGAAGCTGCCTTGTTAACCACTTCATATAAACCGAGACACTGGTGGCGTTATGTGGACGATGTGTTTGCCATAGTACAGAAAGATGGAATAGATCCGCTACTGTCGCATTTAAACAGTGTACATGCGAACATTACTGTAACGGTAGAACGCGAACGCAACGGAGCTCTACCATTTCTAGATGTGTTGGTGAAACGAGACTCTAACAGCCGACTTTCCCACACGGTATACCGTAAACCAACACACACGGATAGATACCTGTGCGCAGATTCGCACCACCATCCAGCGCACTTGACCTCGGTACCACGGACACTGATAAATAGAGCACTAAAATTGTGTAATTTTGAATACCTGGATACTGAGCTCGAACATATTAAAAGTGTGCTGAGCAGTAATGGTTACAAGTGGAAACAGAGCTGGCGGCTGGCAAACGCATCTCCAAGGACACGTCCGGCATCGGTTGAGAGAGTAGCAACGTATTTGCCATATATCAAAGGAGTGACGGACAGAATTGGTAATTTATTACGCCGAAGGTATAGCATTAAGACCATCTTCCGTCCTCCGAGACAACTAAGACAGTTGCTACGTTCTCCTAAAGATAGAGACCCTTTGGGTGTCCCCGGTGTCTACATGATCCCGTGCGATTGCGGGAAGTGTTACGTCGGAGAGACAAGAAGAAATGTTTCTACCAGGCTCACGGAGCATATACGTTCAATGAAAAACTTGGATAGGAATGGTTCCGCGGTGGTAGAACACACTCTCGATTCCGATGCGCAGCACTTCATCAGATTTGATAGAGCGAAGGTGCTAGCGCGAGAGAAGTTTTTCGTGCCCCGTAAAGTTAGGGAGGCTATTGAGATTAGCAGACGCCCTAACTTCAACAGAGACGGGGGATGGATACTGCCACCGACGTGGAAACCGTGTCTTCAGGGATCCAAAGGACTTAACCGTGGAACTGGTGGAGACATAGTGAGTTCAGTGTGCTGGAGTATCCCCGACGTATACCAAGATACCGACGAAGAGGATATTCAGTGCGCGCCGACAAAACAATCCTCTCTACCCACCCCCGCCCCACCACCGCAACCGCTGTCATCGCGAGCGCTACGCGCCGCAGCCCGCAGTGCATTGCGAGACGGCTCCGCGTGCTAGCACTCGCCAACTTGAGAAAGGTCGCCGAATGCGACGGAAACTATAGTCGTTACGACTATCTCCACACGTGAGTTCATTCCCGTTATATATAGTATAAAATACGGGAAGGTATATTCCCCAAGACACAAGAATAGCGCTTTATAATAAGAAAAAAAAATAGGTACTTATGTACTGAGTATTGTGACAATAAATGATCTCAAAGAGTTATTTTTGACACGCTTTTATTAGTTTCACCTGTATGTTTGTGTGCTTGTAACCAACGCCTACGTGCTCGATTTTGCCGTACTTTGAGCGATCAGCTTTTCTTTAAACTTTGCACACCTATCAAAGACCGATGACAATGCATTTATTTATTCGATTAAAATATCCGATTATCCTGATTAGATTCGCCAGGATTCATTAATTTCTTTCCGCATCCTTTGTATAAGAGTAAGAACATTCGGTGGATATTCACTAAAAAATTAAAAATAAATATAGTTTATATACCTAACTAAAACACTATTTCATAGCATATCAAACTAAAAAGTGTAAAATAATTTTCAACGTAGGCAGAAAATAATAATGAACGAAAAATATTAATACTATTGTAAAAAAAGCGTGGGGTGCTCGATTTACGAAAAATTATGACACAAAGCGCTTGTTACTTGTTATTGTGTAACTCTCGTCAATGTTCACAAGTTCTAATTGTCTAATACGGGTATCGCAGATGGCGCCGCCAAAGCTAGAAGTTGGTAGACATGATAAAAACTTCACAAATTTGGCATGACGTCAGGAGAGCGAACTAGTTTGGTTGGGAGAGCGTCGGGCTAGTAATCCGAGAGAGGCACGTTCGAGTCCTGCGTTCGCGACAAAATGTTTACACGACAATAACTCTTTGAGATAAACCTAGTGTAAGAAGCACTATAAAATGAAAATAATTTAAATAAATGATATTTAGAGATAATATTATACATATTTTGGGACATCTTACACACGGACTCTGACCCCAAACTAAGCAAAGCTTGTGATATAGCTGCCAGAGTGATATACTACATATACTTATTTTTAAATACATACTTCGTAGCGCTCGTAGCGTAGTTTGACTAGGTGTTTGTCAGCGATCACCGAAATTAAGCAACGTTCCGCACGGTCAGTATTTGGATGGGTGACCGCGGGTGGCATTTTCCAACTGAGCGCTACCGTGGCTCGGATGACACGTTAAATTGTAGGTCCCGGTTGTTTCAACCGTTTAGCCATGTCAGAGGCCTTCAGGCGGCCTAACAACTCTGACACCAGGGCTAGCCACCCGGCCTATACGAGCTTACTTACTTACTTAATACATACTTCTATAGATAGTAACTAAATAACATCCAGACACAGAGCAAACACTTATGTTTATCACATAAATATTTGCCCAGGGTGGGGATCGAACCCACGCCTCTTTGACCCTTTCTTTGACCCCATTTTAATGAGCAAAAAATTTTACCTTTGCCTTGTATTTACATTTTAGAAGCAGCAATGTTTGTAAAAAAAACACCTAAATCTTTTCACTTTTAACACAAATACCCGAAGACAAAATCAGCTAATAGCACCAGAACCAAAGCTTGAAATTATGAAAAGGGGTCCAGAATACATGCTTATAAAAATATACAATGCTCTACCTACCCACTTAAAAGACGAACATGATGAAAAAACTTTCCATAAAAATCTCAAAAAATTGTTAATAAACAAATGTTATTACAGTTTAGACGAGTACCTCACTGATAAAATCAAATTATAGTAACATTTAATAGTAATAATAGTAACTTGTAGTACGGCCAAGAATCTATGATAAACTAGTTCTAATCTATAATTATCTTTTTGTAAGTAAAATGTGTACTATTATGTTATTAGTATATATTTAAAATAAGATAGGTTAAGTAAGTAATTTTTAATATTTCAATGTTTGCTATGCCCTATTAGGCAGGGTATGTACTTAGCGTAAGCATGCTATGTATACTATGCAAATAAATACAATACAATACAATACAATACCCAGAAGTTAGGGTCACTAACCACTGAGCCACCGAGGCAGTCAATGATGAACTCACCCATGGAGTACTTGAGCATGAGCGGTATGAAGGCGCGCAGCTGCGCCTGCGTCATCTTCTCGACGGGCGTGGGGATGCCGTCGATGATGAGCGGCGGCAGCTCGAACAGGCTCGGGTCCTCGGCCGGCGGCGGCGGCGCCTGCGGGCACCCGCCCACGCCGAACTGGGGCTCATTACGACGTACGACCAAACAACACAGCCCTTACGTCACTACGAGGCACCCGCGTGCACAGTGCCGGATCTACCAATAGGCCTAGTAGCCTGGAGCTTAGAGCGCCAAATTTCGGATCATTTTATTATTGTCAAACACATCTATTTATTAATAAAACCGTGAATATTTTTTCCAAAGCAGTTGAACTAAAAATTGAAGAAACCCTGGGACCTCTTTAGAGAATTGAAAAAAATATGGCTCCCGAACAAAAAAACATGGCCGCCATACAACATTGAAACGTCAATAGCTCGGAAAAGGTACAACTTAGATGGAGAGTGTTAAACCAAATGTCATAGGGAATCGGGAGAGCTACCTGGTGAGGTCAATGAAAATTCAAGATGGCTGCCAAATTTCAAAATGGTCCGAGGGGGTTGATTTTTTGCATCCGGGGGTTTTTGGGGTCCCCTATTTCACTCTGTCCATTTACATAGCTTCATATTAAAGCGGTAAATTTAGGGGGCGGTAAATTTAGGGGGCGGCAAATTTCGGATCATTTTATTTTATTATTGTTAGAATGCTGTCAATTTACATGGTCTCTTAGTAGAGTAGAAAATTTTAAGAGGATAGCAAACATTCAAAACCCTACTGGCGACAAATACGAAAATCCGCCACTGCGTGTGCAACCATCGGGTTATCTGCCTAAACGCTAAATATATTCGGTGCCATGGATCACTTGTCTCATTGGTGCATAACGATCACTTTGAGATGATACTTTTAAATAGCCGATGCTAAACACATTAAGTGGACCAGGGTCGCCCTGGCAGCAGCTCGGACGGCGCGGCGGTGGAGGCGCATTGGCACCCACCACACCCAATTGAGGCTCATTACGATTACGACGTAAAACCAAACATGTCCGTTTATGTCACTACGCGTCGACAGTGTACAACGATCGGACCGCTTTATATAACTCGACGCTAAATATCATAGGAGCACGAGGTTCGCCTAGGGTTATGCCTCTAACTATATGTCGCTAAATGTCATTGGTGCACAAGGATCGTCCTGTATTATACCTTTACATAAACATCATAGGATAGCCTTGTTTTGTCTCCGCCCTTTCATCTATCACATCATTTTTTACTAAGTTTATAAAGACCTTTACGCAATGGGATAAAGAATGCTGCAGATGATGATAAAGTAAAAAAGTATACTTTTACTCTTGGTTTTTTAGGCACTCAAAATGTTACTTTAAGTTGATACATAATTTTGTATCAAAGAGTTATTTTTGTGATAAACATTTCAAAAATTCCAGCTCAGCATTTGCTCAGTTGGACAGAGCGTCGGGCTAGTGTTCCGAAGACGCAAGGTTCGTGTCCTGCATCCGCGACGAATTTTTGAAATGTTTATCACAAAAATAACTCTTTGAGATAAACCTAGTGTGATGCACTATACAATTAAAAAATCATATTTTTTTATGTTGCAATGATATAAATTATATGAATTTTAATATTAATAGTAAGCCCGATTACAGAGGCGCAAGCGTAACTAAATAAGCTAAATAGCGTAGTTCTGTTTCTTTTTCACTTTAGGCATTCGATAGAGAGAACACTTTTTATGCTGCTATTTAATTTACGCTGGCGCCTCTGTAATCGGGCTTACTATTCACTTTAGGCATTCGATAGAGAGAACGCTTTTTATGCTGCTATTTAATTTACGCTGGCGCCTCAGTAACCGGGCTTAATATCCGTTTAGTCCCATTGGTTATTGATAATAATATAAATATGTATAAGGCTAAATATGAAATGTAATCAAATTATTAGATGAATGTAGACAATTATTAATAAATAAAATATAGACATGATCAACATTGCTTCTCGCTATTCATAATTTAGAATAATATTGGGCATTCAATGAATAAGGAAAAAAATCGAATATTAAGTAACATTTATCCCACGTCATAAAATAACGACGCAAAAATCAAATCCTTTCAGGAAAAAAATAACAAAAAATTTTTCTTACAGGAGAAGAGCTATTCTTAATGAAAACAGCTTGAACAAGAGCTTACGATTAAAATACATATTTCGCATATTAGGGCGCTTACGATGTTTTTCCTTAAAAGGCTCGAAATGTAGTAGAAAAAATATTAGAAACGTAGTGACGTAATGGCCATCCTACCCAAGAATTAAGAACCCCCACTACACTCCATTTCAAATTTCTTGCCACCTGACACACAACCGTAATACATTCACCTAGTGACTTAGTTTCAGAAATAAATAATTTAGTTATTCAAAAAAACTACACATACAGTAAGTGTCAGTACAACGGATTAAGATCTCCAAATAAATCTTTGAACCTGATTGACCTTGAAAATTAATAAAAAAATAAATAGAATGGCAACTCTTTCTAAATACAACAACCAACATAATTATTTATTAATATGAAGGTTTTTTGCCACATGGACCAATGAAGAAATAAAAGCAAGAGGTACCCAATGTACTACATATAACATGGCATTTTACTTTTTTGTAAATTTTATTAGTAAGTAAATTATTGACCGAAGCGAAAGTCTCTGCTTCAAGTAGACGATTTTGCTTTCGTCTGTCCGGATGTTGATTTTTGTCTACAGGTCGCATTTTTCAACGAAACTTGGTACACATATTTTATTATAGACTTTTTGTCGTCGTCGGCGATTTTCGTATGGGATTTCGTATTTCGTATAGGGAAACTCTAAAAAAGGGAGAAATTAGCTGTCGCGCTATTTATCAGCCGATTTCAATAATATTTGGCAAGATTGTTTAATATATTAATCCTATTAAGATATATATGTATAATACTAGCTGACCCGGCCACGCGTTGCTGTGGCTAAATAAATTAAAATTGCGACTATAATTTGAGATTTAAACTATCCTATCTCTCAAGTTGGATCGAACTGCACATGGTGTGCGAATTTTATTATAATCGGTTAAGTGGTTTAGGAGTCCATTGAGGACAAACATTGTGACACGAGATTTATATATATTAAGAAGATATATATCCTTATAAGATTCGCGAGTATGAACCAAATCAGTCAAGTACGAGTCGACATTATAAACGTTCAGTTAAAGAGATGTGCTGCGAGGTCTATTTTTCGGAGAACTACAAGTTTTTAAAATTTTATGACTAAACATTCCACTAAAATGTTAATGTAGCCGTACAGTAGTACCTACTATAACCACTATCTGTCCCAAACAGCCAATATCCAAGCGTTCAAGTGACAAACATAAATGGAGCGGAGCGGGGCAGGCAGTCAGCAACTGGGTTACCTGCTGAGCGAGCGCGTTCTCCAGCTCCTCCATGATCATGCAGCGCAGGTTCCGGACCACATCTTCCAGGGGCTTGGCTCCGAACACGCGGTACGAGGTGTTGGGCTTGCCCGGAGTGGCCACGAGGACTATTGCTTGCTGGCCCACGCGAGTCGCGAACTCTTCTATGGTTTGCTGTTGGTCATACATATGTGTCAGATAATATGAATTTATGACTACTGTCACGGTAATTATACAACGTGTAACAGAACGGTTCAACAATACTTAAACCACGCATGCTCAGACATATTTAAAACTTACCCCATAAGGTCTCACAATCCTCAGTATGTTAGATTACGAGATAAACCAAGTTAAAGTTTTGCGTAAAACAACCTGATGTCAACCCTAAACTTATCAGCTGACGGACTAATAATAAGTGTAAATAAAGACTAATAAGTGTACAGAAATATTTTATTTTTGCCTACAAAATCGTGGACGGGCTTTTACACACAAACATTGTAAGTAGGTACGTGGTCATAGGTACAAGTTACAAGGTCATAGATTGATTTACCTAACTCATCTAAACTCCCTAGACTAGAACATGTTGTAAGTACTACCTGTTGCATAAAATGATTACATCGTCTATGTAACAACCTTTCTGATGAAGCAGGACTGTAAAAAAAGATTCACAAAGATATTTTTTTTGTCACTCATACCTATTTGCATGTAGTCGTGTGACATCAGTCATTGGCCGTGATATTTTAAGTGGCGTAAAACCTGAGAATAGGTCATGTCAAAATAAAAAATACGTACCTATTTACCTACATTACAAGATAAATTTATTTGTTGTTAGCTTAGCTTTAAAAAATACATCAAATATTCTGGACACGACACGAAAATACCTAGATGTTATTTTAACTGTAAAAAGAGCGAGACGAAAGCCAAAGTAATATGAAAGTTCAGAATGTTTTATACCTAGCTTTTGCTAGGTTCTCTCCCAGATACATACATTAAAATTATTATTTAATGTCATTAAAAAAAGCCGTGGTGGTCAAGAGGTAGTGACAGCCGCCTTACGATCGTGAGGTCGTGGGTTCAAATCCCCGGTCCCGTACCAATGAGTTCTTTGGAATTTATGTACGGAATTTCACATCTCTGGCTTTGCTGTGAAGGAAAACATCGTGAGGCAACCTGCATACGGCCGTAGTAGAAATTCGATGGCGTATGTGAATCCACCAACCTGCACTGGGCCAGCGTGGTGAATATGGCCCAATCACCCTTCGTGGGTAGGCATACGTCCTGCAGTGGACTATTTGAAAAAAAGGCTGGTACAGTAAAATACTACATTCAAAATAGAAATCACGCGTAACAATAGTTTCCAAACCAAAGTTAGAGCATTTCAACTACGCATCTGTATTTTTATCTTTATGATCGGCGATAGTTCACGTGGACTGGCGGCGTTTGCACACACGAGCACACACGAGCCGACAAAGAGCATAAACAAACATCGCCAGCAAATCACGAATCAGCCGCCACTATGGCGGCTCTTTTAGCAAAATTAGCTCCGCCCCCCAAAAATATGTTTTTCACAATATGGGTTCCGTACAATATTTTGTTCTACTATTTTTTTATTATGGTAAAATGTTGTCTGAAGCTTTGTTATTTAGTTTCTACTACATCCATCCACCCATTTATCAGACATAGGACGTCCACTGCTGGACATAGGCCTCGCTAGCTCGCTCCGCTCGCGCTTTCTCGAAATGATTTCTTTTCTTTTGCTTATTTAAAATGTCGAATCAATTTTGAAATAACGTAAAAAAATATGTTTATAATAACTTCAGTCCACCCGAACTTTACGGTATCATCGGCCATCTATCCATCCAACAGCCGAAAGACTCCACTGCGGGACATAGGCCTCCCTTTGGATTTCCAATAAGGCCAGTTGGAAGCGGCCTGTATCCAGCGCGTTCCTCCGATCTTTATTATATCGTTAGTCCACCTGGTCAGTGGACATCCTACGCTGCGCTTGCTGGTCCGTGGTCTCAATTCGAGAACTTTACGGCCCCATCGGCCATCCGTTCTTCGAACTATGTGCGCATCAAAAAAAAAACTTTCACTAAAAACGAAATTCAAAATATGAACACTGAACCCTAAAATTTTGATTCCAATTTTAATAGAAATAATAGGAATTTTTTAGTCAGTCGCCCTCTGACCTTGCGGAAATGAAGACGTCTATCAACTCTTTCTACCATCGCGATGTCTCGGAAGTCTAGGATACCTAATAATATTATACAAATGGCAACTACGGTGCCGCGCACGAGCTGACAATTTGAAGAGTGTTCATCATCATCACCCGCGTCGGTAAGCGACGCGGGTGAGGCGGCGGCGGCGGCGCGGCGCACGAATTTGGCGTTCTTTTCTAACTTACGGACTTCTTAGACGGATGTGTACGTCTGCTCAGTACCTACTGGGAACTTTCACGAAGGATGACCCGGTGCTCGAGTTGGTTCAAATCTCGAGACGCGCAGTCTGCAGCATTTTGAAGATAGCCCAAGGACCAGCACGCATCGGGCAGAAGCGGCGTTCTACATTAACCAGGTGGAGGTCTGGAGGACATTTAATAGCGCCCGCGCATTATGCGCGCCGCGTCAGCGACCACCTGAACGTGCGGTTTCCAGGACGGTGAATAAGACCCAGGGGCGTGGTGTGCTGGCCACCAAGGTCTCCGGACTTAACGTGATTAGACTTTTTGTGGTGGTACATTAAAAATATTGTTTATTCTGTGCCGTGCGACTCCAGTCCAGGAGAGATGATCCCTCGTATCGTACACGGAATTTTGAGGTGGTGAACGTGAGAAAATCTATGGCTCGTCGTGCCTACGTACTCGGTTGTGCTGCGAGCGAGGAGGTCAGGATTTCGAGCCTTTCCTTCGACTTTTATTAAGTTTTTGTGGACGCCACTGTGTGTGTTAACTGTATAGGTAGGTACCTAGTTGTTATTTGTAGTAGGCAAATAAAAATAGTGAATTTAAAATATCTATCAATTTGTTTTTTTGTTTCACTTCTGAGTGCCCATAGGATCTAATTACCTAGGTAAGTAATTTTATATGCCAAAGATAGGGTAAGTACCCACATGCACCTAGGCTGCGCCACACAAGTTGGCGGATATGAAGCCAACAGCTACAAGCTGCACAATATCCCATCCTGACAGAAGCTCACATAAAGCCGCACGTTGATTGGCTTTTAGCTAACTTCACATCGTCGGCCAACTTGTGTGGCGCGGCCTATAACATTTGTTTACTTTCAAGAGTGTCAAGAAACCTTACAATTAGGGTAAGTAAATAGGTATTTGTCAAAAATAGGATACCTAAATTGGTTATCTACTCTAAAAATTCCTAGGTACTTACATATTTAAGTTACGCATTAAAATAAAACATTGAGTAGGTAATTATGGAACTAGATACCTACAAGTAGGCCACGAATTTTTAGCTGTTTTTAAACGTGAATTAGGTCTCGACTAGGTCTAGGGACTATGTCTAAGAATCTGTAGGTAAGTAGCTTCCTTCAACAGCATTACGTAGCCTAACTAGCATTTCCTTGTAGATTTTGAACCTAAAACTAAAAAATAAGACGCCACGGCGCGTTCGCGTTCGTTTGTTGTTGGCGTGCGGCGCGGGCGACTTCATCAAACCTTTCGAGGCGAGGCCGCGCCCGGTCACCGACCTCACTACTTTAGGGTTGTCCAAAATAATTTGAAAAAATTATTTTTTAGTTTTGTATGGAAAAAATAAGATGACTTTAGAAGTCTAAAATTCATACAGGTGATTCGTGACTGGATATACATACATGCCGTTCAGTATTGTTGAACCGTTCTGTTACACGTTGTATTTTAACAGTTTTGTGACTCGGCTCTGTCGTTGAAATAAATAACTACACAACCACTTGGCCACGCAGAACGTATCACGCGCTAGGGCTGCCCGCCTGGTCGGTAAATCGCACGCTCACTGATAAAACCCACACGTTCGTTCGTCACTGCGCCCGCGCCCCTAACGAGTGTTTACCGAAAACCGAGGCGCGTAGGTATAATTAGTGTACCGACCGTTTGTATGGAGACGGAATACTATCAGGTACCATAATACCATATTACCGTGCTTCTGTATACTTATGTTGTAAAAAATCGAAGTGGTCTAGTGTTAGTCTTACAATCGTGAGGTCGTGGGTTCAAATCCCTGTACCGTACTAATGAGTTACTCGAAATCTATCATATGGATTTCCACACCACTGGCTTTTCGGTGAAGGTAAACTTCGCGAGGAAACCTGCATAGGTCCCTAGAAGAAACACCCTTCTTCGATAGGCCTATGTCCTGCAGTAGACTATTTAAAAGGCTGGTACAGTACAGTATAAATTTATGAAATCATAGCAGGCATATTGTTCTTTGATTAGATAGAGAGGAAATAAATAAAAGGCAACTCCATAAATCTATATCTGCCTGCATAGCTGGAAGTCCCGGATTTTATTCCCGGCTGAGCTCAAGAAACGAAAGATGTTAGTAATTTCGAATATCTGTTCCAGTTCTGAGTGTTTAAGTTATCCTCCTTTTTGTGCATTTCGTAGCATCTTCGATTCAGGAAATCTTAGTGAACTTATATTTATCTTCACAATCATAATTCAGACATTAAGTCAAGTACTACAAAACATTTTGTCGCTTTTTTTGATTTATAATGTTTAATTTCTACTTACTCTCAATTTCCTGAGCAGTCTGTTTTGGTGACGCTTCCTGACGGAGGGGTTGGTTTCGAACGAGTGCGGCCGCTTGCGTTTCTTGGACGACGCTATAGCGGCGGCGGCAGCCATGCCTATGGGACCTGGATAATATAAATACACACGAAATTTTAACATAAAACCCTGAAATCCAATGGAAACAATCAACAGGAACTAGATGAGAAAGGCAAGATATGGTCCGGACTTGATACTTGAAAGACATCTGTACTTGATTGTAGAATGATGATATATTTGAAGATCTTGAGATTTAGAAGAATCAATGAAACTTAGTCCTTAGTTTAGACAAAGTTTGTATTCCTTTTATTCTGTTATGTTCCTTTTGGGGTCCTACAAAATGATTATCTGATTTACATTTTAAGTACCTACATTCAGGCCTTTGTCCAGCAGTGGGACACGACAGGCTAGCAACAACAACAACATTCAGTAATCAGGCATACTGATTGCTGGTCGAACCTGGACACGATTGGAAAAAGCCTGAGGCAGATGGCATTTTAAGAGAGAGTTCTAAACCCAGCAGTGGATAAAAAAGGTTGCGGATGATGATGATGAGGCACGATACTGAGAAGTTTAATTAGAGACAGTTGAAATGTACAAACCTGCAGCAGCGAGTTGCTTAGTAACTTCATCGCTCATTGCATTCTTGATAATATCTGCGCTGTCCTCATATGTGGAGGCAGCTGGTGACGACACACAGTCGTCTTCGTCTTCTGATGCTCCGCTCAGCCCACATCCCTCCACTTGAGACATATCCTGGCAAGAAAACAAAAAATACTGTTAGGACTTGCTTATATATGAATTTCACTGACTCAAAGGCTCTCTACACAGAAATTGTTCATTAAGTTAGTTTGGATAGGCCGGGTGGCTAGCCCTGGTATCAGAGTTTTTAAGCTGCCTGAAGGCCTCTGACAAGGCTAAACGGTTAAAACTACTGGGACCTATAACAATTGTTCATTGAGGAGAGTTAAGTTGAGACAGGTTATTCCATAATCTAGATATTGTTTATCTCTTTTACCAAATTCTGTCACAAAAGTCTTGTAGCATAACTATGCACTCATTTTGAAGGCTTAATTTAAACTAAACTAAAATATAGCGGTCTCTTTGATTGCGATCTATTAGACAAGGATAGCAACACTTTAAAATTATCTTTAAAAACTCAACCCAAACTGGAGTAATCCCTGCAATCTGAAGAGATGCACAGATCTTGCCATTGCCAAAGAAGCCCAATCCAAAATCTTTTTCTGAGTACCGACCCATTTCAATACTTCCTTTCCTTTCCAAAGTCCTGAAACGTCTTATTCACACACAATTAAACAATTTCCTGATTAGTCATGACCTCCTTAATCCCTTTCAATCCGGATTCCGTCCTGGGCATAGCACTGTGTCTGCTCTTATTAAGATTACCGACGATATCTGCTTGGATATGGATGGCGGCCTGCTTACTGTTCTAGCTCGGCTAGACTTCAGTAATGCTTTCAGTGCCGTCAACTTCGACATCTTGTTGGCAATACTAAGCTCTCTTAACATATCTATATTGGTGCAGAACAAATGCTGGGGTGCCACATGGCGGCATATTGTCAACTGACACAAACAGTCTTTAATTTAATTAGTGATACCAGATGGCAGCATTACCACAGCTTTACAAGACATTAATGATTAAATTGTAGACTTGAAGCAGCTCAAAAACTGTCTATGCTAGGGGTTTCCATTTAGTTTACAGAAACTTATCAAGTCTTTGACAATTGATCAACATGATTTAGTGACTTTATGACATACCTCATCGCCCATATCCATGGACTCAGTGCTGACTGCCGAGTTCATGTTTTCGTCCTCTTGGAATATCAGGACCATTGAATCACACTCCACCACCGAAGAGTGGCTCCCAACGCGTGCGCGTCACCAGCCCGTTATGTCCTGTGTGGAGATTATTATATAGCACTCAGTATTAATCTAACATTAGAGAAAATATATTAAAATTAAAGGAATTATGTATTATTAATATTACCATGTTCCAATTTTGGGGAACATTGATTATAGATTCATTAGATCCTGGTGATTTTTATTCGATAGTCTATACCAGCCATTCTCAATGTGTGTTCCGGAAAGCCTCTGTAGGGGCTTCACAAGAATACTAATGAGAAAAAATAAAAACAAAACTAGCAAATAAGCATATCTTCTAGCCAATATATCACTTAATATGCACTTTATTTGAGA
Organism: Hypomecis punctinalis; assembly: GCA_949316475.1. Classification (NCBI taxonomy): domain Eukaryota; kingdom Metazoa; phylum Arthropoda; class Insecta; order Lepidoptera; family Geometridae; genus Hypomecis; species Hypomecis punctinalis. The sequence goes on from OX438798.1 coordinate 2,937,779, forward strand.
CATTTTTCCAAAGAACAAAGTACAAAAAACCAATTTTTGTTTTCTTCAAGGCTCCATCTCTCCATTTCACTTTCCAAAAGGGCTACATCACCAAAAATGTTTGAGAGCCGCTGGGCTATACACTATCTGCTTTAGTAATAAATGCAGTTACTTGAGAGTAGATTATTTCTTTATTTCATATGCCCTTGACTACATATTGCCTGATGTTAAGCAGTAAGTCAATGTTTTGTCTCTCTCTTTCTTTGACAACATTATTTCTCTTGTAAAAGACAAAAGACAAAAAAGGCAGTAGTCATGAGCTTACCTTTCCCCATGGGTATACTGTACATCCTTAATAATATTATAAATCCGAAAGTATGTTTATAGATTTTTAGGGTTCTGTACCTCAAACGGAAAAAACGGAACCCTTATAGGATCACTTTGTTGTCCGTCTGTGTGTATGAAAAGACTCTTTTTATCTCAGGAACGTGTAAAGATATCGAGTTGAAATTTAAACTGTATATGTATATCTATGGTGTCTTACAGTTGTGTAAAAGAAAAACTTAGAGCTTAGAAAGTTAGAGCCGTTAATGTCGTAAAAAGCCGCATATTTCGACACTCAGAAAAATTAAAATCTATAGGGTTCTTCCTGTTGACAAGAAGTATGAAATTTGGAAAGAAACATTGTCTCAGAGTACACATAGGAATAAATCTGAAAACTGTACATTTTTACTTAAATCACAAAAAAATAGGGCCTCAAAATATGTGTTCAAAATTCAAGGTGAGTAAATCGTATCATGTAATAATGCTAAAACAGGTTTTTAACTGCAGCATAAAAAGCGTTCTCTCTATTGAATGCCTTAAGTGAAAAAGAAACAGAAGTATGCTATTTAGCTAATATAGTTACGCTGGCGCCTCTGTAATCGGGCTTAATGTGTAATTTTCGATGTATGACAAGAAAAGTGAAAAACAAAAAAAAACAACTTTCCAATTTTGTGAAATTTTCTGGATTTGTATGGAACCCTCGATGTGCGAGGCTGACTCGCACTTGTCCGGTTTTTACTCTATCACACAGCAACAGACAAACAGATCAACTTGATTTTTGATAGTTCAAAGACCAGAAAGAGACAGGCTACTTTTTATCCCAGAAAAATAAAAGGTTTCTATGGAATAGCACAAAAATTTAAATATCTTGTGGGCAAAACCGCAAAGAATAGCTAGTTAGGTTATATTTTGCAATAGGTACTTACAGGAGATGACAGAATAAGATGCCAGGTCTGACTTAAGTAGATAAGATAAAAATGAAATATCCTGCCTCATTTTCTATTTTTAACACGCAAGTCTGATTTATTTTTCCCTTTTCCTTTTATAAATAAAGATGACTATACAATTGGTAATGATAAGCAATCTTATTTTGACAAAACAAAACAACAATACCAATCCATTTAATTCTTCTAATTCTAATAAATGTACTAAAAAAACATGTAGACCATTTATTAAAATATAGCAAGTGTACCAACATGTAGTGTAGCGCATAGCAAATATAGTTGATGTCATCTACTATATTTGGAGAATGAAAGGGATAAAATCCATAACAATATCTTTTCCTTCAACAACTCAAAGAGAACATTTACAAAGATAAATGGTACTTTAAAATAAATAAATGAATATTACGCCCAATTATGAAGGTGCCATCGTTTTACTAGCAACATAAAAAGTGTTCTCTGTATTTAATGCCTGGTGAAAATGAAACAGAAATATTCTAATTAGCTGGTATAATTACGATGGCGCCTTCATTAATTATTTATGAGCCTAAATTAATAAATTAAGAGTCTCATTGGAGTAATTTGTTCATGTTTCATATTTTATCAGGTAATTAAAACTGTCAATGAAAGAAAATGATATGACGGATTAACATGATTTAATTAATAAGGTCATTAGAGTAAAATGATATATTTGTTTTGGTTATTGTATAATAACTATTGACAAAAAGACTAGAATATACTTACCCAGAAAACTGTTATTATAATTATTTATTTAATAAAAAGAATTATCTACAATTTTATTGAACATTTAATTATAAAATAAGTAAAACAATTAAATAGGTAACTTACTGATGGTAAAATAAAAAGTAATCAGCATGTACATTGTACACCTATAGTATACCTACCTTTCCTCTAATGACTCAATATTACTAATTATATAATATAATATGTATTACAGCTTCATTTTACATTATTTATTAGGTATTTGTAATGAAGAAATCATCTCTATTTGATTTTAAGATTTATTGCAAATATCTTGATTTAGGTTGTGTAAAGGTTATCATTACTTTTCATAATTTTTCCTTAAAGTCTCTCTCTTTTTCTCAATCCCCATCTTATAAGTGGAGCAAGCAGATAGGCAAATAGGCTATTCATGTAACATTATTGATTAGTTCATCTCAATGGTATCTAAGATGGATGAAGTTGGAATTATATTTCTTAGCCTTGCTTTGTACCAAGTTAAAGGTAATTAGTTGTTCTAGATATCTGGACACTTGCATCTAGATGGCTTTTAAATAAAACATTAAGCATCCCTATAGTATCCAATTATTTAGAAATGAAAAATGCTGAGATTGCCTATTCCATTGTGTAGCAAAGCAGCTAGGAAAAATCAATACTTGAGCTTCCCACACAAACCATTATGTAGCTACCAGGGCTATCCCAGAGATTGACCTGAAAACTACCACCATACAGATATCCAAATGGTGATTTGATGCATTTTCTGTATTCAAGCGTACATATTTCATCAAGAATATTGAATGGAATAGAATTTAAAAGACGCAGTATGTAAAAGCAATGCACCGGTGTGACGCATTTTGTTTTGTTTATATGGTGCATGGGGCTAAAGGGGCAATAGCGAAGACGCATGTCGCTTCTTTGCGGCGGCGTAAAGGATAAGCCCAAATGAATGGCCATCATGAAGGGGAGTCGCGCGTTCGAGCAGGCCCAGACAGCATAGAAAGACTACGGCTGCGTACGCACCTGCGTGATTTGAAACATATTCTGAAATCCAATTAGAACTTCACCAGGATCCCTGTGATGTAACCGGTTCAAAACAACACTTTTTAGGACTTTTACAGTCGGGCAAACACTGATTTCACAAAATTCACTGAGAGGACAAGAGACCCCAAAAATCCCGAGTCCTCCATTGATATCGATCGACGAGAGGAGGACGAGAGCCGTATCGACCCCATATTTTGAGGTGGCCATTTTGTACGAGTCTGCGCGGTGGAGTTTTCTCATGGAAAGGGAAACCGCCCCTCGGTGTGAGGGGGGACCGTATTTTCAATATGTGAGTAAATAAAATAATATCCGAATCGGACTTACCAGAATTTGGTTCTGACTAGTAGTATAATTTTATTTCAGCGTTTTGCACCACCCGACGTTCAGGAAAAACCCCTAGTTTATTTTGGAAATTGATTAATTACGTCAACGTGTGGCGTCATCTATTGAAATTTTCACGAACTCTTTTTAAAATAATTGCCTCTGGCGTTTCAGTGTGACATTTCATATATTATTGCCAGTCCTATAGATTTGTAACAAAAAACGTTACTATGAAATTAACAACATGTGTAGTCTTGCGCTAGTCGCTAAAAGATAATGTAAATATAAACTGATATACACGAGTAGGCGCCGCCACGTCGCCGCCGTGGGGCGTATTGGCGAAGACAGTTAACTGGCTGACTCCAGATATAATATTGTTATTTTTAAAATTTCGCGATTTGAGCACATTATGTTTTATTGCGCGATAAGTCCGCTATTAATATAGTAGTATAATAGATATAATATTGTTATTCTGATATTATCTATTATGTAGAATCAGTTTTAGTTTTTTTTTTAGAATATATACCTTTATGGGCAAGACTCTCTGACAGCAGTTCAATCAATTCTTTATTTTCACATCAATAAATAATTTGACTGCTGACTTTTATAAATGTCATGTCATCGATTGTTTAACTTAACCATGTCACAGACCTTCGGGTGGCTTAGAAACTCTGGCTGGCTTATACGATCTTTTATGTACCTATTGGTTGACATACAGCACAAATAGATATAACTTATTTATTTTTGCTTTACTGATGCCCACTGCCTACTGACGCCCATCGTCAATCCATCAAAACAGTTAACATTTCACAAAGTGAAAGCTGGTTTTTAAAAAACCGTAAACTCTAACCATACAATTGTAACTTTTGTGTAATAAACTCTGGCAGCCCTCTGGCAGTTTTCTGAAATTCATGAAAAAAGTAAACAAACTTCCGAATCTTCCGATTTCCGACTGGTTGCGAACAGAACAGTTCTTATTTTCCGATTTTCCTCTCAAAAACAACGCAAACGATTTATTTGAGTGTATTTAATTTATGAATTAGTGAGTTATCATAAAGTAGGTATGTGATATTCTTTTTATAAAATGGTCATGTCAACTAATATCTGGTTATTGTGTTGACTAGAAAACTTGGAGACTTCGTCAAAATTTGTAAGATTGCCTTTTCAAAACGATAAATCTATTCAGTAAACACTATATTTCTACTTCACCTTCTGCAAAATATTTCTTCTTCCCCATCTCCACTATGAAGAAATGTTCAATAATCTGGTGCATATCTTTAAGGTTATAATTTTATTGTTTATTTTGTTAAGTTCATTTAGCTTAGTTTAGCCCACCAAATCTCCTCTTTCTTTTACCATCTATCCGTGGTTAGTCCCAATCTAGTGTGGGTTATAGTTAAAAAACCAGACCAAGTTTTCAAAGCTTTTACTTTGTATTTTAAGAAATGACAGTAGCTGGCAAACAACTTGAACCAAAAAATATCATTCTGTGTCTTTTGTTCGTTATGAGCACAGAACAGCAGAATTCTATCTCTTCTGTGGTTGCGAGAACATAATGACAGGTGACATGATCACAAATAAAGTGAAAAAGAAACATAAATTTGCTAATTAGCTATTATAATTATGACGGCGCCTTCATAATTGGGCTTTATATGCCATGGCTCAAGTTATTAGCTAGTTATACACACTTAGCCTCCTAGCGGGCATAACTTTATAGAGTTAAGTGGTCCTCAAGCCACAATGCAAGCTTCATTCATTGCCTTCTGATATAAAAGACATAATAATCCAACATTATGACATCATCAGATCATCTACTGCTGGTGAACTACATTACATCTATGTTGCCAACCTTCTGTCAGGTACTTAGTGACTGCTTTAGTATATATATTGACATCCAGGCCTCATCACTGGTCACTGCAATTTAATAAGTTACTTTTTTTTTTTCAAATATGTTTGCGTTTTACTACACACAGCCTGATGTTAAGCAGATATGCGGTCTAGGATGTAGCACGCTTACCTAGAAGACACCTATTTACTCGAGATTTGAAGACACCTAATAAAGTACAATGACTTTAACGGAAAGACAGACTCAGGCAAAACGTTCCACATTCTGGCAGTTCGTATGAGGAATGTGGACTAAACTTTTATAAACTGGGCCTGTCTGAGAGCCCACTTTGACGTGGCTGTTTGCAAGAAAACAAAACTGTACAGCATGTTCTGCGGCATTGCAAAGCCACATAAGAAATTAGAATAGCATTCAATGCCAGTGGCATTGAGGAAGAAATGCACAAAACATCCCATGCGGGACATCAGTACAGGACTTATCACCACCACACTGAATAAGAATAAAAATTTGTTGACATCCCATCCCATCTAGCTGATATACTCCGGGCCCCATAAGTCGGCGGATGAGAAATTAGCCGCGGATGACACTTCGCCGTGATTAGCCGATTATTGCGCATGTGTGCAATGCCAACGCCGCGTAGCGAGTCGTGAGCACGGACGTAGGGAGCGCGCGGGAGGCATGAGGTTGGCGGGCGGGTGTCCCCGGCGGCGTCTCGTCTCTATGGCTCCCGCGCATATTTTACCTTTTGCGCCTAACTTCCCGTCCGCCGATTTGTGGCGCAGACTATACATATCGTAACTAAAGTAAAATAAAACTACTATAATTTGTAATTTGATTATAATTATAATCTCTATTGATTTAAAATATTGCAAGTTCACTTGTATACTAAAGTACAATACTTACATAAAACTAAATGGCTGAAACACTTATTCTAAATGACTATTTTATAAAAAAAAAATCTTACATATAAAATATCTATTTAAAAATAATAAATCACAATATTAAGTAGTTCTGCTCATTTAATTTATTGTGTTCTTCATCGAGGCCTCTTGAATTCCCCGGATTCTTCAGAGGACCCTGTAATCAAAATTAATACTATGAATCATTATTGAATTTATTTTAGGACCATATCTTTTCTTTGCAAGTATTTTTAGACATTCGTTTTCAATCAATTTGCCTACAAAAGGTGCGTTCGTTTGGGTATTGCGGCGTTTCGCCCCGCAAGCGGTGTGGCCCGCGGGGCGAAGACAATGCGGGGCGAATGGGGACCTTCAAAAAGAGTTCGTTTTGGGCTCGACGGCATTTGCAAAATTAGCGTTGATGTAAACCGTTCAGTTTGTGAATTTCGCCCATTTCGCCAATAATGCTACATTTGCTCACTTTCCAAAACGTCAAATGTTATAGTGATTGTTTATAGTAGAATAAGTTGCGAGATGGAAGGCCCTGCAGTCTGTCTCCAACGATAGAATAAGACGGACGTTTGTATAATCAAGTACAATATATAGTAATTCCAAGCATACAGTGTTTGATAGTTCGACTCTTCTCCTTAAAAACTCAAACGATCACAAAGAAATAACAAAGTACTCTGTGCCCACCTCCATGGCTCTGGCTTACACCTCGGTCAAAAGTGGCAGTTCTTAAGTTTTTTAAATGTTTTTGAGCTCAACGCCAACGTTTTTTTTAACAGTTTTCGTTCACCATAAGTATGGTGAACGAAAACTGTTAAAAATGCCACTTTTGCTCACACATTCGCAAAACGAACGCTGAATGTGATCGTTGTTGGCGTTTTTACCTGTTAATCAGTAGGCTATCCGAATGCACAAAAGTTATAAGCCTGTAAGATTTTTTAACCTGAATTGTTTGCTAATGCACTCTAACTCAGGCTTATGCTAAATACCTCATAACACAGGAACTGTATGTGAACTCCCTTTCGCCTAGTCGATCAGTTAAAGCCTTTTAATAGTCCTTTGCTGACCATAAAGCGTAAAGACGCCCCATCTCGCAGTGATGAGAGTACAGTAGTTACCCGCAACCCTGTGGCACAGGCGGCCGCGCCAGCCGGGCTCGCACACGCACGCGCCGGCGCGGCACACGCCGTGGCGGCACGCGCGCACGCACTCTCCGCCGCGCCGCCCCACCTCGCAGTGGTTCCCTCCGAACCCCGCCGGGCACCGGCACTTGTTCACGCCCTTGCAACGCCCGCCGTTCAGGCACGGCACCACACATTTTGCTGGAAAACAAAAAATAATAGTCTAGTATAGGAGAGCATGTACGAGAGGAAGTTGTAGGGCCGCTCATCCGGCAAACTCTCGCTCATGGTCAAACAATTTAGATCTGCCCCCCTACCGCCTAAAGCAATAGCAATCGTAATAGCAATCGTTTATGACTTCATTTTAGTCATTTGGCACCGCCTATGTGACGTTAGCCATCAAAGTTGTTCATTCAACGATTGCTTTCGCAATCCGCGCAAAGCAATTGATGGCTAACGTCACATAGGCGGTGCCAAATGACTAAAATGAAGTCATAAACGATTGCTATTACGATTGCTATTGCTTAGGCGGGGGGCTGATCTGAGTTTGTCTAACCGACCACGATTCAAAAAAATTAAACATGCGGAAAACTAAAACTTTTTGCTATAGTTTATGAAGCTAATGCTTCAACCATTGCATTGGGCTATCATCGCCAATATAATACATTTAAAATTTACCTAAACTTAACTTTTATACCTTCAAAAAATATAAATTATAAAGCGATGAAAACAAAACTTACAAAATTCACAACGCAGTCCATAATACCCCTTCGAACATGCGCACGTGTCCTTCTGTATGCATTTACCGCCATTGAGACACTTCTGCGAGCAGATGCCTGCAACAAAAAGGACATGTTACATTAGATACCACAGCCTTTGTTCTTCGAAATCTTTAGCGCGAGTCTAACTGAATCGTGTTAGTTTATTTTGTCTCTTTCTCTATTTCGGCTGGAGGAATGGCAAGAAAAACCTAGCTACTTGCAAAACTACCCACAAAAAATACTCTTATCTTCCTCTATAATCCTTTCCTCTCTCAGTCAGGTTGCCTGGAAGAAATAGCTCTAAGCGATAAGGCTAATTTAAAATATTTACTCTTTTTGTAATATTGTTGATTGTGTGAGCAATAAAGCGTTTAATCTATCTATCAAGGTGGACGACAATACGATCAGATTAAATCAGCAAAATCATGCTGGATTCAATATCTAACCGTTCCAATCCAAAGTCTAGTATTTAGTGCAGGTCATGTCCAGTAGTTGCGTCCTACGGCTGAAATGATGCTGGTTGACACGATTCAGAATACCTTCCTTTAAATTATGTTTAATTATGTCCAGTTTGGTAAATGTATTTAGTGGTAGGACTCATTTTCAGGGGAAAGTATCGCACTTCTGTTATTCAACTGCGAAAATGTGCCTTATTGCAGAGGCAAGATGATGCACCAGCGCCTGCTCCACCACGTGAGGCGAGCGAGCACGACGACGGCCACGAAGACTGGTGATAGCAGCAGGCCGTATTGGAAAAAGAATCCACATGTAAGAAAGTATCCATAAAAAGTATGACACTTTGATCTGTGGCATAGCAGCGCTCAAAAATATTTTGGCAATACAGGCTCACAAGATTCACATATTCGGCTCGTGTACATGCCATAACGGATTTCCGTGGGTTCTGCGTAAAAGATTGCCGAATATCCATGTGTCAGTTTTTATGATCACCAAAAATGTTTGTACCTAATGAACCGAAACAAAAATTTGATGTAATGCGAATAATTTACCTTTTTTTACAACCTGTAACCGATGTAATAGATTTTACCAATTCCCAAAAAATCTTACCAATAAACCTCTAACCAATGCTATAACCCTTAGGCATTTTTGGGCGCAACACACATACTTACCTAACACAGTTTTTCTAGCAATCGCGTTTCTTATATAGCCTGATGAGGCATTTGCAACTGAGCGCTAACGTAGCTCGGATGATACGTTAAATTAAATTGACCCTGGTGTATTAACCATTTAGTCATATCAGAGGCCTTCAGGCGGCTAAAAAAAATACACCAGGGCTAACCATACCCGGCCTATAAGAACTTATAACTTAATACGTTCACCAGCTGGACAAAATCATCCGCGTGGACCACGCGGGCGAGTTAGGGGCGGACCGCATCTACGCGGGGCAGATGGCCGTTCTCGGACGGAGCGAGTCTGGTCCGCTCATACAACACATGTGGGATCAAGAGAAAGCACATCGGGCGCGGTTTGAAGAGCTTATCAACGAGTACAGAGTCCGTCCCACAGTGCTTACTCCCATTTGGAACGTGGCGGGCTTCATGCTTGGAGCTGGTGAGTTTCTGACTATCTAGAATAAGCTAGGCAAACGTGCTACGTGTTTGACCATATTCTGAATCTATAGCTATCGTCTTTGGGTGGCGTGAGGTCTGGCCCGCGCATACAACACATGTGGGATCAACAGAAAACACATCGAGCGCGGTTCGACGAACTTCAAATCTGAGTAGGTATAGAGTCCACTCCATGTTACTGTAGTGACATAGCCATTGTACAGCTTAGACCCCCTGCAGTTGCCTATACGCAGTGGCCCGCGCCGCTATGGTGTGAAGTGCACAATAAAAGAAACGTATAAAGCTTATCCTTTATTTTACTTAAAGATACCCAGTGACAAAATAGTAGTTCGTAACTTATAGATAACCATACGTTGCGACATTACTAACGCTTATTTGGAATGAGGCGGGCTTCATGCTTGGAGCTGGTAAGTTATGAGAATTAGAACAAGCTAGATTGATCTATAGCCGTTTTCTAAAAAAGTGCGTCAGGCTAACTCGACCAGCAAATGTGGGATCATGAAAGGTGAATAGCGCGTGATTCGAGGTAATGACCAACAAGTAGAGGGTTTGCCCCTCAGTGCTTATAAGCATGCTCCGTGCTTGAAGCTGGTCAGACTTTTTCTTTGGATGCCCAAATGTCCCTAAAACCTATATAGGAACAAAGTACTAAAAAAATCCCAAGTATACCCAATAAATTCTCAAAATTCTATACCAGAGCGACACAAATACACATGAAACATTAAATTGGGAATTACACAATCTTTAATATCCCTTATCATTTCTTCCCAGGCACCGCGTTGCTGGGCAAAGAAGCCGCTATGGCGTGCACGGTCGCCGTAGAAACGGTGATCGTAGACCACTACAACGACCAGCTGCGGACCCTCATGGAGGACCCTAACGTCGACCCTGAGATACTCAAGACCATTACCAAGTTCAGAGACGAGGTTAGTTAGAACAGAGTTGTTAGGTTAGTTATAAAGTAACGTATGCATGATTGCTGTAGAAATTAAACCACTGCAACAATAAGTTGCGGAGAGAGATACCCTCATGGAAGACCACGAATGACCACGATATAATCAAGACCATTCAGAGAAAAACAGAGTTACTATAATTATTTTTCACCAAAAATAGCATAACCGACGTCAACCGTGTACAGAATTGGAATAGTAAGCACGGATCGATGTAGTCAATAATTTTCGAATTATTGTTGATTTTTTCAAAAACAGCTCAGCCGCTTTCGATAAAATTTAATTGGGACCATTTCGGGAGTAATTTGTTGAACTAAAAAAGTTTTTTTTTAAACCCGTTCACAATTGGCGTTCAAAACAAAAAATCGTTCAGACTATACTAACATATACATTATTAAGTAGCCCTATCTCTAGTTCGACCGAGTCTATTGTCAAAGTTGCTCCTCAAATTTTCAAAAACATCCTGCAGGCATTTATGTAGCCTGTTTGGGAGGTACCCATCAGTTTAGTCGTCGCGCATCGGAGTGTCATTCCAAGAATCAAACTATTATCATTTAGCCTTGTCAGAGGCCTTCAAGCGGTTTAAAAAATATTGAAACTAGGGCTAGCCACCCGGCCTATACGAGCTTACTATCATTTAGTGCCGTTCAAAACCTCAACAGCACCTCAAAACGGGTGGAAACTGGAGCGACCCTCCCTTTGCAATTTCACAGCCTGTAGATGATATGATAAAATGCATGGCGCAGGAACAAGAGCACCACGACACGGGCATCGACGAGGGCGCGGAAAAGGCGCCGCTCTACAAAGCGCTCACTGAAGTCATCAAGGCGGGTTGCAAAGTCGCCATCGAGATCTCCAAGAGGGTATAACGTTATACACATAAATATGTAGAGAAAGACCCTAATTTTAAAACAGATATATAACTATTGAATTCTATTTTGTGAGATAGATTTCAATTATGCTAAAATGGGTTTTATTCGACCTTTTGTACACGGTGCGCCAGAATTTTTCTTTAAATTTCATGTCTAATCCTTGTTATATTTATTTGGAAGTTCTGGTATTTTCGTTTCGTTTATACAATTCATACTTGACTGATCATTTATTGAGCCTTTTTAATTGCGGAGACTGAGCAATATGCAATGACCTTTTTGTGCACGATTATTTCTCAAAAGATTTTCTCATTGCACCATATACGAAAGGCGTAAGTTTGTTTTTGAAGATTATAAGCTTGGGTTAGTGATTAGTGGTAAAGCTCAACAGGAGTTGTAAATAGTTAACTGATAAGATGTGAGCTACACATGGTTACCTCAAAAAGTATTTGATTAATTTTATTTTTTAATAAAGTAGTCATTTATATTACATGTTGTATGATTTATGTTATGGAATTTATAAACACGTTGATTCTTTCTTCCCTCAAAACATTTTAATTCATAGATTTAAATTTTTATTCTACTCGGTTAGAGTTAGTGTTTCTGATCGGTACGGGAGGGGAACAGATTGTCGCCTTTCCTGTTTCCTGACAGATATAATCCGAAGCTTTTCAAAGTCAGAGTAATTAGGTCTTTTGTAAGTCTGCGTGCTTCCTTACCTTCGAGCATAACGTCTTTTACCACCAGGCAAGTTGGTGGTAAAGCGCAGACTTATTCGCAATGTAAAATATCTCAATTATCATAAACAATTATCATTAACGAGTTACACACCTCCCTCGCAGTTGCGGCCCTGGTAACCGGGTGGGCAGGAGCACAGCCCGGGCGCAGTGCAGTTGTTACACTAGTATGTTACACGCAGGAGTTACGAACCTCCCTCGCAGTTGCGGCCCTGGTAACCGGGTGGGCAGGAGCACAGCCCGGGCGCAGTGCAGTTGTTATACTAGTGTGTTACACGCAGGAGTTACAGACCTCTCTCGCAGTTGCGGCCCTGGTAGCCGGGCGGGCAGGAGCACAGGCCGGGCGCGGTGCAGTTGTTATACTAGTGTGTTACACGCAGGAGTTACAGACCTCCCTCGCAGTTGCGGCCCTGGTAGCCGGGCGGGCAGGAGCACAGGCCGGGCGCGGTGCAGTTGTTATACTAGTGTGTTACACGCAGGAGTTACAGACCTCCCTCGCAGTTGCGGCCCTGGTAGCCGGGCGGGCAGGAGCACAGCCCGGGCGCAGTGCAGTTGTTATACTAGTGTGTTACACGCAGGAGTTACGAACCTCCCTCGCAGTTGCGGCCCTGGTAACCGGGTGGGCAGGAGCACAGCCCGGGCGCAGTGCAGTTGTTATACTAGTGTGTTACACGCAGGAGTTACGAACCTCCCTCGCAGTTGCGGCCCTGGTAACCGGGTGGGCAGGAGCACAGCCCGGGCGCAGTGCAGTTGTTATACTAGTGTGTTACACGCAGGAGTTACGAACCTCCCTCGCAGTTGCGGCCCTGGTAACCGGGTGGGCAGGAGCACAGCCCGGGCGCAGTGCAGTTGTTATACTAGTGTGTTACACGCAGGAGTTACGAACCTCCCTCGCAGTTGCGGCCCTGGTAACCGGGTGGGCAGGAGCACAGCCCGGGCGCAGTGCAGTTGTTATACTAGTGTGTTACACGCAGGAGTTACGAACCTCCCTCGCAGTTGCGGCCCTGGTAGCCGGGCGGGCAGGAGCACAGGCCGGGCGCGGTGCAGTTGTTATACTAGTGTGTTACACGCAGGAGTTACAGACCTTCCTCGCAGTTGCGGCCCTGGTAGCCGGGCGGGCAGGAGCACAGGCCGGGCGCGGTGCAGTTGTTATACTAGTGTGTTACACGCAGGAGTTACAGACCTCCCACGCAGTTGCGGCCCTGGTAGCCGGGCGGGCAGGAGCACAGGCCGGGCGCGGTGCAGTTGTTATACTAGTGTGTTACACGCAGGAGTTACAGACCTCCCTCGCAGTTGCGGCCCTGGTAACCGGGTTGGCAGGAGCACAGCCCGGGCGCAGTGCAGTTGTTATACTAGTGTGTTACACGCAGGAGTTACGAACCTCCCTCGCAGTTGCGGCCCTGGTCACCGGGTGGGCAGGAGCACAGCCCGGGCGCAGTGCAGTTGTTATACTAGTGTGTTACACGCAGGAGTTACGAACCTCCCTCGCAGTTGCGGCCCTGGTAGCCGGGCGGGCAGGAGCACAGGCCGGGCGCGGTGCAGTTGTTATACTAGTGTGTTACACGCAGGAGTTACGAACCTCCCTCGCAGTTGCGGCCCTGGTAGCCGGGCGGGCAGGAGCACAGGCCGGGCGCGGTGCAGTTGTTATACTAGTGTGTTACACGCAGGAGTTACAGACCTTCCTCGCAGTTGCGGCCCTGGTAGCCGGGCGGGCAGGAGCACAGGCCGGGCGCGGTGCAGTTGTTATACTAGTGTGTTACACGCAGGAGTTACAGACCTCCCTCGCAGTTGCGGCCCTGGTAGCCGGGCGGGCAGGAGCACAGGCCGGGCGCGGTGCAGTTGTTATAGTAGTGTGTTACACGCAGGAGTTACAGACCTTCCTCGCAGTTGCGGCCCTAGTAGCCGGGCGGGCAGGAGCACAGGCCGGGCGCGGTGCAGTTGTTATACTAGTGTGTTACACGCAGGAGTTACAGACCTCCCTCGCAGTTGCGGCCCTGGTAGCCGGGCGGGCAGGAGCACAGGCCGGGCGCGGTGCAGTTGTTATACTAGTGTGTTACACGCAGGAGTTACAGACCTCCCTCGCAGTTGCGGCCCTGGTAGCCGGGCGGGCAGGAGCACAGGCCGGGCGCGGTGCAGTTGTTATACTAGTGTGTTACACGCAGGAGTTACAGACCTCCCTCGCAGTTGCGGCCCTGGTAGCCGGGCGGGCAGGAGCACAGGCCGGGCGCGGTGCAGTTGTTATACTAGTGTGTTACACGCAGGAGTTACAGACCTCCCTCGCAGTTGCGGCCCTGGTAGCCGGGCGGGCAGGAGCACAGGCCGGGCGCGGTGCAGTTGTTATACTAGTGTGTTACACGCAGGAGTTACAGACCTCCCTCGCAGTTGCGGCCCTGGTAGCCGGGCGGGCAGGAGCACAGGCCGGGCGCGGTGCAGTTGTTATACTAGTGTGTTACACGCAGGAGTTACAGACCTCCCTCGCAGTTGCGGCCCTGGTAGCCGGGCGGGCAGGAGCACAGGCCGGGCGCGGTGCAGTTGTTATACTAGTGTGTTACACGCAGGAGTTACAGACCTCCCTCGCAGTTGCGGCCCTGGTAGCCGGGCGGGCAGGAGCACAGGCCTGGCGCGGTGCAGTTGCCGCCGTTCATGCACTGCGGGTAGCAGAGAGCCGTGCGGCAGTCCTGGCCCATGTACCCCTCGGGGCACTGGCAGATCTTGTCCGTGTTGCACCAGCCGTGGTTGGCGCACTTCTTGTCGCACTCGGGGTCCGGCCCTGAACATCACAATACACTGCTAGAACTTTCTCATTATAAAGTTAGGGGTGTCTGTTTATTGAAATTTTAAAGAGAATTTCCTTCTTTTTATATTGCTTGACAAGTTGACCAAACACTCGACAACTTTCTTCTTGCTACAAAGAAAAGCGTCCCCTTCCATGAGAAGCCACTAGCATCACTAGTAGTCATAATTACATTTATGACGAGCTTTCGAAACATAAAACGAACAACGTATAATGATGAATTGATGAACAGTGCAGAAAATGTAAAAGAAGATGAAGAAGGTATGGTTAGTGCTAGCTTACGATTTTAGTAGCTCCATGAAAATGTGCCATGATGAGTCAAGTAACATTAGTTATATAATGTTTACTGTAAAGATTTAATGATTGTTATTTACAGAGGTAAGTGAAGATGTATATGAAGTTAGCAAGCGTATGATACAAACCTAAAAACGCAAATGCTGTGAGCAGAGGTACCGCGAAGCCAGCCAATCAGCGCGCTCGGCGAGAGCCCGGAAACAAGGCATTCATGTTAGTTCCGATGGCCGGTTGTAGTGACTACCCGCAGCCACGAATCAGATATTAATCGAAGGCAGCGAGGGCACTACAACTTAGCTCATAGGCACTATTACGGTTTCAGGGTCGAACATGTCGTCCATATGCAAAACATCATAAATCATGAAACAAAACCGCAATAAATTGTCAACGACCATTTGTTCAAAGGGAAAACATGTAGCGTTGTGCGCGCGCGCTACGTACCGACAGCTAGTATTAGTAGCAAGCACACAACGAGCTGGAAATAAATGAAATGCAATGTTCAGTTATTCTGGAACATTCGGCCGTCCACAGTCCCGTGGACGGTGTGTCGTTAGCGTGAGATATGAGAGATTAATAGCCTTTACGAGCTCGCGTTGATTGGATCCATGGGCTCCATTAAAACTCGGGATATTGTTAAGTTGTAAAGAGATATAGCAGATAATATAAAGTAGAAGCGTTATGTCTGTGTTTTTGAAGTTGTTTTCCTTTAATTGGACGATTATAACAAGATGAAAAAGTTATACTTATGACGACGTAACAGTAAAAAACTATTTTTGTGTAACATCGACAAAAACACAGGCATGTAAGTGTTAAAAATGCGTTGGCGATACAATACCTGTCCTTTCTAAATACACACCTCTCTGTGCGCATTCCTTCTTTAAGTTTAATCTTAATGGGGTGCCTTTTAGGGGTAGCCCTCGGCCGTTTTTGAGTACCAAACCTATTTCGAAAGTGGCCACTCCGTTGCTGCTGCTGACGCAGGGCAATACCACACTGAATTCTGGGAACAAGTACTTGAATCAATACCTAAAGCACATTAAAATCATCCATTTAGTAACTATTATTTATTTATTCAAACGAAATAAAGCGCAAAGGGGCAAAGAAAACTTGCTCGTGCAATTTTACCTTTAGGAGTTTTAGGCACCCGTCCCTGCGTTTTTATCGAAAGAAGCGGTGGCTTCAAAATATTAGGATCGGATGAAGTCAACGTGTCAAAATTGTAGAAGTACTTCTTGCGTGACCGCCACGTGAAGTTGACGTATCCCACTTCTGAGGGTATCGTAGGTAGCTGGTGGGAGAGGTTGGGGTCCAAGACGTGTGGTGACACGAGGCCGTTGAGTATGGCGTACACTGTCATCGAGAATCCTGGAAGGAACAAAAGATGTACACGTTTTAAATGTTGTATTTATTTCGTATATCGTAGCTGTTGGATCCCTAATGGATGGAAATGTCTTGTTGAGAATCAGAGAGATATAGTATGGTACCTATCTCACCATTAGAAATGCACACTTGTCATACGTCGAGCCATGATGTCTAGAGTTCTTGCGGCCTGAAGACCTTGATATCGTTCTATGAATTGTGGCGGCGGCCATTAGCGAGATGATCCGGAGCACTCTACGACTAAGACGACTCAGCGCTGAACATGAACTTGTCACTCGTCGATTAATAGCAAGGTGTTGCGACTTGCGACCCATGCGTCCACCAAGAGCGAGATGTTATAATTTGCACTGGCGAATCATTAGTCAAGACGACTTACCGCTAAACATGCTCTCTTGTCGCTCGTCAATTCCGAGTAATTTGTTGCTACTCACTCGTCGACTTAAGAGGGTATGTGGCCTCTCACCGCTGAACAGGCGCACTTGCGGCTCGACGATCCCGAATGAGTTGTGGCGAATCCCTTATAGAGTTAGAGGGTATGTGGCGAACTGGCGACTTGCGCACTCGCCGCTCGTCTCACCAAGCGAGGCGTAGCGACTCATTTGTTTACCAATGACACCAAAGGCGCGATATAGGGCGAGTGGCGACTCGCTTATCTACCAAGAGGTAATGCAGGGACTTACCACTGAACATGCGCACTTGCCGCTCGTCGATCCATAGGGAGATATCGTGGTGCTTGCCGTCGTCCTTGTACTCGCGGCGGCCGGCTCCCAGCGACAGCGACATGGCGAGCGCCACGCCGGCGCACACGCGTGCGCCCACGCCCGCTCCACGCCACATGCTGCGACCGTCACGCGACCCACTAACACTGCGGACACACATTCCATTGCCGAAAAAGTATAAAGATATTGTACAATAAATTGAATAACATTTATGGTTTTGTTCTAGGTAATATTCTTTATAGAGAGAGAGTAGAGTAATAAGCTTCATTCTGAAGCTTGGATCAACCACTGATTTCGCGTTTTCTGTTGAACTACGAGGTATATTTTTGATAAAATTTACGTTCTGGGAGAAAACTCTCTTTTTACTTCTTAAATTATTGTAACTAACTGTTATGTTTTTGATGTCAATCGCTTCAGTAAGCAATAGTCTTATTAATAAGGAAAACTTGGCTAAAAAAGCCAATATGGTTTTTAGAGGCTTAAAACTTTAAAGTAAAAAATACTGAAAAATAAGACCTTGAACTCTAGCGATTGAAGTGTTGATTATTACATTAAAAAATCACCAAAATCTTACTGGGCTGGGCGTATGGCTGGGCTGGGTAGGTAGGTATGGCCAAGATCAACTTCAGAATCGCCCTTAAACCAAATACTTAGGTTACTTAGGTACGGATTGACGATAATTTATGCAAATAGAATTTAAAAATTATATATAGAATTTCTAACAAAACATAAAATATACAGAATAAAAAACAAAAATAATACCACTCCTTGTACAATCCAAAACGATTATTTATCCACGTAACGACAACCCAATAACAAGCGTTTAACCGGCGTATAATTTGTTTGACGATCTTACTGGGCCCGTCTCGAGTCCACAAAAAAGGTGAAAAGAAACGAAATTATCACAGTTAACATAATTGATTGGGCCCGTTCGAGACGTGCTCCCACAATGAAACCATCGTGAGAATCGGCCGGTCCACGTAAAAACCGACGACTTCATTAAATAACCCCTGTCAAAAAGTAATGTGTATACTATTTTTTTCTACGCGCTCCCGATGTCAAATTATACGTACAAAAGGTGTTGACAAAAAAGAATACTAAGCACGGGCACTTCGGCGCGGGATCACCAACCGTTTATCTGCTACGCGTTATTTCTTAAAACGCAAAAATCGGTTTAAATGGAGCACTATTATTTTTACTATAAATTACATTTGCATAACAGGTAATAATAACGCGAATAACATCAGTTTGTTTGTAAATAAATGTATCCCGTGTGGTAAATAAAGTATCTGTATCTTCTTCTAGAAATATGTTATGCTTACAACGAAATGTAAGGCTCATGGTAAGGTCACTAAAGTCGTGTTGGCGCTTCTTTTTTGTGTAACCGGCCGGAGATATGGATGATAACATTGATAACCCCAAATTAGCACGGGTCGATAGATGCTTGCTTTATGTGCCACTTATCTACAAATTGAAGTAATTAAAACGATACACAAGTATAGCTTGGACAGTCGGGGTCCCGTTATGCGTCTGATAAATTGAGTTTTATCGCAATCGCAACTACGTGTTAGAAAATACTCGGAAAGCTACGAGTACGTAATTTGAACTTTATATCTTGTCTTGGATGAAATGACCTCAAAACTGTCGTTTATGTCCTAATAGCAGTACTAACAGGATTGGTTCCCAATCAACCGATAAAATATCGTCGACTGTATAGCCTGACTAATGCCCACGGGACTTCTTTTATCTAACTTTGTCCAAGATTGCTTTGTGAATTTAGTGTTATAGCAAGGACATTTAATGTGAACCATTGTAGGCACAGTATTCATTCTATTTTAGTGTTTGCCGCAAGCGTTATTAGGTCGTTAATTCTACATGGTAGTTCTAGTTATCTACAAGCATACTTATGCACCTAAATGCATGGATATGACATGCCCCACTTAACAAGTTAACGCTGTCTATCTTTAATCTAGCGAATTATAAAGCCTACATCGTGATCGTTATTCTTTTTCTGGTAGATTATACTAGTTGAAATAACTAGGTGTATTATCTGTGAACGTGTGCGAATATGCAAAATGAGTTTCGAGGCATGTTTGGGTCAGCGTCAGCCGAGCGCCCGCGGCGCATCCTGGCGATAACTCGTGCGAATGACCTGCATGCAGCTTTCCAGCTTCGCCACGAAATATTTATAGCCTGTCGCTATATCCACAGTAATGATACCGTGATATATCGATGCTTTAATCTCGAAACCCGTTTGATCTATGGCCTTACCGCGAAATGAACCTAAACCGCAACAGCCGAAGTTAGCGCGGGTATACTCTTCGCCGGCGGTGACGCGATGTGGTTTGGAATTACCTATGGAAGTGTAAATTGGTTTTATAGACGGGTATTTTCATGTTAGTATATACTTTGAGATTTAATTAACTTCTGCTAGCTAAAATTCAACGTTTTAGGTGTCCTATTGTAGTGGTAATTTCCTTATGCAAACACTTTACGGAACAGGTAATATTATTAGCCCCCTGAGCATCAATATCTATTGCTTCTATCAAGGAATTCTGTCGAATTCAATCTCTAATAAAATTGCTACTAGCTATTTTCACAGCCTCCACTGAATACCTTTGATGCCGATGGTGTTGCTAAAAGATCTGATAAAGTCACTTATTTTATGTGTGGAGATCCGCGCAAAAACATTTCCCAAAGATATTCCCATAGCCATAAATTAAAATATAATATCGTCATCTCAGATTTTTTTGGCTAAAGAAAGAAAAAATTCACAGCCATAACGCGGTCACATTAACTCGACGCATCGCATTAATTTTTAAGTAATTTTTACTCGATCTTAATAAACAGGTAGAAACTTATCTTTTATCGATGATTTTTTCCTTTCGTGCGGGAGTCCGACTCGCACTCGGCTGGTTTTTTTTGCACACCGTACTTGAGCGCCAAAATAACGTCATATGGTTAAGGAGTTGTAAATACTAATGATTCGATACTTCTTGATATATGCACATCAGTATACGCTGTACTGTACTGTACTGTACCAGCCTTTTTTTAATAATCCACTGCAGGACGTAGGCCTACCCAGGAAGGGTGATTGATCCCATCACGCTGGCCCAGTGCGGGTTGGTGGATATACGTACGCCATCAAATTTCTTCTACGGACGCATGCAGGTTGCCTCACGATGTTTTCCTTCATCGAAAAGCCAGTGGTGTTGAATTCCGTACATGAATTCCAAAGAACTCATCGGTACGGGACCGGGATTTGATCCCACGACCTCGGACGATTGCAAGGCGGGCGTCACTACATCTAGGCCACCACGGCTTTTTAAAGCTGCACGTCCTTAAATAAATAATAATAATTTTGCCCAAAAATGCAACGCGAGGAAAATAAACGAGAAAGGTTGCGCGCCCCTGTCCTGCACTTGTTAACCTAGCCGTCCGCTGGACGCGATACCCGTTGAGGGAACAGGTAACCGTGTAAAAAAGAAAAAATCCAAGTCCGGCTGCCGCCGAGCCGCTTCCACGGCCCTACTCGTTTTATTGACATTACGGTCATCGTGCCATATCTAAATACTGCTCCTCGTATATCGCGCGTCGCAATCTACGTGATTAATTTTATGTTATGACTCGAGATTAGCAATCGTTTGGTATGGAATCACTTAGTGTCAACAGATTTTGTTGTCGTCTGCAAACTCAGTTTCATTATAGGTACCTGTATGATCCGACTTATTAGACTGACCAGTATTGAAAACATTAAATATTATTCATATTATCATAATCTAGTCTACATTGATTGATGTTTACTGTATTTTCTTTATTTTCTTATCAGATTTGTTAATATAATAATCACATAAATAGTTGTACCTAATACAGAATCAAATATGTATTACCTACATTTTCCATGCATCACACTTCAAACACAATATGATCCCAACCCATAGTTATAGGGCGTCTAATAATAACCCTCTGTTTACAATACCAGATAGCAATGTTTACGTTTTTTATGCTTTAATCTCTAGTTCGAAATGTCTATTCGACCCATTCTTATTTTACAAACGTAGATCCTATTACGTGAACGCGGCAAAAACTTGTCTCGTTTACGTTATAGTTCAGCCTTATTCAGATAAAGTTTCGAAAGTAATACTTTGTAAATCCTAAATGTAAAAAATGAACAAGCCTTTTAGATTAAAACGCGATTCGGAGAAAACGATGCACTTTAGATGCCAAATCGATCAGACAATTAACTTTTAAGTGGGATCAACGATCTTTTATTTACCGTGCACTGATCGGCTATCCTGATAAAATTCGCCATATCTACCAAACTGGTATTTGTAAATAATATCACTATACCTGGTAACTAGTTTCCAATTATATATGAGTTATGATATTCACAGCACACACAGTCATAATTTTACCAAATTCACTTCACGTTTCGCGAACTTCTCGTGGTTTCGAGTCATGCGTCGAGTTCGCGCCGACTGTATGGCGGTCGGACACACACTGACTGCCAGTGGTCTCGAACGTCAAATTGCGAAATCGGTAGAGCTGTCCACTAAAATCGGTATATTTGTACCTATTTGTTCCCAAAATCGGTATATGACAAAAAAAATACAAAATTCAATTAAATTCGTTTAATTATACAGAAATAGTTAACTTACAAACTAATTACAAACACACTTAAGACTTATTAATTATTAGTAGCTTATTTACAAAAAAAAACTACAACAAAACAGCTAATAGGCTGTCAACATAAAAATACTTACATAATTAGTTTTTAGTACCATACCAGTGTTCTTTGGCCATATTCTCAGTCATTTTTGAATTTATTTCAAAGTCATAACAATTTGCGTCATTGAAGAGTCGTTTAGCATGTAATAGACCAGTGATTGACTCAGTAGATAGCCTATTTCGTTGTTTTGTTTTCATAAGATTAATGTGCGAAAATATGCGTTCAACGTTTGCGGATGAATGCGGCAAAGATAAAATATTAAAGATAAAAGTAGGTAACAAAGGAAACATTTGAGTGTCATCGCCACGCTTTAATAAACTGACTTCATCCCAAAATAGTTCTACATCATCGGAAAATGTTTTGATTTGTTCACTATTTCTCAAAATGCGCCACTCTGTAACAATTTCCTGGAAATCTTTGCACTGAACAATATTGGGAAATAGCCTACTAATAGGAACTATCGACGCAGTTTTGCCACTTTTAACATTTGTTGGTTCAATTATGTCTAAACTTTTTAGTGGATTATTTTTCAGTGGAAACCGTGTCGTTATTTGCTTACAGGCTTCTACAACTCTTTTCAACCCTTACAATAGGCATAATTTACGCCTTTACTACTTTCTTGCAGCCATCCTGAAAATTCTTCCTCCCATTCTTTTCTATAAAATTGTAGATATTTTTTTCTTTTAGCGCTTGTACTCGGTTCCTCGTCACACGACATTTTAACTTAATAATTTTCACAATTTTAAACACTTCGCAAACTTTCTTTTCGAAGTTAAGAATATTAATGAATAAATTAACCCCGAAATCCTGTATATATAGCCGAGCGAAAGTTTTTGGGTAATCCCTGTTATAGGGAATTCCCAAACGGGAATCCCCTATAACAGGGATTTTTCTAAGCTGTGCGCTTACTATTGCTATTGAGGGATTCCCCTTAACTTAAAACATAAATGAAAAGGGCTGCCAAGTTAGAAGTGTGAAATCGGTAAAAAGATCGGGAGAATTTTCACAATTTCTCTGAAATCGTGGAAAAATCGTTGCATTTCGGTATTTCGGTAGGACAGAGCCCATATCGGTAGAAATACCGAAAAATCGGTAGGTTCGAGACCACTGCTGACTGGATTCTCTCAATTCTCTGCGTCTGGTTAAGCCCGACTATCTACAAACTCATGATGCGGTTCAAAAGCTCCTCTTGGTATCGGCTTATGATTCAACTTTCAAAGTAATATCGCCGCTATTCGTGTAACTGCGACGATTATGTTTTTGCATGTTATCGTTATGTCCTGCAAAAAGGACATTTCTGTTATCTCGGTGATGTGACCTAACTATTACTACTATTTAGATTATTTATTTAGATTATTTGACTATTTAGATATGGTATATAGTCTACTATGTGCTGAAGAGTTCTCATTATAACTAGTTAATCGAGTTGGTATTTATAGTATCTTTAAGGTAGTGTTAAAAAAATTGGAAATAATATAGAAATTCGAAGACCACAGGATCGCGCTGGATGCAACCCGCTTCCAACCGGTCTTATTGGATATTCATAAAGGAGGCCTATGTCCAGCAATGTACGTCCTATGGCTGATGGATGGCTGCATGGAATGTCGAAATTATGATAGGTGCTCCTGAATACCAGTAGACACTTAGCCATTCGCCTAGACGGTCTATTTATTGGTCTTACGGGAAGTAGACATTCTCCTTTCTTATCCTATTGTATCACGATTCTAAAACTAACTAAGCGTGAAATATGTACTTATTGTAATATGCAATTACGTCATTGTTGGGAGACAGCCAGGTGTATTAGGGTTCCGTGCTAACGAGTATCAGGCAAGAAAAAACTATGGTATTACTTTACCTATAACTTCATGGGTATTACCTACCTAAAGTAAAACTACTATAAACAAGGTAGGTATTCTCGAAGTTATAGTCTCTTCTGCTACAGTTACTACGCTATGAATAGAAACAATGTTCCCTAATAAAACTCACCAACACGGTTCTAACCGCTTCCAACCGGGCTTTGGAAATCATAGGCGAGGTCTATGTCCAGCAGTGGATTTCCAACGGCTGAACACGATTCTGTCTAGCTTATTTCTCACAATCGAGAAATGAAAAAAAGTGATAATTATCTTTAGTAGGTACGGAACCCAGCGGAAAAATCCGACTTGCACTTGTCAAACATTTTTTTTAATTTCAGACGTTGCTCATTGTGTCCGGGAGCTTTGAATGGGTCCATTATCACCGTTTAATTCTACCTGCCACTCCCGCTCCTATTCTTTACTTATTGTTTAGTCTAAAGAGCTCTCATACTGTGGTTTTGTTAGTGTTTGATTGTTATAGGTTTAACTTCGAGCTGCATTTAAAAAAACCGGACAAGTGCGAGTCAGGCTCGCACGTCGAGGGTTCCGTACAAACATATTGTTAAAATAATTAAAAATCTGTTTTAGCATGTGCTAATGAAGTTATTTTATATGATACCTTACATGATACGATTTACTCACTTTGAATTTTGAACCCATATTTTGCGAATTTTGAGGCCCTATTTTTATGTGATGTAAATAAAAATGTACAGTTTTCAGATTTATTCCTATATGTGTACTCTGAGACAATGCTTTTCGCAAAATTTCATAGTTCTATGTCAACGGGAAGTACCCTGTAGGTTTTGATTTTTGTGAGCGTTGAAATATGCGTTTTTTTACGACATAAACGGCTCTAACTTTTTTATACGGTAACTGAGAAGCTTTTCTTTTACACGACTACAAGAATTCATGGGTTTACGTATACAGTTTAAATTTCAACTCGATATCTTTACGCGTTCCCGAGATAAAGAGTCTTGACATACACACAGACGGACAGACGGACAACAAAGTGATCCTATAAGGGTTCCGTTTTTTCCTTTTGAGGTACGGAACCCTAAAAATGACGTCCTATGGTGGAGCTTCTGTCGCCCCCGGCTGAATTCCGCGGTCCCGTAACGGATTTTTGAAGGGAAAACTTATTTAGCGGCGTTGTGGACTTTTTGGAATGGGTAAAAAATTTAAAACTCGCGTCAGGATACGAGACCTAATTCGTAAAACAGCGTAGGGCGCTTGCGCGAGTGTGATATTGTACCTATTTTACCACATAAATGATAGTACTTTACATGTATTCAGTATTCAAATATTTATTCCACCAAAAGTAGTAACTTAAAATATTAACATACACAATTGGTATATGAATAATACACAGTAAACTTAAGGACCTTGTTCTATAGGGCGTCGCAAATAAACAAAAGTACATAATTCTTACAGTCTACGTACTTATAGTTAAATCTAATTCTGTACTAGCTAAATTACTTGTAAACTAGTTAGGAGTACACATCTTATCTATTATTTGTTCTTATAATATTATACATTTTTTAAAAATATGTAAGTAAGTATAATGACTAATCGTGATATTGTGTTTTATCGTCAAGATACTCTTGTATGCTGTAATAGCATTGTTTTAATAGGTAGTAGGTAAGTAGGTCAGTTATTTTTGTTTTGAAGGCATTTTCGTTTGGTCCTTCTCTTAATATTTTGGGGAGTTTATTAAAACTCTTTATTATCATATAGATTATAGATAGGGTCGGGTGTCTCAGATTGAACCTGGCAGCTACATTTAACCACAATCTTTTTTCCAAAATGCGACGTTACCAAACCGTGCTAATATGAGTAAAAGAGAGGTATTTACGTTCCATTTCTGTCCACTAGTTCGCGTGGCAATTGCGTGCCAAGTGGTTGTGTGAGGAGCATTTTTATGAAAATTGACTCGAAAAGTAAGTTTTTTCTACAAATTTATTTCTTTTTTCATTTGTTTTCTTTAAATTATATTGATTTCTTTATATTTACGCTGTTTTACATGACAATCCAGCATTTTAATGCGCCATGATACGTTTCGCTGCGAGATTATTTACCCGGTAAAATTTTGAGGTTAGTTGTCGAAACGTGGTCTGTCCCATATTGAACCACTTTTGGGTGGTACTCATTTAACCACGGTTCACTGTGTACACCCTAGTGGTTAAATGTGTACTGCGATTATAATTATTAAGCATTTTAATCATTATTTTTATTCATTAGGTTCAGGATGGCGCGAAAAAAGGTATTAGTGAGAAAAAAAGGTGGACATTCGGCTTCCAATATGCTTAAGGCTCTTCAGTTCACTTCAGTTCTTTCGTTTCACCAAAACAATTTATGCCTCCACTTAAAGCTGGTCCCCGATCTACTGACAGAAAAACTAGAAAAAGACGAAAAAACAGGATTGCAACGGACACTCCCGAAAATGAAATTATAGAAAGCAAGAAGAAGCGGACAGAAAAAAAAGCTAAAGTAAAGGAAGTGAAACGCACTGTGCTCATAGATAAAAATGTAAAAAGAAATGTCTCAAAGAAAAAAAAGGTAAAGAAGGTTGATACAGACGAATCTACTTCTGAGGAAGAACTTAGAATAGTGCCAGAAGTTAGTGAGACTGAAATAAGTGACATAGATGTATCTGAAGATGATGAAGAAATGTTTGTTGTGAGAGGAAATTTCGAAAAATTGACTCGTAAACCAGTTGAAGATGACTATGTCCTTGTAGTTTTTGACACATAAAATATTAACGTTTTTTTATGTGGGAAAGATTATCGAAGTTGACATTCCCAACTACGGAGTTTCATTCATGCGGCTCATAAACAAAGAAACCATGAAGTTCCGGATGCCTTTGGAGCCTGATTTGGCTAATGTCCAATTAAAGGATATTAAAATGATTCTGCCGCAACCAAAAATTAATGGAACACAAAACCGGAACTCAACGTTTAACTTTCCAATACGTGTCGCTCCTACTATTAACTTGCGTTAGGTTTATCAATTTACGTCTTTCCTGTTTTAAAGTCTGATTATATCTAAAGGTTATTAATGTCTTTCAGAAAAGTCTTTGGCTAGAACAGTTCCTTTTCTTTCGTGTTTTGAAGAAGTCTGATTATTGTATCTAAGTTTATTATTGTCTTTGAGAAAGACTCTTAAAATTCATTGGCTAGTAGAGGTATTATTCCTTTTCTTTCCTGTTTTGATGAAGTCTGATTATTGTATCTAAGGTTTATTAATGTCTTTCTGAAAGCATCTTTCTTTATTTCTATCGTGTTGATAAAGAAATACGTTAATAACATGTTTATGATTCTAATTTTGTTTCATTGCTTTAAATATTTTATTACTTTTGTTTTTTTCTTTAAGACTTTTAATATTCTTACGGGTAATAATTATTTGACCGATGCAAAGGTCTAATTGAACAATGTTGAGAAATCTCTTGTCTTCTTTGATTATAAAATTATCAAAGTATAGGTTGTTTAAGATTTAAAGTTGTTTAAGTACAAATAAAGACTGATAATATTGTAAAACTAAACTGTTTTAAAGTAATATAATAAATATATAATATCGATATCCAGTTTTTTATTTTATTCCAATGGAATTTGACTACAAAGCTATCTATAAGATATGGCACATAAGTTGGTTCAATGTGGAAAATACCCCGGTTAAATGTGTACCTCCCGATGTACGCATTGAACCAAAACTAGTTTTTCATATATACTTATTTTACATTGTAACCAAAAGGAATATAAAACAATTACATTTGCAAAATTGTAGTTAAATAAATTCACTAACTATACACAAAAAATTAAAGGCATTGATTGAAAAATGAGTACGCTATGAAACTTTGAAATTTACCTGGTTCAATCTGAGACACCCGACCCTACTCTAGTCCTTTTGTGACTATATCCATTAGGGGTTCAGGTGCTACTAATTGATTATTTCGACGGGGGTTAGTTGAGACAGTAAATAGATACGGATGTTTTTTTACAAAAAGTACGGCTTCTAATATATAAATGCAGGATAGGGTTAGAAATATCTGTTTTTTTAAATGTGGTTTGCAACTGTCACATCTAAAAACCTACATTCGTTATACAATTTCATTATATTGTAATGCGAATACATTTTTTTTTTTGCTTTAAAAACAAGTCGTTAACTTCGGAACTATTTCCCCATATGATAATTCCGTATCTGAGCCAGGCAAAAGCGTAAGCGTAATAGGCTGTTTTTGCGGTTTCAATACTACTATTCGACTTTAAAATAGATAATGCGTAGATGAACTGGCATTAAGTTTATCAATGTGACCTTTCCAATTTATACTGTTGTCGAAAATATATGTTCAAGTTTTTACTTCTCCCGGCACTCCCGGAGTGCAACCCGTTATTTTTTTTAAATGCAGTCACTGGAGTCGCCGAGTATCCCTATTCCTGATTTTCGTGTCTACAAAATGTGTATGTTACATTTTTAAACCGTTTTCAAATATAACGCGTTTTCCCTAGTTATTACTAAATGCCTTTGTATACTGAGCGCCACACAAATTGAAAGATGGGAAGTTAGCCGCAGATGATACTTCGCCGTGATTCGTTAATTATTGCGCATGTGTGCACAATGCCTATACAATTGGCGAAGTAGTGAGTTCGGGCGTAGGGAGCGCGCGGGAGGCATGAGATTGGCGGGCGGGTGTGCTCCGGCGTTTCGTCTCTCTGGCTTATATTTCGGCTTTTGCGCAGAGCCCTGCGCATAACTTCCCATCTTTCAATTTGTGTGGCGCTCATTATACAACGCGTTTTTCCGAAACGAGTCGTTAAAACTTAATAACGAAGGAAAAGGCGTTCTATAACATATTTAACTGTAGTATGTAGGTACTTAGCTACTACATTTCTAAGTATTGTGCTCTACGTTTTGCGAAGTGAATTTTATCACTTTTTCAAAATTTAGAAAATTTAACATCGTTATTTTATTTTATTATGGTATAATGTTTCGATTGCCTGCTTTTTTTATCGTTTATAACTCCGCGCTTGACCATCGACTCAACTGATGGTAATCGAAGCTGTGGTCGAAGATGAAGCCCGCAAACATAGAAGATACATATTGATTCAAACTCAAACTAAAAAGCTTTAGATCATGTATTTCAGAAAACAAGTAAGCCGGCCGACCGGGCCGACTGATAATTTATATAACCAAGTAAGGATTTAAGCTATGCTACCTATATCATACATACAAGTCGGCTGATGTGCAGTTAGCTACACGCTACGCAATATCCAATCAACGCACAGCTTTATGTGAGCTACAGCCAGGATTGGATATTGTATTGCGCAGCATGTAGCAAACTTCGTATAGTCATTTTTTCCTAGTATTTCTTCTTAAATTTAACCTAGAATAGGTACCTTTCCTCTTAAATAATTCTAAATGGTTGTGCGTGAAAAGGGCCACCTGATAATTAGTTAGCAGTGGCAGTAGGTAGACTGGGTACGAAAGTGACAGGGTACGGTTGTGATAGAGCTCGTATTAGCAAAACTATCAACGGGGCGGCGAGGGGTGCAAGGGGAGAGAGGCGCGGCTCGCATGTCCGAACGTGTTTCACAGTATTGCGTCAGCCGTCTCGCGCGAATATATGTTACAGGAACCCATAGTGTGTTTTGGAGACCAAAAGTAAGTATTTTTGGTTGTTTCTTTTTGATAATTGTGTTTATTTTACAGATGGACTGTTAAGTGTGTTTGTTTTTATTATGTATTGGTCTGTAGTCGACAAAATTAGGTACGGTAGTTACTTTTTCAAACAGTTAGTTTATACTATCATATCGATAGGTTATGTTGCGAAAGATAGTGTGGGGACAGTTGTGACAATTTTTGTGGGTACGATTGTGACATCAGTAATCGGTTGTTTTTATACTTTTAGATGCCTAGAAAACGCGTGAGGAAGACTCAGAGGGGTCAGAGCGACTTGTCCAGCTATGCAGCTGCCTATGATGATGTTAAACAGGGAACTTCTTTACGTGTAGCTTCAGAAAAGCATGGAGTAAATCGTATGTCTTTATTGCGATACTTACGGAAACGGGATGAAGCCAATGACGATGAAGGTACAAGTTCTACTATTACAATGGGGTACAACGCTCATAACAAAGTGTTTACTAGTGATCAAGAAAATGAACTGTCAAAATATCTGATCCGTTGTGCTGATATTTATTTCGGTCTGGCTCCAAAAGAGGTGCGAAAATTGGCTTTTCAGCTTACCGTCAAGTACAATTTGAAGCGACCGGCTACTTGGCTCGAAAATGAGATGGCTGGCGAAGAGTGGTTTCGCTCTTTTATGAGGAAAAACCCTGAATTATCAGTTCGTGCTGCACAAGCAACAAACCTTTCCAGAGCAACAAGTTTTAATAAAAGAAATGTTGAAGCTTTTTATGACAATTTACAAATTGTTTTGGACAGACATAATTACGAACCTCAAAATATATACAATGTTGATGAAACGGGCGTTACGACAGTCCAAAAACCAGATAAAGTTGTAGCGAAACGTGGTACGAAGCAAGTCGGTGCCGTTACTTCAGCCGAACGGGGTACCTTAGTTACTCTGGCTTTCGCAGCAAATGCAATAGGAAATGCTATTCCGCCTTTATTTATATTTCCTCGGGTTCGTTATTATGACCACTACGTTAGAGACGGGCCGGTGGGATCTATTGGTACAGCAAACCCATCAGGATGGATGCAAGCTCAACCTTTCTTGTTTTTCTTAAGCATTT
Source organism: Hypomecis punctinalis (assembly GCA_949316475.1). Taxonomy (NCBI): domain Eukaryota; kingdom Metazoa; phylum Arthropoda; class Insecta; order Lepidoptera; family Geometridae; genus Hypomecis; species Hypomecis punctinalis. The sequence goes on from OX438798.1 coordinate 2,968,422, forward strand.
CAAGAAACATACCAATGCTTCTCCAATAAATAGAGTCTTGCTCGTGCTCGATAATCACTCCTCACACGTGCATATCAATACTCTAGATTTCTGTAAAGAGAACGGAATCACCTTGCTGTCCTTTCCTCCACATTGCTCCCATAAGCTGCAGCCTTTAGATCGTTTTGTTTTGGACCTTTAAAAAAAGCCATAAATAGTGCATGTGACTGTGACGCTTAAATGCGGAGTCATGCAGGGAAAACGATGACTATTTATGATATTCCAGGTATCATAAAAACTGCTATGCCCCTGGCTTTGACACAAGACAACATTCAAGCTGGTTTTTCCAAAACTGGGATCTATCCTTTTAATCGAAATACGTTCCGGGAAATTGACTTTGCGCCCTCATTTGTAACTGATAGACCAAATCCAAATGCCGAAGAGGATATCTTCCATCAGAACTATCTCGGACCTGACGATGAAACACCGCCTCTCTCTCCTTCATTGTTGAACGACCATTCGGACACAACAAATGCACATCCAATTGAACATACAGCCCAAGGTCAATCTAGAAATGTGCAAATATCCTCAACACCCACCACCAGCAATAATCCAGTTTTTACTTTAAACGATGAACTAATCCATCCAACTATTGGTCAGCGAGATTCAACACCATCACCTCAAAGCCTCAGAGAAACTCCTGCGACACAGCAAGACTCATTAGCCGCAACCTCTTGTGCAATTTTTGAGTCAAATGTTTCTCCAAATCCAGCTCCAACAACCCCTCCTAGACGAAGTAATGTAGATATTCAACCAGGAGCATCAACGTCTAAGGTTATACCACCAGTTTTTTCGCCAGAAGTAGTACGACCTTATCCAAAGGCTGCCCCCAGAAAGCTGACAAACCGAGGTCGCAAGACTAAAAAGTCCGCCATTTACACAGACACGCCCGAAAAAGAGGCTATTAGGCAAGAATTCGAAGTAAAGCAAAGACGAGAGAGAGCCAAGCTAATGAAAAAGAAAGACCAAGGAAAAAAAGGAAAAGGCAAAGCAACGAAAAAAAGACATTGGTATCATCTGATGAAGAAGAGGAATTCTATTGTCTGGTTTGTGTAGCAAATTATTCTGATAGTAGGCCTGGAGAAAAATGGGTGCAGTGCCAGGGAAAATGTAGACTCTGGCTTAGAGTGCACAGACGGGGGTCACTACTATATTTGCCACAATTGTGATGATTCCGAATAGGAAAAGGATCTCAAACCTAGAATCTCATTTAAGTTTTTATATTTTTAAATATTTTATCAAGGTTGTGTTTTGTTTGATCTCAAACTATAGGCAACTATTTCTGTTTTTATTTCTAATTGTTAATAATTAAGTACTTAAAGATGTCTGTAATAATTATTTTTGACTGATTGAAATGCTGAAGACTGTTTTAATGATAATAAAAAATAATGCCTAAGTGCCCTAGTAGGAAGATTTAATTAAAATGAAGATGTAAAACTATATTTGAGTATTATTTATGTATTTTACTATTGACCCCAATCGCTGTCACAACCGCCCCTGGCACGGGGTCGGATGTGACAGAATAGGCATTTTTTCTGTAATTGATTTGTAAAATAACTATAACACCTAGGAACACAATTTTAGTATTCGAATGATCGCACATGTCAACACGAATATTATCAGTATTTTTCGTTTAACTAACCAGCATATATGTTTCCGCCAAAAAATACCGGTAGACTGGACTCCAACCAATCTACTAAATCGTGCTGGGCCCATATAATAATTAAAACAATAGGAATTCGATTACCATCAATTCGCGAATGCTGCGGCGCAAGCCGACGAGTTCATTCCACCCTGGAATTAACCTAAACTCGTCCCGAATCCTACCCCCTTGGTCGACCAAAACTAAATGGAACGAACTCACAGCTGATGAGGTGTCTTCAGGATTCTATTGCATCCGCCGCCAATCACTTGCACTTCAAATCAACAGTCAACACAAATTAGGCGATCCGCGCCCCACTTAATATAATTGGCACACTAAGAATTAGGCCGCTAATCCTAGAATCGTTCCGCAGACGTCATCCGCGACGGCGTCCAAGTCACACACTGCCGTACTTGCACCGAGCTGAGTAACTCGCGCGCAGGGACGGTTTTATTCTCAACAACCACCCGTCCCGGCTGGAGAAGCCAGCCGCTAGTCTTAATCCACCGGGAGCCGGGAGAGCGTCGCTATAGCCCGCTGTAAAGTCGAGCCTCTGACCAGCACTTCGGCGACGCGAGGAGTCCCATCAGGACCCATAATTAACCTTATAATGCGCCCCCTGCGCCAAAACAATGAAGGCAAATTCGCTTCCTTCAACAAAACCAAATCCCCTTCCCGTGGAGGATCCGTCCGATCTGTCCATTTAACCCGTTGTTGTAAAATGTGTAAATACTCTAAAGACCATTGACGCCATAGGTCTTGACCCATTTGTTGTAACATCTGAAACCGCGACAACCGTGTCGTATTAACATCCGTCCACGGATACTCTGGCAAAGCCGCGAGTGGCTGCCCAATCAAGAAATGACCTGGGGTGAGGACCTCTAGGTCGTTTGGGTCGGAAGACAATGGACAGAGCGGACGTGAATTCAGAACAGCTTCCACCTTACAAAACACAGTGGCAAGCTCTTCGAACGTGAGAGCCGTCTCTCCTAATATTCTCCGTAGGTGCGTCTTGGCTGACTTTACCGCGGCCTCAAATATACCTCCCCAGTGGGGACAATTTGGCGGACTCGTTAGCCAAGTTATTCCCCTCTGGGCAAGAGCCTGACTTATACTACTTCCATTAGCTTGTAGGAATTTACCAACTTCCTTTAAATAATTGTCTGCACCCTTATAGTTTGTACCATTGTCAGACCGGATCAGTGACGGGAGACCTCTTCGCGACACGAAACGGTCTAGAGAAGCAATAAATGCCTCAGTAGTTAACGAGGATACCGCCTCGAAATGAACCGATTTTGTCGATAAACAGACATATACGCATAGATAAGCGCGAGTAACCTTAGCGTTTCGTAATGTAGACGATTTCACATAATATGGCCCGGCAAAGTCGGTAGAAACCCCATCAAACGGCCTCGCTTGATTGACCCTATCCGAGGGTAGATCACCCATCTGTGGCTGCATCGTAGCTGCCTTGACCCTATAACAAGGTATACAACGAAATATAACACCCCGGACAACCCTCCGGGCCGATAAAATCCAAAATTCTCGTTGTAAAATTGCAAGCAACGCAGTGCACCCTGCATGCGCGTTGCGAATGTGTCTGTCTCGCACGATAAGTTCTACCAAAGCTCCCTGCTTCGGAAGTAGTAACGGATGCCTACTCCCATATGGAATGTTAGCCCTTCGAAGGCGGCCTCCGACCCGCAAAAAACCATCAGAATCAATGAAAGGGTTAAGCCGAGCCACGGCTCCCTTCAACTTCGCGCGTCCTAAGCGTAAGATTGATAATTCCGCCTTAAAGCAGTCCGACTGAATAATCTTGATCCAATATAACAACGAGCTTCGCCGCTCCTCCGGCGTCGTAGTGGGTGAAAGCTGCTTCCGAGTCGGGTGGCGGCAGTTGTGGATGAAGCGTTTTATCCAACTGGTCACACCCAGTAACTTCTCCAAACTGCTGTATCTCCCCACCAACCAATCCTTATCCAATTTTGGCTCAGTTGCCACTGCATTCACGCGCAACTCCGGCAGCACCGATAGTAACCTCTCCTTTCTTGGAGCAGGCCAAGAGGACTCTGGTTCCAATAACCAGTCCGGTCCCCACCAAAGTGGGTGCTGCACCAGCTCCACAGCTGTACAGCCCCGAGACGCACAGTCAGCCGGATTGATTTCGCCCGGAACGTGTCTCCAATCAATATGAACTTCGGCATTCTGGATTTGGGAAACCCGGTTTCCCACAAAAACATCCAGCGTGTGCGGTGCAGCTCCAAGCCACGCCAGGGCCACTTGGCTGTCCGACCATCCGTATATCTTCTCAATATTTACAGTGGACGCTAACTCCTTGCCAATGTGGCATAACAAACGCGTTAAAAGGTGAGCCCCGCTCAGCTCCAATTTAGGTATTGTCAACCTGGTCCGAATAGGAGCAACCTTGCTCTTGGCCATCAGTAATACGACGGAGACCCGGCCCTCGGCGTCAACCGCTCGTACATAAACTGACGCCGCATAACCTCGTTCTGAGGCGTCACAAAAGCCATGCAGACTGGCTTGGTATTTTCCCGGTGGCAGTATTCGTCGAGGAAGGGCAATCCGATTGACCTCCTCAATGGTATCAAGCAATTCAAGCCATGTGTTCAATGGGGCTCCATTGAGTGGCTCATCCCACGAGACACCCAATGTCCAAAGTTCTTGTAAAAGACATTTGGCTGAGAAGATCACGGGACTAACCCAGCCGTTTGGATCAAAGGTCCGTGCGATGGCGGATAGAACAGTCCGCTTTGTCCACACTTGATGTCGTTCCAGATCCACTTGGAACGTAAAGGTATCAGCTACTGGCTGATATTTCATACCCAACACAGCTATCATATTTGGGTCCTCTCCGTCCGCGAAGAGGCCCGGATTCTGCTGGTGTTCTTCTGGGATACCTTCCATTACCCTAGGATCATTCGACAACCATTTACGCAGTTCATAACCAGCTGTCGCCAGTATGGCAACCAACTCGTCGCGTAGAGTGATAGCTTCCTCCCAAGTCTGCGCACCCGTACAGATATCATCCACAAATAAATCGCGACGCAAAACTGCAGCAGCCCGAGGGAAACGCACTCGCTCACACTCCGCTAACTCACGGAGCACGCGAGTCGAAATCCAGGGACTCGACCTCAACCCATACGTGTTGGTGTTGAGCTCATATACGACCACTGGGTCGTTGGGATTTTCACGCCAGAGAATAAGCTGAAAGCGTCTATCTTCTGGGTGAATGACAGTCTGACGGAACATCATCCGGATGTCCGCCCCGAAAACTACCTGATGTCTCCGAAAGTTCAGAATGACATCGACAACGTCACGATTCAATTTGGGACCCGCGTGCAAACAATGATTGAGAGCTACTCCCGTTGAGGTAACAGCAGAACCATCAAATACGGTCCTTAATTTACCCGTAGATGCCTTCAGCACCGCATGATGAGGCAAGAAGTAGTGCTCAGTCGAGCTCCAATCGACTTGAGCAGGCGACATGTGACCTAGTGCTTCATATTCACGCATGAAGTCGATGTATTTTTCCCGGAGAACTGGGTCTCGTTGCATACGTCGCTCCATGGACAGCAGTCTTTTCTCGGCCAACGCTCTAGAAGACCCCAACGAGGGCGGCGAGGTAATAAAGGGTAGCCTAGTCATGAACCTTCCTGACTGAAGCCTAACCGTGTTGTCCTTAAAGAACGCTTCGCACTCGTCGTGATTCGGGTCTACCCGTGACGCCTCAGGGGGTTCTTCCACCTCCCAGAACTTCCGCATAATTCTGGCAAGGGCTGAACTAGCGATAGTGACCGATGACTCGCCCTGAGTTTGGTCCTCAAACACCGGACCCATGACCGCATGTCCAAAAATAGTAGAAATTGCTACCAAGGAAGAAGTCCCTAATGTCTTCTGTCTTCCCGTTAATACCCATCCCAATACATCTGCTCCGATTAGCAGATCTACAGGGCCTGGTTGATGAAAGAGTGGGTCGGCCAAGTCCAACCCCTCTGTCAGCGATACCCTTCCCGTAGGGATATCCACTGATGGATGCCAACCCACCACGGTATCCAGTACCATGGCGGCAACAGAAATCCTCAGCGCTGGAGTGTGCACCGAAGAAAAGGAGACGTATGTATGGCCCCTCACACCCAATACTTCCGAATCACCCACACCCAGTATGGGTTTCGATGCGCGTTCTAGCTCTAAACGCAATTTACGTGCCACACGCGTTGTTATTAGACACCCCTGTGCCCCCGTGTCAAGAAGGGCTCGTATCCGTACGCTGTCCCCCCTTGTACCCCAAACGCGGACCTCCGCGGTAGGTAACAGCACAGTTTGTGGGCCTATTGCCTCAGAGGAACCAGCTAGCTATTGACTAGCTGGCGGAGAACAATTTGGATAGGCCTGATATTCCGTGGGACGTGCGGGACGCACGCACAGCGTCCTCGCTGGCACCACGTACCCGGCAGCCCTGCCGGACCGATAGTACGGTGGGTGATACTCCAACCGTGGGTACTCATGCATGGGCGGCGAGTACCGCTCATGTTGCGAGGTCATTACCTCCTGGCCTCGTGATGGGGGATGGCCGACCGCAATTGGCGCCGTTGCCGAGGCCCCCTTCCCCTTATCACAATTTGCCGACCCCTCCGCCCTGGAGTGGGTGGCCATGCTCGCCCGAGCGTAATAAGGACCGGATGCGGCCGCCGCATGTCCGGTTACCTGAGGGCTCTGCCCTCCAATGCGCTCACTAGAGGACGATCCCCCCCAGCCCCTGTGTTGCACTTGACCTTGTGCCCGGGCACCTCCTCCGTCCCTCGGAGAAGAGCTTCGGGGGGGAGCGCACCCGCCCGTGACAGACGCCTTCTGTTTGTCCTGGTGGCCTGCGTCACCCTTGTTCATGCATAGCATGGGGTGGTGCGCGCCTCCGCACCACGTGCACGGTTTTGCCTCGGAGCAGTCCCTGTGAAAATGTGCCCCAGCGCACGAAAAGCATAGGTTACTGCTCTTAACGTACCGGCGCCTCTCCGGTACCGTCAAGGTTTTAAAGGAGCGGCACTGCAACAGCCCATGTCCTTCTTGGCCGCAATGCCGACAAGCCCTTCGAGCCTCGCCGGCAACCAATGTAGCAACCCTGTTGCTGCACTTCCAATTCGGTGTTGCGCGGACGTCCTTCCCCCGCGCCCTTCCTCCTCCTCCCGAAGGCCCCCCTGGGATGCGCCCCTGCGCACTTGAGGTAGCTTCCGGGGCCGAGGTTTCGGCGATCCTGGCCTCCCATTCGAGGAACTTCACCAGATCCGTGAACTTGGGGAGGGCGTCGACACCCTGAGCATCTGGACCCGCACCGTGCTCTCGCTCGAACCTCGAACGCAGCTCGGCTGGGAGTTTGCCTAAAACTAGGTGGACGAGCAAGTATCCACTCGCCGACTCGTCCACTGGTAACCCCAGAGTGCGCAGCGAGTTACACGCAACTGTTAGAGGCGTGAGCAACTTATGCCGAAGGTCCGCCCTGGACCCTATCTTCGGCAGATTCAGTATCTGGCTCGCATGGACGTCCGCCAGTAGTCGGACGTTTTGATAGCGGGAGTTCAACAGCTCCCAGGCGGTATTATACTGATCATCTTCGACCCGAAGATGCCGGATGAGCGACTGTGCCTCGCCCTCAAGTGTCGACAACAGATACGCCATTTTCTGTGCCGACGTCAGGTCCCTTCGCGAGTCGACCAGCGACATAAACATATTTTTAAAGGACACCCAGTGTCCCACGTCCCCATTAAAATGGGGTAATTCCAAAGTTGGCAGCCGGCCCGTGACGCCATGTCCCGGCTCTGTCTTTGTTCCACCAGCGACTGGCGGGCCACCCACCTGCGCCGCCTTCATGGCCTCCACGGCCTCCATAATCTCATCACATGTTTCAGAGATTTGATTGAGATCTGCCTCATAACTGGCAAATATCTCTGGCGAAGGATCAGTGGCCATTAATGTCATGAAAGCGTCTTCAGCGCTCTCAAGTCTGCCACGCGCGGCTTCCGCGCGTAGACGTAGTGCAGACTTCCGATCCGGTCGACCGATAAGCCCTTTAGCTCCAAGGAACCATCTTAACTCCTTGGCTAAAATGTCCTTCGCCGCATGCCGTGCCATATTCGAAGTAAGTGAAACGAAAAGGAACGTAAATTAAACAATAAAAACAACTGTGATCCGTAAATAAAAGACCAAAAAATGACACAGTTAAACTTGGTGACACCCCGAGTGACAACAGCCCAAACTATAGGTAACAATCGCAAACAATAGTATCACAATAGTAGGTACACAATTATAACCTACAGTGAAATTATAATTTAATTTTAATATAAATGGTACGGAACCCCGTGGTATATTAAGCTGAACCCTAAATTTTATTAAAACTTAAGTATAGTTTTAAATGCGACCGCGCACTAAAATGAAACTAATAAAGATAACGGCAAGCGTACACAACCTACTCTAATGTAAACAAACCGAATCAATTCCTAGTTAATTACCATTGACTAATAAAATATTGAAGCAATTTAAAAGCCAAGCCTACGCTTCTTATGGATAATTTCTAAAGTAAACAATAAGTACCACGCAATCGTGCGACTTAAAATTACAAAACAAACAATTATCAATTGCGAAAATACGAAACAATAACAAATAGCAATAATGCAACACAATTATCCATATGCAACCCTACTAAGATTGCTAATAGTAATTTATTTACGACAAACTAATGAGTTGAGTTTTACAAATGTACCTACCTTTTACTTTTAATACGACCGCGTATTTATTACGATAAGGTGCTATACAATGCAAAACTATTCCACAATCGTAGTAAACCTTCACAGTAAAATGAAGTCAGTTTACGATTTACCCACAATTTAACCAAAAAACAACCAAATAAAATGACCGCATTTTACATCTAACTTACAAATAATACAATATTAAATGCAATTTTCAATTCCGTGGCACGAAAATCACTTCGTGAGAACCACGCTCTGCTACCAAAATGTTTCCGCCAAAAAATACCGGTAGACTGGACTCCAACCAATCTACTAAATCGTGCTGGGCCCATATAATAATTAAAACAATAGGAATTCGATTACCATCAATTCGCGAATGCTGCGGCGCAAGCCGACGAGTTCATTCCACCCTGGAATTAACCTAAACTCGTCCCGAATCCTACCCCCTTGGTCGACCAAAACTAAATGGAACGAACTCACAGCTGATGAGGTGTCTTCAGGATTCTATTGCATCCGCCGCCAATCACTTGCACTTCAAATCAACAGTCAACACAAATTAGGCGATCCGCGCCCCACTTAATATAATTGGCACACTAAGAATTAGGCCGCTAATCCTAGAATCGTTCCGCAGACGTCATCCGCGACGGCGTCCAAGTCACACACTGCCGTACTTGCACCGAGCTGAGTAACTCGCGCGCAGGGACGGTTTTATTCTCAACAATATAGGTAAAACTATGGATCATCAAACCAAAATTGTCACAACTGTACCCAGTCTAGCGCAATTCCTTAAAGAGCTCCATACATGACACGTCGTCTGGAACCCCGAAAATGGCTCGCACAGTCCGTTTTTGCATAGAGAAAGCTCTCTTGTAATCCGCGGCGTGGCCTCACAATTCTAATCCGTACGTATACTACTATGGATTGTGGCATTTGTGGCAAAGTAACAAGAGCGCACAACGTCCCGCGTGGCCGTGCTCGCGAGTCGCCTGAGCGCGAAGCGCGAACGGCTCAGCTTCCCACATAGCTCCTGTATATGTGACTCCCACGTGAGGGCGCTATCTATGTGGAACCCTAGTAATTTTGTTAAGTTGACCTGCTGAAGCGCGGTGTTTCCGATCGTTACCGAGTACTTAGCCTCCGATCTCCCGTTCAGATTAAAAGACAAAAAGCAGGTTTAATCTTTGTTCAATTCTAGGCCAACCACTCATCGAGTTTACTAACAGCAGAGTTTATCTTACAATGCAGCTGAGTAGATGTTGGCGCAGTAATCACTGCGGCCACATCGTCAGCATACATGTATAATGTATATCTCCGCGTCGTCGATGTCATCCGGCAAGTCATTCAAGAGAAGACTGAACAAAGTGTTTGAGAAACAGGATCCCTGAGGCACGCCTATTTCGTTCTCCAGCTCGTGAGATGAGACGCGACCCTTGTCCCCCACCACGACTTGCTTTCTGACGTAAAGGAGATTATCAAAGACCCGGAAGGGCCGCGCATTCCGTGGAAACCTAATTTCCGAGCAATGAGTCGGTGGTCCGCCGTGTCAAAGGCGCGCGATATGTCACAGCAGACCATATCCGCCGATTCAGAGTCATATAGTCATTTATTCATAATACCATTTGTTACAAGTCAATAAGTAAACATTACATTAGGGCACTATGCAATATAGCACAAAATAAAAATAGAAGAACTTGACAATTACCAAATTAGTCACAAAATCTTAATACAATTCAGGTAATTTCACAAAGTCAATACAGTCACATACAACGTGCGTTATTTTTAATAATATTTGGGTAAAAACTCACACGCTTATAGTTTTTAGTAACTTGAGATATTTGTGCGATATTTCTTCATACTTGACCCGTAGTGGTTCGTTGGTGGGAAATATCTTACTTAACGATATTTCTTCATACTTGACCCGTAGTGGTTGGTTGGTGGGAAATATCTTACTTAAATAGGGTACCGGAAGGCAGACGAAGGCAGGGAAGGAATAGAAAACGTTGGTGTGACGATCTTGACACTTTCCGGGAAGGTTGGCGGGACTTGGCCACAGAACGCGATGAATGGAAGGAAATGGGGGAGACCTTTGCCCAGAAGTGGGACAGCATAGGTTGAGAAAAAAAAAAAAAATGGGCTATATCATTTAGTAGATGTTTCAAATTATGAACTTCGGTATCGACCCAATGCTTACTAATCAAATTGGACTGTGTTTTTTAACGAAAGCACGTATTAAAATAGCTTGCTAAAATAGTATGAGTAAAGTTGCTAGGGACTCACAATAATGGCCCGCTTTGTATATCACGTGATCCCAATCAACAGATTCAAGGGCGTTGTAACACTTTTAGTTATACGGAAGAAATTAAAAACGATAAAGTGTTAACAAAGTTTATTTTTTACAAAAGCACAAGGGGAAAATTATATAGAAAGAAAATAGAATAAAAGAGGGTAATTTGGGTAGTGAGATTAAGTTAGAATTTAGGGTCGGGGTAAGTACTAAAATGACGTGATTTGCGTTGCGCGACCGTCCGATACACTGGCCTCGATATGCTGCGTGTAGTCCGCGGCCGGCCGGAGCACAGGCAGAGTGGGAAATGCAGGTCGTCGACGCAGGTAGTGTTCCAGGTCTTCGGAGGGCAGGGTCTCCGAAGCAGATAAGGAGCGACAGCAACAGTTGCAGCAAGCGTGCCAAGTAGGCGGCAGCAGCCGTGCAGAAAAACCCTGGAATTCAGGTTTCGCCGTCTTAGAAACTTCCCACATTTCAATTTGACTGCGACATCCGGCCAAGTTGCGCAAGCGAAAGCAAGTACCGAGTGATATCTACTATTAATAGCATCTAAGATGAGGCAGTCAAATTTAACAACATAATATTCACTAATTACAACACAATATAATAATATAAAAAAATAAAAAGACAAGTAGGTAGGTATGTAAAAAGTAAAATAAAAGATGACTAAACTATCTAGGTACATTCAAATACAACTCGAACGAGACGTGTAAAATTATTAAAGTTTTGTTACAAAAAAATAGGTAGATTGAGATGTAATAACTGCCGTTATTACAAATCACCGAGTGTATTTGAATGTACTCACGTCATGCTTGTAAGTTCAGCTACAATGATAATGAGAAGTTGAAACACTCACCCAATACGGGGTAAAACCAATGCACAAGATTTTAGAATCAATCAATCAAATCAAGAATTTATTTTAAAGTAAAATCTTCGATTAAATATTTTCGCTGTAGGAGCGTGCCGTGCGTATGAGCAGTAACCGTTTGCCACGAGCACTGGCGGCAGCTCTGCCGCGGCGGTACGTCGCGACACGATCTCCCCGCTCCCGCGCCTGTCACTTCTGTCGTTTCGTGATTGGCTAAACCGCGCGGCCGTTATGCCGCGGCCGGCTTACCCAACTACACGAAAAAGTGAGAATCGTTACATACCCCCCTTTTTAGGTTTGGATTTTTTCTAGGAAAAATCCGCTAGGTGAGCTTGAAGTCTTTGATATGCCAGGTCCCTATGTTACGACCTGCCATATCTTCAAGATCAAAAACTAGTTTAGACCTTTTAGCCGTTATGCGGCATTTTATAAATTTTGGAGCTAGTTTTTTTGAAAATCTATTGTTTTTGTCGCTCTGGTAAAATGTGCGTTTCCAAACTATATCACCGACGTTGAAATCTACATTTTTGCGGCGTAAATTATAGTTCGTGGCATTACGCGAGTGTGCCTTTAGAAGTGACAGTTGCACTTTGTCGAAAATTTTGTGTAAGGCGCCAAAGTTTTCAGCGTAGCTATCACGAGGAGTAAATACAATTTGGTTGTCCAGGTCAGAATCAACGTAATGAGAGCCATCGCTCGGTAGTTCTCGACCGAAAACAAGGAACGATGGGGTGAAGCCTGTGACTTCGTTGACGGCACTGTTCAATGCAAATTGTATTTTAGGAATGTTAGTATCCCATGACCTATGGTCGTTCTCAATAAACGTGGAGACTGCTGTCATTATAGTTTTATTATAGCGTTCAACTGTATTGATCTGTGGGGTATAAAGTGGAGTATAAAAGACATTAGGAATACTATATTGATGAAAAAGATTACGCATCATGTTACTAGTAAATTGTTTCCCATTGTCCATAATTATGGTACTTGGGATGCCATGGACAAGAAAAACTTTTTCTTCCAAAATTTTGGAAATTATTTCCGATGTAGCTCGTCTGATAGGGAAAAGCAAACAGTATTTTGAGAAACAACAAGTAATCACTAGTAGAAAAGTGTTCTGTTTTCTAGTCGCTGGCAAAATTCCTACTAAATCTATACTAATCATTTGAAAAGGGCGGCAACAGTCTTTAGGTCTACCCATTGTTCCTAGAGTAGTATGATTAGGATACTTGTAAGATAAGCATGCTTCACAGCTTGTAACAAAATTTACTACATCTTTATGTAAGCTTGGCCAGAAATATTTTAGGGTTAGACGTTTGTAAGTTTTGAAAATACCAAAGTGACCAGATGTGGGTTCGGAATGGTTTTGGGTGATTACGTCTTGCCTAAACTCTAACGGAATCACTTCTTTCCATTCGAATTCCCGCGTCAGCGGATTTAATGACTTCATATACCGAAATAGCTTCCCATCAGTAACTCGGTAGTTTAAGAAAGATGTCGGGGAACTTAAACATCCATTGAAAATGTTTAGGTACCAGACATCGCCGGTCTTACGTGAAGGCGTATTTATTGTAGTCCCGATGGCAGAGACGGGAACTGAGCGACTTAGGCTGTCTGGAACAACATTTTCAGAACCCTTCCTGTGTTTTATTTCGAAGTTGTAAGCTGATAGTCGCACTCCCCACCGAGCTAGTCTTCCCGTGGGGTTATTAAGATTTAGAAACCACTTTAGTGAAGAGTGATCTGTGTAGACTGTGAACTTGAGGCCGTTTTCTAAATAGCAACGCCAGTGCTCTATTGCTATAAGTACAGCTAACGCCTCGCGCTCAGTGGCACTATAGTTACGTTCTGACTGAGACAAAGATTTGCTCATGTACGCTATAACTTTTTCCTGTCCATCAAGTGTCTGGGTTAGTACCGCACCGGTGCCGTAGTCACTTGCGTCAGTGTGGACTTGAAAAGCTTTAGAGTAGTCAGGACAGGAAAGTATAGGTGCAGAAACTAGGCACTTTTTAAGTTCCTTGAATGCCTTATCTGCTTCTGGAGACCAGGTATAAGGTGTAGCCTTTTTACCCTGAGATGTAAGCTTATTCAAGGGAGCTGATAGACTGCTAAAGTTAGGTATAAACCTGCGATACCACGACGCAGTACCAAGAAATCGTCTAACCTCTTTACGATTGGTAGGGGTAGGGTAGTTATTTATAGACTCGACCTTTTCAGGATCAGCCCGCAAGCCTTTAGAGTCTACGATGTAACCCAGGTATTTTAACTTTGACCTGAAGAACTGACTTTTTTCGTAGTTAATAGTCAGATTGGCCATTTTTAATTTCTCAAGAACTTTATTTAGCAGCGATATGTGTTGTTCAAAGTTATTTGACACAATTATGACGTCATCGATAAATACAAAGACCCTATGCTCAAATTCAGGCCCGTAAAATAATGTATCTACAAGTCTTTGTTGTGTTGCAGGCGCGTTGGTTAGACCAAATGGCATAGATTTGAACTGGAAGGTACCACGAGTAGGTATATAGAAAGCTGTCTTCTGCCGGTCTTCTTCCCGAATTAAGATCTGCCAAAAACTTTTAGAGAGGTCTACGCTAGAAAGAAATTTCGAGTCGCGCAGGTTATCTAGAATTTCCGATATATAGGGTAAGCTATAGGCATCTTTTTTGGTAATAGCATTCAATTTCCTACTGTCAAGGCAAAAACGAAGCTCCCCATTCTTTTTTGGAGTTAGGAGAACTGGAGAGGACCACGGACTCTCGCATGATTCTACAACGTCTTCTTCTAGCATATTGTCTAGCTGTTCAACGAGGATACGCTGTTTCTCTGGCGACATTCTGTAATATCGTTGACGTATGGGGGCAGCATCCCCAGTATCTATAGAATGTGTTGTTAGTGAAGTACGTCCCAGACCACGTTTTTCATACGAAATGTCGTGAAATTGGGCTATTATTCGATCTGCAGTCTTTTTTTGATCGTCAGACAAATGATCATAGGAACACAAAAGTTTAGGTCTTTTGTCATCCTCGTCAGTTGTAAAAACTTCTAATTCTTTATAGAATGCGATATTATCAAGGTTCTTAGGGAGCAGCTTAAATAATCGCCAAAAATCCATACCTAATATAAAGTTATGTTTGACGTTAGGAACAATATACACTTGTAGAGTGTACGTCTGGCCTTGAAATGTAACTGGTAGGTGAATTATTCCGATGGAATCTAGTTTTTCACCACCAGCAGCAACAAACCGAGTAGAGTCTTCAGGTTCCATTTCATAACCCGCCTTTAGTAAGCGTTCGTGGCTATTATTGCCTAGAATGGTAGCAGAAGAGCCAGTATCTAGTAGTCCAGTTAAACCTATCTCATTTATATTAACGGATACGTAAAGTCGTGATTTATTAACGTTAGTATTATTATCACGGATTGACGAAACAGTATTAAAAGCTGAAAACTTGGAGACAAAACTTAACCATTCTTTCCATTCAGCTGTGGTAGTTTTTTGTTGAACAAAAGGTTCTTTAATACTGTTTAGTAAATCCTTTCTTATTAGTTTTTTGACTTTACGGCATCAGTTTTGCAATTCGGACAGTCAGCAATACGTACACCTTTCTTACCGCATTTAAAACAGATAAGGAAGCGCTCTTCCTTACAATTTTTGAGTGTATGGTCATCGGTTCTGCATCTAGGGCAGTATATTGGTTTAAACTGGCCTGAAGGACCAGCAACTACAGCGGCTATATCAAAATCTGGTTTGGTAGTTTGTTTGTAATTTTCTTCGACGCAATTAAGATTATACTTAGGCTTATGATAAGAGTTTAAATTAGAATTAGTGTAAGTTTTATGATTATTAGTATTGGTGAATGTTCGAAATTTATTAGGCGTAGAACCCATAGTAGCTGAAGGCTGCTTATAGGCGAACTCAGGCGCTAGTGTCGAGTTAGTGGCCTTAGGTGGTTCTTGAAATTGAGCGAAGCGCGATTGGACACTCTCATAATTACGACATACCGTCTTAAGTGCATCAATGCTCTTAATTCCTGGCGAAGCAACTAATGAACTAGCGTAACAAGGGCGTATGTTATGGAGTAATATTTCCAATTTATCGTCTTCAGACATAGGTTTAGTAAGGCGAGAAAACATGCCATGCATGATAGATATATAGATAATTATGTTTTCGTTTTCCCCTTGTGTACGCGATCGAATTTCAGCAGCAAGCCTATAGTCGTAATCACTACTACTAAAATCTTCCTTTAAAAGCGCGCACAATTCATCCCACGATTGTACTCTATCCCTATTACAACGGTACCAATGTAGGGCATCCTCAACAAAAATTTCAAAAGCGAAAGTCATAATCTTATCGTGAGAAATTCTTCTAGATTGTATGAACTCGTCCACTTTTTGTATGAAAGATCGCACACACGTTTTGCCCGAATATTTCAATGTCGCTATATCTGCAGATAAGCTGCGTTCACATGAAAAGGCTATAGCGTCGGAAGCCGTTTCTGTGGTCACTGATGTTGATGTTTTTGCCTGTAATTGTAACGTTTGGGGCTTAAAAAGAGCAAGCTCCTTATATTGTGAGTTTAGGTTAGAAACGCACACTTTATGCAGATCTGCTATTTCGGTAACTACAATAATCCTGTTAAGCCGATGAAAAATGTGGTTTAGTAAATTTTCAGCTCTGACAAAAACATTTTTTTCAAATTTCGATTTGAGGGTGTTTAGATTACCCTGTGACTTCAACAAAGACTCCTTTACCGCTTTTAAGTCATCAGAAGCTTCTAAATAAGATTCGAGAATGTCTTCCGATGGTAAAAGTTGTGACAATTTAACTATTTGCTTCCGAAGCTCTTGTACAGATCCTACGGAACCCCCCCGCAGTTCAACCTCATATTCGAGCTCTGATTTTTGTAGTGATAGAAACTTAATATCACGCGCCATAGTGCCTCCTTGAGTGAGTGTTTCAATAATACAAAACAGTAAATAACAACTAAGTATGTACACTACGATTTGGAGTAATTGCGGAAGGTATGCATCCAAGTCACCTTAAAATTAAATATAACTAACTAATGTGTGGGTAGTACGAGATAAAAACGAAAATAAAAAGATTTAAAAATATGAAACAAAATTCAAGTATGACCAAACTTGAGGACAGTACATACTATAGATCACACACTAGGTAGTTAGTTTAGCACAAAATCAACCTTAAGACTATTTTTATAGCCAACACCGCAGAAAACTATTAAAAGCAAACAAGAAGTGCAACGCAAATCAGTCATAAAAGTAAGCTATAGCCGGGCGCCATTGTAACACTTTTAGTTATACGGAAGAAATTAAAAACGATAAAGTGTTAACAAAGTTTATTTTTTACAAAAGCACAAGGGGAAAATTATATAGAAAGAAAATAGAATAAAAGAGGGTAATTTGGGTAGTGAGATTAAGTTAGAATTTAGGGTCGGGGTAAGTACTAAAATGACGTGATTTGCGTTGCGCGACCGTCCGATACACTGGCCTCGATATGCTGCGTGTAGTCCGCGGCCGGCCGGAGCACAGGCAGAGTGGGAAATGCAGGTCGTCGACGCAGGTAGTGTTCCAGGTCTTCGGAGGGCAGGGTCTCCGAAGCAGATAAGGAGCGACAGCAACAGTTGCAGCAAGCGTGCCAAGTAGGCGGCAGCAGCCGTGCAGAAAAACCCTGGAATTCAGGTTTCGCCGTCTTAGAAACTTCCCACATTTCAATTTGACTGCGACATCCGGCCAAGTTGCGCAAGCGAAAGCAAGTACCGAGTGATATCTACTATTAATAGCATCTAAGATGAGGCAGTCAAATTTAACAACATAATATTCACTAATTACAACACAATATAATAATATAAAAAAATAAAAAGACAAGTAGGTAGGTATGTAAAAAGTAAAATAAAAGATGACTAAACTATCTAGGTACATTCAAATACAACTCGAACGAGACGTGTAAAATTATTAAAGTTTTGTTACAAAAAAATAGGTAGATTGAGATGTAATAACTGCCGTTATTACAAATCACCGAGTGTATTTGAATGTACTCACGTCATGCTTGTAAGTTCAGCTACAATGATAATGAGAAGTTGAAACACTCACCCAATACGGGGTAAAACCAATGCACAAGATTTTAGAATCAATCAATCAAATCAAGAATTTATTTTAAAGTAAAATCTTCGATTAAATATTTTCGCTGTAGGAGCGTGCCGTGCGTATGAGCAGTAACCGTTTGCCACGAGCACTGGCGGCAGCCAGTGTTGCCAACGGATGAAATAGCAATCCGCCAGATAAGGCTCCTCAAACCACCAGAAAACCACTAACAAAAAGATGTACCCCTCTGAAAACCGCTAAAATTTCCACTAAGATAAATGAATATGATTAAAGCAAAATGAAAAGAAAAGAAAAGTTAAAGTACGTTTATTATTATTATTAAAAATATTATCTTATTTTAGCTATTATATTTTTTTTACTTTAAATTAAAAAATCAAGTTGCTTAGGATATTATTTATTTTATATTAATAAATCATCTTCAGATGAATCTCCATTTTCATTTTCAGCCTCGCTGTTATCAGACTGATATGACTCCTTCGTCCCAATTTGTTTTATAACATTTAAAGGAATTTCATAATTGTTGCAGCACTTTCCCATTAACTGCATACCGCAGCGTATTTTTAGAATGGATTTCAAAAGAGTTAGCTTCATTCTGTTTCGCTGCTTGCTTTTTATAATATTCATGCTACTAAAAAGTCTTTCCACATCGGCATTCGAATGTGGCAATACCAAAAGTTTAATCGCAAATGTTGCTAATTCTTGAAATCGAGCAACACCTTGTGCATCTTTGAATTTCAAGACTTCGCACCAAAATTTTTTTGTGTCTTTTGTTTCATTCCATCTCAGTAAATGAATTTGCCGCCATTGATCGTCAACTTTCGCAATTGATTCTGTACTGGTTACGAACCGAACCATTATATCAACCAGATTTTCTTTGTTGTGATGCAGGGCTTTTTCGACACTTATTCGGGATATTTGTTTCATGAGAGTAATATTTTCCGGCAATCTGTTTTTTATTTCGTCAATCAGACAAACTATAAATTGTATGCACCTATTCCGCAATACTTCTTCCTCTTCCCGTGGAAAACCTTTCTCCTTCATTTCTTGAATCTGTTTTTCGAATCGGAATCCCAGGTAGCATCTTTGGTCCAAATAGTCACGAATATTTTGAGTAAAGATATCTATCTTATGTGTAGGTAACGTTACTTTGCTGACAAGGGTATCAATCAAGTTGGTTAATTCACCGCATAATAAGGTGTGGTCCGTATCTTTTGACTCAAACATTTTATTGACTCTGTTTATATCAATCAAAATTGGATAAATAAGTGATATATATGCATAGTTTATATCATTCGCATACATGGAGTGCAATAGCTCTGACGTGTGGCACCTTTCGTGCAACTTAGCAATGGAAAAATGAGTTTTAAGCTCCAACCATTGGGTATATATTCTCGACACAGCAGACTCTATGGATAACCATCTAGTCTGACAGGCTTGAACAATTTTAAGAGGTTTCTGTCCATTATTAATGGTTTTGTATAGCTCTTTATAGATAACTTGTCTGGAAGACGAGCGAGCAAACCAATCATATGTCTCTCTTATTAAAAATTCAAGATTTCGCGGAAGAAATTCCTTTGCTGCAGCTGAAACAGCCAGTTGCAAGGAGTGGCATAAACAACGTACCAAAACTAAGTGCGGTATTTCTTGTTTCAATCGGGCAAAAACTCCATTATTTACGCCAACCATCACCGAAGCATTATCTGTACCAATACCCATTAGGTTTTCAATTCGCAAGTCGAAATGTTTAAGCGACCGCTTTATGGCAGAAACAATACCTTCAGCATTACATGCGTCGAGTTCAGCAAGGTCCAAATAAGTTGAAACTATTTTTTCATGTGTAGTGCTGAAATAAATTATAACTAAACCCAAATATTTTTGTACAGCAATATCTGTGGATTCATCTATTAATAAACTGTATGGTTGATCTTTAATGTCGTTTTTCAATAGTTCTGTAAAATGAGATGCTAAAATATTTTTTATGACGTACGTGCACTTAGTTCGGTGCAGCTGCATTTTATTTATTTCTTTTTCATGGCTATGGTTAATAACTTCTCCTAAATGATCAACTGTTCGGATACTTGTATGCATTGCTGTAAATAATGCAACTCTGGCTTCATCTTTCTTTTTATTATCAGTAGACTCCTTTTTGAATGGCAGCTTAGGTTGTTCGGTGATAACCTACGAACAAATAATGAAATATATAAGAAAAAATTAATTGCATCCTCATCAATTGACTAAGTTCAAACCGTTATAAATAACAAAGACAAAGCTATAATTTACCTTTCTATTTCGTTGGTGCTTTTTCGTAAGCGCATGTGTTTTTAAATCTCCGTAGTGACTTCTTAATATCGTTCCACAAAACTTGCATTTTGCTACTTGGCCAGTGGTACTTTCAACTGCTTGAAGCCATTCTTTTAAATCGGGATCTTGAAGCCAAGAAGCCCTAAAGTTTTGTGTATATTGAGGTTTCGGCATAGCGTCGTATGAATAATATTTTCATTTATAAAAATGTGTACCTAATCGCGAAACGAAACAACAACGCACTGAATCCGATTGAAGTGACCGAGTACAAAAACATTGGACTAAGTATTGTAAAATACTGTCAAATAGAATAGTAAGCGTAAATTATATTCCTTTCAACTATTTAGTATTCCGTAGAGCGAGATACAGATTAGATCTCGCCCTTGCATTCCATCGTTTTTTATTAGTCGCCTTATACTAAATATTATAACGGTGAATCCCCGTGAATGCTTTCCAATGTTCATGGAAATGAATTAGTGTTGCCTGCATAGTAAAATAAATACTCCTAAAAATATACAGGTTTATATTGTGAAAGTTTAAAATATGGCTAATTAGTCGTGTCTTATAATTTATGATAATTCTCCTAATCCACTAAAAAAACCACTAGCCACTAAAAGCAAAATTTTGCCACTAAAAGGGGGTTCCAAACCACCAGATTTAGTGGAAAATCCACTAAGGTGGCAACACTGGCGGCAGCTCTGCCGCGGCGGTACGTCGCGACACGATCTCCCCGCTCCCGCGCCTGTCACTTCTGTCGTTTCGTGATTGGCTAAACCGCGCGGCCGTTATGCCGCGGCCGGCTTACCCAACTACACGAAAAAGTGAGAATCGTTACAGCGTTGATAAAGATAGGATCGCTTCTTTAATTTTCACAAATAAATTTATGTTTCCCACCCTATAGATAACAACAGGCATTTACTTTGGAGGCAAGTTCACAGTACCTACACTCGTACTGTTTACTTTTCATGTTCTTCTAACCGTGATGACGGAGCCATTATGCATATTTAACACAAAATATAAAAAAGGAAAACCCAATGTTTTAAAGGCAACATCAAGGCAAGGTTTCCCAGTATCAGACGGTTGCCTATTTGTCGGTGTGATTTTTGCCTGCTTTGTATATCTTATTTAAATGTTGATATGTACAATACAATACAAGAACACTTTATTGACACCACAAAATATAAAACATAACAGAAGAAGAAAAAACTACAGAAGAATGGTACAAAAGGCGGTGTCTAATGTGTGGATACGTGTAATTGACATGGACGGTGGTGTAAACATAAATGAATAAAGTACAGCTATAATTATCCAAAAACAATAAAATAGTATTGTGTCTCTTATTTAGTAGGGAGTACCTAGAGGAATTTAAATAAAAAACCGTTTATTTATTTCTTAAAAGTTTTATTTTCTATGCAACATAAAAAAATATCCATCATAGTTACAATAAATTACAGTTACTTAATGCAAACTAAAAAAGTAAATTATTATAATTCGTGAACAGAATATGTTCGCACGAGGTCAGATCAGAATATTCGAGTCGTTTAATTAAAAGAAACGTTACATTTTGTCATGATAGCTAAATTTTAATTAAATGCAACCTATTAATATCTAATTAACCAAAATGTTTCCATCGATTATCAAAGCTTGCTTAGCAATACGATCAGCAAATGTTCGTGCGTAGCGCAGTGCCTCCAGATGAAATATAAATGGACCGCGTACGAAGAAAACATTTGTTAATCGTTACAATAACACTGAGAGAAAGTACCTTACAACAATAAAAATAACGACGCATCGGCTATTTAGTCGCTTTGGTGGTGAAGAGAGCTAACCCAGAAAATCAAGTTTTGAAATAATGAGCAATTAAGGGACAAGGGTCAACTACAAAATATATTTTTTATAATAATCTTCTAAACCATTGGTCCGACTTTGATTAAAATTGAGTCGTATAAGGAAAATAGGCTTATTGAATCCTCGTTTAAATATAATAATTGGTAATTATCTATTAAAAATGTGGGTTGACCTCTGTTCGCCACCAAAGCGACGATTTCTAAACACATGGTACATCCAATTAGATCTATTTATAAATTGATCGTACACGATAACCGTTTATGAGCATTCGGCTGAATAAATGTTCCAAAACTTGAAATACGAGTACTACATGAAAATGTTGTGACACTTGTAAATGCAACGTTGTGCTGACTGAATTCAGATTCATGAAAATTACATTTTCATGGTAAAATACGTTAAGGCAAGTATCCATCTAGGTACGAGTTAATAAGTAAATGAACACACTGTACATGTACAATTCTAAGAATTTTGGAGGAAAGGCAGTGTAGTAATCACCGGACAAAACCGAGTGAGCAACCAACAATCTCAACGTTTCTTTTGAACCGTAACAAGTATCGAGACAAAGAATTTACAAATCGTTAACAGCGCGGTGTAAAATGCGACAAAACATACGAAAATCGAACGAGGCTCTTACTATATTCATTAATATATATTAAATCCTTACTAGACAATAGACATGATAAAGACTCCTTAACAAATAACTCAAAGGGGTTACGATAACAGTGCCATCAAATATAAAATATGCAATGTATAAGGTACGAATAGTTACAGTTGTAAGCTCTAAACCAGAACGTTCGAACCTAGGCATCAACACGTCGAGTACTTAAGCAATCATTAAAGTTAAATAAATAAACGTCATATAGAGAATGCGAGCGAGCGGCGGGCGGCGCCGGGCGGCAGCCTAGTTTTACAAACAACGTCCAGATTACATCTGACTGCCGCGTGCCGCAGCGCTCTCACCGGCTTCACTAAATAAATAAACGATACATATTTTCAAAATCAACATGGTTTGACCGCGTGGAATGTATTGTTCAGGACCCGACACCTTTCAGGCGAAGAAATAAATATACACAAATAAATTGGAATAGAACACTGACAAGAAAAAGTAGCATACGTTATGTGCGTAATTTTAACTGGCAGTGTGCGATCTGCGAGAGGTTGGGTACATTAACGCAAACTATGAAATAGGGAGATGCGAAAGCGAACGCGTTAGCTGCCTAACATTAGTTAACACGAGACCCTAGCCTTACAATCTAAGTACGAGATGTAATTGAGATACTTCTATGATACCGTCGCAAGACAGAGGCGATTGCTAACTCAGAAAACACCCAAAATGCCTTCTTCCCATCATATTTTCCGTTCGGTAGAACTCTTGAATTCACAGACCATTTAACTTTTTTCTTTTCTGTTAGCTCGCCTCCCTCTTGCGATTACAAAATGAAACATCAAATTGGATAACGTTTCAATGTGAGGGTGCGAACAAACTTCATAAAATTTTAATAATATTGAATACGTTTAATAATACAAAAAGCCTATACATATAAAGGTCTTATAGCTACACAAGAGAGACATAAGTTTCGGGACCGAGATAAAAATGTCATGTTTAGACGTCTGGGTTGCAGAATAGCAAGGTTAGAGTTTTTTAAAAAGCGGATGACTGTATTTTCCATTTTAATTTTTAGTAAAGTAATAGGCACTTGGAATAGGTAATGTGCTCGAATGTTTATTCAACCGCTACTCAAATATTTCCACAACAAACTGGATATAACTTCAGATGTACTCAACCCAGATATCTCGAGATTCTATAGACAATATCATAGTTAACTCTAATATCATACGCAGCCAGACATTTAACTACACACAACAACAAGCGTGTACTACGTGAAACATTTCAGTTTTAGGTGGACATTGATCTTGGTTGTGCCTTATAAAATACTTCTGAAGAGACGATACATTCTCGTATTTACAATGAGGCATTCATACGTTTATAGAATGATATCCGACTGCGTGAGGTGGGTAAAGGGGGGAAATCGCGCGGCGCGCGTTACTTACGTAATTAATCTGCGAATTAGCATTAGATACCATCACAACACCGAATGTTAACCGAGCGCTCCCTCGTGTCTCACAAGCACCAACGACCGCCGGTGGCCGGACCGAAGTATCAAAAATACTCTCCACGCCCCCGCACCACCCCGCGAGAACACAGCGAGGAAAGAAACTCTCGCGAAGATGCGCAAGGGCCTTTTATAAACACAAAAAGCTCCGCCCATTGCCAACGCGCTAATGTTTCAAGATAAATGTCGAGAATTTCTGAAGAAGCAGTAAAAAAATATGCAACTTGAAACATAGACGTCGGTGGCAATGGCTCTGAATCGTTTTATCGAACAAGCTCAAAATATATTGTAGAAATAGGTATTTGAAATGTATGAATAATTACAATTGACGCGATGTATAGCGCACGTCTGAAAATAAATGATTTGATGGTCCATGGGATCAGAGTCAAGGTACGTTTTGTGTAGAAGAATATAATTTTCGATTAACTAGCGTATAAAAATAAGATAGATAGGATATTTGGCTTACAAATACTTTTAACTATATAATGATAGTGCACTGAAGATCCCATTCGAATCTTACGACTCGACTCAAAGTTGATATGAATAATTTTTAAAGTATTTGCAAGCAGTTACGAGAAAATCTAAGACGAGTCCGACCACCGGATACCAGAGCTAAAATACTTTATTCTCTTTGACAAAAATAGCATTTCTTACAATTCGAATCTTCACCAATATCTTAACTTTACGCGTAATTGATATATCGAGCCGACTGATCGCCTACCTTACCTTTATACCGAGCAGAAAAATGGCACGGGACGTCTTGAAATACTGGTCATTAACAGTATCAACGAATATTTGAAAAGTAAACAACAGGTCACGAAATACGAAGACCAAAATAACTTAAAAGTGATTGGATATTTTGTCATAAAAGCAAGTTGATAAACTGTTGTAAAGTCCAAACATAGACATAGACAGACTCATGTATCTGCGGCGTAAGACCGCAGACTATGTCACATCTGACCAACTGTGCAAGCCATCGAGGTGGCTAATTTTTGGTCAAAAGCCGGAATATAAAATATTTAGCACGCAAAATCGACTCGAAAATAAGAAGACCTAATATCAATTTTCAGGAATTGCTTTCAATGACAAGAATCCTAGAAATAAAATTTGACAGTGTGCGAATGACCAGGAGATCAGGAGTCCAGTGCAAGTGTCAGATGACTATTTCATTACTTAAAATCAGTCTCATAACTAAACAAATCACAACGTGACCATTTCAAACTGAACTAAAATATCAAACGGTAAAAAATCTATGTCCGTAGCCTTCTAGTGCCACTACTAGTTAGGGCCAAAATAATGTAAAAGTAGGCTTCGACGTCAGCTTAATCTAAATTGGCCCTTATTCTAATAAATTTTAACTAAAATAATCGTTAACTGCCTTCGTATAATTTTAACGCTACTTGATATAGAGATACTGAATAAGAATTTGTCGCGATAGACTGACGATGATGAAATACATCTACATGTTTACACAGTCGGGCTAGTCAAATGGCCCGACTCGATTTAGCAACGGGAATATTTTGCGCACAATTTCGTGAAGTAAAAATTAATAGTTCACAATAGCTGGGACCAGTACTCTGTTACTTTTCGTCGATGTAAGTTTCGCCAATTTCAGTAACATAGAGTCGGTTTTCAATACGGCCCCAGTGTCTACTGGCTTGCCAATGTTGCGCAAAAAGCAATTTTACCACATTGGTACGTCTGCATACGACCGGCAGTGCCCGATTAGTGGTTACGTGGTTAGAACGAAGCTCTACACCAAAAGCCGCACGCGAATCTTATAATTACAAACTTTTTAGTCTGTTTCATGTGTTGGTACTTTTTGAAAAGTGTTCACACCTGTAGCGTCTCCCGCGTGTAAATAACTACACGTACGAATTGAATCGCTCTCGGTACGCTTAGAAAGATCCAATGAAGCTACCACCACAAACCCTAAGTTTCGCATGAGTATTAAAGAAGGCGTCTTACTTGGTGATTTGATTGGAAAAATGCAAACAATTTTAATAGGCAGGATTGGATATTGCGAACCGCCGACTTGTATGATTCGGCACACAAAATCGTACTATAGTGAAGTAGTAGCTATTCATGGAAACACATTTCACAGGTTTGATTACGGCGTATAGGTTGTGCCACCAAAGATGAGACTTGACGAGCGTCAGTGGTGGGGGACCTTGCGCAGATACAGTCGTGTACAAACGAATTATCCAGAATTTGTATATCTATTAAACGTTTTATAAACGTTTGTACATCTATTATCCAAAATTTGTATATTTATTACAAACCAAAGTGGTTTCTCAAATCTCATCTTTGGTGGCACGCACTATACACGGGAGTTGTTACAGGTGGCGCCACCTAATATTCCAATAAAATCGGCGCACAATAATATGCGGATAGCGGCTCGCGAAAACACAATATAGTTCATAAAAGTTTGTTCCTTGCCGATACAGAAGTTATTACAGGTGGTGCCTCCAAACTTTCCAATGAAACCTTCGCACAAATAGGCGGGTAGCTGCTCCCAGTTGTTCGCAGATGTTACCCAGGTGTCAGTATCGTTCGGAGCGCGGTGCGGTCTAGACGTATGTGGGGGGTATCGCGCCGCCGGCGGGCGCGGGCGGGGAGCCGGGCGCGGGGGGCGGCAGCACGCGCGCGCCCGGCACGTACTGGCCGATGAACGACCCGTCCTCCGTGAAACGACCTGCCATCATTACTAGTATTACAATTTGGAATTGCTTTGTGACATGAGGAGTGGCACGAACTTTACACACTATCAACGTATAGCAAAATAATTATGCATTATTCGTCAAGAATGATTTTCTCATTAATTTGTTATCGATGCATGACGAGAATGTAAAGTTCATGTTGACCCTACAGAGACTTACGGTATGAGATCAAGTAGACTTTAGAAAAATTAAGACAAAAGTCTAATGCCGGGGCCACAACTTGGCTAAGTTGGCTACAAATGACAGTCTTGGTTTCAACACACCAATGTGTGGATAGGTCTTGAATTGATATTAGACCATCAATATCAGTTCAAGACAGATCCTCGCATTGTTGTTTTGGAACCAAAACTAATTTGGAGCCAACATAGGCAATGTGTGGCCCCGGCATAAGACGTACATTTGGTAATTAGGCCTTACGGTAATGGCCCAAATACATGAAAAATAGTCTAACTACGGCCACAGTTTAATGACCAGAGTCAGCCAAAAAGGTAACCAATTTATCATAATTCTAGCAAATATAAAAGCAGCAAACTGGCAAAAACTGATTTAAAATTAAATTAAAAAAAAAACACATATCGTGCATTTTAAAGTAATAACAAAGAAAAGCAATCAAGAAAGAAAAAAAAAGAAAAACAAAAAAAACATACCTCACAAAAATAAAACAATACAATCGTCGCTCGTGCAATGCAAGGAGAAGAAAGGGACGGAAACAGGGATATACTCATTAAAAAAAAAACTAACATAATTAAATGCAAAACCAACAAAGCAACGTGTAATGTATAAAATATAAAAAATCAGGACAAAAATACACTGCAACTCACTCTACTATAATATCAATTGTTTACAACCTAACTTTTGCTTACATTAATTAAAGTGTACTTATAACCTAACCTAATACATAAAAGAGGGAAAAAAAAGAGATTCCTTTTATAAGACTGGGTATTTTCAAGTAGAGAAGACACGTGAAAGAAGCCTTTACCAGAACTATTTCTGAAATAGTACAATAAAGACCCTGAACGCCCGGTATTTTAGTATCTAAACTTTCTAAAGAGCAGTAAATATACTGCAAAATATAAATTCACAACTACAATTTTCTCAGATCGAATTCTAACCTAATCACTAACGAAATAAAGTATAATTTTGGCGGGCGATTTCACCGTCGTGTGGGGGACCAATCGGATCGAAGATCGTAACACGCCTGCGGCGATCGGTCAAGAACACTGTTCTGGTTTAGTAGAAGACGCAATGAGTTCTATTACTACGCAGCAGGGACGTTTTATCTCCGGACTAGTAACGCTCTACCATTCGCACTCACTACATTCTGTCAGCTTTACGTGAGGCGCGGGGGAGGAGGTGTTCACTGAAATTTCGACCTTAAACATATCAGGGTAAAGTCGAAACGTTAACGGGTGACGGGTTTATGGAGCGGAGCGAGCGAGAACAATGCACCCAGATGCTGATAATCCATTTTCGCCTTAATTGCTTGAACGCTTAAGTCTAAAATTGTGTAATAAAATGTCCGGTGTCTCTTTTACGTGTAGGCACAATTTTTCTTATACCGTGGCAGAGAGGTACGCGTACTGAATTCTTCTCCACAATAGACAATAATAGATTGTAAGGTATGGACATATGGCTGAATGTTGCATAAACATGGGAGGATATGATTCTCGATCTTTGGCGGAGACTCCATTACTGAATCGATATATTCGATGCCGGTCCGAGTGAACTATTTTAAGTTTTTATATAAAAATAAGCTTCAATGAAACAAAAAAATACTGACATGTGAAACGTTACACCATCTTTTTGTAAATTTGAGGTATAAGATTTATTTTCACACGTTCTAACTGCACAAGCTGGCATTTTTTCAATGAGCACTTCGCGCAGCGGATTCAATCAGATGACTGTTGAAATATCGATTGGTAAGTGGTTTTTATAAACGTGTAAGAATTATAGTTCTCATACCATGACAGAGGGGTGCGCGCGTAGAATTCTATTCCCGAGGATAACTCTTCCAAGCTACGCAGTAATACTCATCGAGGAAACGTGATGTAATGGCACTACGGTTACTCTTTACTAGCGTAGCTATCGTGCGTTGTTTGTAAATTAGACCTGCCCCCCGACCGCCTAAGCAATAGCAATCGTAATAGCAATCGTTTATGACTTAATTTTAGCCATTTGGCACTGCCTATGTGACGTTAGCCATCAATTGCTTAGTGCGGATTGCGAAAGCAATCGTTGAATGAACAACTTTGATGGCTAACGTCACATAGGCAGTGCCAAATGGCTAAAATTAAGTCATAAACGATTGCTATTACGATTGCTATTGCTTAGGCGGTCGGGGGTTGGTGGTCTATAATTGACTTCCGAACGGCTAAGACGTATACGGAATTTTACAGAAACTCCATACTATCTGTCAAAGTTCTGTATACGTTCCTCGAGTTTCGTATACGTTCAAAATTTAATTATAGATCCCTGTGCACACTGTATCGACTCGACGCTCATTTATGTACGATTATAAGAATTTAATCGTGGTTTTTATCATATGTTAAAAGGGGCGATTTGGCGATACACTGCAATCCCCTAGTCGCAAAATTTAAAGGCTGCTAGTTTGTCTTCAAATATAAAAAAAGTCAAAAGGCCAATACTGCCTTAGATCGCGAGCTGCGCGAACCCCAATCCTAGGGTATTATTGCGCAACTTGTAGGTAACTTCAGGCGCCAAGAAGTTTCATTCGGCCTTTATCAATAGTTTTATAGTACAAGAAATTATCACATCATGCAAACAGATTCAACGACACAATATATTCAAAATCGAGTCGATACAACATGCAACGGCCACAACAAAGCTAGTTTTTTTAGATGCCATAATACAGCTCCAATCGATTTAGTTGCCTTAAGCTTAGTCATCAACAACATACAAGGATTCCAGTCCTTTATGTCACGATATTTCAAGTCAAATATTTAGATTTAATAGCGATAGGGATAAAGTAAGTTCGTATAGGCCGGGTGGCTAGCCCTGGTATCAATTTTAAGTGACACGACTAAACGGTTAAAACAACCGGGAGCTACAATTTAACGTGATTTCAGAGCCACAATAGTGGTCAGTTGTAAATGCCACCCGCGGTCATCCATCCGAACTGACCGGACCGAACGTTGCTTAACTTTGATAGTAAGTAGTGATGGGGTTAGGATAGTAGGAAGGGGGATTTTAGTTTGGATTTTAAAGGTGGTTTTTATGAAGGGTATTTATAAGAGGGGTTCTTATGTAGGGTGTTTAAGTTGAGGTGGGTAAGGTCAGACGAGCGTGGCGAAGGCCTGCGAGGCGGAGTCTCCGGCGGCGGAGGGCGGCGGGCGCCGCTTGCGCCCGTACTGGCCGATGAACGAGCCGTCCTCGTTCATGCCGGCTGCAAACCATGCGCACTTACACTCCAGCGAAACACACGTTAGAGTTGCTACATACATATTCGGTTCGGCACGACCGGTACTGTACTGTACAGCACTGTACCAACCTTTTTAATAGCCCACTACAGGAAATAGTCCTACCCACGAAGGGTGATTGAGCCATATCCACCATGCTGGCCCAATGCGAC
This sequence comes from Hypomecis punctinalis, assembly GCA_949316475.1. Taxonomy (NCBI): domain Eukaryota; kingdom Metazoa; phylum Arthropoda; class Insecta; order Lepidoptera; family Geometridae; genus Hypomecis; species Hypomecis punctinalis. Next base: position 2,998,708 of record OX438798.1, read on the forward strand.
TCGGTGGATTCACATGCGCCATCAAATTTCTTCAAAAGACGTATGCAGGTTGATTGAGCCTCACGATGTTTTCCTTCACCGAAAAGCCAATGGTGTGTAATTCCGTACATAAATTTCAAATAATTCATCGGGATTTGAATCCACGACCTCACGAATGTAAGGCCGGGTCACTACCACTAGACCACCACAGCACCACGATCGGCAAAATCGAATATGTGTAGATGAATCATTCGGTTCGGCAAACGCCTTCGCATTCGCTAGAATAGCGGCCGCACAAAACGATTTAAGCCAAACCAGGGCGTCTTATTTTGACTAGGAACGGCTAGTAACTTATACGCGACTTTGACAGATTGTAAGAAGAATCTCTATGTTGTCCATGGAACTTGCGAATGCTCCATACAAGTTAGGTATACGTCCCAACCGTTCGAAGTTCAAAAATAGAGCCCTAGCGTAGCTGTTTCGAGTCAACTTTGCCGTTCAATAAATCCTGCTGAACCGAACGTACCGACCCGGACATATGTGTAGCAAGCCTTAGCGAACACATGCTAGAATTAATGAAAATCAACAAATAAACAAATTAAGAGAAAGTGCATGCTGTTCTAAACTTATAAAGACCAGAATATGGAGCACAGCTAGCATTCACGCAGTTTTTTTTATATTAAATAATTATTTTGATACAAATATAAAATACTATCCGCGTTACCACAAAAGATTAAAACACACTTTTTTTTATTACGAGTAAAAAAACACACTTTAAACACTGCTTAACCGTGCAATTTGTACTGTTAAACAATGTCTAAAGCGTGCGTGAAACTATTGTGGTAAGACGGTATATTTCTTAAAATGTCAAACAAGTTGGCAGAATTTATCACTGTCGCCCATGGACTGCAGTCCATACCAAATATTTAAATATTTTTTAAAGTAGATAGTTACATCACATATAATATGCTTTTCTTAAAAACCATTATTGCTGCACCCTATATTCTGGACTTTAAAATATAAGTTAACAGAAAGTATCAAAGCTCATAATTCAATAGCTCAAGCTAAAACTACGTTAAACAAATCAGTTGAGCAAAATTATGCAAAAATGTCACTCGGGGTTCGAACCCGCACAACATAATTCACAACACTATCATGATTATAACCGTGGATATAACCGACTCAAGATTAACTCGATCAAATGTAGTCTTGTTGGAAATGTTTCGCGGAGGCTTATAAAATGAAGCGAGTTCGTGTCTAGCTAGTCTATCATCATAAATCGGTTTCGTTTTAACACGTCGATAATAAAATGATGTCGTGATGCGTATGCTAGCCCGGTAGGATACGAACTCGCGTCATTTTATCAGCTGGAGCAGGCTGCGAATAGATGTGGCAACGTACCAGTCTCGCCCTCGCCGTACTCGGCCATGGAGTCGGTGTCGCTCTCGGGCCCGGGCTTGGTGCCGCTGCTCATCGAGTGCCGCGACTTCGTGTCCAGCCTGCGGACACACCAACGTTATCATTACAATAGGCTATTTGAAAACATTGAAAATATACTATTGATTGTGGTAATCCATACAGATAATAGCCTGAAAAAGACATATTTCACTTTATTTGAACTAAAATATGTCTAATTTTCGCAAATCGCACGAAATAAAATACGATATTTTTTTGATATTTTTTCTGTGACGTGAACGCTCTAAGAAGGACGGCAACTCTGGTGACGTTACATGCCAGTAAACAAGAATTTCTCGATTGACTGTTGTTTGTGTAATTTGTGTTTTTGGAGTAATATTATTGGATCTGCAAGTTACTTTTAAAGTATTTTTGTCAATTTTTAGATGTGAACTAGCGTATTTACTAGTATTAAATAATGTTATTTACTAGTGTGTGACGTCACAGACCAGCGTCATTACAGAATGTCGTTTTGGCGGGATCTTGAATATCTATTCTTTAACACTTGATTTTCATTGTTAATACATTAGATCTATCGGAAATAAAAATGTAGTGTGCTTATTATGTACTAACGAATAATTTAAAACGATTTCCAAAAACTAGTCAAATACCCTATTATAGTATGTTCTCTGCGCATGACATTTCTCAAGCAATGTTCAATGCGGCAACGTCACAAGTATAACGGGGAGTTTTGAGTGAAGTTCCGTGAGTGCTAGTTTGTCTAGTTCTCGAACTGAAGGAGGATAAGATCGGCAAGCTAATGACTAACGAGTCGGGCACTAGGTCCATTTAAACGCGATCGAGTGGCTATTGTCCTCATGGTCAGTTAAGCCACGTTGAAGTTCTGGAGTGGACGTCTTACGGCGGACACGATGGTCAAACTCGCTGATGTACTTATTACACACGTATTTTCCGTTTATAAATCTCAAATGATGTGATGATGTGAGCTAAACTCGTGTAGTTTTCAGCACAAGTAATACTCACGGGTGCGTGTACTCGTGGAAGCCCTGGTCGGGGTAGTCCCGTCTCCCGTGCTGCAGCTCGCGGTCGTGCACGTCGTACTTCCCGCCGCGGTTCCTGCGCGCGACGCACACTAGAACCAGCACCAGTAGAAGGAAGGCCAAGGCGACCATGACGCCGATGAACCAGCCAGCCGTCGCCATCGTGTCTTCGGCCTTTATCAGCGGCCCGTCTGGAATATGACAACACATTCACGTTAGCAATGTTAGAGCTCAGCTGTTAGGTTTACGAGTTGTGATGGAAGAGTGAATAGGTATTGTCACGCGGTAAGCGCGCGACGTGTTGTTTACATCTAAAGTGCGAAGAATAATTATGACTTAAGCTGGGGTTTTTACGACCGTCGCGGGTCGGTCTTTGTTTACGTCTATTGAGTTTGTTGTTTTTGATGTTTTTAGGGTTCCGTACCTCAAAAGGAAAAAACGCAACCCTTATAGGATCACTTTGTTGTTCGTCTGTCCGTCTGTGTGTGTCAAGACTCTTTATCTCGGGAACGTGTAAAGATATCGAGTTGAAATTTAAACTGTATACGTATATCTGTGGTTCCTCGCAGTTGTTTAAAAGAAAAACTTTTCAGTTATCGTTTAAAAAAGTTAGAGCCGTTTATGTCGTAAAAAAACCGCATATTTCAACACTCACAAAAATCAAAACCTACAGGGTACTTCCCGTTGACGTAGAACTATGAAATTTGGCGAGAAGCATTGTCTCAGAGAACACATATAAGAATTAATCTGAAAACTGTACATTTTTATTTAAATACAAAAAAATAGGGCCTCAAAGTTCACAAAATATGGGTTCAAAATTCAAAGTCAGTAAATCGCATCATGTAAGTTATCATATAAAAGAGCTTCATTAGCACATGCTAAATAGGTTTTTAAATATTTTAACAACGTGTTTGTACGGAACCCTCGATGTGCGAGCCTGACTATCACTTGTTCGGTTTTTTTTTCGTATTGAAGGACAATAGACTCTTCCCGAACTTTCACCAAGTTTACTTTGTTAACACAATAACATCCTATTAATTCGAGTAATGTCGCGAATGAACTAGATTCCAGAAGGTTATATCTGGTATAAATAGACCGGCCGACCCTTGGCGGACTCAGTTATTTCCGCGATTACCGTCGAAGCGAAAGCATCTTGTGTACAGTGAAGAGTGTGTGAATATCAGTGCCAGTGTGAAGTGTTTTGTGCGAACCAGTTGTGTCGTGTGTTCTCTGATTTTGTGGTGTGCCAATAAAGTGCAAAAGTGAATAATCGGCGTTTTAACTCATCATCATCATTTCGTGGCAATGGCTAAGTTTTTTTTTTTTTAATTTTTAAATTTTTTAATATTTTTTGTATTTTTTTGTGTTCTCTGATTTTGTGGTGTGCCAATAAAGTGCAAAAGTGAATAATCGGCTTTTTAACTGATTATCGAAGAACCCATCTCGTTACAGTCACATCTTCTAGGTTTATATACCCATCTTCGGCTCAAACATCGCTTGCCATCAAGCGAGATGGTGGCCAAATATAGCTCTATTATGTATAAAATTGTTACTCTACTGTTTATTTATTATGTTTGTTATTTATTTTACATAGTTCTTTGTGTGTGTGTCTAGTAATTCTTACATTCAACATTTGTTTAAGTGACTTCGTTAGTATTTGCTCCAAACAACTCAGACTATAATATAATGAAATCGCTCACCAATAGTAGTATCGACGTATTTAACTTCGCTAGTGCTGAAGTATTCTCCGTCATGCGCCGTGAGTTTCACTTCGTATTCGCTAGAAGGTTCCAATCCGGTTAGAATGACATAATCATCATCGGTGACTTCGTTCGTTTGCGCCCAGTCGGGGCGGCCCTTGGGTCGGTACCAGGCGACGAAGTGCGTGCCCGCGTGCCCGTCGATGCTGGGCAGCCAGCGGACCAGGACGTGCGCTGTGCCTGGAAAATATACACTTTATAGCGTGTGCACAAGGTTTCATTTAGGTTGCAAGCCTACTTGGTACAAAGTGCATACTTATGCGACAAAGTGTTTAGTTTCTCAGAAACGGGGTTCTCCGCTCTTAAAATATTGAACTTCAGTCAGTATGCATTAAAAAGACTATACACAAAAAAATGAAGTATACTTTTCTGACATTTAACATCGATTACATACAATCAAGTAGAAATGTAGAATTCAATACCTGATGTATAATAAGCGCTACATAAATCGGCGGATGAGATGTTAGCCGCAGATGACACTTCGCCGTGATTGGCTAATTATTGCGCTTGTGTGCACAATTCCGACGCCGCGTTTCGTAGTGCGTAGGGAGCGCGCGGGAGGCATGAGGTTGGCGAGCGGGTGTGCCCCGGCGTCTCGTCTCTCTGGCTCCCGCATATACCTATATTTCGGCTTTTGCGCAGCGTTTTGCGCATAACTTCCCATCCGCCGATTTGTGTGGCGCTTAGTATATACCGAACTACACAGTATCTTTATTCCAAGCTGAAGCCACGCCGCGCTGCGAGTGATCTATTCGACGTAATAGTGGTCTCCCTTTATGGTCTTAGTCTTGGGATTTATCTAGTTTGTTTTTACCTTCGAGCAAATATCTACAGAGCCACAGTCCCTAAGTGAAAATAGTAAAAAAAATGTCCGAGCGCCGTCATACATACCTACTTCGATATATACATTGAATAAATCACAAAGACCCATTTTATCGAATTTCGACGTTAGTCACCTAATGCTTGTAACCGAGCACTTAGGCATCGCGCGGCTTGCAATTACCTTAGGACTAACTAAAAGCCTGCCCACTACGTAACTTGGGAAAAGTTTTGTCTCGAACACTTTTTTACACGATTGTGAGTGTATAGATAGTTGGTCGGTGGTTATTACCTTCTTTAGCGGGCAGCGTGCTAGTCTCGAAGATGGGCACGTCGGGCATGGCGGTGGCCACACTGCGCGTGGACTGCTCCACGTAGTAGCGGTCGCCCTCCCCGGCCTTGGTCTTGGCTCGGATCTCGATGCGGTACTTGGTGTTGGGCTCGAGGCCGGCGAGCTTGGCGCGGTCGAACTTCGGGTCGATCTCCTTCTTACGCTCTTGGAGCGGCCCCAGCGCTGTGCCGGTTACTTTCTGTTCAATTTATAACAATTTTGTGGTCAATATTTTATAGACTACTTTCATACTTACGTCTAAATTTTGTAGAAACTAACTAGACTCTAGATTATTTTCAACAAGTAACCAATGTAGAAAATTATTTTTCAACATGTGGAAGAGTGGCGTATGTTACAATTACAATTGTATGTATTTCTTCTTTCAGTTTTCGTTGTTTAATTGTGCTAACAAGGAAAAACACTCGTCGCTTATGCAGAGCTTTTGAAAAAGTTTCATGTACACAGACATTTTGTTAAATGCTTCAACACCAATACCTACCTGGTGGATGATTCTGTATAAAAACAAGCACATAAAGCACTCTAACGTGCTGTTTGTTTTTAAGAAATTAGTATAAAAATTACTTATTTTTCAAATAGCATAACTTAAGCTCGGTTGATAATTTATTTTAACGTAATTTTACATTTATCAAACAGTTCTCCGAATGAAATTCAAGGAAATAAAAAAATTACTTACCGCGTTACGTTACGTTTTGTCGATAGAGAATCAGTCTTCTGGTAATAGACCTTGTATCCAATAAGCATTCCATTTTCATCAACCCGTTTATCCCATTTGAGTAACATAGCTGAGGATCCAATAGGATAAACTTCGATCGACTTCAGAGTCCCGAGCTTTCCCTCCAGAATGACGAAGCTAAAATATAATACCTAATAGATAGAATTTTACATCAAAATCGACAATCCTTACCTGATAATAGACCTTGTATCCAGTAAGCACACCATTTTCATCAACCGGCTTATCCCATTTGAGCAACATAGCCGAAGATCCAATCGGATATACTTCAAACGACTTGACAGTGCCCGGCTTTCCCTCCGGAGTGACGAAGCTGAGGATCTCTGAGGGCGGTCCGTTGAAGCGGCCGTTGTACACGAGGATTCGGGCGTTGTTCTTCTTGAATGGCTTGAACTTGGAGACCAGAGCGCTGGTCGCGTCGGCCTTGACCAGGATCTCGCGCAGCCGGTCCTCTTCGCCGTCCGTCCACGTTTGGATCTTGTATCTAAATGGATGGAAATTTTTAGACGTCAGTCATATTTAGGGGGTGGCGTTAGTTAACTTCTTTTTTTAAGTTAAATTACCACAGCCTCCAGAATCTGTGCCCTTTGTTAAGTTTGTTTGCATTCGATTGATTGCGACTGTACAATAGAGATGGATTAGTTTTAAATTGACCGCACATCTGCTTAACATCAGGCAGTGTGTAGTCAAACGCAAACCTATTCGAAATAAAAAAAAAAATATTTCATTGATATAGGTAATTTTTAACCGTGAAATTATTTTTATCGTGCTTCACACACTAGGTGTATAGAAACTTTCTTTTTGTGATAAACAAGTGACTGACTGGTTTAAAGCAGTTCTCACAAATGGCGCTTCCAACAATGTAGTAGTTGGTAAAAATGATAAACATTTTCACTAATTCGGCGCCTTCGCAGAGAGCGTTTTAGCTTAATTGGACAAAGCATTTGGGCCGGAGTCCCAGAGGATGCAGGTTCAAATCCTGCGAACGCGTCAATTTTTGAAATGTTTATCACAAAAAGAAAATTTTTAACCGTGTTTGTAAACAGGCTGAGGGGCGGGATGGATGGAATGAGGTCACCGTCAGCTATGGACAACGACAGTTGCCTAATCAGTTTACATTTTCGTGAAAAGTTCTAAATGATAGGTTCATGATATAAATAGACAAACTACATTTGAAATTCCACTGGTACATAGCAACAAACGACAAAACCAAACCGTATGAAATCACGTTTTGCGAGGTATGAAAGGGTCGTGTCTCGATAGCGGGCTGTCCTGTCATATGCCAGACCATTACCACCGTAGTAGTATAACTATATGTTTAAAATAGATCAAGAGTTCTTACGTCATGATTCAAAGCTTCATTCAGTGAGCATTCAAAAGCTGCTCTAGCTGTGAGTTTAAGGCAATTTATCAAGTGTACGTGGATAACCGTGACTCACCCCTTGAAGTGTCCCTGCACGGAGTCGGCCGGCACGGGAGACCAGTTGAGCAACGCGGTCGTGCCCGAAGTGACTTGTTCCAGCGTGAAGTTGGCGGGCGCCAGTCGCGGAGTGTCCTCTCCGGACCACCCGGTTATTTCTACCGGCGTCACGTTCGACGTGCCTTTGAAGTTCACCGCCGTCACCTGAACAAACATTTTACGTTGGTGAATGCAAATAAAGCCTGAAATAATTGTTATCCTGTCATAAGAGAGCCTCTTTGTTTCTATTGAAAGTCACTTTTAGTAGACGTGCTTCAAGTTCAGTATCGGGAAGTACGTACAGGAGCTTTGTCTACAGATTTGGGCTAAAATTTCTGCTCGGCCATCATGAGAGAATATCATCATACTAAATTATTATTAAAGGTGACATCCACAAGTGGTATATCATTCAGAGAAAAATTGAACCAAGATGATACATACATCATTTGAAAGCTTGTTATATGGGCTTCCGAAAAATATTTAATTTAGATTTTTTCACCCTTCCATTTTTTTTTAAATGCGGTAATTAAACTGTATGTAAAATAACAATACAGCTTATTATTTTTTCTAGTTTAGCAATAATAAAGTGCTTCTACCGTTATTTTACTTGCATTCGTAGCTTATTCTTCCACATTCATCTCTTAATTTGCTTTAATTAAAAAATATAATCTACCAGTGTGACCAGTTAGTAGGTACAATGTGACAAAAAATCACTTAAAAAGTATGTCTAATTGGTAAAAATGCTTTTATTTAACAATTTGTAGGTTATTTAATCAGGGCTGCTAGAGATAAACTACCTATTGAGCGAAATATATTTATTTTTTCTAATAAATTCAAAATTAATTTTTCAAAAAATCGCAGGTGTCATTTTTTGTTTTTAACTGGTGTAATAGACTCAGAAAAATATGAACTTTCTCGAAATGTAACGAGTGTTTTGGTTAGAATTTTTGATTATTATTATACCAGCCTCCATACATTTTGTGGACATGTCCTTTGATTACAAGGCAATTTGCGTGCACAAACGCTCTCTGGACTTAGATAGCTACAATATTTACGAATACAACGCGAATAGCTCAATAAAACTAACAGCCATGGATAGGAGTAAGAATAGATACATTAAAGTTTTATGGTTATAGGTACAATGTCGGACATCTGTCGCAGAGCCATAAATCTATCTCCCGGTTGGGAAGTAACTCTCTTTTATGGTGATGATGATTACCTTGATCTTATAAGGCTGGAAGGTAGGCGTGTTGGGTACTAGGAATTCAGAAGTCTGCCAGTCCCGCAGCTGGTGCTCGTTCCACTGCTGCCCGGGGATGTCCCGCCGCCACGCCACGAGGTAGTAGAATCCGGGGCCGTTGTGCTCGATTTGGGGCATTTTCTGTAACGCAACACAACTCTAACTTTAGCAAATCTTTACAGGACATAATATATCTAGCATTAGTAGGACATACATACAAGGGTACGGTTACAAATATCTAACTGACGCGGAAATTCTGAAGGAAACCTCTATCTCAAACCAACCTCTTAACTACTAAAAAGCAACCCTGATAAAAAAGCTGTTCCACACAAAGTATGTTTTAGCACAGAGTTGTCATAGCTCTATGGTTTTTAGACAAAATTCACAGAATAGCAGTTTTTTTTACTGCCGAAACGTGCAAATGCATATGTGAAAAAATAATTGCAATTTTTATTTTTCATTTGAGTGTCTTTACTCTTTATAAATGTAAGAAGCACGTAACTTTTTATGTAACTGTAATTTTATTTATTTTTTCATTGACCTGTAACAAGACGTTATTAATAAAGTGAATATGTATATATTTTTATGTTTGACCACGCATAACTTTTTTCAAAGTGGTCCAATTTCGATAATTCTTTTTTTGGTAGATCATACTTCAAAGGTCAAACTTTATCGAAATCAGCTGAGCTATTTTTGATAAATCAACAAAAATGTAAAAATTAATACATCGATCCGTGCGAAATGACATAATGGCATAACCGTATGCCATTTTTTGGGAAAAATAATTATTCGATTTTAGGGTCGATTCTATAGTAAAAGTTGAGCAGTTTCGACGGCTCAGTCACCAACTGGGCAAAAAGGTTCGTCGTTACGCGCGTGTACAGTTAGCGAAACTCAAAATATGTTTTTTTTTTTAATTTGGTTATTAATATTATTTTCATCTCGACTAGCTAAGATTTCTTCCGTGTAAATAAAGAAATTTAAATTAAATCATTTTTCTGTGTTCACCAACAGGGCACACATACCTACCTTTTTTGCAATTAAGAAGTACAGTCAAGTTCTAAGACATATAAATAAGAAAAGCTTGGTATACGTACCGACCAAGAGATGAGCATGTTACTGGGCGCGGTGCCCTCTCCCTTCACGTTGTCGGGGTTTTTGTACGGGACGTCGGGCTGCGTGCTGCACACTTCCGAGTGGCCGGACGGGCTGGACGGCCCGATCTTGTTCCAAGCGATCACTCTGGAAGGTAAAATCTATTAGTTATACAAGGTGTTGTTTTGCAATAATTATGTTTTGCTACGGGACCAAATGAGAAAAAGAAATCAGCTGTTTCATACGAAAATTCCATTGACACTCGACTAACTCGACTGTTTGGAGCAACTGATTTTTTTGAGATGCGAGTTTCAATTTGACAATCTGCTAGATTGTATCAATAACTTTAGTTCTTACAAGAACCTCTTAATTTGTGATTTGATCTCGTATAGAGAGGATATCTCGATAGAGATAGGATAGCTAGATAGAGAACCAATCATTGCCCTCTTCTTAGCACGTTGGGCTACTTGGAACTTATTAATAAGGCTCATTCTGAGAGATCACGGTTCTGTGCCTAGAAATATATATTTGAAGGTATAGTTGGCCCAGGGAGTGAGCTGGACCAGCTAGGATCTATCAATACCTGGGATGGTGTCACTGGACACCTCCCATATGACCGGGGTATAGTTGGCCCAGGGAGTAAGCTGCACTAGCCAGGAATTATCGATAGCTGCGACATTGTCGCTGGACACATTCAGGTGTCCGGGGTAAAAGTGGCATTGGAATAGATACTATAGCAAGATGTGTTTGTTACATGAAGGTGTAGTTGGCTCAGGGAGTGAGCTGCACCACCCAGGAGTTATCTTTAGCCAGGATATAGTTTCTAGATACATCCCATGTGTCCGGGGTAAAGGTGTTGTTGGAATGGATAAAGGTGGTATACTACTGGACACTGTAGGTGTAGTGAGATGTATTTGTTACCTGAAAGTATAGTTGGCCCAGGGCGTGAGCTGCACCACCCAGGAGTTGTCGATGGCCGGGACGTTGTCGCTGGACACGTCCCAGGTGTCCGGGGTGAAGGTGGTGTTGTACTGGATGCTGAAGCGCAGGATCGGCGCGCGGTTGTCGCCCATGGCGCGCCAGCGGAGCGTCGCCGTCAGCTCCTTGCACTCGATGCTGTCTAGCTGAGGCGGGTTGGGTTTGTCTGCCAACAGATACAGATGTTAAAGTTTTGATAATAAGCTGCGAGTTTTGATTTAGGTTTGGTCGTCTTTGAGCGGCACAGCCGCTTTCGCTATTATTATGATTGTAGAGTTCAAACCACTACCTCCACAGTACGTCAACTTGCCGTCCTCAATACAGACATTAGACATAATATGTACTATATTTCTTGCGAGCGACCTCGAAGAGTCAACACGTCCTGAAGATGCCTCGTTGAGAGGCGAAACACGTGTCGAACAGAGTGTAGTGCAGTGAGAATAAGGGTGTTATTTATTAAATAAATAAATAAGTAGTGAAGTGTTTTCAATATTTTGTCATATTATTTTTTTTTTGTTGCGTGAAAGAAGAAAAAACATACAAACTTTCGCGTTTATAATATAATAGTAGAATATAGTACAAAGAAGTGTTGAAGTGTTTTCAATATTTTGTCATATTATTTTTAAAAGGTTTTTTATAATATTTATTTGTTGTTAACGGAATATTAATATAGTATTTTAAAAATATATTATAGAGAGTAGTGAAAATAAATGATATTTATTATTATTTTATCTATTTTGTAAAATTAAGTTTTTAAATGTATAATTATTGTAATATTAGTAATTGTTAATAATTTTTTTGTTTTTTTTTTTTTTTATAAAATATCCTAAATACCCTTAATTTAAACTTATTTGCCTACAACAAGATAGCGGAAATACACTAAATATTTATTCAAAACTTAGATTAGACATACTATCTCCATTCAAGCAACATAGTATCCAAGATGTAGTAGAATAGTAATAGAAGCGCGAATTACTTGGACACTGAATATATATTTAAAAGCATTAAGCATCGCTTGTCGCTATACAAGTTTGCTTTCCAGAGTGAAACTACGTAGTATCCGAAATAAAGAGAGATTAGTCATTGGTAATGTGGAAGCGGGCTGATTCTCGAGATCTATCGGTTAACTGTCATTAAACCAGGAGTCAGTTGACTTTAGTCGCTATTGCTACGCTCAGTCAAGTCTTGTCGAAGTCGATCTGTTGTCTGTCATTGAATCAGAAGCACAACTGACTTTAGACTTTAATGCTAGCACTATACCGTTTAAAACACTAACCTTGAACAGTAAAGGTAGCTTGAGCACTCGCTTCGTCAATGGCAGTCCTCGCTATACAAGTATACTCTCCGGAATCTAACTCCGTAGTATCAGAAATAAACAACAATAGTCATCAGTCATTCGGAATCGGGGCTGATTATCAAAGTCGATCTATAGAGTCATCTTTAGCCGCTATTCCTATGAAAACAAAGTTCAAAACACTAACCTTGAACAGTAAGGGTAGCTTCAGTCCTAGCTTCGTCAATCGCAGTCCTCGCTATACAGGTATACTCTCCAGAATCAAGCTCCGTAGTATCAGAAATGAACAGCGAATAGTCGTCGAGAATCAGCCCCGATTCCGAATGACTATTCGAAATCGGGGCTGATTCTCGAAGTTGATCTGTTATCCGTCATTGAACCAGAAGCACAACTGACTTTAGACGCTAATACTATGACTATAGAGTTCAAAACACTAACCTTTAACAGACGCTAATACTATGACTATAGAGTTCAAAACACTAACCTTGAACAGACGCTAATACTATGACTATAGAGTTCAAAACACTAACCTTTAACAGACGCTAATACTATGACTATAGATTTCAAAACACTAACCTTTAACAGACGCTAATACTATGACTATAGAGTTCAAAACACTAACCTTTAACAGACGCTAATACTATGACTATAGAGTTCAAAACATTAACCTTTAACAGACGCTAATACTATGACTATAGAGTTCAAAACACTAACCTTGAACAGACGCTAATACTATGACTATAGAGTTCAAAACACAAACCTTTAACAGACGCTAATACTATGACTATAGATTTCAAAACACTAACCTTTAACAGACGCTAATACTATGACTATAGAGTTCAAAACACTAACCTTTAACAGACGCTAATACTATGACTATAGAGTTCAAAACATTAACCTTTAACAGACGCTAATACTATGACTATAGAGTTCAAAACACTAACCTTTAACAGACGCTAATACTATGACTATAGAGTTCAAAACACTAACCTTGAACAGACGCTAATACTATGACTATAGAGTTCAAAACACTAACCTTGAACAGACGCTAATACTATGACTATAGAGTTCAAAACACTAACCTTTAACAGACGCTAATACTATGACTATAGAGTTCAAAACACTAACCTTGAACAGACGCTAATACTATGACTATAGAGTTCAAAACACTAACCTTGAACAGACGCTAATACTATGACTATAGAGTTCAAAACACTAACCTTTAACAGACGCTAATACTATGACTATAGAGTTCAAAACACTAACCTTGAACAGACGCTAATACTATGACTATAGAGTTCAAAACACTAACCTTGAACAGACGCTAATACTATGACTATAGAGTTCAAAACACTAACCTTGAACAGACGCTAATACTATGACTATAGAGTTCAAAACACTAACCTTTAACAGACGCTAATACTATGACTATAGAGTTCAAAACACTAACCTTGAACAGACGCTAATACTATGATTATAGAGTTCAAAACACTAACCTTGAACAGACGCTAATACTATGACTATAGAGTTCAAAACACTAACCTTGAACAGACGCTAATACTTTGACTATAGAGTTCAAAACACTAACCTTGAACAGACGCTAATACTATGACTATAGAGTTCAAAACACTAACCTTGAACAGACGCTAATACTATGACTATAGAGTTCAAAACACTAACCTTGAACAGACGCTAATACTATGACTATAGAGTTCAAAACACTAACCTTGAACAGACGCTAATACTATGACTATAGAGTTCAAAACACTAACCTTGAACAGTAAGGGTAGCTTGGGCCCTCGCTTCGTCAATCGCAGTCCTCGCTATACACGTATACTCTCCAGAATCAAGCTCCGTAGTGTCCGATATAAACAGCGAGTAATCATCAGTCATTCGGAAGCGGGGCTGATTCTCGAAGTCGATCTGCTGTCCGTCGTTGAGCCAGATCATCTCGAGCTTGAGAGAATCGTCAGCGTTGGCGTTACAGCGGAAGGTTGCGGAGGATCCAGCGGCCACTTCGTAGTGCTCCGGCTTGTCGGTGATCTCGGTACGCTCTGGGGAGATAAACAACTCATTTGAATAAACTTATATGTATCAAGAATGTATGTATGAAACTGATTATAGCTACGTAGCATTCATAGCATAGTAATAAAGATCATAGGAACGCGGTGAAGGCAGGCCTATTACTACCGGCCTTATTGGAAATCCTTGGGGGAGGCCCATTTCCAGCAGTGGACGTTCTACGGCTGATAGATAGATTCATAGCATAGCTATGGCGTTCATAATGTACCTACGTAGCGTAGATGATGTTACCGATCACCAAAGTATGAAATAATGTTCAGCACAGACAGTCTTCCGATAGAAGAATGCTGGTGGGTGGCTTTTACGATTGAGCGCTACCGTGGCTTGGGTGACACGTTAAATTGGAGATCCGCATTAAGCCCATTTCAGAAGCTTTCAGGCTGCTTAAAAACTCTTTAGCCAAAGATATTTTATAAACAAGGTAGATTCAAAATAAGACTGATAGAGGTTTATTATAGTTCAGAGACGTCGTCAGTCATAGGACGTCAACTGCCGGACATAGGCTTTCTCTATAGATCTCCATTGAGACCAGTTGGAAGCAGCGTCCAGCGCGACCCTGCGGTCTTGATGAGAAGATCCGTCCACCTTGTGGGCGGATGTCCTACGCTACACTTATCGATACGTGGTTATAATTCTGAATACTCACTCTTAACAACGAGCGATCCGAAGGCGGATTTCTCTCCGAATTTGTTCTTGGCGTAGCACTGGTAGGTGCCCACGTCGGTGTACGACACATCGCGAATCACCAGGTCGCCTTCCGAGGTTATGTTATATCTGCGGCGAAAGAGGACACATAACATTAGAAACAGAAACAGTAGAAGAATTTAGGCAAGTACACAAGTAGGTTATTGATATTGTAAGTTATTGTTTTAAAAACGGTCAGTTCTTGTGAAGGACTTATAATAATAACAATTAGTAATTATAATAGCAATTTAGAATATTTCTGTTTCTTTTTCACTTTAGGCATTCGATAGAGAGAACACTTTTTACGTTGCAGTTAAATTTACTATGGCGCCTATTATATTAATTTTCAACCGACTTCAAAAAAGGAGGTTCGCAAATCGACTGTTTCTTTTTGTTTGCCTGTTTCGCGATTATTCCGCCAATTATAACCGATTTTAACTATTCTTTTTTGTTTATAGTACGATATACCATATCTATTTCAGAGGTAGTCTATTCAACCTAAAAATTCCAACAATTCTAATTTCGTATTCTACTCGTATCTATTATTGTTTAATAATCCATAACCAATATCGAAATTCAATTCATTAACATCTCTACATTAACTCTACACAACAAAAAACAACTTCACAAACAACATAAACAAACTTTAATCAAAAGCAATTGCAGATTTTCACAATAATTACATCGAGCCTGAATCATGGACCATCCTGTTTATTCTGAAAATAATCTCTACATCCCACTTCTATGAAAATAACAATTAATTCTCTTCGCAAAATGATTCATTTATGACAGCACGGTGATTCACGCGACCTTTAGATTATAACATTATTCATTGAGTAATATTCTATTATTAACATCACCCTCTGTATACAGCGAAGAAATCCCCTAAAGGTCACTGAACAATGTGTAAATTAAAATAAACTGTATAATAATTCGAGGAAGATAGATATTTGAAACGTTATTGTGATATAAAACGATTCTAAATCATAAATATCATGGGAATTTTCTCAGAAGTAATCGTTTATAAGGATTTAATCTTGGTAAGTGTGGGCATTAGACGAATATAATCGGGTAAATGAAATCGTTTGCAGTCCGAAATTTACTTTAGTAAGAAACCTAACCTAAATTTGTATAGTAACAATTTACAGGTATTCATCCTTTAAATGTTTTTCCAATAGGCTATTTGATTAGTTTTTGGAAATCATTTTAAATTATTTGTTAGTACATAATAAGCACACTACATTTATATTTCCGAGAAATCTACTGTATTAACAATGAAAATCAAGTGTTAAAGAATATATATTCAAGATCCCGCCAAAAACGACATTCTGTAATGGCGCTGGTCTGTGACGTCACACACTAGTAAATAACGATAGTTATTACTAGTCAAACGCTAGTTTACATCTGAAAATTGTCAAAAAATACTTTAAACGTAACTTAGAGATCCAATAATATTGCTCCGAAAACACAAAACACAAATTACACAAACAACAATCAATCGCAAAATTCTCGTTTACTAGCATGTGACGCCACCAGAGTTGCCACTCGACTTAGAGCGTTTACGTCACAGATAAAATATCAAAAAAATATCGTAATTTATTTCGCGTAATTTGCGAAAAGTATACATATATTAGTTTAAATAAAGTTAAATATTCAGAAGCCTTTTTCAGGCTACTATCTGTAAGGATTACCACAGTCAATAGTATATTTTCAATGTTGTCAAATAGCCTATTACTAAAGCTCATGTTCAAAAATTGGACTTCAGTGATACCTAGTAGTAGTTATTGGAGGGTGAATTCAATTTTCAGTTGAAATCGCAGTTCGAACCTGCTAGTCCAGCATACGACCACGAATAGTCACGAAAAGAACTCATTTCGACGTGTGCAAAAGTGACAGATATATACTTTGTTATAACGCTGTCTCGTTCTGACACTACGAACGAAATAATTCATGGCGCGCATACTAGCCCGGCTGGTCACGATTGGACATCGTAAAAGAAAGACCTATGTTCAGCAGAAGGCTGTGGATGGTGATGCCAATATAATCTCGATTAGATTCCTGGCACTGTAGTTCCACAAAAAATAATAGTAAAATTACTTTTCAATGTCCAATTATGATGACTGAAAAATGTGATGACAGAAAAATGATTTTCTTTATATCCTCCAGCCACTTTGATACAATCACACAATCCCGGGAAGCGTACTCACTTGCCGCCGGTGACGTCGACATCGTTCTTCATCCATTTGACGATGGGACGAGGTGCACCGAACACGCGGCAGCGCAGCACGGCCTCTGAGCCTTCCACTTTGGTCAGATTCTCCGGACCTTCCTTGATCTCGGGCGGGATCGCTGCGGACGTACACAAATGGTCACACATACATTCCACACATATATACCTATCTGTTATCAAAATAATAAAAGCTGCTTTAAAACAGAGAAAACAGATCGCTTAAGAGCTAAAATATATGACAGACATAATGACAAAGATAAGCTGAACGCTTAGCAGTCCGCGCCACATAAGCTCAACCGCAGGGAAAGCTTCAAACGCCCAATGACGCTCCTACAGCGCGGATTTGTGTGTACTCAGCTTTACAAAAGCATTTATATCTCATTATTAGAAAAAGTTCTAATTGGTAATCACATTATCATCATAAAGGTGGAGAGACGTTGTCTCGAATGCTTCAATACTCACTTGCTTAATTTCAACCCCTTAAGAAATACAAAGTACATATGTCTAAACTAAATGACTATTTTGAATTTTGAAACAAATAGATGTATGAGTACGATACCTTTGTACTGGTATTTTAACAGTCGAATTGTACATTTGAGAAGTTTTTTTTCTCTTATTTATGCTATGAAACTATTATTAGGGAAGCCTAGCTTCCCAAAATATGCTTGCAAATTACGTGAAAAATTTATAAAGTCAACATAGTTAGTTTCAATTTTTCTCAACGCAATCGCTACTCAGATCTTAATAAATAGTGCAGTGGGATGCGGCACAAACGCGGCGCTACATTAGTTCATGTCACTATAAACGAGGTTTATACTGGTCTGCAGTAAAATTACTATATTATCTAGCAATTTACGAGTGTTACGGCTCTGTAAGCGTTTTAACGGTTTACAAGGAACGCATTTGCATTTATAATGTTTTGGGTCTTTCGTATTGTAGAGCGTTTAAAAGTTGAAACGTTTGCGTGACAACACTTCGTAGCGACTATCGATTGGACAAACACATAGCAATAGGAAACAAAGCTGTGTTATGTCACACCTCACACCCCCTGTTGTTATTCTTCGATTTGAACAAAGCACCGAACCGACAGTACCTGAACCTAATGACAATGCGGTTGATCCCTCGAGCCCTCAGAATCAAGGCGGTAACGATCTCGTCGCCAACATTCCCTCGTAAATGAGCATTAGCCGTCCTTGCCTCGATTACAGCGCGCTCAAAATAAGCGTAAATCACTAGGTGTCCAGTACCTGATTGCGTAATGAATCCTTCGTGTGTAGGGTTACCGAATGACACGAAACAAACTGTCGCAAGTTATATTAGGTACTTAATGGTTTAGCACAAGCATTGTCATCCTCAAGTAATGCTTTCTCGAGATGGTGAGATTGAGTTAGAAAAGGGGTAAAACCGTAATTCTGGTTTTGTCATCCCGAATGTTTACTTTCCTCCCTTTCTGAAGGTTTTCGGGGTCTGTTTTTCTAAGACATCGCGTTACGCGTATACCAATTTGTTGTCCCGTATTTGCACCGTCATAAAAGGATTACGGGAAGCACCCCTATGTGGAGATTCGTAGATTCGCGTGTGGGCGTGCGAATGTGTGCCGGTGGCCAGGATGCGGCCAATCGCCAGCTCCGGGCTACTATACCGGCGTCGCCGTGTGGAAGGCGGAATAGCACTGATTACTGCTTCAAAGGAACCCCTGATGGGAAGTGAATATCTCGGCTCGTTACGACTGCTATTCCGATTATAGATGTAATTGATCACTTTATCACACGACGTCAATGACATTACGCAACGCAACGGTTTCTTTTAAAAGGCGAGATACCAAAAACATAAAAATACTTATGTCGTAGGCAATCCTGGAGGATTTATATTTTGGTTAATAAATTGTACTTGGATGATTGGAAGTTTCAATCAACTCCAATAAATCGACTCCCTATTAGGTCACACAACATTAACTTCGAACTACTTGCACATTCATGAGTTCCACTAGTCCCGTCTTCCAATAGAAATCCAATAAAGTAATAAGATATCCGCCACCGTCCGTCCCTCATTGTTCAGTAAATATTTGTGGACTTTCGACTGACTCACCCTAGGTTATCGAACTTTCCGAAAAAATGCTATATAAGGTTACACCCTTATTCGCGCGGTCGCACACCCTCAGGGGGGCAGGGGGCAGATAGGACTCTCGATTCTATTAACTACGGAACATTAGGCGAATGGCACGTTTCGGATTCAGTTGAATTCGACGGGATTAGAAGCGACGATGACATCTGACAATTACAGCCGATTGCCGCTCTGAATTACATTCCTTGATAGTCTGACTGAGCATCATTGCCACTACTATTTTAACTCGTGAATAATTAATGAAAAATTAAGACTACTCTATAAAAAGATATGCGTGGTCATGGCGATACACGCGTAGGCACTTTTCATTTGTAGGTACTTTTCAAAACTATTATGTCAAAATATATAGTACAGTATTTATTGAACACTTTCATTAGTTTGGTCATTTCATAGAGAACAAAATCATCAGTTAGACCAAATCTATTCAATGTATATCTTGGAAGATATCGCAGATTTAAGATACAACACAAGAAAAAATATTGCCGCGCGCTGCAGTACGCGACGTGTCTACTCATAGAAGAGAGAATCTAGCTCTGCTGTTCTGTGCGTTTTCTTACTAATAGGTATTCTGTGCCTCGATGGGCCCGATTATATAATATACTTTCATATCCCGTAATAATGGTGTACCCTAGTGTACTACACCCCGTTCCACGGATATCCTACTGATGTGTTCTTCGTGCAAGCGTGACATCGTCAACCGTATGTAGACGCAGTCTCGGTCATGAGTAGTCATGACCTATGACTTTTCTAGTCTTCAGAAACCAGGTAAAGCCCCGTATTCACTAGGGCGAATTTGTCGCTCGACAGGATTTCTACATGTCGGGCGACGTCGCAGGCGACATCTACGTATCGCGGGACATGTCGCGTGTCGACAATCCGCGACTTCGTGTCCCTTGACAGCATTTGAGTAGTGAGGACGCGTTTATCGCTTCCGACGAGAGTTCCGCGACTATTGCAATAAATGACATCTCGACCACAACTATAGTCCGACCGCTTAACTCAGTCCTCGCCTGCGCGGTACCGGCCGCCGCCCGTGCTTGTTTCAGTCCCCTTTGTCGTCTACCCCCGCAAGCGAGGACTAAGTTAAACGGACGGATTACGGGCGTGTATGGACGACGACAAGCGAAATGTTAAGCCATAGAGGAATTAATCACTACGTTAGATGTTAAGCGACATTGTCGCGGGCCAATCTATAATTTGTTAGATTTAGGATTTAGATCAGTTAGATGGACAATTGCAAAACCTTCTTTGACTATGACTAGGGATCGTTCAGAGATCACCAAAATAAGAATTTAAAAAAATGTTTGAAATTCAAACTAAGCGTAAAGTCTTAAGATCTCAGTGACACGGCGGCTGAATCGTTTGTGCGTTTTAAGGACGAACAACGCCATCTAACGAAATCACACGGAACTAAATGTGTTTTAATATAAATTACACGTCGCATAAGTTTTGCTTTGCGATCAACGTTGAAAACGAGAAAATAGGCTTCCGTAGATGGTGACGATGATTATGATCATGATAAAAATCAATTTTTATGTTGTCATTAAGCCCAATTTTAAAGTTAGAGGCGCCATCGTAGACTATTTCTGTTCCTTTTTCACTTTAGGCATTCGATAGAGAGAAAACTTTTTACGTTGCTATCAAATTTACGATGGCGCCTCTAAAATTGGGCTAATTAGATGGCAAACTGCTAGAAAAAGATAATTGGCTAAGAAATAATTATGTTTCTGAGGTATTAGCAAACTAAAAAATCCAATTTTCTTTTATTATTATTTATTTATTATTTTGAGCCTGTATTATCCCACTGCTGGGCAAAGCTCAGCAAGCCTCCCTTGCCTCCTTCCAGACTGCGCGATTCACTGCGTTGGTGGTTCAGTGTTTGTCGTGCAAGCTCAGTTCGTCGCGCCACCTGCGTCTGGGTCGGCCCAAAGGTCGTTTGGAGTTTGGAATCCAGTCGGTGGTGACCTTTGCCCAGCGACAGACGTGTCCCGCCCAATCCCATTTCAATTGTCCGGCTCTTTGACAAGCGTCGGCGATTTTAGTTTACATTTTCTTTTACAACTCAAAAAGTTATAAACACACAGTGCTCAAAATAATTTTAAGAGATAGTTTTCAATATGGTCTATAAACATTTTTAGGGTTCCGTACCTCAAAAGGAAAAAACGGAACCCTTACAGGATCACTTTGTTGTCCGTCTGTGTGTATGTCAAGACTCTTTATCTCGGGAACGCGTAAAGATATCGAGTTGAAATTTAAACTGTATACGTAGGTATATCTATGATATCTTGCAGTTGTGTAAAAGAAAAACTTCTCAGTTATCGTATAAAAAAGTTAGAGCCGTTTAGGTATGTCGTAAAAAACTGCATATTTCGACACTCACAAAAACCAAAGCCTACAGGGTACTCCCGTTGACATATAACTGTGAAATTTGGCCAAAAGCATTGTCTCAGAGTACACATATAGGAATTAATCTGAAAACTGTACATTTTTATTTGTACCACAAATAAATAGTGCCTAAATTCACACAATATGGGTTGAAAATTCAAAGCTTCACTAGTACTTACATGCTAAAAAGGTTTTTAATTAAATGGACAGTGTGTAATTTTGGATTTTTGACGAGAAAAGTAAAAAAAAATTATCGATGATTATAGAATAGAGATTTTAACAATTTACTTCCTAATTTTGTGAAATTTTCTGGATTTGTACGGAAACCTCGGTGTTCGAGCCTGACTCGCACTTGTCCGGTTTTTTATAGTAGTATAATACCATTCATTCATTTACGAGGTGTTTACGAGTAATTCGTTCAAAAACGTTTGATTATTTAAGCCCCAGTTATCTGCAAATGATAAACACCAAAACAAGCGAAGCCTGTTTAACCAATCGTTAATTTGTAACCGAGCGTTCGCGTAACCATCGGTTATGTTGCATTTGTTTTTTTTTTTTGTTTACGGCTTGGCAGATTCCAATGATTGACACTGACAAAATAAAAAAGGATACCAAGTTACATAAAAGTGACACGAAACGCTTATGACACCAGCCTAACAAGGATTACATTTTGTAGGATAATAATAGTACTCGACAGTTTTTGAAAGCGTTTGGGTGAAAGCAAATTTATCCGGACGGAATTTAAATTTTTTATAGTAGTATAATACCATTCATTCATTTACGAGTGATTCGTTCAAAAACGTTTGATTATAATTATAAGCCCCGGTTATCTGCAAATGATGTACACCAAACAGGCGAAGCTTGTTTAACCAATCGTTAATTTGTAACCGAGCGTTCGCACTTCGCGTAACCATCGGTAATGATGCATTTGATGAACTCCACGTTACCGTATCTAGAGATCTCATCAAAAACCTAAATGAATATAAGCCATGCGCTTCGGAGGTAGCGCCAAATGTTTCGTGTAAAAACTGTAATATTACACACACACGGCCGCTGCGTCGACAGTTTTCTTTGAATACATGGCAGAACGCGCTTTCGCGCGTCTAGATCTCCAAACAATATCAAATCAAACAATGAGGACAACATTTCTCACAATTACAATAAACATGATCATGACTGTAAGATTTCAGCGACACAGCGGCTCAGTCGTTTGTGCGTTTTAAGGACGAACAACGCCATCTATCGAAAGCACACGAAACAAGATAAATTACAGTGTTTTTATCGTAAAGTTTTTATGAATAAGTTTTGTTTTGCGATCAACGTTGAAAACGAGAAAATAGGCTTCCGTAGATGGTGACGATGATTATGATCATGATAAAACTGCTAGAAAAACACAATTGGCTAAGAAATATGTTTCCGAGGCCAGTGAGGTACGAGCAAATTAAAAAAAATCCAATTTTCTTTTATAACTCAATCAAAGTTATAATCACACAATGCTAATGCAAAAATAATTTTGAGAGATAGTTTTGGACCCCCTATACTCCATAAAATTTAACGTGATCTCTGCGACAGCTGTGAGAAAAATCACGCCTATGAAGTCCTGAATTTCTTAATAGTGCAGACAGTATCTGTCAATGTCATACTTTATGGGCATGCCAATTAGTGATGGGCGACGGATGATCGTAACAGAGTTTTAGATAGAGTTTTATTTAAAATATCGATAGTTTATACTAACGATATTTTAAATAAAACTTAATTAATCATTAATTTTATTGCATATTTTTATATCATAACATTTTTACATGTGTAATTTTTTTCATTTTAGTGTTTTATCAGTCAAGCTGTTTTCTCTTTTTCTCTATATTTTCATATGTAACGTTTTCTCGTAGGTAGAGCGTAGTATTTTCATTCAAACAGTTCTTACACATGGCTACGTCCTATTTCAAATCCCTTTGGCTGCTTGACGGAAGCAAATCAAGCAGAATGACGCGACAAAGCCGACGCCCGCAGGCTGCCCGCCTCAAAGCAAGGGGCAGCAAAAACCGGGCCCAATATAACAAAAATCATTGTATTTTTAGATCCGCAGGCTTTTTGTATCGTGATATTGTTACTTGGTATTTTAGTAAAAAATTCGTCTGGTCGATCTATTGATTTTTCTTTTTTGTACTGCCTAATAACAATTTACTACTTACTTGACATACGAGTACAACGTTAACGAGAGGGAACATTGGCATTACTGGAAGAATAGGTATTTAGATGTTGATCGAAACAAAATAATGAAGATTATTCAAATGGAGAATAGTTTTGTGATAACGATTAATACTAGAGATTCTTATTAAAAAACCGGACAAGTGCGAGTCAGGCTCGCACATCGAGGGTTCCGTACAAACATATTGTTAAAATAATTAAAAACCTGTTTTAGCATGTGCTAATGAAGTTATTTTATATGATACCTTACATGATATGATTTACTCTCTTTGAATTTTTAACCCATATTTTATGAATTTTGAGGCCCTATTTTTATGTGATTTAAATAAAAATTTACAGTTTTCAGATTTATTCCTACATGTGTACTCTGAGACAATGCTCTTCGCCAAATTTCATAGTTCTATGTCAACGGGAAATACCCTGTAGGTTTTGATTTTTGTGAGCGTTGTTGAAATATGCGTTTTTTTACGACATAAACGGCTCTAACTTTTTTATACGGTAACTGAGAAGATTTTCTTTTACACAACTGCAAGAGTTCATAGGTTTACGTATATAGTTTAAATTTCAACTCGATATCTTTACGCGTTCCCGAGATAAAGAGTCTTGACATACCCACAGACGGACAGACGGACAACAAAGTGATCCTATAAGCGTTCCGTTTTTTCCTTTTGAGGTACGGAACCCTAAAAATCAGCAAAGGATTCGTTTTTGATATTTTAGTGGAATATGTTATACCTACCCTTATCACGACAACTAGTTTGATGTATGATATGGTGACGTTCTGGCTCTACAGAAATGTTATAGCAGTTTTTAACATTCAAATTGATCTGAACCAAGATTTTACGATTCATTTAAAGCCATAAATAGTTTAATCAGAGTAAAGTCCCGTTCAGATTCATAACAGGCAGCCACAAGTCGGGCAGTTACAATATAATACAGCGTTTATTAGGAAACTACGCAGCTCCGGTCAGCCCAAACATAACTGTCACTCTTAGTTAATTATCACCACAATGGGAAATGCACACGGCTCCAGCGTAACGCTAAAACGAGCTTTAAAATTGGGGGAGGAGAGATGAAAATATATTGACGTGTCCATTTGGCATTGCTCTTGTCACATGAAGATGGACACGCTTAACAAATATTGTGTGAACTTGTGAAGGAATTCCATGTGTTGTGAGTGACCTAGTGTCGAGTGCAAGCAAACTTGTACGAGCGAGCTGAGACCCTGACCGGGTTCTAGAGATCACTTACAAGTGAGCGTTTAGCCGCTTTAGATGGAACTGGATAGCTAATTAGATGATGAATAGTCACTTAACTGGAAACCTGCTTAACTTTCAGTATTACGAAGACATTTTCTCGTCTGCTTTTAGTGGAATGTAAATTGATACTTATTTTATCAATGATTATTATTTATCAATCCGGAGTGTGCTTGTTGGTTTGTTAGGTACTCTTTCACGCAGCAACAGAACAAGGGATTGACTTGATTTTTGGCATGGACATAGTTCAGAGGTCGAAAGGGACGATTATCCCAGAATAATAAAATGTTCTAATGGGATATCACAAAAGTCAAAATATCACGAGGGCAAACGCTAGTAAAGAATAAAGCTGAAACAAATAACTTTCTTAACTGGTAAAAGATCATCGTAAACTCATGAAAGTATTAAAATGTTGCGATGGCTTAAATGCAACATATGTTGTACTCGAGATAAACTTGAGTAAAAACGTGTTTCTTCTCGATTTAGAATGACATAAGCCAGCGATAGGTGCGCTCGCACATTATTGAATGATAAAATATTTCGAGGACGGTGATGTCATCATGTCATATAGCCGTGCGTAATTGGTCACAGCACGGTCACCGGTTCACTGCCATGCCGTAGTAACTGATACCTAATCTGTAGCTATACATCCAGAAATATGAGCATTTCAGGATCTGTAGTATTACTCTATGACGGGCTGCGATTGCGTACAATATCGACACGACCTAGATATGATCCAGGTCATCCAGGCCAGCTCGCGAGTCGTGACCCCACGCGTCGCCGGGATCTCGTAATTGCCATGAAAAATATGACCGGGTGTCTCATCTGACGTCATACATATTTATGAGATTGCCATGTCACCCCAAAGTTTAGCTTTAACACGATCCACGAAAAAACGACCAGGGAACAAGATGACACCCTTATAGTTTCTGCCTTCCTCAGCAAAATTGAATATTCAATGTTTCCGTTCCTGCTGTAATATCATTTTTAGGGTTCCGTAACCAAAGGGTAAAAACGGAACCCTATTACTAAGACTCCGCTGTTCGTCCGTCTGTCCGTCTGTCTGTCACCAGGCTGTATCTCATGAACCGTGATAGCTAGACAGTTGAAATTTTCACAGATGATTTATTTCTGTTGCCGCTATAACAACAAATACTAAAAACAAAAAAAAATAATGAGAATACAACAAACCTGATATTTTAGCCGTTTTTCATTAAATTATTAATAATTAAACGACATTAATAACGGCAACAGGTAGACGTTTGAAATATTCACAGAATATTTAATTGTATGTTTACTTCAATAAGTAATTAAGTATTAAATTAAAATAAAATAAATATTTAAGGGGGGCTCCAGTACAGTACGGAACCCTTAGTGCGCGAGTTCGACTCGCTCTTGGCTGATTATTATATTCTTTTTTGCATATCAAAGAAAACACAAACCAGAAAATGTTTCCAAACATCAGTTTCTCGGATATTTGAAGATAAACACAAAGCTGCAAAAAGCTCCGCCGTCAGTGCGTGATGTCACGGCCGACCTCAATCCTCCAAACTTGGCGTCCATACCAAATACAAACACGCCACATAAGTATAAGTTGCGTACATTTTGTACAGATTGCAGCTGCATCGTTACAATTTATAATCGTATTGCGTGTTCGCGTGACGTCATCTTATCTACCTGGATGAAAGGGAGCTACCCTAGGCAGGGCGAGTATTCGGAAGCAATCGCTTTTTCAACCGTCCGACCCGAGACAGCGGTAATAGATGTGGCTCGCGATGTGCATTGTCATCAAAGTAGATTCGGGATACCATTGTTACAATTGTCACTAGGTAACAAGCACCGGTAAAGATCGACGCAGGATAAAAGGGGCGTACTAAAAAGATGTAAGTATAAGTATGTAACTTTTTAACCGACGAAACGGCAGAGGTTCTTAAGTCGAGACGCATATTTATATTTTTAGGGTTCCGTAATAATATGAGGAAGTGGCAACACCGTGTCACAGCTGACGTGAAAATTGTGTTATTTTAATATTTATCGAATCTAATGTCGAAAACGACGTGTAATTGTTTAAATAAAGTGCTATTTCGATCAAAGACTTCATAAATATAGTGTACAAACAAAAACATAACGACAAGTTCAGTGATTTATTGTGAATTCAATAAGCAACGAAAGCCGGCCGCTGTGTGACGCTCCGACGCATAATTAAAGATGGAGGAAATAATGAAAGTTTTATCAAAAATCCAACAAGATATAAGCCAGCAAAAAACAGATATGCTAGAAATGAAGGAAGAAATAAAGAACACAATTATCAACAGCATCAATGAAAGGTTCGACACATTAGAACAAAAGAATGCGCTATTGGAGAAGCAAATTAACGAACAAATTACAAAAATAAACAACTTGGAAAGATACAACAGGCGCAAAAACCTAATCATATTCGGCGTGGAAGAAAGTGAAAAATCTTATCACGATCTAGAAGAAACTGTTGTTGGCATAATAAGGAAATATTTCTCTGTTTCATGCGATAAAAGCAACATCGAAACTGTGAGAAGACTGGGAAAAAAAGGTACAAAAGTCAGACCGGTAGTCATAACATTTACCTCTATGGGCTTCAAAATTAGCATCCATAAAAACAAACACTGTTTACAAAATACCCAGTACTATATAAAACAGGATTACCCAATAGAAGTTCTCAATAAACGTAAAGAACTCATGATTCAGTTGGAAAAAGAAAAAGAGATGGGCAATACAGCGTTTATAAGGTATGATAAGCTCATAATAACAAACAACAGCAGAAATGCTTCTCGTAACCATGTAAACAAGAGGAATTTATCTGAATCACCTGAAGTATCTGTTCCTGCCAGCCTACCAGCCAGTCAATCTACCCAATTCAAGCATGCATCTAAGAAGAACAGAACTGTCAACATGAAAGATTATGTTCAACAAAAACCTAGGTTAAATTATTCTCAACAAATCAGTGAGATATAGCAATCAAGTTCGCACCCTCTCCTCCCAACACGGCTGGTCACCGAGGGAGAAAATGACCAAAACCCTCCGAAGAGAAAGCACAAAATAACAAACCAGATATATGTATGTACCTACAATGTCAAAACTCTAGCATCAGCAGAAAAACTGTTTGAGCTCCGAGCAGCGCTGCGTAATCTCAACCATGATATAATAGGACTAAGTGAAGTCCGCAGACTAGGCGAAGATATTATTGAAGAAGATGACCATATCCTGTATTATGTAGGAAAAACTAAAGGACTATATGGTGTGGGTTTCCTAGTCAAAAAGAAATTCAAACAAAATATTAAGAAGTTTACTGGAATATCGGAAAGAGTCTGCATATTAGAAATTGAGCTTGAAAATCTACCTTTTGCTATAATACAGGCTTACGCACCAACAGAGAGTAGTCCCCAAGAAGATATAGACACTTTCTATAGCGATTTAGCAAAAGCACATAATTCTTTGTACACAAATTATGTAATCTGCATGGGAGATTTTAATGCGCGAATTGGAAAACCTAAAAAACATGAGCACTTAATAGCTGGAAAACATGGTTATGGAACCAGAAGCAAACGTGGTGAGAAAATTATACAATATGCATATGAATACAATTTAAAAATAGTAAATACCATGTTCGAGCTAAAGCACACAAATAGATGGACATTTTGACCAGCAAACCACAATTAGTTTCAAATTACGAAGTAATCAATTCATTTGCATTTGGATCGGACCATCGGTTGCTCAGAGCTACGATTAACTTAAAACCGAAGAAAAAGAGCAGGCGTAACTATAATAACTCACTTAAAAAGCTAAAAACATTAGAAGAGCAAAATCTATATCTGGTTAATTTAGATAAACATATACCTGCACTTATAGCCACACATGAAAATTATAGTGCCAACAACTACTGTTTAAAGATTACCGAAGCCATTTTTGAAAGTTTGAAAAGTGTCCAGGCTAAAGATAAAAGGAATATATTGTCAGAACAAGCACTAGACCTCATGAAAAAGCGAAGTGCACTGCAGAGTAAGGAAAAATTGGATAAAAGTGATAAAGAAAAACTTAAAAATTTATACAAACTTGCAAATAAAGAAATAAGAAGATGTTATAATTTGCATAGAATCAATACCATACAACATCACCTGGAAACCTCTAGGTCTACAAAGAAAGCTTTTAAAGAACTAGACAGAGGAAAGAAATGGATTCCATCTCTCCATCCGGGCTCCACCAAAAGCAGATCACGTGAGGAAATAATTACAGTTGCTACAGATTTTTATGCAAAATTATATAGCCACCCAGACTTTCTACATCAATCGACGGATACTTGCCAAAGTACAAATACGCTCCCCATACCATACTTTACTGAGGCTGAAGTCTTGAAGCAAATAATGAAGCTCAAGTTTGAAAAAAGTCCTGGACCAGATGGTATGACAAATGAATGTATCAAATTTGCTAGGACTCTACTACTGACGCCTATTACTCTACTATGGAATAAAATACTTGAGGAAGAAGCCGTACCCGTCTCATGGACCGAATCGGAGATCATTCTACTGTACAAAAAGGGAAATGCAGCAGATATAGCCAACTATCGCCCAATTAGCCTTATTTCTGCTTTGTATAAGTTATTTGCTTCCTGTCTGCTGCAGAGATTAACTTCAGACATTGACGAACATCAACCAATCGAACAAGCCGGATTCAGAAGTGGTTTCAGCACAATAGACCACATCCAAGTTGTAGAGCAGGTGATTGAAAAATATACAGAGTTTCGCAAGCCTCTTTATGTTGCCTTTATTGATTACAAAAAAGCTTTTGATTCTATCACACATTGCAGCATATGGGAAGCATTAGCAAGACAAAATATAAATCTGAAATACATAAACATCTTGAAATACATCTATGCCAATAGCTCAAGCAAAGTAAAGCTGGATAGAACGGGAAGTAAGATAAATATAAACAGAGGGGTAAGACAAGGCGACCCAATCTCGGTGAAACTTTTTATAGCAGTTCTACAGAGCATAATGGAAAACTTGTCGTGGTCCAAGAAGGGTATTAGCATAAATGGAAACTTTTTAAATCACCTGAGATTTGCTGACGACATCATCCTGTTTTCAGAAAACTCTTTGCAACTAAGTGACATGATTAATGACCTTCATAACGCTAGTATAAAAGTAGGGCTTGAAATGAACCTGGATAAAACTAAAGTCATGACTAATCACTATGAGTCACCAATCTTAGTAAATGGCATCCCGCTTGAATTTGTTCAAAAATATATTTACCTTGGAAAGCAGATCTCCTTTAGTAAAGAAAGAAATAAGGAAGAACTAGACAGAAGAATAGCGATCACCTGGCAAAAATACTGGGCCCTCAAGGAAGTATTTAAATCATCACTGCCCTTAACAACAAAGAAAATAGTTATGGATTCAGATATTCTACCATGTTACACATATGGCTGCCAAACCTGGACATTCGATTCCAAAACTAGAAGCAAAATTCAAACTACCCAAAGAAAAATGGAGAGAAGCCTGTTAGGCATAAAATTAAAGGATAAAGTGAAAAATACTGACATACGCCTAAGAACTAGAGTAACCGACGCCTTAAGTTTTTCATTAAGGAGGAAATGGAAATGGGCAGGCCACATAGCCAGGTATAAAGACAAGAGATGGACACTAATAACTACTAAGTGGAAAGGGCCGCGAGGCACAAGGGCGAGGGGTCGACCCTGCGCCAGATGGGCGGATGAGATAGTTGAAGTGGCGGGTAAAAACTGGTTGGAGACAGCCACAGACAGACAGCTTTGGAATTCTTCGGAGGAGGCTTTTACCCAAAAGGGGTCCATACAGTTATCAGACTGACTATATCTCACTGGTGCGTTCAAAAAAAAAAAAAAAAAAAAATTAGTTTACTCCTATGTGTCAGTATATAATAAATTTAAAATGTCAAAAATTTTATAATATATAAATTATTATAATTTTGAACCAATCTATAAAATTAAAAATAATTTCTCAATTTTATCCATTTCATGAATCAGAATTAATCACAAATTATAATGATCAATTTATGTTAACTTTTCAGTATTATTAAAGGATAGGTAATTAGTATTGTTAAAGCCAAAAAAATATTTTTCAGTCCATTGATTGCATCTGATTTAATTGTAAATATTTATTAATTTGTTACTCATCTGTGTTAATGAACTATTGAAATTATGAATAATTTGATTACTTGTTATTATTATTGTAAGGAGACAAAAAACCGTATTTAAAAAAAAAAAATAATGCACAATTATTGAATTAATTTGTCATATAAATTAGCTAGTCAATGTTAATTAAGTAATGTATTTTATTTATTGTATGTATGGAATTAAATAAAGCTTTATTATTATTATTATTCCTCTTTATTCAACTGAAATCACAGGCTTAGCCTGGTCCTTTATTAGGCATCAATGGAGCCTAAGCCAACATTGAGAGGCCCCTTTTACAATTTTATTATGAAATATAAAAACAGTGGTAGGTATAAAAAAGATGAAATGGCGTGAAATGGAAACTATGGCATATAAAATGACTTGAAATATTGTTACTGGGCTATTTTGGTGAAATTTTAAATGTTTTGTAAAATTAGTTTATGGAATGAGGTACGGCACCCGCTAAATATGCCCCATTTCAAAATTTCGTAGCGGGTGGTGACTTGCCGTCCACTAAATGGGCCCCCCATAAAGGCTACCGTAAGTTGGCACCGGAGGGGCAACATTGGTGTGGACGGCTTAGGGTGTCGAGAGGTGTGCTGCGCTTTCACTAGACGCTACTCGCGGCGTTATGCCCTTTAACACTTCCACCCTGGAGCTTAGGTTCTTAGCTCTTGCGGTTTCCACTCCAAACCGGCCGGTTAAGGCAAGAGAGGAGTCAGGGGTCTCATTTAGCCCCAGGGAATCAGGGTTCGCGGTGTCGCCACTCACCGACTTATTATTATTATTATTAATAATATGAGGTACCCTTATAACTTCGTTTTGTCCGGCCGTCCATTATAACTTCCACATTTATCAACCAAATTGCATGAAATTTGATATTATGATAGTATAAGTATGAATCTCAATAATAATTACTTTAAAAAATCAAAATTGTATATTTAAGCTCCCATGCGATGTAAAGAGGGGATCATCATTTTTTTAACCCCCTTCCACTCATTTTAGGTCTCGTTGAAAAGGGTTCTTAACTATACTCTATAAAATTTAACTTGATCTCTGCGACAGTGACATTGACATTTTTAGAGTTGAGATAGTGGTGGAAAAAATCGATTTTCAAACAATGTTGTAATGAAATCGAATGAGTAGTTGAAGGTGAGAAATTAGATTTTATTTACTTACTATTATTTAAGATCAAGTATGTACACATGTAAATAAAGTTATGATATTAATTAAAAACTCATAATAATGTAACGGTAGTATTTATCGACGTTTTTCACTATTATCGATGCTAATGTAACACATAATTGGGTTTAATTTAATTTGGGACATCTTACACACAGCCTCAGACCCCAAACTAAGCAAAGCTTGTGATATGGCTGCCAGAGACTGATATACTACATATACTTATTTTTTAAATACATACTTATATAGAATTCCTACCTACTCAAAGATATCGTAGTAGGGACGCATCATTATGAAAGCTACTTCAGTATGGGATAAACAATAAAATCTATAAAAAAGAATATCTGGCGAATCTGGGGCTGCTGTTAGAAAAGTGTTACTCACACCAAGCCAAGTGAATCGTATCATGAATATTTTCCGCTCCATAACACATACCTAATACAAATTCATATTATTGATAACAACAATGAGTTGTACTCAGTTGTAGTTAGTTTTTCTTTTTTTGTTCTTGTACAAAATAAGTATTAATATAATATTTATTTAAGTATAATGTGTATTAATTACTGTAGATGTAGGTTTATTTTTTAAATATAATTTAGTTGTATATTTGTTAGGTATTTGTCTAGTACCTATTATTATTATTATTTTTTGTTTTGTTCAGTGTTTGTTTTTATGCTATTTAAATTTTCTTGCAGTTATGGCCACGTTTTTTTGTCAAATGCAATTTTCTGTCCGTGCTTGGTTGCCTGGAAGAAATCGCTTAAAGCGATAAGGCCGCCAATTAGGGACCTATTGTTTTGTTTTGTCCTTATAATCTGTTTTTTATGTAATGTGGTCGTCTAATAAAGTGTTGTTGTTTGAGAAAACGTCGGGATGAGGAGGTATTTATTTATCTCGTAATTTTAGTGCGCGATTAGTCCCGTAGTATAAAATAATAATGTGTTGTTGTTTGTTTGTTTGTTTGTTACTCAATCGGCTAAGGTTAGCGACAACACATAATATACACGTCAAATTTTTCATCCACGGCTTAATTCCCATTATACTTTCATGAATGTTTAATGAAATTTTCCGCGTATTCCTTCTGACCGCAATCTATGATGTCACTGATATCCATTGACCCAGTTTATAACTCTTTATTCATAGCTGTTGGCTTTGGACTACAATACTTTGATATTCCTCGTTCTTTCGCATGATTTTAAACCCTGAAGTGGGATAAATAAGAGTCCTATTAGATGGATACTAAGGTTATGAACTGAAAATATCGGCGCCGGACAACGGGCGCCTCGGAAGGAATCAATTCGCAGCAAACAGTATTCTTGGTGTATTATGATCATTGGATGAATAATGCTCTTATTAGTCAGTTAAAATTCAAATTGTTTACGCAGAGGCCATTTGGCAAGCTTCGCGGAGGAAATGAAGATTGAAGACAGCTTGCTATTAACTCGGTAGGCGTTTAGACAGTGATTGTGTTTTATAAACGCGATTTATTTTCGTATTTTTTTAATTCTTTATTATACATCGCTGAATGTTTCGTTGAGAGCGCTTTCTGTGTGTATATAGATGTCAGACGTGGCTTATACCTAGTGCCTAGAGCTAACGTTGAAATGTCACTGAGATCCTTAAACTTTATATCTCCTTTATAGTCCGCAGTTTTACAGTTTACAGACTATTTGTTAATGTTAGAGGCCGTTGTCGTCACCTCTTACTTTTCCAGCTTTAGACCTTCTCATCCATTCATCCATCAGCCATAAGAATTCCACTGCTGACATAGGCCTCCCCTTTGGATTTCCAATATCGGTTGAAAGTGACTTGCATCCAGCCAATCCAGCAGGCTTAATGAGTTCATCCATCCACCTTGTGGGTGGACGTCCTACGCTGCGCTTGCCTTGCTTGCTTCGATGTATAAAATACCAGTATTTATCAAAGGAATCGAGATCTTCACCTACTCTCATTTTCTTACGAAGATTGCTACTCAAAACTATGACGTAATTTTTTGTAGCAGAGCGTGAAGAGCGCTGCAAATGATACAAGTGAAAAAGCTAGAATATAGAACTCACATTGCACGTTGATGTAGACATCCTTGTAGACGTATCCGATGGAGCTGGTGGCGTTACACCCGTAATTGCCGGTGTCCTTTTTCACTAGGTCTGTGATTATAATCTTGTTCGCTGTCACCTGCCAAAGAAGATGCGTCAACTTCAACTATGCGTTTAAAGCACAAAAGCGTTGCATAAGGGCCATGTTTGGCCTTCGCGTAACCGATAGTTGCAGACCAAAATTTGCTGAATACAAAATCCTAACACTTCCGTCACTTTATATCTTGGAAGTGGCTTACTTTGTAAAAACTAACCAACACTATTTCCCCCTATCGAACGATAAAGTTATTCGCAATAGACGTAACAAATATAAACTTAATATAGACCAACGAAAAAAAAAGATAACAAGTGAAAGTATTTTCTGTATGGGACCTGTAATCTACAACAAAATACCGAACTCGCTGAAAACTCTCAGCCACAGTCTATTCAAAACTAAATTAAAGAAAATCCTTCAGACTAAGTGTTACTACACTATTAGTGATTTTATGACTGACAAAAAAATTAATTGGAATACTATTATTGACTAATCTTTCCATGACATTGCAATCTACTAACATAACTTAATTACTAACCCATGACATTGTAATCAACTAACATCATATTGACTAGGACATTGTAATCAATTTAAATATAATTTGAGAATTTTAATTTTGTAATAATAATTTGATTTAGGTAATAATAATAAAAAAAGCTGCCAGTAATGTTGCACGCCTTGCATAGGCAAGTTTGTATTGAGTCATGATTATATCTATACCACCTTTGTACATGCAAACTGCAATAAAAATCTTTGACTTTGACTTTGACTTTGAAGAATATGTTATTTCGTCTGCAATCTAGATCCATGTTTTATCCTTTTGCTTGCATATCTTTCGTGTTCCGTTTCCGTACCTTGTAAATAAAAAATAATCAGATCATCCATACATTTGAACTCAAATATGGCAAATGGGGAAAGAAAAAAAATCTAGATTTAACAGGCTACTGCTGTCAGCTACTGGCGTTACTGCACCTGTTTACAAACACAAATAGTGCAAAAAATTCTTCAGTGATTTCCTCGTTTTGTTAAATTTCCTAGCCGAGTTATTTTTTTAACTCGCCTACCTGTCTATCTATACATTTGTCAAGCGAAACTTTAACAGGATACATCTTCATCATTTTTTGTTTGAAAATATTGGATAGTCTATCTGACCTGTTATGTTCTGCATTGAGACCTAAGCTGTCAATAATGGACGACTTGACAAATGCAGCTAAAGGACACCCACCGCTTTACCTTTATTGTGTGCAATTTGTACTGTAAACATTGTCTGAAGAGTGCGTAAAACTTTTGTGGTAAGATATAACCAGTGGTTTGACTGACCTGTCGGCGCGGGTTGGGGTCTGCTTGCTCGATGGGTTTTCCGTTATGAATCCAGGTGATCTTGGGCTCGGGTGTGCCGCTGGCCTCGCAGCGGATCTCGGCCGACTCGCCCTCCGCCTTGTTGTTGATTTCAGGCTCCACAGTGAAGAACGGCGCCGCTGTTACACGAGAATACGATTTTACATTATTATTCATTATAAGGTAATCCAGATTAAGGCGATTTGCGGCTTTATCCTAGCGTTTGGCTAATCACAGAGTTGTAGCCGAAACACATAGATAAATCGACAATAGGGATTGGTTTATGGCTAGGCCGCAGTCGCAAGCCTTTTCACAGTGATATTCGAATACTCAATCCCTCTCGAAGTTATGCCGTTAGAACTAAAACAGCATATCTGAGAAATCCTCAAGTTGTCGAATAACATGTGAAGTCTGTCAACTACAATTGTCTAGCGTAGTGATTAATCCGCTTACCCTTCGTGTAATGGGAAGAGGCATGTACTTCAGCCTCTTGTGAGCAAAATTCGAATAAGTGCTTTGAATACTTTAGTTGCGAGTGAGTTATTTATAAACACGTCGTTTGACAACGACCCTAAGACATTTAATCTTATGGCAAATCTCATACCACAAGTTCAAAAAAAAAGAAACTGGTTTACGCAACGGTTCTTGCAATGAATTGACAGGAAACACGAATTCAAGTCTCAATCTTGTAATAGCATGGAATATTTAAAAGCCGGGCGTGTATTCACTAATTTTTCAAGTCATTCTTGCGATAGTAACAAACTTTTTTATGGATGTTAGCTGGCTGTTTGTACCGAAAGAAACGCATCAAGCGTCACCCCAGCGCTCGGCCAGCCCTCGGGCGTGAGTTTACGACCGCCATAAAGGGCTCGACTCGGCACACGCGTCCCGACCGAACCTACGCGGTTTCACGTGCCTACACCGAACATACGTGAGCTTCTGAAACTGTGGCTTGCTCATAGCTTTTAATAGCGTAATATTACGAATGATATTTTTAGCAGATCTGCATACTTTTCAGACGACAATAAAGTATGACATCGTCTGCTAGAATAAAGAGAATTGCAGCTTTCTGTGACGCGATGGGTGAGTTTCTGAAACTGTGGCTTGTGGCAATCTATGGGAGATTGTAATTTGTGAGCGTAATATTACAAACGATATTTTAGCAGATCTGCATACCTTCCAGAGGACAATAAATTATGACGTCTGCTAGAATAAAGAAACTTGCAGGTTTGTGTGACGCGATGGGTGAGCTTCTGAAACTGTGGCTTGCCCATAGGTTTCAATAGCGTAATATTACGAACGATATTTTTAGCAGACCTGCATACCTTTTCGAGGACAATAAAGTATGACATCGTCTGCTAGAATAAAGAGACTTGCAGCTTTGTGTGACACAATGGATAAGCTTCTGAAATTATAGCTTGTTCATAGTTATTAAAAGAATAAGTATATTACGAACGATATTTTTAGTAGATCTGCATACCTTTAGGACAATAAATGATATCTTCAGCCAGAATAAAGGGACTTGTTTTGAAAGCTTTGTGTAACAAGAACGGTGAATTCCTGTCACGTTTTGTTTTTCTTTCAGTGTTCTTTCCTTTATTGACTTTATGAAGTCTGCTTCATACGGTGATCTGATCAGAGTGAGTGAGTAGAATGAGGAGCAAAATTGGTTCGGAAAAGTTTCACGCCCTTTCACAAAAGGATGCAATATTGTTTTTTATACAGCGAAAGTATGCGTTTGACAACCATCATAACTGATGGTGTGGTACTCAGAACAATAACTAGCTTTAGTTATTGTTTTGAGGTGAGGATGTAGATGTAGGATGCGACTTAAAAAAATAGCGAATTTTAAAAGCAAATAATTTAATAAACTAAGAGACAGGCCTTTACCCAGACATGGGTGCCCAATAAATTATAATTTTATTAAAAATAGCTTAGTGTACATAAACTGTTGTTTTAAATTCAATAATACTTTTGTTAATCTTGTACTATTTTTTTTTTAAGGGAAATAAAGGCTATTTTATTTTTTTTATTTTATTTTTAAGAGACAGGTATCATCAGGCAAAGAGTTTACTCAACTCGCCGCTCTATTTTGTTCAAAGAATCTCTATACAGGAAGATCGTTTTTTTTTTCGCATGAAGCCGATGCTTTTTCGTGTACCAATATCGTTAATGACACGTGACACGTGAAAGTTTGAGAGCCAGTGGCGATACTAGCGACCGGGTTTCAGGGCTATTTGCGTGACACCGTTGCATTGCGACACGCCCGGTGCGGACTACGCGCTATCGGCGTAGGGACAACTAGGGCTTGTGTTCTATCGCGCCTAGAAAAGCTTTGAACCGTTACCGTTTACCGTGGAGAGCAAATAGATTACTTCTTCAAATACTATTACTGTTAGGTTTCAGAAATTTTCCTGTGCTGAAGTGGTTTTATATTAGTCAAATCCATGTAGAACGATTGGGCCATATATACCAGGTTGGAGTAATGAAATGAAAAAAGTTTATTCGACATTACATCAACACAAAAACAATAAAAAAAGAAAATTATCAAATACATAAATCTCGTAAATGGCATTAATGCTGAGTGTAGGTAAATAACTAAAATACCCAGCGAGGGTTATCAGGTTAGTGGTTTGACTGAGTGTCAGTCAATCCACTTGAAGACAACTTTTTTTGTAACAAAACGTGACATCCTACTTCCTACTTAATATTATAAACGTGAAAGTTTGTGAGGATGGATGGATGGATGTATGGATGTTTGTTACTCTTTCACGCAAAAACTACTGAACGGATTGAGATGAAACTTTGCAATAATATAGCTTATATATATGAATAACACATAGGCTATAAATTACAATGATATATTGCGCATGCGGGCGAAGCCGCGGGTAAAAACTAGTATAAAATATTTGTAGAGTCCGCGTTGGGAAGGTTATTCAACCTCCTTTACCTCCTTAAATATTGCAAGTGTGCAAAAAATATTGTACTCTCAACTTTTAGGAAAATAGTAAAATTACTCAATAAAATTTTATGTTCTAAAGATCTATTATGACAGGGTGATAAAGTTAAGTTAAGTTATAGGATTTTCAACTGTTAGAATTAACAAAATCTAAGTTGCCTTCTCAGGGTAAGCGTGTAACTAAACTATTGATTTAGCTGTATCTCTTGACTATAGACAACAATCGAGATTACCTGCGGACTTAAAGATTCGAATGCATCTGAATTATTAACACAATTTCTCAAAAAGAAAACAAAACATAATCCTTCTAAGAAATTATCTTCATTACGTAACAATCACATTTATAAACATTAGGTACGATGTGATCGGGAAGTGGCGATAATCCCCAATAAGCTATCTGAGAATAGCTCGCTGAAACGGGGTGCGATTGGCGCAGCGTGCCGATCATTTCAAACAACGGCTATGTTTGGAAAACCCAAACATCCCGGAGTTTCCGCTGATTCATAGAGCTTATTTCAGTAATCTCCCCCTAAGTAGGTTTATACTACAGATCTTAATAGATGGAGCATGTCGTCTCGATCGATAGCGTGATGTACTCAGACTCTCTGTGTAAAATCCCAAGAACGCGAAACGTAACGCCAATAAATAATTTCAGCATTATAACTCACAGAGCAAAACAAGTCACTTTGCTCCTATACTACGGGATTAATCGAGCACTGAAAACACGAGATAAATAAATACCTCACTATTGCAACGTTTCGAACGAGTTGCATTGATCGTGGTCACCGGGAGACCCCACAAGTCCAATTCAGTGCATGATTAGTCGTATAGCCGTAGTATAAATGTAATGTGTTCTAATCGCAAAAGTTTAAACATAACAAATTTAACTTATTCACTTGGGCTCACACAGCACACAGTTTCGTAAACATACATTTTGCAATGGCTTTCTAGTAGAACATTATACATGACGGACGGAGGCGAATTGAACATTTTTGATCCAAATTGACAGGAATCAGCACAAGATGGACCAAACTGGAAATCTCGAGAGGAGGTCTTTGCCCAACAATGAGACAATATACAGGCTAATAAACAAAAAACAACAAACAGACTAAGTATCTACTTATACATAAGTGTCTGGTGCCCCCAATATGTATTCTCTCTAGATCTCTATGGGTTGGACCGATAGCCAGCCGGCGAAACGTTAGCGAAACATTCTGATTCATCAGGCTTTGAGGAGTTACGGACTTATGCGAGCAAAAGCTCTAAAGATGTGTACGGCGAGAGGTATTAGGGTAGGAAGTATATAGACGCCAAAAGACTGTGTTGATCGTCTATAAGCTTGTGAAAACATAAGATTTCTATTCAGAGGATTAATATGAAGATAGTGTATTTAAGTATATGAAAAAATAGAAATCGTATATATCAGCCTAGCAGTTGTGGTGACCTAGAGGTAGTAATGCGGACCTTATATATGTATAACATATTATACTAGCGAGAAGTTGTGGGTTTAAATAATGGTCCTGTACCAATGAGCTCTTTAGAACTTATGTACGAATCTTCATGCCACTGGCTTTTCTGTCAAGAAAAACATCTTGCGGAAACCTGCCTATCTATCGGAGAAATTCGATGGAGTATGTAAATCCACGAACCGCACTGGGCCAACGTGGTGGATATAGCTCAATCGCCCTTCGTGCGTAAAGCCTATGCTCAGCAGTGAACTATCAAAAGTTCGGTACTGTACAGTTATCAATCTTATAATAAAGCTGCAAGGTTTCAAATTGGAAATCCACGGGACTTCTACTATGCAGTCCATTGATTACTATGCTAGAAACATTCAAGTGCAACACGTATCAATACGGAAATGTAAGACGTAATGATGTCTAATGAGTTATTGAGGACGAAAGCGAAGGTTACAACTTCCTGAGATGCCAAGTATGGGCTTCAAAATGTACCGAATTTGAATAGGCTGTTCCATCTTTGCTGGTTTATTGTCGTACGCGTTCGGCCCTTGTTTTACGAGCGCATAAGTCATGCCGTAAAAATATGATTTGTAATTCAGCCAGTATCGAAGTAATCTTCAAATTATGGGGTGAATTTCATAGACTGTTGTGTTGTCCAGATGATAGTCTAATTTTACAAGCTTTTATTAACTTGCAATGGATGTATGTAACTACATAATTATGTACCTATTTAAGTGGAGGAATCTTGCAAGCTAATTTGACCAACTTCAGGAAAAAAGTTTGCACTTATGCGTGCAAAATTTCAGCTCAATTGGACACCCTGAAGTTGGTTTAATATATTGCGTGACAATGAAATAATATGGTACCATGGAGCTGATTTGATGATGGAGTCGGAAGGTGGCCATAGGAACTACTAAACAAGATAGACTCGTCGTGTTTGGGCTCGTTTTACTTGTCTTGGCTGGCACTCTGCTGCTATATGATATCCAAGATCTCAAAAGCTTGTAAAAAAATGCAATAGATGAACAATGCGTTGCGCACTGGCTTCTCGTTTTTATGCACGAAAATAAAATGAGACAACTACATAATATATTTGTTAGCATTATTTGAACAAGCGTTATCAGTCAAAGTAGTATCAGTATAAGCGCCACATTCCAAAAATACACAATATCCGACTAGACGTGAGTAGCACGTTCGTCTTTTGCATTGCATCACAATGTTACATTTTGCGCCTTTAGTAACAAACAAAAGGGCTTATTTGTCAGGCCAAGGGCAAATCGTGTCTCACCGAAGGTGCGATTTGCGATTGTGCTGATATTTTTGTCTACAAAAAGAGAAATTGAAAAAGGTGCTTTTGCATATCATTTTCTCAATTTTCCATGACAAAGGGCCCCAAACCTAATGGCACGACAAATTAATATTAATTAATGATCGG
This sequence comes from Hypomecis punctinalis, assembly GCA_949316475.1. Taxonomy (NCBI): domain Eukaryota; kingdom Metazoa; phylum Arthropoda; class Insecta; order Lepidoptera; family Geometridae; genus Hypomecis; species Hypomecis punctinalis. The sequence continues at coordinate 3,040,527 of OX438798.1, forward strand.
ACAGGAAGCGCGCCAAATACTCGGCGCCTCCGCCCTAAGTGTCCTCCCCCGTATTTGGCACAATGAGACCTTTGTAAGCCCGAGCCAGACGTCTGATGAATACCATCGCGAGTCTTTGAACATTTGTTTACAAGTCGCGAGATATACAGAAGCGGTTCTAGGAAAACGTGTTTTGGCAAACCACATTGCAAAAGAAACTAGAGATTCCAAACTTGGCGCATTTTTTAAGTATACCTGCACCAAAGCATTAGTTGGATATTGATTGTAACAGAGGGGATGTGACCACGTTTGTGAGCCATAAGTCATCACTGGCAACACACACGGGTCGGAAACTTATGACTTGAGGTACTGAGGTATGTCGGGCGAGAAGACGTTACGCAACTTCCCGACTATACAGTAGTTTAGACTTACCTTCAATGTTGAGAGTGATGGAGTACGACTGCTCGTCGCCGGCGCCGTTGCTGACTTCACAGGTGTAAGTGCCCTCGTCCTCGATGGTGGGGTATTTGATCACCAAGGTCTTGCCGTAGTTGTCTTGCACCACGTTCTGGCTCGTCCCGATGGCTCTGCCGTTCTTCTTCCACAGAACTTGAGGCAGGGGCCTGGGGTGTCACGTCAGATTATAGTACGATTCAAACTTAATTGTTTCTCTGAACATGAGGCGAGTCGTTGGGCAAGTTTATATGCAGCGGGGGTGAGGAGTAGAGTTTTGCGCAGGTTGTAAGTAACGAGTTAGGTAAAATTTTTGCAACAATTACGACCCAAAAAGCAGATTCAAAGTGTTGCTTTACAAAGTACGGGGACTTTTAGATGTGTACCTACTCATTACGAATAACTTTTACTATGGGCCAACCCTCAACTGGCCAAAACGAGAGTTGAATAGCCTTCAGAAAGGCATTTTGCAAAGCAACCACCATCTGCTGAGAGTCATATTTTTTTTTTAAATTCTGTCAAAATACTACCAAACAGTTAGTAGATACCAATAATATTTTTTTGTATAAACTGTTTCGCGTACAGGATAATATTTTGCCACGGTTCAATTTACAGTGACAACTAACAAGAACGCAATATATTCAAGAAAGTAAACTGGAAATGGATGCGTTTAAAGTAGGTCGATAGCTAAACTTTCCCTTAAGAAAAGTCACTGTATAGAGATGTAACATAAAACTACAGCCAGTACGTGCAAAATGTAATCGGAACTCATAACGTAAAATTCGATACAAATATCGAAAGTAGTTCTAGAGTACCCTATAAGTAATCGAAAAGTAATACTAACGTTCCGCCATAGATGCAATAGAGCTCGACCTTTTTCCCTTTGAGTGCCTTTTCAACTTTTCTTGTAGTGTACTGCCGCACAGGGGGGAACCGATTGAGCGTCGGCGAGATGCCACTCTGCGTCACTCCCAAGTAGATCTTGTTACCGAACTTGTACTCGTTACGGAAAATCGAGTTGGCGGTACAGATGTACGCGTAATCCTCGCTCGCGTCCTGACGGGTTACGTTCGAGAACCACAGGTTGCCTTCGGGATCGAGCGTCATGCGCGAGTTGTTGATGGTCTTTAGCTGCCCTTGATCGCCTTGCAACATCCAGTAGACTTTCGGTTTAGGGTGGCCGTCTGGGGGTTCGCAGGTTAGTTTGAAAGGCTTGCCCTCTTCGGCTTGGATGACTTTTTGCCCATCGGTTTCTTTGAAGGAGTTGAGCTCGGCTCGTCTGACGAAGACGGAGTTGGACGCGGCGGTTCCCCATTCGTTTTCAGCGAAGCACTGGTACTGGCCGAGGTCCTCTTCCCGCGGCTGGCTGATGACGAGCGTGCCTCGACCCGACTGCTGCGAGATACGGTTGTCGTAGCTCGTGTACTCGAAGGACTTGCCGTTCTTTATCCATCGGTATCTGTTGAAGAAGAATATGATAGATGAATAAGATAGAGACGTTGTAATCGGCTTAGCTCAGTATAGAGTCATGTTAAGGCGTCAAGTACCTACTACGATAAGTAATTAAAATGTAAAATAAAAAAACCGAAGCACTTAATCTCTGAAATCCATCGATTAACAATCCGCTGAGGCGGCTGGATGTACCAATGGATGGATAAGAACTATTGCTTTTCTAACTATTATTATTTATCAGTCGGAATAATAGTTAAGTTTAGAATAGTCTAAACTTGACTATTATTTTGACTAGGTACATTACTGCCATTATTTATTATGAGAACACAAAATTGCTGAGTTGCCCGTGAAATAAATCACTATCATTTATTGGTCAAATCTAAACTCTATTTGGCAATAAAATAAGCGTCAAATCAATATATTGCTAAATTGATTTGACATTTTTAGTATGAGCTATCTATCCACTGGACTATTTATCTAAACTCTTAATAACAATTAACTAATAAATAGCAAAAATGTTAGATCAATATAACAAGTCAGCTTAAACAATATAACCACATAGTCCAAGCATTTGTGTTACTTCGAACTAGTCAGATCAATACTGCGAGTACTAAGCCTTAAAAAGTGTTCTAAAATCTTAACATCACGAGGCTTCACCGCCATTAAGTCCATTAAGACGAACGGAGCTCGTTATAATGATCGGGAGTTGGAAGCAAGCCATTGGAATGCCATCGCTATTGTTTTACAGCTGCTTTAAAAGCTAATAACATAGTATCCAGGTTAATTGCGGCGCTACCAGTTTCCTACTGGGAGTCTAGCCGCGTGGAAACAGCCGGGTTATCGATTTGATATCGTATATAGGTAGTGTTATCCAGAACTGGTGTATACTAGTACTGTACCAGCCTTTTTAATAGTCTACTGCAGGACGTAGGCCTACTCATGAAGGGTGATTGGGCCATATCCACCACGCTGGCCCAGTACAGGTTGGTGGATTCATATACGCCATTGAATTTCTTCTACGGACGTACGCAGTTTGCCTCAGGATGTTTTCCTTCACCAAAAGCACGTGTGAAATTCCGTACATAAATTCCAAGGAATTCATTGGTACGGGACCGATTGTAAGGCGGACGTCATTACCACTAGACCACCAGGGCTTGCAAATTGTATACTATAGGCTGAATCATACAAGTCGGCGGATGTGAAATATAGCTACAAGCTGCACATATCCAAATCAACACGCAGCTATAAGCGAGCTTCAGGCAGGATTGGATATTGCGCAGCTTAACTTGACATCCGTCGACTTGTATGATTTGGCCTATCCGAAAGGAGGTAATTCAGACCATTCTTATGAACAACTTTTAATATGGGGCCAACTCGAAATTTGAAAAAAAAAAATCAACTGTTTCATAAACATTGTCGATTCCGAGTTGCAATTTTGTATGGAACAGCTGATTTTCTTTTCTCGAATTCCGGATTACCTCATAGTAAAATTTGTTCATAACGATAGTCTTAAACACCTCCTTTCGGGGTACTACACCAGTTCTGGATAAACCTGTACAGTATAGTCTAAACGGAATGAGACCGCCATAGAAACCGATTAGTGACGGATGTTTTGACCTAATGAACTAGCCAACTGAAGACAAATCGTTTCAACAGAAACTATTCTCGTTAAACGCTACTGGCGGTGTTTATTGGGCTGTATAAATAATTTTATCGATCGTATGAAATTATTGAACAGCCAGCCCAGACTAGGTTAGGCAGCGCCGTCCAGACGTTGTGCGCATAGCTTCCACCCCTTGCCAAGTGGGACGAGCACTTGGCCGTTACTGTGCTCTTGTACAATGAACATTATTTAAAGCTATCGGGGACAACGGTCTAAATAACTTTATCGTAGTGTTCGTAGCGTAACTTCACTAGATTTTTGATTGAATCAGGCGTTACTTTGCGGAAATTCATCTTCAAATCTATGTTTTGAATAAATATTTAGTGTATTTATTTATTAGTGAAGTGTTCTCAATATTTTGTCATATTATTTTTAAAAGATTTTTATAATATTTGTTGTTAACGGATTATTAATATAGTATTTTAAAAATATATAATAGAGTGTAGCGAAAATAAGTGATATTTATTAGTATTTTAACTATTTTGTAAAATTAAGTTTTTAAATGTATAACTATTGTAATATTAAGTAGTCATTGTATGTATTTTTTTTTTATATTAATGTCCTTAATGCACTTAATGCTCTTAAACTTATTTGCCTACAACAAGATAGCGGAAATACACTAAATATTTATTCACAACATAGATTTTCACTAGATTTTCCTTACCAAACAAAAAGTAATAAGTAGTCAGTATAGTATAGAATAGAATAGAATAGAAAACGCTTTATTGTTCACACAATTTACAATTTAACAATAAAAGAATACAATAGAATTAAAATAGTGCGACAACCGGCGGCCTTATCGCTTAAAGCGATTTCTTCCAGGCAACCTGATTAAGAAAGGAAAGGATTATAGAGGAATCAGTATAGGCCGAACCAAAAATCTTGGCGGCTGTAATGTTAGCTACAAGCTGCGGATAGCCCAATCCTGACTCAAGCTCACATAAAGCTGCGGGTGATTTGATATTGCGCAGATTGTAGGTAACTTCATATTCGCCGACTTGTGCGATTCGGCCTATACTTATGTCAGTCTCAATGCGCGACCGCGCGTGGCATTTACAACCTAGTTTGTTAAGCCATTTCAGGCTTAAAAGCGACTTAAAAAATCCTCAGACACCTTAGGTCCTGTTAGATTAGCGAACATTCGTTATTAATTAATCAAATATCTAAAATCTAAAGTTTTATGATTAAGCACGTTGATATGAAATATCAAGTTTGTAGGTCGAAAATGCAGTTGCGTTTATGTACTAGACGGTTGACCAGACTGCCTTGGAGTCGTGCATTTATTAACTTTGAAGTTAAAAGGGCATTGGCGCAAGGGCGTATTTATTTGGCTGTCAAATGCTATTTCCGTTTTGTGACCTCGTGAAGGACTACGCACCTTCTATAAGCGAGTCTCGTCGTCATTTTCAAATAAAATATTTACATCACAGCTATTATCGTCGGTTTAGGATTATTTTTACACATAAACGTGACCACAGTCTTTAAACAAACGTAGCCTGCGAGTGCACGAACAAAATATCCAAAATAACTGAAACGAAGTTAAGTAATGAAAATGAAACAGTATATCGGGTCATAGAGTCATACAGATTTAACAGAATAGCAAGCAGTCATTAATTGCCATTAAGAACTTTGAATTGTTTGAAATTATTTATTTTACAAGCTTTTCTTTAACTTGCAATGCATGTACCATATTTGTAAGTTCGGGCGGAATTTCGCAAGTTAAATTTGACCAACTTCCCGGTTTCTGATTAAGCTGAAATTTGGCACGCGTATGTATATCACGTGACAATGCAATAATATGGTACCACGGAGCTGATCTGATGATTGAGTCAGAAGGTGGCCATACGAACTCCGTTACTACACAAGATAGACCCGTCGTGTTAGAATAGAATAGAATAGAAAACGCTTTATTGTTCACACAATTTATAATATAACAATAAAAGAATATATACAATATAATTAAAATAGTGCGACAACCGACGGCCTTATCGCTTAGAGCTATTTATTCCAGGCATGTTTGGGCTCGTTTAACTTGTCTTGGCTAGCACTCTGCTGCTACATGATATCCAGGGTATCAAAAGCTTGTATTTAAACAGGCATTCGTGTTATGGAAAAGGGATGTCACCTACCTTCTAGCGAACGATTAGCTCACTATTGTAAAAACTAAGCTATCTGCGAAAGATCGTGATTAATCATAAAGTTCATATCTACACGGGCCGTGGTCACGGTAGGTATAGTTATCTCCCAGCTGAGCGTTTTGCATCGGCGCGTCCACCGGTGAACGAACGTGCCCAAATTGCAGTCACACACATGTACACATGTATGCAAACTAATGTGCAACGCGGCGAGTGGACAGGGTTGCCAGCTTCTTATATGTGAAATCGACCGGGATCCCTGATTCCTAACTTAATTTTGGACCGGGGAATAGCTATTAGGTTGGCAAATCCCGTCAATACATGGATTGAAAATATGTACCGGGATTTCATTCCCTATATGTAATAGAACATACTTTTATTTACAATTGTTGAAACATAAGGTATATATTAGCTGACCTACATTTTTAAGTTAGATTATTTTCTCATGTACTTACATGAAATCAAGTTCTTTAACAGATATTGATCTGAGATGGGTGCTATATGCTCAAATACTGCTAAATTGATCAAAAGTTGCAAAAATAGTGCTAAATTTATAAAAGCCGTGTGCGCTCGCCCTCTGCCGCAAAATCGCAAGTCCGGGATTTAAAGGATGGGCGTCGAGGATGTATTAATATAATAATTATATACAAAACTGTAGCATTTTGTTACTACTCTTCGCGTGGCTGCATTTTTGACCGACGAACCACCGGAGGAGGTATACAATTCGACGCGTATATATATATATATATTGTTTTTATGTATAACCACGAATAACTTTTTTCACAGTAGTCCGATTTCAATAATTATTTTTTTATTGGAAAGAATATACTTCGAAATTGGCCCCATTTAAATTTTATCGAAATTGGCTAAGCCATTTTTGATAAATCAACAATAATAAGAAAAATGTTACATCGATCCGTGCATAATATTTGCGTTCTAGCGATGCGCCCCCGCTTCGCACAGGTAACATATAAATATTTCTCTTGATAGAGTAATCTCTATCTATTAAAACCAACTGCATCAAAATCCGTTGCGTAGTTTTAAAGATATAAGCATACATGGGGACAGACAGCGGAAAGCGACTTTGTTTTATACTATGTAATGATTCTATACACGGGTGAAGTCGGTCATGCTATTTTTTGCAAAAAGTAATTATGTTCTACGCTGACAAGAAAAAAAAACAAAGGGTTGCACTCCGGGAGTGCCGGCAGAAGTAAAAACTTGCTCCCTCTGTCTCGACGAATTTTCGATCCGGTTTACGTCATGTCCTGACGCGAGTTTAACATTTTTTACCCATCCCAAAAAGTTCACAACGCCGCTAAATAAGTTTTCTATATATAGTGCCAAATCTAGCACTGAAAGTGCTAAGTTGGCAACATTGCGAGTGGGTTGGAGGTTCAAATACCTACAATGCGACCTGCGGAAAGCCACCGAGCGACGGTGCCGTATTGATTTCCCATCGGAATTCCAAGACTCTGTGGAGCTACTTCATCAAGATTGCTCAGACGTCTGTATTGTTTCTCAACTCAGAGCATACATTACCCGTCAGCGTAGTTTGTGACACCGAATGAAAATTATCAATTTAATCTACTCCAACTTTACTTCCAATTACGAGTATCTAAACGATTCTCGAAGAATTTCTCTCCAAGTCTCGATTTACCGGAGATTCTGAATTGATTGTGTTCTTTGATCTTCCTACCTTTCTATCGAAGTAGATTACCAATTAGCCTCGCAAATTGCCTATTACAAGCAAGATCAATTGAGAATTTACAGCTTCACTCCCTTTGCCTAGCTCATTTGAATAGATATCTACAACAGTGTTCAAATTAATCGATAGGCAATTTTATCGTATTAGCGATTATCGTATTCCGAAAGTAATACGAAAAAACAATGATATATGCAGGTTTATCATCAGCATAATTTAAGAGCAAGGCTCTTGTCGGTGGAGCAACTTCCATGTCTCGCGGTCTTCTGCTAGTGTTTTCACCTCCCGTACGTCATGACGTCTGCCTGTTCTTTAATTTGGTCTTCCTCTTCCTTTCTCTTTCTTCTATCTTTCCTTCTATTATGATTTTCACTAGATTGTCATGTCGTACAAGGTGACCAAACATCTTTTCTCTTCTGTTTTCGATTTTAATAATATAAGCTCCCTTTTTTCCTTGACAATGTGTAGCACTTCTTGGTTTGTTTTCTTTTCTGTCCAGCTGGTTTATAGAACATCCTAAATCCTAAAACCCAACACGCGTATGATAGGGTTCCGTAGACTACGTTATATATATTATTATAATACCTACGTAAATAGGAATCATCATTATTTCAGAACGAGTTTGACCGTGAATCGTGATCCGAACAGAAAAAAATCCCCAGTAGTCAGTCGACCGCAGTTATAAAGAATAAAATATTATGTAAATATTTTACTGGGTATTTCTAACTAAGTATAAACAAAAAACTTACTGATAACGATATAACGACGAATTTATTATGCAATTAATAAGACGAATACCCAATCGACGAATTACATAAACTCGACGATTTTATAAAAAGGCACTCTAGTAAAAATGTATTTTTTTTATAAATTATATATTTTATCAGTTAGCGAGTGTTACTGGGACACAAGTAGTTAGGCAGATTTTACTAGAGCAATACTCCATTTATAAAATGGAACCATAAAACCGCAACTAGGGACTATTAACAAATTACTCATAGAGTTAGATAAATTAAGCACGCATGTGTGGTTTTTGCTACCGCTTCTGTGGCACGATAACAATAAAAATACCGGCTACAAATAGACTAGACTAGGGAGCTATCGAAAAAAGCACTAAATCCAGACGCAATATAAGCTGCTTGGGAAAAACAACTGAATATGACCCGAGTACCCCCATGACTGAAGCGGGAAACTTCCTGTAGAATATGTGGATATTATGTACATTTGTACAACGAAGGTTAGTCAACCAATCTATCTTGTATCTGATCCTGACCTAGCAGGATACATCTCATTGTCATCTTTATAGGCAACTACTATAGGGGTACTAATGAAAACAATTTATAAATATTATATAATTTATAAATGGTTGATCTCAAACATACATATATCTGCAGAAACGAATTTTATAAACAACAAAAATTTGATGTAAGTACTTAAATAGCTAATTACATATAATTATTGAATGTAAGTAATGCTTATGGTACCCATCTATTACGTCTCTAGTCTAAGTCTTAGGATGGCTACCATATTGCATATTGCATGTCCGCTAGGACAAACTGTTGAAACCAATAATATACTTGTAACATCTTTGTAATGACACAGTTTAAAGCAATAAAGTTTACTTTCCTTTACTTTACTTTACAACGGAAAACGAAATGACCTGTTCTTTACATAGACACTGGAATGGTTAGGGACAACATTTCTAATGTGACCTCACATCACAATCCGTGTTTGCGTATTCGCCTCTATTTGCCTGTTCAGACTAACAAAACGAATACGCAAATACACGAACTCCGTATCCACTGGCTAGTCCCGTATCCACGATGAGTTCGTGTTATTCGTACCTATATACCACCATGTATATTTAAGCAAACAACGTTAAAAATATACGCTAACACCGAATAGCGCAATGAAAATAAAGCATAAGGCTGATAGACTTTAGGTAGGGTAGAGCACGCGTGGTAACTTTGAAATTGAGAATAAGAAGTACCACTGTACAGCATTGCATAAAGCCGAACAAAAGGTAAAACTTTGGATTTTTTGCTAAACAGCAAGTAAGCTCTCTGCTTGTATGAATACAGTCTAGACGAGGTACGATCGAAGAAGCGAAGCCGTATAATAACAGATTTTCTTTCTGTGTTTCGCCCTGAAATAAAATTCTAGCTTAGGTATATGAATAAAGCACTTTATGATAGACCTGAACCTGCCAGCTGAATACACTCGTTGCAAATAATAAATATAGAATGTGGATAAGGTATAAAGTTAGATAATTTATGAATATTTTATATTCAAGGTAACGTTTACATTATTTGACTAGGTATTATACAGTCATAATATGTGTCGTCACCATTTTATGTCTGTGATCATCTAATATCGATCCTATCGTCGTCTTTTTAGCGATACCTCTCGTCTAAAACGGCACGCATCCAGATATTTCGCCTATCTTGTTCAGACACAACCCGCGATTTACACATTAGGCCCAATTTCAAAGGCGCCAACGTAATTTTAATATACATTTAGAACATTCCTGTTTCTTTTTCACTATTTGCATTTGATAGAGAGAACACTATTTTAAGTTGCTATTTTTACGATGGCGCCTTTAAAATTAGGCCTAATATAGGCATAAGAACAGTTATCTGAGTAGTAGGTTTTCACAACTCACTAAGTAACACGGGAGCGAATTCCTTCAATTCTTAACCCTTCCCTCATTCCTACTAACTAAACGATCATCAACCTTACACTTGTCCATTCGTGACACATCTCAATGCCTTCAGATTTACCTACTGACTTATAATAGCTAATAAAGCCGGGTATATTCATAGAATGACATAATATGCCGAGTCGGGCGCCCCTGCGAGATGACTCCATTGCGCCGGTCCCAAGGTTGATTCATTCAATGAATTATTCATATTTTGTTTGCTATTGACAATTTATTAATCCACTTGTAAGCTTCTATGAATTTCTATACTTGTCAATCCCCGTAATACACGTAATAATAATTATATTATTGTACAATAGATTTAAAATAAATTTGTCATTTGTTCTGTGGCTTTCCTGTTTATAATGGTGACAATTAACTACGTACTAATTACATATTATGAATTGCGGCTAGCGTTGATTTATTGTTTTCCTTTGATTACATTAATTATATGATTGCTTTAGTTTTTTATACTTTACGGAAATCCTGACTGGACCAGGACTGGACTGGACCAGGACGCAGGCACTTATTTTTTCGAAGTAAAGCACTTACGTATTGCTCTACATCTTAGCGATTACCGATAGCTTTAAATAGCGATAAAACATCACAAGGAACCTTGAGAGGTTTTTGTGTTCTAGAGGATAACTCAAGTCTAGAAACCTGGTCTGGCCAGCGTAGTGGACACTATAGGGTCCTAACACCTAACCTAGTAGGGACACTAACCCTACTCGTGACAAGAAAGCCGTGTTCAGCAGTCGGGCATTTAATGCAGAACCGATAACTAAAGATACTATAATTATTACAATCAATTTTTAAATGACTTCGAAAAAACCTTCAATTACAGAGATTTTATTCACAGTACAATTTATTGCATGATTTTGTTCCGTGCCAAGATTGAGACGAATTAATTTTTATTGCAGCATTTAATGTTAATGAGGACGAAAGTCAACAAGGCGGCAAAGCACAGAAGGGCCTACCTTCTGTGCGTAGGGGGAATACCCTTTCATATTACTTGAGCGAAAATGCTCTCACACACATTACTTGTGGTTTTATTTACAAGAAGGACAGGATTTCAGACGACATTCATCGAATTTGTTTTCGTGTTGATACAGAAATTATAGAATCTGTGAGGAAAATACGTCTATATTTTGGTTTCCGTGCTTATTTTCCCTCGTCAATATTATTACTAAAGCATTTATACTTGGAGGAGCGAGTTTCTACGATATACGGCAATCCAATCAAAGATAATATTTACTCCTAGCGGAGAATTCAATTGATATAGACTACAAATACTTGTACAAATACTTCTCAACGATCTCGATATGGCTTCCATAATAAAATTTTGATAAAAAAATCTAAATCAAGTCAATTTTAAATAAAACTTCTATTACTTTGGTCGTTTACTAAGGAAACCTTAGGACGGCTGGAGGGTAAAGCACCTGTCTACCAAGTATTGCAGGCTTAAAACACATTTTGAGTACCTAGCTGTGCTAAAAAAGTTAGTGGTTTCGACAAGGTTACGAATAAAATACTTTTAGGGCCGCCCGAATCAGACGGCGGCGTAGGCGGATAAGAATCAGAGGGATTGGTCCAGGTTTACACGTAAATTGAAACTACACCTGTTTCCGTATACATCCTATACATTTTTGTACAGCGCCCTTGGCGGAAACGAGGCAGCACTAACCAAAACGTATGAAGCCACACGCAAACGCGAAAGTTTAAGTAAACTACGCAAAACCTGGACTAAGGGCTCAGGTATGTATGTATCTATTTACTTGCCAATATAGCGTATAAACATGATTATGTTCACAGTGGGGAGTCCTGCTTAGGCTTCGCGATATATAGTACAGGGTAGAGCCTCACAAATTGGATTTCAAATATTGGTTGGTTATATGAGATTTTGTCCGGACTGTGGTTTTAATAACGATTTCAGAGTTTCAACGATTAATTACCTATATTTTTACAGTACAAACTAGACTGCGAAGCGGATTTTCAGTTGACAATTTCTCAGATAGTCTTTTTATTTCAAACTTTGTAAGTAGGTACCAAATAATGACAACATGACCAAGGCGCTTTTGTGATATACCCTAGCTAGACCCCTTCCAAAATTCATCCAAGGACCGGAATCGAGACCGAATTAATAGGAAAGAAATATTTCGCTTCCTTGCTTTGGTTCATTAGATCGTTATTGCGGTCCCGCCGCTTCTATAAAGGCATTCACATCTAGCTAGCATGGGTAGTTCTGAATCAAATTTCATACTTGTACCTACATACAGTAGCAGACCAAACGTGCTTTGACGCGGGTATTTTTATGGTCCTTACATGGACCGTTAAAATATTCTACCTACTTCCTGTACACTGCCTAATCTTAGTATCGAGTTTAGCTTCACTTTTATTATTCTTTATCCACATGTGGTCGCCATACATAACTTAAAAGAACAATAGTCGGTCGTACAATTTTTATCAACATTTGCAAGATCTGCTATTCTAATTTAATAAATATGAATTAACAATATTAGGTAGCGTATTTTTATTTAATAATCACTTTGGAGATTTCTTATCAATAGTAGTTGATTTTCTGTTTCAAGTTATAAGTCACAGAGCGATTGGGTAATCAAGCTCGTTTGGTCAGTTACACGTTGGTGGATTCACGTACCAGCCATCGATTGCTTTCAAAACTCTCCGACCGCATGTAGGTTTCCTCACGGTATAGAATATAGATAGACCGAATCAGGCGGCTTGGCGTCTGTGAACACGAGAGGAGTCATTGCGCAGTAGCAAATTCGATATGTCAGCTACACAAAAAGCGTGGATGTCGCAACATATAGCTAACTTCACAGACGCCAAGAAGGTGATTCGGTCTTTACACGATGATGATGATGAGATGATTTCCTTCACTGAAAGCCTGCTTCGCGGTGTTCGGTGGTGACGCCACCATTGGCTTAGCTAAAGAATTTTTCTCTAAGCAGCTGTCTTTTTCTGTTTTTCTAGGGTGGGCAAAAGGAGACCCTTTTGCCCACCCCAGAAAAATAGAATGTATTGACTTTCAAGTTTTCCGTGGTAAAGTAAGTTTTATAGGCCGGGTGGCTAGCCTTGGTGTCGCCGCCTGAGGTGGCATGGCTAAACGGTTAAAACCACCGGGGCCTACAGTTTAACGTGTTATTCGAGCCCCGGTAGCGCTCAGTTATAAATGCCACCGGCTGTTACCCATCCGAAGACTAACCATGCTGAAAGTTGCTTAATTTCGGTAATCGCTAACGAACACCTAGTTAAACCACGCTATGAGCGCTACAGTTTTCTGGGGTGGGCAAAGAAGTTACTGGTTACCCCATGGGCGTAGCTACTTTAGCTAGACGCTACTGACGGCGCGCGAGAGTCGCGCAATGTTGTTCAAAGTCAATTTTAGGGCGACCGTATGTCGACCTCAAAATAGCCATATTTCAGTGAAATCATGTATGTATGAATACGGTTGTAAAAGAGCAGTATTTTGGGTTGCGAGAGGGCCTGAAAGTTTAAAGGGGCTCCGCCCCGGAGCGACCCGACACAATGTGCGCGAACCTTAATGCAGCAGAAGCCGTATCAGTAACATCACTAAGAGTCGGTGACTTACTTGGGAGCTGGCTCGCCCTCGGCCTCGCACTCGATGATGAACGGCTTGTCCACCTCGCCCGCCGCCGCCACCTGGAACAGGATCTCTTCTTGCGTGGGCTGCTTCACGATCTTCGGCGGTGACGTCACTGCACACAACAATAACATTTGAGAACTATTATCAATGCAAGTGCAAAAGTACAGGTGGCATATAAGTCTAGCGCTGAGGATAGTGTGGAGGGGATGGCTGCGCATGGTGACTGCCATACCAAAGAAGATATAGTAATACTACGTAGCCATACTAAGCCCATGCGCATTCATTCCCTCCACACTTCCCTCAGCGCTACACTTATATGCCGCTACCTGTAGCAAGTTGAAAGCCAGAAGCATTAAAGTCGAACTGAGGGTGTAACTGAACATACTACGTGCATAAAGGAGGTAATTGAGACCATCATTATAAACGACTTTTACAATGGAGCCACCCTGGATTTCGAGAAAAAGAAAGCTGTTTCAAACAAAATTGCAACTCAGACTCGACAAAATGTATGAAATAGCTGATTTTTTTCTCAAATTCCGGATTGGTTCCATAATATTGTTTAGCTGTACTTTTATCTGGCTGCCCTTATTTATGCAGGGTTATTAGTGTTTTTTAATTTTTACCATTGCTGATAAATGATGCTACTGAAAAAAGCCCCCCATTTTTTGAGGGATATCCCTCTCAAAATGGTGGAGAGAGAAGAAAAAATCTATTTCATGCATTTTGTCATAATAGTAAAAGTTGTTTATAATTGATTTTTGATTGGGGGGATATATTCCCCCAATCAAAAATCGCCGACGTCAAAACATTCCATAAAATATACGTGTTTATGATGTGTTTATTAAAGTTGTAGTAATGTAACCACACATGAGATCATAATATACAACTTTTACTATGGGACCAACCAGGAATTCAAGAAAAAATAGTCAGCTGTTGCATACAAAATTGCAACTCTTTTTTCACCAATGCACAGAATGTACAGAATCTGTGTACAAAGTTTTGTGAAATGAAATTGAAAAATATCTGTTGAGAACCAGAATTTGGACAGCTGAAAGAAAATTTTGCCAATGTCCATGATGATGCTTTACTTGCTCTATTAATTACCTACTAAATAACTATCACATTGAGGATGATGTTTGTGATCTGGACTAATATGAACTCTCGTGGTGAACCAATCATAACATAGAAAATGACCTCACAAATTCAATACTCAGATTGCATTCTGAAAGTTTAATTTTTAGTTTAGTTCACTCTAATTTATTTAAGTATGAGGAATTAAATGACCCTCACCAGATTTTTTTAAACAAAAAAATAATAATAGCATTGGCTTGTACAAAAAACATTTTTTCTTATAAAAAATTCTGGTGAGGGTCTTTCTGACCACCTAGAGGTATAAAAATAGCCTACAGGTATAAATCAAAACCTACTCAAACTTACCAAATACATATTCAGATAAGTTTGTAAAGTTGGTTGAGTAGATTCGGAGGATTTGATAACAAACGTTAAGACACAAGATTTTTAATTAGATTATCTTTTTGGAAAAAGAGATACGAGTAGAGTTTAGGGAATATCAATGGATATTCTACAGGTGAAATGATGATGATATGAATGACATCAAATGTTAAGAGGACCCCGGCCAAGGATAAAACAATTTCTTCAATTACCTGCAGCATTGTCTAATGGCCGGGATCTGAATCAGGCTGCTTTAAATGGTCTAAAGGCAATTAATGGGAGTTGCAGCTCAGATTTCTATAGTAATTAGTCTCATGGTTTCAAGCACTGTTATTTGACTATTAGTGATGAATGTGATACGGGAAAACTAGTAGATTTTATCTGGAGCTTTCTACATCAAGAGGATTGTTTAATTAATTAGCTTTTTCAATTAAGCCATAGGGTAGTTTAATTTTACAAAAAGTTGCTTATGCCACTCTACAACCTTTAATTTTTAATATAATTCTCGTGGCTGTATATGAGGACTCCCAGAGCATTATGATGGATTATATTGCACTATGTTCGAGCATTGGGTTTCTGTCCATGTGGACATGAACAAAAATTGAATATAGTACCAACTTGACACTATTGTGCTGTATAATTTAATGTAACTATTAATAAGACTGGATGTTACACCCCTTATACAGGTGTAACATTTTATATTATTTTACTCAATAATTTTTGTTTTAGTCAACAATAGTTGTTATTTATTTAAACTACAGCCATACAAAAATTCTATTTTTTTATGTGATATACATAATAATAATAAAATAAGCCTTTATTCAGACAATTTTTTTTTTACAATATTTATAATTTTTTTAAAAACTTTCGCTCTCCTCCGGTGAGTCCTCATCGGCAACTATGTCTGTTTGCCCAACTTTAGCAAAGGCCAAGGCTTTTAAGTGATAATACCTTTTAAAATTCATGAACAGCATGTGTATCCACACGAAAAAGTCTCACATTCTACCTGAGCTGAGCGAGCAAGCAAGAGCACAAAACAAGCAACAGAGAGGCACAATCGGTCTAACCGTTTGGCTTGTTTCAATTGTTGATTCAACAATATTTTCTTATGACGTTATCACATAAAATTACTGTCCATAAATCAACTTTACAGACAACTATTTCTTTTTAAATTCTATGTTTATTTATGGGTTTAAAAAAAGAGTTATTATTCTGTTGCTGTGTGAAATAATAACGAACAAACTTCCAGATTCATATAATATTAATAAGGATATTATGCTTATTGGTCTGTCCCAACTTTAATATCATATATGTATGTATAATGGTGAATAAAAAAGATGTATCTATGGGTTATTTGGGTGACTGTGTTTACAAGGAATTTAGTGAGAATGTTGAGTAAACATTTTGAAACATATTCCAGTCACATTCCCATATTTTTGAGAAAGCAATAGCAATATAAAAGTGGCAATTTCTGAGTTTGAGATCTGAAGCTTGGGGGATTCCCATCCATCCATCAGCCATAGGTCAGCCACTGCTGGACAAAGGGCTCCCCTATAGCCTATAGATCTCTAAGTAGACCAGTTGGTTTCAACTTATTAATTGAGGGATTTAGGCAGTTTTACAAAAAAAAACACAGTAAATATAACTTGGGAAAGCCCTGATATAGCCTGTATTTGGAATAATACATCAGTATACTATTTACCATACAACTAGTGACCATTCCTTACAATTAATAAAACCTTTCATTTTGGTGCACTGATTTCAAAGATTATCTGGGAGCCAGACAAATATTTCACAAACAAACATGGTGTTTTCTTTGAAATATTAATACAGAACTGGTAGTAATTTTTCACTGATGCCAAGCTATAATACATAAATATAATATGTAATATGTGATGAATCTATGGTGTTACAGGTATGGTGAAAATAAAGCTTTATAAGTATTTTATAAACATTATAATTACAGATGAAGTATTTGAACTACAACAACTAGCTTTTAAGCACCTGTTCATTTTATTTGTAAAAATTCATACATTTTATGAAAAATGTTCAACTTCTAAGTCATAAATCTATCAAGGTTGAAGTGAAGGGTTTATCAGGTTTTCCAAGTAGTGCCATTCAAATAACTTTATCAATAGAGCAGAAAGGATAGGTGAATGAACCATACCTTGGAATGTAGCAGATAAACAATAAATAAATAACAACACTATCTTGAGAGAAAATATAACCTGACTGAGTGAGAACACTCTGCAATGAATATGGGGATGGCATATATTCAAAAATACAATAAAAATACATAATTTGTACAGTTTACATGCAATGAGAAGGTAGTAATACTCACATAGCGCAGTAGCATGAGCGACAAGCGTCACAAAACATATCACTCGACTTGTCCCCATGGTTGCTTTTCCTGCCTTGTTGTACTCGTATCTAACAAGAAACCAAACAGACCACTTTAGACTTCAATCACATTTCTCCGGCACACATGTTCACCGCACTCGATGACCTAATCCGAATAAAGCTTGTACCACAATGACAACACCCACTAAAAATAGTAACAACAAAATCACTAAATTGTTGTCTTGTTATGACACAAAAAGTTGCTTGGCGAAATAATACACGGCAGAAGGACCGCCAGGACTTTTGCTAACACAGTTCCAACATTGTTTGATGTGAGAAAACAGCACAAATCAACTATTTGTTACCGTACACGGCCAAATCGATACTAAACGTTTCACTGGTAGGAATCACAAACAAAACAACTAATCGAAAGAATTGTTTAAAGCTAGTTTCACAAACAGACGTATTACCTAAATGCTTTATGTATTATAATAACATCGCGAAATCCAACTGAATTATTTTAATTCACGGATTCAAAGGCGGGGCCTAGGTTCCGCTGTCGTTTCGTTCGGCAGTTGACGGCCTATGTTGCCATACCATGGTTAAATTATTGCTATATTCTAGCTCTTTTTTAGTACGCTGCTGTCAAACCCCTGAGAACAGATGAACTAAACTTTCTTTCTTCTGTGGTCAAGTCAGGTCTAGCATAGCGGTTATCTATATAGCAACCAAAGCTTAAAACGCATTAAATGTGCGACCACGTAGTCCCGAGTTACTCCAGCTCGCTTTATTATCTTTTAATCTCTGAATATTTCTCACCAGAAGAGAACCTTTGTTCCCACCTGATTCAATTCAATTTTTAATCGTTTATTTCCATATACTTAGCAAAATGTTCTTGGAATCGTCAAATAACAAAAAAAAATTGGAACAAAATAATTTGATAAAACCACATGACTTACAAAATAATCATTTGATCATATTGATCTGGTCAACTGATTTTTAATTATCTTAGTTTTTAGTTGTTGCACTTTTGTGCGTAGCGTAGACTATACCTTGTAAATTATAGCTTGATACGCGAAACATTGACATATGCCTAATGACTCACGCACATCAAGTACCATATTTTTTTTATAGCCAAAATGTTCGGTTCGGAATGTTGTGCCTCATGCTCGTGCATCTCGACTATGAAATACAGCATTTTGTTCCAAACATTTTGACTCTAAAAAATATGGTACTTGATGTGAGTGAGTCATTACGCGTATGTCTATGTCTTGGGTATCAAGCTATATTTTACAAGGTATAACCACACTATTTTGGTTTTTGGTGTATTTACATGTAAAGTGCGTTTCACGAAAGAAGTCCCGCAGACGCGGCACACAATCGCATGACCGATGTATTCAAATAAGTTTCACTTTTTGCCGTGGGACTTCTTTCGTGAAACGCACGCTACAGTCCGTTCACAGTTATTTACCTCTGACATTTCTAGCTGTCTTTTCGCTGTTTCTGCTAGTCATTACTCAGCATCACAGGTTAGACAGAGACAGCAACAAATGTCAGAAGTATAAAAAGTGTAAGTGGTGATTGCGTTATTTTCTTATTATTATTTTTTTCATTTTTTTCTGCGCTGATAGTGATAGATAAATATACTGAGCGCCACACAAATTGAAAGATGGGAAGTTAGCCGCAGATGACACTTCGCCGTGATTCGATAATTATTGCGCATATGTGTGCATAATGCATATACAATACAAATAGCGAAGTAGTGTGCTCCGGCTAGGGAGCGCGCGGGAGGCACGAGGTTGGCGGGTGGGTGTGCGCCGGCGTCTATATTTTGGCGTTTGCGCAGCTCTCTGTGGCTAACTTCCCATCTTTCAATTTGTGTGGCGCTCAGTATATTAATATGTATCAATGACTTGACACTCATAGCCCCCCCGAACGTACCTTTTATATCACCATGACACAATAAAATTGCTTAAATAACATACTTATTCCTCCACATTGGCAACACCTGTGACAGTTCAATGACTGATGTCATAGACAATTTGGTTCATGGCCATCATGTTTCTGTCTTATTTTTACCACGAAGAAATAGATATATCCATCCCCTTCTCTTTTAAAGGAAACATCAATCATAGACAATAAATGTAGTTTTTTGAATTCCATACCAAAAACCACGGAGCAACTGGCGCGATAGCGGCCTGCGGCCGGCAGCTATTGTCTGGCAATCCTAGATAAAAGCTGGCAATCGACTTGTACATCAGCGCCAAGATTCAAAAATAAATCCCGCGCATTTTAAAACCAATTTCAAAACAAGGAACTTTTTACTTCTCAAGTTTATCCTCTGTTTATCAAATACGTTGTCGTAGATACAGCCTGATCTTCTATACAATAAATAAACTCTTTTGTAAAGCCTGGTTAAAATTAAAACCTTGTTGGGTTGAACATATTTACTGTTCTGTAGTAGGACCTTCCTTGTAGCGTAATAAGAAAAAAGTTTATAGATAGGTACATCCAAAAATAATGTAAGTGAATAGGAAGCACAGATAGGAAGGATATTTTCAAATGATATTTGATACTCTTTGTCTTCGATTAAATTAACTAATGACAGGCACTCGTGGCTTTTGACCAAAGAGTATGTAATGTGGTTATTACCATAGAGGAATTAAACACTGGTTATTACATACTCTTTGGTTTTAGCATTGAGGAAGGAATCAGTCCTCAATGGGTTTTAGTTTAAATATTTTTCAGATGATTTTGTTTTAGTTTAAATTACCTACCGACAAATATTTTAAAAATTCATGCTGTGCATCCGTGATATTCTGTATATTTAGAGAACACTAAAATTGTTACAGTGCTTCCACCTTTGCTAAAATGAGTAAGAAATATTTTTTTGAAACTCTCAACCAAAGACCTTTGATTGCTCTCAACCTTTTATCTTTTTTTGTTATCACATTATCATAAAATACATAATTGTAGGCCTTTTATATCAGTGGTTCCTCATTATTATCAGCGGTAGTACATGTCACTCATAAAGGAATTAATCACTGCATGTACTGCTGGACATAGGTACGCCTCTTTTATGGATTTCCAGTAAGAGGTCGAGCGAAGCGGCTTGCATCCAGCGTTTTGCTGCGATCTTACGTTGCATTGCGTGAATTGCGCCTTGATTAGATCATCAGACCACCTAGTCATTGGACGTTCTACGCTGCTCCTGGTGGTACATGAGAAGGAAAACTTTATGGACCCATCACCCAACTGCTCCACGAAACATGTGGTGCCCTGCCACTGCTACTTGCTATCGGCTGGGCTATAGGTATCGGTAACTTTGGCTCGTCTACTAATCTCTACAATTCCACAACATCCCTAAGTTAATCTCGCATAGTAGAATACTATCGTCAGTATTATTATATTATAATCTTCTTTGCTATCGTATAAAGACTCGCGACTTTCGAGTTTGCACTATAACACGTTGCATTTCTCGGTTAGCAGTTTGAAAATCCCCTCGGTAGCCTGCCACAGCAGCCGACAAAAAACACGGGAAATCTAACATTTTTTGAACTCTTTATTATAACTAAAGTAATGCCAAATTATATATACCTACACGTCACCTTTCCATAGTCCCTTGCAGTGATAATGGCGCAAGAAAGATGGATATATGTCCGGCAGTGGGACAGTGTTACAGAACGATCCCGGATGATGATAAATAAATAAAACGAGCGCGTTTTTCGTTACAGGTGAATGCGACCGTATAAATGTTTTGAATACTCGACACAGTTACCACACACAAGGTTCGGCCAAGTCCCAGCCACAGGCTCTCTCCAAATCAGATTTAGACTGTAGTGTATCGGCGCTGTCTGGAGAAACCAGCAGCTCCTACGAAACCTACGTGGATAGATCGCACTTTTCTTTCCCCTGCGCCAAGAGGGCTCCCGATGGAGAGTATTACAAAAAATATGAGCACGACGAAGTACCCGTCAAAGATTCCGATAACGACGTCTTGACCACCGACAGACCGTACAAAAGCTCTCTCACCAACTCCGATTTAGACGACCTAGAAAAAAGAATATACAAGAATGTATCTCAGGAGCTGCAAACGGACGACTCCTCCCTCGCCAGCCTCGAGTCTAATATTAAATTCTTCAAGGTGACAGTCGAGAAAATATTCGATAATTTCTACACGAGCATGAGCGATTTCGAACATTACAAGCAGAGATTCCACGAGATCCTCAACAAAAGCAAGGAGGGCTCGATAGACGATATGGAAGGTTTCATTAAAGACATGTTTGATCATATCCTGTCCTCGGAAAATGCCCTCAAGAAAATCAGCCGTCATTCGGCGGAAATTGTCACTGAACTCGAAGAAAAAGCTCGCATCAGCAGCTGCGGTGATTCGGCCTGCGCGCCCCACACTTCCAGCGGAGAATTCCTCGAAGCCTTCAAAAATGAACATTATCTTTCTGACTCGACAGACGAAAATTCCAAATCAAAGAAGCTATCGGATCTAGAACAGAAATTAAACATTTTTTTCCTAACTTGCAGTCCGTGCGTAGAGATCAATCTAATCGGCCGCAATATGATGTCCGAAGTTAACATGAAGGACTCGACGCGGCAAAAAACTGCTCCATCTATAGCGTCAGCCGATAACTTGAGAAAAATGGCCGCGAAGAGGTTGGAGCTGGAGAAACATTTAAGGCACGAATACGACAACAATGCAGTTCATAACTCGCCGGACCGGGACATTCCTGTGAAAGTCTCGTATGCTAAAAAAAATATACATCTTAACGAGGACTTCTCTCGCATCGCCGACAACGAAGCTTCAAAGTCGTTCCTGGCTAAGTTCTGCAGTCTTCTCTGCCGAAAGTTTCGCAGGAGTTCCGTCGTGTGACCGTCTAGAAAGCGGCCTTGTAATATTGAAAATAAACGTTTAATTGCAACATGTTTATTTGGACTAGACAATAAATTAATACATAATTATATGATAGAGCAGCTCACGTTTCACCGTTTTCGAAATTAGCCGTATACCACCGGATCATCTCGATATGTTTGTTGAGCTGTAGCGCGAACTCTTTCTTCATATGCAAGAATTCCCTAATAACAGTCGTATCTAACATCACAAACGCTTGGCCGTCGATCTCCTCCTGTTTCATCCTATCGGCGATCAGCTTGCAGTCTTCTGTATTGCTCAAATACGCATACACGTCATCGACGGACCAGTTTAGAGGATTCTGAGACAGCTTGAGCTTTCCGTTCATCCAGGACATGGCGATATCCTTCTCGAACATTTTATTGTCCGACGGCAGCGGGTCATAGGAATTAAACTTGAGTTTCTTCAGCTCGGGTTCCTCGCTATCGGAGACGTCGGAGATGTTCTTGTCCCGGGAGTTGGTGCTGCTCTCGTTGGTCTCGTTTTCGGTGTCGCTGTAGTGGGAGGAGTTTTTCTTGGCGACGCAGGAGTTGCCGTATATCGTGTCGACGTCCTTCTTGTCCCAGTGGGCCTCCTTCATCTGGAGTGCGAAGTTGGGGAGCTTGGCGCCGCGGGTTTTAATCTCCAGCTTGGGGCAGGCGAGTCTTGTTTCACGGCGGCGCTTTTTGTCGTCGGAGTCGGGCGAGCCGGGCCGCGTGCCGGCCTCGGACGGCGGGCCGGAGCCCTCGCTCTCCACCCACTCGCCGTCTTTCCCCTCGCTTTCTGGCGGTTGTTGCTCTTTTTCCCGTTTCTCTGCCGCGCACTTTCTTTTCTTCCTCTTGCCGTTGAGACTCCCTTTTGGTCTGCCGCGGCGTTCTGTCCCATTATCTGAAAAATAAAACCATTTTATTCAGGAGTAGGTGCAATTAGTCGACTCTCATCATAACATTACAAACAAACAATATAAAGTTGTGTAACGCGTCAAAAACTAATGTTACCATTTTGAGAATTAGGGTTTAGGATTAATTAGGGAATACGAAATCGGACTGTTTTAGAAAATTCAATTCAAAAGATAAAATCTTGGTTAACTTCAAAATTCAGAGAAGGTACTAGGTGCGAACGCAGGCCTGCTGTCGTATTCCTTCTTACGGCACCGCCACGTGTAGAGATACTCACGGAAGGTGGACTTGCCGACCAGCTGGCAGTTGTTGGGGCAGCGCTCGGGGTACTCGGTGGGCCCGAACAGGCTGGGGCAGGCCTGGAGCCGCGCGCACGCGGCGCGGCAGAACCCGGCCACGGCGCGGCCCTCCGACGCCACGGCCACGTACGCGTGGTACGTGCTCGACTTCAGTCTGCGACACGAGATACGTACATTACGAATAAATGCTGCATTATAATGACACCTAGCGTGAGCCTTAGTGAACGATAGCTTCGCATTTCTTACGAAAACTTTATTACTTTACTATCGCCACCAACACTGCAAGCTGGTAAAGAGATAAAGCTTCAAGTAATTTGGCGTGAGCGTCACTTTGGCCTAGCTTAATTGGCGAAGCACCGCACCGGAACAAAAACCCGAGAATCAGTTAATGCGGGTTCAAATCTCGCGGTCACGAGAATGTTTTGAATTGTTTATCGCACAAAAAACCTCTGGAAATTGTATTAGGCCAGCGCAGCGTACTATGGCCGAAATGTTTTCATAACGAGAAATATAGTACCTAGCAGTAGGACACAATTCCATACAATGTCAACGACGTATAATTCTTGATTCACAAATTAAAATTGAAGTCTTGACTTTCCGTCTCTTGTAAAATTTTTGTCCCTTTATTTCGTTCATTAGATTGCTACCATTACTGTACTATGCACTACTTTACTACTATACATAGTTATAGTAGTTATACTCTATCACTATATACTACTGTCACCGAGTAGGCAGATAGAGATAGAGGCAGAGAGACGATATAATTAAGGCCGCAGGAACGCGCTAGATGCAAACCGATTCCAATCGCCCTTATTGGAAATCCATAGGCCTATGTCCAGCAGCTGGACGTCCTACGGCTAATGGAGGGATGGATCTAGTACTGTACTCACTTTGCCCTCAACATTTCGAGCCGCATCCCCTCTTCGGGCGGTCCTTCCGTCTCCCAGTCCTTAAGCAACTTCGCAGGCTTATACGACGCTGATATTATTTTATTAAGCACTTCTTTCAACACCAGCGACAACGGCCCTGGACCGACGTGCTTCGGCAGTTGGGACAGTTTGTTCCGACTTATAGACGGACCCGCGTAACATTTGTAATTGAAATATATCCTATCGCACCACTCGTCCGAAGATTTTTTTTCTTCTTTAGCCACTTTGGGCTCCTCCTTAGGTTTTTCAGTTTCTTTCTTAGCGTTGAGATCCGGGATATGCAGAGCGTAGTTATTACTATCGCACCACCCGACGGGAAATATCAAATCGCTGTCTTGTGCGCACCAGAATTTCTCCCCAATCGGTAAGAGTTCTATACAAATCATGTGCTCCACGATTGAATCTATCGATGCCACGTGAATTTCCTCGTGATTTTGGGGATTTACTGCTTCTAATTTCATATTGATTTCGATCCCTTCGAGGGGAGGTTTGAGCGAGAAGCAGTAGTCGGGCGCTGGGACGGAAGAAGTCATCGTGAGATACTCGTCCCAGTCGAAACTACCCTCTTTCCAGATTTTCGGCGGTTTTAGAGGAAAGTCGTGTTTTTCCGCCCAGCTTATGGGGTATATGTATGGGTGGCTGGAGTCGCAGAGCCAGGCCATTTTGGTGTCTTCGTAATCGTCGAGATGGTCGTCTACGGTGACTAGGAAGTGGAAATTGTTGAAGACTTTGGTGACTGTGGCGGGGCGCACGGACTTCATGTCGAGAGGGTCAAGCGTTTCCAGCTTCATGCCCGTCACGAAACTGTGGGCTTCCATGTTTTGATTTGGCTGTGGACGATTAGAGAATATGTGTTATCAAAATATAAACGTGTAAAGCTGGAAACATACTATCGGACGCGGCTTACGGACGCGACTGACAGCCGCGACTGATAGGTATTTAGACTATGAAAGTACACTGAGCCGTGCACACTATCGGATATAAGTCGCGGACGTCACCTTCGGACGTCCGAAAGCGATCTGGCACACCAAATGTTTGGTGATTCCTTTTCAATGGATGTTTTAAGACTGTGTACATTGCTAAGTCGCGGCTGTCAGTCGCGTCCGTAAGCCGCGTCCGATAGTAACTTTCCGGCTAAAGTTAAATGAAAAAAAAAAATGGAATATGTAACAGAAAAACACATTGTTTTATGTGGCTGTTTAGCCCCATTCAGAAAGAGTTATTCTAATAGTGGTCACACAAAGAATTGTAGCACCGCGCATCGTCGCGCCGTCGCATCGCTGCAAAGCGCGCCCGTGCGTCTGCCGTGGAATGCCTGCACTACGAGCCGCGCGCGTTTCTTTATAGTGTGCGAGCAGCGCGAGCAATATTGTGCGACAGAGAAGACAAATCTTTTTTGCATAAATATAGTATTAGAACCTTAATAAATTCACTCTCCAATTCAAGCTCAAACTGATCTTTTATTTTCTGCTGTAGTCAAGTCCTCCATAGAATTGAGCGTATAGGCTCAATCATGCAAGTTGGCGGATGTGAAGTTAGCTACAAGCTTTATGTGAGCTTTAGTTAGGATTGTATATGGCGCAACTTGTAGCTCACTTCAGATCCGCCGAATTCTACGATTCGGCCTTTATATATTTAGTTTTTTTAAGTTATTTTGGTAAGACAAAAGATATGAGAAATTAAATTACCTGAAATAGGTCAGCCGGCGTAGGTTCTATGATTGATTCTTCATTACTTAATCTTAACTGAGTGCTGAGCTTATTTTTACACGAGAACTTGTTCACTTTGCCTGGATATTTGAACTGCCACGGTGAGCCCTGGAAAAATAATTTATTCTAATTAAAAAGTTCGTACAGGTCGAGTGGCTACCTCTAGTGTTAGTTTTTCAGACTAAAGGAAGATTCCTTAACCAGCCTTAGAATGCATTCCCATAATCAGCTTAAAAACTCTCTGAACAGTTAAAAAAATATGAAGGCATGCTATTTAACTAGTCATCCGAGCCACAGTAGCGCTCAGTTACACCCGCGGTCACATATATAGCGTCTCGTCATTCTCTCATTTCTGAGTGAAGAGTCCAGTGACCGTACACTTGTTTTGAACCTCTCTTTAAGCGTCCTTCAGACAGCTGCGGGCAAGGTGCCGCTGCGATTGTGATTCAATCACAAAACCCGACATTTTTAAATTAGATATAAGCCAATACAAGTCGGACGTGAAAATAGCTACAAGTTGCACAATGTCCAATCAACGCGCAGAATTATGTGAGCTTCATTCAGGATTGGATATTGCGGAGCTTGTAGCTAACTTCACTTCCGTCGACTTGTATGATTTGGTCTACATCTGTGATTGGTCGAACTCTAGATCGCAGCCGCAGCAGCACCTTTCCCGCAGTTAAAATCCGCTAATGTCCGCTCCAGATTCTCGCGAGGCGCCTCCGCGAGGCTCTCGGCACGAGTCTTGGCGAGCAGAGGCGGCACGAGTGGTAGCCATCTACACCAAGCGGAGCGAAGGAAGGCGAGGCGACACGAGTGCACCGTTCTCACTCTCGTACTCGCTTTCTCTCGTGTAGCCTCGTGGAGTCTGGATGGGGCATAAGGGGGGATTCATATACGGCTTAAATGATGACAATGAACCTTATTGGTGACGTAGCCGAAGCTGTTGAGTCGAGGGTTGGAGAAGAAGATCCAAATCTTATCCAGGTCATCATCAGCGCCGTCGTATCGTAGCAGCAGGCGACCACCCACGTTTTCGGCCACCTAAAAAAATTGAATTAGTACACACAAATTGATTGATAGCACACAGCCATAGAGAGGGCTATGCTCGGAGTCTCTCTGCGAGATCTGCGAATTAGGTATGAGTGGATTCGTAGAAACTGACATATCCTAGTGGATTGGCAAGTTGAAATGGGAGTAGGCAGGGCTCGTAGCACGGGAGGACTAAATAAATGACCAATGGGGTCGAAAAAATTCTCGAGTGGAGACCACGCACGCAAAAGGTAGACGGATGACCTGATCAAGACCGCAGGATCGCGCTAGATGCGAGCAGCTTCCAACCGGTCTCATTGGAGATCTATATGAGAGGCTTATGTTCAGCAGTGGACGTCCTATGGCTGAAACGAAGACTACGACGACAGCACACAGCGGGAACACTTTTTTTTCTAATTTGCTTGCGTTTGACCACATGCCCAATAAGAGATGCAGTCTAAAGATAGCATGTATTGCAAGCCTCTTAATTCACCTAAAAATATCCTATTGCCCATTGACAACTATCTGAGCAAATTATTATGATACTCACCGTAGCAATCCAGTATCTGTAAGGATCTATTATATTCTGGACTTCCACCTTCATTCCCACCTTGATCCTATCTATAGGCGACAGCCCTTTATTATTCAACGCCTCTATAGACACCGACTGCCCGTCAAGCAACGCACTTTTCATGATTTCTATGATTGTATCTCCATATTTTTCATTCACTTCATCCGGCGGTTCTATTAACTCATCGTATTTGCCGCACCAGCCGAGTGGGTGCACTTTTGTAGTGGATATGTCGCACCAGAAGTCGGAATCAGCTCCAATGAATTTGATGCGGAGGAGGTGGCCACAGACCATGGTGATCTCGGCAATCCAGTACACGTCTGGGTTGTTCTTGTGAGCCACTTCGAGAAGCATGCCCTGCTTGATGCCATTGTTGAGGCTGGCTTCCACCTAGAAGAAGAAGTAAAGCTGTTATATTTGAACTATTCTTGTACTTTAGTGGAAAGACAGACTCAGGCAGTGTTACACATTCTGACTGTTGATATAAGGATTTGAAATGCTTGGTTCTGATATGCGGAACGATTTATAGAATGTGTGATCTTCCATATAAATCATACCGTACCTTCGGTGAGACAACCATAGATAGGCTAGATTTCAAGTCCGCAGTAAGATTAAAAAAAATCAGACGCGTATTTTTTCTATTGATGAAGATATAACTCGTTAAAGTTGCGCGTGCATGATGTCACGGTTAAGAGCTGAGGTGGTCTGTAATTTTCCATACAAACGTATTGCGCTGTTTTCTTTCTGGAAAATGCTTTTAAAGTTACAATTTTTTGCCATAAAATTAAATTTAGCTGTTTAAACTACCCTGTCTTTTATTTTTTTTGATAAATTAATTATCAGGAAAAATATGATCCATCAAAGTCTCAAAAAAATTCACCATTTTTACCGACGTCTTTAAAGACCAGAATAAACTTATTGATTTCTAACAAAATATGAAATGACAAAATCATGAACACATATTTTTTGTAAATTTTGACATAAAAAAATACTTGATTAATTTAGTTTTTGATGAAGTAAACAGCGTAATACGAAACGTTGTTTTGCCAAGATTTTTGTAGGTATAAATAGCTCTGAGCTGCAATTGTCCCTATCGCACGATGCGGAGGTAGGGTTGAGGTGAGGGAGGTTCAAACCTATATGTACACATGCACTAGGGATGTAGTAATAGACGATATTTTTGTCGATGCTCTAGTGATGTCCATCGATATCGATGTTTATTAAAAATATTAGTTAATTTTTCAAATCTTGTAATTTTACTGATGTATCTTTGTTACTTTTGAAGAAAAAGATCTTATGTATGGAATATATACGTTTAGTTACTGCGACTTATTGCAGCGACTACACAAATCTGTGTAGTATTTTTTTAGTTTATATATATCGTGTTGTATCGGCAGACATCTAAATGGTTTAGGTGCAGAATGACCAATTCTCATAATGCCCAACTAATCCGGGAATGATCAATTCTGCGTATGCCTAATTCTATTTAATTTAATTTTAATTTTATGGCAACATAATTTCAATGAAGAATTTCTTAAAAAAAACTTACTTTAAGAGATTTGTGTATTTGTTTAAAATAACCAAAACTACTTTTTTGATAATAAATCAGCTAGATCGCAAATTTTACGTCCTCAACATAAATTCAATATTCGTGTAGTACAGGTAAATAATACTTTGTATCATCGAAGTTCATTTAATACAGCCATAAAAGTGTACAATAGTCTACCTCTTCACATAAAATTTTTAGATGCAAACAAATTTAAACATAGCTTAAAAATGGCTCGCTGAAAATACCTTATATAGCATGAAATAATGTAATGAATGTACAAATTCTGACTGATAATTATGATCTCATGTGTTACGGTATATAGGTCTTTATGTCATACTTAGTTATGATAATATAATACATATAATATGTTAGTTGCTTCAATAGTAAAACTTGCCTAGAAATTGTGCTTTAATTACCGGTGATTTTTTATAAGAAAATGTGATTTTCCCATTGGAAATTATTTTGTCATTTTGAGAATTGAGCATTTTTAGAATTGGCCATTCATAAAATTGGGCATTCGTAAAATTGAGCATTCTTGGCATAGTTCCATTGCCATTATTCTTACTACTTCATTCATTACATTATAAAACTGCGTCTAAGCCGAAATAATAGTTCTAATTAGGAAAATCACGTGCTCTCTAAAAATGTATTAAAACTGTAACATATAAATCTATCCTTAGTCCACCTAAGCAAAAAACGTTCTATGCTTGCCAGTACGTGAGATCCATTCGAGAAAACAGCCCCATCGGCTGTCCGTTCATTGAACTATGTGACTTGCCAGCTGTCATTTTAACTTGCCAATCCGCTGAGTTTTGCTAAAAAGTTCAATTAGAAGTGCTTTCAATGCCTTAATCTAATAATAATTGTGGATGTTCTATCCTGTATTACTATTATATGTGCCCTACCCACTGCTGCTTTAATTAGCTAATTGTTTCAATTTTTTAAACGTCTTTAAAGTAGAACCAAAGTATGACAAGCTGTTCTCTAAACAGTAAACCTCGCATTTGTTTAATTGAATCCTCAATTATTTTTATACTATGGGACAATATAAAAGGCAAGAAGTTTTAGATTAACGAGACCCTATTACTAAGACTCCTCTGTCCGTCTGTCCGTTGGTCACTAGGCTGTATATCACGAACCGTAAAAGCTAAACAGTTACAATTTACACAGATGATGTATTTGTTCCCACTATAACAACAAAACTAAAAATAGAGTAAAATAAATATCTACTTCAACGGTGTAGGTACAGAATTCGCGAATAGTGCGCACGGATCGATTATTGTTGATATATCAAAAATGGCTCAGCCCATTTCAACAAAATTTAAATGGGATCAATTTCGAAGTATATTCTTTCCAATGAAAAACATTCTAACAAAGAATTATCAAAATCGGACTACTGTGTAAAAAGTTACGCTTGGTTATAAATAAAAAATATACGCGTCAAATTGAGTTCCTCCATCGTCGGTCAAAAAATAGAATGAAATAAATATTTTTTCATGCCATACAACAGACGTGATTTTTTGCACGATTTTTATTAATGTACACAAAAGGTAGACGCTTGAAATATTCTCAGAATATTTAGTAATATAATATATCATGTATATAAATGTATCAATTTAAATAATATATAATTGAATTGAAATAATTGGCTCTCATACGGTATGAAACCTTTCGAGCGCGAGTCCAACTTGCATTTGGGATATTTATTATAGACCGTAGAAGAACGACGTAATGTAAGATATTTCCATAAAAAATAATTAATTTATACTTAAAAAGAAGTAATTTCAGTAAAAATATATTATGTAAACTGCAGCGCCTACATTAATCAAATATCCAATTGTATATGATGTTAGTTAGGTACATTTTACGTTTTTGTCAAACAATAATAATTTGAAAGAAAATAAATAAGCATATAAAGAAAAATTAACCCATGTCACAAATAATGTAGCTTCCTAATGGCAGAAAAATAAATAATCTTTAAAATAATTAATCTTTTATCTTTTGTTTGCTATCGATCGCCTATCTATCATACCTACTAGGTAACCAGAGCATACGTAGAATACGCGCAAGATAGCTCTACGTACGGCCAAAATCAGGAACCAATTCAATGCTGCCAGGGAATACAGAATACTAGTGACATAACGTACGTGGCGCCACGACTCGCGCGCAGAGTTATCTTGCGCGCACCCTACGTAATATCATATTTTGCTACAATTCAAAATAAAATATCGGTCGGCCAGCGAGTTCGTTGGGGCGCAGGTAGGGTGCGGGGAGAGTTCGAGCGCAGTACGCACACAAATACAATTGCATCACCACACACATTGAAGCTCCCTGGTTTGGGCGCATCGCGACGGCAATAGTTTAGTCCAAATACCTATTTCTCAATTTCTTCGTCACTAGTATTTCGCCTTAAAAGGTTAGAGCGCTTGTTCACAGCCGTTTTTTTTCACCGGACAGCAGACCGTCAATAAGCAAATGCCTACATTTTTCGCAGGATGGATGTGCATCAACACACCTTCGTTATATATGCACCACCGCGAATCCGGTGAAAAAAACGGCCCGTTGTCCGGTGAAATAAATTGAAACGCCGTGAACAAGCGCTCTTTTAGTGACGTCATGTGCCGAACTTTAACTCTCTTTACCTTTTATATTATTTTATATTTATTATGGCTATATTTTTTTTTTAATTTAACAAAATAAAAAATATAGCAAGTCTTTTTTTGTAATCTAGCTGATGGACTAATAATTAGGTATAATATTTATTTTACCCGCTTGTCATGCCTAAATTATTAATAATTTTTTTTTCTCATAAAAATGGCATGACGACTTCAACAGTGAACAGAATCCGCAAATAGTTCGCACGGATCGATGTAGCAATTTTCACACCATTGTTGATTTATCAAAAATGGCACAGCCGATTTCGATTAAATTTAAATTGGATCAATTACGAAATACACCCTTTCCAATAAAAATAATTATCGAAATCGTGCCATTCTGTAAAAAGTTATATAGGTACGTAAAAAGCAAAAATAAAAACATTATTTAATATACTTGTCTACTTGAGTACCTTCTCAGTTTTTTTCGTCAGTCAAAAAAATTCATAAAATTAGAAAGATATCTCAAAGAACAAGATATTGTTCTAAAAAATTGGAAGGTCTATATTGTAGAATTTAAAATATGTGCTAACATATCCTTAGGAAAAGAAATAATGACATTACATTTTTAAGTGGCCTATACCCAGCAGTGAGATAAAGAAAGCTGTAGACGATAATGATGATGACCATAATATTTTTGTCTTACTGAAGGTATGATTGTGATGTTTTTAAGCAAGGTACTTTATCAACTCGTCCATATCTATTTCAGAATTAGATATGGTTTTAAGATGTCCCTATCCCTTGCCCTAGGCCTAACACCACTTGGGGATTTTATCTTTATAAGGAAATTATTTGTATTACTACACAAGATTACAAGTTGCCTCCATGTTAGAAAGTAATTTTTAGTTGATTTATCATATTTATTTATTATTATATTTATTAATATGTGTTTAGTATTTTATGTTATAGTATTAGTATGTTTTTGTATGCATTATTATTGTTGTAATATTAAATTCTTGTGTATATTGATATGTATGTCTATTTATGACTCTTATGTATCTTATGTATATTTATGACTCTTTATTCAAGTATATTCATTTTTGTTTCAATTAATTCGCCATTATTGTACACCCCGTCCCTTACCTTCCTCTATAATCCTTTCCTCTCTTAATCAGGTTGCCTGGAAGAAATAAGCGATAAGGCCGCCGGTTGTCGCACTATTTTAATTATATTGTAAGTATTCTTTTATTGTTACATTGTAAATTGTGTGAACAATAAGGCGTTTTCTATTCTATTCTAAGATTTTTCAGTGATAGATATATTCTAATTCCTAATAATAGTATGTTAAAAAACAGATATTCAATAAATAATTCTGTTCAACCATTAGAAATATAGAAATTTACAAAAACAACAAAACAAATCATAAAACACACAAAAAGAACAACTTATTATACCTCACACCCTTGTCACCAATATGGTCCCAACTTAGCGTAACTCTGCTCGTGCTTAAAAAGAACAACTTATTATACCTCACACCCTTGTCGCCAAACTGGTCCCAACTCAGCATAACTCTGGTTTTGCTTACGAATAACCAGCATAATGTTGAGCACGTCAAATAGAACCAAACACTTACACAGTAGATAATTACTATCACTTGCAATAACATTGTGTTGACTTATTTTGCTCATAATGAAAAATTCTATTTTTAACTGTGTCAATTTTATCTCATAACTACATGATTACTTGTACATCTGTAAACATTTTTCAAGTCCTTGACAGTTCTATGCTACACTTTTAATTATCGAAAGACTTTTTTCAATATGTTTGAAAAAAACCTTTACTATTCAGTCATAATAAAGTATGTATGTAGAGGCATTATTATTCTAGGCATGTAGATATATTTTCACTAAGAAAGTAATGGTTTCCTAGCTACACAAAAAATATTAAGTATCATTTATTCATTTTGTATCCTATGTACTAATTCTAAATATATTAATAATCAGAGATAATATAAGTATAGCATTTATTTTAAAACAATCTTAAAAATTATGCATGATCTATTTAGGTTTACGTCGTTTATGCAAGGGTTCTAGCAGCAAATTTAAATATTATGGGGTGGGGTAGCCATTAAGTGACTCGACCTCTTTATCTTCACCAATGTTAAAAATCCGAAAGTGTTTGTTGGTTTGCTACTCTTTCACACAGGAACTGAGTAACGGATTAACTTCATTTTTAGCATAAATATATTTCAAAGATCAGAAAGTGACATAGACTACTTTTTATCTCGGAAAAATTAATGGTGCCTGTGGGATAACATAAAAATCAAAAAATGCAGGCAAAGATGTGGGCAAAAGCTAGGAATAAAACTTATAAAATTAAATACATATAGTGATATCCTAAATAGTAAATCATATATTTATTCAAATACTACTGACCTAGTTCTTTACTCTAATAATTAAAGAGAAGGTGTAAGTTATGTGTCATGACTCGAGTAAATGACCATGACCTAGAAAAAAATAATGATGACCCGTTCCAAGAAGGAGTAAAATAGACATTTTTAAATGCACAGGCACTTTTTTAACTTTTTAAAATAAAGGTACCTTTGTAAATATTTTAATGTACAAAATGTCACTAATTTTTTAAAGATAAACATGGTATTAAAAATCTGTATTATATTTGACAGGTTACATGTCTACATATATGTTTATTAATTTGAATAACTATAACTTATTTTAGCACTGATAGATTCTTACAGTAAGTGCAACAAAAGATGGATATTTGGTGGCATTATTCCTTCACTCATTAGGATGTGGTTTTTAAAGTCCATATGGTAACCAATTTTAAAAATAGGTATCCATTTCAAAGTATATGAATGGAGGACACAGAAATATTTCTAATCCATAATTAGTCAAAAGTAGCATGAAAAGTATAATGTAATTAAACGACTGCTGTGATGAGGATAAAAATAGAATTTATTATTTAAAGTTAGTACCTACTTATTTGCTGAGTTGTCTTAATTTTCCCCGTATTAAAGTTTTAATCAAACAAAGTATGTATTTAAATGAAATGTTCACAATATTTGTAGTAGTTACTTATAATTTAATAATGAGTAGATTACGAAAAAATCTACAAAATATTATACAACACGAGTGAATAAAATCAAGCAACTTACATGTGAAAATAATTCTTCAGGAACCGCGACCCCCTTGATTGTTTCTAAATAATTGTTCCAATCGAAGTCAGCCATAATATTACAATTACAATAAGTCTAAATACATTAAATTAAATTATTCAAAATGCAAAACAAGTTAATCGAACGGCCGAACTTCTTTACGAATTTCAGAAATCGCTTTTCATACAATTTATTACGGTCTTCTATCTCTTTTTGTATTGTAGAATTTCAGTCTTTCTGTCTTGCTTGTGTCATTGTAGATTACTTTCCGTATCACGAAAGTACTTAGTTCGATACAATTGCATTTTACTTTTTTTATTATTACTGATGGAGTTCAACCCAAAATTAACGTGATTTGAGTGTTATGTGGTCAATTATAACTATCTCGTATATAGAATTGGCGAAATTATCCTAAAAACTAAATAGGTAATTGTCTTTAGAAAATCCAAAATTCTTTAATTTTATCTCCCTAACTTTGAGATGGTGAAACGGAACGTAAAGAGACGCGCTTTGCAACGTCCGCTTCCGTAAAATAATTTTAGGTACAAAAACAGACTACATAATTGAACTTTATTTTGTTATCTCAACTTATCTCCATAGGTTATCTCAGAACAAAAAACTAGAGCCCACAATATTATCACAAAATAGGACATTGAACTTCATCTAGGTATTATATTAATTAACTAGCTTGAAATCCGCGGCTTCGCCCGCGTTGTCTTAGTACATAGGTACTTACTTAAAATGAAAATAGCCCGCGGTTTGATCTACGTTGTCTTTGTACTTGCTTATAATAATATCTAATAGTCCGTGATTTGGCCCGCGTTGTCTTAATACCTACTTGCTTAAAATTACTTGCAAGGATAATGCCCACGGTTTGGTCTGCGTATTATTAGTACTTGCTTAAGATGGTTATTTATAGCACGCTGCATGGACTGCGATGTCTTAATACTTGCTTAAGCTTGCTATTTGGCCTGCATTGTCGTATTACTTACAATGATGATAGCCCATGATCTGGCCCGTGTTGGCTTAGCACTTGTTCAAAATGATAATAGCCCGCGGTTTGGCCCGCGTTGTGTTAATAATTAGGTACTTAAAATGATAATAACCCGCAGTTTGGCCCATGTTGTTTTAGTACTTACTTGATTAAAATAGCAGCCCGCGGTTCAACCCCCATTATCTTGGCATTTGCTTATAATAATATCTAATAGTTCGCGGTCTGGCCCGTGTTGCCTTAATAAATCCTTAAAATTATAATAGCGTGCCGTTAGCCTGCGTTGCTGTATTACTTGCAATGATAATAGTCCACGGTCTGGCCTGCGTTTTCTTGCCACTTACTTAAAATAATAGTAGCTCGTGGTTAAGCCCATATTAGGCTCGGTTATGAAGGCCCCATCGTAATTATAATAGCTAATTAGCATAATTATTTCTGTTTCTTTTTCACTTTAAGCATTCGATAAAGAGAACACTTTTTATGTTATGTTGCATTATGTTGCTATTATATTTAACATGGTGCTTTTATAATTGAGCCTATTATCGTATTACTTGCAAGGATAATGCCTACGGTTAAGCCTGAATTGTATCAGTATTTGCCTGAAATGATAATAGCCCACGGATTGGCCTGCATTGTCTCAGTATTTGGTTATTTAATTTACTTGTATCTAAAGCTTATTACGGAGTACGTGAATTTTTTGATGATAAATTGCCAAATTTCTGAAAATAACTCAATAATAAATAAATATATAAAATATATATTGGGGGACATCTCACACACGGTATCTGACCGCAAACTAAGCAAAGCTTGTGATTTGGCTGGCAGAGACTGATATAATACATATACATGTACCTGTAGGTTGACTGGCTGATAATGCTATTTAGCGTTAAGTCCTCGTTTTTACAAATGGAGTGCAACATTGTGTTAAATAAATAAATAAAAATACATTATTAACGTCAGACACAGAGCAAACACATATGATCATTACATAAATATTTGCCCTGGGTAGGAATCGAACCCACGCCTCTTTGACCCAGGAGTCAGGGTCAAAAATCACTGAGCCACCGAGGGAGCCAATAATAATAATTGTATGAGTAACTATGTAAGGAATTTCACACTACTGGCTTTTCATTGATGGAAAACATCGAGGCAACCTGTATAGGTACGTCCGTAGAGAAAGCATCAATGTCGTTTGTGGATTCAGCAACCCGCGCTCGGTCGGCGTGATGGATATGGCCCAATCACCCTTCGCGGGTATGCCTATGTTCAGTAGTGCACTATTAATTAAGGCCGGTACAGGTATTCGACATGTTTCGTGAAGTAATTAAAAATTTATTTTTTCAGGCAAATGAAAAAATGGCACACAAGTAGGTACCTATATCTTATTTTATTTGAGAAACACATAGTGTATATCTAGACGTCACTCGTCAGGCATGTTCTAGGATGCATATTAAACTCATAATTTGATTAACTTTTACAATGCTATCAACCCCAAAATCACGTGAATAAAATCAGCTGTTCAACACAAAAAGTTCATCGAACTCGCGACAAAATGTAGGTAATTTTCGCTTGTCAGTCGCTAAACTACGTATATTGATCCATATGGGCGCTAAGTTTAAAACTACTGGCTCACAAAATAAAAAAAAATCGTAAACTATTGGGGACCCATTATGCCCCATTTAAGGATAAATCATTATCTTAATCCTATTCTAGACACTACATTATTTGAAAAAAGCGCATTGAAGCTTTGGGACGTACCTGACCCCTAAGGATTTTTTTAAGGAAAATTCATAAAAACAGATACAGCCATATTTTTTATTTAGTCTCAAAAGCATCTATACAAAGTTTAATGTCAATCGGTACAGGGAATAAAAAGTTACATGCAAACAAAAAGGGCCCGTTTTACCCCGTAAGTTAGAGTTGGGTACGTTTTTCATCCTTAGTGCTTCATTATGTCGTATGATGTACGTATATTACAAATTTCAAATTTATATCCTCAGCGGTTTGGGTTGTAGCCTAAACTGATTAAATTTTGCTATCCCTAAGGAACCCTATAGATTTTCCTGGATATTATTAGTTTCTGTATTGAAACATACTGTGTGCTTCCTTCATACCAGATTTCAACTATAACCGTTCAGCTGGTTGGATGTAATTGACACTTTTTTCACCAACTTTGGGACCTTATTTGACCCCTTAAATGAAGAAAATTCGGAAAAACAGGAAAAAACTTAACTTTTATTTTGTTTGGAAAGCATGTATACAAAGTTTCAAGTCATTCGGTGCAGGGAATAAAAAGTTACATACAAATGAAAAGGGCCCGTTTTACTACCCCTTTAGAGATCGATTTTTCAAAATTTTCTTCCTTAGTGCTCCATTACGTCGTACAATGTACCTATGTTCCAAATTTCAAGTTTATATTTTAAGTGGTTTGGGCTGTAGGCTGTCTGTCAGTCAGTCACTCAGGGAAGCCTTTTATATAATAGAAAGATTGTAAGGATATTAGAGAGAATAATGGTAAAACGAACTAGGTGCGATATGCCTTGAACCTAAAAAATATCTTGACAACATGACTTGACACTTGACAACTGTGAGTAGCCAGTGTTAACAGACTAGTTTATTTTGTGCAAGAATTAGCAACTTTTTAGGATTGCCTGACTTGATTGATTGACTTGAAGGAACGAAGAAGGACGGGTTGGACCCTTTGGTTCATGGGATTAGTAGAAAAAAACTCGTGATGAAACGATGAAAATGCGTCACAGCATAGAACATCACATTCGCGTTTAGTCTTTTCTACGTCAATTTGTAGAACCTTACGTACGACGTCAGTCATCAGCAATGAGGCGTTTTCCAAAAAAAAATAGTTCTAAATAATAGAATTGGCGTAATAGTCATATAAAGTGATCTGTCATTGTTAACTGGAATGGGTGAGAGAGAAGCCTTAGTAAAGTCTCCAATGCTATACTGAGGTATGACTTGGGACTACGTTTGGACTTGACTGCGACTTTATTG
The DNA here is from genome assembly GCA_949316475.1 of Hypomecis punctinalis. Taxonomy (NCBI): domain Eukaryota; kingdom Metazoa; phylum Arthropoda; class Insecta; order Lepidoptera; family Geometridae; genus Hypomecis; species Hypomecis punctinalis. The sequence continues at coordinate 3,079,686 of OX438798.1, forward strand.
GACTATGACGTGACTATTTAATAAAATATTATCAAAAATTATTCAAACTTAATACTTCACACTGGCAAATGACTGATACTGATAAAAAACCGGACAAGTGCGAGTCAGGCTCGCACATCGAGGGTGTTTGTTTGTGTTTGTACGGATACAAACACGTTGTTAAAATATTTAAAAACCTGTTTTAGCATGTGCTAATGAAGTTCTTTTATATAATACCTTACATGATACGATTTACTCACTTTGAATTTTGAACCCATATTTTGTGCATTTTGAGGCCCTATTTTTTGTGATTTAAATAAAAATGTACCGTTTTCAGATTTATTCCTATATGTGTACCTACTCTGAGACAATGCTTCTCGCCAAATTTCATTGTTCTATGTCAACGGGAAGTACCCTGTAGGTTTTGATTTTTAAGAGTGCAAAATATGCGGTCTTTTACGACATAAACGGCTCTAACATTTTTAAACGATTTTCTTTTACACAACTGCAAGATATCATAGATATACGTATACAGTTTAAATTTCAACTCGATATCTTTACGCGTTCCCGAGATAAAGAGTCTTGACATACACACAGACGGACAGACGGACAACAAAGTGATCGTATAAGGGTTCCGTTTTTCGTTTGAGGTACGAAACCCTAAAAAGAAGAAGAAGTCATCTTGACAATGACAGTACGATTTCCATAGTCAAAAGATCGACGATTTCAAACGGTTGTCGCTATCTATTGCAAGTCCTAGTCCATCTACTCCTAGTAATATTGTTCTGTGATCTATTGGATACTTACCCTATTATATATTTTTTTTTGAAAACGCCTCATTGTGATATGAAAAAAAATTATGTGGAGAGAAGTTTATTTGAACTTCAAGAGCGCCCTGCCCGATGCCATGAACGATTTACGTAGTAAAAATACGTTTTCAAACATAATAATGAAATTGAAATATTGGTAACATACCTATAACGTAAAATATTTTAATATGTAAAACAACGCAGAGTTTACTTTGCTACGCTAAGTAGACTTTCTCACTCTTAAGACTCTCATCAGAGATCGCCCTATGTGCAAGTCCGTCCAACCCATCCTAAATTATAATATTTTTTCTACGTTCATAGAATATTTGGTAGGTATAAGTTTTTGCAGGTCACACAGACTCACACTGCTAGCTAGTCAAGCCCTCTATAATCTAAGAGTCAAGCACACGGACTGTGAAGTGTGAACGTCATTCGTGTTTATCTCATTTACTATCTGAAAATAACAAAAGAATTTCCAGATGGCACCGAATTTTCGTCGCGCAAGTGCATAGATATAAACCTTACGTGAAATACTTTTTCGTGCTATTAGTAGTGATTCCATTATGTGCATACTTTCTACTATATCGCGCAAGTGACCGTGTTGCGAAATCGAAAACTTACCAACCAAACGAAATGTCGTCAATGGCCAGGTCCAACGGGACGGACGACGGCTGCATGCTCGTCAATACCACGCAGAACGTGATCATAACTGGCGCGTACAACGGCATCCCACAGACCTTGATTCTCAACTTGATAGCATGGACATTCCTGTTACTGTTGTTCTCCGTGCTGCGAAGGACGGCATGGAATTACGGGCGGATGGCGCTCGTGCAACGGTCCAAGAGTCGCTGGACGAACTTGTTCTACCGCGGCGGGGACGGTGATGCGCTGGTGGAGCGGCGGCGCAGCAACGATGAGTCGTCTAACATCGACGAAGGCTTCTTCACGTGGCTGCCGGCCGTGTTCCGCGTCACCCGCGAACAGGTGCTGGCAAAGTGCGGGCCCGACGCCGTGCACTACCTGTCCTTCCAGCGCCACGCCATCACACTCATGTTCATCGTCACGCTCGTCTCCATCGGCCTCATCCTGCCCATCAACTTCCAGGGCACCAACCTGCAGGTGGACGCCAGCACCTTCAGTAGAACTACCTTGTCCAACTTGACGGGGACATCCCTCTGGCTCTGGGTGCACACTATCATCAGTATCCTGTTCCTGCCAGTATCTGTTTTAATAATGAGGAGATGTACTGGTCGCAAACCGGTGCCAAAATCAATGACTGGCACTATCATGATTACAAACATATCAAAAGCTGACAGAAACGAGTCGACCATTAGGGCATACTTTGCCCACAACTTCCCACATATTCAGATAGTGGACTTGCGCCTCGCTTTCAACATCAACAAACTACAGAATGTGCTGGAAACTAAAGATATGGTCACCGAAGCTCTGGTCTACACCAATACTTACTTCAGGAAAACTGGGAAGCGCATAACAGTGAAACCCACCTGGTGCGGGCCTGAAGTTGATGCCTTAGAATTCTATACTGCTGAAGAAAAGAGGCTGAAAGATGAAGCCAAAAGATGCAAAGCTATCGTAATGAATGACCCACTCGGCGTCGCATTCCTGACGCTTCCTTCCTACCAGTTAGCAGAGCACGTCATCAACCACTTCAGCCTGCACCGTGGCTGGGTGCTGTCCCACGCCACCAACCCTTCGGACATCATTTGGGAGAATTTAAGTGTCCAGCCGGGTATTTGGTATGTGAAGGCCATTATAATCAATGTTTGTCTCTTCATAGTTCTATTTTTCCTAACAACACCGGCTATTGTTGTAAATCTATTCAACACCATTTTTGCTAAACCCGATGAGACTAAAAAAATTGCTAGTATCATATTTGAATTCCTGCCCACCCTGCTGCTGTGGACGATGGCCGCTGTGATGCCAGCCATTGTTTCATTCTCCGATAAGTTTCTTTCTCATTGGACTAAGTCTCAGCAGAACTACTCTGTCATGACAAAAACTGTCTCATTCCTGCTACTGATGACCCTTATTCTACCGTCGCTGGGTCTCGCCAGTGCAGAGGCATTCATAATGTGGACGTTGCACCATGAGAATGATACTCTACGCTGGGATTGCGTGTTCTTACCCGATAAAGGAGCCTTTTTCGTCAACTACGTCATCACTTCCGGCTTCATCGGTACCGCCCTCGAGCTGATTCGCTTCCCCGAATTATTCCTGTACGTGTGGTACCTCCTCCAGTCGAAATCGAAAGCCGAGAAGAGTTACGTGAAGAAGGCCATCCTTTATGAGTTCCCGTTCGGCGTGCACTACGCGTGGAGCTTGGCGATATTCTCCATAACGATGGTGTACAGTTTGGCGTGTCCGCTGATCGCGCCTTTCGGGTTGATTTATTTGATGCTCAAGCATGTAGGTGATAAGCATAATTTGTACTTCGCGTATGGTCCGTGTGATATGAGCGGGGTGGGAGGCGGGCGGATCCACGCGACGGCCGTGCGGATCGTGAGAGTGTCTGTGCTGCTGCTGCTGATTAATATGGCGGCGTGGGCTGGATTGAGGTCAGGCTTCGAAGCTCGAACCATCATCCTTATAATGGCTTCTATAGTGGCGTTCGGGACATTCCTGCTCTTGAGTCCGTTCCCGAGCTGCACGCCGCCTGCGCCGCTGCAGGCAGAGTCCAGCGTTCGATTTACGGAGTACGTAGCCCCTGTCCTAACCAAATCCCTAGATTCGCCTCATACATCCACCCCCACGACGCCGGATTACGGAGCCTCCTCTCCAGCCAATAACCACTCCTACAACTACAGCCCTGACCCCATCAATATATAAGTCCAGTCATTAGCAAATTCTGTTATTCACGAAGCCCTTTCGCGATACGTACGATAAGTAAGAGATAACGAGTGTTGTCGGATAATGAGGTGTCCGCGCGATATGAACGAGGATTTGGATGTTTTATATCAAGTAATTTGTAAATAAACAGTAACGCAATAATAAAGTTAAAACGATTTAGCTGTATACTTATTAGTTTATAATATTAGCGCTAATCGACTGAGATCTTATGTTCAGGTGGTTCAGATCTCATTTTCACTCATCTTGTCTCGCTAGCTACATTGATTACTGCTTGTTGCTAACAAACGAAATAGGTTTTATTACTACAGTATTAAAATAAAAGTCACATCTAATTCTGTAAATCGACCTAGATATATCCAGCAAGTGCCTTTACACCCAAACCAGTTATTTTTGATTGTATAATTTTCCTTTTGTATAAAGTATTAATGTACGCAGCACTACCATGATACCTAACTTTAGGTAGATTTATTTATGTATAAGGCATCTGCCCACTATAACGTACCATGCTATGACCGTGCTAATATCAGGAAAATAATCTTTCGTGCCAATAAATGCCGAATCGTATAAGTCGACGGAAGTGAAGTTAGCTGCAAGCAGTGCAAGCTAACTAGGCAAAAAGAAAAAAAATAAAAAAAAAAACAAAAAAGGCCGACAAATCGGCGGTGTGAAGTTAGCTACATGTTGCGCAATATCCAATCAAGGCGTAGTTTCAAGTAAGCCTCGCTCAAGATTGGATATTACACACAATTGGATATTGCACAACTTCACACCGCTGATTTGTCAGCCTTTTTTGTTTTTTTCTTAATTTCTTTTTTTTTTTGTGTAGAATATTACATTTGGCCACTTTATGAGACTATGCCCACTAGACCGGTCCGTCACCACGCAGCACCATCGCGTACCATACACGGAGCATTTCGGCATCGGCAAGATATTCGCGACGATTTTATTGACGTAAGTTGATGGTACGTTATGGTGGGCATAGTAGAGCATAACGTGTTTTTTCCGTGCCTGATACGTTCCTAGCACGGTTATAGTATGGCACGTTATAGTGGCAGACGCCTTTATATTAGAAAACATATCTATGCACACAACTATAAAGTACTGGGCATGAGATATCAGGTATTGTTTTTTGTGATCATTTTATGGCTGTCTTATTGTTTTGCCTACTTATTTTAGTTAGTAACTATATATTAATATATGGACGTTAACTTACTTACTAATGAACAGACTTTGTTGTATTTGTATATAATGTGATATTTCGTAATGTATTTATTTTAGGAGAATCATTCCGCTAAATAAATTTTTCTATTCTTATTTCGGCTTTTGAGTTTAGCATAAATAACACCTTACAATTCTTGACAAAAATGTCCAAAGAATGTACACGTTGTCTTTAGTTGGCACACTACGTAAACACCAGCACAATAATGGTATCTATACAGTATTGCGATTCGGCCCTGTCCTTGAAATAAATACCTACAGCCCCACGTGGACAAGCAGCGCAGTACACAACACGCGCTAGGGCTGCCCGCCTAGTAGATAAATGGTACGCTTACTGATTACGAACCCACACGTTGTTCTTTCGTCTCTAGGGCGCGACCCTGCGACTGTTGTAATAGGGCGAATCATACATCATAATAATATTGTTCGTTATAGGCCGAATCGAATTGAATAGCCGTGGTGGTCTAGAGGTAGTGACACCCGACTTACAATCGTCACGTCGTGGGTTCAAATCCCAGTCTCGTACCAATGAGTTCTTTGGAATATATGTACGGAATTTTACACCACTGGCTTTTCGGTGAAGGAAAACATCGTGAGGCAACCTGCATACGTCCGTAGAAGAAATTCGATGGCGTATGTGAATCCATCAACCCGCACTGGGCCAGCGTGGTGGATATGGCCCAATCACCCTTCTTAGGTAGGCCTACGTCCTGCAGTGGACTATTAAAAGGCTGGTACAGTACAGTATAGGTCGAATCATAAAAGTTGGCGTATGTGAAGTTAGCTACAAGCTGCGCGAAACCCAATCAACGCGCAGCTTTATGTGAGCTTCAGTCAGGATTGGATATTGCTCAACTTGTAGCTAACTTCACATCCGCCGACTTTTATGATTCGGCCTATACCAAACAATATTACTAATTATTATATCTTCTTTGAACAAACTTCGAGGCGCGTAGGCAAGATGCGCGTTCCGTTCGTTTGTGTGAAGATGGAACTGCATAGATACCATTACCATGACACAAGCGCGCGCGCTGACGATGTTTAGCAAGTACGAGAGAAGGCCATTCTCATCTATATTTACATTCTGGTTTTATTATGTAGCGCTCATAGCGTAGTTTGATTAGGTGTTTCTTCGCGATCACCAAAGTTTAGCAACACAACGTCACGGTCAGTCCTCGGATGGGAGACCGCGGGTGGTATTTACAAATCAGCGCTACCGTGGCTCAGACGACTATTTAATGTGGGGGCCCGGTTGTTTTAACCGTTTAGCCTTGGTTCAGGCTTCTTAAAAACTTTGACACCAGAGCTAGCCTTCCGACCTATGCAAACTTGGATATACTCGTAAGTATCTAGTACATATCCTAGTACATAAACAGGTAAGTCCTGTTTATGTACTAGGTATGTCGCATATAGGTAGGTACCTATTAGAGACACAGGTGCATAATATACCTGTCCAAGTTTTCTGACTAGACGTACTATGCTATTATTTATTCTATGCTAGATGTTAAACAATACATTAAACATTAGATGCTAATCAATCTCCGCATATTAAAAACTTCGGGTTTTTTCTGTCGTCACTGTTAATGATCACCTCAACTGGAGAAGCCTTATCACGCCGTCGCCACCTGTTTTATCACCTTATTGGATTTCCATTAGCGACGCTTCGCTTGTATTTTCACTTGTTTTATAGATCGCGATATGGGTACCGACATATCCTACACTAGCTTTTGCCCGCGGCTTCGTCCGCGTGGTATATTAATTTTTGTACTATCCCATGGGAACATTTTATATTTTTCGGGGATAAAAAGTAGCCTATGTCACTTCGCGTCCTATCCCGTCTTAACTATGTCCATGCCAAAATTCAAATCAATTTGTTGGTCCGTTTCTGCGTGATAGAGGAGCAAACCAATAAACCAACAAACACACTTTCAGATTTATAATACCTATGCAAAGTACCTATACTAAGGATTAGGCGGCAAACCATGCATAAGTGCTCTCCTATTTGATTTTTCTAGCCATCTCTTCCATTTACCGACGACCAGCCCCCCTACCGCCTAAAGCAATAGCAATCGTAATAGCAATCATTTATGACTTCATTTTAGTCATTTGGCACCGCCTATGTGACGTTAGCCATCAAAGTTGTTCATTCAACGATTGCTTTCGCAATCCGCGCAAAGCAATTGATGGCTAACGTCACATAGGTGGTGCCAAATGACTAAAATGAAGTCATAAACGATTGCTATTACGATTGCTATTGCTTAGGCGGTAGGGGGGCAGTACCAATGTGTTCGTTATTGCTTCTGGATCAAGGATCCAGCAGTCGTCAGGCGAAAATTGGTAGACTATACGAGTAATTTTGCTACCTAAAATACATGTAGGTACCGTAGGTATACGGCGTGACCGCGAATTCATCAGCAATACTCTGAGATTATTATTATTAACCCGGTCAATTTAGACCAAAAAATGAGATTGAAGTTACATAAAGTCCCAACAAGCTGAATTTCAGTGAAATTGTTCAAAATATAATTATAAACAATGTCTAGAAGTTCCCCATCATTCCCTTGTAAGGAAAAAAAAATATTCAAGGTCAAAGGTCAAAAAAATGAGTTTTTCACGATTTTCAGCAAAACGATAAGTTTTATCATGAAAGTACCTATGACAAAATTGTAGATCATAAAATTATCTATAAAAAATTTATCAATACTTTTTTTCTTACGAGCCACCGTTTCTGAGATATAACAATTCAAAAAGTTATAAAAGTTGTTATCGTCATAATATGCATGAGTACGCCACGTATATACATCTAGAGTTGTTATATTTCAATATACCTTAGTTTCAGCTTGGTTATCTTGTGATGACAGATAATTTAATTGTTGTTTTTATTACTTTTTGCTCGCTTGAATCGAAAATAACGAATACTATTAATAATTGTGATGTGGCTATGGCTTTGGCAAAAAAGTAACTGTTTGGTCGTTGAGGAAAAGCTCAGCATCAATCAGATATATATTCATCAAAAAAGTTTATTTACTTTTGTAAAGTGTCAAGATCATGTACTATTTTTACACGCAATAACTGGCTGTGATACGACATCTGCATTTTACAGGAGGGGTAAAACAGCAGTTTTCAAAATGTTTGAAAAACAGGATTTAATTCAATGTGCTGAAGTTTTTAAAAAGAGTAATTCAACTCAACAAGAAGTTATTACCAACGGCATCCGCTTTCTTCTTTCTATGTACGGAGCTCCTAAAAAAACTACCTGTTTAGATAAGCATCGATATGCATGTTTCGTTAAAAATACTAAAAATAAAAAACAAGTTCAATTAGCTTGTCTTCCTCCAACCTCAGTTGCTGCTCACCAACATCTTTTTCGAGTATATTACCAAGTTCAAGTGTGGCTTGGTTATTAGCTAGACCCTACAGACTGGGGTTGGAAGTTGGTCAACAATATATTAGAGCCAGTTCAAACTTTACTTCCACCTGCGCCGGAAAAACTGCTGAACACTATTTTTTGCAACTGCAAAAAGGGATGCAGTGCTAAATATGGTTGCAAAAAAGTCGGACTGTCTTGTTCTTTGGCATGCACAAATTGTCAAGGCCGGTCGTGCTTTAATATTAAATCACAAACAATGGAGGATTCGTTTGACTCCGACGAAGTATCATGCGATACTTCGCTATTGACGCAATTTACTTGCATCCAAAATGAAGAAGCAGGAGAAGAAGAATAAGAAGAAGAACAAGAATTTCAAACTTACGAATAAGACGAATAAACTTCAACACTTTTTTTAAATTTACATCGCTTTTATCTTTCCCAATCTTTGAAAATTTCCGTTATTATGCAATAGTTTTACATTAAACAGGATCACAACTGACCCGTGGAGTAGGCCTACTGGGGAAATCACGTTAAAAAACGCGTTAAGTACACTACTTCATAGCTGGCGTGGAAACGTGTGCATATTATGACGATAACAACTTTTATAACTTTTTGAATCGTTATATCTCAGAAACGGTGGCTCGTAAGAAAAAAAGTATTGATACATTTTTTATAGATAATTTTATGATCTACAATTTTGTCTCAGGTACTTTTATGATAAAACTTACCGTTTTGCTGAAAATCGCGAAAAACTCATTTTTTTGACCTTTGACCTTGAATAAAAATTTTTCCTTACAGGGGAATGATGGGGAACTTCTAGACATTGTTTATAGTTATGTTTTGAACAATTTCACAGAAATTCAGCTTGTTGGGACTTTATGTAACTTCGAATGTCTAAATTGACCGGGTTATATATACTACGGGACGAATCGCGCACTAAAATTACGAGATAAATACTTCATTATCCTGACGTTTCGACCTGTCCCGTAGCCCGTAGTAAGTACTTATATAATGATAATGTGTTAATCGCGAAAGTTTAAAAACAACAAATACTCTTTTAAGAGGTTGGAACTGCCATAGTTGTGCAGCAAACCGTATGCTTGTTATTGTGACCAACTATCACTATGGGATCAAACCCGAAATCGTAAAAAAATCGGCTATTCCGCAAAGAAAATCTTTCGAACTTCGACAAAATAGGTATATGAAGCAGCTGATTTTATCTTCGCGATTTCGCATTTGGCCCCACAGTAAAAGATAATCATACATCTAATATGCAGAAAAATCTAAAGAGAACTGTCGGAATATTAAACGGATGTTGCGACATTTTATACACAACATTCATTCTACTTAGTAAGGAATAAGGAACCTATTAATTTATGACGTAGGAGTCTTCTACGTTCAGTTCTAACAGTCATCATCGTTCATCATATCAACTTTAGATCGTGCGCTGCTGGACTTAGGCTTCCCCAAAAGCCAATCCGGTCGTACGCGGCTTGCTTCCAACATGATATTACTTACTGCAAATATTTCTAAAATATATCAGATGAGATTTTCTAGAACAAGCCTAAAATTATGAACACTCTTCACCCCTATAGGTACGCATATTAATTTACTAATTAAAAGTTATTATTCGGACCTAGATTGTTCTGTTGTTGCATTCAACCTAGATAATGACCATGAGTCATTGGAGTTACAAAACAGAGTTCTCCGTATTATTGTAGTCTTAACTTAAATATGTTCTTGTTTTAGATAAGTATTACTAATGACCTGCCCCGGCTTCGCACAGGTGTATTGTACCTACCTATAAACCTTCCTCTTGAATCACTCTATCTATTAAATAAAACCGCATCAAAATCCGTTGCTAGTTTTAAAGATACAAGCATACATATGGACAGACAGACGGAAGCGACTTTGTTTTATACTACGAGTAAGTGTGTAGTGATATGAGTGCTGATCTAAAGCGTCACTACTACACGACGACTCCTGCATATGATTTTATGTTACGACATAGGTACGTTTCCCTGAGATACCTCAGTTAAATAGAAAAATAAAATTGATCGAAACCGGATATAGAGACAGACAGACGAAACTCTTTATTTACAACCTGTAAAACAAAATTGACACTCGTCATTATGAACAACCTTTACTACGGGGACAAACCAGAATTATAAATCAGCTCTCTGTACGTACTGCACAACAGTCTTTTTCCTCGAAGTCTGTGTTGAACCCATAGTAAAAGTTGTCCATAATGCTGGTTTTAATAGCCCCGGTCCTAGTAGACGCTTTCTGAATACCTACCTAATATAACCTTGTATGTTGCTCGATGAGAGAACTGGAGATCGCCAACTTCACGCATGCCTCGTGTCACAAGCTAAGAAGCTATCAGAGTATATCAGCTTGCATATTTTGTCCTCAAATGAATGTTAATATGGCTGTGAGTCATCGATGAAGCTAATAAATACAAGAATCATCAGAATTAATGTAAAATGATTGCTGTGAATTGGATGGCTCAGAGCGTAGGTACTCGAAAACATTGCTACTTACTTAGATAATTGATGACGTAAGGGAACTGCGGTTACTATACAAGCCAGATATTGCTGTTTATTTAACTTTCTTAGCTGTTTCTTCATAAAACCGTCATAACAAGAAATGCCGCACATAAATTCCTTTTTATTTTTTGTTTAATTATGTATCTACAATGGAACAAATAAAAACGAAAAGATTTTTCCTCCTGATTTTGAATACTTACCTTATACATGATGCAATATAAACATATACTTATACTTTTTATTTTGTGTAGGTATCTATTATTTTCGTCGTTTCAACTATTAGACATCCATTGCTGGCATCCCAAATAGATCTCTAATAAGACCGGTATGAAGGTGCTTGCATTTTCCATAGGACATTATTCCTAGACATAGGTCTCCCCTATAGATCTTCAATAAGACCGGTTGGTAGCGGTCTGAATAAAGCGCAGGCGCAGGCCGCATGTCCAAACATTGTTAATTTTATCAATAGGTAATTATTTTTTTGCAAAAAATGGCATGACCGTCTTGAACCGTGTACAGAATTCGCGAATATTTCGCACGGAACATTTATCAAAAATGGCTCAGCCAATTTCGATAAAATTTAAATGGGCCCAATTTCGAAGTATACTCTTTCCAAGTTAGCCGTGGTAGTCAAGAGGTAGTGACACCCGCCTTACAACCGTGAGGTCGTGGGTTCGAATCCCTGGTCCCGTACTAATGAGTTCTTTGGAATTTATGTACGGAATTTCACACCACTGGCTTTTCGGTGAAGGAAAACATCGTGAGGCAACCTGCGTACGTCCTTAGAAGAAATTCGATGGCGTATGTGAATCCACCAACCCGCACTGGGCCGGCGTGGTGGATATGGCCCAATCACCCTTCGTGGGCAGGCCTACGTCCTGCAGTGGACTATTAAAAAAGGCTGGCACAGTACAGTACTCTTTCCAATAAAAAAGAATTATCGAAATCGGACTACTATGTAAAAAGTTATGCTTGGATATACCTACATAAAAAAAATATAGTAGGTACGCGTCGAATTGAGTAGGTACCTCCTCGGTTTCGTCGGTCAAAAAAAATCAGAAATACTGTTACGGTGTTCTTCATGGTATTTAAACCCATCGATCCACGTAGTATGGCCTGTACCTACCTACCAATATATATACCTAAATCATTGTTCTGTTCTAGAATTTCTTTATGAATTGATATGAATCCACCGAGACAATGCAATGGTACAAAATTAATGTCCTGTGTAAATTTCATAAGTCTATTCATTTCACTCGAGCAGCTCGGCAGCCGGCAACACCTGGCAGCAAATCCATTGTTAAACTTTGCCGGACCACTTCTGATCTCAATAAAGCAAGTTCAAAGATAAATGTCTGCTAAAAACGTCACTAGAACATGGCCGTGTCTAATCTTTCCTAGACCATTCACCTGGGCAACGTCACCTTTGGCTGCGTCACCTTTAAAATCGATGCCGACTCGACTGGGTATTAACAGCGTGGTGTGTAGGTACACCTATACTTTTTATCATAAAGCGTGGCCTATTATCTGGATTATTATTAACTGTTTTATCGACTTGATGCTATGATTATGGAGTTTTATTATAACTACGCGATAAATATGTAAAATAATATTCAAAATTTTCAAAGCGATTTCTGACTACCACATACATCGGGCGGGAGCAAATCGTCGATTAATCTGCATTTGCTTTTTGGTTATTTTTTTTTTGCAGATTTTAGAAATGGAGGGTTTGAGGTATAATATTAGGCTCAATTTTAGAGGCGCCATCGTAATTAAAATTAATTTAGAGTAGCCCTGTTTCTTTTTCACTATATGCATTTGATAGAGAGAACACTACCTATTTTACGTTGCTATTGTTATTACGATGGCGCCTTTAAAATTGGTCCTATTGTCAGGTTGAATCCACAGAATGGCACTGGATGAAGTATATTGAGGAGGTTAGTCTATGATATAGGTAAGTACGTAGATTCCTATAGGCTGGGTGGCTAGCCCTAGTGTGTCAGACTTGTCAGTGTTTCTACAGGACCTACAATTTAACTGAATGCAGTAGGTAGGTACAAACCGCTTGGTTCTGTCGGGGCCGCGGAGGAGTGTGGAAGCGTGCCCGGTAGCCCCGACACAAAGCGCAGTAGCGGAAACACCCCAGGTTTTTAGTGGGTATACCACCGACTAGCGGTGGAGACCGGTGGTGAAGGCCGGTGGTTATGTGGGAACATAACCACCGGCCTTCACAGGCCTAGTGGTATCCGTAAATGGTTTTCCTGGGTCTAAAATAAGGTACAATGCCGCTTTACAACACGAGTTGTAATGTGCTCCGCAGTCCTACCTATGGCTGAAATCATGATTGTGATAAATAACGTTTCTGAAGACCTATGTGATACCTACCTATATCCTATTCCATTAACCTAGTAAATGCTAGTAATGATCTACGATCAAGAAACAATTTAAATGTCGTAAATATCCAAGTATGTGTATATAGGTATACCAGCTGACACGGTGAACTTCGTTTCACGCAATATCTTTATATACTTAATAAAATACTTTATTGTATTGCATGATACAAAAGCCACTTATTAATATAATTGATATAAATATCATTTCCATTATCGGCTAGCCGTTACAAATCTAGTTAGTACAACAGAACCTACACTAAGCAAAAGCTTGTAATTATATCGAATTATTTTTAATTTATATCGGATGTTTTTTTTTCAATTTAAACTTTTAAAACATTACGTTTTATTTTTCTAAATTAGTTAAGTCTACTCTTTATTTACATTTTGGCATGCTTTTTATGTTAATATGGAGAAGCCACTGGCTCCTGAGACATAGTCTTAGACTAGTTCCAGGAGCCTATGGATCATGTATCGCTGTAACACATTTATTATGTCAAAATAAATGATTTGTTTGTTTGTTTGTACTGTAGCCGTTTATTTATAAATTATAGCCTATGTACAATATTATTCTGTATGTATGTATAAAATACTATTTTATACATACCTACATACAAAGTTGCAAAGTTTCATCTTAATCCGTTCAGTAGTTTTTGCGTGAAAGAGTAACAAACATCCATACTTTCGTGTTTATAATATAAATACCTAGGATACACACACATATAGGTACCTAGATGTAATTATGATTTGCAGATGTTAACAAATGGTTGAACTTAATCAAGATAATAATGACCCGTTACAATGTTTCAAAACATTCATAATAGATATTTCCTTGGAGCAATGTTGAGTTGCAAACTTGCAACGAATGGATTATTTGATTGAGCGAGCCAAGCAAGGCGCGTCACTGCAACAGCTGCCAAAATAATATCATTCCACCATGATTACACCCGAACTCTGATAATCGTATTTTTTTATCGCCTGACGAGCGACGTTGTGGTCGAAGATGAAGCACGCAGTCTTACAATATTACTTATTTGTTCCGTTTATTTATTTGTAGTACCTAGGTAACCTAGGTAATCTATCATGAGAATTGCGGGTCAGCCTGCCGGGTTAGGATGCGCATTCACAAAAACACACACAGCAGTATCTCAGCGAGTGTAGTGTATTCTGCTGCTGCGTACTGCCTGCCACAGAATCGGAAGAATCTTCTTCTTCTTTCTTTTGTTTGGCGTCGCATTGTTGTGCATTTGCCAGTGTCAAGTATTAAGTTTTAATATTTTATCAAAATAGTCACTGTCGTAGTCACGTCATAGTCCAATAAAGTCGCGGTCAAGTCCAAACATAGTCCAAGTCATTCAGTAAGCAGTGGAGACTTTACTAAAGGCGTCTATGGAGTTTTGGTGACAACACGGAACAACCTGATACGTCACATTATATATCATTTGCCTACACTCATGCACGTAAATCAGCTCATAATCAACGAAACACCACATTTTTTCACGAATTATCACTGACAAAAACGCAAGTTTATCAAAATAATACAATGCGGCGACATGATTTTTCCGCGTTCCCGCCAAAACTCAGGAAGAATCTTGTATACTTGACATTGTCTGTCCATCGTACTCGAGCCCTCTACTCATTCCTCAGAGGCCCTCAAATCTTCATGAACACCTGTTGATTATTCACCGTCGAAAGGCATTCAATGGCCGTATCGGTAGCGAGTAACGTAATATAACGTAACCCCTTTACGCTCTGTATGCTATAAATCCGGAAGCATTGTTTAATCGTGTGTATATGTGTGGAGTAGGTACCTACTCGATATCGTGGTCTCCTGAGGTGTGGTGGACTGTCAGACTGACTCATTAACCGGAATAATTACCTAACACCTGATAGGTATGTTTATGACTGTATAAGGTTTCTAGTGTCGTTTACATGCCATGCATGACGGTGCTAGTGCACTTAAAATAAATAAATATAAATATTTTTCGGACATCTTACACACGGCCTCTGACCCCAAACTAAGCAAAGCTTGTGATATGGCTGCCAGAGACTGATATACTACATATACTTATTTTTAAATACATACTTATATAGATAGTAACTAAAATAACACCCAGACACAGAGCAAACACTTATGTTCATCACATAAATATTTGCTCTGGATGGGGATCGTACCCACGCCTCTTTGATCCAGCAGTTAGGGTCACTAACCACTGAGCCACCGAGGCAGTCGCGCGACTTTAGCGTAGCATGGTAGCACTTTTATTACTAAAGTGTACTTTATAATTTTTCCAATGTTTATATTAATTTTATTTGATTATTCTACTGTAATTAACGTATTATTGTTTGACGAAGCCCCTTTACAGCTGACATTTTCAAATTTAATTATTTTTATTTACCAAAATTAATTAAATGCATACCCATATTTATTTTAAGTTACAGGACTGAATTTCTTTAGTATTATTTTATTGTGATTATAATTTAACGATGCCTCTGTACAGGGCTGAGTCATTTTGATTTATTTGTATAGTATAGTGTATCCATGTACCTACAATACCTAGTTAAATTTAGGGAGCACTTAAATATGTTTTTAAAAACTAAAATAAAACTAAGGTGTTGCCGATATGGAGGCTTTAATACTAATGATCTTATTTCTAGTCTATTCTTACTGCTACCGTATCTCTATGTTGGTGGGCCCTTACGCAGCATTCCAGCTAACAAGGCGTGAGAACGCTAACTGCTGCGTAAGCTCTCTATCTGTCTCGCTCTATGATAGACAAGATGGTTGAGAGGGGTGCATAACTCCTCCCTCCCCAAATGAGGAATTATCGGAAACTCCGATTTCAGGCTTTTTCCGATAATTCCGTAGAACATGTCTAATTTCCGGGCGTAATGCGCATACTGCGCTTACAACTAAGCTTAAAATTACGAGTCCTAATACTACATAAACTAACACACCTATTCCAGAGTTATTCTTTGTTTCACTAACACTTTCCAACACTTCACTGTTTCTTGCGGCTACTGCTAAGTACTTTACGTCGTCTAGGTTCACCTCACGCATATTGAGTGCATGTGCACTTGGTAGCCTCGCGCCGGCCGGTAGCTGCGGCAGGTTGACAATGGGTAGAGGCGCCGCTGCTTCACTTTCCGTGTACACGCGTTTATGGTGGATTTTCATGCCTTCAATCTCTACGTCACAAGGTTCGTCTAGGGTAACGACGTATGTTCCAAAAACTGGGTATTTGGTCACTTCTTCTGCGCATTGCTTTGTGAGAGTTGTTCTGAGTCGCGTGAAGAGTATCCAATGTTCGGCGTTGATTTTCTGAAGTTTGACGTCTTCTACGTAGAGCGGATATTGTTTGCAGTAAGTGAGATTGCTGTCGTACTTCAGCAACTGCTCCTCGCAGGTGGGCCCGCTGTACAAGGCCCGGTTGTCGTCGTTGCACAGGAACTCCTCGCCAGCGGCGAGTGGGCGGCACGGTCGCGCGATCGGCAAGTACTTCATCCCTTTCGCCAATAGGTATGGGTATTGCGGAAAAATAGCAAGGGTTTGGTTTTCGGGTTCAAGGAAAATAGGTAGAGTGAACATTTTAAAATAACTATAAGTATTCTTATCAGTAATTGGAATTTCCATAATGAAAGTGACTTGATTTCTTTTTATGTATGACTTGACCGAAAAAGTCTCTTCAATTTTTACTAAATTTATTTCATTAGGCTCGTACACTAAGTTGCCTGTTTTTGATATCAATTTCAAGTGATGTAACAGCTCCGTAGAGTTGATAACAGACTGGTGGAGTACAGAATTTTTGCTGAAGGCTAATGCGGTCTCAATTTCGCTTAACTTAATAAATATAGTACGGAAGTTACTTACAAACAGGCTATACATGCCGAGTATGTACGATGTTATGACTAAGCGATTCTCGTGAGCTATTATTTCTCTTAATGACGTCTCAATAGCCTTGAGACGCGCATCGGACGTTATCGCATTCTGGTTAATCGTGTCAGTAACATTTACTAGGCTGTCCAACATTTTGGAGATAAAAGTAATTTTTTTCGAAATAACGACCTGGTCGTGATTTAGTTCGGAAGTAATTTTATCATATCTGAGTGCGTCATCGTGGTCCAAATTACCGGTTACAATTTTTATAATTGAACCTAAGGGGTTAATAATACCCCTCTTAAAACGCTGTGGGATCAATTGGCGGTATTTATCTATAGTTATGTCACGCAAATGTTCCGCGTGCATTAGCAGCCCCATAAAGTCGCGAGGAAATGTTTCATTTGCCGTAACCAATTTTTGAAATTCGTTGAACTTTGTTACAATAAAGTTTAGGTCGGTGAATACGTTGTCTAATTTAACGGTTTTGATGATAGTCCAACTGTCTATCTGCACATATGCTAAACCTTCCTTGACGGGGAGAACTCCAGGGTTTCCTTCAAGTGATTGAAGATGAAGGGCGGCTGTCAGTGTTGGCGCCCCCAGCACCAGGATGCACCACCTGTGGAGGGCGTTTTATATTTTTAATTGGAGCATTCGTATTTTTTCTTTCTGTCTCTACTTTTATGGGAATGACGTTTCTTTTAGCTGTTCCCACGACTTTTGCCTTTTTGTATCTAGCTTTATCCTTACTTTTTCTTTTGTTGATATCTTTCACGAAAACTGTTTCCTCTGGCAGAGGTTCGATTTGGGTCTCACCTCCTCGTTGTTTTCTAACCTTTTCCTTTTCTGCCATCATCCTCTCAGCTAATTGTTTGTATAGAAATTTCGTCCGTTTTTCATGATCCTTTACTAATTGCTGGGTGTAGGATTTTTGAAACTCTACGTTGAATGGGCTGTCTGTGTCCGTGTGGCCAAACACGACTTCGAACGGGGTAAGGCCCGTGGCTGTGTGTATAGTGTGATTATACGCCATGATCGAGTACGTCATGATGGAGGCGGCGTCCGTGCACTTCTGTTCATATTTTGCTAATCGATATATTTCGATTATCGTCGAGTGGAATCGTTCGATTAATCCCATTGAGTTCGGGTTATTGATTGTACCTACATGACGTTCTATTTTATGTAGGCTGAGGAACTCTTTCATCAGCTCGTTGTTGAATTCCATTCCAGGGTCAGAGCTTATCTTTTTAGGGATACCATAAAAAGCGAAGTACTTCGTTAGGGCCCTTACAACTTCTGGTGTTGATTTGTTGGGTATTTCGATGGCCTGTCCCAATTTACTGAAGGCGTCTATAAGGGTAAGATAGTATTTACCCTCGATGGAGAATAGATCGATGAACAACTCCTGGAAGGGCGCGTCCTGTGTCTGTGTTAGTTGCAGAACTGGCTTAAGAGGTTTCCTGTCATATTTCATTTTTCGGCATGCTTCGCATGCGTTTATAATGGCCGAAACGGTTTCTTCCATTTTATTCCAATAATAGGTTCTCCGAAGTCTAACGAGTGTTTCCTTTATACCTCGGTGGCATGTTTTGCCCTCATGATATTTAAGAACAATCTCTTTTTGTTCGTTTTCATCTTCGACGTATACTACTCGTTCTGTACATTCATATAAATTTATCATATCCCTTTTAAATAGTGCTATTACTATATTACTGAACTGTCGCCGATGTTCTTGCTCTTCAAAATAGATAAAGTACTTGGTTTTGGGTCTGATGTACTCTTTTAGGAAATTTTTAATCAGTTCCGGGTTGTTGACGGGTAGGAAGACTTCTAGAATTTTGTGTTTGTCGTGTGATGTGTCCTTCACGTGGAGTTCGTTTTTGAGCCATGATAACACTAAAATTTGGTTAGGCTTATTGTCGATAGCTTCGTGTAAAATAGGTATCCCATTTGATTCCAGATCCGCTGCTGAGTGTACCGTTTGTGATTTGGTACTTTCCGTGGGTGATTGAATTACTGGGCGTTCAATTTCTAGCTCCCGAACGGTGTCTTCCGAATCTGGTATGCTTAAGGGTTCGTCTGTTAGACTTAGGGTCTCACTTGCGTCTGATATGGAAATGGTCGATGAGTCACGTCGCTGGACTTGGTTTTTTGACAATTTTTCGATGCTTTGAATAACCTCTGTCAGCTCTTTCTTTAA
Source organism: Hypomecis punctinalis (assembly GCA_949316475.1). NCBI lineage: Eukaryota > Metazoa > Arthropoda > Insecta > Lepidoptera > Geometridae > Hypomecis > Hypomecis punctinalis. The sequence goes on from OX438798.1 coordinate 3,098,949, forward strand.
TTTGCGGTCCTTGCTGTCAACGTTCGCTACCATAGAGTCTGCGTCGTCGTCTGTGTCGCTATCAGAGTTTAGGGCATTGACCTTGATTCTACTTAATGCATCCGCATTTGTGTTTTGTTTCCCGTTTTTGTAAATAATCTCAAAATCGAAATCTTGAAGGCGTAGTCTCCAACGTGTTAGTTTACTATTTGGGTCCTTAAGGGAATTTAGCCACGCTAAAGGTCTGTGGTCGGTGTATATGTAAAATTTCCGACCGTACAGATATGGGCGGAAATGTTTGGTTGCCCAAATAATGGCAAGTAGTTCTCGTTCTATGGTACTGTACCGGCTTTCAGTGTCACTCAAGGTCCTGCTCGCATAAGCTATAGGCCGGTCACTCCCGACTTGTCCTTGAGAGAGTACAGCGCCGAGGGCTACGTTGGACGCGTCCGTGGTTAGGATGAAATGCTTATCGTAGTCCGGATATTGAAGAAGTGGCGCATGAGTTAGGAGTTCTTTGCACTTGTTGAATGCATCTATATAATTTTGGTCGATTATGATTTTGTTGCGTTTTTTCAGACATGACGTTAGCGGTTGGGTTATTTTCGCAAAATTTGGTATGAAACGCCGATAGTAACCGACTAGTCCTAGAAAACTTTTGATTTCAGTTGTGGTTTTGGGGATCGGAAAATTCAATACGGCTTCAATTTTATCGTCGTTCGGTTTCAGCCCATCCTTTGTTATAGTGTGCCCGAGGTAGAGCACCTCTTTACGTAGAAATTCCGACTTATCTAGCTGTACTTTGAGGTTTGTTTCCCTGAGTCTGTTGAAAACCAACCGGAGTTTTTGAACGTGTTCTTCGAGGCTGGATGAGAAGATGATGACGTCATCGAGATAAACCATGCAGTGTAGGCCTTGAAGTCCTCGAAGTACGTGGTCCATGGTGCGCTGAAAAGTCGCTGGGGCAGTCTTCAAGCCGAACGGGAGTCTCAAAAACTCAAAGTGGCCGTTCTGGGTGCTAAATGCTGTCTTCTGTCTGTCTTCTTTCTCTACTTCTATCTGATGGTACCCGCTTGCAAGGTCAAGTGTGCTAAAGTAAACACTTTTGCCTAATTTGTCGAATAGGTCGTGTATATTTGGTAAGGGGTACTTATCGTCTATAGTGATTTCGTTTAGACGTCTATAGTCGATGACCATGCGATATTTTTGCTGTCCAGACGCATCTATTTTCTTGGGTACAAGATGCACAGGGGCATTCCACGGAGAATGCGATTCCTGTATGATGTTATCTTGTAGCATTTTTTGTACCTGGCTGTTAATTTCTTCCGCTTGGGCAGGGGCTTGTCTATACGGTTTCACAAAAATCGGGTCCTCGTTTTTTGTTCGTATCTTATGCTTCACTTGGTTAGTGAAGGTCAGTGGCAATAGGTCACTATGAAAGATATCCTTATATTCTTTACACAGCGTAAAAATTTTTTCGCGTTCTTCGTCGTTGCAGTGATCCAATCTGAGTTTATTTAGGTTTTCTTCAAGTATTTTGTCAGTCTCTATATCGGTTGCATCTGTAGTGAAGTTGAGGTCGCATTTTCTTGCGGAGTCGCCCGATACTTGTATGGGCCGTGAAACTGTGAGGAAAACTCGTTCGTCGGAGGCGTTCTGGATAACCGTAGTAGCGTATCCATTGACACAGTTCACTATTGCGCTTGGCATTCGTATGCCGGGGCCAAATTCTCTATAGTCAATTATAGCTTCGCCTGAGTGTTGATCTATGGGAAGCTTGACGCGTTGTTCCGTCCTTGGTTGGAGCTCGATTACGTAATCCAGATTGGTGTTAATTATCGGAATGCATGTGGTCTTGGTTCTTAAAACCGAATTCTTAAGGTCTATTACAGCGTCCAGTTGTCTGAGGAGGTCGTTCCCGATTAAGCCGTCGTAGCGTGAGTCTACGTTGTATAAGTAGAATTTATGAGAGTCGCTACTTTGGAACGTTGGTAGAAGCGGTATTTCTATGACTTCTGTATGTTTGCTACGTGCGTGAGTACTAACGACTTCAAAAGGTTCATGTCTTATGTCGTTGTAAAAATACTGGTATGCCTTTTGGGGGCTCACGAATGACCTTGTACTGCCCGTATCTATCATCATTTTGGCATCTATTTCGGATATATAGATGTGGGGCAGTTTGAGAGTAGGGTCGCAGTTAAGTTCTATAACTTCTTGTCGGTGGAGGCTAGTGCCGGAAAATTTTCAGTTGGTTGCTCTGAAGGAGAGGTAATCTGCTGGGTCTCAGCGTAAGGTTCCATTTGATAAAACTCATGGTCACCCTCGTCCGAGTATCCGTAGGTTTGTTCGATTTCGTCATAATCGTAGTAATATTCGTTGCCGTACTGACCATAGTACTGGTCCTCGTCGTAGTTAGTGAGCTCGTTTAGTCTAAATCCTTCACGTCGTGGCGGCGCTGGTAGAGCCGTCCTCATTGTGACGTCAGTTGAGTCTAACGGAGTTGTCTGGGGCGGCTTATACCCGAATTGTTGAGGTGACATGCCTGCGCTGAGATTTGGCCTAAAGCCTGTCGGTTGCGGCTGATTGTTCCCAAATTGGGGGCGGTAGCCGAATTGCGGCCTGTACCCGAACTGTGGTGGATTAATCTGTGGCCGATATCCAAACTGTGGCGTACTGTTAAACTGCGGTGGGCGGTACCCAAGTTGCGGCCGGTAGCCGAAATTTTGTTGGGGAGCTTGCGGCATTCTGAACGGTGCCGGTTGTTGTCCAAAATTAAATTTCGGTGTAAAGGCATTATTATTATTTGGTAAAAGAGCGGGAGGTTTATACCCAGTAAGTTGGGGAGGCGCACCAAATTTAAACCCTCCAAGGTTTTGATTCTGGGGTAAAATTGGTTTAGGCATCGAAACGGGGGCGTTACTATTAAAGTTATATATACGTTTCCTCATGCTATATTGGTCATGGAAATTCACTTCTTCCAATACTATACTAAGGGCGCCCTCTAAAGTCGTTGGGTTTTTCAATCTAACTATGCGTACCATATCCTCTGGCAAATTATAGAGGAATACGTTCAAGGCTGTGTGGTTATAGATAACTGTTTTAGCCCGTTTCAGTTCCAGATCGTCAAGTAGATTAACTTTAGAAATCAAGAGTGAACGGGTACTCTGAATGCGATTGCAAAACTCTAAATAACTTTCGCTGGATTTAATTTTCATGCACTCTAGCTCGATATTAATACATTGTTCGCTACGCGGATCTCCAAAGTGTTGTTTCAGCAAACATTTAAGCTGGCTCCAGGTGACTACATCCTCGCGTTCCGATAACAACGCAGCTGCCTTATCGGTTAGTCTGCTCGTTATCGAATGGAATGTGTACAAATCCTGAGCTGCATTGCCTCTATACCTATTAATTACATATTCGGCTTTTCTTATGAATAGATTTAGATGACCCGGGTCTCCTCCAAAAATCGGAATGATGGTAATCATTTCGCGGGGTATCGGTACCATTTCTCCGTTTTGTGCCATTATTATAGAGTAATTAGTAGGTCAGAGGCCGTGTACACAATATTGTTATAAAACACACAATAAATTCGCAAAATGCAATAAAATATAACAATAGCGTAATATTAGCCGTAATATACCAAAATATGCGATAATTTCTTAACTAATCCGATTTATTTTAATCCTTGTTAAAACGGATATTTTTACTGAAAAGTCTGACTAATTTGTCTATTTTACTCTATCTAGCTATGAATTCTATCGGAAATTATCTCAATAGTTGCACTTACTAACTTACTTATTGTAAAATTACTCGACCCGCTAAATGATTTTAATTCAGCTAGTCTCTAGCTTAGCCTACTCTACGTATTTTCTTATCACTAAAGTACACTGAGTAGAGTATTATACGCAGTCACTAGACAGTTATAATGAGAGAAGTCTTATCTCAGGATAACAATATATCATGGATCAAGGTAGGAGTTGGAAAGGAATGGCGAAAAGTTTTACTCACCAGCCGATCGCTGCCATACCGGGTGTCCCGCCACTTAACGAATTTATTTGGTTCGAGGATTCACTCACGCCGCGCCGCGATTCCGCGATCAGGCCAAAATATATGCCTGTAACGAAAACTAGCACAGCCTTCGACGAGTGAATCCTACCGGCTGCGCCAGTTAAATTTAGGGAGCACTTAAATATGTTTTTAAAAACTAAAATAAAACTAAGGTGTTGCCGATATGGAGGCTTTAATACTAATGATCTTATTTCTAGTCTATTCTTACTGCTACCGTATCTCTATGTTGGTGGGCCCTTACGCAGCATTCCAGCTAACAAGGCGTGAGAACGCTAACTGCTGCGTAAGCTCTCTATCTGTCTCGCTCTATGATAGACAAGATGGTTGAGAGGGGTGCATAACTACCTACATATTTGTTATGAATGTCTGACAATACCTACATATTTGTTATGAATGTCTGACAATTCTCAAAAATTATCAATTATATTATGGTCAAACCTATTGTCTAATGCGGGCATCATGGAAGTTAAAACTTATATTTTTGTTTTTGTTTATTGCTGTTGTCGTTCTCTGATGTAATCCAAGCTATATTTTTCTTGTAGTGAGGTACTTAAATAAAATTATTGTAATTGTGACGAGTCCATGGTAGAACCATTTATATCATTTATTTTACTAGGTAAGTAAAAATGTGTATAAATGATATAAATACTATAACAATAAATTATATTCTATTCTATGATACCTAAACTACGCATAGGTATAGGTAAGGTACTACGGGTCGATATAAATTCTTAAATGTTTACACCGACAAAAATTATACGCACAATTAACAAATTAAAACTATAATTTGTAACAATGGTTTTACATAAAAAGGCGCTAAAAGAGCGATCTCTTCTATAAGCGACCTAAAAAAAATATAATCTAGGGTAAAAGTAAGAAAATTGGTTGTGTACGAGTGCAATAGCCAATTTATAGAATAAAATGATAATAAATGAGGTTTATATGGTTAGATGTGTCGCTCATGGTCATGCCTCATTCTTTGATATGGACTTTGTACTAAGTACATGTGGTCCTTCGAGCCTGCGTTAGTTCCCGATTGATTACTCATAATAACATAACATCATAATACATTAGGCTAGTTAGGTTCTACCTACTTTTTATAAATACAAATAAAGTACCTATAAATAGAATACAGAACAATGACTTTGATTATAAACGCAATACTGCCGTTAGGGATTAAAGTTCTGCTTTATTTTTGCGCGTATTACTTCCTATTTTATGCCACCGATTACCTAAATTATTGAGGGCTTATGAATATGAGGAAATATTTTTTAAACCGGTTTCATTTCGGTTGTATGTAATTTAGTGGGAATGACACTACAATATGTGAGGACAACCGAGGACTCGATGCAGTAAAAACACCATTATTTCAACAACTCTTTGTAGATTTATTTCTTCCAATACATTGTTCCTTAAGCTTTAATCTAGACTTGTTCTTCGCTCCGACGGCTCGACCAGAATGGTCTTCAAAACTCGTGTGTCAGTCCCATGATACTTAGTAAATTTATTTATTATTTTTGCGACTTCCTCTGCAATAGCCAACCACAGCTCGTTTCCTGTTGCATTTACTTTTTTAAAAGTCTGTGGTTGACTACCACCCTCGAACTATCGTGTCCGTTCAAAAACCGCACATTATTTAAAATATGCAATTTTTGCCCAAAACCCAACAAATATTAGGATGCCTTTTAGGTTCCGTACCCAAAGGGTAAAAACGGGACCCTATTACTAAGACTTCGCTGTCTGTCCGTCCGTCTGTTTGTTACCAACCTGTATTGGTCTCATGAACAGTAATAGCTAGAGCGTTGACATTTTCACAGATGTTTTAACACTGTTGCCGCTACAACGGCAAATAGGTACTAAAATCAGAAAAAAAAAATCATACAATAAACCTGAATTTTGAACCGTTTTTCGCTCGATAACAGTGACAGGTAGATACTTGAAATATTCACAGAATATTAACTTGTATGTTTCCTTCATAAATAAATTAGGGGGCTTCCATATGGTACGGAACCCTATGTACGCGCGTCCGACTCGCACTTTGACTGGAGCACGACCATAGAACAATTAATACCGACGGGAGACGTGCGCGGCAGCAAGGCAAAACAGCTGTCAGTGAGATCAAGCTAAGCTACGAAACTACATTATAACTACATTGTTATGCCATGTGTGTCACCGTATAACCAATTACCTGTATCATTGAAAGAACTCCCTTATGTAATGTTTCGCCAAGACATGACTAATAGAAAAATGTTACTATAGCCTAAACGAGTTTTTAATTATGCGTAAACGATAACATTTATTAATTTGTTTGATTTCAACATGTTTATTATTTAATTTGACTTATTATTTTTATTTTATTTAATTTTGTTAATTATTTAATTTGACCGTACTTTGACATGATTTGTAATTAATTTTAGGCATAATTCAATTAAACTTAAGTGCTTTTTCCACATGCTAGTAAATGGCAAATAGAAGGAACGAATTAATCTGAAACACCATGTATATATGTTGTTTTTAACTACATTTGCAGTCTACCCGTGACCACGGTCGATGCAACTCGGCCGAAACGTCGGGATGAGGAGGTATTTATTTATCTCGTAATTTTAGTGCGCGATTAGTCCCGTAGTATATAACAACCATGTATATGTACTCTATTTTAGTGGAATAAATATTTCATTTTCATTTCATTTCACATAATTATGTGACCTTTTCCACTAATCTACAAATACAAATAACTTTATTTGCCTTAAAACATTTTTAACCATATTCACTTGTCTATTGACTCTGAACTAGTTAATAATTGTATCTCAGAGCCAATGGCTTCTCCCTTTATATTACCAAGCAACAAAAAGTTATACAAAAGCATATACCTAGCAGTTATACAAATCAAAAGCAGGTAATTTTAAAATGTGCCATTAAGATGCGTCGCGCGAGCAGCTGAGCTTCGTACTTTACGTCGTGTAGAGTTTTTGCAAAAGAGAAGTGTCGCGTCGTAGGTGAGGTCGCCCGTGTGCCATTTTACTAGTATTGCTACGTTGACAACACTAACAGCTAAAAGTGTTTGATACTTGGTAGACACCAATTCGGTTTTCATCAGTACTCATGTCTACATATATACCAAGTATAGTCGGTATCAAGGCTGCTGATTAAAATCTTATTTTTAGTTGACTGCCTCGGTGGCTTAGTGGTTAGAGACCCTAACTCCTGAATCAAAGAGGTGTGGGTTCGACCCCCACCCAGGGCAAATATTTATGTGATGAACATAAGTGTTTGCTCTGTGTTATTTAGTTACTATCTATATAAGTAGGTATGTATTTAAAAATAAGTATATGTAGTAAATCAGTCTCTGGCAGCCATATCACAAGTATCACATTAGTTTGGGGTCAGAGGCCGTGTGTAAGATGTCCCAAAATATTGATTTATTTATAGTTCACCGTAACGCCACCACGGTTCTCTTTTTGCACATACTTTGCCTATGCAGCTATACCTACATAATAATAATATACAATTATACACAATTAAAACTAGCGTGAGGATTCATTATTAAAATTTATATGAACACTATTTTTGAACCCCGACAACGGACGCCCGCGCGTTGTCGGGGGCGCGCGTATTCCCTGAAGAAAGAGTACTAACTACTCTGAAACCGGTCGGACGCATAGCGGTTCGACCGCTCAAATAATCGTGAGTTGTATCCGGTGTTCATATAAATTTTAATTATACACAATTCGCTCATCTATAGTCACATGTCACAGCCTTGGTCATTCAAGAATGTGAGTTAGAAACAAAACAGGTAAGTACTAAAATACCAAAAAAATAAACGATCCCGCCTCCGCGGGCCGACCGTCTTACTCAAAGCGATCACTATTGCAATTACGATTGCTATTGCAATTCGCATGTAATCGTAATAGCTTATCGGTACCGCCTAACATAGTAGTAATAGCTTTGGTAAGAATGCTTATAGCTTTCACATTGGTGCATATACAGGGTTATTTCTAATTCTAAAATTAGCATCCTTTCAGGGGCTTATTCTATACATCAAAACTAACAACTTTTGTTCAACGAATTTTGTCAAATTTATAAAAAAAAAATGTACCATAGAAAAATATCGTTCACCCTCGACGAAATGTATGGAACAGCTGTTTTTTTTTTGAGTTTTGATAAAAGTAGCATAACAAAAATGGTTGCTTTTGATGTACAGATTAAGCCCCTAAAAGGATGCTTATTGATTAGAAATAACCAGGTATATCATATCATCCATATATTTAGTTATTGTCTGACCTTTCAAGTTGACTTATTAGGATGTCCTCTGGCGTCATATATGTATAACCAAACCTTATTACAGTTCATTATAACAGCGGCGCCGGCGCTCTAATCGCAATTCTCGGTAGATTAAACTACATACTTAGTGCCAAAATGCTCGTGCCAAAGCTGTATTTCTAAAAATACTTGTAAAGTGCTCCTCCTGCATGCTAATATTCTAGAGAAGACTACCAAATGGCAAAAACTTTCAATTTTATCATCACTACATATTATAAAACAAAGTCACTTCCCTGTCTCTGTCCCTATGTATGCTTATAATATATTTAAAACTACGTAACGGATTTTGATGCGGTTTTTAGGGTTCCGTACCTCAAATAGAAAAAACAGAACCCTTATAGGGTCACTTTGTTGTCCGTCTGTGTGTATGTCAAGACTCTTTATATCGGAAACTCTTAAGATATCGAGTTGAAATTTAAACTGTATACGTATATCTATGGTCGCTTGCAGTCGTGTAACAGAAAAACTTCTCAGTCATCGTTTAAAAAAGTTAGAGCCGTTTATGTCGTAAAAAACTGCATGTTTCGACACTCACAAAAATCAAAACCTACAGGGTACTTCCCGTTGACATGGCGAGAAGCATTGTCTCAGAGTACACATATAGGAATAAATCTGAAAACTGTACATTTTTATTTAAATCACAGAAAAATAGGGCCTCAAAATTCACAAAATATGGGTTCAAAATTCAAAGTGAGTAAATCGTATCATGTAAGGTAGGTATCATATAAAAGAACTTCATTAGCACATGCTAAAACAGGTTTTAATTATTTTAACTATGTGTTTGTACGGAACCCTCGATGTGCGAGCCTGACTCGCACTTGTCCGGTTTTTTAAATAGATAGAGTGATTCAAGAGGAAGGTTTATACGTGTAATATAAACCTGTGCGAAGCCGGGGCGGGTCGCTAGTTTATTTATATTTTAAACATCATAAGCCGTACCAGCCTTTTTAGTAGTCCACTGCACTAACCTAACCCAACCACCCTTCGTGGGTAGGCTTACGTCTACCCACGAAGGGTGGTTGGGCCATATCCACCACGCTGGCCCAGTGCGGGTTGGTGGATTCACATTACGCCATCGAATTTCTTCTACGGACGTATGCAGGTTGCCTCACGATGTTTTGCTTCACCGAAAAGCCAGTGGTGTTAAATTCCGTACGTAAATTCCAAAGAACTAATTGGTGCGGGACCGGGATTTGAACCCACGACCTCACGATTGCAAGGCGGTTCTCACTACCCCTAGGCCACCACGGCTCATCATAAGCCGAATCTAACTTATTGACGTCTGCGAAGTGCAAGCTGCACGAAACCCAATCCTCGCACAGCTGTAGTGAGCTTCAGACAGGATTGGGTTAACCGCAGCTTGTCGCTATCATCACAGCTGCCAATTTTGATTCGGCATAAAGTAATATTGTGTCAGTCACTTGAATATTTTAGCAATTTTTTGTTTTGGATATCTTCAAGTCAAGAGTGAATAGGTTGGATCTTCTAGGTCTGCATATCCATCTTCGCTTTCCGCTTTTCATCAGGCGAGTGGTGGTCAAATGCAGCCCTATTCTCTTTGGGCAAAAGATAATTGCTCAAAGCCTGTTCTACATTAAAAAACCGGACAAGTGCGAGTCAGGCTCGCACATCCAGGTTTCCGTACAAACACGTTGTTAAAATAATTAAAAACCTGTTTTAGCATGTGCTAACGAAGTTCTTTTATATGATACCTTGCATGATACGATTTACTCACTTTGAATTTTCAACCCATATTTTGTGAATTTTGAGGCCCTATTCTTTGTGATTTAAATAAAAATCTACCTACAGTTTTCAGATTTATTTCTATATGTGTACTCTGAGACAATGCTTCTCACCAAATTTCATAGTTCTACGGGAAGTACCCTGTAAGTTTTGATTTTAGTGAGCGAGAAAAATGCGGTTTTTTACGACATAAACGGCTCTAACTTTTTAATTTCTTTTACACAACTGCAAGAGACCATAGATATACATATACAGTTTAAATTTCAACTCAATATCTTGTTCCCGAGATAAAGAGTCTTGACATACACACAGACGGACAATAAAGTGATCCTATAAGGGTTCCGTTTTTTCCGTTTGAAGTACGGAACCCTAAAAAAAGCAAGCAGCAATGAAAATATAGCACTTGATGGGTTTGAACCTACACCCCACCCACAGTTCTAAGAAGAGTGTTCTCACATCATGCCTTCACAATTAAGTTATCTTGAGTCTGAGGTCAAGTTTAGGACAGCCTTAATAAAATCCGAAACAAAAACTTAAAAAAGATTTTTTATTGTTCATAAATTACTATTAACAATGATGGACTTATGAAACGATGAGGTTCAGACATAGGTAATGTTTTACACTGCATTATAAATTCGATTTGCTTCTCAATTTATAAATTATTCTCATTATTCTCGAGAGATGCAAAACTCTCTCATTTTATCATAACATAATAATCTAAAAATATAAATTTATACAGAATAAAATATTACCTACCCATTGCTATACTAATAGTGATGACAATTCTGTTTTACTTTTCTTTAAATTTGACTCGAAATAAAAAACTCTACAAATGCAAACACAAAGGCAAATTTTGCTTGACGTGCGGACTTAGCATGAGGACCATAAAATAATTATATCGACGTGTCAGAACGTGCCAGTTATGATGAAGCATATATCTGTCACCTTTGCACACGTCGATAAACTCTTGTCGTGGTCTTGTATGCTAAGCTAGATGGAGTTTTCAACATTTTATAATTATAAGTACATTCTAAAATGTACTCAGACAAAGTATAGACCGAATCACACAAGTCGGCGGATGTGAAGTTGGCTACAAGCTGCGCGATATCAAATGACTGAAGCTCACATAAAGCTCCGCGTTGATTCGGTTTAGCGCGGCTAACTTCTCATCCGCCCACTTGTATGATTTGGCCTATAATTAGTTATGTAATTCTAAATGCATTGCCCAAGTTTAAAAATAGACATTTTAGTTCTATCAAATCTAGAGAAAGGTAAAACACAATTGCAATTGAAACATCTAGTGGGACTTCTTGGGCTTGGCTAATTTTTCGTATTTGCTTTTGGAGGAGTACCAGAGGCCGAAGGGGATGGCCAGAGAGGGGAGGGTCATGACTGCGAACGCTGCCCAGTCGAGGATGTGCGATGAGAATTTGCGGTCGTAGTCCTTGAATGCTACGATGGCACCTTCACCGGGGGAGCTGCTGTAGGCATACTGCACCTGGAAGAAAGAGAATGTAATGTTAATAAACTAGTAGTTCTCAGAACGGTAGAGATATACTGTATGCGGCACATCTCCTTAAACTGATTCTTCATTTTTCTTCAATTCTAACCCAACCTTAGACCTTTATCGGGAAACGGGCGTGCTTACAGTCAGACAACTCTTTCTATTGAGGATTATTTTAAAACAGCATAAGTTGTGTCCACAAACCTTAGTAACTAAAACTCTCACCAAACGTCGTACCGATAAGGTGTTCAAAATACCTAGCTCCAGAACGTATTTCAAACAAAGATTCTTTTCCTTCCTTGGGGGTTACATCTATAACAAACTATCGGAAGAAGTGGAACTAAGAAAGCTAAATAAATTTTCTCTGAAAAAAACTGTCTCAGACATACTACAGAAACTATCATACCAAGAAACTGAGAGCCTGCTCTCAGTTCTAAGATAACTCAACCACACACTTCACTCACTACATACTTTATATCGGAGACTCTACATTTTATTTTGAGGTATTTATATTGAAATTAATTATATTTTATTACATTTTAATTGAAATTTTTGACCAAATATAATATAATAATCATTGTAATCAATAAGAATTAAACATTATTACTTTTTCAATTTATTGACAAATATTTGAATATGCTGTGTACTATTAAATTAACCAATATTATATTGAAATTACTTGAATAAGCACTAATTTATAAACATTATTCTATTTTAATAAGTCTTGTTAAGGGAACACAGATCTCCGAAATACAAGCTATGCTTAGTTTGGAGATCTGAAGCCCATTGTCATATGTTATTAATTTAATGAGTCAATAAATGAATTTTGAATTTTTTTTTTTGAATTTTCATAATCTATATCTATATATCTCAATCTTTCTTCATGGTCGAGATTTGAGCATGAAGTACAACATTGTGAACCGAACATTTTGACTATAAAAAATATGGTACTTGATGTGTGTGAGTCATTACACATATGTCAATGTCTCACGTATCAAGCTATATTTTACAAGGTATAATATTAATCTTTAAAGAATGTTTCGAAATTTACTTGTGTGTATGAACATTTGAAGTTTATTTATCTAAATCCTATGCACTTATGGAGATACCGACACAGGTACAAAGTGTAGATATCAGATGCAATTTTCATTTTATTAAAACAACATTTAAAAAATTGTGTAACACAATAGATATTTTAAAATATTGCAAGTTTAAGGAGACTAGACAAATTTCAAAATAGGAAAGAGGCATTGTCCCAACAATATAAGTATAATGATAAAAATAGTTAGATATAGGACAGTGCCTTTTAATATTTCTTTTGTGGAAAATTTTAAATCTGTACATACTTCTTATAGTTTTTGCCTGATGTAAAAAGAAATGGTACCACCAGAATAAATTGAATTGAATTTTTTATACAAATTTTTGATATAAAAATTGAATTCATTCATTTTATTTTCATGATTTGAACATTGTGGAACTTGTACAATACTTTGGTATGTGTAGAGCACAATAATGAATGTTCATGATAATATTTAAATTTACTTCATATTTCACTTTCAAAGAAAAAAGGACTGACGGATGCAAATATTTTAAATGGGTTTCTTGTTTTATCATAGAAGATACCTACTACTAAAAAGAAATATGCGAAAAATTCACAGAGACAAGCTTATCCAAGAGGTCAATAAACCCAAGATTGAGTATCCACTGATTAGTCTTCAGCAAAAAACAATCTCACTGGGAAATAACTATATCAAAGCATTCCCTTTATCACTGACAAGGTAAACAAAACAGATTACTACAGTGTAAGCTTTCCTAACAAAACTAATATGCATTTTCTTAATTTTTAGAGTTTTCTTATTTAGAACAAAAACCAATCTAATTGAACTAATTTCTAAATTAAAGGGAGTTTTGTCTTAAATTGAATTATTTTATAAGAATTTACACTGTATCTAAGTTCACAGAAATAGAGGTCAGTAACCTCGGTGTTAGTAAAAGAAACTTTGAATAATTACCTCAGAGGCTTCTTCACTGGGTCTGTACTGGATCTCAGCAGAGGTGAAGTTGAAGTAGCCGTATCTGCTGGAGCGCACGGTGACGACGTGAGTGACGTTGGTTTGCGGCGCGATACGGTCAATCTCCGCTGTCAGCTGGCCTCCGACCACTGCGAACACCTCCGGGTGGAAACCGTTATCCACAAGCTTCACATCCACAGCGGGCGCTGTCCCTACGTTGTAAAGCGTGTACTTGATCAAGATATCCATGTTCTCCACCAGGTACTTATTCAACACTTGTTTTGACACCAGCAGCCGAGCGATAGCTGGCTCGTCGTCTGCAGACACTGCCGCAGCAAGGATGAGGATCACAGACAGCAATTTCGCAGCCATTCTGTCTGAAACACCGAAAATAATCGAATTAGAAAATAGACTACGAAAGTGAAAGGTTGTTTCTGGCAGATATATGAATGAAATCTAATATTATTTATTATGAATTGACAATTATAACGGATAATGACAAATTTTAATTTCGATTATGATAGTCTTACCTTTGTGTGTCTATTTTCAGTAAATAAAATGAGAAAAAGTATAAGTGCTCCGGTGAAACTCTTACAATTTTTGACATATGTTCGTGTCGTACGTGGCTGACGTTTCACTCCACGCATTCGGATGTGCTGCCATTAGCAAAATTATTTTACGGTTACGCCTGCGTTCATAAAAATCTTCTTTAATGGTTTCCACAGACAGATTCAGTACTTTGTATTGTTTCATTAGACAAAATAAGTATATGTACCAAATTCCGTTATCCCACTCGCCCAAGCACAGATTTTTAATGCAGAACTAAGTATAAAATATTTAAAAAGGTCTGAGATACAGCAAGTTGGTATCCTGAATTTTGTTTTGGCAAGCTATCTATTTGGAGAATGCTTATGCCCTGCACTACTGGGCCGAAATAAGCTGATGATGATGATGCTATAGTTGCAGCCTGACAGCCACGTGCGTCTGCGGAATGCTTCTGGAATCGTCCATCAATGGGTCCGTCCATCAGAGAAACAGCAAGACTGATGCGATTAGTTGATGCTTGGGACGCAGCCGCAGGCCGCAGTAATCTATGGAATTCATAATTTTTTTTTTTTTCGCAGTCTGTTTCAAAATGAACGCAGTACTTTTTTGCTAGCTAGTGTGGTGTTTTAATTATAATATGTCAATGCCAAATTGTTTCATTGTCGATTGTCAAATCGGAGTTTTGGCGGGAACGCGGAAAAATCATGTCGCCTCATTGTATTATTTTGTTATACTTGTGTTTTTATCAGTGATAATTTGTGAAAAATGGTGGTATTTCGTTGATTATGAGCTGGTTTACGCGCATGAGTGTAGGCAAGTGATATAATGTG
Source organism: Hypomecis punctinalis (assembly GCA_949316475.1). Classification (NCBI taxonomy): domain Eukaryota; kingdom Metazoa; phylum Arthropoda; class Insecta; order Lepidoptera; family Geometridae; genus Hypomecis; species Hypomecis punctinalis. The sequence continues at coordinate 3,113,951 of OX438798.1, forward strand.
ATGTATCATGTTGTTCCGTGTTGTTACCAAAACTCCATAGACGCCTCTAGTAAAGTCTCCACTGCTTTACTGAGGTATAACTTGGACTATGATTGGACTTGAGCGCAACTTTATTGGACTATGACGAGACTACGACAGTGACTATTTTGATAAAATATTATCAAAAATTATTAAAACTTATTACTTGACACTGGCAAATGCACAATAATGCGACGCCAAAACTAAGAAGAAGAAGAAGATTGTCAAATCAAATCGAAGTTCGCGAAAATCGTGTTGGTTTGTTTTTTCCCCGTATTTAAACTCGTAAAATGGGTTTTTACGAAGATTATTTATAAAAAAACATACTGTAAGAGTGTAGTGCAGTGATTTATCATTTTGTAAACTATGACAGAGAAAGAAGATGCTACTAAAAAGCCTGAAAATGAAACACTAGATGACGAAGCTCTTGAAAAGTAAGTAACCATATTTCACTGCCATTAAGTGCGTTAGACACATCAATCAGCGAAATAATACTTACTATGATGTTGTTTTTAGACTAGCCGTAGAAGAGCTCATGCGGGAAGCGGTCCAGGGCGCTGCAAGAGCAGAAATTGTCGGCCCCTCCGGTTGGATAAAATCGACCAGTCAAAAAGCTAACAAACGTTTCCTAGTGAACACCATCCGGAATGCAGTGAGCTCAAACAACTACCATCACTCTCGAGACCATCGAAACTCTAACAGACGGTCGCCGAAGCGCGAACGCCGTTCAGATCCCACCATAAAGAAAGAGAGAAGCAAAAGAAAATACTAAAATGGCAAACTATAATGTAGATGATATTTTAAAAACTATTTTTGATCAAGAAGATCCTAGTTGGAAGCCTTCTGATAAAATACCCCTAATTATTAAGGAATTAGACTCTCGTAAGGGTGAATTGAAAACATTTTTAGTTAGTAGTGATGTTGATATACAAAACATATTAAGCGAGAGTGATGAGCTGTGTTCTGAAAGCAAATTGTTGGTTGACCGCTTGGAGAATTGTAAGAAAGAAATAGAGGAAGAGACAATGGCAGAGATTGTAAAGTCCATTGAGAACTATGATACTCTATCTAAGGAATTACAGTGTGTTTCATTCGCTACTAAGTTAGTAGGTGATGTTATCCAATGTGGGAAGTATGTTAAGGAATTTGATGAAGGACGGGAACAACAGAGCTTTACGCGGTCCGTTGAAGCAGTCTGTGATCTAGTGCAGTATTTAGATCTGCCTACAGATGGATTTGATTTCTTAGACATTGCAACGAAAAGTAGAGACACATCTCAGCTTATTTTGGACAATTTGATCCAAGAACTGTACTCAGAATGGAGTAGACTGTTGTACTGGGAGGTAAAACCTTCAAATCGTAAAACTATAGTGAACCTTGTTATTAAATTTGAAGAGTCCCCAATTTGTTACGATATGCTGAAAGCTTTAGAAGTAAGCAGGAAATTGCATGAAAAGATTACTGATTTTGCACAGTTTCTATACAAGGATGTCTTGAAACCAATCATGGACAATGAATGTGGAGTGTTTGTTGAATCGGACAATATGGTTAGCATAACTATAATGCATCGGCAAAATGACAATAGACCTGTTTACGATGATGTGATAGGAAATTACAAGCAGCTTTTCAGGTTCCTCAGCAGCAAATTAGATATAAACTTCAAAGACGACCCTGACACAACACCTATGATCATGCTTGGCAAACAATTGCGATGTAGATTTGCAGATGCGTTGATAGAAGATTGTCTTAAAGACACTATACCTAACAATATAATCGATTTACAAACATATGGTAAAATCACAATGGAGATAGAGGAGTTTCAGCGGTTTCTAGTCAGTGTTAAATTCTTTCCCGCAGACAACAGTATATCTATACTCAAATACGTTGATAATATAGACATTTTATTTGCTGAGAAAGCCAGCAGGCACTTATTAGAACAAGCTAGAACAATAATGCTCAAAGATCTTAGTGAAACAATGTCGATTGGTGTGGGAAGCATCCCTGAAGGGCCTAGTACGAGCGTAAGTGATAATGAAGCGTTGAATATATTGGAAAGAACTATTCCGACAAGTTTGTTTTATTTTCCGAGATGTATGATCTCCAAGTCAGCCCAGGAACTGCTAGATTTAGTTCACATGATGATGGAGCAAGCCGTGCAATGCCCGGACGTGGTTTGCAAGAAGCTCTATTGCACAACCAGACTGATTTTTGAGTTGTATGATGCAGTGGTGCCCTACCATCATGAGAAGTACTTGCAAACCATTCCTCAGTATGTTGGTAAGTCAACTTATATCCTTTATAATTGTCAACAAATACAGAATTAAATGTACAGTATACTAAAAAATAGTACCTACATGTTTTGAAAAAAAATCATCAATTGTTCTAACACTCTGTAGCAGTGTTCAGACTATGAATTACCAAAAGTAATATGATTGATTAAAATCTAAGATGACTTATTGACAGATATCAGAAGCCACTGTATTAAAAATTCTTGTCTTATAACAGTTTTTTACCACTATAGGTAGTATCACAATATTAGGAAAAGTAGATTATTGGTCTCTCTCGGCACTTCTTCTTTATTTAAATGTAGGCAACTTTAATACTATTATTTTTTTGAGTGCCTAAGTCATATATAATAAACACTTCTGGGCGCCAACAACGTGGATTAAAAGCCACCACAAAATAAGAATTAAAAAACAAAATTGTGGCTTATAGTATAAAAAGCACATTGTGATAATTTCCAGCGTTGTTCCACAACAACTGCATGTACCTGGCGCACAGCCTGCAGACCCTCGGCGACAAGTGGGTGTCGCTGGCGGGCGGCCCGGCGCCGCACCCCGTCAGCTTCGTAGACTTGGTGCATAAGCTGCGCGCGCTCGGCGCCCGGCATCTCGCGGCTCACATGCAGCATCAGAGGAAGCAGATACTGGACAATATACGCTCTTCTGGTGAGGATACCTTGTGTATCGGGGTAATTCAGATTTCAGTGGCCTGATGCTCAAGCCTCGTGCACAAGAAACGCGCGCTCGACGCCCGGCATCGCATTTGCTCAACAGCTGACATCCGAAATGTAGATCTCGTTGAGCTGTATCACTTTTGTGAAGAAAGCAATGGTCTATAAAATCAATAGTTACCAATAAACCATTTTTGATTTTGACAGCTGTTATCTGAAATTTAGATCTTGTCGAGCTATCTCACATTTGTGAAGAAAGAAATGGTCTAAAATCGATAGTGGCTGCCTCGGTGGCTCAGTGGTTAGTGACTTTAACTTCTTGGTCAAAGAGGCGTGGGTTTGATCCCCACCCAGGGCTAATATTTATGTGATAAACATAAGAGTATGCTCTGTGTCTGGGTGTTATTTAGTTACTATCTATTATAAGTATGTATTTAAAAAATAAGTATAATATATGTAGTATATCAGTCTCTGGCAGCCATATCACAAGCTTTGCTTAGTTTGGGCAAAGAAGATATAATAATACTACGTTTAATAATACTGGTATAATAATACTGGTTTGGGGTCAGAGGCTGTGTGTAAAATGTCTCAAAATATTTATTTATTATTATTTATTATGAATCACTTCACTACATCTCTTTTTGTAACTTTTCACAACATTTAGTTCCTAAATGATGTCTACATTTGTATCTAAGATTAAGTTAAATATTGACTTCAGCCTACTCCGCCTATCCGTACCTAAATCCGTCACTGGCTCTTTCCGATCCTGCACCAATCTCGACAAAATTTTTATGTGCATAATGTGTGTTTCCAGATCTAAACTGCATAGTGGTGAAGGACGTGCTGGGCGACAACGCGGAGGCCGCCATCCGGCAGTGCCTGCGCCAGCTGCAGCTGCTCAAGAACGTCTGGATCGGAGTGTTCCCCTCCAATGTTTACATCAGGTAACACATCATCACCCTGGGTCGACCCACTGCTGGGCCTCCTCTCCCTTGTCTTATTGTTCCCTATCCCGGGTTAATTTCATCCACGCAGGACCCACGATGGGTTCTTGGAGAATCCAGCTATGGGATACCCCTCTGTCAAGGCATAACATTAAAAAATCTTAGGTGGAATGAGACACCAATAATTTAATTGCACAATATCAGACATAAACCGCGCCACAGATTAATAAATAGTAACTTTGCACACGGTTTCGTACGAATTTTACTCGTGCGGAGACTTGCGAACACGTACGAACGATTCCAATATTCCAAGAACTGTGGGAACGCGGAGACTGGGGCGGAGTTAGTCGTGCGTATGTACGAGTAGTTCAGACGTCTGAAAACAATCCGAACTTGTTGGGATTTTAAAACACATTTGTACGTTTTAACATTTGAGTAATAAAAACGTAAACGGTGTGCGCACTCAATTCGTACGACCACGATTGTACGTATACTGTAAGATACGAATTCGTGTCCAAAGTGCACGCGGCCTTAAACTTCAAAGTAATTGAGGTACATAAAATTAAAATATCAACAACTGGACTGCACTGCTCATGCTGTAAATCGTTAACATTTCGACTTTACTACCATAAAAATTAGGTCGAAACTTGACTGTCTGTTGAAAATACCTCCCCCCCGCACCTCACGCCAAGCTGACAGACTTTTCTTGTGTGATATTATTGTTAATGGCTTCTCTCGTGAATAGATTCTTCAAGGGTGGGTTTGAGCAGGTGGTCTGCCTATAGACCAATTATTTGCTATTGGGTCTATGCTTATTGTAGATCCTATTTTTAAAGCTGCTGATCGACGTAAATAAAGCTTCAATTTTAAAACCGCGGTTTTAAAATCGACGACGTTTCATTTGACGCTTTCCTCTTTTGCAGTTTACCTTTTCCTTTAGAATAGCCATGTTTAGTACTATATCGTTGCGTTGAGATAGAAATTGATAGTTTTAATTACAGTTTAATACTGGACATAGTGGACATAGCTATTTTAAACGAAATGGTAATCTCTAAACGAGGAAAGTTTCAAATGGAACACTAGCAGTCACCGATTTTGAAACCGCGATTTAAAAGTTCAAGTTTTATTAACGTCGATAGCGGACGAAGTTACGAAGTATTTTTTTTGCATTGAAACTTTTAATAATTTCGAATCGATGTTAATCCTTTTAGATTGATGGGCACCCTGGTGAACATGTTCGTCGAAGAGCTGATCCACCGCGTGTGCACCGTGGAGGACATCTCCATGGAGATGGCGACGCAGCTCACCGAGATGTACACACTGGTCGTGCAGAAGGCGCCGGCATTGTTCCACGCGAGTGGCGGCCAGAGCGGGAAGCAAGAGCGCTTATGGGTTAGTTTAGTAGCTAGGCTATTATTACTGTGTGAAAAAACTCCTCTATATTTTTATAGTGTTACACGTATACAAACATTAAATTGTTACGCAAATCTTTTTGAGGACTTTGAAGTAGCCATGAGTCGCGCGCTGCTCAGGTGGGCAGGCAGGCCACGTCCTTCCGGTATCTGAAATATGCGTCCTGCTTGCTCTAGCTTCAGAAAGCTCAAAAGGATTTGTTGGATTTGCAAAACTTTCGCATTGCCCGCCTGGGGAAGTACCTAAACCTTTGCCACTGATCCCATTGCTAAGCAGTAAGCTCGCTACTCCACCTGTTTTTTTAAGATGCATTTTGAACAATAACCACCACAGTGCATTCAATAGGGTATTTAACTAGTTTTTGGAAATTGTTTTAAATTATTTGTTAGTACATACTAAGCACACTACATTTATATTTCCGAGAGATCTACTGTATAAACAATGAAAAAAAAAGTTAAAGAATAGATATTCAAGATCCTACCAAAAACGACATTCTGTAATGGCGCTGGTCTTTGACGTCACTCACGAGTAAATAACGTTAGTTAATACTGGTAAATACGCTAGTTCACATCTAAAAATTAACAAAAAATACTTTAAAAGTAACTTACAGATCCAATAATATTACTCCGAAATCACAAAACACAAATTACACAAACAACAGTCAATCGAGAAATTCTTGTTTACCAGCACGTGACGTCACCAGAGTTGCCACCCTTCTTAGAGCGTTTACGTCACATATAAAATATCAAAAAAATATCGTATTTTATTTCGTTCGATTTGCGAAAATTAGACATATTTTAGTTTAAATAAAGTGAAATATGTCTTTTTCAGGCTATTATCTGTATGAATTACCAAAATTAATAAAATATTTTCAATGTTGTCAAATAGCCTATTCCAGTGGCCAGTGCAATGTTATGTTGCACAGATATAATCAATATTCTAAGTGGATGTCTTCATAGATTTTACACGATTTAAAAACAAAATAATACCTTTGATTGCTGAGTTATAGTACAATTCAAACCTAATTGTGTCTGAACACGAAGCAAATCGTTGCGCAGTAGCAAATACCTATGTCAGCGGAGGTGAAGAATGGGGATTTGCGCAGGTTGTCGTCGCAAACGCAAATTATTAAACATTCCTTTTTTATTTCAGTCTACAGAAGACATGCAGAAGCATGTCGGGTCGTGGATCAAGCTGCAAGAGCTGATCTTCGTGCTAGGAGGCTCTCTACGCGACATCGAGAAGCATTGGGACGATGGCAGCGGCCCACTAGCGCTCCACTTCAGAACTGAAGAACTAAGGAACCTGATCAAAGCCCTGTTCCAAAATACGCAGATTCGCGCCAACCTACTTTCTAAAATAAAATAGTTCGCCCATATTCGTTTATCTCTTATTTGTAATCAATAAAATGTGTTTCGTTGTTTTATAATACTGTGTTTTATTGTTTTGGATTCCTATTTAAGCGATATCGAGAAGTATTGGGACGGCGGCGGCGGCCCACTAGTGCTCTTTTTCAGAACTAACTACTACGAACTACGAACTAAGGAACCTGATCGAAGTCCGCTAAGATTTTTTTCTTGAAAAAACGAAGAGTTCCTCTTGGACCAACTGCTTTAAAACAGCAGCAAATATGTAGAAATATCTGCTTGAAATATTCACAAAATAATTAGTTGTACATTCACTTCAAAAATAAATAATATAAGAAGGGGTCCGCGCAGCGCCGTGACGACTGGTGCCTTTTAATGTCGGAGGCCAAGATCCACTTCCAAGGTCACAGCGCCAACCAATGATGTTTAATGTGTATTATACTTCAATGGCGCCAACGCAGTAGTAGTAGTAAAAACGGCTTCCCTACGGTACGGAACTTGGAACGCTCTTGGCCAATTTTTAGTGTGGCTTTAAAAACAAAGTATCTCGAAAGTCGATTGTCGCTGAAATAAAAAAAAAAATAACCTCGAAACTCGAACGAAAACAAAATCTCGAAAAAACCTGATAATTAAATTCTAAAGTGATTTTATTGAATAAGATTTAAATAACTTAGACTCAAAATGAATGCTATTAAAGTGCTGTTACACCGAAGGATCTCCTGTATTTTCAGCAGTCGTGCTTATGCCACAACAAAGAAGAAAATACCAGATCCTGATGAAGAGGACCAATTACCAAGTAAACAGACTAAATTCATAAATTATGTTAATAATATACAATAATTATCTTATGTAACATATATATTAGTGACTCTGCTTCAAATTTAAGGTCCCTCCCAAGGAAGCTTGTAGAAAAATGCTTCAAAATGACATAAATATTATTTAAAACTTAACCACTAGCATATTATTATCTTCTTTGCCACTAACTTTGTGGTGTAGGTATAGTAATCGCAAATTAATAATGAACATCGACCTTTTAGAAAGAGATACGTACCTTTACTTAGTCTTTACTTATATTTAGTTTTCAGAAACATTACATAGAAAGAGCTTGTTTACTTACAAACATTGTTCAAGAATTGTTGCTTAAGTAATTGTAGCTTAAGGTTCATCTGATTTCGATGGAATTTAACTAGGACCACCTCTAAGTCTCAACTACAGAACAAAAATAGAATTAAATGATCTCATAAATTATGATCAATATCGAAATGTACCATCGATTTTAGATCATTCTCCTTCTTTGAATCAGAGTAAAAAGGCGATAATTCTGTTCCAGTATTCAAATATCCAGTGAGTAAGAAGTCAGACCGGCGTGTGTATGTGTGGGGCCTGGCGGAGACTGGAGCCCTCGGCATCCACCAGCCACGAGGCAAGCGAGGTCGGAAGGCCTACAACGTCAACTTCACTCTCGCCTGGCACCCTATGAGATCCAGCTTTGCAGAGAGGTTTGATGTACGTTGGAATAAATTAAGCTGCTTCTATAATATAAAATAAAAACTCTTTATTAGAATGCTATTCAAGACGGGCACTTTCAGCATCCATCAGCCACAAGGCAAGCGAGTTAGGAAGGCCTACAACATCAACATTTTTTTTTTCTTTTTTATATCAAATAGGTTTGCATTTGACTACACACTGCCTGATGTTAAGCAGATATGCAGTCTAGGATGTAGCACGCTTATCTAGAAGATACCTATTTACTCGAGATTTGAAGACACCTACATTGTACTTTAGCGGAAAGACAGACTCAGGCAAAGCATTCCACATTCTGGCAGTTCGTATGAGGAATGCGGACTCAAAACGCTTGGTTCTAACGCGTGGGATGTCCACCATAAAAGGGTGGAGCTTTGGTCGCGTCTGTCTAGCCGTACGATAGAAGAAAGGGGCAGGTGGGACCAGATTGTGCAACTCCTGGGCGCACTCACCGAAGTGTATCCGATAGCAGGCTGACAGACACGCCACCCTACGTCGATGCTCGAGACTTTGCAGCTTCGACTCAGTCAAGGTTTCGTTGCCTATCAGCCTCCTGGCTCGCCTTTCAATGGACTCCAAAGCCTCCAACTGGTATTTAACAACTCCAACCTCACTCGCCTGGCACCCTATGAGAACCAGCTTTGCAGAGAGGTATGATGTATGTTGCAATGGGTATATAAAATGGGTAAATATACCAAAAAAATTTCTACCTAAATCAATATCAAAAAATTATATTTAAAAAAAAAACTAAATTTTAAGTAAAAAAAATTAGTCAAAAGTTAAATAAAGTGTTTAACTATATGAGTATAAATAATCCAATAAATTGTTGGTTGCAATTTTTTTAACATTTCAGCCATGTACAAGGCTTTTAAGCGGCTATAAAGCTAAACCAGCAAAAATTGTAATTTTCAAGAATTTTCTGTAGCTGCAGCTTACTAATATATCTATATAATATATTATTGCAGGTAGAACATGTAGCATGTGGGTATGGATTTACTGTCTCATCAATCATCACAGATGAACAACACAAAGTGTTCGGGACGGGCATCAACACGGACTCTCAAGTTGGCTACCACGCGCCCAGAATCGGCCATCCATTGGAGCTGCTACTGAGTCCCGCGCCTATTTATATACCTTACAAAAGCTTGGAGACAAAGGTAAGAGGCCAAACAATTATCTTTGTCAATTAAGTAGCCATTTACTCACCATATGGTCGGTCGACTAACACGCGCCCGTATTCGGCCACCCGCTAGAGTTGCTACTTAGTCATGCGCCTATCTATACCTTACAAAAGTTTGGTGACAAAGGTAAGTAGCCAAGCAAGCACCTCTGCTAATTGGAGACAGGTAAGTAGGGCAACAGTTACTCTCAAGTTGGCTACCACTCGCCCAGAATTAGCCAACCGTTGAAGCTGCTACTGAGTCCCGCGCCTATTACCTTATAAGAGTTTGGAGACAAAGGCAAGTAGTTAAAGTTTAGCTACTTTGTCTCCAAACTTTTAGCTGCTAAACATTGCATCGTCATCCTTATTTATATGGGTTAAAGAAGATTGCAGTGTATGTCATGTCCAGCACTTATTATTATATACTACGGGACTAATCGCGCACTAAAATTACGAGATAAATAAATACCTCCTCATCCCGACGTTTCGGTCGAGTTGCATCGACCGTGGTCACGGGTAGACTGAGTAGTACTCAGTTTGCCATTTAGATCATCAAAAGATCTTGTCTCTATGATTAAAGATTATCTAGACAAAATATTTTGGTAGTAGTTCAATTTGAATGGCTTTAACAGTTTTTGTTTTGGCTTGTTTCACTTTCTCGCAAACTGACCAGACATATGACTATAAGCTTTGATTTTACTATGTAATAAAATAATAAAGTCACACCGCACGTGCATCGACCGTGGTCACGGGTAGACCGAGTACTACTCAGTCTACCCGTGACCACGGTCGATGCAACTCGGCCGAAACGTCGGGATGAGGAGGTATTTATTTATCTCGTAATTTTAGTGCGCGATTAGTCCCGTAGTATTTAGTAATAATGTCTTCAAATCGCGAAAGTTTAAAAACAACATGTCCAGCACTGATTCTGGGTATGTCCTGTGACTAAAGCACGTCATAGTTCAACGGGACTTTTGAGCTAGCCAGCATTATATAGTAAAATCAAAGCTTATAGTCATACGTCTGGTCAGTTTGCGAGAAAGTGAAACAAGCCAAAACAAAAACTGTTAAAGCCATTCCAATGGTACTACTACCGAAATATTGGTCTAGATAATCTTTAATCATAGAGACAAGATCTTTTGATGATCTAAATGGCAAACTTTTTTTTCAGGTCATTGGTATAGATGCTGGCAGAGCTCACACAGTGATACTAACAGACAATGAAGGTGCCTTCACGCTGGGTAACAATGCGTACGGGCAGTGTGGCCGGAGGATCAACCCCACGGAAGAATACCGGGGGAGCATGGTGTCGCATAACATTAGGAAACTGGGGAAGGAGAAAATCTCACAAGTCTGCTGTGGACAGGATCACACGTAAGTTTTGTACGTACTTTGAACTTTTACTCAAAGTAATAGTGGTTTATACTGCGCCACAACTAGGTACATACACAACAACCAACTTTTTACAGGAAAGTTAAAAAAAATAAAGTAAAAATAGACTTATCTGGTAACGATGAAGTTGATTTGATCGCTATAGTCTCATGGGTGTGTTGTTTCAGTATATTCGTGACGGAGTTGGGCAAGGTTTACGCGTGCGGGTGGGGCGCGGACGGCCAGACGGGGCTCGGTTCCTACGAAAATCAAGCTTCGCCCGCGCCCGTCAAGGGAGATATTACTTCTGAGAACATTGTGAAGGTGGCTTCTACTGGAGACTGCGTGCTAGCGCTGAATGGTAAGTTGCTTACTAAGTGAGGAGATTAGAGGAGGGAGAGAGGAGGTTCTGACTTGGTGTATTGTTTGAACACAACACTCACATGTTGTCAGTAGTAAAGGACCCTTTAATGTTTTTAAGGATCCTTATCTATTGATGTTGCTTGGATTTGTATCGAAGTCACTGCTTGAAATGCGTTGTAATGTCACCAATCTGCATATAAATAAATAAATATAAATATTGGGGGACATTTCACACACGGTCTCTGACCCCAAACTAAGCAAAGCTTGTGATATGGCTGCCAGAGACTGATATACTACATATACATATTTTAAATACATACTTATATAGATAGTACCTAAATAACACCCAGACACAGCAAACTCCTATGTTCATCACAAAAATGCTTGCCCTGGGTGGGGATCGAACCCACGCCTCTTTGATCCAGTAGTCAGGTTCACTAACCACTGAACCACCGAGGCAGTCATAATGTGAGAGTTCTTCATATTCTTGAATTATGTGAAGATTGCCATTTGGCCTGTGTGAATGGACTCTGGTTTAATGCTTCTCATGACGAAATAGAAATGCTTGTCTTACAGGCGGAGGACTTCTAGGCAATTAAGGGCAATACCCATAATACCGCACTTTCTCTGTATATGCCAATACACGCTCTGTAGAGTACATTATAATACTAGACAAAGTGCATTATGTAATCCGCGCCACACAAGTCGGCGTAGAATAGAAAAGAAAACGCTTTATTGTTCACACAATTGACAATTTAACAATAAAACAGTACAATATAATTAAAATAGTGCGATAATGGGAAGTTAGGCGCAGATTGCTGCGCAAAAGGCAAAATATAGGTATGTGCGGGAGCCAGAGGTACTCTCGCCGGGCACACCCGCCCGCCAACCTCATGCCTCCCGCGCGCTTCCTACGCCCGTTCTTACCACTATGCCCACAGACTACGCCACACGGCGTTAACATTGTGCACACATGCACAATAATAGGTGCGTTCGTTTTGGGCTCGATGGCGTTTTTGGCATTTGCAAAATTATCGTTGATATAAACCGTTCGGTTTGGGAATTTCACCCATTTCGCCAATAATGCTACTTTTGCTCACTTCCCAAAACGAACGCTGAAACGTCAAACTCAAACGATCACAATATATCACTATAGCATTTTAAACTGTTTTTGAGCTATCCGAACGGTGAACGAAAACAGTTAAAAAATGCCACTTTTGCTCACACAACTCAAAAAAAACCCTGAATGTGAGCGTTGTTAGCATTTTAACTGTTATTTTTGCCATCAGTAAGCTATCCGAACGCACCTAATGAGCGAATTACGGCGAAGTGTCACCTGCGGCTAACTTCTCATCCGTCGACTTGTGTGGCGCGAATTAGTTTCCCGAACAAAAAAATGCATTATAATATTCAAAAGTGCATTGAACAATACGTTCCTGTATGTTCCAGACAACGGCGAGGTGTTCGGGTGGGGTAACTCGGAGTACGGGCAGGTGCCGATGGCGACGCCGCAGCAGCAGGTGAACATGTCCTACGCGCTGGTGAACCTCACCAAGGGCCTCGGGAAAATTGTGGATATAGCGTGCGGTGGATCTTTCTGCTCCATTGTAAACGGTAGCTTATTTTAATTATTATTCTAGAATTTAAGGTACAAAGGATTAAAAATTTGATCGATTTCAATCACAATTTGAGAAATAAAAGAAGCTAATAAGAATTAAGTTAAGATGCTTAGAAAAATAGGTATATTATCTGGTATAGCTTAGTTTCCGGTCAGAGACCTTGTGTGAGATGTCCCCTAATATTTAGGTACTTATTTAAAAGATCATATTCCATTTCATTGTTCCATGAATATCAATAAAGTTATCTTATCATAACAATCAAAATGAAGAAAAAAGCATAGAGAAAACCAAAAATCCAATCAACGCGCGGCTTTGTGTGAGCTTCAGTCAGGATTGGATATTGCTCAGCTTGTAGCTAACTTCATTTTCGCCAACTTTTGTGACGCAGCCTCTATATTTAAAGTATTCGATAAAACGGAACATTAAAACAGACCGGTGTGAAACGGGGCTTATTTTTTTTTACGATATATTTTGTAGCGATTTGCCATTTATGCTATATCTTAATAGGGATGTTAACAAATTTTCGGAATTGCTGTCATTATGAACATTGACTCTATTTTACCATAAAAGAATATTAGATTTAAAAAATGTTAGTATTTTCGATGAGAAAATATACAAAAATAGAGTTAGTATGAATTTTCCCGCTAAAACACTAAAAACTGTCACGTGACTGTAATGACGTCACTGACCGCTAAACATAAGTTACTCTGTGGCAAACTATATTAGAAAATGCAGAGAGGTACCAGTCTTTGACAGCTTGTTTTGTGGTTAGTGACGTAATGAACCAATATCGGTGTTTGAACTCCCGTGACAACAGATTACAAATATAGCATTTAAAACCATTTTTAGTAAATTTATAAAGTATGTTTAATTATAAAAATGTGATTTTCGATATTCTAATATTACAAATTATCACAAAATTAACACTAAACATTAGTTTGTGATTAGTGTTAACATCCCTGTTACTTATTTTTGCGATAGGCGCAAGACATCTATGGAACTATAAGTTTTTTTTATTTATTTCAATCTTTACATTAGGTTATAAATCTTAAAACACTATTAAACCTAGCTTAGGTTTGACAAAAGTGTTCTAGTTCTCTACTTACAATTACAAGTTATTACAAGTACCTAACAAGTACCAGCTCAGCATAAAAATAAACAAAGCCGAGCGGTCGCCGCTATTCATTAAGGCTGCCGTAGGTACCTACTTGCTTCGCTCCGGCTCAACCGAGACCGATGCGACGCCGACGTACCTCGTCAAACCAGGTGCAATAAAACACACGCGACCGGTCGCTCGGCTTTGAAGTCTAAGATTGTTTTATACAATGGTTAAACTTTCAAATTTTACCTTACAGAACAAGGCGACGTTTTCGTCTGGGGCTACGGACTACTCGGCCTCGGTCCAAGCGTCCAACAAAGCGCCAAACCAAAGCAGATCCCGCCAGCTTTATTCGGCAGAAACGAATTCAACCCAGAATGCACTGTAGCAAAAGTATCCTGCGGCATATCTCACTTAGCTGCTATAACTAACGGCGGAGACTTGTACATGTGGGGCAGGAATAGGCACGGTTGCCTTGGTATAGGACATGCTAAAGATCAGCACTTTCCTCTGAGGGTGTCTATAGGAGCCCATGTGTTAGATGTGAAGTGTAGCGTAGATCATTCTGTTGCTATTTGTAGACCATTTATGTAAATTATTAGAACATTATTAGGTATTGTAAAGACTGTTAAGTTTAATAAATTGTTGTATTGTCATTGTGTTGTTTGTATAATAAATAAATAAATAATAAATAAATATTTTTGAGACATCAGACAGCTTGTGATATGGCTGCCAGAGACTGATATACTACATATACCTATTTTTAAATACATACTTATATAGATAGTAACTAAATAACACCCAGACACAGAGCAAACACTTATGTTCATCACATAAATATTTGCCCTGGGTGGGGATCGAACCCACGCCTCTTTGATCTAGAAGTTAGGGTCACTGACCCCTGAGCCACCGAGGCAGTCATAATATATGAATGGATGTTTTATATCCCCTCGGCAATGGAAGCAAGATTTCCTCAACTGCAACCTTTTTCTCAATATACATAAAGGTTTATCCAGGACTGGTGCTCTATTCTGAATTGAGGTGAATCAGACCATCATTATGAACAAATTTTTCTTCGTTTTGTTGATTCTGAAGCAATTTTGTATGGAACAGCTGTTTTTTTCTTTAAATTTCTAGTTGGCCACATAGTAAAAGTAGCTCATAATGATGATCTTTTTTGTAACCCCTTTTTGGCTTCATATAGATAGGCAAAGAAGTAAAATACTGTACAGGGCCAGCAGATAACCCTGTGTAATTTTAACATTATTTATAAGTGGGCAACTGCTCAATAGTTAGCAAGTATAAATATGTGAATTGAATCCTAACTAATAATATAAATCCGAAAGAGTTTGTTGGTTTGTTCCTCTTTCACACAACAATGGAGCAACTTGATTTTTGGCATAGACAGTTTGAAAAGCAGTTCGTCCACGAGGAACTCCTCGTTTGAAGGGGAAGACAGAAAATGACATAGGCTACTTTTATATCAGAAACAAAATATTCACAGAATATAAAATACCACATGGTCGAAGCTAATAGTCTATATGGGTACATTACATACAAACCACCACGGCCAGCCGTGGTGGTTTGTATGTAATTAGAGGTAGTGACACCCGCCATACAATTGTGAGGTCGTGGGTTCAAATCCCCGGTCCTGTACCAATGAGTTCTTTGGAATTTATGTACGGAATTTTACACCACTGGCTTTTCGGTGAAGGAAAACATCGTGAGGCAACCTGCGTACGTCCGTAGAAGAAATTCGATGGCGTATGTGAATCCACCAACCCGCACTGGGCCAGCGTGGTGGATATGGCTCAAACACCCTCCGTAGGGTAGGCCTATGTGCTGCGGTGGACTATTAAAAAGGCTGGTACAGTTACAGTACATACAAACAAGTTTTAAATTTTGAGATCTACAAAAATGAGCTTTCTGTTAAACTAGCATTTGCCTGCAAGGTATTTTATTTTTGTGCTATTCCATGGGATCATTTTATTTTTCTGGGATAAAAAGTAGCCTATGCATGCCACTTGTCTTTCAAACTATGTTCATACCAAAAATCAAACCCTGATCTGTTACTCCATTGCTGTGTGAAAGAAGATAAAACCAACAAACATTTTCGGATTTATAATAATAGTAAGATTATAAAATAAAAGTAACAAATTATCTTACATAATCCTTTATTACTAGGCTAATAAAACTATTTACAATTTTATCATGATACACTACATAGGGTACAGATTCACTGTTTGCTAACAATTTAGTGCAGTCTTAATTATTTATTGTTTACATTCATCATGGAATGGCTCCAGAGTGCGGAAGTCCCTCCACGCAGGAGGCAAGAGGGATGTGTGGTGGAGATGGCATCCACACCGCTTGCACGGCTCACTGAACAAATTCACATAACTATGCAGCCATGTCATGAAAGACCGGACTGCTAACTCTGGCAACGTAGGTGAATAGAAGTGGAGCATAGCTGCATGAGCATTCTCTGTCACTTTCCTAAAGACATGGTGTCGAGACTCTGTCCAGAGGTCTAATGTCTCTCCGTAACCTTTCACCATGACCCATTCCATTAAAAGGCCTTTAAAAGCTACTACTGCTTTCAGTACATGACTCAAGTTGATCTGAACAACTGCATTACTCGCAAAAGGCCTCGAAATAGTGATTTTCATGTCATTGTATGATCTGTCAATGTTGTTTATTACTGTATCGACTTGTACGGGGGCTACGTTGTGATTGCTCTGGAGTTTTCCTCGCCGTTTCGTACTGCCAGAGTTAATGTAGGAACGCTTCAGCGAGTTTTGGCTCAGTAATGTGTGTGCAAAAGAGCTGTATTCGTGGATTTTATCTGTCCATTTATAACTGTTCACTAGCTGCGTGTATAGGGCCTGGCGGTCTGAAGTGGTTTCTTGGCTCAGGTAAGTAGTATTGCCGAGGTTGAATGGCGCTGTAGGTATTGGTAGTCCGTTCACCGTCTGTTCCAAGTCACGTAGATTGATGTTCACGTTATTAAGCAGCTCTTGTAGCTCAAGCAGAAACTTATCTTTACCGTCTTCTCCATGATCCGCGCGTAAACCGTTCGATAGTGTTTCAAAGACGTGGCTTACACTCGATCGTAGCGTCCTGAGTGAGGTTAAAGCTGAATTTAACTGCTCCACGTTTATTGTTTGATTCATTATGAAGGCAAATATTAAATAATACTAATAAAACCGGGACATTCGATCTAAATTTCAATTCTAATGGAATTTGCATAGAAAACACATCACAAATGTTCACAAACTATCACAAATATTGAATATAAAAATGTTGCCAGAAGCAGTAAATACATTATATCCTATAATACAATATATTTATAATATTATCTGGTGCATATTTTCTGGCACCATGCATGCACCATGTAAACCATTATTTAAAAAATATAACATTTTACCATTGCCTTCACTACATATATTTGAAAAGTGCTTTTTTATTCAATGACACCAATCCGAGTTTCCGTTAAATAGTAGCGCTGATGGGAGAGATAGACAGCAACGACAAAAATATAAGTTTGATATACCGCAACAGAGGGTGTGTATATATAGTAATAATGTTTATTGAATGGCCATTATGGTATACAACAAATTGCCAAATTGTTTTAAATAACTTAATTATGATACTTTTAGACACAGATTACACAAGTTCCATATTGATAAGTGTTATTACACTGTTAACGAATTTTTAGAAGACTCACTTAAGAAAAAATGTATAAATAATGTTAAGTCAAATACCTTTATATATTTTCTAAAAATATTTGTATCCCTGTAAAGGTAGAATATTTGAGACACTATTGTTCTCTTAACATCTACATTGTAAGACAATATTCTAATAAATAAACGAATTTTGATTTTTTAATATATATGTTATAACTCGACGAAGGAGCTCCCTTTACCAGTGTCAACTGATTCGGCTTTTTTGTTGTTGCTCATCTACAGTGCGACACAAAAGAGATGAAATGAATTATTCGGGAAGACGGGAATTAAATTATCACTTTTGGTAGAACTACAATCTGAGCTGTGAATCATTGTTAACATCCTAGCATTTTCTAGTTTTACGCTATTTTGTGGATTTTGAACACGAAAACAGTATCGTTATGCATATGCTAACATATCGACAACAAAGCGACGGTGGCGATCTCATTCATTTTCAAGCCTTTTATGACGCACTGTAGTTTATAATTATGTTTAACATGTTCCACAAAGTCGTTAACACGATTTGAAATAAAATGTATATTTTAAAAATAGTTCCTTAAATTAAACCCTATTAACAAATCCAAACAGTATCCTTCGTTTATTTTAATCAAGGATTTTGTATACTATCATTTTAATATTTTTACAAAAATTTTAAGTAATAAATCGGATCAAGACAAAAGTCATGTGAAAATGGGAAAGTAGCCATGACAACTCAAAGTAACGTTTCTTGTTGCATTTGTAAAGTGCTGTCAACACTGAAGAAAAAAAAAAGTACTTTATTTGTACTTTAAAGCTGTCACTGTTACGGTTTTATTTTTTTGCCTTTTTTGGCTTTGTAATTTTATTATTAAACGCACAGAGTAATAACGTCACCAACATAATGTTTACGCCGTAATATCATTAGAATACAGTGAAAAGATGTATTTTAAATTAGAGACCATAGGTGTCCATCGATTCCGTGAACTCGGAATTCATGGACGCCCAACGCCATTAAGTACCTAACCAAAAGGAGTCCACACTGCAAAGCGTACCCCTCTGCCAAAAGTACGCGACCGGCGGTCATGCTCTTTATATAAATATATCGGTCTGGTTGCGCTTGTGTTGCGTTAATTTTCAGCTAGTGTTAGTTAATTACATTTGTGTGCGTGTAAACTTGCTTATATTTTGGTTTGTGTGCGTTTCTTCACCCTCTACTGACTTGGCAGACTTCGGTGCTTAGGCGTATCGTACTCCTTTTGGTTAGGTACTTAATGCCCAACGCCCACTAAGTACATCGCTCCATCGTAGATACCTAAATACACTATGTACTTGCTAATTAGTTTGCACATTAGTGCTCTAACGACCGGTTTAGTATGCAACATGTATCGAGGAGCTGTTCTTGCGACCAAATCCTCTGAGATTTTCGTATAGTACCGTACGGCGTTTGTACTTTGACCAGGTAACGTGATGTCTAATACCGACTTCCAAAATAGAGGAGGCACCTACTATGTTCGTCTGTATATTGTTTTCTTGTGTAATACTTTCGGTCGTGTGATACTTTCATCAATTGTAAACCGATTTAAAAGGGAAAAAAAGAACGTTTTTATTTATGTCAAAAGGAATCGGCGGAGCCGTTTTTGACTAAAAAAATCAACAATACCTACCTACCTAATGTAGGTACAGAATCCCTAACTGCGTATCCATTATACGCAGTTAGGGATTCTGTACCTACATTGAGACTAAAGATGTGCTATACATAGATACTTAGACAGCTATACAGGGTTATTTTTAATCAATTAGCGTCCTTTTAGGGGCTTAGTCTGTACATCAAACTACCAACTTTTGTTCTGCAACTTTTGTCAAAACTAAAAAAAAATCAGCTGTTCCATACATTTTGTCACGGGTCAACGATATTTTTCTATGGGAATTGGGAAAACATTTTTTTTTGAGTTTTGACAAAAGTCGCAGAACAAAAGTTATTAATTTTGATGTACAGAATAAGCCCCTAAGATGATGCTAATTGATTAGAAATAACCCTGTATATACGTTGTTATGATTTTATCATATTTAGACTCTGGACAAAAGTAAAAACCTGCATAATACTAATAGAAATGATAGAAAATAGATAATAGTTCATAGATATGTTGATTTACTTAAGCATCTCATCAAAAAATCAATAGTAGGGCAGACGCCCATTTAAGAAATTTGTGGCCACTTTAAGAAATTACAGTTTTCAAAAATTCGTCAATAATACAAAAACAAATAGTGACATAGGATGTTTATATGTAAAAATGAATAGATAAATGTCTACTCTATCATAAGAAACTTGTACTATGTACTCTATCATAAGAAACTTGTACTATGTACTCTATCATAAGAAACTTTTGAAAGTTTCTTATGATAGAGTAGATTGATCTATTCATTTTTACATATAAACACCACGAGAAAAAATATCTATTTTTCTACAAGTATTTTAATGAATACTTAGTGGGCAAACACACCGGTTGAGGCCACCTTGCACAGGCTGTGGCCGCGCCGGTGTGCTGGTTGTGGCCACTTTACATTTTAAACAAATAAGTATAAAAAGTTTGTCACTTAGAAGTTGTTGTCTCAAGTTTATGTGACAAAAGGTTGTTGCAAGTATTTTGTTGCCAGTATTGTCGCGAATTTGTTTTGCCAAGATTTTTAGTGCCAATTTTTATTGCAAGATTGATAGTGTTGGCGCTTTTGCAAGATTTTAGCACAAGTTGTTGATGACTTAGGGATGATTAATGTTAGACTGGGTCACGTCCGGGCCCCGTCCAGGGCGTGGCCGGGTCACTAAATGTTAGACGTTGCATACATTTCCTATAAAAATATTTATATTACAACGTGGCGTAGACGAGGCCCATCTGGGCCCGGACGTGTCCCGTCAGAGCCGTGGTTGAGTCACTAATGCCCGGACACCCCGCGACTCTTCATACAAAATCTGCTGTCTTACGCACACTACACAATATTTACTTACAGACACTACACATACGCACGAACGCTACACGGGTAATTGTGTGCAGAACGTCTATGGTTGTCAACGACCCATGTCGACCGTATGAATTGTATTTCTGATTTACCAAGAAGTTTTGTAAGCACTACTTGTAAAATATAGCTTTATACGCGAGACATTGACATTGACATACGCGTAATGACTCACGTACATCAAGTACCATATTTTTTATAGTCAAAATGTTCGGTACACAATGCTGTACTTCATGGTCGAGTGCACGAGCACAACTCTTTACACAACTTTTCGGCAAGAAAAATCGCTAAGAAAAAAAAATATTTTCTGACGTAGCTCATTTCAGATCCGTGCTGGTAGTAGTAGTTCGTATAGGCTGGGTGGCCAGCCTTAGTGTCAGTGTTTCAGGTTGCCTGAAGACCCCTGCAATGTGTTTAAGTTTATAAAATTAATCTTTATGAAAGTCTTGCACCACGGCTCTAGGGAACTGCGTAGTTCTATTTCTGTACAAATTGGTGCTAACGTTAATTCTATGTAGTGAGTAAAAAACTTGCACAAACTTATACTAAGGGAATACTAGAGGTACCTACACTACCCATCCCAAGTAAAAGTATATAATATCATTTGAATGTCGCAGAAATTGGCCAAATCTATTATTATTATTTTTAACACGATAATAATGACACGGGTCTCTTTATTAAAATAGCGCTAGTCTATCACTATAATTGTATATTACACACTGTGTTCCACGTAAAGTAAATGTTTTTCTGCGAGCCAGAACATAATAAACTATGACGTTGCGATTATTCAACGCTTTACGATATTTCTATCGAAGCGGCGTAGTATCTGTAGCCGTTGCTACGACAGCGCTACGAGAATACTACGAGTAGTCGTAGATCCGTAGTTTGTTGAGATTAAATTTAAAAAAGCCCCCAATCCAAAAGAGCTGATAACTTTGGAACGGCTCATCAATCGATTTTGGTTAAACATGTTCAAAAACACTCCCGATTATAGGCCAGGGTCTAGTACTTATAACACCCCATCGTTTTTGTGTCTGGGGGTAAAAACAAGGAAAAAGACAGACATTAGAAATAAAAAAAACGTATTCATTTCCGAAGTTTTAATTCGATTGGTGGTCTGATTAATAAAAAAAGATTAAAAATTGTTAAAGACCGAGTCAGGCGTAAACGGAGATTTATAATTTTTGATAGCGAATCTATGGGCATAAACACAACAAGGAAATGACACAGAACTTTCCGTCCATCCATTCATCAGCCATAGGACCACACAGCTGGACCGAGGCCTAAGGCCCCTACGGATCTCCAATAAGACCTTTTACTTTTAAGTATACCTATATAAAGCAGAACTTTAATGTTTTCTAACTGCAGGTACCTACCGTTAGTACAGAAACATGTGAGCAATAACTCAGAGTCCTAAGAGACAAAATATAACGACGAGCATTTCCAAAATAGTACCGAAGGAGACCTAAAGAAGCGTATACGAGTACATTACGTCCAATGAAATATTTTTATGGATATTCGCGCCCCCTGGGCAGCCGGGATCAGCCTATAAATTCACGAATCGGTATAAATCGCACGGATAGGGACGAATACCTATAGTAAGAAATCTGTCCTTCAAGACTTGTCTTGAAATCTTATAAAACAATGATCATCATTACCAACATAACCCAGCGGATTAGCAAGTAGAAGTTTGGGGTCGAAGCTAGAATGGAAACGACGTACCGGTAAGCGCAGCGTAGGACTTCAAAAAGGGAGGTTCTCAATTAGACTGTAAGTTTTTATTTGTATGTTTGTCATGAAACGATTCTTTTTTTGTTTGGTAGCCTTCGAGAAAATATTTATAGAGTCGCAATCGTGCAAAAAAGTGTCCGAGCCAAAACTCTGCGCAAGCTACGTAGTGGGCAGACTTTTTAGTTAGTCGTTAGGCGATTGCAAGACGACTACAACGCCGCGCGATGTCAAAGTGCTTGGTTACAAGAACCAATTAGATGACATAACGTCGAGATTCGAGAAAACGGGTAATTGTGAATTATTTAATGTCATAGTTAAGTATTAAATAATAATAATTACAAAAGTAAGAGAGGGAGAGATGTGCAAGTATAAAAGTGTGAACTGGACGAAACTAATATCTTTTGTCTCTGTTTGCGTATACTTTTTTTTTGTGTCTGACTATTACGCACGGCCTAGACGTAGTATTTAGACAATTTTTTTGCGCCAAAAGCTACTGTTGAATTTTTGATGAGATGCTTAAGTAAATCAACATATTTATGAACTTTTATCTATTTTCTATCATTTCTATTAGTATAATGCAGCTTTTTATTATTATCTAGAGTCTAAATATGATAAAATCATAACAACGTATATATAGCTATCTAAATATGTATAGCACATCTTTTTTCTCAAACCCTATATGCAATTGAAGATTCTAGTTAATACTTTGACTATGTTTAATGTAATTAGTCGGTAAGTAGTAAAAGTAGTAAGTAATAAAAAATGTCTGAGCGCCATCTGTATGACATTTTTTTATTAGTTTCACTTAGGGACTGAGGCTCTGTAGATATGTTTGCTCGAAGTTGGTAGATCATATTTGAAAAATGGTCCCATTTTAATTTTATAGAAAGTCGTTTTTGAAAACTGATCAATAATCTAAGAATTATTACATCGATGATAGGTACATCGATTCGTACGAACTATTCGAAATCTGTACACGGTTGTTCCATTTTTAACCAAAAATAATTATTCAAAACCAAATCTCGCCCACCTCTACAAGTTGTAGATACGGACTAGGCGTATCCGGTCCGTTTTTCTGGCCAATGAACGGCGCAACAAGTCTAACGACGTAACGACGTAGCGCTTAACGGTCGTTCGAGTGACCTTCGCGATTCGTATCAATATTTTAATAACGGGCTGGAGGCGAGACGTCCTCTGCTGCCCTCTGGCGGGGCTCGCAGAGGTGCACGGCCCTTGGGACGCACCGCTGAGAGTTTGAAAATCTTTTAGTCTTTATGGAGCTAATTATGTACATAGAAAGTAGTTATAACTAATATTATAAATTCGAAATTGTGTCTGTAGGTTTGTTTGTTACTCTTTCTTTTAGCACACCTTTTTGTAGGGTAGAAACACCTTGAGATAATTTACTTATTTAAGACCTATAAAATGTACACATGTTTAGCAAATAAATGAATCTTTATCTTTATCTTTCACGGAGAAATAGAGGGGTTGAGTTAATTTTTTGCCATATATTATACATGTATGTATATGTCTTAAAAGTTGGAGAGTATCATGGACTAGGTACTTTTATTCAGGAAAAAATAAAGGAATCATTTATAGTATGGGATGGCACAAAATCAAAATATCATACGGATGAAGCCTCTCCAAACTTTAAATATAGGAAAGGATCACTTTATTTTTTCGGGATAAAAAGTAGCTTTTTATATTCCGAATAGGTTTGCGTTTGACTACATACTGCCTGACGTTGAGCAGATGTGCGGTCTTGGGTGTAGCACGCTTACCTAGAAGATATCTAGCTTAAGTCACTTTTCGTCTTTCAAACTATGTCCATATTGTCCATGCCAAAAATAAAGTCAATGCATTACTCCGTTGCTGTGTACAAGAGGAACAAACCAATAAAACATACACTTTCAGATTTATAATATTAGTAAGGGAGTAAGGATGTTGTTCATCATTTTTTAGGAGGAGATAGTCGATAAAAGTGCTCCTATGAACGCAAAACACGAGCAACATTGTGCATGACAACGTACGCAGTACTTCTATGTGCACATGGAACTACTTCAGGAAATTAAATTACATAACTCCCAGGTCACTACGAGGTTTAGGTAGAGTCGCCGTTTTAGTGCAGTTGGAACCAGATGTAGCGCTTTTTGAGGGGTCTAGCAAATTTTCAATAATACAGCTCTTGTGCTTATTTTTGCATTACTAATTTTCTAATAATAAAATAAATGTATTTTAGTAATTTTTGAAAGTTTTTATTTAACGCGCCTTGATCATCTCCGCTCTAAAATAGAATAGGCACTCTTGAATCTTTAGCTTTAAAGAATCCCATAGAGAAGACGTTAAAATCTTCAGCAATAATTGTAACTAAATGTCCATAACATTACAAACTATTTTTTTACGGGAATCTTAAGGAGAAAGGGCAGAGGTTATCCGTTGTGCATAAAATATCGTTCACGAGTAATTTAATTTAAATCATTCATATTTTTCATATTTATATTCATATATATCGATATAAGTAATCGATATCCAAATGATTATAAAAATCAGCCAAGTGCGAGTTGGACTCGCGCACAAAGGGTTCCGTACCCGTTACGTATGGGAGCCCCCTTAGCCCCATTTCAAGCGTAAAAATCACATGATATGGGAGCCCCTCTTAAAAAATGATTTTATCGTGTTTTTCCAAACATCAGTACTTATAATAACGAATCTAGCTCATATCGTCTAGCGAAAACACTTACAAGTGCTACTCTGGCAACACAAGCTCTAACTCTACCCGTGCTATCACAAAGTAAGTCGAAACCGCTCTTTGTCCTCCTTTCATTACTCCAATTCATTTGTGAAACAAAGTGTTTCTTGAGAGGCCAACAGCTAATTAACTGTGAAGCTTCCAAAGTAATATTTATTTTTGAGAAGCCATGGATAAGAAATGGAGATGTTGCCAGTGGGTTGAAAATTCAGAGGTATTTATTTCTCAGCAAAGGTATTAAAAGAGTTTTTTTCTGACGAGATTTTAGTTTTTTTCAAGATTAGAAACAATTCCAAATGATAAAGCTCTTTTTTGAAGCTGTTGCGAGCGAAGAAGTTCGTATAGACCGGGTGGCTAGCCCTGGTGTCAGAGTTTTTTAGGCCGCCAGAAGGTCTCTGTCATGGCGAAACGGTTAAAACAGCCGGGACCTACAATTTAATAAAAAAATGCGTGTCATCCCAGCCACGGTAGCGCTCAATGGAAAAATGCCACCAGCAGTCACCCATCCTGTGTGCAGAGTTGCCTAATTTCGGTGATTACTGACGAACACCTAGTCAAACAACGCTACGACCACTACACAAACGCCTTTTAATTTAAAATTAAGTAGGTTCATTCATTCGAAGCCAATCACTGCAGCACACTAGCAGTTTAGTTTAACTCTCAATAATATAAAACTTACTAAATAAGTACTTAAAACTTGGGGCTTCCTAACTGGAATTTTATTTAGCCTGAATAATATATTACATACCTATCTACATTATGATTATGTCCATCCATATTATAATTATAATACAGAGCCCAATCTATCTAAATTTTACAAATTGCGATTCATTTTGTGAAAACCCACATAATATGCCAGACCCTCGCTCAAGTTGTGAAAAAAATAAACCAAAAAGGTCTTGGAGCAAATATCTAGTATTAATAATATTTTTTTAATATAATATTTTTATATAATAATCTAATATTTGCTCGAAAAAGGTTTAAATTTCAGCATGCGCATCCAGATTTAGGTGCTCTACTTGTACCATATTCTAATCTATACTTTTTTGCAATGTGTCTAATTCTTTTACAAGTAACATTGTTAATTCGTTACATTATTATTAACAAGAGTTTGGCCCTCTGCTGCGCCGATTGCGGCATAACCACGAAGGTCGACAAACGTACTCGGGTGGAACTCCTCCGCTCTGATTATATACCACATACACACGGGGACGAATTTAGTGGTGTGGAGGCCCCGGGCATAAAATAACTGTAGGCCCCTTGGTGACAAGGGGTACTAAATACTCCTTCAAGCTGGGTAGTAAATACCAAGATGATGAATGATGTTTTACTAATTGCCTGATTAGTGTGAACAAAATATAGATTAATCGTTATTGTCAATGTTTAAGGATGATAAATTAAACATTGTTAAAAAAGTAAAATAACGAAACATAAATGTATCTAATAAAAATTGTTTGCTAGTCGTAATCGTTGTATTTTTTTTTTTTCAAAACCTCTTTTTATTGTGAAGAACTGGAGATCCCGGGCAGTTGTCCGGTTGCCCTTTCCAAAATCCAGCTCTGCCACTACAATGATAACAACAGCTGCGAAATTCTATTGTATATCTACGTTTTGAATACCTAAGCGAGTTTCAATTGAAGCCTGATTAATGCAATTATTTAGTTAGATACTCTTTTCTTTGTTAAAAATTAACTTTTTGTTATATTTATTGTCTTTAATTGAACAACAGATTTGAAGTCAGTTATAATATTTATAGAGATTTTGTTTTGGTGTTTAGCAATATTTTAAAAGTATTTTTAAAGTTAATAGGTATGTAGATACTTAGATAGGTATATTTGCGATTTCTTTAGTGCAAAATATATAAGACTATTAAAATTCAAGTGACACATTCATAAGATACATATTAGATACAATATTCATCTGTTTGTCTGTGTCAATTTTCATATTATTATTTTCGACGTAAATAGTATTTGATTAGCGTAAACGTATTTTATTTTAAAGGTATCCGCGCTGAAGTAGCGAAGTTTGAGGCGCGGAGAAGAGAGGCGCTCGCCGCTCGTGTCGGCGCTGCGTGAAGGGCGCTGGGGCTGGGCGGGCGGCGCCCGGGCGCGGGCTGGCTGCACCGGCGACCTTGGGGCGCTGCCCCACTTCCCGCACGCACCAGCCACCATCGATCCAGCTCCTGAGAGAGAGTAATGCTCACAGGTCGGTGATCGGAGATCTATCGAGTGATTAGTCGGAATAAGGGCCGCGGGTGCGGGCTCGGGCGGCGGGCGTGCGCAGGTGCGCAGGGCGGCGGGGGCGGGCGGGCGCGCAGCAGTCCCGCGCCGGGCGCCGCTCGGGGCGGCTGCACGTTGTCCGCAGGCCGCATGAGCGCGCCGTCGTGCTAGCGCAGCGTGCGCGGGTGTGGTATGCCCGCGCCTCGCCGCTATGGCCCCCCTGCTGGCGGCCTTCGCGCTGATGGCCTTCCTGCCCGGTGAGTGCCCGGGCCGAGCCCGCGAGCAACAGGCGGCCGCCGCGCCCCCGCGTTTGTTTACCCCATGGGGATCGATTGATGGTGGGAGCTGAGGTGTTGTGAGTGATCGGATCCCGAGAGGACGCTCGGACCGCGTCCTCGCTCCTCCGAACGGCGGCCCGACTAGACACGCTCGGTCAGGTAACGCTCAGGCACCCGAGAGCGACCACTCGCCGTCGAATAAACCGCACGATGAATGAATTTCAGCTCAATTTTATAAAAGTACCTACACTTACGTTTCGGTACGTTTCTCTTTTTTAATGAAACGTGAAAAGGAGCACGCGATGTGCTCATCCGCCCGGAGCGGGATACGAGGCTATAAAAAGGAAAAAGTCAGGTTTTACGAGGGAATCTGTACGTACTTACCGTAATGGTAATGATTCGGCCGCGTGCCCGACGTGGGAATTTTATAGCCACGTCTGGCTCCGGCTTACTCGGCTTTCAATTCTGGATGCGATGTTTGAATCCTAAATACCTACGTGTGCCTTTGATATCTTTTTCGACCTTCTGTTAAATAGAAAAGGTATCTCTACAAACCTATAAAATTAAATATGTAACGCAGCATCATTCTACGACTCTTTGGCTTAACTTTTCGTTGAACAAAGTCAACGATGCTACATCTTCGCAAGTATGTCTATTCTCTAAACAAATGTGTCACCCGTTAATTGACAGTTGTAAAAGCGTTGTGTAAGCCCGCCACAGCTTCACAAGTTGTGCACGGTGTCTTTGTCTCGGCTATCAGCACTCCCCGCCCTCCATTCTGTACGAACACTTCACAGTAACGCGTATAACTCATATGGGAATCGATTGACCTTTATCTCGCATCTTGACACCACCGTTATAGATCTTTTCCAATATACTTTACGTGAATAGCACTCTATATCTTCCACACAGAATAGGCAAGTAAACGCCAAGACACTAATAGCTATACCTAAAGTTTGCGTAGACAGCAATGTCTGAATTTTTAGACCGCTCGGATTACCCGACATGACTTCAAGACCGTTAGGTCATGTAGGAGAAATTTGAGCAAGGCCTTATAAATACTGTGCCTTTATAAATAGCTAAAGACAGCAGTTTATCGTAATATCTGAAATACGGTACTACTTATACGATAATTACAAAATCCATTGGTTACTGATCTAGAGACTATCATTTACCTATCAGTCTGATAGGTAAAATCAGATAAGAAAATCAAACTACCCAACAAGTTAGGAATAAATGAAAATCTTTTTGTTCATATTAGGAGTAGAGCTGGGAGGCCATATTCTTTTAAAAAACTGGTCGGGCGCTAATAGAAATCTCTTCCAAGATTCTCCGATCTCGACCAAGAATTTGAGAACTTCTTTTTCAGTTGTTCCGTGGTATCTAATCAGACGTTGTTAAGAAATGAGTACCCAAGTTGACACTTAGAACATGAGCCAGACGTCTTATAAAGACATTTCACAGAGTCTGTTTGTCCTAAAAGTAAATGAGGTCTTTTGTCTGTATTTGCGGAGAGCCCTCCAGGCATGACTAGGTATTAAAGCCCAGTCCGCGGGCTTATCGTCATGAGACACCATTTTGAATTCCGTGCCGATGAGCGCGCCGTAATTAAAATTTTCAGCGAGTTGTAATTTTGAAGTTTGAAAGTTGGTGTTCGGTTGGTCTTCAGTTTTACTGCAGTAAAATGTTTCTGTAAAATAATGTCTCTGGATTTTCCGCATTTATCTTTTAGCGATAATACCGATCGTTTTACTTTTTACCTAAGACACGAGCAAAATTTTTGTCTTTTTGAAATTCCTTTATGCTTGGCCATTTATAGTATTTAGTAGGTAGGCATATGACATTAATCTAGTTCATAAATGATCTAGTTTATCTAATTGTCTATCTAAATTGTATGTAATTGTAACGTTATTAACTTAATTTATAAACGTCAATACAATAATGTCACATCTAAATAAATTACACAACAAACAAAATCATTTACAGACTCAGTCAAATAACCCGCCCCTAATTGTTCCTTATTGTTGTATCTAAATTGAATATTACATGTAAATAATTTTATTAGGAGTTTACATGAAGCGAAAAATAATATTCAAATAGGCCAAATCAAATTTAATGAATGAATGACGACAAACTGATAGATGTACAAATATTATTTGTACCTAGTTATGCTAATAGAGACTAGGATATTTCACAAAAAATGACTTCATGATACGTAGAGTAGTTATTTGTTATAGTTGGTGATAAAAATTTCATAACATACCTCAGTTCATAAGATAGCTCACCTGCTGAATCGATCGACGAGTGCACCGGGTACTAGCCACCAGGGCTTGGAAACCGACTTAAAAATTGAAACCGGTTAAGGTCTAAGTACATGGAAACACCCTCTCAATTCCGTGCAACCTTTAACCCCAATCATAGAGACAATAAGATTTCTATAAATTAACGACAAACGGTTTTTTAATGATTCAGCAAAATCTTGTCCCACGTCCCACACCGCATGCACGATTACACTAAAGTAGAACACGAAGTAGTAGTTAATAAAGGTTTTCAAAATTGCTTTTTTAAAAGCTTGTAGCTAGATCAGCTCATACCAGATCTAGCTCATACAGATAAGATAAATTTTGTAAAAATAATAATCACTGTCGCAAAAAGTAAGGAGGTAGTTATTATTTGTTTATTTTTATGCACTGTACTTTCAGTATCTCGGAAAAAAAACATTTTTAGGGTTCCGTACCTTAAAAAGGAAAAAACGGAACCCTTATAGGATCACTTTGTTGTCCGTCTGTCCGTCTGTGTCAATAGACAATAGACAATAGACATAATTTTATTTGCTACAGAAACCAAACACATACACATACAAAACAACTAAATAAAAATAAATAAATAAACAAGTAATGTACACATGAAAATTATGTTATGCATAATGTTTCGTCTCTGCTACAAATCGGTCCCACCTCAGCATAATGCCGACCATGACAGCCGACGCTGATCTTCCGATGGGACCGACAGGTGACGTCACGAACGCGTTTGTCGCACAGTATGCGTACAAATAACATGAAGCATAAACCTTATCAAAATACACAGGCAAAATACAATAGACACACAAAAACAAAATGATAATGGTTATATACTTAAGAAGTGAAAGAAATAAATTTACAAAAAAAAAAAAAAAAAATTGAACACAATCATAATAATTATATAGAAGAAAGCAAAAACAATAGTTGTTGTAGTCGTACAACAATTTGATCTATTACAGTACATAGTAACGTTGCAACTTTATGACAATAACTCATATAGCACTAGTATCATTCCTCATGAATTCTTCGCCCTTTTGATGTTCGATGATAAATTTCTTCAATTTGAATCTGAAACTATGTATACTCTGCAGGTTCCTTATTGGCGGTGGAATATTATTCCAACACTTCGACGCAGCGTAGCGAAAACTGCCTCTAAAGGCGGCAGATCTGTGCCGCTGCGTCGCCAGCTGCGTCGTACATTGGCGGACTAGGTTGCGATTCGATTTCCATGACAACTTCTCGTACAAATAACTCGGAGTTTTGAATTTCATGACGCCAAACATAAGGCATGCTAAATGTAGCTTACGTCGATGCGTCATTTTTAAAAGTGAAAGTTTAAAAGTGTGTGTATGTCAAGACTCTTTATCTCGGGAACGCGTAAAGATATAGAGTTGAAATTTAAACTGTACACGTATATCTATGATCTCTTACAGTTGTATAAAGGAAAAACTTCGCGGTTATCATATAAAGAAGTTAGAGCCGTTTATGTCGTAAAAAACCGCATATTTCGACACTCACAAAAATCAAAACCTACAGGGTACTTCCCGTTGACATAGAACTATGAAATTTGGCGAAAATCAATGTCTCAGAGTAAACATATAGGAATAAATCAGAAAACTGAACATTTTTTTTTAAATCACAAAAATAGGGCTTCAAAATTCACAAAATATGGGTTTAAAATTCAAAGTGCGTAAATCGTATCATATAAGGTATCATATAAAAGAGCTTCATTAGCACATGCTAAAACAGGTTAATAATTATTTTAACAATTTTCGATGAATGACGAGAAAAGTAAAAAAAAAAAATATTTGTCGATGATGTTGATGAGTATAGAGATTTTAACAACGTACTTCCCAATTATCTGAAATTTTATGGATTTGTACGGAACCCTCGGTGTGCGAGCCTGACTTGCACTTGTCCGGTTTTTTTTTCTTACCGTCTGCACTCCATAAGCTATGTCTGAAAATACCGGTTAATTTTAAACCGGTTCCAAGCCCTTCGGCCACGCTCACCTAAATTGCTTTTACGGCGCTGTACTGCCATTACAATTAATGGAGGGCGTTAGCACGTCCTCTGTCATTGTCGTCAAATGGCCGCTGTAAGACCTTCGTCAATCCGCCTCACCTGCCTCCAGGCTCCGATCTATGCAACTGATTCAATTTATCAGTAGATATAGTCCAAAAAAATAGTATTATTGTAGTATGAAATTCATACCTTAACCTTAAAAGTCAACGCCCAGGTCATCAACGTGCATCAACTGTTCACTTCACCTTAGTCTTCACCTTACTTTTTAGTTGATACATTAGGTGTGTGCATAGACTGCCGCTATTTTGGTTTCTGGATGTGTGTACCTCGTTAACACCTATTATAGCCGATAAATGAGTATTCGTAAACTTTCGATGAGTAGTTTAATTTATTTGTCAATGCCAAAACATAAGAAGAAACGAATCTCGCACACTGATCGAGGGCATACTCCTTAAAAAGTATTTGTGTTTATTATATATTTTAATGTGATATATCGTAGTCACTATTCATTGAATTAATAGAGGCCGTTCTTAGGCCGTTAGCACGTCCTCTGTCATTGTCGTCAATTGGCCTCTGAAGGCGACCTTCGTCAATCCACCGCTCAGATGACTGCCTGAAAGGGTGGACGTTGATTCAATTTATCAATTTGGTGAAATTTGAAATTCTGTGCTAAAACTAGTTGAAGAGTAACGTTGAGAAAAAGCCACCTCAAGTCTATTTATGCCACAGATTAGGAAGGAACTTATAAAAAGTCTCTTAAAGTTCTGTACTATCCAGTAGCACTCATAGCGTAGTTTGAAACAAGGTGTTTGTTAGCGATCGCACGGTCAGTATTTGGATGGGTGACCGTTGACCACAGTTGGTACTTACAACTAAGCACTTGTGCTCGGACGACACATTAAATTGTAGGTCCTGGTTGTTTTCACCGATTAGCCATGTCAGAGGCCTTCAGGCGGCTCAAAAACTCCGACGCCGGCCCATACGAACTTTCTTACAAATTAATAACGGCGCTCTTTAAAGTTCTGTAGTACCATTACCGTTAACGGAGACTATAACCATTAGATGTCCATTAGAACATCTGCTGTCATGGGCCGCTGTGCGGCGACCGTCATCAAGCCACCTCACAGATGAAGAAGAAAAACCCCGATCTATGCTACTGTTCAATTTGTCAGTACAGTTTTTTTTTTTTTTTTTTTTTTTTAATTTAAATTTACTAACCACAGACTCCAGGGTCTGTGCCCTTTGTCAACTAGGATTTACAATTATTTTATTATAGTTACTGTACAAAGAGTAGGTACTAGAAATATTAGCCTAAGTTAGTCAATGCACTGCGTGAATGCCACGAGCAGACCGGCGACCCGCAAGCAGCACCCGATCACGAGTGTGACACATGTGCCAGCCATCGCTCTCCTCGACCATATTTGAGGGAGGAGAACGACCCGACACATGATGCCGCCGCAAGAAGGAGCCTTCGATGGCGAGCATGAATGCTTGGGCATGCACACAATGCTTATTTCTTATAAATTCGAATACACCTTTTTCACGTCCTATGCCAATTTAGTTGCCTTCTCCCGGCCCAAAGCCTCCATCACCGCCTCGTTCCGATCTCTGACAGCCATCTGCTGGTTGTACTCCTTGATGGTCTCCGATAACACAGACGATGCGCGCCGCACGAATCGACTGATGGCATCATTTTCGATGTCGTCGGCGTAATAGATGAAGGTCCCGGTGTGCCGCGATAGTGCAACGACTGCGTGTGAGACGCTCTCGTGTAGTTTCATTTTCGGCTTTGTTTTTATAACGATTACCGACTCGTACGTTAGTTCCTGAGCTTCGTGAATGGTAAGGGTGCGTGATCCTGAGCCTCCCCCATAACCTTGACTTATGAGGGTCTCCTTTTCTTCCTGTGTATGCACTAAGAAATGGGTGTTACGGAGGGTTTTGGATATTTGAGCCCCCTTGAACCTTTTCTGCTCAAGAGACCTAATACGAGGGACTGAGGAATATATACCTGAGTATATTTCCCTCAACGCATACGCGACATCCATTGGGTTTCTGTGTGTGCAGAGTAACTCCTGGGTGATATTTGTAACTAGTGTTGGACGATAGTACCTCATTTCGAAGAGATTTTCTCTGTCGATATAAGGCAACTGATTGACGTCTCCAATGAGGACAAGTTCGCTAGCACCAGACAGCCGGGCAGCCATTATTATGGCTCCAAAATGGTTCATTAGAGCTTCGTCCACCAAAAGACGACTGAAGCTCTCTTTTCCGAAGTCAGTACAGTTAATAAAGTTCAATTTATCAATGTCTAGAAAAACCTCTACTTACTACTACTTGTTCTATTTACTGCATTACTTCACTATCACTATTACTAGATATAATAAAACAAAGTCATTTCCCGATGTCTGTCCCTATGTATGCTTATATATTTAAAACTACGCAACAGACGATGATGCAGTTTTTTTTAATAGATAGAGTGATTCAAGAGAAAGGTTTATATGTATAACAATTGTGCAAAGCCGAGGCGGGTCGCTAGTTATGAATAAACGCAGAAGTACTTTGGAATATTTGGTCCGTGTTTTGTCTTTTTCTTTCTTTGACAATCTTAATTCTCTAGTCATAGATGAATAATCTCCCATAAGTCATCTAGTAATCGTATCAACTCTGCGATTAAATAAGGCCAAGAGTGTTTATTGTATAAATTGTTATGTTATGATCATGACTATACTAAAAACTAATAAACGATCATGACGATACTAAAAACCAACTGACCAACTTTACTACCAGCAGCTACTTGAAAGCTCAAAGAATTAGCGTGGAGCACGCAGTGCTCGAATATTCTCTATTCACGAAACACGAAGTATATTTTATCAAACAAGTTATCCAATTACTATAATTGTAAAGAATTACATGAAACATAATAAGATATCTATATTTGGAAACAAGCAAATATGCTAACAAGTACCTACTACAAAACTTGTTATCATAAAATCAAACTAAAATTGACAACCAACTTCGTTCTCTGTTACCAACCAAGTAAATGAAAATTCTCGGTATGATTTTATTTGTTTTTGGTATAATTTTATTTGTAGTAAAGTCGAGAGCATTTTTAATATATTCTAAGATTGCGGAGGCAGTAAAAATATGCCATATAACTTAAGAACTATTAAATGAAAGTTGGCAAACCATCCTCGCGTATAATGCTTATATGAATTATGCAATTGCAATTTTAAAGTTCACATAAATGGCTAGTCTACATATATTTTACGTCACAAAATACTACAACTCTAGTGGTAAATTACAGGAGTTTTATTTCGCTGAGGAATGGCTATTCGACTAGATTATAACCGATAATTTTACAGAGCCATTAAAAGCATTATATTTCAATATAAAGGGTAAATTGCCTAGTTACCCATTGCCATTTAAATTGCTGTAAATTGCATTTTTTTAAATCATTAATAGACTATAATTTTTTTAAAGATTGATTTACTTATATGATTTTGCTTATTTTAATTTTATTGAGGTGCAAAGTGAAGAAGTACTTATCTATAACAGTGTCGTGGAGAAAGCAAACGTTATGTGTGAACTCGTCTAAATTCACATTCTATGTTATGATGAACTTACTTTATCTCACTTTAGTGAACCAGCAGTTTTGACTTAAATTGATATTGTACAGTTCTTCTAGGAAACAGTACGGACCAAAATCAGCTATCTATAATGTGATACCATTAACATTAATTCATTTTTGTTGACGCATGAAAATTATAAAATTCAAGAGATTACCAAGTAGAACTGGAATTATTGCTCTCAGATATCAGTACATTAGGTCAAAATCCTGCGACACGTGTACGAGCCTATCCCACCGCTCTAAAAGCGATCGCGCGTTTTGCCGCAAGAGATTTATGAACAGTTTTTAGTGGCTCGTCTGCGGATGATCTATCATTTTCGAGCCATTTATTTAAAATAATGAACCCGAGTGGTTTCGGAAATTATACAGAACATATAACCAAACTCGCAAAATCGGCGCTCTTCTTATACAATAAAAACCAAGTAGAACAAAATTATTGCTCCCTTTGGCGTTAGGCTTCAAAATCGGCACGTGTTAGGGACCAATCACGCCGCTGTAAAAGCGATCGCTCGATTCTGGCGCACGATATTTATTTACAGGTTTTCTGTGGCTCGTCTGCAGACGATCTATCATTTTCGAGCCATTTCTTTAAAATAATGAAACCGAGTGGTTTAGAATACCCATATACATATGTAAAATCGGACTCGCAAAATCAGCGTTCTTCATAAGATCCAATACAAAATTAGAACAAAATTATTGCTCTGAAATATAATGTTAGGCCCAGAAACCAGCACGTGTTTGAGATGTATCCCACCGCTGTGAAAGCGATCGCTCGATTCTGGCGCACGATATTTATTTACAGGTTTTCTGTGGCTCGTCTGCAGACGATCTATCATTTTCGAGCCATTTCTTTAAAATAATGAAACCGAGTGGTTTAGAATACCCATATACATATGTAAAATCGGACTCGCAAAATCAGCGTTCTTCATAAGATCCAATACAAAATTAGAACAAAATTATTGCTCTGAAATATAATGTTAGGCCCAGAAACCAGCACGTGTTTGAGATGTATCCCACCGCAGTGAAAGCGATCGCTCGATTCTGGCGCACGAGATTTATGTACAGGTTTTCTGTGGCTCGTCTGCGGACGATCTATCATTTTCGAGCCATTTATTTAAAATAATGAAGCCGAGTTTTTTCGAGGATTACTTAGAACATATACATATGTATTATCAAACTTGCTAAATCGGTGTTCTTTATAAGATCCAACACAAAATTATTGATCTGAAATAAAATGTTAGGCCCAGAACCAGCCCGTGTTCGAGATGTATCCCACCACTGTGAAAGCGATCGCTCGATTCTGGCGCACGAGATTTATGTACAGGTTTTCTGTGGCTCGTCTGCGGACGATCTATCATTTTCGTACCATTACCGTCCCCGCCGCGGCTCCACTACCTACTATTGATGGGTGCCCATTTATAAATGCTAGGCACAGTGACTGTTATTTAACCTATGTCGACGTTACTCACGGTATCGTGTGTTTGGCGAGCAAGCACCGTGTACAATTGTAGTTTATGCTATAAATCTTTGTTAAATACTTTTATTTGAATCGTATAAAACTTTTCAAGCGTGTTTGTTTCAAATGGGAAATATTCTCAATTCTAAAACAGTAAGTAAGTATTCTCACTAGTTATATATATTATACTTACACTTTTGCTTTGCTGCGTCACTGATAATTTACTTTGTTGAACATCATATTACGAATACGTGTCATTTCAAATGTCGTTTGTATATTTTGTTATCTAGAGGATTTGCGATACAAAATCCTCTCAAAGGTCAGCAAACAGAGAGGCATTAGAAGCCTACGCTTCCTGTGATTGCCTTCAATATTTTCAGATTGAAGAAATATAGAAGGAACACGTACTTAATACCAAAATAAATAAGTAATCCTTTGACTTCATATCGAGCACATTCTAGTTTTTAGGTTTTGACTCAAAGTTTCAACTAAGTCAAAAACGTTGCCATTTTCATGCATGACTTATCAAAGTCAACATTTATAATTTTACGTACCTAAATATGTTCTTACTTAACCCTACTTAATGTAGTTTTGATAAAAGTGAAAATTATTTTGCCCTGACACACACACTCTCTTAAATATTTAATTAAATTACAGCTTAGCTTATTAGTAGGTGACTTATTTTGTAGTTTTGGGGAAAGCTGCTTAGGCTAACTTAAACACTAGACTTGATAGAGGTTGTTTTGAACTATCGCAATTTGACCACATTATTACGCATACTACGTTGGGAAACGTCGGGATAGTGATGTATTTATTTATCTCGTGATTTTAGTGCGCGATTAGTCCCATAGTATATAAGATTAGGACTTGATAATTTGTAAACGAATAAATTAGAATGTAATCGCATATCTTAATGGCGCCGCTTAACATTTTTAGGGTTCCCAGCGCTATCACGTTGTAGAACCGAGCAAAAGCAATGCCTTCTGTTGCTATGGGACTGCGGAAAATTGGATAAACCATGTTCTCGTATAACTCGTGTAGTAATTATTGTGCCTTTGTGATAGCCCCAGGCTTCGGCCATCGTTTTCCGTTCATTAGAACCGGGAAAGATAACTGTGGCCCCTTTGATGTCGCGTGGCGTCGCGCGTGATAGGGCGTGCCTTGGGAACAATACATTCGGACTCTTTTTGTGGATCCTGATTTATTAATCTACGTCGTATTCGTATACTTCTCGGGGATAATAATTACGCGTGACTCGAGGTTTTGTGTTTATCCTTATCACGCAATCGCAGTGATATAAATATGTATTTGTTTGAGAACAAACGCATTTGTTTCTATTCATCTTCGTAACGACCGGAGGAAGTAAGATGAGTTCTGAGTTATAAGGCAATAAATTATATTAATATACTTATATTGCAGAGTAAAACAAGAATAAAATATTCCTTTAATAGTCAAAGAAGTAGAGAACTGCAGGACAGTAAGCACTTTTTTATGTATTGACGCATAACATTTTACAGAGCTGTCTGATTTCGATAATTATTTTTTTGTCATACTATAAAAATGGTCTTATTTAAATTTTATTGAAATCGGCTGAGTCACTTTTGATAAATCAACAATAATGTGAAAATTACTACACCGATCCGTGTGAACTATTCGAATTCTGTAGGTACGGGAACGAAGTTGGCTAGGTATGCAATTGTTGGTGAAAAATTATATTATAAGTTTTTGACTTATTTTGACGAAATCCTCTTGCAAATCAAAATTTTCCAGACTGAAGGTATGGCGTTTGACGTAATACCTAAGTATATGCAAAAGCTTATAGCGATAGTTTTCAAGTCTTTTTTTTATTTCAAATAAGTTTGCGTTTGACTACACACTGCCTGATGTTAAGCAGATATGCGGTCTAGGATGTAGCATGCTTACCTAGAAGATACATATTTACTCGAGATTTGAAGACACCTACGTTGTACTTTAGCGGAAAGACAGATTCAGGCAAAGCGTTCCACATTCTGGCAGTTCGTATGAGGAATGTAGACTCAAAACGCTTGGTTCTAACGCGTGGGATGTCCACCCTAAAAGGGGTCGCGTCTATCTAGCCGTGCGATAGAAGTAAGGGGCAGGTGGGACCAGATTGTGCAACTCTTGGGCGCACTCACCGAAGTGTATCCGATAGAAGGCTGACAGACACGCCACCCTACGTCGATGCTCGAGACTTTGCAGCTTCGACTCAGTCAAGGTTTCGTTGACTATCAGCCTTCTGGCTCGCCTTTCAATGGACTCCAAAGCCTCCAACTGGTATTTGGCAGAGCCATCCCAAAGGTGAGAGCAGTATTCTGCAGCAGTAGCGGACTCGCGCTTTGTAAAGACTAAGCAGTTGCTCAGGTGTGAAATACCGTCTCATCTTAGAGAGAACACCAAGTTTTTTTGAGGCTAATTGGGCTTTTGACTCTATATAAGAGCCAAAGTTGAGAGTCGATGATAGCGTAACGCCTAATAGTTCCAGATTGTCAGTTACCAGAACGGATACACCACAGAAAGCAGGAGACAATTGGAAGGTCCTCTTTTTGGCCGAAAACAAACAGCCTTGAGTTTTCGTGGCATTAAACTTGAAGCCGTACTGATGGTCACTGAGTAAGTTATTCGCTTCCAGGTACGCCAAGAGCCAGTTGTTAAGAACACGTTCCATACTTTTGCGATGTATGGACGTGCTTGAAAGTGGTCTGTAATTGGCAGGGTCAGCACGGCTACTTTTTTGGGTACAGGCTGCACGTTAGCAAGCTTCCAAGCCCACTTGACCTTTTTTCAGAGAGAGGCAAAAGAGGCGGGTCAACACAGGCGACTGCTCAGGCGCACAAGTCCTTAGTACAATAGCTGGAATACCATCAGGACCACCGGCTTTGTTCACATCTAGACTGCGGAGAACTTTGAAAACCTCCTTTTGCCGGAAATATATTTCACTCATTGAGGTGCCACAGTTTGGCAAAGGTCTCACACTACCGGGGTCCAGACGCGAAGACTCCGCAAATTGAGATGCAAATAAATTTGCCTTCTCTAGCGTAGTATCAGCCAGCGAAACATTGGGTTTCAGCAACGGAGGCAATGAGGGGCGGCAGAAGTTTGCGTCGACCGATTTAGCTAGGGACCAGAATGCCTTGCTACTCGCAGGGTAAGAAGCAAGCTTGTTCCCTATTCGACTAATATGCTCAAAGCGAGCCCTCCGCGTCCTGTAGTGGACTATTAAAAAGGCTGGTACAGTACAGTACAGAGCTCTCCGCAAAATCTTTTTGTAGAACTTAGCAGCCCTATTGTAAGTCTTCTACCTCAGACGAACGTCCCTCAACTTACGGTTTCGAGCATCGACCCAAGCCAGGTATGCCTGATGCTTTTGCGCTTCAGCGCGTCCACAATCAGGCCCAAACCAGGGCCGAGCTTTGCTGGACAGAGGCACGTCCGAAAATGGGATGAAGTATTCCATGACCGTACGAAGCACGTCTGTCACGGCATCCGCGCACGAAGAAGGATCATCAGAAGAGGAGCACACAGGCTGCCAATGATAAGACGCAAAGAAACACCGCATCTCATCCCAATCTGCTAACTTGTACCGCCACACCCGCCGTGACCCTTTTGAACTGGGGTCTGAAGGGGAGTAGACGGATACAGATTTTACCAGACAGTGAGAGCATCAGATGTACCTAACGGAGAGGAAATTGCCACAGACTATCGGCCTGGATCGGTTGTTAGCAGAAGGTCCAAGCAGTAGGCCGTATACGAGTCAACATCAGGTACCCGTGTGGCGCCATAAACCAGCTGGGTAAGACCTAGCGTCAAAGCTAGCTTGCGCGTTTCAAGCCCAGCATGGTTTATGTCCAGGTATGGGTGAAGCCACTCCTTATGGTGGCCATTAAAGTCCCCCAGGATTACTAATTGGGCCGAAGGGTAGCTGTGCTGAGCAGCATCCGCCACCTCACAGAGGTAATCAGTGAGTCTAGTTGCCTCCCGGTCTCCGCTATGCGATCGGTATACACAGGCATAGACAATCTTCTCTATGCCAGTGTCCGCCAGAGCCCAAAGCACTGAAAAAGAGGGGTCTTCAAACCTTCGAAGGCGCAGAAAGCAAATGTCATCCCACACGTGGTTTGAAAAGATGCTCTGAGAAGAGAATACCCTGGGTACGATAGATACGACACGTCGGATGGACCAGCAATCTGCGTCTCCGTGAGAAAGAATAGGTGGGGTCGTTCTGTCTCAAGATGACGATGGACAGGCGTGAGATTGGTGTGCAGGCCCCGAATATTGCACAGGTGCACTTTAAGTAAGAGGGAGTGCTGCCGCTGTGTATACATTCTTTTTTTTTATTGTTTCTCATGATTGCGGAGTAA
The DNA here is from genome assembly GCA_949316475.1 of Hypomecis punctinalis. Lineage (NCBI taxonomy): Eukaryota > Metazoa > Arthropoda > Insecta > Lepidoptera > Geometridae > Hypomecis > Hypomecis punctinalis. The sequence goes on from OX438798.1 coordinate 3,155,268, forward strand.
AATAGGAAATCACCAGTGGAACGAGGCGTCACACTCAGTAGAATTCAGTGGTACAACACACAAGCCACACACATCCATGGGATACCAGCCTGGAGACCGCGGGGACGCCCGAGCCCCCCCAAGGATGTCCATCGCGCCCTCTCGTCCGGTCGCCAACCGGCACGATGGCGCATCCCTGGGATTTATCGACAGATGGCGGGACAGCCTTTCATGAGTGGCTAGCTCACTACTTGGGCCCCCTACTATCTGCGGTCGGCCAGCGACAAACCGTGCCTCGGATCCCGCTGCCCTCCACGGCTGGCCGGCCGATGCGGTAATCGATGTGTGCACCGTATTCATCCACCAGACGAAGCTACTGTTCCGACCGCCGGAACACGATCCCAAGAGAGCCGCTTGGTGGTGCGGCTTAGTCTGGTGGGTGGTCTCTTGCCACGGCTAAAGCCTACCACCAGAATAGTTGTTGTCTGGTTAGCACCACCCAGGACCACGTGTGGGGGATAAAATAATAAATGGGTTCCTACCCACGGACGAAGGCAAATCGGTCCCAAAAACCTTCCCGGCTTTAGTTAAAAATCTAAAATATAGATCTATACTTCCATAAAATACGCACATCTATCAATTCCATACGCAAAAGATCATTTAAGATTTAGACCTTTATTCAAACAATCTCATTTCTATGTTACGAACAATGAGATTTTCCCTCGGTAAATCTCCAGCCTTTCAGAGAATAAAATAACGTCTTATAAATCGATAGAGAGGTGACATTGAGCGAAACAAACGAAAGCGTCGAACGAACCACAATTCTATTCAGTAAATAGTGATGTAGCATTACTAATCCGCCTACAAAAGAACTTTAAATCAAATTGAACCACTAAACTTCGAACAGTTTCGAGGACCGATCTACTTCTAAGACGCAAAGGCTTTTGACGTAAGAACATTATAATCTCAAACTACTTATTGTTGAGCTCTCATAGTTTGAGGGTTAGGATAAGATAGGGTGAAGGGTGGAAGGCGGCATATTGGCAAATCCGCACTTAAGGGCCTGCTGTCTTCATAACCAGTCTCTATAATAATTCAACCAAAGACCTGGATATGTCAAGAAGGATACATTTGACCATCAATCACAAATAGAACGGCCCAAGTTTTTGACATTTGGTTTTTAAACTGTCAAAGTGACGTATTTAGGGATACCACCAAAAATAGTTGCCTCATTATTCATCACACGATCGTATCGAAATGGTGTGTAGAAATGATTTGAACTTAAATCAATGTACTTAGGTACATTCACCCATGTTTTCAAAATAATTTTTTTCTGATAAACTGACTAGTTTTTTTTCTGTATTCGGCTTTCGGGTGGTATTTTCTTCGGACATTTTCAAAGGATTTCTGTAGTCTGTTATTTCTACTATAAATTCTTGGATACAATTGGTGTACGATATCCAAACTTTTTATTTCCTTCCTTTTATTAACTCTAAACTAATATTTTAGGGCGTTTTCGCTAGTTTTTGACCGACGAACCACTGGAGGAGGTATACAATTCGACGCGTGTATATACATTTTTTTTATATGTAACCACGCTTAACTTTTTTCATAGTGGTTCGATTTCAATAATTCTTTTTTTATTGGAAAGAATATACTTCGATATTGGTTGCATTTAAATTTTATCCAAATTTGCTGAGACATTTTTGATAAATCAACAATAATGTGAAAAATGCTCCATCGATCCGTGCGAAATATTTGCGAATTCTGTACACGGGTGACAATTTAATTCTGTACATCGATTCTTGGATTAAATTAATGTTAATGTGTGTGAACCGAGCCCTATTTTTTATCTCACTCCTAACCCACATTTTAGGGCGTTTTTACTTTTCTCATTAATTTCGTTGAATGCTATAGCGAGGTTCCGTACATTTTCAAATTTCGAATATTATTATAACATTTTGTATCCGTGGTTTTAAAAACCGACAAGCGTGGCTCGTCAACAGTAAAGCTACTCGTAGTGTGGCCGTTTTCAAAACCTGAAAATTACCTATCGGATACCTATTGTTAGATGTAAAATTCTTATTCAGTGGTTTTTATCTCACACAATAAATGTATAAAGAGACAGCGCAGCGTATCGACTGTCTCTTTTCCGAGCCCTTGTATCCCCGTTTTCTGTCGCCAATAGGCTGCGAGGGATCATTATAGAGTGGTTATGTTGTACTTTATAGTTTTCAATAATCCGTGTGTTTGATACTCGGGAGCACAGCTTACGTTAATTGCGTACAGACCACAAGCCTTCGTGCCACTCGTGTGTGATAATTAAATTAATTAGGGAACGCCGTAACAGCCGAGGAGGAAATGTAGAGAGAAATAGTTGGACACTAGACCTAGTAAGTTCGTATGGGGCTGGTGGTTAGGGTCTGGCGTTAAAGTTTAGTTAAAATCGCCTGAAAGCCTTTGTCAGTCAAAACACAACTAAAGCTTGTCGAAATGTTTGTATAAAAGATTTGCAGAAGATTTGAAGATTATCTAACCGTTTTACTACAAAAGCTTTACGCACGTCTTAGAGAATGTTTAACAGTACGAATTGCACGGTTAAACCGTGTTTAAAGCGTGTTTTAATCTTTTGCGGTAAGGCGGTAAATGTATTTACTGGTTTTTATGCGCTTCACTTCTAAAAGCTACCACTCGTATTAGTAATCATTAGTATTGTTAAAACTGCCATTTTTGATACGGCGTATGAAGTTTGCACTGAATGAAACTTATTGCTTCAATTTAGACCAGTCATACGCAGTCTTGAAACTTACTTTTAATTTCATAGTTAATATTGTATCTAAGGTTTTAAGTCTTAATATTTGATCATAAATGTATGTAAACTTACCTGTTTTAAACATAACTGTTGCACTTATTTTCACTGCCAATAATAACCAAATATACCGTTCGCAATTTTACAATCTGTACTGGTTTCTCTGCAAATTTCTTGCTCTGTGCTAATGCTGCGTGGCTGGAAGACACGTAATTTGGCGAGATGAAGGTCTACACACGCATAGCATACATGGGGTATATTTTATGAGAAATAAATTGAATTTTAACAAGGACATATTACAAATAAGTCCCAGCGGTTAAAATATAATACTCTGAACACCTTCATTTGGATGTAAATCATCATTATTAATTATATTTTGTCATATTGGTTCACGGAATTATTTTACGGGTAAATTGTTATTTGTAAATGGCTTGCTGGATAATAAAGATCTTTGTAGGTGGTATATTCAATTTGAAATTTTAACGTGAGAAAAATTTTGTAATTTTGCCATCGGTTTTATAACACGAAGAGTTAGTATGCGCTTGGTATAACTATTAAAACTACTTAAGCTAGCATAAAAACTTTATCCTCGTATTTCGAAGACAAAGTTTTGGGAGATAAAATGCCACCAGACCAGGTTTTTTATCATAGTTGAACTACCCAGTAATGCAGGTTCTGCTTTAGCGTACCTTTGAGTATCTGAGAACTCTCGGAATACAAATACAAATCAAAGTTGAAAGTTGATTTGATTGTGTTGGTTTTTAAAATAGTTGAAGAAAGCAGCAGCTGTATTCGAAGATTTTCAACTTTTTTATTTTTTATTTATTCAGTCCACCAACATTGTAACAACAATACATTTTCAAAAGATTATACATTCGAAATACAAATACAAATCAAAGTTGAAAGTTGATTTGATTGTGTTGGTTTTTAAAATAGTTGAAGAAAGCAGCAGCTGTATTCGAAGATTTTCAACTTTTTTATTTTTTATTTATTTCATTCCACCAACATTGTAACAACAATAGATTTTCAAAAGATTATACATAAAAAAATAGGAGCTAAATGTCACAATAACTATAGGAGAAGACAACATGCATTAATCTCGTGTAAAAAATTGTAGGTATAAAATGTAATGTGTAGTATAAAACAAAGTCGCTTCCCTGTCTGTCTGTCCCTATGTATGCTTATACCTTTAAAACTACGCAACGATTTTTTTATATATAGTGATTCAAGAGAAAGGTTTAGTTGTGGAATACACCTGTGCGAAGCCGGGGCAGATCGCTAGTAGTTAATAAAGGCAAAACCCATAGACTAAATCTCAATATCATTTTATGAACGTTTTGACAGCTTAGCTTAGCCAGGCAATCAGCAAATGAGCGTGGTTCGATAAATCGCGTGCGGACAGCGACCGAGCTCCACTAACAACAGAGAGCATAAATCTGCGTCAATACCAATTAACTCGTTTTTGCCGCACTCGGCAAAAACGTCGATAGACTGGATACCGCAGATCGTGTAGCCAGAGAGACCAATAAATATAAGAAGACTTGAACTACCTACAATTTACCAAATGTCATGTATCAAAGGACAAGTGCCGCACATTATGGCTGCAATATAAAATTCCGTACATAAATTCCAAAGAACTCGAACCAATGTTCGAGACCGGGATTTGAATCCATGACCTTACGATTGTAAGGCCGGTGTTACCACTAGACCACCACGCCACACCATTAGCTAAATTAGTAAAAGCAGTTCTTTGGAATTTATGTACGGAATTTCACACCACTGGCTTTTCGGTGAAGGAAAACATCGCGAGGCAACCTGCATACGCCCGTTGAAGAAATTCGATGGCGTATGTGAATCCACCAACCCGCACTGGGCCAGCGTGGTGGATACGGCCCAATCACCCTTCGTGAGTAGGCCTGCGTCCTGCAGTGGACTATTAAAAAGGCTGGTACAGTACAGAATTTAGCTAATATTCGATGTATCATGTATATATGTATCATGGAAATTTGATTTCCACTTTTCCTTCCCTTTTTCTTACTTATGACTAAAAAAAATATTACAAAATTTTATTACTTACATCGTACAGATGATGAATTTGATAACGACCGTTGTAGGTATCAGCTCAGCTCGTGAACAAAATATTAAGAAAGCGATGTGCATTCAAGTGTCAGCTGGTGACGCTGGAAGGAAAATTTAAGGAATTAATTAAGGATACACCTTAATTAATTCCTTAAATTTTCTTGTTCAGCTAATGAAAGAGTGTCATCGACAAATTTAAAAAAATATAAGCAATACCGTTACCTCCATGGCAAAGTAAAGTAAAGTAAATTTTCATTGGTTCAAACTGTGTCGGTACATAGGTGTAACAAATGGTTGGTCTCAACAGTTTGTCCTAGCGGACATGCAATAGTATAATTAAGTTTTATCACTAGGTACACAACGACTTAATTGCAAAGGTAACGGGATTTATACAATTTGCGTTTCTTACATCTAGTAATAATAATATAGTAATAAACTTTTCTTAGGTATCTACAACATTAGAAATATTTATATTTACACTATATTTTCGAGATCGTCACGAATGGCGTCACGAATCTGCAAAATTTACATTTTATGTGAGAATGATTACAAAGAGTATTGCTGGTAGCTGTTTTTTATGCATTTTTCATCTACATTATCCTATACTTACATGACTTACAGAACTCAAATCCCCTGATGCCACGCATCAATGTGATTTCATGCACCCAATTTGCGGTTTCAAACTCGACATGTTGTGCTAGATTTATCGGAATTAGAGCCAAATCGTAAATACAATCGTAATTAGCAGGAATTAGGTTTGATTTTCGATTGCGTTAAGTGAAACGTTTAATTTCATGCAACATTTCTCATTAATTTAAACTGAATTCCATTACAATCCTAGTCTGCATTCATTTCATACCAATAAGCCAGTACAGTGGAATTAGTGGACCAGTAGATGTATTATAATTAAATGTAATTTACTTTAATGTTAATATTTAAAATTTATTGTAATGTTAGCAGACTATTACAATAAGACCATATATAATAGGTAGGTATAGGCCGAATCATACAAGTTGGCGGATGTGAAGTTAGCTACAAGATGCGCGAAACCCAATTAACGTGCAGCTTTATGCGAGCTTCAGTCAGGATTGGATATTGCCCAACTTGTATCTAACTTCATATCCGCCGACCTCTATGATTCGCAATATACTAAATGACTTCTTTCCTACCAACTGAGTGTACGTAATAGAACATTCTTCAACAGGAGGCTTTCTCGTAGAGCCATAACTTGAAATATTCATGAAAAAATGTCAAGTGATGTACTCCATTGGCTTCAGTTGTCATAGACCACGTTTTAATGATTTTAGCGATTTCCGTAAAAGTGAAATATTTTTAGTTACATTATATTTTGTGTCGCTGTATTTAAAGATGTACCTAACTATGTATCTCGTTTGCAATACAAATCTGTGATCAACATTTTTTACGATATTGGCACATATACTATTTAGCGTTAAGTCCTCCATTTGAACAAATAAAGTGTTAAATAAAAATATTGGAAGCGACTAGCATCCAAATCGCTTCCAAAAGGTTTATTGGAAATCCATAGAGGAGGTCTGTGTTCGGCGACGCGACGTCCTAAACTGATAGATGGAACGCCTAACCAAGAGCAAATGAGTACATTGTACAAGCACATTTTCAAGTAATTCAGTAGAGTATGAGTATAATATCAACAGTTGTTCCGTTCCACTTTTGGCAAAAATGTCGGCAGCCCCGCTATCGCCCGCCGCATTTGAGGGCTGTGCCAATTTTGGCACCGGCCGACGCTGGCATGTGCCGCTCGTGTATAATGCTTTCACTCGATAACGGTTATATTGCAAACCTTTATCAATTCTTTTACGGTAGTATTAAAACTTGATAAAGTCATTTAATTTATTTTGAAGATAATTTTATACAGGGTTATATAGGTATTAAACGCAAAACCAGGCGGATCTAGTACATCTATACAAACAACTTTAGTATTACATACTTTTGAAAATTCGCTTGTCTATACATTTTGCCGCGCGTTGGCGCACTTTTTGTATGAAAAAGCTGATTTTTTTTTCGTGATTTTCCAAAAGTCGTAGAACAAATTAATGTTGTTTGTCTAGATGTACTAGACCCGCCCTTAAAAGGTTTTGCGTTGAATACCTATGACCCTGTATAATTTGTTGTTTATTAAATGTTTGATAAATATTGAAATTAGTGACCACGCTCATCCGGGTCTATACTGAACTTTGCACCTAAATTTTGTTACTAACATGAGTTTAAATAAATTAACTAAAATAAAAAAAAACATTTAATTCAAGCTAAGTGTTTAAATATTCAAATTCCCGCCTTATTAAATTGACGTTTGCTCCGACCATCTGTCAAACTGATCAATAAAACCGATCGCAGCGCCCTCTTTTCCCCCTCTTTCACCGACAGCCGCCATAAGCGCTCCTTGTGCAAATCGTACTAAGTAAATTCAAAAGTTCGTTTAATTTATCACTAAGTCTATTCATTCGAGCTTTTTACGTACCGGCAAGCGCAGTGTAGGACGTCCGCTGACTAAGATAGACGATCTGGATAAGGGCATATGAATTTACTTTGTTTTGAGCACTTCCAAAGGGTTTTATTGGCTATCTGTAGGGAAACCTTTGGTGTAACAGTAGTCTTCTTTCTGATATGCTGAACATTGAAAAATGGTACCAGTGCTTAAATGTAATGATTATATCTAATTGAATTATGAAACGAAGTATGAAAATGTGTCATATTTGTGTAGAAAATCCGTACGTTATAAAAAGTAACGTATATGGGATTCCAAGGTGTATTTAGGTACGCTAAATATTTACTTTCTCGAATTTCAAGTGCCACATATCGTACAAAGCGTCAGCCGTTGTGAAGTTGAGTAGAAATAAATATGTTTAGGTACATCACACATTACTATTCATTTAGAATATTATTTAGAAAAATATATTATTCAGTTTATTTTAGTTTATAAGACATTTTCTGAAATAATAATTAATGCATTTATGTAAGCAAAATGATTACAAAAAGTACTAAACAAAACTAATAAAGAATTATCTATCTATCTAGGTATCTCCTATAGTATCAAAAATCATTTAAAGTAGTAGAAGTAGATTTTAAATCAGACGTCTAGCTTTATTCACTTCAAAGATACAGGCGGTTGAAAATGGCTTGAGTGGCTTCGAGAAAAGTATGGTAGGCGTTGCTGCCCGACTTGGCGCGGGCACTGCCGTCTCCAGATTAACATAAAATGAGCACATAGGTATATCAGTTTTCTTAATATTTTTCTTGTGGCTTTGGTTGAATCATAAAACCACTTTTAAAAACAATTTTTAGAATTCTGTGGCCAAAATATTAGACCTACGTTAATATAATACTATGCTAAAGTTGGGTAGAGTTAGCTTGTATAAGTAAAACGTGAAGTTAAAATAAAAAATATAATAAAACAACGTGGCACGTTACGTGTTTTGCTATCTCGGTAAATATAACGTGGGGATGTTACATGTTTCACTGTTGCAATTTTCCAGCACTATTGTAGAGTACTTAGGTCGTAACTTGAAGTACACTTGCGAGTCGCAACTAGGAGACAAATGGTCTCGTCAGTCGTGTCACGGAGCGAGTAACATTGTTACCCACAAAGCAGTCTATGATAGTTCACTCAGGAAGGACACCTCACTTAGACACTCACTACGTTTTACTCGAATGAGGAACTCGGTTATTGAATTTGGTAGATTTTCACTTGTTTCAGGATTCTGGGCTCGAAGGGTACACATTAGCCCCTATTTATACCTACCTGCGCTACCTGTATCAAGATACGTTTAATGTAACTTTCAACTGTATTAAGTAGTTTTTTAAAAACCTTTTCAAATGATGTACCTATTTTTGTGGCATTTTATTAAACTAAAACAAATTATCTATAAAATTACTAGAAATAAATCTGCTCAGCTGTTTTCCTCTGACAGTTGATTTTTTTCTCAAATTCTGGGTTGGCTCCATAGTAATGGTTGTTCATAAAATGTGTAATCGACCAATCATTGCGGCTTAGTATACCCTATGTGAATAAAGGGCCCCCAGACAGCTGCCAATGCAGATACGATCTAGAGTTCACCTTATCACAGATCTTGGTTTAAAAATTTCAGGCTTTACAATCGGTAGAACTCTAGATCGCAGTCGCAGCCACTCATTGCCCACCAAAAAGAGACCAAGCCGATGTCCGCAGCAGTCTTGCCCAGGGATTTTGGGCAAAAAAATACGAATGCGTATAAATTGGTTCCTTTCGGTAGGTCTGTAGAAAAGGTAACAAATCGGTAGAAATATCGAAAAATCGGTAGGTTCGAGCCTACTGGTCTTGTCTGAAGGACGCTTATCTCTGTATATTATCTCCATTCATACAAACAGCTCTATCTTTATTAGATTCCGTGTCACACTCCCGATCCCGGCTCTGCTCGTCATGGCGGTTATTCCTTCACTGTCAGCTGCTCATTCCTTATTCCACGGATGTTATTCTTTTCGAGCCATTCCGTATACGGCTGCTTGTGAGGGGAAACGTCGCAATTTTGCTTTACCCAGCCTGACAACTCAGCACGTACGTAGGTATTCACTTTTTGTGTGTGCTTTATTTATCTAGGGGAAAAAAGCGTGTCTTGAAAGCGGAAGGCGGAAAGGAATGAACGAAAACATGGTTATTTTGGTTAGGTATAATTTGATTACGGAAACTACACAACCCACACTTATAAAATCGCCAAATGTGGTCGACACAATTAGACTGAAAAACTCGCGTGAGTAACATCTGTGTGATATTCTAACTAAAATAAGCGAATGTTCCAAATAGTGTCAATATAAACAAGCTTTAAGGCGCTATCGAAAACTTAAAATATCATATATTATGGCCATCCATTTTATTTTAATTTTTTTTCCAACATTTATTTTATTTTAAAACAGAAAAATAATATCAGCTATGGTAAGCCGAATCCAATTTCTTGACTGCTGTGAAGTTCTGCTGTTGAAGCCCTGACTGAAGCTAACACAACAGCTGTGCGAAGTTTGGGTTTCCCATAGTTTGTAGCTCACACAGACGCCCAAAAGTTCGAATAAGCTGAGCAAAACCCAATTTAATAGCTGCACGAGAATTGGGTTTTGCGCAGCTTGTAGCTAACTTCACAGACGCCAAGAAATATGATTCGGTCGATACTAAATAAATAATAAACACATATAAGGGGACATCTTACACATAGTTTCTGATCCCAAACTAAGCAAAGCTTGTCATTTGGCTGCCAGAGACTGATATGCACACTACATATAGGTACCGTTTTTTTTTTTTTGACCCAGGAAAATCCTTTATGGATACCACCAAACCTGGGGAGGCCGGTGGTTATGTGGGAGTCTCCACCGCTAGTCGATGGCATACCCACTAAAAACCTGGGGTGTTTCCGCCACTGCGCCATGTGTCGGGGCTACGGGCACGCTTCCGCACTCCTGCGCGGCACACATATAGGTACCTACATATTTTTAAATACATATTTAGATAGATAATTCTAATAACAACCAGACACAGAGCAAACATCACATAAATGCTTGCACTGGATGGGAATCGGACCCACGCCTCATCGACCCAGTATTCTGAGCTACTAACCACTGAGCCACCGAGCAGTCAGTGTACCATGTTATGAGCCTTCTACACATGCAGAGATAAAACCGCTACGATGCCAAGTAGGTAAGTGCGTTATCTGGTGTATCGTGTGATTACACAGGGCCGTAGAAAGGGAATGTCTGAGTGGGACTAATTAGTGGCCCACGGCGGCCTTATTAACGGCGTTCTTTACGGTTATCACTTCGCTGACTAATGGTTTACTCCAGTTATTTACCTCAGTTTGTTTTTGCCGATTCATTTTATAGGACCAAAAGTAACAAGTGTAGAGCTAAAGCTAAATAAAAAAACCGGACAAGTACGAGTCAGGCTCGTACATCGAGGGTTCCGTACAAACACGTTGTTAAAATAATTAAAAACCTGTTTTAGCATGTGCTAATGAAGTTTTTTTATATGATACCTTACATGATACGATTTACTCACTTTGAATTTTGAACCCAATTTTGTGAATTTTGAGGCCCTATTTTTATGTGATTTAAATAAATATGTTCAGATTTCAGATTTATTCCTATATGTGTACTCTAAGACAATGCTTCTCGCTAAATTTCATAGTTCTACGTCAACGGGAAGTACCCTGTAGGTTTTGATTTTTGTGAGTGCGAAATATGCGGTTTTTTACGACATAAACGGCTCTAACTTTTTTTAACGATAACTGAGAAGTTTTTCTTTTACACAACTGCAAGAGAACATAAATATACGTGTACAGTTTAAATTTCAACTCGATATCTTTACGAGTTCTCGAGATAAAGAGTCTTGACATACACACAGACGGACAGACGGACAACAAAGTAATTCTATAAGGGTTCCGTTTTTGCCGTTTGAGGTACGGAACCCTAAAAAATAAGCTAGAACCATCTTTTCAAAATAATTGTTGTAGTAATATTTTCTATGAATTCAAATCAATCATTTAGCCTAGATAGACGTTGGAAACAGTTAAAATGTAGTACCTACTGTTACGGTAACTTTATCATGGACCACGTAGTCCAAAGTTGTCAATAAGGTAGTTGACTAGTATTGAATTAGTTAAAAGTATTAAGATTACTGAATGCTGCAATTAATTGTGATACGTAAACTGAAAAAATAACTATGATTGGCCAATCAAGTTCAGAGATATATGCTTGTAAAGATTTTGGTAGGGATTAAGAGGGGATGTTTTGTCCCTTTCCCACAAAGCATAACACAGCATGGCGACATTTACGGACGTCATATTCCGCTCTTTATCTAGCAAGAAAATAAAATGCTTGTAACTTCTTTATTTCTTAGTTGATTTTATTTTTGTTTTCGTTAATCGGCTCTGTTTATGGTTAGCGGTTACAAGAGGTAATCAAAAAAAAAATTGTCTACTAGCCTATTAAAGGTGTAAATTACCACAACGTACCATATCATGACCGTGCTAGGAACGTACTAATAATAACGTAATAATAATAATAGCGTCTTTAAAACGGAAAATATGTTCCTTGGGTATACTATAGACTACACCATAAGTCACAGAGAGCACATAAATAAATTTTGTTATAATGTCAATAAAAATCTGAATCTGAATCTGAATATTCGTGATATGAAACAACACAATACGCCATACTATGCCCATCAATGTTCGATGTCCGTCAACGAGTTTCAAAGAATATTTTGCCGGTAAACTGAGGTGCTAAAACGTTTCAAAAATAGCAAGCGATGGTCAGTAACGTTAGGCGCTTGTTCACGGCCGTTTTTTTCGCCGGACAGCGGGCCGTCAGTAAAAAAATGCCTACATTTTTCGCCGGATGGATATCGGGTGCGTCAACAAATTATAAACCATACACCACCGCGAATCCGGTGAAAAAAAACGGTCCGTTCTCCGGTGAAAAAAACGAAGCGCTCTAAAGGTCTAGTGGACAAAGTCTCATACTTTTCACTAAGTTTATTTTTTATTTCACTCATTCATTACATTTCAAAAACAGTAGCAACCAATAAAGCAAAGTACAAAACATACCCAAGGCCCAAACACACAATCACAAGAAACCTGAAAGTGTATTACATTTTTATGATAATACACCTCCCGAAGGCTTAGAATAAAGCAAAATAAGTAAATAGACTACTTACAGAGAGTAAATCACTCGGAATCTATTACTTGAGCTGGTAATGATATTACCAGAGTCTTACCTGGTAAGAATTTTACCTGCGCAAGTATATCTTATGTATCCTCTAGGTAAAAATAAGAGGGAAGGGAAAAATGTTGTACTTGCATGAATATTTCAGTGACTGTGCCCCGTATAAATTCGTAAAGGGCGTATTTAAACCACTAGCACTTTATTTACTCTTCGGGGTGTGCAAAATCTTTTACGTGTGTTTTTGGGTTTTATAGCTACCGCGTTGGCTGTGGTTTATATCTAGGGGTATTTTTGGGTCCGTTGTTTTAGTAAACGGGTAGTGTCGTAGCATGGGTGTACGGTTTTCAATTGGAATCTAAAATTACGATAAATATCTACTTTTTCTTTAGTTGCCAGATCCTTTGTAACGTTGTAATAATTTAATACATAAATAAGTAAAATGATATTTTCGTGCCGTGTCGTCACAGCTGGATTTTATAAATGAAAATACAGAATCACTACACGCAGGCTTTTCTTAAGTAGTTTATCTATATATCTATACTATTTTATCGATGACACAGAGCTCGATGATTTAATTTTCTATATCATTGACAGGCGTGCACCCTAGAAGGCCAAAAAAGAAGGCCGCCTGTGCCAAAATCATAAGAAGTATTTAAAATTTTAAAAAAAATTCCATCTATCTCATCGTAAATTACTTCCAATGATATATTTTCCTTGGTTCACTCAGAAAATAAAGTCGGACTAAGTCGTCCATTCTTCAAATATGGAAACTTGTTGAGTTTCCTTCCTCGAAGCAACAAATACAGCGGGCATTCAAGCCTTGATCCACACAGTATTATCAATGTAGGCAAAAAAGAAATGTTTATGAGTTTCCTTATAAAAGTGTATTAGCCTATCAGTGTGTTTATGCCCTATTTTATGGATACAATTCAGGCGCCTAGATTTACAGCTCTCACTTGTGGCATGAGTGCATGGATGTTGGAAAGAAAAAGATGAGAAATATTAACTTGAACTGAAGTCAAGTTCACTCTAAAATGGCCTTTGGTCTGCTGAAAACATAACGAGCTCATAACCATAGAGTTTAAAGATACAAAGAAGCGCCCACTACTACAAATTAGGTTTACTTGCTGATGAACTGAAAATGGCTGCCGTAACTGGGATACGGCATGAATTTGACAGCAACTGTTGTTATTACTCAGGAAAGAGGGGGAAATAATTAAGAAGAAGGCCACTGTGACATAACGTTAAATTACATAGTTCATAGTTCAAAGTTTGTGGGTGACTCTTTGTATTAACCTTTATGGTTTTTTAAAATGTATGGCAGCTTTAAAGCGGAGATTATTTTTTTAAAACTAATGACTTTCCGACGATCCATTTTAAAGTACGTCCACGTACTCATGATATAATTAAGTCGAGATTATAGTAAAGCTACGATATTAGGAAAAGATCATATAATACTTGTTTTACTAACCAGCGTAAAATATTATGGCGTTTGGTTCGTCAGCTATTTGCTACTAGTAATTTATTGGGGTTTTATTTCGTTTTCAGTTTTAGTTCCGGATTTTCTGAAATATATTTTATTTTTATGGAGCCACATGCCACGTTTATAAAACTGGTGTAATTTCAAGAAATATTTATATTTTTATGGTGAAACTATATCATACTAAAGTTTATTTTCATATTTTCAATTCATTAATCTTAAATGGGCAAGGTGGTGGAAAACGCTTAAAAGGGAAATCAATAACCTTTATCTATCGTTTTAAAATAATTTATACTAAGTCTAGTTTAGGCGCTTTTTTCAGAATTGTAGAATTTGTTGTCTATTTCTCTTAAAAATATTTAATATTTTGAATTTAAATGCTTTATTTTGAGAACATTAATCCAAACTGTCATATTTATGTCATACTTTGAAGGCCTTATAAGTATCCTTTAAAGAACAGTATCTGTATGGTATCTAGATACCAAGAGGAGCACTATAAGACGTCTAACCATAAAGTGGATGATCTGAGGATTGCGTTTCATGCCGCTTACCCGTTTACCCCTCCTTGCTCTGTTTTCCCTACAAATACCTCCCCCTGCCTACGGCCTTGGGTCTATGTCCGTCAGTGGACGTCCTATGCTTGAAATGACGATCAATGGTGATGTAGATATACCTCTGTATTCGCAGTACTGTTTCCTCGACTCTGTCGCCGTTGATTCCAGTACCTATCAGGTGATAAAACATTTATGATGCGGCCATAAAACGTCTCGAAGTACTCGATCGACGACGCAATTCGCCCTCGATCTGTTCATCAGTGCAGGACGGACTGGGGATCGAATAATTTTGCAATGGGAGTAAAGATTGGATATTTATATATGTCGAGGTCTGAGAGTGATCGTCTCAATCACCCGACATCGTTATTTGTGGGTCATTCATTGGTACAGCTCGCCGGCGGTCTCCAGTTGTCCATCTCACCAAAATAAACACTCTGTACTACTGCAACGGGTGGTTTTATTGACCTAGTATCACTTGGCAATCAATTTAACAAGAATTATCGAGGATGAAAACAGATTTCAAAGTTAATTTATTTGCACGAGTGCAATCCGCCTCGCGCTCGGAATGGCATGACGTTTCTTCGTCATCTGTTAAAAGTCATTTCATTCCGACACAAGCATGCAGTGTTGCCACTCTAAAATCATCACTATTGCTTTCAACTAAAACCAACTATGCTGTCTCACTCCGTCATATAAATAAAATAAACAACGGTTATAGTTCACATCAGCAGCGTGATTTGGATCACATTTGGCATTTAGTGGCCAATTTTAAAGGCAAATGTAAATATAAGTAATAGCAACTCAAAATATTGATGTGTTTTTTCACTAGATACATTTGAAAGAGAAAATAATATTTAAGTTGCTTTTTAATTTACTGTGGCGTCTTTAAAATTTACCTCAATTATTGTGATAAACATTTCAAAAATTTGTCGCGAATGCAGGACTTGAACTCGCATCTGCGGATCACCGGCCCCAAACTTACTTCTTTCTTTGCTTTCAAGTTAGTAAAGAAAATAACTATAAAATTTATAGATATACAAATCATTGACAGCCGTAGGACATTGCATAGGCCTTCCCTATGGACAGTTAATAATACTGTTTAGAAGAAGCTTGCATTCAGCATGATTCTGTCGTTTTGATTAGGTCGGTCCACACATTTGGTTGCCATCCTGCGCTACGTTAGTAGGTGCGTGATCTATATTCGAGAACTCTACGGCGTACTTCACGGTTCTGCCTGCTATGTGCCTTATCCACTGCCAACTCAATTTCCTAATTCGCTAAGGCTGTCGATAACTTTTGTTATTCTACGGACCTTCTCCCTGATTTGATCACGCAGGGACACTTTAAGCATTATACTCTCCATTGGTCGTTGGGTTATTTTGAGCTTACCAATAAGGTCCACATTGAGAGACCATTCTTCTTTAACATGTATACAAGTATGTTATCATTATTAACTTACATATTAATTATCTGACAAATTATAATAATTATTCGATCAAACCTATTCCTGTACAAAAACAAGCTAAATCTATTAAGCCAAGCTCTTTCATCACGGTATAAAATAAACTAATTACAGCATTTTTTCTTTCACGCTGATTATTACAGGCCCATCAAATTGATTGCTGAGTCCGTCCCTCCCGTCGATCAATCATAATGATTTCGGCAAAGAAAAAATATATTACCTGCGTTTATTGGGCGTTTTTCCGTAATCTCTCCGCTGCGGCGTGTGATTACAAATCAGGGGTCTACCACAACCTTTTTAGCATTGTTATTGTGAATCAATTCAATTACAAACGAAAGAAAACAATTTATGTTGATGAAGTCACATATTTAACATATTTGATATATTTGCATATACATTGTGTATTAGGCTTATAACACAAGTGCGATTGTTCATCCCTCCCATCGATCAATCATAATGATTTAGGCAAAGAAAAAATATATTACCTGCGTTTAAAATTGGGCGTTTTTCCGTAATCTCTCCGCTGCGGCGTGTGATTACAAACCAGGGGTCTACCACAAGCTTTTTAGCATTATTATTGTGAATCAATTATAAATGAAAGAAAGCAATTTATGTTGATGAAGTCACATATTTTGACATATTTAACATATTTGATTTGATATATTGGGATATACAAATATAGAACATTGTGTATTAGGCTTTTAACACAAGTGCGATTGTTCATTCCCCTCCCATCGATCAATCATAGTGATTTAGGCAAAGAAAAAATATATTACCTGCGTTTAAAATTGGGCGTTTTTCCGTAATCTCTTCGCTGCGGCGTGTGATTACAAACCAGGGGTCTACCACAAGCTTTATAGCATTGTTTTTGTGAATATTAACTTTTGTATTTATGGAGCGAAATATTTAAACATAATATATTAAACGTAATCTTCCATATTTTTAAAAGGGCAAGTACTTTTATTCGCTACAACAAAATACAATACTACATAGTAAAGCTAAAACTACTACTACATAAAAAAAACAATTAGGTAATCCACAGGCCCTTAAAGGTCTAAAAATAATACAAATTATAAAAGCACACTACTTGTAAGAAACATTTTTTTTTAAAATAAATTATTTATTTATCGCATCTAGTTGGTAATGTTTTTGATGCTATATGTGGTAACGATATAAATTGTGTCATTAGCATGCTTTTTGTTTTGCCAGTAAGATTTCCTGTGAATATTTCCAATGTTAGGCCTAATAGGGCCTATTCTGTGTGTTAGGCATATACATTCTCAACAGATCTGAAAAACGTTTGCATTAAGCTGGAAACATACTATCGGACGCGGCTTACGGACGCGACTGACAGCCGCGACTGATAGGTATCTAGACTATGAAAGTACACTTAGCCGTGCACACTATAAGTCGCGGACGTCACCTTCGGACGACCTTGAGTGTTCCGACGTCCGAGAGCGATCTGGCACACCGGATGTTTTAAGACTGTGCGCATTGCTAAGTTGCGGCTGTCAGTCGCGTCCGTCAGCCGCGTCCGATAGTTTGTTTTCAGCTTTAGGCGCAAAGTTCATGTATATTTTGACAAAATCGTCAAATTAGATACTCCGTATAACCTAAGATCTCCATGAAAATTCTGTAAGTAGGTTAACTATGTTCTTCATTTCGCGACACTCGATATACGCAGTTTATCTAGTGTTGGCAAATAAATAATAAATAGTGAAACTGAACATAACAGTTTAAAAAAAAAACGCATCAAAGCCATTGAGGAAGGAATCAGATCAAAGCTTAATGAGAAATTGTCAAATAGTATACTGGCTGAAAGTGAAAATACAAATCTCAGTTATAAGATCAGTTTCAATGAGAGTAAGAGGGACGCGAAAACATATCAGGACCTTTCAAATAAATAAATAAATATTTTGGGACACCTTACACACGGACTCTGACCCCAAACTAAGCAAAGCTTTTGATATGACTGCCAGAGGCTGATATACTACATATACTTATTTTTAAATACATACTTTGTATAGATAGTAACTAAATAACACCCAGACACAGAGCAAACACTTATGTTCATCACATAAATATTTGCCCTGGGTGGGGATCGAACCCACGCCTCTTTGATCCAGAAGTTAGGGTCACTAACCACTGAGCCACCGAGGCAGTCTCGCAGTTCAAATACTTTCAATGCGAAGATGGAGCAGGAATACTCTAGTGACAGTCTGATCTCGTGAACCAGAAACACCTACATTTGTTTTTTTTATAATTCTATATATGAATGTGTGCAATAATATCAAGCTATCGTTGAAATCTAAGTATTG
The DNA here is from genome assembly GCA_949316475.1 of Hypomecis punctinalis. Classification (NCBI taxonomy): domain Eukaryota; kingdom Metazoa; phylum Arthropoda; class Insecta; order Lepidoptera; family Geometridae; genus Hypomecis; species Hypomecis punctinalis. The sequence continues at coordinate 3,173,671 of OX438798.1, forward strand.
TAAGTATGGTGTAAAATAATAAAATAAGAAAAAAAAAGTGTTAGCAAATACCTATACCTACTAATTAATATGTGTACGTTAATATCCTAAGGTTCCTTTATGATGCTAATAAAAAAAAAATCGAACATACGCTTTATGCTCTTAGAATATTTTTAACAAATAATATATTTTTCATCAGGTACTTATTTATATACACATTGTTAGCGACCAAAATAGCTTAAAATTATGGTTTGTAAGATAATGTATGAGGATTAAAAGGTCGTGGTAGCCCCTAAGGTAGTTTCCTAATGAGGTTGTATTGGAGTATGTAATACATAGGCATCTAATTATGAGGGCGAATAATATTCTTACAGCATAAAATATGAGTATAAAGGGTTGCCTACGTTTCATCCTTACTAATAAAAAATTAAAACAAACAATAAGGTACCGTTTTTCCTTTTGAGGCATGAAATTTACACTTCAAGTGTTTATTATTTTATCAGCGGATCTAGAATTTATTAGCATTTATTATTATAACTCACTTTTACCTCATAATCAAATCTGAAAACGCAAAAAAATATAGCTGTTACATACAAAAACTTTCGGCAAAGTATTTAGATGGCTATTTTTTTCGTGATATCAGTACAAGTTTTAATTTTCAATGTATTTCAGTATAGCTAGCAACCCTAGGGGCTGTAATGTGTGGGCCACGAATGTGGGCGGACACACAATTGCTTTCGTAATTGTGTTCAATTGTTTGAAATGTTTCTCATAATGGGACACGTATTTTATCAATAGAAATACCTAAAAGATAAATTTTAGTCTAATAAATTCGATGATTGCGTTATTGTAGCTTAAAAAGAACGGTAATAATAGGTGTGGAAAAAGCGTAGTGGGATCGGTAGATAGTTAATGAAATCAAAATGTTTTCAACAAAAACCTCTGATTCTACTCTACTCTAATTATTGAAAGTAATATAAATAAAAATAAGATTAAAATTTAGTCGAACGAAAACTATAAACTACTTAAAAAACGTAATAATCGATTTAGCCGTTGACGCGTCTGAAAAAGAAAACAGAATAAAACACTATCTTCTTAATAGGGAATTAAAAAAAAACATAAACTAAAATAACATTATTATTATTTTGATTAAAAACAAATAGGTTATTTTTAGAAATCTGATTGCTTATTGCACATTTCTTTGCATTTAACGCTCCATACTTTTTTGCGTCGATCATGCAGTTATGTCAATAATGTAATCAAACAATATAACCCTACGGCATATATTTTCAATTTAGAATACGAGTAAAATTGTTCCTCACATTGTGATTCATAACATATTGTAAAGGTCTAGGTCAATTCCATAACTACCAGTATTACAGTAAATTTACTATATCCTATATTCCAGTATTAGTATAAGACCCGCTCCCTATTACGAAATATTTCCCTTGAATTAAATATTACGAGTACGCTGAGAACGAGTTAATATCGAATTCCTATAACCTTATAACCCAATACGTGCAAAGTGAACTAAACTTACCGACTTCCGTTTTAAGACTCAATTTCGTATAGGCTACTGTCCTACAAAGAGGAGCCAGAGCAAAGCAGGCTCTCTAAATTAATTACTAGGGAATTAGAACGCATGTATGTAGGTAAGTGGGGAGAAACGGCCGCGTCGTGTAGTGTACTATACCGGGGCAGGCTTTTATTTTGTCAACGGGAAGGGGAGACGGGGAAAGGTCGTACTTACGGCGGGGATATTATGCTTTATTACTGACAGGCTGTTTGAGCACGTGTATGAAGCTTACTGACTTACATGACGGTTTTGCCCTAAGTTACCTGGGATGTTGGTTTAAGGTTTAAATTAACAGATTCTTTCCAAGATTATTCTACAGAGTAGAGTCTCGCTTAGAATTTTTTTCCTATGCTAAATTATTGTAATAATGTAGTTGTAGGTCAATCGTAAAGTTCTCGAATAACCATCACAATTCACGGCTTGTGATTAGCGCAGTGTAGGACGTCCGCCAATAAGGTGGGTAGACGAGAGACGACCTAACTAAGACCACAGGAACGCGTTGCATGGTAGCCGCTTCCAACCATATTAGAAATGTATACTTAAATAAATGTGAAGGAGAGTCTTAAGAAAAGTCTAACAGTGGACGTAACAGCTTTTATGATGTAAATGACACCAGTTATACTAAAAGCCAAAAAGTAATTGCAAATGGCACATTGCATTCTTTACAAATTAAAGTTTAGCATTTACCAAGTCAAAGCGGAGTGAATGAGACCAGCGAGCCGAGACCGAGTGAATGAAAGCGCGAATGAATGGTTGCATATTCTGTAGCGCTTTCAAATTTTAATATTCTAATAAGTGCTCGTAGCTTTTAGCAAATCACACTAATATTTTAAGTGCCAATCTAATTTTGTCTCTCTGTCGGTTATCTTTTTAACTTACCGTTAGTTTAGTCTCTATTGATAGGTATAGTAGGCAATACCTATGTATTAAGAGTACCTGTATTCAATTAAATGTGCCTAAATATAAAAAAAGTACATTTACGAATAAGACTCACTCAACTGTACGAAATATAAATACTAAATGTTCGAAAAACAATCTTAACAAATTAATCAAAAAAATAAATTAAACCATAAGTAACTATGCCACTAAATTATTAGAGAATTAGCATCACAACACTACATATAACATCATCTAAATCCTAAGTGACACACACTTAATAAAATTGTTATTAAGAAGAAAAACTGTGTAGAAGCTCACCCACTCAATTCTACAACCTTACAAAGCATACAATAAATAGAACACAAAGCGGCTTATAAGATCTGTTATCTTTCTATTACTCTATCGGAAAAGGAACCATAAAACAATATCTCATCCGGATAATACTCGGACGAGAAAAACTACAACGCCTCAGAAAGATCTCACAAAACGTGAGGTCACGGAAACTGGCGGGCTATCCAGCATTTTCATATACATTTCTTGTTTTTCCTAATTATTCTGTCTACTATATCATCCCTTTAGTTCCCTGTGATGTATACCAGATATTTGTATTTATTTATCATGTGAAAAAGGAAAATATAGAGGAAAACACGCTCGAGATTAGGTACCTACTTGGCGGGGATTAAAGTTGTGTGTACGAGAGAAATAAAGAATAGAATAAAGCTGCTTACACAAGGCTACGCTTACTGGGCTCAGTGCGAAGGAGACTAAGTACTTGTGTTTTATGTAGTTTAGTGGTTGAATTGAAAAGAAATGGGCTGTAGAATTGAAGATATACGTACGATATTCTTCACATCAAAAATTAAACTCGTCGCATCTTACGCATACCTGCCGTTACTAATGATTACTTCAAAGCTAGCTACGCGTCACAGTTGTGACTAAATATGAAACTCTTTTTTTCTCTCATATGAACGTGAACAAGCTACAAAACTGTAGGTGCTGAATATATAAAGTTGATTCTTTTAGGCTAAAAAGTGAATACTTTTCACATCACAGGAAACAAGGCAACAGATACCCTGTTCCAGATTCACTTTTCACAATCATTCTATCCTAAACCCTGTTGTGTTGCCAGGGACTGTACTTAGCGAGTTAAAAATAGTTCTAAATATAGCTAAGCTTTAGATAGGCGCTAGTGACGCAGAGTTCACCCTAACTACCAATACAAACACTCCGAGCAAACATCGGATAAATGGAATAAGTAATTCCGACCGTGTCGATTCCCGATACTAACAAAGTGGGAGCTTAAGCAGCTAATTAACAATCTATTTAACGAGTAAACACGTACTCGCGCCGTGGGAATTAAATTTTAATCAATTCTGTAGTTGGTGGAGTTGAGTGTAGTGATGAGGCTGAGATCGCGGAAGGTACAATAGACTTTGTACCGCGCATGTGGTTCAATTAACATGAGAATTGTTCGGTGCTACGGGTTGTACCTATAATTGTATATGTGACGTACTGGAGGTGAAGTAAATTTGAAGATTTCAGCATCACATTTCTCTATACGTACAAGTACATATTATTATATATGATATTCCCGGTTGGTTACCTACCTACAGATTTAACAAGGTGGGTAAAATACTCCACAATGACAGCAAGAACGCATTGGATGCGAGCTGGTTTTGAGTCAAGTTTTTTTGTTCGTTAGAAAAAGACTAAGCCTAGGTGTGGACAGTCTATTTTCAATAGTTAGGTTTACTAGACACAAACTGAAATAAAAAGCTTTGAATTAGGCTAAGATTATGAAATGTTTTTTTTTGTTATGTAGAATAGAGCTACATTTGGCCAAAAACTCATACGGAAAGCAAAATGGTAGCCGAAGATGGAGTATAGTGTCCCGAAAATATTAGTAGATGCCCAAAACGCTGTACGGTTGGGAGAGGGAATGGAAAACAAACATTAAAAAGAACCTGCTATCATTTATTTCAGTCATAAGACGTCAATTGCTTCTATAGGTCTATAGGGCAGGCCCATAGACCTCCAATAAGATCGAAGATAAACCCGCTACAGGAAGTTTCAATGTTCAGATAGGTTCAATAAAATTAGGCAAGTTGGCTGAAGACTCTAGTGACTCACTCTGACATCTATCTATACTCACTGGTGCACAGCGAACGAGTCTCCCGGTAGGCCGAAATTTGCATGAAACATTGGATATTATTCAGACATTTCGTATTCTATTAATGCTTTAGACTTCAAAGCGGCGGATTTCGGCAGAGGCCGGGCGGGGCCACGGCATAATCGTAGTTGATTTGAATACTGTTGGAAGAGAAGACCAGGAAGTTTTGCGAAAAATGTCAATTAGATTAACTTTATTTTGAATTTTGTGAAATAATCACAAACGAAAAATGTTACCTTTATTTTTTAAGATAACAGGTTCTTTGAAATTTAAATGTAATGTTGAAAATGTAATTCACTGGCGAGCAAATTATATCTACTATTACAAGTATTGCACGACGCTCCTTGCCTATATTCAAAGCCAGCATTTGAGTCAAATACGCTAAAAATCTCAGCATCATTGTGAAGGATCAAAACTCTTTTCAGTTTCAGGCATTTATCCAAACAGTTTCCTAGAAGTTTCACAATTTGCATCAGTTAAACGCTTCCCTCAGTGAAATAAGCTTCCTCAAGAAGCCGGCTAACAACCAAGCGCACAACTCGGCCAAAAATTAATTCCGCTTAGTAATAAGCACAATTCAGCGGAAACGAACCATCAATTCGAGTCCGATTCAGATCTTTCACTCGAGAACTCCCTCCATAAGCCTGTTTGATCCCCGTTCAATAATCCAGTTAAATATCAAATTACTTTGCGAAAGTATCGAAGGCTCATTCCACAAAAGCGTTCTTGAGTTGCAAAAACGAGTTTTTCCAACGGAGACTATTGAATTTGAGAAACGGCGCATACAAATTAAAAAGTTCTCGCTGTTGGTATTGGATAACGAGGAACCGAACTTACCTGGGACTTTTAAAAAGAAGATTAAGATCGAATTGTGCCTTTTTGTTAACGCGTTCGGAGATTGGAAGAGAAAGAATATTTTTACGGCGCTAATTGCTTCTTTTGGTGCGGATATTTCAAAATGAAATGGCGATAAAGACGGGACTGGCATGGCATACTTAGATATAGAAGAGCACTTGGCAAAATGGTAGTCTGCTACGTTTACGCTATTAAAAATTTCAGGTTCAATGCTAAAGGTGATATTGTGGTTGTATCTAACTGCTGGGCAAAAGTTACCAGCGATATTTTTAGTTTCGATGATTTTGTGCTGTAGTATCCTATAAACAAAACTTTTTCATGGCATTAAAAAGTTTAAAAATATTTTTCGTATGATTGGAGCTATACATAGATTACTATTATATAATTTCGACCAAGTTTATCAAAACAATTATTATAGAAAGTATTAAATTAAGAGTCCGCAAACAATTGAAGTACTAATAATTATTTATCAAACGCGAATTTGGTTCACTTTTTTGAGACAGATTTATGAGACAATTGAATTGAAATGATAATTTCAGCGGATTGAGAACAATGAGATTTATTTACATAATTCAATAATTCAATGACTTACAATAAAATGTAGAAATTGTATGAAAATATATTTATCCAACACCTTAAATTTTACTGTTGAGTAAGTTTTAAAAATTACCACAAACACCCATTAAACATAAACAAAATATTCTCCTCCTCACAAATGATTAATTTTTATTATCATCTTGTCCTGTAATGGACATAGGCCTCTCCTAATAAATTCGATGGCAAGCATCTAGTTTTTACACGTACCAGTTTAAGTAATTTTAGTTGTAGATATTCGGCTTTTTACCGTAAAAGAATTTGGTTTAGCTCCATTTAGTCAGTTTCTAATGAATTTACTGCTAGTGCCATTTTCCGAGTTAGAGGTTTTCCCATTTTAATGGATTTCCTTTCAAAGGTGAAAGAAAAAGTGCCATTAGTGGTCAGGCAGAGATTTTTTAGTGTCCCGTATTTCATAGGTGAACAACCTTTAGTAACGTGTGTTCTAGATCTTTTAAGTCGTAAAATGATTGAAGAAATTTAGTCCGTGATGTATTTGAAATGCATATATGGAATATCATACTATTAGCTTTTTGGAATAGAAAAATACCGTAAAGAAACTTTCATAAATAATTAAGAAGAAGAAAAATCTAATGGCGAAAATAATCCAACCCGCAACAAAGCCAGCGTGTTGAACCTGGTTTAATTACCTCTAAAGATATGGGCCTAAAACACATGGGCCTGCCCCATGTTTTTGACATATTTTTTTTGAAATCTTATTTTCTTCACCAGTTATCCCTAACAAATGTTTGATAGTAGAATATTAAAACAAGAATAATTTAAAAAACCTTTTTTTAAACAAGCTTGTACTGAACATGACTGCCTCGGTGGCTCAGTGGTTAGTGACCCTGACTTCTGGATCAATGAGGCGTGGGTTCGATCCCCACCAGGGCAAGCATTTTTGTGATGAACAGAGGTGTTTGCTCTGTGTCTGGGTGTTATTTAGGTACTATCTAAATAAGTATGTATTTAAAACATGTATATGTAGTATATCAGTCTCTGGCAGCCATATCACAAGATTTGCTTAGTTTGGGGTCAGAGACCGTGTGTGAGATGTCCATATGATTATAAAAAAAAAAAGTACTCGCTAGGACGAACCAAACAAGCCGAAACTAGATGGGTTTGCGTCGTTTCGTTACAAAGTTCCTAGGACCACCTTCCAGTTCCATCATAAGAACCTGGTTACCATTGAAAGACAAAGTACTCGTCAAGACGATTCAAATGAGCCCAAACTCGATGAGGTTGTGTCGTTTCATTGCAACGTTCCTTTGGCCACCTTCCAGATCCATCATCAGATCAACACTATGTCGTTATAATATTGCATTGTCACGTAATTTACACACGTATGCAAAATTTCAGCTCAATCGGAAACCGGGAAGTGGATCAAATTTAACTTGCAAGATTTGATTACAGACAGGCAACGTGACAGGTGAAACTTAATAAAAGCTTGTAATAATAATACCTATATAAATATAGCTAACTATAAAAAACCGGACAAGTGCAAGTCAGGCTCGCACACCGAGGGTTCCGTACAAATCCAGAAAATTTCACAAAATTGGGAAGTACGTTGTTAAAATACCTATACTCATCATCAACAAAAGTTTTTTTTTTACTTGTCATTCATCGAAAATCGTTAAAATAATTAAAAGCCTGTTTTAGCACGTGCTAATGAAGCTCTTTTATATGATACCTTAGATGATATTATACGCACTTTGAATTTTAAATCCATATTTTGTGAATTTCGAAGCCTTATTTTTCGTGATTTAAATAAAAATGTACAGTTTTCAGATTTATTCCTATATGTATACTCTGAGACAATGCTTCTCGCCAAATTTCATAGTTCTATGTCAACGGGAAGTACCCTCTAGCTTTTGATTTTTGTGAGTGTCAAAATATGCGGTTTTTTACAACATAAACGGCTCTAACTTCTTTATATGAAAACTTTTTTCATATAAAGAAGTTAGGACAGTTTTTCCTCTACACAACTGTAAAAGATGATATATATACTCGTACGTATACAGTTTAAATTTCAACTCGATATCTTTACGCGTTCCTGAGATAAGAGTCTTGACATAGTATAGACGGACAACAAAGTGATCCTATAAGAGTTCTGTTTTTTCTTTTTGAGGTACGGAACCCTAAAAACACGCTTAGGAGTCATTTTTTTAAGATTGATGAAAATCTGATCGCTCAAAGTAGGTCAAAATCGAGCTCAAAGGGGTTGGTTACAAGCAAGCAAACAAACATACAGGCGAAACTAATAAAAGCGTTTTAAAAAGTAAATACCTGACTAGAAATTAACGCTTGAAACTCATAGCCGATCCCCCGCTACAATCCATTGTGTTGAGTGTGCCATGGTACTCACAGACATCGACAACGTCGTATACGCTCTAAAGCAACTACTCCCTAACTCTCGTAGTCTACGAGTATTAGTCTACTGTGGCTCGGATGACAAATTGTAGGTCCGGTTGTTTTAACGGTTTAGCCATTTCAGAGTCCTTCAGGCGGCTTTAACACTCTGACATCAAGGCTTCACCCAGCCTATACGACCTTACTTCCGGAGTCATGATAAGACCTATTTTCATCGCGCGATATTAATTAGAATAGAATAGATAACGCTTTATTGTTCACACATTTTACAATATAACAATAAAAGAATACAATATAATTAAAATAGTGCGACAACCGGCGGCCTTATCGCTGGAGCCATTTCTTCCAGGCAACCTGATTAAGAGAGGAAAGGATTATAGAGGAAGGTAAGGGACGGGGTGTACAATAATGGCGAATTAATTGAAACAAAAATGAATACACTTGAATAAAGAGTCATAAATATACATAAGATATATACATACATATCAATATACACAAGAATTTAATATTACAACAATAATAATGCATACAAAGACATACTAATACTTAAATAACAAATAAAAAATGAAATAAAAATACTAAACACATATTAATAAATATAATAAGAAGAGTCTCGACCACCACCTTAAGAGGCTCTCGCTAGACAGTTGGGTCAAGGGTCAGATACAGAAGGCGGTCGTTCTGGACACGGCGCGCATTGTCAGAAGGTTCCTCTCTCTGTAGGCCCAACCACCGGTAGCTTGAGCCCCGCCCCGCTGCCGGCGGCACTCTAGGTTTAGGTTTTTTTATAGTATTTTGTTTCTTTTATGTAAATATTGTAAAAAAACTTAGATTTAAGATAATAAATGAATATGTGAATAATAAATATAATAAATCAACTAAAAATGACTTTCTAACATGGAGGCAACTGCGATAAATATGTTACAATCATGTGTGATAATTATGTGTTACAATCATCAATGTGTGAAAATAACATAGTGTAAATCTTTTCAGCATTAAGATAATTATTAATTTACTTTTAATTTCAAAACTCAAACTCAAATTTCATTAATTGCAACATATGAAATTTATGTTGCTCTAACACTCCAATGTTTTTAATTTTCATCCCATATCGATACAAGATGGAACTTTCCGAGCATTTCATGGTATTTCAAATTTCCCTTTTCAATTAACCCTGCGTTACGATAATATTATTTCGCGTTATAATAATAAAACATAAAGGGATGATACAAATGTTATCGGAGCGTGCTCGTAAGCTTGTTTTTATCTTTTTCCTCCCTCGAGCGATAATAGAAACTTTGTATTCTAGTTCGCAGCGATACTGGTTACAAATCCCGCTTTACTTCTAAACTCTGTAAGTAAAACTGTTCAGGATCAGAAAAACAATACAGGGTTCTTTCGTCATATGGTAAACATTACTCGTACATTTGAGGATATTATTTCGTTTCTTTATAAGTGTCTTTTTTTTGGGTGTTTATTTTTGAGTGTCGTTTATCTATCTAATTTAATCTAATTGATGAAATGATAATACTAAAAAGTGCAGCAGAGAATGTCGGGGTAAACGTTGGACGCAAGCCGCTTCAATCAAATCAAAATTAAAATTTGCTTTATTACTTCGACATACAAATGCGCTCAGAATCGACGATTCACACAATATTATACATAATAATAAAATATGAAATAACCAAATCGTAATAGAATAAAAGGTTTAACATAAAATAAATAATCAAAGAATTTATTAAAAAAAAAGTATTTAAATATAAATTTAAATATCTGCAATAGCACCGTCAAAATAGGAATAATCACTACATAGTATAAAACAAAGTCGTTTCCCTCTGTCTGTCTGTACCCTAATATCTTTAAAACTACGCAACGGATTTTGATTCAATTTTTTTAATAGATAGAGTGATTCAAAAGAAAGGTTTAAATGTATTTTTACTTCAGTGCGAAGCAAGGGTGGGTTGCTAGTAATATTTAAAATTAAACAAATTAGAACATCATTCAGTCAAAACGTTTACTGGTCCTATTGAAAATCCATGGTCCTATGTCCAAATTGTCCAATGTTGGACTCCCTGCGGCTGATAAAATGTTGATGAATCTGTATATATCTATTTAGTTAGTTAACCGGTTTCACTAAAAGATGATTAATGTGGCACAACTACAAATCCACTAGTTCTCCGTAAAATTATTCTGTAAGCAAGATACGAGTATCGAGCTCACACAAAAAAATGTTGATACTATTGTAAACGTAATAAACATTCATTAATAAAATCATATTCTCTAACCTATCCCGTCTAACCAGTCACCTTGTACAACATTAGAATCACATTTTAAATCTACGATAATCCCACTCCCAGACGGATTCAATTTAGAGCCAATGTCGAATGAAAAACAATTCGAGCGGTACCTATGTATCTTGTTGGGATATCTTTGTTGTTGTTCGAATATAGCTCGTTGGGGATTTTTTTATGACAACGATTTTAGCGGCAGCCACTTTTGGCAGCGTTATTTATGTTGTACGTCCGGGGAGCGTTTTGTTGGGCCCGGCCGGAGTTTAGTCGTTTTGTCGCCGATTGTAATAAGAAAAATGTCCTTCCCTTTTTTCCAGAGTGTCTTATCTGAGAACAGCCGACGTATTTTAGGAGCTAAGTTAAAGATTTGGCGAAATTTCGGGACAGCTGCCGGTGGAGTGGCGCTTTTGTTGCCGCGCTATATATTTAAATTGCTTATTATTTTTCACTCCTTACGTTTTGTTGCATGGGTACACTTTTGCATTATTTACTAAGTAACCGTCTTGGTTTTGTTTGGACAAAAATATAGTAAATGCTATTGACAAATAATTTTGTTTTATACACGTGGATTTTTTTTTAATTAGCTCAATTGTTTTGGCTCCCTACACACAAAAAAATACACATAGCTTTGCCTTATTACATTAGCGTGGATTTTAAGTATTTAAGAATAATAAATAATGGTAATAATAAATATTTTGGGACATCTTACACACGGCCTCTGACCCCAAACTAAGCAAAGCTTGTGATATGGCTGCCAGATACTGATATACTACATATACTTATTTTTTTAAATACATACTTGTATAGATAGTAACTAAATAACACCCAGACAGAAGACTATTCTTAGTCCATATTTTTATTATTCGGTTATTTTACTGCTTTACAGAACTCCCTTTCTTGAAAAGCCAGTGGTGAGAAAATCTCTATTTGAGATCAAATTTTTCATTGCATTGGTGTTGAAAGGTATTTGAACTTCCGACCTCACAATTGTAAAGCAAGCATTACTATAACTGGGTCACCATAGTTTTAATTATTTTGAATTTGAATCTCAAATCTGAAAGAACCATTAACCTACTTCCTAAATTAGAACAAGTACTTTCAAACAGAATGACAATTCCTTAATGACCCCAGAACACTAAGATGGGACTAAAGACTAAAATTACTCGTCAGGGATTTGTCTAAGTGATAGCACAATTAAACTGTCGGACTGTCCGCTAATTGGTCTAATCTGTGAAAGTGGTGCTTAATATTGCATGCCCGGACTGCAGATATTGCAGATGTGGCGTGCATTTTACTTCATTTTGAGCATTTTTATTTGAATGAAAGGTCACTGTAAAGTTTAGCTAAACGCATAAGCTAAGTATATAGTGCTATAGTAACTTTTGTAGAAAAGTTGTTGCAAACCACAAGTGCATCACAGCCTCTACTTTACTTGCCCAGAGCAATCAGTCATTCACTTACATGTTTCAAAATTCATTGTGTATTTTAGTAGTCTCAAATATCTAAAATACCGCTTTGTTTTGATGAAAATTCACCAACGCCTATGGCCAATGGATAGTTACCATTTCGGAGGCGGTACAATTGGGTTCTATTTCTCTATGGGGTAAATTTTGTTCACATATATTAACGCAACCTAAATAACTTCTAAAATTCTAGTTATTATTTTAGTTAGGTAATAAATGCCATATTTAACCCAAATGCAATTCGAATAGAGCTGCAGCAGATGCAGCCATGTGTAGAGCTAACAAGCGAAATTTCAATCGTAATTAATTTGCAGAAGCCTCCACCAAAATTTCAATTAAATTTCTCTCCCTAGTAGGTTACTCGTTTTATAAATTGTTGTAAATGTGTAATGTATATGTAAAAGTATACCATGACATACATTTTAGAAACAATTACTTTTAAAGTGTTTGGAACGTTTGGTTCAAGGTCCAGACGTGACATTTTGTGAGATGTTTTCTTATCTGTGACAAGTGGAGCTTGACGATTTTTGTAATATTTTTTATCCCTAGATATCAAAAATTTTTTTTCGATTTTGATATTAAGATTTTATATAAGCAACAAAAAAATTGTAGGCAAATATTGTCTCAACCAGATGTGTCCTCTCTCTTCCCACATGCTGATGGGGTCAGCCTTCCTCACTTTCCTCCTCCACCACGCTAGATCTTCTACATCGTCTTCTGAAACACTGCACTCTCTTTCAGCACTACATCTCTCCATCTTGTCTTCGGTCTGTCTTTGGTTCTTCGACCCGGGATAGAAAGATGCAGAGCCAAGTTTCCTACGCAGTCCGGTGATCTCGATCAGATATACAAGAAAAAAAAACTATCACACCATCTATACATAACCGAGTTCAATTATAGCGACCTCTCAATGCAAGTAAATCTGCTAACCACTCGCTTGCACCGCCAACCACACGCCATATATTTCTACTACCCAAAAGAAATTGAAAAAGTACGATACCGTAATCTACTCTCCCCACATTTTGTAAAGAAAATCCAACCCCTGCAGGGGATGCGTTGAACAGCGAGTGAGCTTGTAAAATAATACTTAAAGGGATATTACACTCAAGCCAAGATTCCGCTCGTTACATGGCAACTTGGACGACGAGAGTGGCCGGGGAAACCCGGAAACGAGTTTGGATTGCCGATATGGAGCTGGAATCTGTCGGATAAGAATCAGTTTTATTGAGCCATCGTTTTTGTTGTCAGAAATACTTTAAATAAATGAAAGTAAAACATGATACAGCTGGGATGAACAATAAAATAGCCTTCAAAATTTGATTTAAAACTCTTGGCAAGAAACTAACGTGTTTCTATACTTAAAAACTGTTTTATCTTGCGAAAAATTTTTGGTGATTTTGAAATGTGTTTTTTGGACAGTACTAGCGTGTTTTAAAGCAGTATACTTTTTGGGATATTACACTCCAGCCAAAATCCCGATTGTTACATGGCAACCTGGATGATGCGAGTGGTCGAGGAATTCCGGAAACGGAATTTGGATTGCCGATATGTAGCTGGAATCTGTTAGATAAAAATTAGTTTTATTCTTCTTCTCGAGTTTTATTAAATAATCGTTTTTGTTGTCAGGACGATTTTAAATGTTATCCTGCAAAATTTTTTGGTGATTTTTAACCGTTTTATTTTGGAAAGTATAATTTGCGTGTTTTAAAACTATTTAGTTTATTTACTGATAGTGATATTACACTTGAGCTAAGGTGCTCGTTACATGACAACTGGGACGACGAGTGGTGTTGGGAAGTTCCGGAAACAAGTTTGAATTACCGATATAGACTTGAAATTCTAACTTAAAATTAGTTTTATTGAAGTATTGGATATAGTTTTATTGAACCTATAAAAGGTTGGAAGATTTTAGACGAATTAATGTAAAACAAGTTAGAGGATACGATAAATCTTACAAAAAACTGACTGAGAACGGATATCTGACGCTGTGGCCGAGTAGAATATAAATTATCTTAATCTTTCTGATTTTATTCTATAGTATGTGTGGAATACATCATTCTTCGGAAATTTAACTACATCAAAAAATAACCCAACAAAGTAGTGTACTAGTAGCAGTACAGTGTGTCACTAGTCGCAGTAATTTTTTTTGGACGCTAAGACTCGCGCGAACCTTTCTCTACTTTCTTTTTGAATTTATCAGTAACTGCCTCGGTGGCTCAGTGGTTAGTGACCCTGACTTCTGACGTCAGGCGTGGGTTCGATTCCCACACAGGGCAAACATTTATGTGACGAACATAGGTGTTTGCCTTGTGTCTGGGTGTTATTTAGGTAGGTATCATCTATTCAAGTATGTATTTAAAAATATGTACTTATATGTAGTATATCAGTCTCTGGCAGCCATATCACAAGCTTTGCTTAGTTTGGGGTCAGAAACCGTGTGTAAGATGTGTCCCTCAATATTTATTTCTTTATTTATTCCAATCACAAGCTTGATCATTAGTAATATCCGTATTAAGATTATAAAACCAAAAGTGTGTGTGTGTGGTTTTGTTTCTCTATCACGCATCAACGGAGCAACAGATTGACTTGACTTTTGGCTTGAACATAGTTTAAAAGACAGTAAGTGACATTTTATATCCCGGAAAAATAAAAGGTTCTCATAAACAAAAGCATAGCACAAAAAACAAAATCAACGAGGGCGAAGCCGCGACCGAAAGCTAGTGGGAAATAATTCGTATTTTGAAACATACATTGTTTTTTGAACTAAACCCACTTATTGCATAGATTTTTTAAAGAGTTAGTTGATGAGAATTATTTATTCGTAGGTGGTACTGAACTGTAACAGTACAGATTGCTCTGATAAATAGCGCGATTTTGATTATAATTTCCATTCTACCCTGAATACAGTGGTGAACGCCAGTCAATGAATATTAACTATTGTTTGTAGAATTTAGTCGATGCCATACCACGCTGAGGCCGTCGGTCGAAAATCTGCAATATGTATTTGTATTTATTCTGATATAAGGTATAACATTCCGGGTAATCTTCTGCATCGCTGCCTTTATCGGGAAATATATTTTGCTATTTAATTAATTAAATATTTAAATAAATAATCAAGCACATCACTTCTGATAGTTATATGCTAATTAGCAATCAGGGTAAGTTGATACGGCACCCCTAGTTATAGTTCTGTAAAAAGTGATTTATGTTCAACAGGGCGCCGTGCACCGTATTTCTGGATTCCATAAAATGTCCTCTGCCATGTTTCGTTTGAAATACACATACACTCAGTTCTGTGAACCTTAGTCAACAACGAATCAGTTTATACAAAAGTACATTGTAGATATTTGATAAATTGCTTCCGACCGGACGCCCGACGTGGTGTATCATGTATCATAAGCTGACAACACAATTTTTATTTACCACATTGCGATTTTACTTATCTTTTATTTGGTGTTTTTTTATTTACCTAATTGAGAAACACTTAATTTTTTCAAGGTCAAATAGAGTATTCTCGTAGACGCGTAGTTGACGTAGCACTACTACGAGCTCGTAGCAATGTTACGAATACATCTACGTTTAAGCCAAACATATTAGTCCAGTCGGGACAGACATATAAATAGAAAAAAATCCGGGGAGCGATTTTGTTTGGTCATTATCATTTTTACGCTAGGATCAATATTTGCAGAGTTATATCAAGTTTATCAAATAAATCGTAATGGGTGGAATTTTAATTTCTTCAACTTTGGTTCTCGCACTTTTTTTACTCCACGATCAATATTTTCCGATTGATACTCAAATCGGAGGTGAAATTGTTTTTATTTTTCATTTATTTTGTTTATTATCTAGTTTATTCGAAAAAAATGTAATGGAGAATGTAGCAGGGAATGTTGTGTCTTTTACATCTGGTTCTGTTTTTTTTATTTTTCAAATATCTCGTTTATTGTTCAGTTTATTTATAAAAAAAATGTAATGTAGAATAGGGAAGGGAATTTTGCGTCATTTACATCTGGTGTGTCCTCTCGACATTTTGGCAAGTAGAAACCTGATTAGTTATATTAATTTGACAATTATGTATAATTCATACTACTGTTGTTTTCCTCCACTAGATAATAAACAACATACATGAAAAATGAAAACAATTTTACCTCCGATTTGAGTATAAATCCAAAAATATTGATCGTGGAGTAAAAAAAGTGCGAGAACCAAAGTTGAAGAAAATAAATTTCCACCCATTTTCTTTGATAAACTTGATAGTATAACTCTGCAAATATTGATCCTAGCGTAAAAATGATGATGAACAAACTTGTGAGAAATTAAATTTCCAACAACTTTGAATACTACCATTTTTGCTCTAAAGTTGAAAATTAACGAGTTATTTCAGAAAATCGAAAAATTGAACTTTAAAACAAGATGGCGGCGAACCCTCTACCGGGATTAGTTAGAAAATCGAGATTTATACAACCAACCCCCCCGAAATGAAAAAAAAAATCGCTCAACGGATTTTTTTCTATTTCAGGCTAGTTTTAAGTCTGCTCCGACTGGACTATATTTGTTCGCTAGAAGTGGGCTGTGTGTGATAACTATACGTTGTGACTAATACCCGAATTAATTATAGTAACCATCATCTCAGCCGTATTACGTATTGCTGTATTTCGCATAACTTATTTTCAGATTTCGAAGTTTTTTCTATATGACAGGAGAGCGATTGGTTTGCAATCACAGTTAGTGATCATTAGCAGTTAGTAGCTGTTATGTAAATTTAGATACCAAATCAATTATTATTGTAAGCATGTTTAGTTGTCTGACATAAGACCTTATAATAGTCTTTGTGACAGTGAAATTCAAAATAAATCAGTAAGAATTTGCCGGGTGGACAGCCTTGGAGTCAGTTTTTAAGCCGATTAATGAATGGATAATAAAATGTAGTACATTATATTAGAAAAACTAATTTCTTTTTCGAGATCGAGTGTGTAATATGTCCTCAAATATTTATTCATTTGGGTTACCTTTAGACCTTCAAGGGTCTGTGGATGATTCAATTCCTTTCTATGTAGTAGTAGTGTAGGTAGTTTTAGCATATAAAGTAATATGTATCATTTTGTAGTTAATAATGGCACTTTTTCCCGTTTTATTTATTTATTTTAGGGTAGTGGTGTTGTTGGCATAGTAAAATTTGGTCATATTAATAAGTACAATGACGTCTTAGGGCGCCTTCAAATCATCCGAAACGTACAGCGGTGCAGAAGCGTGGCTGCACTGTTGCAGACGCGATATTACCTATATATAAAGCCGCGATAAAGGACCGCGCAACTGCAACTGAAGTGGCGCGTTTTTTTATATGGATTTAAACCGCAGCCCAGCGCGGTGAAGCGCTGAGGCCATGCTGCTGCACCGCTGCATGTTGCGGCAAATTTGAATAGCGCCCTAGAATATGTCCGTTATTAAGGAACAAGCCCAGGATAGATATACAAAATCAGCAAAGCATATTATTATCACCATATCAGCGGAGCGTTCACTCTAGTCCGTGCCACTTCACTAGGCATTGCCAGGGGCGGAGTCAGGCACATTATTGCTCAACGAGCGGATGAAGGACGGACTTTTTTCTTTATTATATTTAACTTTATTACCTCCCTGGCGCTTTACGCTGTGACAATATTACGCCGATTATTGTTAGCAATGAACGGTTTTATGCTTTGTCATAAATTCTAATTTTATTCAATTTGTAGAAAGATTTGTCAAAAAGGGATCTGTAGTATGTCGAAATCGGGGTTCCAAGTTTCTTACCTGAGCGTACATATTAATAGGTGATGACTCTAAACATCTGTTTAGCATTTAATTATTTGTTATTTTTGTCATTATGTGTGTTCCATGACACCCCGACATAGGGAATCCTACTTACTGTTTTATGATGTGTGTGAAACGTTATATTTATGCAAAAGCTGATAAATTCCAGAATCTTGTTTTTTGCCAATAAATAGTAAAATATTTATAGTTCCATAGTTATTATTTTTATTTTCTTGTACTCATTGTTTTGTATTTCTGAAACATTATAGGTGTATAATAATATTTTTTTACTTCGATATTGTTGGCTAATTCAACATTTTATGTTTTATTATAGACAATATTAATGTGCAGAAAAAACAGCAATGCTTTTTATTGCGTACATCTCAGTGACACAACAAGAAAATATAAAAATAAATTTTCAATTGTTCCTGGAAATCATAAAATTACAATGCTCAATACACAGCGTTTTGATGGCGCGAAACGCGGCACGTGCAAGTAATGCCGCATTATTTGCTTGGTAATATACGGTAATACGCAGTAATACGCGCTGAAATCCACATTCCACCAAAGCGAGGTCGAGCGGAGATGTGCAGAGCTAAGCAGAGTGTTGTAATCTGTAACCCAAATGTTGAAAAACCATATTTACTTAGAAAAGTACAAAACATAGCTCGCTAGCTATAATCGCGGATTACAACATTCTCAGTATTTACTTAGAAAAGTACAAAACATAGCTCGCTAGCTATAATCGCGGATTACAACATTCTCAGTTCCGCACAACGCTTTGGTGAAGATGTGGATGCTTTTAGCTTAGACAGTGTTCTGATATCCACCAATTAAGCGTCCTGAGTATGTTAAAGGTACGCGACAGGTATATTCAGAACAGAATAAAAATTATCTACCACTTATATTACTACTATTATTACTATATTATCGCTTGGCTCGTCTATAGACTATAGCACATTCGTTTAGCTCAAAAAATGCTATAGGCCGAATCATACAAGTCGGCGCATGTGAAGTTATCTACAGCTGCGAAATATCCAATCCTGACTGAAGCTCACATAAAACTGCGCCTTGATTGGGTTCGCACAGCTTGTTGCTAACTTCACCTCCGCCGACTTGTATGTTTCGGTCTGTAAGTACATAGTTTTATAGCTTATCTTGACCTCTTTGTGGGGCTGCTTCGCACATCGCAAGTGCAAAAGCGCCCTAATACGGCAATATTATGGGCTTGAATACGGGTGATACGGCATCACCCGCGTAATGCGCCCAAAGCTCCCATTGTGCCTCCACCCAGCTTGATGACACAATCTTCAAGAAAATTGCCCTTTAATATCCTGCCGACCTTTTTGATCTATTTTCATATCAGATGTTGTTATTTTAAACAGAATTCTGGGTTTTTCACTTACGCAGGTTTTTTAAAGCTACATTGAAAGATAGCCAAAAGCGGTTGAAACTATACTATACTTACTGTCTACCACAAAAATAACACGGCTTTGCCATACCTGTATTATAATCCAATTAAAATATACCTATGCACTGCTACTTAACACCTGGATTAACAAAATTACTTAAATGCAAATCTTAAAACGGTTCATTAAAATATTTTTGACGGAATGAAATAAGGGTGAAAAAAACTGTAAAAATATGTCTGTCGTGTAGAATCAAAGGCGGCAATCAGCATTTTATGAAATATTGACAAATAAAATTTAGTTTATAAAACTATATCGTTATAATTTTTTCTAAAATTAAGCAGTTGCCTTTGATTCTATACGACTACATTTTATGTATTGCATGTGTGTAAGTTCACCATGTGAGCTGAGTATGTAGTATTATCTATTTAAAAAGATTCGCGATTTACTTAAAATATTTAAGTTTCAGCTGTTTATTTCTACAAACAACTGTGACTATTATATAAACATGTTATGTGTATATTAAACAAATTAAAATCCCGTTTTGATTATAAATCAAAGAAAAAAAGTCTACCAACTCATTTGTTGAGTTTTTGTTTTTGGGCAAACGTTAACGAATCCTATTGTTTTTACTCCAACCGGACTCCGTCTGTCCGTTCGGACGTCCCGGATGTTTAGCTCATGAAATAGGTAGAACTATCTCCAAAATTACTAAGTATTTATATTTTAGTATCTAACTTGTAATGTACTATTTGTGACACCCTATATACCTACAGGGTCATAATGCGTATAACGTTACATTTTCAGAATTATGACTGTAACTAGACATTATAAGGCAATGTATACTTAAATAAATAAATAAACCTTCAATCTTCTAGGTAAGCGTGCTACACCCTAGACCGCATATCTGCTAAACATCAGGCAGTATGTAGTCAGACGCAAACCTATAGGTTAACCGGAAAAAAAAACAGGTACAAAGCCATAATTTTGAAATACGTATCGTTAAATTCGTTATATTTTATACCCATATCTGAATAACTTTTAAATCTACCTATGTACAGTATCATCACTATATAATATTATAAAGTGAAGTTGCCTTTATTTTGTGTCTGTTTGTATATCCGCTTAGATCTAAAATTCATAACAGATTGCGGTTTCCACTATCGTTTCATCCGGGCGGTTTTAAATGTAACATGACTCATCAGTATGCGTGTAAAGCCAGGGCTGGAAGCTGGTTTTTTTGTAATAGACTGTCTTTTATTCTTTTCCTTGAACAATTGCTTCTAGTATGTATATGAACAATCTTATTTGTAAAAATCTTTCATCGTACATATTTTCAAATATGTAGCTAATTTAATGAACCGATGACAACCACAGAAATTCCGAAGGTTCGCACCGCTAAACGAACTGCCAACGCGAGAAAAATAAAATCTACATTTCAATGATCTGGCAAGACCGAGATTTCCAACAGAGCAACAATTTTCAATTTAAAATAGCTCGGAGAGAACCAACTGTCTGGATAAAGAGTTCTGGATCGATAAACTGCTACAAAAGCTCTCTGTTGACCCTTTATAATGAATATTGTAGTCTCGAGTATTAGCTGACGAAGTATAAGCTTGGAAAAAGGACAAGCGAACTATCTCGGGTGTATGTATTATACTTACTTATCTAATCGTGTGGAAACTGTTGAGAACTGGGGATCGTTTTTTGTACTTCGAACGCGTGCAAGCGTTTACTTATCTACTCTGATGACTTTTTTCTCGAAATTTATTGAAATTATTCATTTCACGCAAAACTTTTAGTATTGAACATGGTAATTTAAAAGAAGCCAGACTGCAAAGGGGGAATTTGTGAAATGGAACGTCATTTAAAAAGAAAAACTATCAAAACAAATATGGCGAATGGTTTTCGAACTGTCACTGTCAAAGTTCCGTATGCGTTCCTAGGGCGTTCGAAGTTTAAAAAACGCATTCCAGAGAACGAGTGATGTCGTATTAGTTTTTTATTGAAAAGAAGTCAAAAGCTATATTAATTATTAAATTTTGTAGGACAAGTAAAACTACTTGGATGCGTGACTATGCGACAATCAAATTATTATATTTTGTGTTGAACGCTACCGTAACTTAATTGGCTATTGACTAAAGACATAATTTTTTAGACTCCAGTTCATTGAACAATGCCTACCTAGCGTTTTCATGACTTTTTGATCTTAAACATACCAAAGCTAAACTTCTTTTGTGAACGAGAAAAGCATACGCAGCTACGATTAAAATAGCCAAATTAAATTCTTAAACTTTCTTTTTCTCAACACTATTAATATCAATGTCTCCATTTGAGATTGATGTTAACAACATTCTCAACTCAAAATGTTCAAATTTACAATCTAAATTCATTTATGCAATGATTTACTAACTGCGAGTTAACCCCTCGCCTCGCGCAGGTTGTAAGTACCAAAAAGTGGGCTGGCGCGGGGCCGGGCGACTCCCGGTAAATAAATCTAATCCAACCGACATAGCTCAGCGCTGCAGTCACTGCAACCGTATAAATTATTCATTATGCAGTCCGGAACGGCACATGCATCTTGTATATCGCCCCGGCTTTGTTTATTTATATTAGTAAGACGTCTGCGGACGGAACCGCGGGCGAAACTTATTGTGAATGCAATACTTGAAAAGGCTGTCACGGCACCCTCTATCTTTTCTTTGGAAACGGAACACGACAAATGCCAGAGCTGTTTAACTTTTCATAGCATTTCCTTGTTAGAATGCGCTTTCGAAGCTTTAACAAAGCTGTAAAGTAACTGGATGGTGGTGTGAGGCTGCAAATGAGATGCCGTCTACAAAGAAGGTAGTTTTATTTTTCTTTGAATATAAATTTAAAACAGCTTCCTCATACTATGCTATGGGAATGTATTTGAGTTGATATGTAATATATAAAAATGAAGCAGGTTTGTTAGACCTACAAGTAAGATATATACATATAAATTTTTTTTACTCAATTTTTTACTTTTTTACTTACATTTTTAAGCCATCTTAATGCTTCTCATGTGGTTTAGTGGTTAAATTCTCTTATAATTACCATGGCTATACACGTTATAGGAATTACTAAAAGAACGCATAATAATGTTGTCTGTTGGTTTTCAGAGAGGAATACCTTGAAAAGTTTCATTACATAACGACTAGTTACACAAAACATCAGTAAACTTCAAAAACACGCGAAACCAAATAACAAACTTAATTAAATCAGCTCAATTACAGAAACAGCAACCTTTTTCAATCAGTATTCAATAACAGGCGCTGCTAGAACCGTAGTACTTATCACGCTCGGAATAATTTACCGCCGTGTCCCTCCAACTTTTACAAATCCCAACAACAATTTATCCCGTCAAAGCCAGTGGTTGTTGAGTTAACCGTTCGGCCGTGGCGTTAATGAATTATATCCAAACTGTACACCGCAAGTAATCGTGACGGGGCGTAACGTACTGGAGCGCGGTACAGGGTTAAACTGAGTACGCGTAACGACTTTATTGTACCTTTGTATGTGTAGGGAAATTTGTCGTCGCTTAATGAGCAGAATATAGGTCTTTGACTGGGTTGAAAATAGAGTTGTAATCAAAGTTAGATGTAGAAATCTGGAGCAAGTTGATTATAGTTGCTGTGTTTGAAGATATACATAGAAAACATTTTTTTTTAATAACTTTTTTTTTTTAAGACCTTCTAGGGTCTGTGGATGATCCAATTGCTTTCTATGTAGTAGTAGTGTAGTATTGTCATTATATTTAAAAAAAAAAAAAAAAAAAAAAAGAAAACAATTGCTGTTAGATGCGGCTCATATGCGGATAATCTTACTAAGACTATCAACTATTTCATTCATATATCAGTAACACGGATGAGACAACAGACATATTAGATGATGATTACTATGTACAACTAAAACTAATGTTAGTAAAGGTTACAAATACTAGTCTGATAAATCCTTAGATACATACTTCCACTTAGGTATAGAAAATGTTATGCAACGATTGACATTGTAACATGGAAGAGCATATCAATTTTGATTTGATTGGGTATACCTTCGTGATAGGCGATAATTGTGTGTAAGATGTCCTCTATTTTTTGTAATATTTATTTTATAATTATCTGATGTGTGTTAAAAACGTGCCACGTGGAAAAAAGTCAACCGACAAATTTTACAGGACTTCGCGAGGTTCGCTTTTAAAAGAAAGATAGCAGAGGATGAAATAATGAAAGAACAGATTAACCTGCAAAGTGAAACGATTAACAATGATAAATGATAAGCACAATCGACTCTGATCTCACATTTTCACAAATGAAAATTTATTTCTGACTAGCTCTTACCCGTGGCTTTGCCCGCGTGATTTTTTGTGCATTCCCATAAGAACATTTCGTTATTTCGAGATAAAATTTCACTTTCTGATCTATCGAGTATTTCCATGCAAAAATCAAGTGATTCCGTCTCTTTATTGCCGCATGATAGAGTAACAAACAAACCAAGATCAATAAACATCCGATTTATGAATATTAGTAAGGCTAAACGAAGGATTTTTTTCTCACAAAGACAGTTTGCCCAATTCCACAAATAATACGGAATCGACAAGTCACCCGAATGCTCATCGCGTTTCGGATAAGCGTCCTTTACATAAATAAAGAGCACAATCCCGAACGTCAGCGGAGGTGAAATCTGACAGTTACTCGCAGAGATTCGGTGTATTTTTCGGCGACCCTTTCTGGGCCCTTAAGGGTAGCCTTTGTGGGTGTCATATCATGACAAGTGATCTTCTGGAGCTTAGAGCCCGGCGATAAGAAGGTGCGAAGCGGTTACGTTGAGGTAATGTCAAGTAATGAGACCTCCTTTATGGTACCTTTTCAATGCGATAGGGTAATTAAGATTGGAGAATTTTGGGTAGGTATTGTAGGTTGGATGAGGGTTTTTGCTGTGTGACAGGATGAAAGTGAGTTCAGCTGAATTTTAATACTCATGGAGATTATAATCGGCGTTATAATAAGGCATTTGTTACAATGTATAGCACGCTGTGCACGTATGCACGCGTAAAAAGATAAACTTATAATAATATCTACTATGATGTGTAATACCATAGAATAAGTACAGTAATAGAAACCGTACTAAAATAGTAAAAGATATACATCACTTTGTCCAATTTTAAATATGAAATTTAAAAAGTGTTAGAAAAAGATGCATATACACCCGAACTTGCGTAATTTCGAAGGGTTTCACAAACTAGCATTGAGCTATCTCGGGTGTCCAAATTCAAAAAGGTAAAAAGTAGGAAGGTATCATGATTAGAGATTTGAACCTTCTTAATGGCACTGGAAAAAAACAAGAAACCAAGTTTAACCATATTTTTAACTATTTTGACATTCCAACTTGTGGTTTTGTCGTATGGGATAGACATTGCGTTTTTTTGTTCCACTCACTCTCGCTTATGCTGTAAAACAGATATGAATAAGAGAGCTGTACCGTAGTTTTTATTTGAGTAAAATTTAGCAATATTTCTATTACTTGTAATTCTTCTGAGTGTAATACTACTAGTAATATAATGTGGTTCACTGAACAGCTTATTTATTCAGTGATTTCAGGATTATTATTCATTGCAAAAGTCGGTCATAATGATGACAATGATAACTTTCTATGGCTTAAAAAAAATTGTCTAACAAATTCACAAGGAATTATTTCAAAATTGCGAACTTGAAATTTCTTAGTGATCACTGAAAGAAAAGCTCACGGACGATTACATCAGTATTTGGATGGGTGACTGCGGGTAGTATACATTTAGATCGAGTTCTACTGTGCCTCGGATGACATGCTACACTATACGCACTAATTGTTTAGCCTCATCAAAAACCAGCTAGCCACTCGACCTATCCAAACTTACCAAATTAAAATACCCGCTAAACTTATCTCGTTCCAAGTAATCCGTCCCATACATCACCCGCGTTAATTATTATGCTACATAATTAAAGAGTTGCCCGTCTTACGAACAACGGCTACAAATTTTGCAATTAACTTCACAAATAAGTGCATGATAAATGAGGCGGGTAATGAGCTGCCATTCAAGCCGCCAGCGTGTGTTCTAAGAAATACATTCTTTAAAGAAAATAAACCAGCTGGGTACTGCGTATTTCTATAGCGCCCTACTTCGCTATGCTGTGTTTACGTTAAGAAAATTGGTGTATGTTCATTGAAATATTTTATGATTAGCTAGTATATAGTTGTAATTCCCGGTACCAGTTCATGAACACGTTATAGTCACAGTGATAAAGTTATCACATTATGAGGGACTGCTATGCTAATATTATTATTACGGATTTCTAGTGTATAGAAGTGATATCGCCCCTTTACACCCTAAGCCTTATCATCACTTAGTTACTGCCTTTACAATTGTTCTGCCTTTACATTGCAGTTGTGGACCGACTTTTGCCTTCTGTACCGTATTTGCCCTGATCCTCCCCTCTTCCTCCCTCTTCTTGGAACAGTAACAAGGGAAAACCACAAAGAAAACCCATGTTAGTGCAGTCAGAGCTGGACTAAGTCTACAGTGATCAATAAGAAACTCTTCTTTATCGACCACTTGAGCATTAGGCCCCTCTCCTAGTGAGCAGAGATCCCTCGCGCTAGCCGACGTCTACTAAACGATCACCCATCCAAGTACTAACCATGCTCAATGCTGCTTAACTTGGGTGATCGCCAGAGTCAGACGTGTGCCGCATGGCTATCTCTGCCACCTTGACTGCTATGCTAATATTAATTTGTTTTATAATATGGTATCAGCAGACAAGCTCAATACTGATTCATACATTCAATCACTCTATGCTATAATTATAAACCTTATAACAATTACTTAATTCGATTACTCTAGGATATTAATAAATAACTTTCTCGTAAAATCCAA
This sequence comes from Hypomecis punctinalis, assembly GCA_949316475.1. Lineage (NCBI taxonomy): Eukaryota > Metazoa > Arthropoda > Insecta > Lepidoptera > Geometridae > Hypomecis > Hypomecis punctinalis. Next base: position 3,199,975 of record OX438798.1, read on the forward strand.
CCAAATAATCAAATCAAAACAGTAGTTTTGTTAAGTCAACATGATATGGTGTCAGAGATTTTTTTATTTGCTCTGAGGATATGATATGACTTATCAACGTATTATGTAACTAATTTGTTACGTAACTTATGTAACTAATTTGTTTTTATCTTTTTTGATTAGAAGTATTATGAAATATATCACAGCGTGGAATTAAATGTTTAATGAAAAAAAAAAACTGTTTACAAACTGAGTCCAACGAACTACTATCGAAGGCTGACGCAATATGTAACGTTTTTCTCCCTCCTCTGGACCGATAGGTACAGCAGTTGTATAAATAGAGATAAGTTAAAGTTGAAGAATCGGCTGGAAGTTACAGTTGAAGAATCGCTTCGCCATCTCTACAACGATATAACGATACAGAGCTGAAATACAAGGTAAGGATCAATTTTATTATCAACTAATTTAGGGTGACCATCTCTTTTTTCTCATGCAAATATTTCCCGCGACAAACATTCTCAGCAATAATTTCATGTTCAATATTTTCTCAAACGTATTATTTCTCACTGTCAAAATTATCATTTATTTTAGTGATAAAATATTCGGCCGTGGGGCGCCGGCAGACTAGAATAGCACCCCTTTCTTGTATCAGGTGTCGTAAGAGCCGACTACAGTTGGCGGTATATCCATCCAAACAGCGTAGCTCAAATACAAGAGGGCGGGGATGGGCAGCAGCATCCCCGTCGCGAGAGCTACGCACTGCGATTGCAAAAAAAAAAATGTTTGCCCAGCATGGCAATTAGGGCAAAATCCCCCAAAATAATTGCACACAGTAAAACCAGGCCCCCAGTCCCCGGCAGCTCTGCTAGTCCTGGTTCCGGCAGCGACCACGGTAACGGCGGAGCAGGGGTGCTAGGAATCCCCGGCAGAGAACCGGCTGCTCCAACCGACGACGACTGGCCCTGGCAAAATGAAGTCTGAAGTCCGTAGAGAGGGCGAGGATACGATAACCCTGGAATCCGGCAACCTACTTTATTACCGGGAAGGTGACCAATGGTCCCAAGGTGACATTAACAACATCATTACAATCGAAAGTGTTGTTTTTAAACTATCGCGATTTGAACACATTATTATAATATACTACGGAACTAATCGCGCACTGAAATTACGAGATAAATATCAGTTGGGATGATGAGGTATTTATTTATCTCGTAATTTCAGTGCGCGATTAGTCCCGTAGTATATTATAATAATAGAAAGTGTGTCGAGCAGGGTTCTATACCTAATACTCAGAATATCCAAATGATATTCGTTGAAGGTCATTCAGGTGTACGCACCGACCTCGTCACACCCGAATTCCACTTAATCAGTGGAAGCTATGTACGAGGACGTAAGTCGGGCCATACATACGTCTAAGACCCGTTTCACAGTTGTTATGGGAGATTTCAAAGCAAAGTTGGGCAAAAAAAGCGATGATGAGTTGAGAGTGGGGCAATTTGGATATGGGCAACGAACCCCAGAGAACAGAGGCTGGCCGACTTTCTGGAGAAAAAAGGACTCTTCAATGAACTCTTTTTTTCCAGAAGCCACGACTTGATGAACCCCGACGGTTTCACAAGAAATTAGATAGACTTTATCATGACTAGCGAGTAACGGATATTCAACGATGTCTCCGTATATTTATCTATCCGATATTTATCTCGTAATTTCAGTGCGCGATTAGTTCCGTAGTATATTATAATAATGTGTTCAAATCGCGATAGTTTAAAAACAACACTTTCGATTGTAATGATGTTGTTAATGTCACCTTGGGACCATTGGTCACCTTCCCGGTAATAAAGTAGGTTGCCGGATTCCAGGGTTATCGTATCCTCGCCCTCTCTACGGACTTCAGACTTCATTTTGCCAGGGCCAGTCGTCGTCGGTTGGAGCAGCCGGTTCTCTGCCGGGGATTCCTAGCACCCCTGCTCCGCCGTTACCGTGGTCGCTGCCGGAACCAGGACTAGCAGAGCTGCCGGGGACTGGGGGCCTGGTTTTACTGTGTGCAATTATTTTGGGGGATTTTGCCCTAATTGCCATGCTGGGCAAACATTTTTTTTTTTGCAATCGCAGTGCGTAGCTCTCGCGACGGGGATGCTGCTGCCCATCCCCGCCCTCTTGTATTTGAGCTACGCTGTTTGGATGGATATACCGCCAACTGTAGTCGGCTCTTACGACACCTGATACAAGAAAGGGGTGCTATTCTAGTCTGCCGGCGCCCCACGGCCGAATATTTTATCACTAAAATAAATGATAATTTTGACAGTGAGAAATAATGCGTTTGAGAAAATATTGAACATGAAATTATTGCTGAGAATGTTTGTCGCGGGAAATTTTTGCATGAGAAAAAAGAGACGGTCACCCTAAATTAGTTGATAATAAAATTGATCCTTACCTTGTATATCGTTATATCGTTGTAGAGATGGCGAAGCGATTCTTCAACTGTAACTTCCAGCCGATTCTTCAACTTTAACTTATCTCTATTTATACAACTGCTGTACCTATCGGTCCAGAGGAGGGAGAAAAACGTTACATATTGCGTCAGCCTTCGATAGTAGTTCGTTGGACTCAGTTTGTAAACATTTTTTTTTTCCATTAAACATTTAATTCCACGCTGTGATATATTTCATAATACTTCTAATCAAAAAAGAAGTCTGAAGTCCGTAGAGAGGGCGAGGATACGATAACCCTGGAATCCGGCAACCTACTTTATTACCGGGAAGGTGACCAATGGTCCCAAGGTGACATTAACAACATCATTACAATCGAAAGTGTTGTTTTTAAACTATCGCGATTTGAACACATTATTATAATATACTACGGAACTAATCGCGCACTGAAATTACGAGATAAATATCAGTTGGGATGATGAGGTATTTATTTATCTCGTAATTTCAGTGCGCGATTAGTCCCGTAGTATATTATAATAATAGAAAGTGTGTCGAGCAGGGTTCTATACCTAATACTCAGAATATCCAAATGATATTCGTTGAAGGTCATTCAGGTGTACGCACCGACCTCGTCACACCCGAATTCCACTTAATCAGTGGAAGCTATGTACGAGGACGTAAGTCGGGCCATACATACGTCTAAGACCCGTTTCACAGTTGTTATGGGAGATTTCAAAGCAAAGTTGGGCAAAAAAAGCGATGATGAGTTGAGAGTGGGGCAATTTGGATATGGGCAACGAACCCCAGAGAACAGAGGCTGGCCGACTTTCTGGAGAAAAAAGGACTCTTCAATGAACTCTTTTTTTCCAGAAGCCACGACTTGATGAACCCCGACGGTTTCACGAGAAATTAGATAGACTTTATCATGACTAGCGAGTAACGGATATTCAACGATGTCTCCGTGATCTACAGGGTAAAAACTGGCAGTGATCACAGAATCGTGCGAGGCAAACTCATTATTAACGTTAAACTCGAAAGGTCACGCTGGATGAAGTCCACGCGCACTTGTGCCCACATACAAAACCCCGAAAGTTCTCGCTTTCAGCTCGAGCTCTCAAATCGCTTTGCTTGCTTGGAGAACTTTGCGTCGGTGGACGAGATCAATAACGTTTCGTATACTTACGTAGGACAAGTAGTCCAGTTAGGTAGGCCCGACTTCAAGAAAGAGGCGAATCGCCGAATTCAACTCGGCTGGGCAGCGTTCGGAAAATTGCGTAACGCTTTCTCGTCCGACATACCTCGGTGCCTCAAGTTAAAAGTTTTCGACCAGTGTGTGTTGCCAGTGATGACTTATGGCACAAAAACGTGGTCTCTCACTATTGGCCTTGTTAGTAAGTAGCCAATGAGCCATGGAGTGGGCTATGCTCGGAGTTTCTCTGCGAGATCGAATCATAGATGAGGAGATCCGTAGAAGAACCAAGGTTACCGACATAGCGCAGCGGATTGGCAGGTTGAAGTGGCAATGGGCAGAGCACATAGCGCGGAGGACTGATGACCGATGGGGTCGAAAAGTTCTCGAGTGGAGACCACTTACAGGTAAGCGCAGGTAGGACGTCCACCCACAAGGTGTACGAATTACCTCATTAAGACCGCAGGATCGCGCTGGATGAAAGCCGCTAGCAACTGGTCTTATTGGAGATCTTTAGGGAAAGCCTATGTCTAGCAGTAGACGTTCTATGGCTGAAACGAACGAATCAAATTTTGAGAAATTTTTGAATTATATATTTTTATTTTCTGAGAATTTTTTTAATCAAGAAAGGTGACGTCCACAAGTCGTATGTTATTCAGAGAAAAATCTAACCAAGATGATATATATGTATATAGATATATATATATATATATATATATATATATACATCATTTGAAAGCTTGATATATGAGCTTCTCAAAAATATTTAATTTTAATTTTTTTATCCCTCCATTTTTTTAAAATGTGAAAAATAAATTGTATGAAAAGTAATAATACAGCTTTGTATTTTTCCTAGTTCAGCAATAATAAAGTGCTTCTATCGTTATTTTACTTGCATTCGTAGATGATTCTTCCACATTCATCTCTTAATTTGCTAAAATTAAAAATTATAACCTACCAGTGTGACCAGTTAGTAGGTACAAAGTGAAAAAAACTTAAAAACTGTGTCTAATTGGTAATAATGCTTTCATTTAACAATAATGGGGTAACTTAAGCAGGGTTGATAGAGATAAACTACCCATTGAGCCAAATATATTTAAAAAATAAACGGCGGGCTCTTTTTTGGTTTTAACTGATGTAATAGACTCAAAAAAATATGAACTTTCTCGAAATGTAGCGAGTGTTGTGGTTAGAATTTTAGATAATTATTATACCAGCTTCCATACATTTTGTGGACATGTCCTTTTTGAGTGAGAATTTTTCGCATGGTGATAAATTTTTGCCTCAGAAATTTTAATACAATTGTTTTAATAATATTTATAATTTCGGTATAAGGGAGGGCATTTAGGGTCAACCGTTTTCCAGATTTTAATACTTAAAAGTAGTCTATATATTCCTCCACACAAATACGTTGTTTTCGTATATAAACCAATATTTTTTTCATGGAACATAAATCACCGATCAGTGAGCTCTTAGTTGAAATCAGTAGCACTATACATGTACGTAAATCAAATTCATATAATATATTTTAATAAATTACACTTTTATAAATAAAAAAACGGCTTATTTATTGCTTGAACAACCACGAGAATAGTAGAATAAATGCGCTAATTAAATGTTTTAATTGTAATCTCTTATGACATACAAGAATCAGCAATTCAAAATAACATTTTTAATAGTTGTTACTTGAAGTTAACATTATGAAAATTTACAATTTCTTTCCTATTGGTACGGAAAACAATCTCAAGAACCAAACATCACCATTATTTTCAAACCTAAACCCAGAAAACTTCTTTACTAATTAAAATTTTCCATATAAAAAATGTTTCTCAACTCTTTAACCTCTTTACTAAAACTACTTTGTCTATCATTGATTCTAAATTAAAATTATCTTATATATACTCATATCCTTTATCTGAAAATCATAATGTGTATATCCGTCGCTAAAAAAAATATTTATTTCAGATAAATTCCAAATGGTTACTACGAGTACAACAATCAGAATGCTGATACCCCTCGTATTTCTTTGTCTTCCTTATCTCACCACCGTGGAATGTCGCTGGAAAGGAAAAGCCACTTTTACATATACACCTAGGATGTGGCTGACAAACATTCCGGATTCAAGAAAATTAAATACACTGGCATTTATCGGCACTCGCGATCCACCCACATTCAAACCTTCCGAAAAAATCTTACCCAGACTGTTACCTTTGTCTGATAAATTAACAGTTGGCATACGTGTCTTTGATATGGGCGTACGTCGGATCAACAACGATTTTGCTATGTACAATAGTTCCTTCAGCATGCGGGCGCAATTCAAAGATTTGGTGAATACCATAAAGACTTTTTTGAAAAACAATCCGAAGGAATTCGTTATAATGATCATGCACGCTGAATCCACGGCTATCAACTCAAAATTGTCTGAGTGTGAAATCCTTAGAACAAAGTATGTTGAAAAATATCCGAATTTATTCGTAGGAAATTGGTCATTGGACGACACCGTTGGACAGCATCGAGGAAAAATCTTGTTGTTTGAAAAGAGTCTCGAATTTATGGGATGTACCGCTCCCATAACATGCGTAGTGCGCGATCAACAACATGATAATGTAGCAAATGATTTGAGTGCATATTATTCATATGCTCGAGAACTACAAGCTGAAGTAAATAAACAAAATTCCAAGTGCTACCTTTTTTACCTAACAACCAATCGTGAAATATCTTACCCTGAAAAATTAACCTCTGATCAAAAGATTGCACTTTTGCAACAACATAATGAGTCAAATCCTCCTGAAACATATGGTGCAATGATTGATATATTTAATAATACAAAAAAATCTTTTTACACCATTGTAGCTGATTTGCCGACTATTGATGTGCTTAATTTAGTTATTGAGAGTAATACTAAGTAGTCAACAATATATATATCATAACACAGATGAAAAATAATAAAGGTTATTAAACTAAAACGTTGATTTCTCATTTATTCTAAGACTTATAATACAAATGTTACCCTAGTAGGGAGAAAATTATATACAACAGGGCCTGTCTTACCACAATGTCAGGTTTCCCAGACTCGGTCTAATAATACTGGCCCATGACTGGACCACTACTCAACTGACAAATCTTGGATGCTATTCCTGGACCAAGATCTAGCCAATATAACGGCTGACTGGTAAACATTGAGCAACCTTTTAGGGGCTTATTCTGTACATCAAAACTAACGACTTTTGTTCTGCAACTTTTGACAAAATTAAAAAAAAAATGGTGTTCCATAGAAAAATATCATTCACCTGCGACCAAATGTATGAAACAGCTGATTTTTTTTGAGTTTTGACAAAAGTCGCAGAACAAAAGTTGTTAGTTTTGATGTAGGTACAGAATAAGCCTCTAAAAGGTTGCTCAATGTTTACCAGTCACCCAGTATATCTTACAAGTCTTGGTTTGCCAGTCTTGAACCAAGTTCTAGGCAATACCTTTGAAACAAGACATCGTTAGCCAGAATTGGGACAAGAGCCAACCACTATTGGCATATTGTTTTTCACAAAACTATCAAGTGCACGTGTCCATCCTGCCAGATCCCAATATCAGCATAACTTAATGTTACCGAAATCAAAATTATCGATATACAGCTCCGGGCCATGCTCGATGGCTGTTAAAATATTTAATAAACTTCCGGTCGAAATTAAGAAAATTGAAGACGAAATCGAATTTGCAAAAGTATTAAAGAACCTACTTATCACGAAATGCTATTATACATTAAACGAGTACCTATTGGACAATCATAAAATAGCAAATTGAAACAAATAAATCGCTCCGCACAATATTGCTATACCCTAATAGGGTCTTATGTATAACTTATAGAATATAGATACTAAACATGTTTCTTAAGACCTGCATGTAAATTATACTACATATAATGCAATAAACGATTGATTGATTGATATTAAAATTGCGTCGAATGCATTTTTGTAAATGAAAATCGACCGACGTATTCAAAAGTAACACTTGTTTAAACATTGTGTGCGAGAAATAAAGGGGGTTTGATATGGGTAAAATTACCACCTTACCGAAAGTCATCGTTCGGTGTCCTAAGAAGACTTTCCCACTCTTAAAAAAATTAAAAAAAGACTGATAAGTGCTAATGTTAGTATGTAAGTAAAGCCATTCAATAATTCCTAATTATTGAGGCTTACAATTAAAAAAGTATTGTAATTAGAGTTACAAATATAATTCTTATGATATTATTTCGGAATTACGAGTTAATCTTGCTAGAGAAAATAATGATAATATGTAGCTTACTAACGCATCATCATGAATAGATGTAATTTTAATTTATGTTCCTAACCTTTCTGTGAGAATTATACCTAGAGATGTTGTGAACAATCAAGTAGATTAATAGTAGCTTGGTTAAGATTAGAAGTAGCCTCTACCAAGCAGTATAGTGTTGTTAAATCGGTATGTAATTATTTCAAATGTATGTTTTGTTTGAAGTTAATTCACTTTGTTGTGTGATTCATTTTTGCTATTATTCCTGTCACCGTTTTTTAAATATATTTTTTCGGAGTCAAAAACTGTCAAACAAGATTATTTTTCGCAAAAAATGGCAAAACTGCCTTTCATCGTGAACATAATTCGAATATTTCGCTCGAATTGTTATATTATTGTTGATTTTTCAAAAGCGGCCCAGCCGATCTGTAAAATTTAAATGGGACTACCTCAGGACTCAGGAGTATACCCTTTAGGACTAAAAAATAATTTTTCGATTCGATCCACAGTTGGCGAAATTATCGATGAACATACACAAAAATACATGCAGACGAACATAGAAGCTCCTCCTTTTTGGAAGTCGGTTAAAAATAGTTAATAAGTTCTAAACTTAGAGACAAGCAAAATATTAATTGTTCCTGTAAATAGCCTAAAGCAATTAATTAGTTTATACAATAATTATTTATCTCAAATGGAGTAATAAATACATTTTTTGATGGATGGATAAATTATATCATCCATATGGTACCCATTAAAGCCATTAACTTAATTATATATGACATCACACCTCTTTAGGTTCTACGTAAGATATAAGTGATTTTTATATTAATCTAGTTTTTACCCGCGGCTTCGCCCGCATGATATTTTTATTTTTGACGCAATATTATAATTTATAGCATATATGTTATTCTGATATATAAGCTATATTATTGCAAAGTTTCATCTCAATCTATTCAGTACTTTTTGCGTGAAAGAGTAACAAACATTCATCCATCCATCCATCCATCCTCACAAACTTTCGCGTTTATAATATTAGTAGGAAGTGGGATTATTCTCTGAAGTTAAACTCTAACGTAGAATATATCACGTAATCATGATACAAGTGAATTATGCTCAGTTCATGTTCAGTGATTAGGTTGTAACTATTTTAAAGTATTCCTCAATGGTTATGTTTTTATATTTACCCAGAGTAGATAAAAGTTACCTTGAACTGAGCAGAAAACGTGACTAGAAGCGATTGTGGGAGTCTCAATCGGTATCACGTGTCACAGAGTAGCCCGAGATCCCGCCGCAAGAACATCCCGCTCATAGCGTACACTTTTTTACGTAAATATATGAATTGGATTAACACTATTTCCCCCTATCGAACGATAAAGTTATTCGCAATAGACGTAACAAATATAAACTTAATATAGACCAACGTAAAAAAAGATAACAAGTGAAAGTATTTTCTGTATGGGACCTGTAATCTACAACAAAATACCAAACTCGCTGAAAACTCTCAGCCACAGTCTATTCAAAACTAAATTAAAGAAAGTCCTTCAGACTAAGTGTTACTACACTATTAGTGATTTTATGACTGACAAAAAAATTAATTGGAATACTATTATTGACTAATCTTTCCATGACATTGCAATCTACTAACATAACTTAATTACTAACCCATGACATTGTAATCAACTAACATCATATTGACTAGGACATTGTAATCAATTTAAATATAATTTGAGAATTTTAATTTTGTAATAATAATTTGATTTAGGTAATAATAATAAAAAAAGCTGCCAGTAATGTTGCACGCCTTGCATAGGCAAGTTTGTATTGAGTCATGATTATATCTATACCACCTTTGTACATGCAAACTGCAATAAAAATCTTTGACTTTGACTTTGGAGAATATGTACATTTAAATAGGGTTGCCTTGCAAAATTCAAAATTCATTTATTGACTCAATTAAAATAAATAACATATATTATGATGACAATGAGCTTCAGATCTCCAAACTAAGCATATCTTGTATTTCGGAGATCTGTGCTCCCTTAACAAGACTTATTAAAATAGAATAGCGTTAATAAATTATTGTATGTCAAAAAATTGAAAAAGTAATAATATTTAATATAATAAAATATGGCCGTAAGTGTGTGAAATTTTATAGTGTTTAATAAATTTATAGGAAAACATATCCTTAATTTGTTTTTTATATAAATTTCTGTATTGAGTAGGAGAATACAGTTAAACCAGATTGTCTTGCTAAATGTGACCGCCAGTATTTTCGATTGAAAAAAGTTTGATTATTTTTCGACAGAAATGTAATTCGTTGTTTTTTTTTTATATATATATAATTGGCTAAATTTCGCAAGGCAGCCATATTTAAATATACTTTCTTATTCATATTATGACCTACGTAAAAAAATTGGTTTGAACTGTAAACGCAATAAGCGGGATGTTTTTGTGGTGGGATCTCGGACTACTAGGTATGATTATAGTGTAAAAAAAAGGTATGATTAGAGCACAAAAACAGCACGTGGCTCTTAGTTATCTATCTTTTATTTATCATACGTTATACTGACCTACTGATTATACAATTGAGAACGTTCATTGGCCAATGATATTTGAAGGTCAAAAACAACAGAAAGTTATTGATGACAAAGAATTAATAGACTAAGCAGACTATTGATCAGATGAATTGATGGTATCTCATGACTTAATCTGTTTTGATGCTTGAAATAAGCCAGAATTTTTTTTTAATTTTGTATTGCTTTGAAATTTCTTATTTCTGTGATAGTGTTTCTAGAAGGTGGATCAGCCGCTACACAAGTACCTGAATCAGCAATCTAATGTACAATACAGAATCGGCAATCAACAATCAGCTATGGAAACCAGCAATATACTGCACAAATCAGATCTGACAACCAACAATCAACCATACAACAGGAAGATCTTAACCAAATTCCTCCGTCGTCAAACGACAGATCTTATGTGACAAAAACATTGCACGGTTACGATTCAGGAACCAGTACTCTACTACTCCAATCGGATCCAACAACGAGCAATCAATCATACAACAGGAAGATATCAACCAGATACCGCATTTGTCAAACGGACCTAAATTAAAAAAAAAATAGTGCACAGTTACCATCTAGGAATCAGCAATCTACTACACAATTTTTTTAAACTCAAACTTATGATACAAGCTTCAATTTTCATTAAATTTCATTGTTCTACGTCGACAAGTACTTATACATCTATGACAATCTGAAAAAAAAAACACTATTGCGTTATAGTCTTGTGATCATTAAGAGATCATACACTGAATGATTTTTTTTACCAATCAGTTCTGTTAACAATTTCTAAAAAAATACTGAATGACTACGAATGCTTCGCGTTTGATCTCTATGATTTTACAGCGATCGTGCAGTGATCTCTATGTAGTTATTTTATGATCGTCAAGTTATTAACTCAATTTGATCAGACCAACGAGTAGGTGAGCGTCCACGTGGTCTTTTGCCATCTACTATCCCAACTACAACCATTTTCTCAAAATTATCGGGCTGCCTACGGGCGATGCGACCAAAGTAAGTTAAGACTCGTTGATAACAAATTGTGAAAAGGCTAGTCTTCATGTTTAGTTGCTCAAGAACGGATTTATTGGTGCGTTTCGCAGTTCACGATATGCGTAATGTCCTACACTTCAAAAGCTTTGACATTGTTTCGGTTTTTTAGTCGTACACTTGTATACACTCACTATTATTAACAACTTTTATTATGGGATCAACAAAATATATCCCCCTGAATGTCCCTGTATTTTGCAAAACAACACCTCGTGTATATGGTATATTAAGGTACCAAAACTATTTACTCTATAATAGACAAAAACTACGTACGTTATATCTACAGAACTGTAGAACTAAGTTTCTTCCCATCTTCTGTGGTTTTACCTTTACTATTTCCAAGTATTGGAACCAACAAAAATTATTTTTCTCTTAGAAATAAAATGTCCTCACTCCAGTGTTGTATATGTGCGTGTAAATAATATGATCTAGTTAGTACCTGCCGAAAACAGCCGAATAGTAGCGAACACATCCGACTGGGACTCTTTATGGGCCATATAAGTGAGCAATATGGCCGCCAGAGGGACCATTTTTGGCATTATGTGACGCGACATACTGCGTTACTTAACTCTTGATAATATCAGAAATATGAAACTACACGTTTACCAAACTATGTGGTGACTATTACGGGAATATAGAGTTAATAGTTAAGTAAATAATAACGTGTTTACGGTTATCAGTAGGGATTTACTCGTAAAATTTTTAGAACTACCTAACTGATGTCATATTTGTGCCAGTTGATGTCATTGCGTACGTACCTAGGGGTATTTCGGTTATTTAAATTTTGAATTATAATTATATAACAGTATATAGCACTTTTATCCAAAGACACAGTCTATTAAATCAAAATAAAGGATACATAGATATTAGTATAGTGTAGTGATTACCGATACTCAAAGAATCTCTTAGCGATTGCACTTCCAATACATGTGTGTGTTATTATAGTATTAAAAGCATAGTGAATTAATATTTTAAGAAAAACCCAAAACTTTGGGTTTTGGTAGATTTTCTTACGATTATTTCATGAGGATTTTGTCGTAAAGTTTTGCGCCAAACTAATGCCATATTGTTATCGATTTATATGTTCATAAATCGATAACACGAAAGCTCATTCCCTGTCTCTCTCACTACAAAGCTTTATAGTGTTGTTGTCTTGTAGAAAATGCCAGTCCACTTGCCGTAATATACCTACGTAGAGTGTAGCGAACGGACCCCGAACTGCCGGTTTCTTGCTAAAAGTGGTGGGTGTACTCTATTTTATCGTGTTGCGGCGAATTGAGAGGTGATAAAAATAAGAAATGGACTTGGCACGTGCCCATTAAACGTGTCAAAATATAGGATACGTGTGAACGTGCAAGGGACTTGCTGTTATATTTATTGAGTGTCGTTTCTTTTGGCAGCTTTGCTACGATTTTACAGCTAACCGGTGACATTTATAACACTAGCATTTAGGAAATTGAAAATATTAATATTTTTTGCCTGATGGCATTGAAGATATCGCAATAAGCAGTTTTCTTCCTGGGTTTTGATTAATCACTGGGTCGAGTGGAAACCACGTACCGGCAAACGCAGCGTAGGAAGTCGAGCCACAAGGTAGACAAATGGCCTCATGAAGTCCGCAGGATTGCGCTAGATGCAAGCCGCTATATCAATCTTATTGGAGACCTTTAGGGGAGGCCTGTGTCCAGCAGTGGCCGTCTTATGGCTGAAAGACGACGACGACTGGGTTTAAGCGTTGGTGGATGTGCTAATCTCATGATTGGTGGATACCGTGACATATCTTTCATTACACAGCTTTGCTTTGCTTTAATATTGTATGTATTTATGAGAAGTATATTTTGTAGATTCTCCATAGCACCAAAACAAGCCATCAATGTAGTTTTTATAAATTTTCTATACCCACCTTATTAGTCACTTACTTGAATCAGATCTTGAAGGGTGGTCATAGACAGTAAAAGGTGTAGGGCGGTAAAAGGGTGTTAGAGCATGATGTAATGTTTTTAGTGAAACTAATCGAACCAAAATCAATTTCATATTAAATGTTGCTAAGACGAGACTTTGGTTCGCTTGTAAAAAGGTATAAGATCACACGTAGAGCCAAGTTTCTTATTTTACACGCCGTAAGTCTACAAGCTCTAACTTTATAAGCCCGACAAATTATTAGACAATACATATTGCTTGGCTGTTTCGCTACCGTTTCAGTATGGCATAGGCAAAACACGCTAAGATTACTCGCTCGTTTAGTCACTACCGAGTTACACAAAATATTATGAAAATGTAAAATCATGCTCAAGTTATACCTTGTTTTCATTAAAATCTTTAAACTAAACTATACCTTTTACAAAGACAACATTGAATGTCATTATTTTGTTCGCGTCGTTGCGTACCTACGAACACTCTTGCTACAGTGAGTATATCTATGCCAAGATCTTTGTTAGACACGGAGCGATGCTCGATTGACTGCGATATTTGTTGTCTGTTTGTTATTGAACACGAGAAGAAACCGTGGCCGAGATAAATAGAACCTTGCGAGGGCTGACTTTATTATTTTTACTATTTGCGACTGATTTAGTGCTCTGTGTCAGCTTTTGTGGATATAGGTTTGTTATGAGCTCAAATTTCGGCTATGGTAGTTAGGTTTTAGTTGTACTTACTTTTGGCTATTACGATTAGCAGATATATCGGTTACTTAATCTGTTTACCTGAAAGTGGGATAAATGTCAACAATCTATAGTACTAAATCAATTGATTGTAGCAACTAATCGCAAGGCAGCATTGCTCTTAGCTCTACCATCTCTGCACTATGCTATAGTAATTAAGTTTGTATAGGTCGGGTGGCCAGCCCTACTGTCACAGTTTTTAGGCCGCCCGAAGGCTCTGACATAGATATCATACCACATATTATTTACATTCTTGTTGCTATAGTTAGTATGGCTTTATCTTTTTTTTCTTGGACAATTCTTATTTACTTTTAAAAGATAAAACACGGACTAAATTCTCTGAAGTACTTAACTCTCGGTTTATCAATAAAGCGGTAAGAGTAATATGATAATGACAATGATTTATTGTACACTTGCCAGTAGAGTATTTTTTGTATCTATACTTTAAGACTAATCATACACGAGAAAACTCTAGCTCAACCTAAACTGGTTGGCAACAGACACCTGAACGACCTCATTGTCATTACTAGTTTTCAAAAAGTTCTAAATTCTCATTAAGTAAGTTCGTATAGGCTGAATGTCGCGCCCTGCCCCCCGACCGCCTAAGCAATAGCAATCGTAATAGCAATCGTTTATGACTTCAATTTAATCATTTGGCACCGCCTATGTGACGTTTAACGTTTGACATTAAGCCACCTGAAGGCCTCTGACATGACTAAACGGTTAAAACAAACGGGGCCTACAATTTAACGTGTAATCTGAGCCACGGTAGCGCTCAGTTGTAAATGCCACCCACGGTTACCCATCCGCAGACTGACCTTTTGCTTAACTTCGATGATTGCCAACGAACACCTAGTCATACTACGCTATGAGCGCTACATTGGAAAGCGGGTATGAACTAATGCATTTTGTTACATTGGTGCTGAGAAATGTCTTAGAATTAATATTTCTTGGTCTTTAACTGCTTAAAAATAAACTGATGAATCTCTGGAACTTATAAAACCATTCAACAATAACTTGGGTAGGAAATCTATGAAAAGTAGTTTAAAAATAAGGTTTTATTTAGGTAGCGTCGTATTAGATTGACCTAACTTATGCTCGTACCTTTTCTTAGCTTCATCACGTGCCAGCAATCTATCCACGAACCAGCTTCGGGAGATTTGTACGCCAAGATTTCGAAGTATCTCCTCGGAGGTAAATAAGAAATGAGCCGACCTGAAATAAAGATAGAAGCTGAAGAAAAGTGAGGTAGTCCGTTACAGAACAATCAATATGACTATATTTCACTTGTCTGCTATCAGTATAAAAAGAAACTGCAAAAGTTTATTGACTTTGCCAAAAATTGAAAATAGATTTAAAAAAAATACAAAATACATCATCATCTAAGTATGGAAGTATACTTAAGCTCTGGGATGACAAGGTTTATTTATTCACGCACTTATTTATTTATTTTTATTTATTTATCCTACTTCCTACTAATATTATAAACGTGAAAGTTTGTGAGGATGGATGGATGGATGGATGGATGGATGTATGGATGTTTGTTACTCTTTCACGCAAAAACTACTGAACGGATTGAGATGAAACTTTGCAATAATATAGTTTATATATCAGAATAACACATAGGCTATAAATTATAATGATTTATTGCGAATGCGGGCGAAGCCGCGGGTAAAAACTAGTACTCTATAAAATTTTAGATAGATAGTTTTATTTAAAATCGATAGTTTATACTAACGATATTTTAAATATCATTATCATTAATTTTATTGTATATTTTAATATCATTACATTTTTTACATGTGTAATTAAATTAACTGAATTATATGTTACATTAGCATTGATCATAGTGAAAAACGTCGATAAATACTATCGTTACATTATTATAAGTATTTAATTAATATCATAACATTATTTACATGCGTACATACTTGATGTTAAATAATAGTAAGTAAATAAAATCCAATTTCTCACCTACAACTATTCATTCGATTTCATTACAACATTGTTTGAAAATTGATTTTTTTCACCACTAACCCAACTCTATAAATATCAATCTTCTATGTCAATGTCACTGTCGCAGAGATCAAGTTAAATTTTATAGAGTACTAGTTTTTACCCGCGGCTTTGCCCGCATACGCAATATATCATTATAATTTATAGCCTATGTGTTATTCTGATATATAAGCTATATTATTGCAAAGTTTCATCTTAATCCGTTCAGTAGTTTTTGCGTGAAAGAGTAACAAACATCCATACATCCATCCATCCATCCATCCATCCTCACAAACTTTCACGTTTATAATATTAGTAGGATAGTTACTAACTGACCCCATGAACTTCATCTCACCATCTGTCAACTGTCAATTACAACTTATACTAATGTTTTAATGTTGTATGGGAATATTAAATTAATGTTTTTATTATTTTACTCTCTAGATTTTTATGTAAACCTTCCCTGGACTTCCAAAAACATTCCAAGACTAAATCGGTTCAGCCGTTTTCGAGTTTAAGCGAAACTAACAACCACCATTATTCATTTTTATACATAAAAGAGAAGAAGAAGATTACGAAATATTTAGACACTTACAGTAAACACCAAAACGTGTCTTATAAGTCTAATAACTACGGAACAACTGACTTTTTTATTCTGAAACAATCATCAATAGCGCGGTAGTTCATATTGACGAGTACTCTATTTCTGAAAATCTGTACATATGGCATAACAACCTCTTGCAAAGCTCACTACAAATACCGCATTTTTTAAGCTGTGTTCTGAATGTTGATAATCACCAAAAAGCAAGCTCTGAAATCGGCGAGTACACACGGGTGCTAATCCAGAGACAATGCTCGCCGCCGCCCGCGCCCCCTGCCGGCCAACTAATCTCTAAGTTGAAGCTTAACTTTTTGTGCTAGTTAGTGCTAGTGTTGCCCGAATAACGGATAATTGGAAATGTTCGACTTTCGGCATGTATACTTAGCTTTATGTTTCTCCGTCCGTGGTTCGATACACTAAGTAAGTTCTGAAGAAAGCCCTGGTGTCAGAGATTTTAAGCCGCCTGAAGGCTTTGACAGGGCTAAACGGTTCAAAACAACCAGGGCCCACAATTTAACGTGTCATCCGAGCCACGGTAGCGCTCATTGTAAATGCCACCCGCGGTCACCTATCCAAAGACTGACCATGCTGAAAATTGCTTCAATGATTGCTAACAAACATCTTATACAGTACACACGAATTATGTACTTTTGCAATTGTAACTATAGGCCGAAACAAACTTCTTGGAGGCTGTGAAGTTCGCTGCAAACTGCGCGAAACCCAATTCTTGCGCAACTGTTATCTGAGCTCCAGTCAGGATTGGGTTTTTTGCAGCCTGTAGTTAACATCACAGCCTGCCTACATTAAACGCAGCGTGGAACGTTCACTCACAAGGTAGACATCTGACATCACGCTGAATGCGACACGCTTCCAACCGGTCTTATTGACGATCTATAGGAGAGGCTATGTCCAACAGCGGATGTCCTATGCCTGAGAAAAAGAAAATGAAGAATGTTTCTCTTTGTTTTTTTCATTGAAAATTTCATAACTATGAAAGTGAGTGAGGTAATCTTCCTTTTGTATCACTGTAGCGTCACGAAACGTTCCAAACGACCGTTTCAAATTATTATCGCTCAAAATTTTTATTAAAAATTCGACTATTCTCTTTTTACAGCATGCTCGGTTTGATTTCGCAGTTTATAGCAAAAATAAAGCATCGCGCGAGTCAATAAAGTTTTATCAGCATTGCCCTGGTTAGGGACAGGCAGTAAAGATAGCAAATGACTAGTTTTCAGTCATGAAGTTAAAAGTTAGTACACTGTAAACCGCAGGCCGGTAGTTAAAGGTTGTCTATAAAACTGGTACTTACTCACGTCTGCGTATAATCGTGTTAATAAAATAGACAAGAAAACAGTTCTAGCTGTAGCAATTAATTAAGTCTGGAATACTAGGGAGTATTTTATTTTACTGTACGCTATTAACAAAAGTATTTATTGGCGCTAGATTATTCTTTTTTGTTTTTGAAACGTATTTTTAATCGGATAAAGGCTTCAAAATTGTGCTTTACTTGAAAGGTCTAAACTAATCTAAATCGGTCTAGGCCTAAATAAATGAGTAGCTGTCTTTTTCTTTACGTTCTGTTAGACAAAGAGAGCAACACTTTAAAATGAAGTTCAGATATGTCAAATTGATTTTAAAATTTAGCCCTGTAGTAGAGTTAACATATTTTTTCTTCAATTTTGATTTAATGACTCGTTTATTTATCTTATCTCAATTTTTTTTATTTATTATAAGTGTTTTTGATTCGTTGCTTACTTACAAAAGTTAATATATTATTCAATTTTTGACCGACGAAACGGAGGAGGTTCTCAATTCGACGCGTATATGTGTATATATTTTTTAATGTGTAACGCATAACTTTTTACATTGTGGTCCGATTTCAATAATTATTTTTTTATTGGAAAGAATATACTTTGAAGTTGGTTTCATTTAAATTCAATTGAAACCGGCTGACCCATTTTTGATAAATCAATAATAATGTGAAAAATGCTACATCAATCCGTGCGAAATATTCGCGAATTCTGTACATGGTTGAAGTCGGTCATGCTATTTTTTTGCAAAAAATAATATAGATTATAAATAAAAAAGTTATGCGTGGTTATACATAAAAAAATATATGCGTTGAATTGTATACCTCCTCCGGTAGTTCGTCGGTCAAAAATAAATAAATAAATATGTACAGTTTTACTGCATAGTTTAGTTTTTAATCCGAATTTATTCCCACTTCACTTCACACGCGAAATTCAAAAGCGATTCGGGCAACAAATTGAAATCGCAAAAACTAAATTTGCCACCGTTCTTTGGCATACACAGCGGCGGGACCGGAGGCTTATTTTTTCAGCTGCACCCGAAAAATTCTAAAAACTCAATACAAGTATTCCCACCTCGTATTTCAACCGTTGGAAATAAAAATAAAAGTAAATTCGGCCTGCGAGTCGAGTGCATAGCTATCCGTGAAAAAATGAAGTGTGTAAAAACGTCAGTTTTCCGGCCTCCGACGAAACTAATCAACAGTAAAAGATAACGAGTAGCGCGTGCCAGCCCTGCTGATGGACGAGAAATATGAATGCTATCCGTCAACCCTAGCGCTGCATTGCCAATGGCCATAGCATATTAACTATGTCATTCATTCTTGCTACGACGTATATATGAGCTACGCTGTAGCAGCATACCATGTAACAACATGATATTACGTACAGTATAGAGGATGTATCTCTAGAAGACGGATATAATTTATAAAGAATATTATTGTGTTCCTTCAGGTGGTTTGAAAACTCTACTGGACTGTACGGATAGCATACGCGTGTTCAACTCTTAACTTTCCCGTTAAGTGTTTGAGTTTATTCAGTCATAGAGATCTGCAGTGAGACTGGCTACTTCGTAGAGAATGTCTACGTCGTAGACACAAGCTACGTCAAAAAGACGCGCTACATTGCGCTACTTTGCAGATACAATTTTGTAGAGTAAATGAGTACATCTTTACCTACATAATGTGGCCAATTTTAAAGGCGCCATCGTAAATTTAATAGCAACTTAAATATTGTTCTCTCTTTCAAATTCATATGGTGGAAAAGACAGCAATATTTTAGGTTACTATTAAACTTATGATGGCGCCTCTAAAACTGGCTACTGTAGCAACAAAATCTTGGTAAAAATAGTGAGTAAAATGATAAGTCATAAATACATTCTAAGTGATATAAAATTTGGTCTAAATTATAACTTGAACAATACGAATCGTCATAGCGATTAAAATTGTACCGCATTTAACCCAATGCGATACTGTTCGGCAATTCATTAGTGCGTGTCAAAATAACAATTCGAATCAATAGTCATTTGAATGTATAACAAAGTTATCCCACTTCTATTGCTATTTCATAGACATAACCACCGAGGCGGTTATATCCAGCACATCACTCAAATAGAATGTTCAAATGAGCATAAAATTCAGCAATAGTTGCATTAAAATTTCAAAGGTGGTTCTCACAAAAACCAATTATTATAGCAGACTAGGAATCCTTGGCAGAGTGCTGTGGTTAAGCAAAGCCTTTAAAATTCGCTCAAATGAAACATTTGAACAAGAAAATTGCATCCTAGTAGGTATTTGTAATTACGTTCTACACAGACTTTACTTTTATTATCATCATTTTACAGCCATAGAACGACAACTGCTGGACATAGGCCTAACCCATGGATTTTCAATAAACTCTGTTGGAAGCAGCTTGTATCATTATGCTGCTATGCAAATCAGTTAGTAAGTTTTTAATTTCAAATTTTTACTGATTATATGACGAATATCAAGCTATCCCAATGTTCAACATCACACATCCGCCATCACATTGCCCATAAATAAAATAAGTCAGGGGCAATCAAATTTTTTAACTATACCAGTTCAAAACTCTGCTTGAAAAATTAAGGTGTTAAATGTTTTATTACAATTTATTTTATATAATTTCACTGGAATCAACGTACAAAGGAGATAATCTATTAGGAAAGTGTTTTAGGCTCAAATTTTACGACAGTAACAGAAAAAATTGGGTATTATAGTTCGTAAATCCGCTACATAAATGCTATATTGTTAATGGAAAAACAAAACACACACACGCATAGTTACACACAGTAAAGATTTTGTTATTTTCGCTAAGCGAATATGGAAAATCTACTATAGGCTTACGGATTAAAGCGCTCTACTATGGTGAAAGCTAGGCCTTAAACCAGAAAATAATTTCAGCTTTTAGGACGTGGCGCAGTGAATCCTAATGGCCGCGGGGGATGGATAAAAACCCACGTGAGGACATAATCGTGAATGAATTCGGTGGCGCTCGTTTGTTGGAGCTCGTGCATTTCTGGGCTCTTGGGGATAAACACATTGGAATAAATATATAAATATTTGAGGACATATTACACACGGCCTCTGACCCCAAACTAAGCAAAGCTTGTGATATGGCTGCCAGAGACTGATATACTACATACCCTTTTTTTAGTAACATACTTATATAGATAGTAACTAAATAACACCCAGACACAGAGCAAACATTTATGTTTATACTTCCCCTGGGTGGGGATCGAACCCACGCTTCGTTGACTTGGAAGTTAGGGTCACTAACCACTGAGCCACCGAGACAGGCCGACCACCGAGATCCGAGGAATGTATACGAATATACGGGAGTATACAAACTGTTTTTGTGTTATCTTTACATTTATCGTACCATTATTTTTTCTCAAAAAAAAAACCCAACACATTGAGTGATGTTCTCGCAGGGTTCACTAATCCCTTTTCAAAAAAATAATTTTAACAAAATAGATGTTTATCTCCGATACGTCACTGTCAGGTGTCACGGCGCTGTCACGCGCCGACACGCCACGTCAACGTTCCATGTTTGAATAATCGGCGGGAAAGGGAAGCCATCAGCTTTTATCACTGATGAGAGAACTCTGACGTGGGGCTTTGGTGAGAACGTGAAAAAGTGACGTAGGTAGGTAAGTATTTTGTATTAGTTTTCGATTTTGTGCTTTTTGGAATAATGTTATCAACATTATTTGATGATTGCAATCACACCATTTACATTTCATACAATTTGAATGATAATCTATTTTAATAATATAATATTTTAATTGTGTTTTCATTTTTAATAATTTAATAGATATAATCTGTTAAAAATAATTATTTGATATGTTAATGAGATAATTGAAAGTGATGTAGGTACTCTCGTTTTGGTCTTAATAAATAATTTAATTTAATGAAGTCCGTAGACACCGTCAGTAATTTTAACTCATACGATATCACTAAAATTTGTTGTATCAGGAATGCTACGGAACACACACAAAGACATGGGCAAACATTCTGAACCAAAAAATTATAAACAATCATTCAAGTCAGTATTTTTTGATACTGATGACATGCAACTAACACAAAAAGGGACAACTAGCACCAAGCAAGTTAGCAAGTTCAGAACAGCTATTTAAATTCCTCATTCGACTAAGAATCAAACCCAGGATCCCCTGCCTCCTTTTTAACGATGTTTTTTCTCTGTACAAATGTAGTACAAAGTAAAATACTACCAACTTGGTCACCAGCTTTGTCAGAATAATGAAATTAAAAACAGGATAAAATGAAAACTCATCTGTTAAGTTCAAGTTGTCAACACAAGAGGCACCCGAAACACTTACGTAATCCGAGTGGCTCTACAGAATATAATCTGGATCACTGTCGAGGGCCGAACAATGTATTTCGTAGGGATTGTTGCTCTCAAATCCACATTCACCAAAAAATAACAAGGAAGTCATCGTCAACCTTTTGTCAAAAACCGTACAAAACCACCCCCGCCCCCTTACCCGAGTTTCGCGCCTGACCGTTTGTTATATTTGTTTTTGTTCACCCGGGGGAAAAGCTAAAGTATTTATGGCCGTACCTCCTTACACTACATGATACGTGATATTATACTATTTAATCTTTTAGTTAATATATCTAAGTTTTATTATACGTAGCACAGAAAAAATACATACGAAAGTACTGCCATAATAAACCATCAATGAATGAAATATTTTTTTACCTAGGCTAATAAGTAACATTGTTTTGTATGTGATGCTGACCACATACCTTCTGAACCAATCAAAGGTTTCACTCGTTTTACAAAAGGATCCGTTAAAACGCCTTTTGTTCAATTTGTTATCCTTCAGTCTTTGGAAGTCTGCCTATCTTGTAGATATACATTTTATTAGAGTGCCTGATGTTATTAAAAAAATTGGTTGCCTGTAAAGTCGGTATACGGGCGAAAGTTTTACGTGACAACGACTTTGAGTGGTAAAATAATTTTAATGTGAATATTCATTCGTATAGTAGGAAGAAGGATTAAAATGTCTGTCTCTCTCGCTCTTAGGCGGGCTAACCATGACGCGTGCCTCTCACTCGCTCTCAGTGTGAGCGCATAACGTGAGCGGAGCGTAACGCAGTTTCTTGAAGTGTCACCCGGCAAACCAATTTATAAGACGTTGTCACGTCAAAAAACCGCTTTCATATGAAATTGGACCAAATAATATTCAAAAATTCTTTTTCTTTGGTAGGTCGCCCATTATTTCCAATTGAGATCCAAGCCTACTAAAAAATCTGATACGACCCATAAGCACGTTAGCAGCAGCATATTATGTACATAAAATATATCAAATCAAACTATTCAAATCAAACTTGGTATTTTGATGATAAACATCTTACGTTGCATTTACTGGTAAGTCCATGGTCCTCATTTGAGAACTTAACAGCCCCACCGTTCTACCGCTCTAAAAAGTAAATGCACTGCAATATAGACTAATAGCAGCACCATCTATCTACAAAGGAACGCAAGCCAAAGAAGAATACAAAATCAGGGCGACACGTTTCACTTTCTCGCCGAATCTAGCGGCCCATTTCGCAAGCCGCGGCCCTGACACGGCGAAATGTGTCAAGTTTGCTCCACCTGGGTAAATACTTCTCGCGCCGAGTGGAACGCGTCTTTTTATCCGTTCGTATTCACGTGCATACGTGACTACTTTCGCAGTAGGCCGGAGAAACAAGGTTACTGAATCTCGTAGCAAGTTTTCTAGATTTTGTTTTAATTCATCAATTCAAGAAAGCATAAAATAAAACGTGTTCGTTGACCCAATTTTAAGTTATCAAAGTACTTACAGTAATTTTTTAGAAGCTCCGAGTGTTTTCATACGAAACGCACCCATTGTGAGTAGCCATTCTGTACTGTAACTGTACCAGCCTTTTTAAAAGTCCACTGCAGGACGTAGGCCTACCCACGAAGGGTGTTTGGGCCATATCCACCACGCTGGCCCAGTGCGGGTTGGTGGATTACGTACACATACACATACGTCATCGAATTTCTTCTACGGACGTATGCAGGTTGCCTCACGATGTTTTCCTTTATCGAAAAGCCAGTGGTGTGAAATTCCGTACATAAATTCCAAAGAACTCATTGGTACGGGACCGGGGATTTGCACCCACGACCTCACGATTGTAAGGCGGGTGTCACTACCTCTAGACCACCACGGCTTGCCTCTACCACCACGCGACGACGCGATGAGTAGACATGCGACGGTTCAATTTTGTATGAAATATCGCGGACTTCCATTTAGGATAATATTGAGTCCAACATTAAACAGCAAGTGGCTAAATGATAGAATGGTGAAATTGTGCCAAGTTTGTTGTACCTGGAATCTGGATAAGTACTTATTGGTGCCGAGTGGAACACGCCTTTTTATAATTAGTATTTAGGTTACTTACTTTCCGTAGTTATGTACTTTACTTTTTATGAGTTGTATGTAGGTTACCAAATTTGTAAAATTATGGCTATACACGATTCAAAAGATACATATTA
The DNA here is from genome assembly GCA_949316475.1 of Hypomecis punctinalis. Taxonomy (NCBI): domain Eukaryota; kingdom Metazoa; phylum Arthropoda; class Insecta; order Lepidoptera; family Geometridae; genus Hypomecis; species Hypomecis punctinalis. The sequence continues at coordinate 3,224,561 of OX438798.1, forward strand.
TTTTCAGGTAGTTAACAAATAGACTATGGCTTGGCAATATTTTTCCATTTGTACGCTTTTTATTTGAATTCTGGTAATATGCGTACACACAGTTTCACGACTCAATGGTTATGATAACTATTTTGCCTGACATTCGATTGCTGCGACCTTGTTTTTATTTTGGACCAACAATTTTCTGCGATTCTCGAAACCGTCACATTCAGCTATTCGGGTTTGATCGGGCTTTTAGATTGATTATGAATACAAACTATTACGGAATGAACTTATTGTTATCAACAAAAAAACCGTTTGAAAAGTTTTATCGAAATCGGAATTGTACCTGAAATTGGAAAGTGAATGTATAGCAATATAAACTAATAGCAGCACCATCTACCTACAAAGGAACGCCAGCCAAAGAAGAATACAAAATCAAGTCGACACGTTTCACTTTCTCGCCGAAACTAGTGGCCCATTTCGACAATTTATTAATTTAAAAGCAGATAGGTAAGATATTTTTGAACCGCAAATAACTTTAAATGATTTGCCCATCAACCTATGAGTACAAAAAAAATTAAACCAATTATGAAGATTGAAATTAACATCTGTTAACCTAATACAATTAGCTTAACAAATTGCGTGTTACTATCGAATTTGTAATTAAAGAGTATCTACTGTTTTTTACTCGTAAATATCATTCAGCAGCATTACAGCTTTCCTGCATTACTTTAATAAAGGAAAAGGAAAACATATTTATCACAATACGCTATACCATCAAATAACAATACACTTTAATGACTAGTTATATCGTGTACCGCCAAATGTTCCACCAGAAAAGCGTAATAAAGAAGCATGTCAAAGGAAAAACAAAGATTGTGTCAGGTTTAGTGAGCACCGTATCGTTAGCAGCAGTAATAACGGCAAAAAAGAAATAAACGATCGCAGGCCTGTGTCCGGCAGCGGTCGCCGCCCGTCCGCGACGTGTCATCCTCCTTGCGACGCTGTGGAACGCAGTGACCAAGCTCTAAATCTTAGTACAAATTTACTAAGTAGCAAAGTAAGGCGCCACACGAGACAACTGTAACGTGATACAGTAACAATTTAAATGAAGCTGTATCTGGGTTTTACATCTATTATTTATTTATGTAATATTTGAGCGATTGAAAAGTTTGAACGTATTTATACGGATTATTGAAACAAAAAGTCTAATTTCTTAAAATTATTTCACGATTGTGATTTACAATATCGCGCAAATTAGACAAAACATGTAAAATAAAAAAATTCGCTTTGTTGCACAAAATGAATTGCTGTTGCTTAGCTATTATAGTTTTGTAGCGCTCGTAGCGTAGTTTGACTAGGTGTTAGTCAGCGATCACCGAAATTAAGCAACGTTCCGCACGGTCAGTATTTGGATGGGTGACCGCGGGTGGCATTTTCCAACTGAGGCCAGGTCAGAGGCCTTCAGGCGGCCTAGAAACTCTGAAGCCAGAGCTGGCCGACCTATACAAACGTACTTACAGCAATTAATTCATCATTCTTCTTAGATAAGGCAGATTTGTATTTAGATTTAAAAACTCATATTATTGTTTCTTTATAAGAGGTAAGTAATAGCTTAAAAATATATGTACATAAGTAGACTCTATTTCCTATATTAGCAATCTGAAATGTAACTTCACAATATTTATTTTCAATTAGGTACATGGTACTGCCTCTTTTACTAACTGAAAATACAAGCTTATGTCGTAAAAAATCTAACGATCTTATGTACTGCAGTCACAGCAGTAGTGTCAAGGGATGTTGTGTTTTATTCCACGGATCACTTCACTTTTGTTTTTCGATAACATGTCGATGCCGACAGCGAGAGTAATTGGATGTTTTCGATGTAATTTTTTGGCTCTGGTTCAGTTTTTTCGATGTATTATTAATATTTGCGGCGGTCATCATGGGTCGGACATCTTCTTGTTATAGAATTCTTTTGAACCAATTGCCTTTGGTATTTGATATATTAAATTTATCACATTAGAAGTGAATTGTCGTCTGTATTAAGTTTGGGGATTTGATGAATTATTTATCTCTTTCAGCAGATGTACACGAACCTTTATGATTATACGATTGGGATTAAGTACTTTTTGGTGTGTAATTATATCTTAAAAAATAATCATGACGTAATTTGACTCGGTAACATCTTGTTTTTCCATGAAGGGATCGTCAGCCCCTCGCAAAACCCCCGAAATGCTGGAGGACCACACCCTACTTTGGTCAGCGAGTCCATCGGACTTAGTCAGTAGCTAGCTAGGCTGTACTACCAACCACTCCCCCATCCGCCACCCGGGGGACGCTCCCCAAACGCCGTGAGGGCCAGAGCTCCAGGCGGACGAGTGGGAAGAGTCAGCGCTGGACCGTGACCAATGGCGTCTCTGGTGTCGGAGGCCATGACTCATTTTGGGTTGTTGCGCCAGAGGAGTAAGTAAGTAAGTAATTTGACTCGGTGTTCGTTAGCGATCATCGAAGTTAAGCAACGTTCAGCATGGTCAGTCTTTGGATGGGCGATCGCGGGTGGCATTTACAACTGAGCGCTACCGTGGCTCGGATGACATGTTATATTGTAAATCCCGGTTGTATTAACCGTTAAGCCATGTTAGAGGCCTTCAGGCGGTCTAAAAACTTTGACACCAGGGCTAGCCACCGATTACGAACTTACTTTTTAATAACTATATAATTATTATCCCTATAAATAATTAAGTTACCATGTACAACAATTACTTATGATGCGTCCCAAGCTTTTCAAATTAAAAAATTGTACTTTAAAACTCAAACAATTCCGCTTAGAATTATCATAATTACACCAGTAATAAGCCCGATTACAGAGGCGCCAGCGTAAATTTAATAGCAACATAAAAAGTGTTCTTTCTAACGAATGCCTAAAGTGAAAAAGAAACAGAACTATGCTATTTAACTAATATAATTACGATGGCGCCTCTGTAATCGGGCTTATTGTTAGTGAACAAAATGGTAAAAAAGCATAACTGAAATCAATTCAATTAAAATGCCAGATTAATTTTATATCCGGACATTAATGTCATTAAAGCACGTGTTATGTCACTAAAGCACGTGTTTTAATGAGATTAATGTCATCCGTGCTTTTCCCGGTTTTCCGTCAAAATTACGTATTTATTTATAATATTTTGAGCAGATTATTTAGGGATGGCACGAGGCCGTTCGCTCACCTTTGTCCAGGAAGCCTATTCACAACCCGGAACGAAGATTGATGCAAGCAATCTGTCTTCCAGATAAACGGCCTTCGACAACTGTTATTTCACAAGACAACTCGGAAAATTTAAGGCGTCTCGGAAAATATCGGCGGTTTGTTTGAATCAATCTTTGTGTCAGGTTTCGTATTTAGCCTATCAACCTTTGTTTGATGTCGTTAAGGAAACTCTACAGGGAAAACGCGAGAATGAAATTAACTGTAGCATTTTATTACTTTTGTAATATTTGAATTTCAATAATTTCTCGTTAGCAGGTTTTTAGGGTTCCGTATCTAAAAGGGTAAAATTGGTACACCGCTATTACTAAGACTCTGCTGTTTGTTTGTCATTTAGTTCGTCTGTCTGTCACCAAGCTGTATCTCATGAACCGTTATTGCTTGTAAGCTGACATTTTTACAGATGATGTATTTCTGTTGCCGCTATAACAAAAGCTACTAAAAATAGAATAAAATTATTATTCATGCAAACTACAACAAAAACATACAAAAAAACCTGATTTTTAGCCGTATTTCGCTCGATAGTAATAATGGTAAAAGATAGATGCTTGAAATATACACAGAATAGAAACTTTCTTTTTGTGATAAACATTTCAAAAATTGACGCGTTCGCAGGATTTGAACCTGCATCCTCTGGGACACCGGCCCAGATGCTTTGTCCAATTAAGCTAAATCGCGCTCTGCGAATGCGCCGAATTAGTGAGTGTTTATCATTTTTACCAACTACTACATTGTTGGAAGCGCCATTTGTGAGAACTGCTTTAAACCAGTCAGTCACTTAATGTGAAATTATTAGAACTTCTTACCATTAACGAGAAAGGACGCATTGCTTAATCAATGAAATTATTTTTTATCGTACATCACACTAGGTGTATAGAAACTTTCTTACACAGAATATTTAGTTGTACATTCACTTCTATAATTATTAGTTAAAATAAAAAAAATATTGAAAGGGGGCTCCCATACAGTAGGGAACCCTTCATACGCGAGTCAAGAGTCATAGCTGACCGAATATTATAAACCATCGACTTCATCGAGCTATTTTTTTTTATAAATTTAGTAGTCTCCATCGAGCTATTTGACTGCCTCGGTGGTTCAGTGGTTAGTTACTATCACTTCTGGATCAAGGAAGCGTGGGTTCGATCCCCACCCAGGGAAAATATTTATGTGATGAACATAGATGTTTGCTATGTATCTGGGTGTTATTTAGGTACTATCTATATAAATATGTATTTAAAATATGTATATGTAGTAAATCAGTTTCTGGAAGCCATATCACAAGCTTTGCTTAGTTTGAGGTCAAGAGACCGTGTGTAAGATGTCTCCTAATGTTTATTATTTATTTCAACCAATTTTCTTCTTACTCGCAAATATTGTTAAGGGTAAGATACTAAACAATCTTGCCAAATATTATAGAAAATAGCAGATAAATAGCGCGACAGCAAATTTTCCCCTTTCTTGAAGGAAATACTACCCCCAGTATCAATTTCCGAGCACAAAAAAAAAACCGATAAAATTGAACACGAGTACCAAGTTTTGTCGAGATCCGTTGAAAAATGTGATCTGTTGACGAAAACCAACATCTGGATAGACGAAAGCAAAAAAAAAAAATATTCATTGCAGGTACATAATTATATATTGTACCTGACTCTATCAGAATATTGTCTTAACAGAATACAATGTGACACGGAGGGAAAATAAAGATATAGGATGATGCGGAAAATTTTCCGCTTCGACGGAAAACCCGTTTTATAAAGTGGCGTGACGAGAGAAACCGACACACACGTAAGGGTTAAGATCTCATGTCGAAGATTGAAACTAAATATATTTATTTTGTTGAGCTACAACATTTTTTAGAGACGTGTTTTGAATATTAACTTTGAGGCGTTGCTTGCATTTTTACATATTCATTACTATGTATTTTTATACATTTGTTGAGTTTTTCCTTATTATATTCAAAACTTTTGGTGCTAGTTAATATTGTACAAATTGTTTGGTAGGATTTATTTATGCTGTTGAATATAGTTTTAAGTTGTACGATATTTTACGATACAATACTTCATCAACAGTAATGAAAGAATCAAAAATGGGCCTTGAATAGCTGATATTATGACGATAAAACACACATAAAAATTACGTAATTACGTATAGCTGTTTATCTCCAAGTTTAAGCGTTGAAAATTCTTCAAAACATTGAAGCTACCCGATATTTTTAATACATTGCTAATTATATTGTTGGCAAATGATTTACTTATATCTCAACACTAGCTGAAAATATCAAATGGTTTTCCTACATGAGTCAATCGCCATCCTAATTCCAGTCTAAGCCAATGTACGGCGGCTGATTAAATGATCAAAACTGGATCAATGCTGCATTAGTAGCTACTGCACGGTCGTGCAGCTCGGGCATCAACCATCAACAGATCTGTAGAGAGCTCACGTTGCCGAATTTGATTGTCTTGCTCAATGTTTGTTTGTGGCACAGCTTTCAGTTGCGGTTTCAGTGACACTTTATCTGTTAATTTCGCGCATACAACTGAGCTAATTTATCGTGACTTCCATCCATCAGCCATAGGACGTCCACTGCTGGACATAGGTCTCCCTTATGGATCTCGCAACTAGATGGGTTGGAAGCAGCTTGCATTCAGCTCGACGCTGCAGTCTTTATGAGGCCATCTGTACACCTCGTCGGTGCCATGTCAAGAAATTTTTCCAGAGCTTTTCTTTGCAGGGTATATTTTAGTGTGGCTGATTTGCAGGGTATATTGTGTGTGTTCTTTGGCGCCTCCGTTACAGATGATTCCAGTGGAAAGCTATCACTGCTAAACGTTTTCGTCAATAATTCCAAGTGATGCTGAAATAGTATTTACTTTGGGCAAACAGTTCTAATAGCGCTGTGTATTCAACGATTGTCCAAATGACTTATGTCTCATAAAAACAACAAGCTAAGAGAACCAATCAAAATTTCTGTTGTTTAATATACAAGTGCCAAAGCTTTGAGTAAGCAAATAAAGTACATAATATTACCCAAGACCATTTAGTCATGTCTTCAGGCCTTCTAACGTCTTAAAAAAACTGACCCCGAGAATCACTAGACAAGTAAATATGGACTTTTAATTCTTAGTGGTTAGTAACCCTGATTCCTGGGTCAAGGAGTGTGTTGATTCTCATCCAGGGCAAATATTTATGTGACGAACATAGTTGTTTGCTCTGCGTCTGTGTGTTATTTAGGTAGGTATTATCTATACAATGTGTTTGTCTACTGGTGTCGGAGTCTTAAGCAGTGACATCTATGGCAAATTTTGAACGACATTTACTATGAGACCAACTCTGAAAACGTTAAAAAAACATACGATTTTTGATAGACTTTCGATATGAAATAACTGTTTTTTTTGCGTTTTCAGAGTTGACCCCACAGTAAAAGTTATTCAAAATTTGCCATGTATATCACCGCACCGTTCCGGCACAGGTAGACCAACACATTGTATAAGTATTTATTTAAAAATATGTAGTATATCAGTCTCTGGCAGCCATATCACAAGTTTTGCTTAGTTTAGGGTCAGAGGCCGTGTGTAAGATAACCCCTAACATTTGTTTATTTTATTCATTTATTTAATATCTGTAGGTATTTAAAAAGTATCTGTAGGTAAAACATTTAACTATTCTCTACCCATCTCCCAGTTCAAGTAAGAAGGCACGTCTTGCATCGCATCAATCTGGCTGGAGTTGCCACTTCGTTCCCAGAAACTCCTGTTTGGTAGAAACTTGTAAACGACGCAACTTGCCTTAACTACAGTTTTTGAGCCAATTTCGCAACTTCCTCGAGCGCTTGCCAGTTGCCGCGTTACTTATAAGAACTGTTGGAACGAAATTGTAATGGTAGAAACAGGCTTGTTGATTGTTACTCGCAAACTTGAATCTTTGTTTTTTTTGTTATATTTAGAGGTAAACTGAAATGAAAATTGTGGTGTCGCGCCGATACTTAAATATAGAAGCAAAATAAAGTACTTTTCCAGATTAAATTAATTATAATTATTATGTTTTATTATTTATTCTAACACTAACCAACCAGAATGTTCATGTACTTAAAGTAAATGTATGGTGACGATGTTTCAAAGTACCTAATTGAGATGGGCGGCATGTGTCGCTCCAGTTTTCTTACGGAAATCGCTCCAAAGCTGGGGCAGTTTTTATAAGAACTATATTGCAGGTATTTTTAACCCTAGAATATGAAGGTATTGTGGGATCAAAATGGATATTTTTGCCATTTAACCGATTTCCATGACCATTTAATTTTGATAGAAAATATGAATAATTATTTAGTTTTCACAAATACCGTCACTAATTTATATGAACTATTAACTAAAATTACACCTCAGAGTATACAAAATAATACTACGTCTACGTTTTCTCTACTTGGTACAAAAAAAGGAAAGAAAATTATCTAAGCAATTAAAGCCTCTCACAAAATGATGAAGATTGCTGAAGCGCATTATTTTAATCGTAGCTGTATCTTTATCACTCAAATATTCGTATCTACTCTACATTAGGGAGTATTCCTAAACGTTCGCGATGGTCTGGGTCCCTGTCATTCTCATGACCCTTTTAATGAGAGGAATAGTGACAGAGATAATCTCGCACGGTCAGGAATACGGTCCCGGTCCTCTAGAGGTCGCGCGGCGTCCCAAAGCTTTGTGTCTCAATCGGCACCGTATCTAGGGCAAAAACTGAGCTCTCCCGGTCACCATGGCAACGCGTACCCTCCCCCTCGACCCTCTCCTCGTCTGCTCACCGGATCTATGTACATAAAGTCAGTGGCTAATCTATCAACTTCATTTATGTATAGTTAGTTGTCCAAGTTTTTACCGAGGACGAATAATAACGAACACAATCTCTAGGGCTCATCTTTTTTATCAGTAGTGATTTGTTTGGTCAGGCGTTATTCATCGATATAAAATTCACGTAAACGGATAATATACTTAGATAAATATTGGCTATATTTTTTTTAATAAGTAGTTTTAAGTGTTTCTCTTGAGATATCAGGTTTGTTAACATTTTTGTGCGTTTTGGTTCCTAAAATGAAGACAAATTTTGTCAGATTTATGGACGTTTGCAACTGTCTTGATCGTGTACAGTCCACCACTGTTGCTTCAGAGACATCCGCCCTGTTGGGCAGTGGATGTGTAATTAAAACTGCTTCCATAGCGTGGATTGGAAGAAAATGTTGTGTAGCAAAACCGATCAATGGCTTATCTAGTTCTGCAGTTGGAATTTCACTTTACTTTTTGTTTTATGTTAGTTAGTGTTTACGGTATTTAGTGGATTGTGAAACTGAAACATGAATATACAAATACCAATCAAACACACAACCATTTTCCTCGACCAGGTCAGGTAATAAAAGATCAAGATTTACACGTTTTACTGAAAAATGAAATAGCTATTTGTGCTAGAATTCACAAAAGGTAAATGTTTCTAGAACAAATGCGCCACTTTAGCTACTGTGTAATGGTCTACAGTCCACCACTGTTGCTTCAGACAGATCCGCCCTGCTGGGCAGTGGATGCGTAATTAAAGATTGCTTCCATAGCGTAGATTGGAAGCGGACTCGATTATGTACTCTGAATATTGCTAAATAATGGGAAAGCTTTGTTGATGTGGGCATGTGTTGTCATGTGTGGATAAGAGTGTATATGTCACTGGTTTCGTGAAGAGATGTCGTTTTCGTCCTTTAATTATATTTTGCATTAATTTTACTACGTATTTGGCGTTTATGTTAGTATTGATAAACAAAATCATGATGTTCAAACTGATAAATGAAGTTGCTGTGAAATACCATCCTTTACCTAAGAATTACCTAGAAGGTATTATAAGTACTCTAGATTTCAACAATAAAATATGTGTTGTATCATTGTTATAAAATGAAGTGATTTCAAACTAGGATAAAATAGTAGATTGTATCATATGGGTGCAAAAAAATATTTTTACGGTGAGGGCGCTTTTTTGAATTCGGAGTGAAGTGAGGGATTCTTTAGTAGAATCCTGAACGTAGCGAGGGATTCAAAGTACGTCGACCGAGCCAAAAAAATATTTTGCGCCCGAGTGGTACACTCTACTTTTCATCACCTCTATGAGAAAACAAAAGGCGCCTTATACTATTATATTATTATTTAATAAAACGTAGAGTAACAACTAAATTGAAATTAAATGGTATCTAATAATGAAACAAATGAAAACTTATATTTACACTCTTTTCATTCATTTTCTTGGCGCTGAACATTAACATTGCAAATACTTCCAAATTCAAAAAGTACGCAGCAAAGTTCATTCCGTCGCACTTATTTGTTCCAAATTCAAAAAGTGCGCGGCAAAGATATTCTGTCGCACTTATAAGTTCCTTATAGAAAATACCTCCTTTGGGCACACCAAGTAGTCCTTTTCGAATAGATGTGATGAAAAATTTCTTAACAGTAAAAAATCTGAACGTTTTACCAATGAAACGTGTTGGATGCATCTTGTATCTAGTGATTTATTTTTTGTTCTTGCTGTGATACGTATGTGTTGTATTAGGAGCATTCACTATAGACTTGTAACAATACTTAATACGACTACAACGTCTCTTTAGCTCGATTTCTTCCCATTTAATCAAAAAATGTTCTTCCCGCCCAACAAGCGCCGCTGTTTACTCCTGGCACCAGAACAACGCAAGTAAAGTCTCATTACAGATCTAAGGCCCTTCGCGGGTTCAGGTGTGGATAATTAAGTTGTACGGCGCATTGATACGTCATTGTACGCGGTATTATCCTATAAAATGAGCATATTATGTTCAAAGCTTCAAGTTTTGTGTGTTCTGCGTGTTGCGCTATGCTTTGTCAGTCATTCAGTCACTAAAAAAAGGACTTTTGTAGATACTTACACAGCACAGGAAAGCTTTGATCACACTACCAGCAAAGGGTTTTAATAATATATTTTTAAAATCCTACTAATATTATAAACGCGAAAGTTCGTGATTATGTATAGATGTTTGTTACTCTTTCACGAAAAAACGGCTGGACCGATTTAGATGAAATTTGATTTGGAGGTTAGACCTTGGACCAACACATATGCTACTTTTTATCTCAGGCTATTGCGGGTAACACCGAGGGGCGCAGCTAGTAGGTAATATAATTGAAAATGTTTTGCAGCAGACCAGTGCGTTCGTGCCACGATACCCGTGTATTATGAAGACTGTGTAATAGGGCCTATTCTGTGTATGAAGATTTAATAAAGACTTGTAACAATGTCTATACGGATAAAACGTTACCTATCACCTTAGCTCAATTTCCTTTATCACGCACCATACTTACTTGTTCTTCCCAGCCTACAAGCGCCGTTGTTTACGCCTCGCGCAAGTAAAGTCCCATTTCAGATCCAAGGCCCTTCGCGGGTTCAGGTGTGGATAATTAAGTTGTACGGCGCACCGATACGTTATTGTGCCGTGTTGTTGGCTTAGGACGGGTGGGCTTGATTGCTAATCTATTTAGCCCTAATTTCCATGTGGATTGTACGAACTAGTGAAGAGAAGCCTGATAGTGTATTGGTTTTCGGTGGAGTCGGGTGTATTGATTTTTAGAGGGGGTTTGAAGAATACGTAATCTTGGTGAGCAGAATTAAACTTCTTAGCGGCTGTGAAGTTAGCTGAAAGTTGTGCGAAATGCAACCCTCGTGTAGTTGTAAAGTGAACTTCAGTCAAAATTGAGTTTTACGTCACTTGTAGCTGTAGTTAAAACTGCCAAATAATTTAAAATGTAATTCAGCCTATACTTAAGAGACAGTTAGCTATATTAAAAAAATCAGATACTTTTTAAAGTAAAACTATTCAAGACGGCTGTATTGCTTTTTAGAGGGCCTTGAAAAATACCTAATATTCCTAAGAACCAAATAGCTCAGTATGTGTCAAATCACAACATAGTATAAAACAAAGTCGCTTCCCGCTGTCTGTCTGTCCCTATGTATGCTTATATCTTTAAAATTACCAAACATTATTTATTTGTTTATAGGCGAGCAGTGTAACCTGATGTGCCTATATCAAGCAGTGTCGAATAAAATTAATATTTATCTCTCAAAGAATTTTTTTCCTTCTTTATCCAAAGGTCCAGTCTATTCTTAAATGTGTTTATAGTTCTTGCTGAGATGACATCCTCAGGCAACCTATTCCAATTGTAGATAACTCTATTGCAGAGGATGTGGTGTGCAGTGTATGTTTGTGATGGTGTAGGCTGGAGGATTGTATGATTGTGGGATATTACTATCCCTAAAGTTTTAATTTGGCGCTTTATAAACGCTACCTTAACATATGATTAAACTAAACGGATAACCTAGATACGAGTAAAAACCGTTGAGAATTTAATAAAAGTTAGATACAAGTCTTTTGAATTAGGCAAAAAGTGAACGCGAGACGAAAATTGCGCTGTTGATATGCCACTTTTAAAAACAGCGATATCTTTACCCTTAAATTTAACTGTCTAAAATAACGAAAGACCTTGGCGAGAGTGGGCTAACTGGGCTTATTTATAAGTCGACACATTTTCGGCGAGAGCTCTCACCTGAGCACCCTCAGTTAACCAGCGAGAATAGCCCGTGATATCGATTATATATTATCATACGCTACATGACGATGTCATTAGAGGCCTTCCATTAAAAATATAGCCGCGAAGCACTGGTGCGGCCAAACATGAGGCACCTGCCTGGCAATAGCTGCCACGGATGTAGGTTAGGAGGTGGCAAGCCACAAATAGTAGTTGTTCTAACACTAGTTTTTATAAAAATAAAATTTCTTTAAAAGGAGATTTTTAGTAAAGAAAAAACAGGACAAGTGCGAGTCAGGCTCGCACATCGAGGGTTCCGTACAAACATATTGTTAGAATAATCAAAAATCTGGTTTGGCATGTGCTAATGAAGTTATTTTATATGATACCTTACATGATACGATTTACTCACTTTGAATTTTGAACCCATATTTTGTGAATTTTGAGGCCCTATTTTTATGTGACTTAAATAAAAATGTACAGTTTTCAGATTTATTCCTATATGTGTACTCTGAGACAAAGCTTTTCGCCAAATTTCATAGTTCTATGTCAACGGAAAGTACCCTGTAGGTTTTGATTTTTGTGAGTGTTGAAATATGCGTTTTTTACGACATAAACGGCTCTAACTTTTTTATACCGTAACTGAGAAGCTTTTCTTTTACAAAACTGCAAGAGTTTATAGGTTTTACGTATATAGTTTAAATTTCAACTCGATATCTTTACGCGTTCCCGAGATAAAGAGTCTTGACATACACACAGACGGACAGATGGACAGACGGACAATAAAGTGATCCTATAAGGGTTCCGTTTTTACCGTTTGAGGTACGGAACCCTAAAAAGCTAATTTTTAAATATATACAGGGTAATAGCCTAGGCTCCATATATTGTTGCATTATCTCTTTTTCATAAATTATTCGACAACAATATAATTATTTTTTTTTAAAAAATAACACCCTACACGGGTGAAGTCACCCGTGTACAGAATTAGCGAATATTTCGCACGTATCGTATGTAGTATTTTTCACATTATTGTTGATATATCAAAAATGGCTCAGCCGATTTCGATAAAATTTAATTAGAACCAATTTCGAAGTATACTCTTTCTAATAAAAAAAACTATTGAATTCTAACTACTGTGAAAAAAAGTATGCGTGGTTATAAATAAAAAAATACGCGTCGAATTGAGTACCTCCTCCGGTGGTTCGTCGGTCAAAGAGTCAATGCGTAGGTAAGACCTTATTCAAGTTCAAATTCAAAATTCTTTATTTCGTACAAAAAACATAAGGTAACATATAACAAAGAAACGATGCTACCCGCAGTAGTCAGGAAGACTGTCGCAGATAGCAACGCCCACCTCCAGCAAAGAATTGTACAAAACAGGTATATATATATACATAATACATAAATAAGAAGTTAGTATGACAGAAACCGAAAATGTGTGTGTGTGTGTGTGTGTGTGTGTGTGTGTGTGTGTGTGTGTGAGTGTGTGTGTGCATGTAAGGACAGTTATTAAAAAAAATAATCAAACTCTTTAATTGTTGTAGTACCCATATCGTAGTTTGACTACGTGTTCGTTAGCAATCATCGAAGTTAAGGAACGTTTGGCACGGTCAGTCTTCGGATGGGTAACAGCGGGTGGAATTTTCAACTAAGCGCTACCGTGACTCGGATGACACGTTAAATTGTAGGTCCCAGTGGTTTTAACTGTTCAGCGATTTCAGAGGGTTTCAGGCAGCTTAAAAACTCTTATATCAGGGCTAGCCACCCGGCTGTTAATTTTTGAATTTGTTTGTTTTTGCTTTTTATAACTTCTTGATGTTTTTTTAGTATGGACAAAGCCTAATAATATTGTTTGCTTATGGCGTGTACCGTATAGATCTATCGACAGAGACACACAATTTTACACACTGTACTGTACTGTACCAGCCTTTATAATAGTCCACTGCAGGACGTAGGCCTACCCACGAAGGGTGATTGGACCAAATCCACCACGCTGGCCCAGTGCGGGTTGGTGGATTCACATACGCCAACGAATTTCTTCTACGGACGCATGCAGGTTGCCTCACGATGTTTTCCTTCACCGAAAAGCCAGTGGTGTGAAATTACGTACATAAATTCCAAAGAACTCATTGGTACGGGACCGGGGATTTGAACTCACGACATCACGATTGTAAGGCAGGTGTCACTACCTCTTGGCCACCACGGCTATTTTACACACAATATTTATTAATAAGATCAACTTGCTTACGAACTATTTTTACTTATGCGTAGGGGTGTCAGTAACATAAAACATCGTCGGTATGCTGTGACCTATGATAAAGAGCGTTTTATACCTAGAAATAACAAAATTAAAAGTCACTGCAAGTATCCCATATTTTCCCCACAAACGGTGCAGTATAACGTACACAACGGCGCCCGCATGCAGTTTCACATATTACTCGCTCTAAAGAAAAATACTGTTATACCATCTCCTCTTTCTACCTGATCCATGCAATGGCTACCCATTCATGCCGACTTGCCTCCCTTTGCCCCTCTTTACCCCTCTTTTGTCCCCTCCTCCCCTCTTTCTCCCTCAACGCCCACGTGGCAAACGGGAATTCTTGAGTAGCTTTCACGTACTCTGTTGTAATAATTATAATGTGGCGTATAATTTGTGAATGTATACGGAATGAAGGCTTTCATGGCTGAAGCTAGGTTTTCGGTAGGCTCATTCATATTAACGTTGAAGAGGCAGTAGCTGTTGAGATTATTATCTAGCTTGTTCGGCTGGTTGAGTAGAAAAGCTTGTAGAGAGCTTTGGGAGTGATACCGCCATTTTTAAGGTGCGATACGTCTTAGACTACATGGATGAGATTAAACCAAGATGAGGAACAATGGCATAACGGAAAACAGGTATATTCTATACGCCGCAGTGGCTTGACATAAGCTAATAGTGATAATGTTTCTAGGACTCTGCAAAAAGAGTGGGAGCGAGTTTTTCTGCGGTAAAAGTAGGTTGCTGCTGCAAATCTTCTATCTACTCGTATCTATACAATGTTTGTCTGTATCTTTTATAGAACGTTAACTATGCATTTAATCTTGTGATGATCTGTAGCAAAGTTGCTGTGGCAAATGTCATATGGGCCAAAGAAGGAGATGGGCTAAGTTGGTGCGACCAATAGCGTGAAACAAAGTTCGCCGGGTCAGCTAGTTTATAATATAAATGTGATATAGTATAGAAACTTATGGGTAGATAAGTGTGAGTTTCTTATCGCCATTGGGTATAGGGCGTAAAGGCCCAATCCTAAAAGTCGGCGGATGTGAAGTTAGCTACAAGCTGTGCAATATCCAATCAACGCGCTGCTTTATGTGAGCTTCAGTCAAGATTGGACATTGCGCAGCTCGTAACTAACTTCACATCCACCGACTTTTATGATCCGGCCTATAATTGCTGTTGTACCCTGAAAATAAAAATAAAATCCTTTTAACTACAGTAATGAAAGTACCATGCAAAACCTCACACACACACGCACACACACTCACACACATACCACACACACGAACACACACACACACACACACCAACCACAGTGCCTTATATAATGTGAATAGTATTTATAAGCGAAAGAGACTAGATCCTGCAACACAGGTGAAGTCTAACGCAGGGTTTAGGGTACCTATAAAATCCTAGTAATAATATATTTAAAAGAATAGCTATATATAACATACTCATATGCTTTAACTTTGCCATGAAAGTCCTGATTTAAACAATAAATAAGTGGAAGAGACTAAATCCTGCATCACAGGCACAGCCTAGTGCAGGGTCTAGGACATAACTGTTACTTACTTATATAATTACTACTTGTATTATAATCTTAAGAAAATTGTTTAAATTAGTTTAGTTTAAAGAACACTTAAGTTAGGTTTTAAGGCATTATTATTACCGAACTGTATAATAATAATAGTAAAGTGAGTGAAAAATACAACAGCTGACACGTTTTTGCATCATCAATAAAAATATTATCGATGTATAAAAATATTATGATTATCGATATTTATGTAAATATTATTTACTTGTGATTGCCCGAGCCATGCAAAAGCCTCGGTAGCTTTAAAGTCCCAATTGGCCCTAGTGTGTGTATGTAAATAATTTGCTTGCGTTTGATTCGATCCTAATGAAATTTTGTAAACGCTCGCAGTTATGCAAATTTTAATTCAGGTTCGAATGTGAGCAAAATCGGTCAAGGGAGAGGTCACGGGACTCAGGTCAGGGCAAATATCTAGTATCTCTACTTAGTATAAAATACAGTGAATTCTCACCGTCGGAATGTTTTATTGTATTTAGTTCAAGTTAATAAAGCCGAATTTATAAAACAAAAAATGACGATAAATAAAAAATTTGAAATAAATAAATAAAAGCAATAAATGAAACGTACAGTACTGTGCTGTACTGTATTAGCCTTTTTAATAGCCCACTGCAGGATGTATGCCTACCCACGAAGGGTGATTGGTCCGTATCCACCACGCTGGGCCAGTGCGGGTTGGTGGATTCACATACGCCATCGATTTTCTTCTACGGTCGTATGCCGGTTGCCTCACGGTGTTTTCCTTCACCGAAAAGCCAGTGGTGTGAAATTCCGTACATAAATTCCAAAGAACTCATTGGTACGGGACCGGGATTTGAACCCACGATCTCACGATTGTAAGGCGGGTGTCACTACCACTAGACCACCACGGCTTCAAACAGTAATATATTCAAATTATATTCACCGATTTCAAAAACATTTTGTAGGCAAACCAGCGCATTAGGACATTTTGTACGATCCACTGCACCGACTTAATGCGACGATGTGACAGAATAAATTTCGTTCTAAATATGATGAGTGAATACAATTTGTATTTGGAGGTTTTTAACCACATATTGTCTAATGGGAAATCTCAAATCACGTAATTCATCATTTAAGTGTTAAAATTGCAATTTACATATCAAATTAGAATATAAATATGTTACGGACTTTTTACACACGGCGTCTGACCCCAAACTAAGCAAGCTTGTGATGTGGCTGCCAGAGACTGATGTACTACGTATATTATTATGTACTTTTAAATATATACTTATATAGATAGTAGCACCCACGCCTTCTTGGCTAGGGTCACTAACCACAGGGCCAATGAAGCCATTATACACATAATAAACAATGTATAGTTAAAAACTCTAATTTAAAAACTAATTGAAAGTAAATAGTTAAAATTAAGTAAAATTCTTAGAAAAATAATAATAAACGTATAGAACATAGCTCATCTATAATTGGGTATAATATACCAATGTGTCGATCGGTATTAAGGTATCTAATAGTATCTATATAAAATTGGTATTTAAGCCAAAATCTAGTGAAGTAGTTCCTGCGTAACATTTTTACTTCTACACAATTCACAATAATCCTATCTCGTGGCTCCAAGTTCTTACTACAATACCTTTTATTTGAATGTCTAACATAACCATTTTCAACCCAGCAAATTCGAAATACGAGTACGCCTCAAGCTCTCAAAGTGTGCAATCTCGCATCCAGAATAATTTCATATCACACAGTCCAAACCGCGGAAGTACCCGCATAAAACAATTTCCTGCCCCTTCCCCTTTCTTCACCCCTCCCCCGACACTTCAGTAAACAGTGCGAACAGCTAGCAGGAAACGGCACTGAATATTAAAGAGTTAACCTGGAATGGCCATTTGTGCCCAAACTATTTGTAAAAGTATGAGCAGTTAGTTTTAGATTTTAGTTTTTGTTCCGCAATTCAATTGACTTATAATATTACTAGTATTATATTTTTCCGGAATTTTAAGACTTAAGATTATATTCGATTGTTTTCAATCTTTTGCTCTTTGAGAGTTCAAAAGTATATACCTATTAGACTTAACATAGGTCTGAATAGTGGCCAGAATATTCTGTCAAGAATATTCTATAAATAACATTTTTAAGAATTCATATTAGGCACGTTTTTATGACGTGAAATGTTATTACAGTCAAAAATACCAAATTATATCTAAATTAATGCCAAATCAGTAATAAATCGTCACCATTCTCAATCTACCCTTTTGCTGATGTGGTGCAAGATGTAACGTGTAAAAATATTGTAATGTGACATTTTATTGAAATTATTTTGACATTTATTTAGATTATTTTGACATGTATAATATCTCTGTACTAAATGAAAATTGTGAAATACCCAATGACTCGTCATGCGCCTTGGAGTTGCTGTAAGTATGATGAGGAAATGAAATAAATATCTGTTCTAGTAAATTTGAAGACATCTTGCACTACGCGACATAAGGACTCCAATGAAGAGTTGTCCTTATTTTGCTCATATAAAAAGTGATGATGACATAAGCCCCTGAGCGACGTCAAAATAAAACCGCGGTTTTAAAGTTTTTTCTGTGGTTATATCGTCATACCGACACGTTTAGAAATTGACGAATCAGATATTTGACGACCGCTTGCGTAAGCTAATCAAGAGAAAACTGTAAAACCATGGTTTTATTTTGTACGTCGATCAGGGGCTTTAGACGATGTTTGAGACTGTCTCTTCCATGTCTTTAGCATCCGTTGTTGCGAGAGGCTTAGAGTGGCAATGTTTTAATTAACTCTCTGTGCGTGTTAGTGAAATGGGTCGAATTCAACGTGGTTACAGCTCGCTAGCTCGTCCTGTGGGCTGGGACTTGACACTTAGGTAGCCGCTAAGAAGGGAAATGCTTGGAGAGTTTTTTGGGATCGACGGTATGTTTTGAGGACAGGTGGGAAACGTCGGTGCGTTTCTATAAAGTCCTTTAGACGTTGTTTGTGTGCAGTAGGTAGAGATGGTAATGTAATACTATGACATTAAGGTTACTTTGAAAAATATATAGACAATTTCTTGAGGGTGACGACTTTTTACTCACAAAGACTTGGGAAAAAAAGAAGGTTAGAATAAGAAGGTTAGGAAGAAGGCATTAGTACTCGAAGTGATGATACTGAAGAGTTTTGTAGTGCTGAAAAATCTTAATAAGTATTGGGATTTAACTTTATCTTTATTGTTCATATGACGATCTTCTATTTACTTTTAGAACAATCAATTAACCGTATTATTGGTGACTGACACACTGGTGTGGAGAAAAACAATCTAACCGTAAATTACAACCATCACGTAAGCAACGTTGAAATTTAAAGAAATAGTAACGGTTATGTCTGGAATGCAACAAATTCAAATGGATTTATTATTACGAAAAAAAAAAATCTATATCAACTTAATTTAATGGTCTTGTGCACATGATGAATGCAAAAAAGCCCAATAATCGAAATTTAGTTCTAAACATGCTCTACACAAGTCAAGTCATACAAATCTAGATCTAATTCTAAACCCGATTGAAAACATTTCGAGTTGGCAAGTACCGTACCTCCATTTGCCAAGGAACCCAATCTTCCCACCATTTGCGGTACAAAACTCTCGGTTATTGCGCTGTAAAGCGACGACAGCGCTCAATTTAATCCATAGGACCAAGGTACTTGTTACTCGTGTTAATATCAGCCGCTGCAGCGCTGCAGCTCGAGTAGATTAGCTGCTATCATGCAGCTTTATTGCGGCGTAGGCGAACGTGTATTATGCTATTGTTGCGAAGATCCTCGCGCTCACTAAAAACAGAAAGATAAGTTAGAAATAACGTTTGAAAGAGAGTGCAGAACTCGAGCTCTGTGAAAGAGAGTAACATGTGTAGTGTAATAAGCTAATGCACTGATAAATGTTTAAATAATCCCATTTTTTGTTTTATTGTATTTATAAGCGACTCGAACAAGATAGATGTTCGTATTCTTTTTATATACTGTACCAGCCTTTTTTTAATAGTCCACTGCAGGACGTAGGTCTACCACTTAGGTGATTGATTATTTTTATAAATGACTGAAAATTAGTGTTCGCTCTGTATCTGGTTGTTATTAAGGTAATATTTATACAAGTATATATTTTTTAAAATATGTATATATGTAGTATATCAGTCTCTGGCAGCCATATCACAAGCTTTGATTAGTTTGGGGTCAAAGACCGTGTGTAAGATGTCCCCATATATTTATTTATTTATTCATATTCCTCGTATACGAAACGCCTTCACGTAAGCTCCTAACAAATAAAAAGTTCAATAGGTATGTGTAAATGTATCCTTACATTGTATTAAATACCAAAATTTTTAGAATAATGAGAAGGTATAATGTCTTTGAAAACGTTAATAGTAAAACAAATGTTACTAATTATGTATTATTATGTATACAGGGTTATTTCTAATCAATTAGCATCCTTCTAGGGGCTTATTCTGTACATTCAAACTACTCGTAACAACTTTTGTCCTACGACTTTCGTCAAAACTAAAAAAAAAATCAGGTGTTCCATACATTTTGTCCCAGGTGAACTATATTTTTCTATGGAACAACAATTTTTTTTTTGAGTTTCGTAGTAGTAGTAGTAAGTCGTAGAACAAAAGTTGTTAGTTTTGATGTACGGAATAAGCCCCTAGAAGGATGCTAATTGATTAGAAATAACCCTGTGTATTATTATGTATGCCTCCCTTCGCGGAGTGGCAGTGGCAAGGCACTGAGAAAACCTTATAAATTCTCACTTAAATATTATTTGGATCATCGACACGAAGAAGACGAAGATATACTACGGGACTAATCGCGCATTAATATTACGAGATAAATAAATACCTCAACATCCCGGCGTTTCGACTAAGTTGCATCGATCGTGGTCACGAGTAGACTCAATCGATGCAACTCGGTCGAAACTTCGGGATGAGGAAGTATTTATTTATCTCATAATTTTAGTGCGTGATTAGTCCCGTAGTATATAATAATGTGTTATAATCGCAAAAGTTTCAAAATAACTAATTCTACTTACTAATTCTATCGGCAGAAACTTGTAAATAGAAAAACCGGACAAGTGCGAGTCAGGCTCACACATCGAGGGTTCCGTACAAATCCTGAAAATTTCACAAAATTGGGAAGTAAGTTGTTAAAATCTCTATACTATACCACCACCACCTCTATACTATACCATCGACAAAAAAGTTTTTTTTTCACTCTTCTTGTCATACATCGAAAATTACACATTGTTAAAATAATTAAAAACCTGTTTAAGCATGTGCTAATGAAGCACTTTTATATGATACCTTACATGATACGATTTACTCACTTTGAATTTTGAACCCATATTTTGTGAATTTTGAGGCCCTATTTTTTTGGGATTTAAATAAAAATGTACAGTTTTCATATGTATTCCTATATTTGTACTCTGAGACAATGCTTTTTGCCAAATTTCGTAGTTATATGTCAACGGGGAGTACCCTGTAAGTTTTGAATTTTGTGAGTTTCGAAATATGCGGTTTTTTACGACATAAACGGCTGTAACTTTTTTAAACAATAACTGAGATATTTTCTTTTACACAACTGCAAGAGACCATAGATATACGCATACAGTTTAAATTTCAACTCGATATCTCTACGCGTTCCCCAGATAAAGAGTCTTGATATACACACAGACGGACACACAGACAGACGGACAGACGGACAACAAAGTGATCCTATAAAGGTTCCGTTTTTTTCCGTTTGAGGTACGGAACCCTAAAAATAAGTACATGTAGCTGACATATACTGTTTTGAATGCCAAGTAAAACGACCTTGAAATTTAGTAATCAAAACACTTCTCGTATCTCTACCAGTCTCTTATATACGAGTGGTTAGCAAAAGCAATCATGAGCGCTCGGACTCGCGCACTTTATAATCTATCTTGATTCCTAAATTTTCAGTAAACAGATCTTGTAATTTAAATGGTGTAATCTTCCTTCATCCAAGCAATCATTAGTACATCTCATATATCACGTTGCCTTAAACTACGACATTCTACTTGAGTAATAGTCAAATTAAGTCTTTATTGCTACCCTTGTCCTAACCATAAATACAGAATTTCATAACTTACATGTAGGGGGCATGTGTATAATCTGTATAAGTACCAAGTACCTACTAAGATAATATGTAGATATTGTAGGTGCTAGGACTATGACAATCAAAATTTGTTTTTAAATGATTCTTTTTAGTTTTGTCCTTGTGTTTTTGACCGACGAACCGAAGGAGGTACCCAATTCGACGCGTATATATTTTTTTTAAAAACCACCACGCATTACTTTTTTATAGTAGTCCGATTTCAATAATTATTTTTTTATTGGAAAGAGTATACTTCAAAATTGGCCCTATTTAAATTGTATAGAAATCGGATCAGCCATTTTTGATAAATCAACAATATTGTGAAAAATGCTACATCGATCCGTGCGAAATATTCGCGAATTCTGTACACGGGTGAAGACGGTCATGCTATTTGTTGCAAAAAAATAATTATTGCCTCTAATTTTTATTTAATTTTTATATTTATTCTTATTGTGTTAATTTTCCAACGGGAAGTCATCGCTAGAGATATTATAATTTTATATAGTTTAGGGTATACATAGGGTTACTTGATATCACAATTAATATCCAGGGTGATAGTTACTAGGAAGAAATATCTCAAGCTCAGAGACGAAAAATATTATAATGTTTTATACATATTATGAGCTCAATAAATAAGATGTATGTAAAAGTATTGTACCTACTTATAATTTTCTATGTTTTCGGCATGTGAAATCTTTTTCTCGCTTGCTTTCCACGAAACGTTTATTCCTCTCTTTGTATCGAACATCTGCTATTGTATCTCTGGAAACCTTATTATTTTTTGTGTTAATCCTACATCTAATTGGTACAATATATCCCACAGTGATGAAACTGATTAAAACATTAATTTGTTTCTGTGCCCTAACTAGATTCCTAACTCCCTCTATCCGGGGAATCATCCGTAATTAAGGTTACCATATCTCAGAATGTCCTTACCCTGAAGAATAGGCAACGCACTAGTCATCGACATGGCATTTTTTTGCTTACATTAAATTCCATATTGACATAGATATAGGTAACAGTGACAACTTACCATCAAGAGACCCTTGAGCTTGTTTACTAGTTTATTACCTAAAAAAGGTCTTCAACTTCTTTTTAGGTTTGCAGTTGGGCTTCATGATACTAGAGTTTACTAAAAATATTAGGTTTCCCAAATATATGGTCACAATTTAGGCTTCTTATATCAAGAAACACTGGAAAACCCCTTCGTGCGATATTTGAAGATTTGCCAATTGTGATAAATCTCAGAATTCTTTTTTGAAATCAGATTATGTCTCCAGATTTTTAAACTCTCCATCTGGTAACCCTATTTGTAATCGATGTTCATGTACATAATGTATGTAAGACCCGACAGATGAAAAACATCAGGTCTACAATACACGAAGGACTGCGTTGCCTAGAACGAAAATTTTAATGGAAATCCGTAATTCCACTGAGTATTCAATCTAATTTGTGTACAAATTGAGTTTGTACACGTAGTTAGACAAGTATCTGTGTGAGGGATCCCTGTTGTTACGAGTATTACGTTTATTCGACCTTCTTACACATGTGTGAGTAGCCCACAGATCTTTCGAGATGACATAATAATATCACATCTCGATCTAGCTGGGGGTTAATTTCGCACGACACTTGTGAGTGTCGTGCGAAATATGTCTATGCGTAATGCAAATAAATTAATCAATTATGACTCACAAAGCACAACAAATTACCTCATACTAGTAGATGTGCCGGTTGTGGCCACAGACCCGGTTGTGGCATTTGGTGTCAAAATAATTGCATAAATGATAATTATAAACAGAGTGTCACCAAAAATAGAGTTTGTGTGAATCAAAAAAATTCTTCAAAAATATTATTTTTACACAAAATTGTCTGATTAATTATTAAAATTCAAAATGTCTACAATGACACTAAGATGGCCACAATTGGTGCATCTACCCTATGCTAGAAAAATAAGTTGTTGTTGAGATGACGTATGATAGAGTGAAGTGGCAAAAAGAAACGTGCTGTGCCGACCCCACCTAGTGGGATGCGGGAGAAAAATAGATGAATAAACAATTGTGTTTCTTAAAGGATAAATGTACGGTAAATGGTAAATCTTGCGGTAAATGAGTATTTGCTACATGTGTAAGTGTCTCATAAGCCGGGTAAGGAGAGTGCCTCTCTAGATCTCTATGGAGGAGCCATATTTGTATGGCCGAAATCGAAACTTTGTAAAGCTTGATATCTAACAGATTTATCTAGGTCACACTGAAGGCTAGATATCAGGGATTAGATTAGTCCGTACGATTGAATTTGTGCTCCGTGTTACAAGCTTACGTGAAGGGTTTTTATTACAAATGTTTTTTACAATAGGGGTGGGTTATTAAAAAATAGTAATTGAAACAATTCCTGAAATGTTAGTTGCATAGTGTTAAAATTAAATTACTTTAATTGGCATTATATTACCGCTCAGCTACACTTTCATAGAGTATCGGCCTGGTTTGTACTGAGCCCTTTCCCCTTTGCCTTTTTGCCTTTTCTTGGATTTCGAATCCGGCTTGGTACCATACTAAAAGTTGTTCATAATGCTGGTTTGAATCGTATCCTCTCTTCTTAGTACACCAATTCAGGGTAACCCTGTATACCTACATTTTTCTATTGTCTTAATAATACTAAGTATGCTAACGTGTTCAAACTAAACAAAAAAAGTAAAAAGATTCATTCGCTTTAGAATATTATTGAAACGACGAGCAGCAAGCTATAAACTTTAGTTGTTTGAAATAAAAAGCTGTATCGTTTTCAAACGGTAAAACTTTTAAGTATTCGTGTAATTTGTATTTGATAGTTTGGGATTTTGTAGAAAATCGTTCCGAGAGTTGCGAGTTTTCGCGTTCAACATTATTTCAGTGAATTTCACAGTATTTCTCTCTGATCTGTGATTTTTGTCATGATTTTGTCAACAAAATACTTAGTGATGAATTGAAGAAATTATTTGAAATATTCACAACACGACTAGATGATATACTCTACAAAGAAATATATAGACAAGTCAGACAATATGTTGGTGAAGAACAGCACGATTTTAGGCCAGGGCGTTCCGTAAATACTAATCTGTTGTGTTTGGTCGAATATATTTCGAAGGCTATGGATCATGGTTCCCAGGTTGACGTGATATATTTCGATTTCCAAAAAGCATTTGATAAAATTGATAACTATATATTATTGCTTAAGCTTTCGTCATCTTTTGGATTGTCTCCGGGTCTTCTGCGTTTCTTAGCGGACCTCATGGGGGGCAGGCGTCAGTATGTATTTACGAGTTAAAACCTTACCACACTAGATCTGGGGTAAGTCAAGGCTCCATAACCGGACCATTGTACGTTAAGATGATGATTAATGATTTACCTAAAGTGTTCAATGTCTTAGTGCCTATTTAAACAATTCAAAATGTCTTACAGTTCAACAGCTGCTATTTATAAGATTGTGTAAATAAATTTTAAAATATAATATCATGTGGGCGTACACTGTACTGGCCTTTTTTAGTCCACTGCTGAACACAGGCCTACACCCAAAAGGGGATTGAGCTATATCCTCTACGCTTATCTAATATGGGTGCTGGATTCACATAACGCCTTCGAATTGTATATATGCCATCTTTCTACGGATGTAAGCAGGATCACCTGGTTAACTCACGATGTTTTCCTTCACTGCATAGCCACTGGTATGTAGATTACTACATAGTATAGAACAAAGTCGCTTCCCGCTGTCTGTCTATCCCTATGTATGCTTATATCTTTGTAACGATTTGATGCGGTTTTTAATAGAGTGATTCATGAGAAAGGTTTATAATACACTTGTCCAAAGCTGGATCGGGTCGCTAGTCCGTACATAAACTACAAAGAGCTCATTAGTGGTCATGTTGGCATGCTATCTTGTAATTTTTGTATGTATCACAATTTTTAGTACACAATAAAACATTGTCATTGCACAAAAGACTACTACGGCACTCACACCTAACTGCGGGAGGCGGGCTTGACAGTATTAAATGGATAGGCCCACTTTTTCTACCTTTGTTCAACCGCTGATATATTCGATTGTACCTTGACAACAGAAAAACGCCCGGATTGTTCAAAACCTTTGTTTTTGTTCAATAAAACGGTATAATTACTACGGGAGAGTTTTATCCCTTGTTTATTTACATTTAAATGGTGCTACGCAAACAAAAACTGGGCATTCCAAGGGACCTTTGTTGATTTATGATAATTTTAGGCGTACTTTTTTAGAATTTTCTTATTACTTACTCTATTTTTTGTACGAATATTTTGGCAAATATTTAAATATGACGAGGCCAATTTTTGGCAACAGCGTAACTTTTTATGTGAAAAATAAAGGATTGGTAATAAACCGAGTGAGAAGAGTAATATCAGAGTTATAAACTATCCGAAAGCTTTTGGATCAACGATCAAAAAATCAGAACCCACATCTCAAGGAGCCATCCGAGCGACGAAAGCGTTCAGTAGTATTATCATCCGATCCGTGATCACCTATTTGAATACTGACTATGTGTGTCTTTATAATTTAGAGACACATTCCATATAGCTGAATTTGTGACATTAATCTGATGTGATATATCACTGTACTTATGTTCAGGCTAAGTCCGAAATGCTCAAATTACTCATGCTAACACGTGTTTAAAATTTGAAAGTTTATAGCGTGTACACAGCTGTGATAAAGTGCACAAACAGTCGCACACGTCACCAACAAACGCATTTGGCACGAAACCACTCTTTCAGCTATCAGAGCTTTTGTCGAAAATGCTGGGCCGGGCCTAGGAAGCGCAAGGGCTTATTTGCCCCTTTAAAAATAGTAAATAATTGACCAAAAATAATATATTAGTCATGCCCAAAAATGCTAAAATAGATTAGATTTTTTTTGTAATTTTAGTTACTAAAAAGCTAGTTAAACTTGAATTAAGATAATTATGTCACGATTAAATTTCATAGCCTAATTATACAATCAAGAACGCATGTTGGTATTTAGTAAAATAATTTTATCGAGTAAAAAAGCAGCTATTAATAATAAATTACGCGTTTCATCTATTACATTTATGAAGTATTGCAAAATACAATGTAGTAGCAAATGCATTTTATGCTATTTTATTGTTTTATTGCCTTGCTCAGTAAAATAAATACTTAAAAACCTACAATCACTTATTAGGTAATTGTCTTGTCATTCGAATAATACATTCGATATTTTGATTCAAGATTATTTTTGAGTCCAGTGAGTAGGCAAAAAATCCCGCGGTCCGATCAATCGTCCCAAAATTCCAAATCAGTCGTTCACAGCAAAAATTATGAACCCCTTAAATCCCGCCCTAGTTCCGCCCACGCACACATTACTAAAAAGGCTTTACGAAACATTGGAACTAAAAGGTGCTTTAGTGGCTTTCGGAGAGGATTGTATTGTAACTAAACCCTGCTGAACGCTTACCCAATGAACGCTAAGTGAGCCAACCACAGAGGGGTTAGATAAAGTCATGTCTATATTATAGGTACAGACAAGCTTTTACATTAATCTATCTGTGACATTTAATAGAGTATAGTCTAGTTTCATTTTCGTACTAGTAACAAATAAATATCTTTGTTAGTAACCAAGTTTGGTTTGTTCCATACTCATAACTGTTTTTCATAACTTCTTCACTGTTTGATAACTAGTTACTAAAAAAAAAGCCGTGGTCCATTTTCATAACTGATTTTCATTTAGGTGTTTTATCTTTGACCACATCGTCGCTTACCATGGGACAGAAAGACAGAAGTGCCCTAAAGTTGCAAATTGAAAGCACGATTCCCACAAAATGGCGTTGAAAACCCCAGAACATACGATATACTTGACATCGCAAAGGGGTTTGAACATTTTTGTATGGATTTTTTTAAATTTCCGAGGACGATGGAAGTAGTATATATGGGTAGGTGATACTTATACAAACAATAGATGTTCAGTACTATGATACCCTAAATTGTCAAGTTCTCGAAATATTTGGATGTGAAAATCGCAAAGTTCTCGTCTAGCGATATTTACATCTAAATATCTCGAGAACGTGATGCTTTAGGGTACTATAGTACGAAATATTTATTGTGTGTATAAGTGTCCTCTACTCATATATACTACTCAAATCGAGCGCGGACTTTGAAAAAAAATCGAAATGGCGGCGGGTGGTTATGCCACAAATGTGCAAACCCCTTAACAATCGAGTTTAAGTTGAAACAGATATTGTAAATATCATTGCTATTAATCCTCTAACAATTCATTATTTCGATAATGAAATGAGACACCTATATTACTCCTATACTTACGTCGCGTCATTATAAATGTATCTTAATAAGATTACCCTCACGACATAGATAACCCAATCAGCTACCGGCGACATTACCGCGTCTATTACTGGCGCCTCCGTGCGTTAGCGTCGTGAGCTCAGTGCTGTAAACACTCCCTTATCTACCACTAAGCTGTAGTTGCGTATTGTGATACTGGTTTTAGGCTTTAAGGGGGGACGTACTCAGTGCTACTTTTAAAGGGGTTAGGGTATACAAATTATAAATTTATTTATATCGATCATTTCATCGATCGACGGGTTCGCAGCGGTCATGCGCAAGCGAGTCGCGTCCCTGGTGCGCCGCGTGGGCGACAGTTTTAACACCTACCTGCAACTGTTCGCCTCGAGGATAGATCTGGACTGCCCAATAATGCAACACTGGACGAGGCTGCATCTTGAGCACTCTGGATCCAAACCGAAATATAGGCTAAGATAATTATATAGGTATTATTATTGACAACTTGTGATATTACATTGAAATCTTGACATGAAGAATTATTTAATTTTGAATTTTGATTTTTTTAATTTTGTGTTTTATTGTGAATTTATAATTGATTTTGATATTTGCGGCATTTTGACATGATAATTTTAATGTATTTTTGTAATATGGACTTGTACGTCTGAAATAAAGAATAAATAAATAAATGTTTCATCATAGTGAAATTATATCATATTAATAGGTGAAGTCGCTCGTGTGCCATTTTACTAATTGTCATTGTTAGTACAACTAAAAGTGTTTGATACTTGGTAGACACCAATACGGTTTGATCTGTACTCGCGTCTACCAAGTATATTTCAATTTTTTCAATTTCAATCGTCTTTATTGCACCATAAATACATATTCTCTTAGTCTAATTTATAAATGTATCATTTATATAAACCTAGAGTTAATACTTATGGACCCTGTATTAGGGTATTGCAATATACTTAAACACTAAGTTAATGGGAATGTTAGCTAAATATTATTTGTCTTATATTACTTTTGCTAGTTTGCGGTGTCGAAACGTTTTTCGTCTAGGAAGTCTTGAATTGAGTAATAGCTTTTGGATATGAGAATCGCTTTTAGATTTCTTTTAAAAGAATTTTCGTTTGTTTCGTTTCTGATATTATTTGGTAGCTTGTTAAATATTTTTATGAGCATGTATTCTGGGCCTTTCCTGACTATTTCTAATGTCGGTACCTTGGCTGCTGATTAAAATCTTAATATTAGTTCATCGTAACGCTACGACGGTTATGTTTTTGTAAAAAAGATGTCTTTTTGTTTTACATTGTTTTTGCACATACTCTCTACCAGGTTTACAAAATGAAGCGAAACCTTCGAGCAACTTTCTACAAAGCCACAGTCCTTAAGTGAAAGTAGTAAAAAATAATCGCTCAAAGAGCGAGATCAAGGCGGAATGTACTCAATATTATTCATCAGACTGTCAAATTCAAAATATATAAAAGCTGGGTATAAAAAATTGTGGGGGTAACAACTTTTAGAAGTAGCGTCATTATTTATGTCTTTCATCTTGATTTCAAAATGGTCCTTGCAAAGAATTGTAAGAGTCTATCTATCTTGACCTAAATTATAAAAATACACTTTTTTTGAAAGAAAATCCCTTTTACTCCTGATTCTTAAGTGGAAGTGACCCCATTGCCCCTCCTTGAACAGGTCCGCGGGTGTTTAGATGGCGTACGCTACCGGTATTAGAGTCGTGTAGATTACCGCGATAGGGCTCGGTAATGGTGAAACTTTAACTCCGGCTCAACGCATTTGATACTTACAACCTATAGCAGCTCTATAACTGCTGTAACGATGTATGATTACCTAATAACAGGGTTGTGATGATGTGTTGTTGAATTAGGGAAGTATGTGAAAATGCATTGATGAAAATAATTATTTTTCGCCAAAAATGGGACAACTAACTTTAACCGTGTACAGAATTCGAATAGTTCGCACAAATCGATGTCTCATCCATGTAATTCTAGAATCAAAATCCATTTACACATAAGCACAAATTATATCACCCACCATGTATACTACAACTAATATGCGATAATTGCTTTATAATGTGCATTCGAATATATAATAATATACCAAACGCATTCAAAGAATTTCCTTTCTATAAGTTCAAACACTGTTTGACTCAATGGCTGGCTGAGAAATGTTTTTATGATTTGAATCAATTTTTTAATGTAAATTCCAATAGAAATATATATATGTGAAATCTTAATGTAATCATGACAAATGTGCTTAAATGAAATTTTTAATTTTTCTTTGACATGGACTATGACTTAATCTTTAATACATCTGTGACATATTTGATAATTGAATTACTATTCCATGACATTTACGCACTAATCTTAAAATTCTTAAATATTTAATGACATTTGACAAAATCAATTCAAATAATCATATGCTGTTTGAACCTAATGTATATAATAAATCTATTTGTTGCACGCCCGCAATTGGTAAGCTGTCAGGACGTTTTAGTTTTAAGATCTTGTTTACTCAGTTTTATGCAATAAAGAAATTCTGATTCTGATTTATAAATGGCGGAGTAACCACGTAAAATACATACAAAAAAAACAGTATATAGGTTGAATTGAGAATCTCCTTTTTGAAGTCGATTAAAAAGTTACAGCCATAGTACGAGGGTCAAACTGAAAGTTCTTAGAAAATCAAAAACTGATTACATTAGCCAGTTATTAGTTTTATTATATCTTTTCAAAATATTGTCCATTCACGTCAATACACCGCTGCATGCGATGGAACCACTGGGAAAAGCACTTTGCCCACTCGTCCTTAGGGGTCTCTTCAATGGCATCGCGATACGCAGCCACCGCTTCTTCAGCATTCATAAACCGCTTTCCTTTAAGTTTTTCTTTAATTTTTGAAAATAAATAAAAATCACAAGGCGCGAGGTCGGGGCTATACGGCGGGTGACCCAGTAATTCAACGTTTGATGTCGCCAAATAGTCGATCGTTCGCTTGGCGGTGTGCGATGAGGCGTTGTCGTGGTGAAGGAGGATCCTACTGCGAGGTCGTTTCTCTCGAACTTTTTCCAAGACAAGTGGCAAACAATTGGTAGTGTACCATTCTGCAGAAACTGTTTTTTGATCCTCTAACACAATTGTCGCGAAATGACCTATCCTTCCAAAGAACGAGGCCACCATTTTTTTCCCCGCACTTCGATCTCTCTTCACTTTAGTTGGCAACTCCTCGAAAGGAAACACCCACTGAGCAGATTGTCTTTTGGTTTCAGGATCATAACAGTAAATCCAGCTTTCGTCACCTGTTAGTATGTCGAACACAGCATTTGAGTCACCTCCGTTAAATCTTTCAATCATTTTACGGCACCAATCCACACGATGGAGTTTTTGAGCCTCAGTCAAATTATGAGGTATCCACCGGGCGCAAAGCTTCCTGACCGCTAAATGTTCGTGTAGGATTTTGTGCACTTGACTCATACCGATGCCTAAGCTTGTCCGAATCTGCTGATAGGTCACTCTTTTGTCAGTCTCTATCATACGCCGCACAACACAGATGTTATCTTCAGTCGTCGCCGTAGAAGGCCGTCCCTCACGTAAATCATCAGTGAGATTAGTGCGACCACGTTTAAACTCATTAAACCAGTTGTAAACAGTCGCACGAGATGGGGCTTCATCGTGAAAGGCCAATCGTAGTCTATCATAACTTTCTTGTTGACTTAAATGACATCGAAAGTCATAAAAAATCATTGCACGAAAATTTTCTCGTGTTAAATTCATGTTGACGTGACACAGACAATTTTCAATTTGCCGCCAAATCGTAAAACAAATGACAAATGAATGAAGTATATACTCAGTAATATTGGCAAAGAGTTCTATTTTCAAATTATAGAATTATTTTTTTATTATATTGTTTATAAGTGGCCAGTTCTAAGAACTTTCAGTTTGACCCTCGTAAGATAACCTGTCAATGGCTGAATATAAAGTCGTAAAGTTGTCTAATGAAGGTCATGTAAGTATTGACAAATGCAGTGATCGACGTAATCAACAAAATCCAGAGACTTGGCTATCTGATGACCTGACACACCCATGAACACGTTGGATACAACTTTACAATCGGTTTTAGCGGGAACCCATAGTGCACGCATTGCACGGATTGAATTCGGTTCTTGGCCAAAAATAATTATGTGGAATTAATAATTAGAGCTGCACTGTAAGATTTTAGAGGTTATTCTGCCTTTGCAACTGTGCAATTTTGGTGTAAAAGAAGCCTCTAGACTGATAAATCATGTATCATTCGCTTTCTAAGCTAACATCCGGTGTGCGTCGTATATGTTTAGCTCAGTTAGGGTTTGAAAATAATGTCGGCTACTAACTGTTTGCTTCGAGTTTAGTAACAAAGTTGGTGCGGTTTACTTGCTAAAGTAAAGATTTTATGTTGGTAAACTTCCAGGTTTACTTATAATAACTAGGCATTTTAACGCTGTAATGAAAATACGATTATTGATGTTATACTAAAGTAAGTAAGTTCGTATAGGCTGGGTTGGCGGGCTAGCCCTGGTGTCAGAGTTTTTAGGCCGGCTTAAGGCCTGTGACATGGCTTATCATACTGAAAGTATATAGGTAAATGTACATGAGTATTTTGTTAGTAGAGATTTTTTAGTTTCAATGACCATTGTTAAAGTTGTTCCATTATGTTTAGGAAAGTACTAACGGGATTTTCATCGACATATTGTTAGAACAGGAGTATTAAGGTGGTACATGTAAACCTGGCAATTCCCTATATGATGACCCAGCTAAAGTAGTGATCTCCCTCATGAGGTGAAATCTGAGAAGAGTACCTACTTCAAGCCTAGTAATTTCCTTTTTGATGGTGTGAAGGTAGGTGATGAAATAATATAGAGCTATAGTCTACTGATCCCTGTTAGGTTAAAGATTAGACCTATGACTAGAACCCAACACTCCAAAGATAACCTAGGTTATGATGACGTTTTAGGAGGTCAGACTTGCTAAATTCGTTAGAGAAAACACAATTGCATACACAGAAATAAGTCATTAGATACAGCATTTATTATATGTTACCTCCAAACATACATTTAACACAATAGGCAACCTGAAACTTTAACAGGTTACATTTTATACAGATTAACAAGTACACTAACCACAGTTATTACAAGTCATACCTATGTTTTCTACAGAATAACATTAGTGACGGAGTAACATAAATCAATCGCCGAGTAGGTACATTCAAGTTACCTATTACTTAGCGTCCTAAGGCCCCATAGGTTTTTCTCAACATTTAACACTTAGTATGAACCCCTATTCGTAAGTAATTAATGCATACTTAACTTTGTGACTTTCTTCTCGTTTTCAACTACCTTTTCTGTATTATTGTGTTCTTTTTCGTCTATTTCCTTAATACTTTTGTTTTTCTCACCCGACACCCTTCCAGGTTGTTTTTCTCTGGTCCTACTTCTCACATTCCTTTTATTTGGGTAATGTAATAAAAATCATATTGTAACTATTCCATAATTACGTAAATTAATTTTGATTAAATGTTTTGTTATTCAATTATTTACTCAATCCTTCCTCTTTTGTTTTTTTTTATCACTCTAGCTCACTCTTCACTCTTTTTGTATTTGCTAGTCCGTTAAGTCTCAAACTAATCTATAATTACGTAAATTAATTTAGATTAAATGTTTTGTTATTCAATTATTTACTCAATGCTTCTCCTTCTTCTTTTGTTTTTTTTTATCGCTCTAGCTCACTCCTTTTTTAATGTTGCTAGTCCGTCAAATCTCAATTTCCTAACATACATTGCAATTTTTGTGTAAATTAATAATGGAATAATCATATAATCTAACAATAAGTTCGAATATGGTGTTTCCTATACTTATGTACTATAGTACCTATCTGCAAAAATAGCACATGTAATTTTCCCTCAATGCGAACAACTCAATGTTAGGATAAAAAATTACAGAGATAAAATTGGCGGTAAAAATAGTAGTGGAGTTTTGTTAAATTTGGTAAAAATGATTAAAGTATTCGGTGTGAAATAACAACAGTCACAACAATATTATTGGGTAAGTTACAGAATCCTAAAGAGTAATTGTGCACCATGCACATGCTGTGTAGGTTCTTGCTGAGGAATTTAAATTAGCACACAATCGATATTCTACTTAAATCTGTATTTTTATAACACTTTTCTATTTGGTACCTATCCATTAACATCAAATATTTGACAACTTCAAAAAGAAAGATAAACATGAAACATAAAAGATATATAAAAAAAATTAATGCTATTCTGCACAGTAATCAACATACTAGTAACAGCTCCAGTGTTGCGGTTGTTCATAAGTGGTGGTGGCTTCTTACCATCGAGAAGTCTTAAGGTAGTTTGCCTTTTCAATGTTGCCAACAGCTTAAAGCTTTTAAACACGTATCTAAAAGTTTAAGGCTACTGTAGCCCGATCGGAATATTCTAACAAAACTATACAAAAACATCTTTCTTCATCATCATCACCCACAGCCTCTCTCTTATAGTGCCATTTGCCTCGGTCTTTTGCCAATCGTGCCCAGGCCTCGGACCCGCGATACTGACGATATCATCGACCCACCTCAATGTAATACAACCATATTATTATATTTTATAATAAAAACTGAACAGTCTAAAACAGTGTAGTGTGCAAACAATGCAATAGCAACAAAAAACTGTAGCCATTTACAACGTACAACGTAGGTCTCACCTATGGAATGTATAGTGTGTAGCGGCCTAACCTCCACTTCGGATAAGCTCACCAAAAGCGGATTACCCGCACCGCGGTTTCTAAGCTCAGCGTGAAATATTGATTAATGCCCCAATAGTTGGCCACACGAATATTGTATGGGAATTCTGTATGCGAACTTTTGTTCCCAAGAATAAACCACACTGAATACCTAATTATAGGTATCTAAATCTAATTACCCACTTCTATAGTTACGATGTTACGTTAAGACCCGAGTTTGCCAGCACTTGTTTAAGTTAAACGTGTGATTACTGTATATAAACAACGGGTAGTGCTCGGTGAACAACAAAATTTCTTGAACAAGCCGTCTAAGATTGAAATAAAGATAAATTAAACATTTATTGGTGAACTCTGTAAAAACATGTCAATTCAATTCAATCATGTTTATTTCAATTAGGTACAAATATACACTTTTGAAACGTCATTAGCTAAATATCATGTAACGCCAATTACATACCCAATATCACAAAAACAACAACAATAATAATTCGAAACAAATAAAAATTAAAGAATTAAAGAGACAAACAAATCAATCACAAAACAGTCACCAGTGAAAATTAAATAATTTGACAATATTCACAACACAATGTTGCCAGAATGAGTTTTGGAAATCTACCAGTTGGTTTGATTAGTAGGTTTACATAACTCATAATTTATAAAAGTAAATAAAATAGAACGAAATGAAATTGAATAATGTAATGAGTAATATTGTATATTGTAATGAATAATGTATATTGTAATGAAAATAATGTATATTGTAATGAGTAATAGAGTGATTTATACTTTTAAAATCCTCTGCAATTTGTAGAACACCTTGTAGACGCAAAATTGAGTTTGCTAAGTACACAATACAATCTGGCGTTAAATTCAGATGACACCATCAAGACCACATTATCAGATAGCGCACTCAAGGATGTCGTCAGTATTACCATATTCGTGTATAATTATCCTTGGTCAGCTGAATGCAAATGTTTATTCCTTAGAAAAATATAAATTCTAGCATTTTAGCTACGCTATCAATTTACCTATTTAAATTCGGTTTTATCGCTTTTGACCGCGT
This sequence comes from Hypomecis punctinalis, assembly GCA_949316475.1. Classification (NCBI taxonomy): domain Eukaryota; kingdom Metazoa; phylum Arthropoda; class Insecta; order Lepidoptera; family Geometridae; genus Hypomecis; species Hypomecis punctinalis. The sequence continues at coordinate 3,260,513 of OX438798.1, forward strand.
ACGCAACTAATTATCTATTTCTAGATTTATAGTTTGCTGACGCTTAAAGTTTTTATTAAGTTCGTAATTTTACTGGTTTCGCTTGCTAACTAATACGTACCTTGCTTATGAAAAAAAAATGGACCGGTTATGTTCCCAAAAAGAGACCAAGGGGTTGTCTCTTTTCAAGAAAATTACAGCCCTATTTTTGTTAGCCACGCACAGCGTAGGACATCTACCGCATAGATGGAAAGACGACCTAATTAAATTATGTATCTCATATACTTACTAGTCAGTTAGTAATATAGTTTTCCAATCTCCTCGACGGATAAAAATCACAGAAAGGTCTAATAAAAACCAACAATTGCCTCAGTAAACTTCGGAACTCAGAAAAATACGACATAAAATATATTTACGCGAGTCAGAAAACTATTAGACCGACGTAAGGCTCTCCTGAGACCTGCAGATTTCTTCGAAAATAAATTACACTGCCTTTGTCAACGAGTCTTAAGGATTGTGTAGATATTCTATCCCTCTCTACGGTTGTAATGCTGTAGACGGTCGAGCATTGCCGTCGCATTCTAGCCTTCATACATCACCAGAATAAGTACTGTAAGCCCTCAAAATGAGTGTTTATTGCTGGTCCTTCGAGCCGGACTCCTGGTGGTCCAAGCAAAAATGTACTTTCTGCGGTTGGGATAGGAGTTAAAAAGCTCGGTTGTGTTAAGCGGTTCAGGTGTTCAGATAGCCGGCTTATCCAGCCGTTACTCTTGCGGCAGATGTACGGAGCTTCTGCGGCGAAGAACTTATGAGGATTTATCCAATTTGCTGGGAAAAGTCGGCGGTTTTTCAAATTAATTTTAGCTTAATCGGTGCCTGAGCGTTTCGTGTCTATTCGAATTTATTTCCGATCGATTTGGTTGAACAACATCTCAGCTCTTATATAGATGCTCTCATGTTTGTATAGTGTGTGTGTAATTATCTTTAATCCGCCTTACCACGAAAGGTTTAACTACGCTTTAAATAGTTATTACTAAATTACGATAATCCGGCAAGCGTTGTTTTGCTATAAAAAAAATCTGGAAAGCTAGCCTTATCATCTAAGGGTATAACAATACCTTACGACATATTTTCAAATCTAACAAATATAAAAAAAACATAAAGCTCGGTCAAACCGTTCTGAAGAAATGTGACCACAAATATTTTGCTATGTTAAATAGTGTTAAAAGCATGTTTAAATCTTTTTTGGGAAGACGGTAATTTATGTTAAATTTAGTAATTACTCCAGAACAATACAATTGTACAAGTAAATTGTTTCTCTGACAAACGGTGGTATGAAATAATGTGCCTATTATTTACAGGCAGCATGGTTTGTTGAACATTTAAGTGTTATTTATGTTAAAATATCACGATAATTTATCGTGCTAAGAATAAAATAATTCATTCATGAATTATACACAATTACGTTGTCTTTTGCAATAGTCAAAGGTACAAAGGTACTGGAGTAATTCGGACCGCCGCGAGCGTAACATCGCCTCCGCGTAAAAATATCATTAAAATATAAATTAGTGCTTTTAATTATTGTCAGTTAGTTTATTGTGTTAATAATAGTATAATTAGGAAGTATCAGTGTTATTAAGTGTTTGGCATAAGGGGTTTTTTGTTGTATTCATCAATAAACAATTGGTAGTCAGCCAACCCCGAAGTGTGTACCTACCTGTAAGTGTACATTACAACGTCTGTGGACTGTGGGTTCTTGTTTTTGTTTTTGTGCTGTGTTTGGAATAAATAAACATTGAGGGAACAGTGTTAAAGACTCAATTATAAATAGATAATCAGGATAAAAATCTTAATAAACAATTGTAATATACTACGGACTTATTTCGAATCACCCTCATTGTGAAAAAAATAATCAAAAACTATTCAACGGAGTGTGCGGAAACAGTGTTAAAATAAAATAAAGTGCCTATGAGTCATCTCTAACGGCTTCGACGCAGCTCAAACAGGTTTGGCCGCAGTAAAGGTACGATTTGCTATATATTTACCTATCGTTTCGCCAACGAATCTGCCGCTACAATCAGCTGTGTTTGTTTACATTGTCATCAATTTTACCTACGCAAATAATCCGGTACATTGTATTGCTGCAAGTTTCTCCAAGCAGTATATAACAACAATCACTATGAACTGTGCCGCTTGCCAAGTAGTAATTAATGCAATGGATGATGAGATGTTGCGATGTACGGTGCGAAGCTGCAATAAGAGCTACCATCTCTTGTGCACCGGAGAAAAGGACTTGAATAATGCCCAAAGTGCGTCGTGGATTTGTCCCGAATGTCGTTGTGCGAATAAAAAAGGAGGTGATAATACCCTCACCCCCGTAGGCGTCACCAAAAGAAACCGGGACGTGAACGTAACCGTCCGCGCAAAAGTACCGCGGGCCACCGTGAGTGAACAACTCGGTTCTGATGAGACACAGGAGATCTCGCGCGTAATTCGTGAGTTGCGTAGCGATATGATAAAAATGAATGAACAACTAGCGAAATCAAATTCTCTCATAGAATCCTACGAAACAAAACTATGCCATTGCGTCTCCGTAATAGCAGAATACGATCAAAAACTCAATCTTTCTGCCACGCTCATCTCGGGCTACGAGAAGAAGTTTGAGGTTTGTGAAGCCCAAATGCAGATACTCATCGACAAGTTTAAGAATCGCGAGTCGGGTCCCTCAGTGGGTGTACCGTCACCGACACCGCCGCGAATGCAGATTGAGTCCAAGAAACATTCTGCGAAGAAGCAATCCGAGCACACGCGCACGACGACCATGACCTGCGCGGCTGCATCAACCCTGACACCGACCGCTGCTCCCGCGAAGAGTTCTAGTTGGGCGAAACGCGTCGATTCGCGTCCGATGGCGCAGCCGGCTTCCTCTCCCGTGGTCGCCCGTACTGGTGACTGTAGTACATTCAATCAAGCTGTAACCACGAATAACCCTTGTGATGACGGATGGGTTACGGTTCGTAATCGCAGAGCTAAGAAATCCGAACAACCTAGGAGAACCATAATAAAGGGTAGTGGAACGAACGATGATGAACTGAAAACCGTAGGGCGTACGAGAAAAATCCACGCGTGTTTCTTTGCACCGGAGACAACAGCCGACACTATCGTATCTTACATGAGAAGGAAGAAGAATAGCGATAGCTACCGCGCCGAGAAACTTAAGCTGACCCATGGACATTACTCGTCTTTCGCCATTTCTGTACCCGACAGTCTTTTTGATTTCTTTATGTCCGCTGAAAACTGGCCTACTTGTACACAAATTAGCGAGTGGTTTCGCGGGAGCGGGCGGCGCGTGGGATGCGCGCCCCGTCAGCACTCGTGCGGCCGCGCCAGCGCCGGTCACGCGCCGCCCGCCGCCCGCATCGCCGCGTCCGATGCCAACAAACAATGCGCCAACTAAAAATTCATTAACTATCTGTCACCAAAATATAAGATGCATCACAAATAAAACTAAACAACTTGAGGTCTTATTGACAAAGGAATTATCCTGCGATATATTAGTTATCACCGAGCATTGGCTTCGGGAACATCAATTAATATCTGTTACATTGTGTAATTATGATTTGTTATCGTTTAGCTGTAGAAAACTGATAGCGCATGGCGGAAGTTGCATCTACGTACGGAAGGGTAGGAAGGTGGTGAACAGACAAGATTTCTGTGACTTATCGCAGGAGCAACTATTTGACGTGTGTGCTGTACATTTATTAGAAGACGACATTCTGGTTGTAGGGTTGTACCACTCAAACCTCACTAGTCACTCAGTTTATTTAGACCTCTTCGAACGCCTCCTTTACAAAGTTACAAATGAAGGCTTTAAATGCATAATTTTAGGAGATGCCAACATTGATTTTTTACAGAGCTCCAGTGCTCAAAAAAAGCTTAGAGATATAATAGCGAGTTATAATTTTGTCCAATTAGTCAATCATCCTACTCGAGTGGACGGAGGTAGTGGAACGCTTCTGGATCATATATATACTAATATGTCAACAGAGCGCGTCTGCACCGTAGTTAACGTAAACACACAACCGCTTAGCGACCATAACGCTCAGCGTCTAATAGTCGAAGAATGTGCCACCTCCACCCCCGCTCACCGGCTGACCCGCAGCTTTACTGCGGCTAAGAAAAATAACTTTATCAACGCTCTTGAATCTGTTGATTGGGATCACGTGATAGACAAAGCGGGCCATAATTGTGAGTCCTTAGCAACTTCACTCATAACTATTTTAGCTAGCTATTTTAATACGTGCTTTCCGCAAAAAAAACAGTCCAATTTAAGTAGTAAGCATTGGGTCGATACCGAAATCCATAATTTGAAACATCTATTAAATGATATCGCCCGTTTAAGAAAAATATTTCCCACCAACGAACCACTACGGGTCAAGTATGATGAAATATCGCTCAAATATCTCAAGTTACTAAAAACTAAGCGTGTTAGTTTTTACTCAAATATTATTAAAAATAACCCGCGCTGTATGTGGCGAGTAATTAACACAGAGCTGGGGCGCGGAAACCGCGAAAGAGCTGACTTCACTGATCTGGTACGGGACGAGTGTGGTCAGCAATACGAGACCAAAAAACATTTGGTTGACGCGCTGAACCTTGAGTTTGTTACAGCTGCGAAAAGAGCTGGGGCTCCTGTGGCAAACAATAGTCGCGCGTTAGCTGCGCTAGGTGGCGAGTCATCCGCCAGCGATGTATCAATCCGACTTGAACCCTTCTCACCTACCGAAATTGTTACGATAGCTACTAAGCGAATTGCCCCAAAAAAAAGTACCGACCTTTACGGCTTATCAGCCGATCTTATAAAATCGGGTATAGTGCCTTTGGCACCTGTTCTAAGTAGACTTTTCAACTTATGTATGCGTAACGGAGAGTACCCATCAGCTCTTAAAAGAGTAAAAATTAGCCCCCTCTACAAGGGCAAAGGGAAAAAGTCAGACCTTAAGTCGTACCGTCCGATCTCTCTTGTTCCAGCTATTAGCAAGGTGTTTGAGGTAGGGCTTAATAGAAGAGTTTTAAACTATGCGCTCCAAAGAGACATCTTATCTGACAGGCAATACGCATACCGGGCCGGGCGCTCAACCACAGACTTAGTGCGCGAAGTAGTGTGGCAAATTCTGAAAGCTCGCGAAGCAGGATTGCAGGTCGCTCTGGTCTGCTGCGACCTATCGCGCGCCTTTGACACGGCAGACCATCGACTTATTGCCCAGAAACTAGGTTTCCACGGAATGCGCGGTCCTTCCGGGTCATTGATAATCTCCTTTACGTCAGGAAGAACGCAAGTCGTGGTAGGGGACAAAGGTCGCGTCTCATCCGACGAGCTGGAGAACGAAATAGGCGTGCCCCAGGGATCCTGTTTCTCGAATACTTTGTTCAGTCTTCTCTTGAACGACTTGCCGGGTGCCATCGAAGACGCTGAGATATACATGTATGCTGACGATGTGGCCGCAGTGATTACTGCGCCATCATCTACTCAGCTGCATTGTAAGATAAACTCTGCCGTTAGTAAACTCGATGAGTGGTTTAAGTCCAATGGCCTAGCATTGAACAAAGATAAAACCTGCTTTTTGACTTTCAATCTGAATGGGAGATCGGAAGCTAAGTACTCGGTAACGATCGGAAACACCACGCTTCAGCAGGTCAACTCAACGAAATTACTAGGGTTCCACATAGATAGCGCCCTCACGTGGGAGTCACATATACAGGAGCTATGTGGGAAGCTGAGCCGCTCGTGCTTCGCGCTCAAGCGGCTCGCGAGCACTGCCACGCGGGACGTTGTGCGCTCTTGTTACTTTGCCACAATCCATAGTAATATTACGTACGGATTAGAAGTGTGGGGCCGCGCAGCGGAGTATAAGAGAGCTTTCTCTATGCAAAAACGGGCTGTGCGAGCCATTTTCGGGGTTTCGGACGACGTATCTTGTGTGGAGCTCTTTAGGGAACTGCGCGTACTGCCACTACCGTGCGAACTAATCTATCAGGTAGCCCTTTTCACGCACAACCATTTAGGATTATTTGAGAGGAAAGGTACCTATTCTAGGTTAAATTTAAGAAGCAATGCTAGAAAAAATCAACTGGTGACTCCTTCTCATAGGCTGGCGAAATCGGAGAGGTCTGTATATTTTGGTGGGCCAGCTATATACAACCGAATACCCGTAGAAGTTCGGGATGCACCTTCCGCTGGGTCGTTTAGGAATAAATTAAAGTGTTGGCTACATGAACAACTATTTTATGACGTAAATGACTTTTTGAAATTACCTGAATTGTTTTAAGATTTTGTGACTTATTTGGTAATTGTCAAGTTCTTTTATTTTTTTATTTTTTTTGTGCTATATTGTATAGTGCCCTAATGTAATTTTTACTTATTGACTTGTAACAAATGGTGTTATGAATAAATGACTATATGACTATATGACTATACAATCACATTTTATTAAGTTATTTTACATGTTACGTTAGACTCATTCAAAATGTTTTCTCGATGAATAATGGCGTCTGATATGACTCGTATTCTATTACTTATTACTTTGAGATGACATTTTATTTGTGTACAATTGTATTGTTAAAGTATTATTTTCTATCGTAACATGGCTGTGTAACTCATTCAATCAAGAGCTCAGCCAGTAGCGCAATGCTGAGCTGGGATAAGTATTTGAGGACACGATATGTAGGTGTTTATAAGGGTTTCTTGGTTTGGATTTTTTTCTGTACCGTATAAGTAGTATTTATAGTAAAGTAATTTTTACTACGAATACTAAATATCGTTTCTACTGAGAATAAGACTAAATACCATTAAAAATACAGGCGTGCTAACATTGAGGACCCACGTGTATTGTCATTGAGTAGAAATTCATAATATTATCATTGTCACTATTGAAAACACACGCCAGTTACCATTACCACTAGAGTACACACTCAAGCTACATAATATCACATACGTAAGTCTACTTAGTTGCATACTATGTACATGCATGTATTTTAGTGTTTAAACACACGCTGTTACCATTACCACTAGACAACACACTCAGGCTACGTAATATCATATACATAAGTCTACTTAGTTGCATACTATAGACATGCGTGTACTTTAGTGTTAAAACACACGCTGTTACCATTACCACTAGAGTACACACTCAGGCTACATAATATCACATACGTAAGTCTAGTTAGTTGCATACTATGGACATGCGTGTACTTTAGTGTTAAAACACACGCTGTTACCATTACCGCTAGAGTACACACTCAAGCTACATAATATCACATACGTAAGTCTACTTAGTTGCATACTATGGACATGCGTGTACTTTAGTGTTAAAACACACGCTATTACCATTACCACTAGAGTACACAATCTGGCTACATAATATCATATACGTAAGTCTACTTAGTTGCATACTATGGACATGTTACCATTGTTACCATTACCATTATAGTACACACTCAGGCTACATAATATCACATACGTAAGTCTACTTAGTTGCATACTATGGACATGCGTGTACTTTAGTGTTAAAACACACGCTATTACCATTACCACTAGAGTATACACTCAGGCTACATAATATCACATACGTAAGTCTGCTTAGTTGCATACTATGGACATGCGTGTACTTTAGTGTTAAAAAACACGCTGTTACCATTACCACTAGAGTACACACTCAGGCTACATAATATCATATACGTAAGTCTACTTAGTTGCATATTATGGACATGCGTGTATACTTTAGTGTTAAAACACACGCTGTTACCATTACCACTAGTGTACACACTCAGCCTACATAATATCACATACGTAAGTCTACTTAGTTGCATACTATGGACATGCATGTACTTTAGTGTTAAAACACACGCTGTTACCATTACCATTATAGTACACACTCAGGCTACATAATATCACATACGTAAGTCTACTTAGATGCATACTATAGACATGCGTGTACTTTAGTGTTAAAACACACGCTGTTACCATAGAGTCTATAACAATACTAATACACGTGTTGCAATTAAGAACACATGTCTGTTATTTATTTGTTACCATTGAAAATACGAGTTACCATAGAGAATATGTGTTGCAACAGAAAACACGACACAGCATAGAAACTACGTGTTAAAGCATACGTGCTACCACATACTCCAGCGACTATTCCTATGGTCTTTACCCACCAGTACCGGAGTAAGGACTTGAGAAGCGTTTCCTGAACGCTAAGCTATTGTCGTACAACATGCTGGACCGGACTGTAGTCAACGGTCATTAAAAACACACGCCTGTTAGCACACAAAATACTTGTCACCTTGGAAAATACAATATGTTCATAAATATAATACGTGTTACAATAGAAAATCCGTGTCACCATAGAGAATATATATTACTATGGAGCATATGTGTTACCAAAAAGAATATGTGTTACCACAGAGAAAACATGTTACCATAAAGAATGTGTGTTAGTACTATAGACAATACGTGTTACTATTACCATTACCACTAGTGTACACACTCAGCCTACATAATATCACATACGTAAGTCTACTTAGTTGCATACTATGGACATGCATGTACTTTAGTGTTAAAACACACGCTGTTACCATTACCATTATAGTACACACTCAGGCTACATAATATCACATACGTAAGTCTACTTAGATGCATACTATAGACATGCGTGTACTTTAGTGTTAAAACACACGCTGTTACCATAGAGTCTATAACAATACTAATACACGTGTTGCAATTAAGAACACATGTCTGTTATTTATTTGTTACCATTGAAAATACGAGTTACCATAGAGAATATGTGTTGCAACAGAAAACACGACACAGCATAGAAACTACGTGTTAAAGCATACGTGCTACCACATACTCCAGCGACTATTCCTATGGTCTTTACCCACCAGTACCGGAGTAAGGACTTGAGAAGCGTTTCCTGAACGCTAAGCTATTGTCGTACAACATGCTGGACCGGACTGTAGTCAACGGTCATTAAAAACACACGCCTGTTAGCACACAAAATACTTGTCACCTTGGAAAATACAATATGTTCATAAATATAATACGTGTTACAATAGAAAATCCGTGTCACCATAGAGAATATATATTACTATGGAGCATATGTGTTACCAAAAAGAATATGTGTTACCACAGAGAAAACATGTTACCATAAAGAATGTGTGTTAGTACTATAGACAATACGTGTTACTATTACCATTACCACTAGTGTACACACTCAGCCTACATAATATCACATACGTAAGTCTACTTAGTTGCATACTATGGACATGCATGTACTTTAGTGTTAAAACACACGCTGTTACCATTACCATTATAGTACACACTCAGGCTACATAATATCACATACGTAAGTCTACTTAGATGCATACTATAGACATGCGTGTACTTTAGTGTTAAAACACACGCTGTTACCATAGAGTCTATAACAATACTAATACACGTGTTGCAATTAAGAACACATGTCTGTTATTTATTTGTTACCATTGAAAATACGAGTTACCATAGAGAATATGTGTTGCAACAGAAAACACGACACAGCATAGAAACTACGTGTTAAAGCATACGTGCTACCACATACTCCAGCGACTATTCCTATGGTCTTTACCCACCAGTACCGGAGTAAGGACTTGAGAAGCGTTTCCTGAACGCTAAGCTATTGTCGTACAACATGCTGGACCGGACTGTAGTCAACGGTCATTAAAAACACACGCCTGTTAGCACACAAAATACTTGTCACCTTGGAAAATACAATATGTTCATAAATATAATACGTGTTACAATAGAAAATCCGTGTCACCATAGAGAATATATATTACTATGGAGCATATGTGTTACCAAAAAGAATATGTGTTACCACAGAGAAAACATGTTACCATAAAGAATGTGTGTTAGTACTATAGACAATACGTGTTACTATTACCATTACCACTAGTGTACACACTCAGCCTACATAATATCACATACGTAAGTCTACTTAGTTGCATACTATGGACATGCATGTACTTTAGTGTTAAAACACACGCTGTTACCATTACCATTATAGTACACACTCAGGCTACATAATATCACATACGTAAGTCTACTTAGATGCATACTATAGACATGCGTGTACTTTAGTGTTAAAACACACGCTGTTACCATAGAGTCTATAACAATACTAATACACGTGTTGCAATTAAGAACACATGTCTGTTATTTATTTGTTACCATGGAAAATACGAGTTACCATAGAGAATATGTGTTGCAACAGAAAACACGACACAGCATAGAAACTACGTGTTAAAGCATACGTGCTACCACATACTCCAGCGACTATTCCTATGGTCTTTACCCACCAGTACCGGAGTAAGGACTTGAGAAGCGTTTCCTGAACGCTAAGCTATTGTCGTACAACATGCTGGACCGGACTGTAGTCAACGGTCATTAAAAACACACGCCTGTTAGCACACAAAATACTTGTCACCTTGGAAAATACAATATGTTCATAAATATAATACGTGTTACAATAGAAAATCCGTGTCACCATAGAGAATACATATTACTATGGAGCATATGTGTTACCAAAAAGAATATGTGTTACCACAGAGAAAACATGTTACCATAAAGAATGTGTGTTAGTACTATATAGACAATACGTGTTATTATAGAACATTTATGTGTGTGCTACCACAGAGTACAAGGTAGATTATGATAGGTGCAGCGTAGATAGCGGCTAAATAATATTATGGTCTTTACCCACCAGTATCGGAGCAGGGGCCACACGAGAAGCGTCTCCTGAACGCGCTGCTAGCGTCGTACAACACGCTGGAGCGGCCCGTCGCCAACGAGAGCGAGCCGCTCGAGGTCCGCTTCGGCCTCACGCTGCAGCAGATCATCGACGTGGTGAGTTACCACCTTCTGACTATTTCCTGGGGAAAGAAGAAGAAGAATAAGTGATCGTGATGTTTACTTCTTATACTCAATTTAACTTAAGCGTCTCCCAGGCACCTGTGGCCGGCGGCTACGGCCCAGTTATTAACTAATCACAGGGCTTGATTTAATCATTACGGCCTCTGTGATTGGTCAAATACTAGGTCACAGCCAAAGGACGCAGCTGCCTGTGGAACTCCTTAAGTACTTACTAATAAAAAAAAAGTTCAGAGAGCTTTTGAAATATATTACATTTGTACAGAGTAGTCATTCGCTTCCCCACCATGGACCATTCTGTACCCTTTGGTGAGGAAGTGCATGATTACTCAACTTTACTCCTGCTGGCTGAAGACGTTGACACTGTCATGTATCATGATGATTATTACTTGGATATCAGGCTACAATTTGTATCAAAGACAAAATCCCAAAATACAACTAATTCATTCAATCGCATAAGCAAAACGAGTCAAGAAAGTAGTCACTTAAGAAAAATAAGAAGTAAACGTCATGATTACACTTCTAATGAAATTATTCTATACGTGATCAAAATTTGTTATTGTTGAATACAGATATTCTATACTCGTGATTTAAGTAAGCTACTATAAAAATGAATAGAAATATATTTTTCTTTCGAATCTATGAAACATTCATCGAATAAATAGTCTGAATAAATCATAAAAATATAAGCGCTATAGAATAATTGTATCTCAACATAATACTGGGTAATATAATTTGGGTGCCGTACAATAAAAACTAACACATACGCTAGAGCTCCATTATCTGAATGGTAAGTATTATGGTTACGACCCTATCAGTGTATTAATTTGACCGTTGCAGATCTCTAATGAGTGTTAAGAGAATTTAGAAAACGAATACGATTATTTTGCGATTCGATTTTGATTCTGTACCTTTATAACAGGTTTGTCTAGCTATAAATGAATAATACAATCTTTATTTCCGAGATAAAAGTTTTTAAAAACGTAAACTAAATGTGCAATATACGCAGTGACTGCGAAAGTGAATACTCTAGGATGTAGTTGTGCTCGTAACTATCCCTTTTATTATATGGCCAACTCTGAAATGCACTAATGAATTTGCACTCACCCCGTTTTGGTAATCGAGTATCGTAATTAGAAATACAGAGTAGGTATGTCTAGCACAAGATTTACGAACATTCTAACTAAACTATAGTACAGGAATGCGTTTTTTAAGTTCAAACGCCTAGGAACCTATACGCTCGTATGGAACTTCCTATACGTAACTTTGACAGATTGTTTGGAGAATCTTTATGTTGTCTATGGAAGTTGCGAATATTCCATAAAAGTTTCGTATACGACCAAACCGAGCAAAGTTCAAAATTTGATCCCCAGGTAGGTCTTACTCACTCACGTATATCTAATACCTATTCAAGAATGAATATATAAAAATGAATGGAACATTGAAATTTTCCAATTCGAATTTATGCATCTGCTATCAAATAAGGCTATATATTTTTCATGAGAGTTTTGAGCTAGCATACTGTATGAAATCTGGTGCAATACTACTAACAACTATAGGAAACTAGAGGCTCCACAATGATGTAGGTACAAGATATGTTTATAATATTTTATCGTGTACTTAGAGGAAAGAAATACAGTAAGTAATGTACATTAAGGATTAATATACATGATAATGGTACAGCTTGTACTCATCTCTGAGATCAGCTCTGATTGATGTAAAAATGAGCCAATATTTCAGAAAAACAAATTAATTGACCTTCAAATTGTATGGATCCTGATTTTTTTTCGTAACCCCATGACCCAGCTAGGCTAGCATACGGACCACGAAATTCTATCGACATGTCAAACGAGACAGAGTATATATTAAATATATATTTGTCACTTTTTCACACGTCGAAATAACTCTTTTAGTGGTCATATGCTAGCAGGTCGCAGGTTCGGTGTTCTCATAAAAAGTTGGTTAGGTATAACATAGCGAGCGATATAACCTCCTCGAGCTTAGTTTATGGTTATAATTATAAAAGCAATATTCTTTGGGTTGAGTACAGACCAGATATAGTTACACTATAAACTATCCTTTTTATTCACTACACAAACACGTAATAGAGGTGCTGAATCGAAACTACTTATAAAATCGTTTTAAAACGGCAAACAATAACGTTTTGGTTTAATTAGATTATTCTACAGAATTACAGAGTTCGGATAACAATTGTTTGTTTCGTTTTCAGCATAAATTTAAAGTTAAACCTACTCGATTAATAGAATCGAAAGTTCTGAAAAGTTTGCATAAAATTACAATACAATTGTACGATTATGTCGGTGATATTGTCCGGATTGGAAAATGGTTTTCGAGCGATTTGAGCTGGTATTTATTTCTTATCGATATCGGTAATCGATGTATCGATATTATTTATCGACTAGTTAAGATGCTTGCTTAATGTTGTGTGTTCGTTCGATTACAAGGAATTGGCTTCGAGAAATTAATCGAGAAAGTTGGTCTCTGGAGGTATATATTCTATATTCGGCTGAACTCGATTATTTAGTAGAGTTAAATGTGAAGTGGGATTATCGGATATGGATTACGTTTAGCTTTGTTTTTGTAATTACTATAATAAAACCAAATAGGTATACCAAGCTACTCTGCCATTTACTGAAAATTCTCTGATTTGTTCTTAATTATCAGAATCAGAAAATATCTATTTGTATTACTTTTTACACTTTACGTGCGACATCTCAATTTAATTCAATAACGTTTATTTCGAGCTACATAGATTCATACTAAACTTAGTAATACAAAAGTACAAACGGTGGTACATCGCAATTAATTTAACCCTTGACTAGAAACATAGCTTATTTGATTGTTAGTAACCCTTTACATCCGGTTCAATACAATAGTGAGACCGGTTGCATTCACAAAATCAATATGGTTTCCATGTCATTATTTTTTATCGAATTCACGCCTTTATTGAGCCGGTTTTGAAGGGGTAATACAACAATTTTATAATTTAAAACTATGATGTAGGCCCATAAAAACTGCCTTTGATAAATAAATAATTAGCATTCATTTAAATGCAGTTAATACAATTTTTGTCGCAATTTTCCGCAGTAAAAAAGTAAGTTGTGCAAAAGTTATGTGAGCAAGCTTGTAAGCTAACAATGAAATCTAATTCTGAAACACCTCGACGGGTCTCAATTACGGTCGACATCTCAATGGCAGTACCTCATAAATAACATCACGTAGGTAAATAGGTATACCATTAAATAATTATATAGAGTCAAATTTCGTATCGCTGACCTTTCATGATAATGATCTTGATTTTTGAGCTTATTTATTTACAAATTTGTTTTTCAGTTTAAAATTATTATTTTTCATCATGACTAAAACAAGAGTAGTTAATTATAATTTACTTTTGAAGGTAACAATAGATTAAAATAATCAAGTCATGATACCTATGTAGGTATAGCTATACAATGTAAAATTACAATCTCTGTAGCAAATACAAACTCTCGTTCCTTCGTCTTTTCCAAAACTTATGTGAGAAAACCTTAAGGCTGACAATCGGAGCTAATTCTGAAACACCTCGCGCGGTCCTCAATTACGGACGACGCGGCGACGTCTCAATAGCGCACATCGCAAATCACGTCACGTCTCCGGGTGTTTCATGTTTCATGCGTACAGTATTCGGCTCAGTGTGCGCCCGGCCTTATGAATAGACTTCAAGATTGGCGTGTAGCGGAATTGGTAAAAGAAAATGTTGAAAAGTAGGAATGGGAGGAAAGTTTGTAACCTAATAAGATTGTGTAGCAACTAGTCTCTTTTTTTAAGTGCTTTATTAACTAAAACAATATACAATACCACATAAAAAACAAATACGAGTAGATCCTCCACAGACCTTTGAAGGTCTAATCTGTTTATTGGAAGTGACATGTAACCTTAAAATAATGTCAGTTTTTGGTATTAGGGTTTAAAGTAGATATTACGAGCCGGAAGAGTAATGTATATGCTTATATGTAGATTTAATTTACATTTAAATTAAACAGAGCTAATTTTGCTGTTTTTTGTTACTTTGTTTTACAAAATTTAGTATTAGATTTTATTACGATTGTGCTAAATAACAAGACAAGCAAATTTTTGTTCAATATATATTTTCTCAGATTTAAAGTAAAAAACTAAAGAAAGAAAGTGCAAAAAAGCGTTGATAATGTGTTAAAAGAAATACTATACAAAAAATACTACTGTGTCAATGTGTAATTTTTACCAAATTCTTCACGGACTTTTTCTAAATTGCTACCTTAAAATGAAACGAATACTTCCAAAACAGCTCACAAAAACTAGATGCAAAAAGCTAAAAAATAAACTTGCAACCCCGTATAAAATATCTCAACGTGTTTCACCAAACCAAAAGATTAATTCCAGTCTTTGAGGGCGATCCTTTGCGGTACGATTTTTCGCTTTTGCCGACAGTGTGCGCTCGACTCCGAAATCCAGAATTACCGCTGAAATTGAAACGTTGCTAGGAATCCAGTTATATTCAGTTACCGTCTCGAGTTCAGGGTAACAAAAGTGCAGAACTTTCAAAAATGGAACAAAAAATAGCGGTTGGATGGAATGGAAAGGACAAAGTGCGACGCGACACCGCCGCGGGCTCGGGACTTATGACACAAGCGGCTCTGTCTGGCGCGATACTCAGAGATACTAGAAAAAATGTCCGATGAAATTTGGTGTTTGAATTATGATTACGACAATAATAAATAATTCTTTGTTAAGTAGAAAAAATTCAACAATATGTCGATTTGAACGGCACAATTTCTGATAGGCATTACAAATAAGTGTAAGCTACGGTGTAGCCTCCTTAGCGGTTGCTACGGCGTAGCGGCTACGCAGTACAAGTGCCTATGCCATGTCGATGGCCTTCTATTACAAACATATTTATTTATTTTAAAGAAGATAATGTTATGCCAGTTCTTGACGATTGAAAAAATAATCTAAAAAAATCTTTTATGTGCCTAATATTGGTGAATTGATATTGTCGCTATAAAAGTATTTCAAATTTATCAATAGTGCATAATTAAACGAAATTACGACTACACTAAACTAAAGATTAAACTAACGACAAGACTAAATATAAATAACTTTTATTTAATAACATTTATTTTTATTATAATTAATTATATTATTTTTTATATTGGAATTATCTATTATTCTTTCATAATAAAGTTATGCAAAAAAAACTTGTGTAGTTAGAAAAGTTTGAGTCGCCGAGTTCATCTCATATAAAAACAAATCGGATAGTTTTGTAACAAAAATCCAAAAGAAATATTATAATAACTCTACGGCAATCAACTTCTTTCAAGCTCCCCATTTTTCTCTTTACTAAGCTCTCTGCGAGATTTTTCCTTTGAACTTCCGACTTGAATGAAATTTGATCGCGTAGAGAAACCATTTCTTACGTGTAGCTTTTATTTAACTCTGTGTAGGTAATATCTACTTATAGATACATAAAAAGTTTTGATGTAATATCAATATTCTATCAAACTTTATTTGTAAGACTACTGTTGTGTTAAGTACCAACTATTTGTAGCTGGAATTGATTTAGTTGTCTGATTTGCTCAAAATCTATTTGTAAGAAATATAGATTATTACTTGATAAAAAATCCGAAAAAACGAGACGTTAATGGTAGTAACACTTGCTTCACAATCGTTGGGTCATGGGGTCGAATTTCGGTACCGTACTAACTTAAATAACGAATAAATCCAAACCCCTTTTAAAATTCGGTTGAAAACGATCTATAGTTCTTTTGATTTAATTTTGGTATCTCAATGGTTAGCAACAACTTCAATTTCTAATCTAACAAACTAAGTAATTAGTAGTTAAGTTTAATATACTAGGTATTTAAAAGATCGCTACGAAAATCTTAGTCAGCCGAAGTTACTCACCAAGATTGGCAGTAAACTTGTTGAAATGAAGTGGTTTTATTTTCAGTACTTACATGTTAGATTCTCGGTCTTGAAGCGTTCATTATTACTTAGTAGTGAATCCCTGGAACATATTAAATGGGTCGTAAAAACTCTGTAATTCTCTAGAATATTCGTTTGATTGCTTCTCTTAACGATGCTATGGAATAAAGAGGATTGTAAGTCAGTAAAATTATCGAGGGCCCCGATTAAAACGACTTCGAGGTTCTTATTTAAAATACTTAAATGTTGAAATTAAAAAGTTTAGGCAGACTTTGTGAGGGATCTTTAAATTTGTTTGATTGATACTGCAGAGTGGAGATTTGAGATATATTGTTAAGTATTTTGGTTGGGGTTTTCGCAGGGCTACTTTGATTTCAGAAGGTAATTGCAATGATGTTGAATAACTTGTGTGGTACTGTACTCAGTTCCACGAATGTCTATCTCAGATAAGTATTTAACAAGAGCATATTGTTTTTCCCTCTATCATATTACAACTATTTTATTGTGTCAATTATAAATATGTGTAATAACGAGTAGTCCTGCGTAGAGCCCGTGTAAATTGGTAAGGTTGAAGATAAGTCCACAAAATTGCAATATGCACTTTTAACAAGAATTTTATGTATTAAAATAATCATATAGGCTGTACAAGATTAATATCAAACAACAAGTGAGCTTATCGTCAACAGCGTGCCGTGTAAGCCTAGCGTAACACCAGGGCCCACCGAGCCGTCGTGCTAGCTACCTTTTGATGTTCACCAACTTTTTTC
The DNA here is from genome assembly GCA_949316475.1 of Hypomecis punctinalis. Lineage (NCBI taxonomy): Eukaryota > Metazoa > Arthropoda > Insecta > Lepidoptera > Geometridae > Hypomecis > Hypomecis punctinalis. Next base: position 3,278,189 of record OX438798.1, read on the forward strand.
GTTCCTTTCTTGCGACGGCCTCCGTTCATTTTACCAAAATAAGGATGAGAAAAATCAAATCCTGACCACGAACGTCTGGCTCAACCTGGTAAGTGGTAGGAGCCGAGCCTGGCGCCTTCTCAGTCCCGCCCCCGCGATCCACGGTAACTCCAACTGCAATCAGAGTTCTACATTCAACACGCTATCAGCACGATCTCTTTTGACGCACTTTCTTTGATGTGTCACATTATACAGCACTTAAAGTAACGGTTACAGGAGGCGGGCGCGGCGTGAGGGCGCCACCTTCGCGGCAGATATGTCGCATGGACTATCGGTGTTAAATTGTTGTAACATTTACGATATCTAAATATTAGATTGTGTGTCCGGCGAGGCGCGAAAAAGCTTAACAGAACGCATGAAGGATCATTTTCGCGCATCGCCCTCCCCTCAGTATTGTGTCTCCAGAAGGTGTGGAACAGTTGTCTAGATATCATACTGACTGCGCCCTTTCTGTTTTGTTGACATCGTCTAACCCAATAGGACGAGAAGAATCAACTACTTATAACCAATATATGGCTGTCATTGGTAAGTGTGATTAAACGACGAATCTAAAACTTAACACTAAAATTTCTATTTTTCGTTTGAATCTTTTCTTCTTTCTATTTTTTTGGTTGAATGTTCTATTATCTTCGTTATGTTGTCTATTTTTGTTTGTTTCTTCTGATCTTTGACTGTTTTTTGAAAATTGCATAGCATTGTGAGTTATGCGGCAGCGTTTCTATATTTGTCTGTCCATTTGTATGAAAGTTGCTTAGTGTTCATTTCTGGACTTCTTCGATCTTGAGCTCATGCAAGTCGTAGTGTAGACCCTGTCATGCATCCCGCCACTCGTGTCATGTCGCGATGGTAGTGTCGTCAAATACTTACAATATCTTATACGAAGCATTACATACAAAGTAAATAAACCATTATATAATAATTTGTACAAATTCGATAAAAATCTGTAACTAGAATCAGTTAATATTCTTTTTGTACAAAGTGTTTGGGAACTTGGTGTTATTATGACTGCCGTATAAGCCACAATGCGCATCATAAAACAATATGTACTAATGGTTGACGATAATATACATATTACTATAAATATACCCATTGAACGCTCAAGCCTACCTATCGATGGCAAATTACTAAATAACAATTTTAAACCAATAATACAAGGGCTTTTAGACAAAGTTTTAGGAAACGTACAGTCAATTAAAAGTAACATATTGGTTACTACGCCTCGAACGATGGGATTTGTTGTCGATATGCACATATTGTATTCAGATGTGTTTCTCTGTACACTGTAAATTGATTATGCACATCCTGGGTACCCGCTGTTTTATTTTTTGTTTTTGCGACGAACGAAATTGTAGCATTTTGATAATATGCATGGCCATGGAATGTTACAATATATCGTATGGAAATACAGTTGTTGGAGAATGGCTATCATGGTTTGCTCCAACTAGAATGCCTGCAGATTTAAATTCAATAAGACGAAAAAATCTATACTAAAACTAAATCTAAACATTTTTAAAATACTTTTTATGTCTTTACCAACTTTTATCTTTAACTAAACCGTGTACAGAAAAGGTACACATTACTTCAACTTAGACAACTTTTATATTAAATCGAGATAGTTTATATTGATTTCCGCTTATGTTCCCGATATTTTGAATTCGAATTTATTATATTTTAGTTTTTATAATAAAAAAGAACGATAAACTAATGCTTAACATGCATACTTTTAATGTTGGCTGTATTTGTATGTTCAGTAACTACTATGTTTTTGTATATAAAGTGAATGAGTAGTTTTGGATTTATTTTTCCAGCAATAAAGGTATGTAATATAAGCTGTAAAACTGAACTTACTTTAGCATTTACCAATACGGCAGCTTAGTTTCCCCCGATCCTGGTCTTGTTACGAAAGAAAGAATAGTGAAATACCCTGACATGTTTAGAGAAAATGATGCTTCGTAGGACGTCTGTGATAATATACTTTGATATTTGTGGATATGTATATCTCGCATGTCTTTTTGAAATACTTTATAAACTATCGTATGTATACTTTTGCATGCAAGTATTATAGCTTCTGTTTTAATTTTTCTACGATTTCGTAATATAAGTCAGAAGGTAAGTTTATTGTATCTGTGATGTTCGTGATTCTAGCATTTATGATAAGATTTCTATGTAGTTAGTTTTGATTTTCGTATTCTACAAGTTAATTTCATATTTCACTAAGTTCGACTTCTTTGCTTGATTTCATGATATAATATGCAAAATTTGGTCTTTTCTTGAAAATTTCATTATCACTTAAAAGTATTTCATTGCTATCAACACTGAGCTTTGGAAAAATACTACTAATATTCATAAGCATCTACCTATAATAACGTACCTAAGCCCCTTTCAAAGTTCAAATAATCTTTCTTTGAAGATACAGTGATACGAAAATGACTTGGCAAGTTTTTTTATAAAGCTTCAAAGTGTTTCTTTGAAGGTATTTCATTATATAATTCAAATTGAAGAACTGGAAATTTACTGAGTGTTATTAACTGATTGAAAAAATACCTTATAAATTTCTTTCATTCCTAGATTCTAAGTGTTAAAGAATACCCTAGAAGAATTTTCTTACTTTGCAGAATAATATACAAAGAAATAATTAAATTAAATTTTAAAGGGAGACACATTTTAAAGGGAGAAATTATGTTTTCTTAATTTTCTTACTTTGCAGAATAATATACAAAGAAATAATTAATAACACGCCGCACATTTTAAAGGGAGAAATTATGTTTTCTTAATTTTCTTACTTTGCAGAATAATATACAAAGAAATAATTAAATTAAATTAGATTAATAATTAGATTATAGAATTTAAATGATCAATATTCAGAAGGTTTTTTACATACTTATGACGCTATCATTCTAAATTAAATTACAGTTTTATAACTCTGACATTTATATAAATGATATCAAATTGATAGGATTGACTAAAATATTGTTAGGCCCTGTAGCCATAGATCCATGAAACGCGAAGTGATTATACTACCCAAATAGACAAGCAACCCTTTAGACAACCTTTTAAGATAACCTGCTTCCCAACTATCCATCTCATTGTGTGCTCAATGTTCGCCAACAATTCATTCTTAGTTCCTCACTCAAAACCCATAAATTATGGCTAGGCTCACCGGATTATGATTTGCTTGCATCTCGTCGGGTTTACAGACTGCCATTGACTTCAGTTTGCACTTCCTTTGCTCTTCGCATTGGTGAATTTGTTAAAACTTATGTATATAACGAAGTTGCTCGGCGCTGTGATATACGTAACAAAAGTGTTAACGAAGCGAAACAAATCATAAAAAAATGGCTCAGAACACTGGATTACGAAGGCACAGAATCTATATTAAAAATCATTACCTAACTGTTATCATTTTTTATCATAAGTATTATGTCATAGATTTTCTTTTTAAATATGTATATCGTATGGAATATTAGAATGCTTTTTCTATATTTATCAATGCTGAAAATTGTATTCTGTCTTATTGACGAGGGTTTTGTCTCCGCAATTTGTAAAAACTGGATTTTTATGGTTTCCTCGATACAGGCTTGCCTAGTGAGGAAACCAATAGACATTGTTTGAAAAATTGTATAAAAACTACTAAATGCAAAACAGCTCCTTGTGTAACCCAGATTTGATATTTTTGTTAACTGTGTGTTTGTTTTTGCATGAATAAAATATTTTTCATTTTTTTTTTTTTTTCATTCTCACTAGCAGAAAACTTTAAATCAGCAACGGCTGTCTCCCTTACGCACGTAGCTATCAAGTTATGACACCCCAACCACTGACAGTTTCATAATCTTGGTGAAACTCTACAAGATGTTGAGCAAAATTATTTTATTAGTTTAAGCGCGTTAGAGTTACGACGAGACGTTCTATGAATTTAAAATTACTTAGTGATCATCTGCGGGCTTCAACCCGACGTTCCAGTAGGTAATGAACGGGGTGAATGCTATAACAGTTTTCATACTTTGGTATATCATTACGATAGATAGATATAACTCTTTATTGTGTGCACTAATACTATTATGGTACAAAATAGATATTTCATGCAAAAATGTCGTAAACATTCAATGAAGTGAAGAAAAAAGAGATTAGAAAAATAGAATATAATTTTTTGGATTTTACCAGATATTTATCGAAAGACTAATCGTATTGTACATGTACGTGTCATTTGTTTATGACCATATTGTAGGCCAGTTTCAGGATTATTAAAAAAAACCAGTACAATAGCAGGTTTATTATTAAATTAATTGTATTAACCACTAAGCCATGTCCGAAGCCTTCAGACGTCTTAAACTGTGATACCAGGGCTAGCCACCCGGCCTGTATGAACTTACTTACTCTCATTAAATTTCAAAAGTAATAATTCCTAACCACCAAATTTCTTTAAAAGCACAATGTCTTCACAATAGGCATGATGACTGTAAAAAAATAAAATAAATTGTACACCGAGGGGAGAAAACGATCTATTTCTGTTCGAAAGTATGTTTAAACGGAACTCGACAACAGAAATATAACTTTTTCCCGAGTGATACATAGTGCTTTATACTACACCTACAAGGAAAATAAAATACAATATTCCTTTAATTAAAGTTTAGGAAGTAAGTTATTTATGACTTTATGGGCTATATTTTTTATTTCTGGTGGCGTCATCATTATAAAATTGTCACTTTCACTATCAGATGACAAGTTAGAAAATTATTTAGAAAATTAAAAGCTAGGTACTGTTAAATTATCAATTTAGTTAAAAACATAATTTAACGCAACGAAATAAATTACCGCGCTTTTTTTTCGCATTGCAGAATAAGGTTGCCATCCTTATTTCATTAAAAATAGAAAACAAAAAACATCCGCCTCTTTTCTCTAATTATTTGATATAAAACCTTTTTGAGGTTTGAAGTTTGTATTTTTTTTATGTTCGCTGCTAAAAAACAAAAGACAGCTAGCCGGGCAGTAATGGATTTTCATACAACATTCCTGCCCTGCTTCGGAGGGCAGTAATAAAATTTAATTCAACTTTTCCCGCCGCACATTTTAAAAGGAGAAATTACGAACTTTGTAACCCGTTTATGAACGAGTAATAAGACACTTTCCGAGGGAGTGTGGTATAAAATCATTATTATAATAATAAATTGGTCCGTGACTTAGATTATCAAAAAATATTGGACACATATTTTTTTTTTGTCGATAAAACAACAAATGGTAAAGACTAACTCTGTCAATGTTTGGGAGTGGAGATCGTGACGTCACGTCACTCACGAAAGTCTATACTTTTGTATAACACTCGTGACGTCACGCGGAACTTTAACGGGCTATCTTCTTCAATTTTTGTCTAATTGACAAAAGAAAAAATACGTGCCTGATATTTTTTAAATTTTTTTTTAGTTATTATGCCTATTGTATCACATATTTAATTTGGTACAAAAAATACCATTTCGAAGTATTGTATTACATTTTCGTGGTTCGTAGAGTCTTTCACTTCCGATTAATTCAAAGGAAAGGTAAAGTTTCGTCCCAACTTTTATCAGTTGAAACGAGCCTGAGAGTAAGATGTAATGGAAAAGAAGCCGGGAACGGAAACAAGAAATTGGCAATAAGACGTAACAGAGCATTAGGCATTATGACAAACCGCCATATTTCGTAATAGCTTAACCACTAAGTAATAAAGTCACTATCCCACTGTAGGCGGTCTAAGTTGGGCCAACTTTTGCAATATTAGTGGAGAGGTTGGGCCAACTTCCCAAGGGCCCGCGTATTGTTCCTAGTATAACTGTGATATTAACTTGGCGCATATTTGAGATGTTATTGCTAGTTGGTCTGTTGGATGGCTGGTTTCATTACTTTCGTGGTGAATGATTTATTTAAAGGCTTTAATGTGTCTGCCTGATAAGTTTGGTTGGGAGGTGGGTAGATCTGTCGCGATAGTTGTTTTGTCATAGGTAGAGTTCGAGACGGTCTGTGAATAAGTTATTAGATGACTCAGTGTTGCGGCTAGCTTTATTTTAATGTGAGTTAGTTTGAGCGGTTTCATTGAATATGAATTTGTGTTATAGCTATGATATTTGGCTTGAGAAGTGTTTGGTTATTTGGTTATTATTACAAAATGTAATGTGTGGTGTAATAAATTGAAGTAATAAGTGTACTTTAAAACCCGCTGGAGCCACTACAAAATTAAGTTTTTTAGTAATAAATTGGGTGGAATAATATAGTCAAAAAATAATATGGAACCGTAGACCCAATAGTAGAATACTTTTATTCAATGGAACTAGAAAAAACATTAAACGCTTCTTATACAAAATCTTGAATCAACTACCGGATTAAGTGCTTAAATATAGCAAAACTGGCAGCAAAAATCGCTGATTTGAAGAGGTCTGACCTTTTATTTATGAATTGCAAATAAAAATCTGCAATTACAACAGCAATAAATAATTATATCTGTTACATAATATCTGTTTTCACTTCACAATAATTATACACGCAATCACAATCAAAATCAAGCATAGTTCCGCACCATCACATGTTTATACAATATCGGATTACTATTAGTGGGTTTAAAAACAATTATACTGTCTCATAATCGTATAATATAAACATTATTACGTCAAATCCAACACTAAGAGGCTATAAGCAGCTCTATTATTAATTAATAAAATAGATATTTGCTATATAGGACCGTCAAGAAATATTAAAATGAGCCACGTTTATTAATGGCTTTTCTACCGCTCACAGCTACCTACTCGCTCGCCCGCTGTAAATTTGAAAGTTTAAGTACATATGTATTTAATTTTTAAACTTTTTGTTGCATTTACTTGTATCAATCATAACACGAATGATGTATTAAAAATATTTGGTCAGAAAATATCGAAAATATCGTGTTCTTTTGGAACAGGTTTTTGAGGTGTATATCTTTCATCTTTAACTCATCATTATGAACATCTTTTGCAATCTTATTATTTTGCCGAAAGGTAATGAACTATTTATTGCATATAAATAGTTATGTTAATATTTTAACGATCTCATAGATGAACCCATAGTAAAATGATGAAGCATTTATACCTCAGAATAGCACGTGCACTCGAAAAATAAACACGCTACAGTTTTTGCGAAATTGCGCGACGGAGATGGAATTTGGCGTATAAAATTAATAATGAAAGGTTATCTGGAATAATAGACGTTGCCTGAAAGGGTAATCTTATTTCGGACCAATGCAGAGTTATGACAAAGGAAATTATCTTTACTGCCGTAACCCGCCGTAAAGAACAACACGACCTGTAAAAATTTAACAAATAAAATGTAGAATTCTGAGTCATTTTTTTGGTAAATCAAGCTTTTAAACTCAACGTAGGCATTTTGTGTTTAACACTGTGTGCATGTCAGACGCTCAATAATAAATACAATTTATGTTGATAATATTTTAGGATTTACTTAGATCTTCAGTTACAACTTATTTAGACACAAAGAAATAATAACCCAAGATTAAAATTTGTAGGTAAGCATCTAAAAACAAAAGGAAAAAAAAACTCTTCTTCCCAGGAAATCCATTTCTACCAATAAAACAAACTCATGTAATTGCCGGAAATCATTATTTTCGAGATTTAGAAACAATACACATAGATACTTACTGCTCAGTCAAAACCATAAATAATAATTGGTTGGAAATGTGTCTAAATATTACATCACTGTATTTTTAAAATAAATGTTTTTAAGATCCGATTATGTAGTTCTTCTTCTTCTTAGTTTTGGCGTCGCATTATTGTGCATTTGCCAGAGTCAAGTATTAAGTTTTAATAATTTTTGATAATATTTTATCAAAATAGTCACTGTCGTAGTCTCGTCATCTATATTAATAATTTCGTCAAGGGGTACGGTAGACTCGATTGAAACCTTTCCTAAATGATAAAACATAAAAAAATAATGATTTCGAGTCGACAACATATCTCCGGAAAATTCGGATTATCGAGTATTTTAATAAATTATAACGGTTCTGACAAATAAATCGCAGTCTCCATATTGTCAGGCACATAACATGCATGACATATCTTGAGCAGTCATTCTTCTTCTACTTTTATGTTTTGGCGTCGCATTGTTGTGCATTTGCCAGTGTCAAGTATTAAGTTATGATAATTTTTGATAATATTTTATCAATAACCCTTAGATTATAGAAGGGTATAACCCATCAATATGGAATGTAAGAAAAAATGCCAAGTCGATGGTATAACCATAGGTACCAACGTGCTATGGAGAGGGCTATGCTCGGTGTCTCTCTGCGGGATCGAATCATAAATGAGGAGATCCCTAGATGAACCAAACTTACCGGCATAGCCCAGCGGAATAGCAAATTAAAGTGGCAGTGGGCAGGGCACATTGTTCGAAGAACGGATGGCCGATGGGGCCGTAAAGTTCTCGAATGGACCACGGACTAGCAAGCGCAGCGTAGGATGTCCACCGACTAGGTGGATTAACGATATAATAAAAATCGCAGGAACACGATGGATGCAGGCAGCTTCCAACCGGCCTTATTGGAAATCCATGGGAGAGACCTATGTCCAGCAGTGGATGTCCTACGGCTGATCTATCTAGATAGATAACCATCTAAAAAATAATACTGGTTAAAATCTTTACAGTTGAAGTTGACTTTCTTTACGTAAAATAAGACTGTACATTTTCGGTAGTAGGGACCTACTTAATCATTTATTTTTGAGTAATTTTAATTTTGAGCAAAACATTTTACTTTGGGTTATTGTATTACACAAACATAAAAAATCGTGAGTACCTATTTCTTAAAATGAATGTCTTTCATTGATCTTTTATCATTGTTTTGCTTGATGATACCTATTTAGGTATCATCAAGCAATCAATTTAGTTAACAGCTGAATCTCTTTGAATTTAGTAAACATTCTCATAATTGTGGAAATTGGATGCAGCGAAGGGCTCTTCGTTAAGATGGTGATCGAGTAACAGCAAAATTATTATCAGTGTGTGTATTATGAGTCACATTTCACCCGAGCGAAGCCGGGTTGTCATCTAGTAGTCCAATAAAGTCGCGGTCAAGTCCAATCATAGTCCAAGTCATACCTCAGTAAAGCAGTAGAGACTTTACTAGAGGCGTCTATGGAGTTTTGGTAACAACACGGAAGAACATGATACGTCACATTATATCACTTGCTTACACTCATGCACGTAAATCAGCTCATAATCAACGAAATAACACCATTTTTCACTAATTATCACTGATAAAAACACAAGTTTAACAAAATAATACAATGAGGCGAAGGCGTTCCCGCCAAAACTCATAATATATCTTCTATAAAAATACCGGTACGTACTAAGAAATTTTATAGAAAAACGAATGAGGCGTTTTCTAAAATAAAATAAAAAATAGTGATAAAAGTATCCAATAGATGGCAACAATAGTTTGAAATCGTCGATCCTTTGACTATGGAAATCGTACTGTCATTGTCAAGTTGTCTTCTTCTTCTTTTTTATGTTTTGGCGTCGTATTGTTGTGCATTTGCCAATATCAAGTATTAAGATTGAATAATTTTTGGTAATATTTTATCAAAAAAGTCACGTCTTAGTCCAATAAAGTCGCGGTCAAGTTCAAACGTAGTCCAAGTCATACCTCAGTAAAGTATTGGAAACTTTAATATAGGTTTCTCTCTCACACCCTATTCCAGTTGAGAGATATAGATACAGATCAATTTATATGACTATTTCGCCATCTAGTAAGTTTTGTGAAACTATTTTTTTTTGGATAACGCCTCATTCTCACGTCTCACAATTATACTTGTGAGAAATATAATTGCAAATATTATTCGCTCAATAAGTAGATGCCAAGTCTATTTCGTATCACTGAACTTACATTTCACCACAGCTAATTCCACCATATTTTTGTGTACTTGTCTTTACAAATACCTATACTGATGTGTTTCACCATGCAACAGGAATGGAACGACTACAACCTCCGGTGGAACGACAGCGAGTACGGAGGAGTAAAGGACCTCAGGATAACTCCCAACAAACTGTGGAAACCAGACGTCCTCATGTACAATAGGTGAGAATGTAGAGGAGGGGGAATCTACGGACTTATGGCTTATGTTATGTACGGGTCATCGCGTAGGTACAACACAAGTACGTGTAGGTCGAATCATAAAACTTGACGCCTGTGACGTTAGCTACAAGCTGCGAATAACCGAATCCTCGCGCTGCTGTTAAGTGAGCTTCAGTCAGGATCGGGCTATCCGCAGCTCGATGATAACATCACAACCACCAAGTAGTATGATTCAGCTCATACATGTCAAAATAGACTAAAACTAATATAATGGCGTTAATTTCAAAGCTACAGCTACTTATGTACGGAAACATATAGTAATGTACGTACAATACGTATGTATATGTACAATACATGTCAAAATGAGAAAATGACAAATTTTATTTGAAAGTCAGATATTTCTTACATGCAATGGGTCAAAATGGGTCCGAATTTATAACTTTTTAATTTATAGTTAGGCAGGGCTGTAATAAAATGGACTGAATTTAGGTATAATTCTTTTATTTCAAAGCCGCAAGGGCTGTTTTATATATAGTCATTTATTCATAACACCATTTGATACAAGTCAATAACTAAAAATAATATAATATACAAACATTTAGTCAGTACAATACGTACAATGACGTACATACATGTCAAAATGGTCTGGAATTTATGATTTGTTTAAAACAATGTTGGGATACCGCCAGAGATGCGATATGTAACTTATATACTATACAAAGTAAAATTAAAGATATATATAGCAGGTGCCCCGTTTGTGGCCACTGACCCGGTTGTGGCCATTTTGGTGTCAAAATAATTATTGCATTAATGGTAATTATTAACAATGTAACAACATAAATTTTATTCGTGTGAATCTCAAATTATATATTTTTTTAAATATTATTTGAACATTAAATTGTCTAATTAATCGTTAAAATTCAAAGTAGCCACAAATGATACTAAGATGGCCACAACCGGGGCACCTACCCTACATTATTTATTTTTGGACAAAAGCTATTATTATATAATTTGTTTTTCAGGCAAGAAAACAGTAATGGGCTCATTTTTAAGACTTTTTGATAGCTCTAAAATAATTAAAAATGCTGCGATAAATTATACTTTATTAATCGTAGTGTAAGTGTCTCATTGTTCACATGATCGAAATAAAAAAGACCGCTATCCTTATCCTTACTTATAATATTATAAATCCGAAAATGTGTGTTGGTTCATTGGTTTGTTCCTCTTTCTTGAAGCAACGGAGCAACGGATTGACTTGATTTTTGTCATGGTAATAGTTCGAAAGACAGAAAGTGACACAGGTTACTTACTGTACCAGCCTTTTTAATAGTCCACTGCAGAACGTAGGCCTACCCACGAAGGGTGATTGGGCCATATCCACCACGTTAGCCTAGTACGGGTTGGTGGATTCGCCATCGAATTTCTTCTACGGACGTATGCAGGTTGCCTCACGATGTTTTCCTTCACCAAAAAACCAGTGGTGTGAAATTCCGTACATAAATTCCAAAGAACTCATTGGTACGGGACCAGGATTTGAACTCACGACCTAACGATTGTATGGCAAGTGTCATTACCACTAGACCACCACGGCTTTCTACAGGCTACTTATTATCCCAGAAAATGTAAATATAAAATGTTTCCATGGGATACAAGAAAACTTAAAATACTACGTGGGTAAAGGCGCGGGCAAAAGCTAGTATTTAAATAAGTTTAGATCTGTCAAATGAAGCTTTCAAAATTGAGCCCATTATTGCTGTACTGGGGTTAAAAGAAAGGATTGATTACTTCAAAATTAATTTGCTCTAGGAACATCATGAAAAAAAATTAAAACTTGCGTATCAGTCTACATTGTTTTTTGAGAAAGAAATATGTAAATTATTTTTCAGTTAACTATAATCAAGTATTTTTTGCAAGGACTCGCAAAATGTAGATAATGATGTACTAATATAATATCTGCATTATATCACACAAATTACAATCTTAAAAAAATATGTAATATAACTAAACTAGGTACCTAACATCATCTTATTAAGAATCAAAGTTATAAGACATTTAAGTAATACCACCTTTCCGTGTAGAGAATATTATTTTTTATAATATAATTTACTGAAATGTTTATGAATACTAAAGATTTATTTTTATTCATAAAAAGAACATCTTACTGAACTTCATAAAAGAAAACGAGTTCTTACATTGATGCTATGTTCAAACGGAGTTGTTGTCGATGGTATTCATATAATATATGTATAACGTATGTATATTAATTTGAGTATATATATGAAACATCAAAGCTTAAAAATATAGCTCCTTGTTATAAAAAATCTGAAGTTGTCATGCCGACAAAATAATGTTTGAAGCTAAAATAACTTGTGGTAGATTGTGCGATTCGCCCCGCGGGCTGAACCGCTTGCGGGGAGAAACGACGCAAGACTCTGTTAAACAGTGTCGTAACTGGAATTGTTTTCTGCTTTACTTATAAGGAATCATTTTCGCTAATTCAATCGCGTCATCTATCAATCAGTCATAGTACGTCCACTGCTGAACATAGGCCTCCCCTATGGATACAACAAGATCGGTTGGTAGTGCCTTGCATCCAGCGCGATCCTGCGATCTTCATAAGGTAATTTTTCCACCACGCGAGTAGATATCCTACACTGCGCTTGCCGGTAAGTGGTATCCACTCAAGAATTTTTTGACCCCATCGGGCATTAGTCTTTAGTACTACGTACCCTACCCATTGCCATTTCAAGAGGCTGTCTGTAACTTTAAAATGCGTAAAAAGTGATTTTTGGAAAATTTTTCTTTGCACACCACTTCATATCTAATACCTGTCGAATGCGCTGTAGTGTGCGCTGGTATAAGCTTATACAATAGCTATGTCTAAAATCTATCCGTGACCGAAAACTTGATATTCCTAATTTTTGTAGTACATTTCAAGATTTGCGCCTTAAGCTCCACAGGCCAAGTTATATTTACAGCACCTTAGTTGACGACATGCCTATTTTGAATTAACCGTAAAAGCCGTATACGTCTGCGAGGTGTATATGAAATTGGGAAATGTCTATATAACTTTCAAAGTGAAGTTTGTTTCATGATTTTTAAACAATTCAGAAAACGGTGAGAGGTCCACAGGAAAAGTCCTAGTTACAACACTGTTGACGTTATGCCCATGTGCCACAAACATGAAAAAACCATTCATATAAATATACATATCCCTAAAAAATGCTTATCCATCACGAGGTTGTTCACACTTTCGGTAAGACAGGGACATATTTGTCAAGATAAGGCTAGGGTAAATATGCCCTTGTCTTACCAAAGGGCCTATAAAAAAAGAATGATTAATTAGAATAATAATTTAAAATATATTAATTAATATAACGTTGCATTCCCCTTGCACTCTTTACTTGCTATTAATTATTTTAACAATTCAGCAACGAAACTTTAATTATTTTGCTAAATAACGAATTAGAATGAACTTTCTAACTAAGCTACGCTTACTTATTTGATAAAGTCAGCGTAACTTTTGTCAAACAAATTCTAGAATATTCTAATGAAATCAACAAAACACAATTGAAACTTATTGACCTAAATTCATCCTTCCATAAATTTAGCATACCCTATTAAAATACGAAATGGTATGCCACTGCCGTTCCATCCATCGCTATCACGGATGTAAGAAATCTGAATAATTGATTTTATGATGATTTTTAATAAAATCTTAGCCATTTTAAGTTGTTGACTACATACTAATCGCGTACTAAAATAACGAGATAAATAAATACCTCATCATCCCGACGTTTCTCTGATCAGCTCTCCGGTGGAACTGTAGATTCTTGAGTCTACCCATGACCACGATCGATGCAACTCTGTCGAACTGTCGGGATGATGAAGAATATATTTAACTCTTAATTTTAGTGAGCAATTAGCCCCTTAGTATGCAGTTATAATGTGTTCGAATCGCCTAAGTTTAAAGACAACATATCGATATTTAACTTCTAGTATTTTGGAAAACTCTATATGCTGCTTTAAAAAAAACATTTGACTGGCTATTTGAGACTATTTGCCTTAGCTACTATCCAAATGTCAAGAAAGTCTTTTCCTACAATAGCTGTCAGTTTCAAGGCGGGGTTTTCCTAGTGACTTTACGCCCGATCCTTCTTCTTACATCCATGGTCGCGACCTGTTTAGGAAAATGCGTAATGAGCCGTAAGCGTAAGCGTGAAATTGGCGAAAGCGTAAATAAAGGCGTATTCCACAATTGGCCCTCGCAAATAGCCGTATGATAAGGGCCTTGAATAAAACAGGGTTATATTATTCAAAGTCTTTATTGCTCATTTTAATATTCATTTCTGTGAAGTGCTGACACGAAATTATAAGAAAACCCGTTTTGTGAGCTCAGTTTTCCTGGAATTCTATGCTACCGCGTTGTGTTGGTTTTGAGTGGGAATTAAATTATCGGAATGCTTGGAACTTATAAATATGGGTATAAGTTGTAATTTTTATGCTCTTATTAATGAATAGAAAGGTATCGAAAAATAATTTAGATGCCCTTGTTAACTAACTTTAGGTAGAACTAAATATATACACTTAGGTAGAAACTATCCGAATAAAAATCTCATACAAATATCAAACTGAGTGAAAAAAAAAGAAATTCCTTTTTTTTTTGTTTTCAATGATATTACGTCCTTAATATAGAGACCATATTGACTGTTTAAGATTTTATGCATTATTTGTTACAATTTTACAGCTTCAACAAAGCAAAATCTTTGATCTCCAATACAAACAAACATTGTGCAAAAATGAGGACTGTTTGTGCCTTTGAATAAATTCGAATCAAATAATGCTGAAGCCAAATGAGTGTGTGCGTGTTTTCAATTGTTTTCCCGTCGTGTATTTCGGTTTTATCAACTTACGAATTTTTCGTGATCTCTTCGCCTATGCAGCGCACGAATATGAAGCCAAATACGTGCCGTGGCGCGAATGAACGGCGAATAAATGGCGAAAACTACGCTCGTTTGCCTGCAGCCTAATAAAAAATAAACCGAAACGGGAAGTTAAAACCTGCAGTTTATTTAGAAGTGAACTGTTAATTCGGCAGTTTATAGTTTCAACATCGTTATGGCAGCAAACAATTCTCCCGCAAACACGGTGTTGCCAGCCTGCGATCTGGCTGTTCGCCAATTTATTTTATTCATTACTTTGCGAAATGCGATATAAATCGACCTAAAAATGCATTTAAAAGGAAATGTGTTTTCGCTTACCTGTAGTTTATTTATGTTTCGGTAAGTTTGTTTGGTGATGGAGCGAAGTTAATTGGATTACAAGTTTATTTTTTGAGTCACTGTCTGTTGCACAGATTTACGAAGAAATGAGGATAGGGAGAATTTATACTCTGAATAAAGATACGGTAGATATATTATTTTTGTCTCACAATTAAATATTCAATTAGGATAAGTGAGTTCGAAGGGGGCAATCACTTAGCACGGAAAGCATGGGACGATTATTATTAGGGAATCGTTTTTTGTGTATAATTGTCTGTTTCGGTGGCTTAGTAGTTAGTGACCCTGACTACGCGATCAAAGAGGCGTGGGTTCGATTCCCACCCAGGCAAGTATTTATGTGTTGAACGTAGGTGTTTGCTCTGTGTCTGGGTGATATTTAGGTATTATCTATATAAGTGTGTATTTAAAAATATGTAAATGTAGTATAATTTTGAAGCATCTTAAAATTGTTTGTACCATGTTATCACCATATTAAAAAAATATATCTTGTCAGAAAAAATCAGTCATAGTAGCTGCAGTTCATAGTTCTGTACTTTTTCCAAGTTAGCGGACATTTCTTCAAACTTATTTTCCATTTCAATGTTAGCACAATCATTAGATTTGGATTAGATGATATAAATAAAAATCTCATCATGAGCAAAAACAACTCAATATTTTAAACAAAATTATGCAAAATAAAATACGATATGGAGTATTGCCGCTCTCATAACCCGCTATCTCCAAACATTTCAACAGGCGACATTTATGCATTTCCTTTTTCAACGCGGAGTTTAACACACATAAAGCCTTTTAAGCCGTTCAGGGAATTGTAAAATGGATTTAAATAGCGGCGATTCGCAGTTAAAAGTCAGAACTAAGCGGTCGGCTGGCCGCCCGCCAGTTCGTGAAAACTATCTTTGAAAACGGTTAACTGAAAACAAGATAACTTTGCAAACTGTTTGAAAACGCTATAAATTCGAGTCACGTAGTGATTTGTTTGTCGCATCCGCGTAATAACTATAATGTTCTTTGTGCAGGATCCAAAGGAAGCGAGTCTTTTAAGATTTCGTGTCAGCTTTAAAGTTTGCGACGAATAATCTCTTTGTTGTTGTTTTGCGTTTGGGAGTGAGATATGAATTTTATAAGTTGTGTGATACTATCATCATCATAATATCATCATAATTATTATCAGAATATTTTGTTCAAACATGTCATACAAATATGCAAACAAGAACAAAAGATTTAGAACAGATATTCGTATTTCGTTTTCATAATTTTATTTTGACTGTTTTATTACACATTGAAGATCATTGATGAAATAATGTCGAAGTATTGTTCTATTAGAGTATTTGCCTGAAATAAAGTAATTTTGAATTAGCTAGCTAACATGGTGATATATGTATATCGCTAATTCACTTGTAGGTATCATTAATAACTATGAAGCACGGTCTCCAAATCCAGACGAGTCAGTATTGGAATCTATCCAGGCTTTCAGTGGAAGTCCTGTGGCGTCATTATTATAATGATGATCACAAAAAAATATTATCGCTCCGCTACTTTTTTGATGATTGATAGAAAATAAATTAGAGCAGCCAGACTAAATATTGATTATAGGTTTATACCTCAGTTATGTGCGGTACCTAGACCCACCCTGACCCACCCTAAACCGCATATCTGATTAACATCAAGCATGCAAACGCAAACCTATTTGTTAAAAAAATATTTTTGTACGGATTCCTACTGATAAACACAGAAATATAATATTTCTTAACTCAGCCTCAAACAAAACGTTTGTAAAGTTAATTTCCATTTTCTAAATCGACGTTTCCCGTTTACTCCGATCCTTATCAAACTTTGCATTAATTTTGAGCTTCAAATAGGAACTTTGGTGTGTGCTCAAATTAATGGTTTGTATAGGGATCCATTAATTCAAACGGCTAGGTTTTGTAGCGACCGTAACAAAAGAGATATTTCATACTTCGGAATTCAGTTTACTATGTACATTAGCTTTTTTGCTGCTTCGACACTTTTTGTTCAGACGCAGTTCGTCATAATTTTAAATTTAACCACGTAGTTTCATAAATGTAGGCATGATAGTAATTGTTATAAAAAATCTGTCTATTACATCTCTAAAATAGAGTCTTGAAATAGTTCCCACGGAGACGCCAGCCATTTTTTAAATAAAGCAAGTGCCTTTTTAACTACAATAAATAATAATAATATAAACTTTATTTTAGACACAAGTTCCATATTATGTATTATGTAATGTCACTAAAATAATTTTGTCAAAGTCACAGTAAGATACAATGTAAAAAAAACTACTACTTAAAAAAGCAATTGGATCATCAACAGACCCTTGAAGGTCTAAAGATAATCCATATCTCAAGTATACTGACATTTTTGGCAGTGTGACCAATATATTAGCAGCATTGCCATGCTGGATGAATGCTTATGTTGATCCAAATAAACTCCAGCATTTTTTGGTACAATCAATGAATTTCATAAAATCGTTTTATTGGTTTATTTAATTGGTTCACGTTACAGCCCAATAACAAACAAAGTCTAGAATGCAACTAGATCTGCACTTTTAATTTGTTTAAATATCTACCTACGAGTACATTTTTTATTCTTCGAAAAGATTGGATTTATATATTAGATAAAAAATTGAAAAAAATCTAGGCTCTAGCTGTAGAACACCATGTTCTTGTTTGCCTAACGCGCAGTCTACAAAATTTTCTTTCTAGACGCCGTCTACATTTTCGCTGATATCTGAGCAATGGCCCATGATTCTTGCCGGGACGAGAGCGAGTTCGACGTTTATCCCCATAGAGCTTTTATGCCGTCAGTTTTGTTTACCAGCCTTATAATTTGAGAATAATCCGTTTATTTTCGTTTTAGTCACTGTTGGGAAAAATATTTCGACAATAAAATTAATGCCTACAGGGTACAGTTTAGCTTATCTTAAGTCCTTGTTTTGAATAAATATTAAGTGAAGATGAGATGAATCAAGGATTTGAAGATGAACTTCCGCAGAGTAACGCCTGATTCAATAAACTATCTTGTCTTAAATTTTTGCTTTGTGTTGTATCATAGACCTCTGCGCTATGTGCCCTGCCCACTGCCGTATCAACTTGCCCATTCACTGGGCTACGCCGGTAACATTGGTTCTTCTACGGATCTTCTCATTTCTGATTCGATCCAGCAAGCGTAGCGTAGGACGTCCACCCACAATGTGGACGGATGACCTCATCAAGACCGCAGGATTGCGCTGGATGTATACCGCTTCCAAGCGGTCTTATTAGAGGTCTATAGAGGTGGCCTATATCCAGCAGTGGACGTCATATGGCAGATGATACTCAGTAGTTGTAGTAATATTTGTATATTTATACGAAAAACTATGAGCAATAAACTTCACACAAATCTACATTTCACTAAACGAAAACAAAATGTTACGTACCCCTGCACTCGCCGCGGTAGCTTCATTGTATTACCAAAGATCCGTACTAACTACGGTAAAAGTATGATAACTTTTCACGGTGCGCGCCTTTACAATAATAATATATCCTCGGACATAAAAAATACCACTTCGGTTTACATATTTAAAAAGAAACTTGCCGAGTATATTATTGCCGACAATTCATAGTTTTAACTTATAAGTAAAATCTGTCATTTAATATGTCTGTTTGATTATAGGATTATACCTCTGTTTTTTGTTAAACATATGCCTTTCCTATCATTATTATTATCTGCCATATGACGTTTCCTGACAAAAGTAAGTCCTGTTTAATTTAAGAGTACCTTCATTTTTTCACAAGAATGGATATAGGTACCTAAATAGGTTGCATCCAGTGTGAGTCTGCCATCTTAACTAGGTCATCTGTCTAGACTGTCTACCTTATAAGTAAGATCGACGTCTTACACCCTCATTGTACGCAAATACTGCACAAATACTTTTAAGACATTTTTGTGCCAATTAAGAGTCTACATCCAGTTTTGCCTTAAAATAGTAAATTTTATACAGAAAAATCAACCCCTTAAAATATCCCTGCATTCGCTAATTATAAATCGACCCTTCTTACCAATAAAAAGTACGTAAAGTCTAAAAAGGTTAATTATAACGTAGAACTTTACTAGCCACCCGACCCGGCTTTTACTGTTGATTACCCGTTCCATTTTATTGTGATGAAAGTAAAGGGATATAAAGCATAAATTCCTTTTGAATATTTCCCTAATAGACCCTTTGAAGGATGAAATTCAAGGGGTCGTTGCTACATGGTTTTTCATTTTCCCCGCTTGTTATTTTCGTCATGTTTTCCTTAAACAGGAACATAAAGATACCATAGCAGAAAATACTGCCGTGGTGTTGGTACAATAGCGCCGGGGCGGAGATTGTTGGAAGCTAATCGTAAATATTTATGTAGTTTCCGGTCAAATGTTTGGGGGGCATTAATGTGCGGTCGATGCTGTCCCCGTCACTGTTTTTCTCATTATACATTTCCTGGGAGAGAAAGAGAGCGCGGTAATCGAGTGCTTTAGGATTAGAAGTCCACGTCCTTACAGAAGATGGTTTTGTGTATGAAGATTCAACGGACTTTTTACAGCGTAACTTGTGACAATAAAGTGGACCAAATATTTTTCTGTGATAAGTGTTTGAGGGTAAATAAAGGCTAGGCACAAAGCGAATTAAATTGATAAAAAGATGTATTACTATAATTTCAAGTAATATACTTAGTGGATGATTAATTTCATATTATTATTAATCAGCCATATCTATAAAATTTAAAAAAACCTTAAAAGTAAGATTTGACAGACAAAAAATAAATATCTATTGGCAAACTAATCGCGTAACATATATTAAAAAAAACAAACAGCTGAATTAATATTTTTTTTGGAGACAGTTACAAAGAAAAAAATCTATTTCTAAAGAAAAAAAAAACTGGCGGCAACGTCAGGGTTCCTATTTTGAAATTGCCAAACCTTCGGGGATTTATGAGCACTAGACCAATCCAAAGCCGTTAATCCCGGGCACCGGTTCCATTCGAAAATTGTTAACGGCCATTGGAGCGGAGGCTTAGTTTCAATCTCGCTGATTGGTTCAATCGGGTACCTTCAGTAGGCACGGTACAATAGTCTATCGACGTTTCATAATGATAGCCTTTGATTGTGGAAACAGCGCTCATAGCGTAGTTTGATTAGATCTTCGCAGCGCTCATCGAAGTTAAGCAACGTTCAGCAGGGTCAGTCTTCGGATGGGTGACCGCGGGTGGCATTTAGAGCTAAGCGCTACCGTGGCAATGACACGTCAAATTGTAGGCCCCGGTTGATTTAACAGTTAAGTCATGTCAGAGGCATCCAGGCGGCATAACTCTGACACCAGGGCTAGCCACCCGGCTATACGAATTTACTTACAAGCGTGATTTCCACACATTACTAACATAACTAGAATATAGCACAGACCCTAAACAACTGTAAATGTATCTTTCGAACGTGTAACATAACTACTTTACCTACATACAGGGTGTTTTTTTTTCAGTGCACGTATTCTGCATATGGAAAGTAAAATAAACAAACAATGAAACCCCTGAATTGGTTTTACTCACTTTAGTACAAAAATATTGAAATAACTTCAAGAGAAAGTATACAGATAAACGGAGTAATCAATGTCACTCTACGTCTGAGTACCTACGTGGCCACGTCGTCGTACCTACGCCCAAGACGTTTTGGTAGGTAGTTATTGTCTGGAGTGTAGGGTGCATGCAATATAATTTTCTTTGGAATAGTTTGACAAGAAATTGATGGAAAAAAAGTCGATCTTTTTATGAGCGAAATATGTTCTATTAATGATATCTAATGCGCGATAAAAAATTGAGCACTGAATAAAAAGTCATTCTGTATAAGAAAATAATTTAAAAAAACATATAGTAGAGGACCTCTTTTTCTGAAGTCGGTTAAAAACTAAATCTTGTTCCAGGCGCAAAAATCATTATTGTTGTTCATTTGATGTAACGTTCATGAATATTAAGGTTTTACGTACAAGAACTACCAAAACAAAGGCTTCCAAATATGCCCTAGTCGTTCAGCTTTATAGCCACTGACACAAAAATAATGACTTTCATATTTCCATGCCTATAGCAAAAAGTTTTGCGGTAAACGTACACGAATATTGTCTTTAGTAACATTACTCTAGTATTTTTACGAAACTGCGCGGTTTCTACCTACATTATGTAGAAAAATTACCTTCCACGAAAGTAGTTTAAGTAGAATAAGTATATGTACTTAGTTAGCTGGTATGTATTTTGTTAGGGAAAAAGCTAATAACAAAGTATACTCGAACACAAATCAAAAAGTTTCCGTGTATTCCGAGCAGCCTTTTAGGCGAAGATTGTTAACACCCATTTTGGTATTAGGAACATTGGAAGCAAGTTTGGCGTCCCTCCAAATATAGACGACGCTCCATTATGACGTCGTCACTTACGGGCCCGTGTAAAGGAGGCTCGTTCGCCGGTGTAGTAGTTAAATACTTCAAGAGTGGAATTTATTATTATTTAAAAAGTGTACTCGTATAGATCTCAATAGTAGTCGCCCTTCCAAAATTTGTCAATCACTTACAGGCATTAAACTAACTTACAAGCCGTGTGAAGAAGGCTTGTTTATTGGTGTACCAGATGATTTGTTTGATTTTGGACTAAGTTTTAGGTATAAAAAAAGGATTTTAACGGATTTATTTGTTAGGAACTTGATTACAATACAATCTTCATTTACCAAAACAGATATTTTTGAAAATACCTACTCCTTTCATATGTAGTAAGTTCAGTTCTAAAGTATCAAATAAAACGTAGGCATGCAAGATTTTTTATAGACGAGCACCAAACTTGAACATATTTGGCGTCCGTCCAAACATTGAATGGCACTCTATTATGAGAGGTCGTCACGAACCGGTGTAAAACATGCTTGTTTGCTACTAGTTGATAATTGAAGGTTGAGTTTACATTATATAGAAAGTGTATTTTAAAAACCAGATTTATGGAATGGTTGTTAAGTTTGGCATCCGTACAAACATTGGACGAGACATGATTATTATATTAAATGTTGTCACTACGAGTCGGTGTAAAGAAAAAATGTTTGCTGCTGAAGGTTTACTGTTTTCCGCATTATTTAAAAATAGATATTATATATACATCCATATAATTATTAGAAACGTTGGAGTTAAGTATCAATATTATGGGCCAGCAAATGAGGTTGTTTGTCGCTGTGTGTGCTGTTTAATGGCTATTTTTCATGCTCAGGTTAGATTTTACCTTATTAAGATGGAGAAAAGTGAATTTATCAAACTGTTTAATGGCAATTTTTTATGCTCAGGGTAGATTTTACCTTATTAAAATAGAGAAAAGTGAATCTATCAAACTGTTTAATAGCCGCGTACCCACCTAGCGCATAGGCTCGCGCGGCAGCCTCGGTGTCCGGATCGCGAGCAATGGCTCCCGCGGCAGCCTCAGTAGTTTTGTTCAATTTACACGAGGCCGCCTCGCGAGGCAGGCTGAGCCATCATAATTCCGCGAGTATTCTTAATGGACAGTCGTGTATTTTCAGCTGCAGCTATTTTCCTAGCTGCTTACTGTTTAAAGAAACAAAAACAGTCACGTATCAAGAAAAAACCTAGACGCTTCTAGATAGAGCAAATGGACTCCTCCTGACTGCCCATGATATCAAAATTACAGAAGACAAACACGGCAAGAGACAAAACTTGAAGTAGCTTCGCGCGCGAGCCAAAACATAACCGTCCCCACCTAACGCACAGCGCTCACTGAGGCACCTTTGAGCGCGTCAAGTTTACCGACAACAGATGGCTCGGGGCCGAGCCGTGCTCGGTCGAGCAAATGCGCGCCCGAGGCAGGCCGAGGCACGTCCACACCAGCCGAGGCATTTGGCTCGCGAGGCTGCCGCGCGAGCCTGTGCGCCAGGTGGGTACGCGGCTAATGGCTATTTTTCATGCGCAGGGTAGATTTTACCTTATTAATATAGAGAAAAGCGAATCTATCAAACTGTTTAATGGCTATTTTTCATGCTCAGGGTAGATTTTACCTTATTAAGATAGAGAAAAGTGAATCTATCAAACTGTTTAATGGCTAAGGTAGGTCAGGCATATAAGGCCCACCTTTATTAAAATTAAAATATTTTTAACCATTGATGAGGTAATAAACAAAAGACTCTCCATATTAATTATAAATGTATTTAAGTTCCGTCATGAAATAAAAAAACATAAAATTATAACGTTATTTTTGAAATATGAAGTGTTTTTTAAAACCATCTCTTCGGGCCTTATTGAACACTATGAGTATAAAAAGGCCCTAAATAGAAATTAACATTCTTAGAAAATTAACAAGTTTAAACGATATTAAACTATAATAGTAAACATTAAACAACATTTGGTCCTTTTAAAACATGAGTATTTTCTTAATTATTGGAAATAAAAGACCTTGGGCCTTATTAAACTATAGGTATTAAAAATGTCCTACGTTCCTTTAGAATATGTTGCTAAACACAAATTTGAACATTAGATAAGTATAATCTTACTAAATTAAAGTTATTCAAAAAACAACAACAAAATCGCTAACACTTTGATAGCTAACAAAACTTCTGTGGGCCTTATTACACTAAAGACTTTTCAAATACTGAAGATTCAACGAATATAAAGGTAAATTTTACAACTTCAAATTAAGAACAGTTAATAAAAAAGCAATAAATAATATTAAGGTACTCTTTAGATATCAAATCAGTCGTAATACTCGTACTTAAATTAAATTGAGGTTCATCTAAAGGTAATAAGGCCCGGGCCTTATTACCTGCGCAAGGGCCGGGCCTTTTTAGCCGTAGAGCAAGCTTTACAATCAGTGTCATATATTTAGTAAAAAATAGCAATTAGAATGTGTACTTATGTCTCTCCGTGGGGCAATACTAGAATAGTTCACATTGAAATGGGAAAAACTCGGATTAAAACAAAAAACTCGATGAAAACTGAACCTCATTACGCTCGAAAAATATTACGTACGGCAGCCGCGACCTCTCTCTGTGGCTGTGTGGACGGTACTGACGAAATGGCGGGCCGCGCGGAAGAGCGCGATGTTGCCAGCTCGCTGTATGTGCGACTTCTATGTATGCGTGAGTTTTAAGCGAATAGATTTTTATGCAACTGTTATTTCTACAAACTGGGCCTAGTTTGCAACCGGGCCTTATATGCCTGACCTACCTTATTTTTCATGCTCAGGGTAGATTTTACCTTATTAAGATAGATAGAAGTGAATCTATCAAATTGTTTAATGGCTATTTTTCATGTTCAGGGTAGATTTTAGTGAATCTATCAAAACTCATATTTTTATCAGATTTGTTACTTAGTATATTTTAAATAAAAAAGTAAATAAATATTTTGGGACATCTTACACATCTTCTCATCTTAAATAAACTAATTGTTGACCTCATTGGGAACTTTGGAGAGTTATAAGACTCTCCAAAAATCTATTCATAAGTAGATTACAGCTGAAATGTTGAACAAGGTTTTTAGTCAAGGAGCTAAAGCTACCTACGCGTTGATTTTTGTTTTATTTTTTTTCTGAAAATTAAGCAAGCGGAACGAAATCGAATACTAGCCAACCATTATTCCCACTGGAAGCCTACATTAATCCAGCAAATACTAAAACTATTACACTACAGTGTCACCGCGGTCACCGATACGGATTGGCGGCCCGCCAGCCGAGCACACTCGGCCATACACGGCCCATTCATGAAAACTATGTATTTGCACTTCGCCAGTTCTCCACAGAAGTATTCCGAGTACCAAGTACTGATACTTGTATCTCGAGAATGCCGTTGAGAATACTCGAATACCAGTAGTACTCGGTATTTATACTTTTAGTGCAGGGTTTCTCAAACTTAATACCTATGTTTCTATGTATTCTAATTATACTTTTAAAGCTACCCTTAAATTAGAATGGTGATTGAAAAAATGTAGTAAAATTAAAGTAAAAATGTTTTATTTGTAGGACAAATAAAAAAATATATTTACCAAATTAAGCATTTAAAACAATGAAAACTCTGGTTTAGAATGATAGATGTGCTTGTTTTAGCGCAAGTTTCACAACACAACAAGCTTTTACATTTATTTATTCGTGCAGTCACTACAAATAGTACTCGTAATATGCGTATCCATATTGAGCAATCCTGTTTTAGTGCATGTCGCATAGAGCCCGTCACGTCTGTGCGCGACTTTATCTCGTACCACGAATACATTTTAGTAGACCTGTCTGCAATGACACGTGAGAATGGATGGGATGCGAGCAAGGGCGGATTTAGGGGGCATTAGATACACTATATATTCTAGAATAGAAATTCTTATTCCACAATAAGGCTAATACAGACTTGCGTCCAATGGTGGATCCAGCATTTTTTTACGGCACGGGAACACGTACCGCCCCGCGCAGACGATATTTTTTTGTAATGTGGAGATTCCATCACAGTACAAACTTTGAAGCAAATAAAATTATCAGAGTTGTTAAAATATATCAATAAAATAACAGAATAACAGTAAAACTCTTGTCTATGTCTGGCTGGAATTGCGAAGATTTTTGTTGATTTTTCTGACCGTCCGCCCCTAGTTTTCGCTTTCGTTTTGTTTTGTTACCCAGAAAAAAAATACTGGATTCGCCCTTGGATGCGAGTCTGTGTTAGCTTTATTGTGGAATAAGAATTTCTATTCTAGAATATCTAGTGTATAATTATAATGCTTTATTTTGTTTGAGGTATTTGTTGTAAGTAATTGCCAATTTATCTTCGGGTATAAAGACTCAAATACTCGTACAATATATGTACATTGTACACTTATTACTCTTATTTTTGTAAATATAAGTCAGTAGTCTAGTCTAAAAAGGGCACCTTCGTGCAAAAGATAGTTACCTAGAAATATAAAATAAAATCCGACCGTTTAGACACCATACAATAACTGAATAGTAAATTTAGAGTAGTGAATATTAAAATTTGTGCTTTCGACACAGTGCCAAAAGAGATTAAAAATGATGAGATGAGTTGACCTTAAAATTGAGTGCAGAGGCCTTAGTATGATATTAGTCGTAAACGAAAACTTAGATAGTTTCTGTCTAAGTTTTCGTTTTTTAACTCCTAAGATTTTTGTACAGAATCTCAGTTGGAAACGAAGAAAAACTGACAAAGATGTACGGTGTACACGAAAACATTAATTGTTTTCGTTTACTATACAAACTCATGGTAAAGCCTTGCAGTAAAAAGTATGAAATATAAAATTCCCTAGCATACCATCTGTAGATAACCACTCAAAACCAAAAACAACGTTACTAGCATTACTAAATTTGCTCCTCAAAAGTCATTTTCCTAGCATCAATAATCATAATTTTAGCATATTACCTATCATGATGTATTTTGGCTATGGCGTAAAAATTGCAAAGCGTAAAATTTAGCTTGGTTAAGTTATGAAAGCGGTAATACGAAAAGTTTCCTTCGCTTATTACTCTAACTTTTATTTAAGTAGTTTGATAGCTATTTGCGTAACTCAACCTACTAGGTATCTATTGTTTCTTTTTTGTTTCTGGTCTATTTTTATTTTAATACTGTATAAATAATGTTTAAAACGTTTTCAGAATTTAGTGACAACACAGTAGGAGATTCGCCCGAATGTGGCGATTGGTACTTTTTTCTGCTTATTTTTATTTTATTTTTGGTTTTTAAAAAGTAACAATCGCTCGCGTGGAATGTTTTTCTTAATCTCCTACTCGGTGTTGCCACACATAAAAAATATAATAAACGTACATGGCACGCTAGACGCTGATTTGAGACACCACTATCATCGTCCCGCTTATCAGACCCTTATTTTCAAATATTGCATCGATTTCATTCTCCCAAAAGAACGAATTCTTACGATGTATTTGTCAAGCAACTGATGAAGCGAGAAGATGATGACTGCACTAGTTATTGATAAATAAATAAAAAAATAACGTATTTGTTTAACATTGACAGTGCAGTTTAAACTGTCCCAGATGAATCTGAAGCACACTACTAAATTAACATAAATAAAAGCTCTCTAAAACAAGCGCTTTAAAAGCTTCTTATATACGCAATTAAACTTTTAAACAACTCATGTAAATATCTAAAAATACTCTCTATCGTCTAAACCCAAACTTTTTTACGTGAAAACTTTTTCTTTTCTGACGCAATTGTCTAAAGCTTACTCTGTTTTCTGAACGCTTTCAGTTACATTACGGCTATTTTACTAACTCTGCCAAAGTTTCCAATTTACTCGTAAGCTTTTAAACTATACGAATATCTCAAGAAAGTTTTAGTCAAATTAACGTTGGTTGATCAAAGAATGCTTTTACGCGGCATTTTGTTGGCCATTGTAAATTGTAAGGGTCTTGATGAGGGTCAGGAGGTCCAGCTAATTTATTTCTCTGAATTTGGCGGGCTCATTCATTTGTTACGCCGTAGGTATATTCAATTTTTGCAAGGGAGTATCTGGCAACTCACGCCGGAATTCTAAATCTAATTTCGAATTTGGAAAATAACTCCGAAGTTGTAATGTCAATGATGACTGACAGATATCTTTTTCGGCTTCACACGACTAATGTATTTGCCGATGTCAATTTGTGAATATTGACTGACACATGTTGTTATTGGTGCATAGTGCTGACGAAGGTTTTGACGGGACATACCAAACGAACGTGGTGGTCAGAAACAACGGCAGTTGCCTGTACGTGCCTCCGGGCATTTTCAAGAGCACATGCAAGATAGACATCACGTGGTTCCCCTTCGACGATCAACACTGTGACATGAAGTTCGGTAGCTGGACTTACGATGGCAATCAGGTATAGAGCTTAGTTGAAATCGATACTATCGCGGCTCGATTGTCAGCGAATAATCGATTGCTTTTAAATCTCGAATTAGTGACACCATCGATGTTTCACTACTTTTACAGAAACTAACAAAAGTCATAAGAAAAAAATCGATTATTCTATTTACAATCGTTGTAGTTTTACGTAAAATAACATAGGCTAGGCTTTAGTGATTTCTAAATTGGTGTAAATAAAATAAAAATCTACGATTGGACATTAAATATTAGGCAGGGAAACAATGAAGGGAACCATGTGAGAAACCAGAAGGATATAATACATATCCCAAACGTTTTGTATGTACTATTTTGCATGGAGCAAAACACAAAGCACTGTCAAATAAAAATAAAACTCGTTAAACTGCCATACGGATACGCTATAAGTCTGCTTAATAAAATAGTTAGGTAGTGAAATAAAATAAACTCTCTGCGTATAATAAATGTCAAATAAATACGATGCTTGCAATAAAATTAACCCAATCATGCAAAAGTTTTACTCGATCGGAAAATTCAAATAACTTAGTCTTTTATACACAAGCGATTTCTGAACGTTGGCGTCCAATGAAAGATATCGTCGCGACTAATAAAAATAAAGGTTGTGAGTTCGATTTATAGGTGAATTTCGATTATTGTTTGAACTTAATTGTTTTTTAATTAGGATCAAAATCTTCGCTGACTTTAGATTATTTATTATCAGTTAACATGAAATTAAATCAAATCGGAATTGACAATGTATAAACCTATAAAATATCCAAATAAGAAGATATTTTTTTTTGTGGTTGCATATTTGTTGTTATAAATATCTAAGTCTTCAGTCTTTTCAGGCTCTAAATTTTTGTCTTTGGTAGTTTGAGTGTATTCATATTCATATTTTTGATAAAATTTATGCTGTCAGATTTAGAATAACACTTTTCTTTTCAGACAATTATTTTCAAATAGGTATGCGATCTACGAAAGAATGGTAATTGAGTAAAAAATGAAACGAAAAAATACACTTACTAATGCTCTAAATAAATTGGGTTTTAGTTAGGAAGCTTCCATTTAAGCTACTACTTTATTGCAGTAAGCAATAAAGTTGTAGGTGTTGCGTCGCTTCAAAGAACATTAGCTTTAAATGTAGAAAGATTTTGTGTGGCCAAGATTGAAAAGTTATTGAGAAGTCGCGTCGGTATCGTTCTGGCGTTTTATGACCTCTACCGTCAAAATTCTTTATGAAATGTTCGAAAATCGCTTGTGAAAATGTACAGCGATTTGAAAACAATGTTTCAAATATTGGAAACGTTGTTTTTAAAGTCTTCGAGACATCTACTAGCGATTCTCTCGTGGAACAGACTCTGTTGAGTGTAGAAAAATGTCTATTGGCTTCATTTAAATGTTAAAAATTCCAACTAAACATATTCGATTACTAAATGAAAATCTATTTGAAAGCTAAATACGAGAGACTCGCTTGTTTAGACATTTTTATAAAATGCACATGTCAGAAAATATGTGCATGGTTGTTATAAGCAAACTGCATGTTTTGGTTTTAGAAACGAATGACTTAAATTTGTAAACCTCGATTTTCAGTTTGTTTTTAGGAGATCTTTATTTTAAGGTATACAAACTTTTTGTAATTACTCAGTGAAGTTGACATAAAAAAAAAACTACGCATTGCTGGATTTTCATGCAATTTCGACTATGGTTAAACCTTGATAAGTAACATTACAACAATATTAATAATAATCCTTGATCAAAAATTTTTTTTTTAAATGATTATTTTACTAATATATTAGTAAAATAATATAGCGCTAACCGAAAGTGGAAATTAAATAAGTATAAATAAATGCAAAAACCAATACAACACTTACTTAATGTTTTATTTCAATCATCTACATGTTCTTTGTTAATTTAAATATTGAAAAAAAAAAACAAGTTATACAAAAGTAAGTCAAAATTGAGTGAAATTTAAGCGTTGCGTCTGAAATGTAACCTTTTTACCCATTTTCAAACTTTCTTTCCTTTTTTTTTGTATTGCAGAACGAGTTATTTATTTGTTATTAAAATTATTGAAATATTTTTACTAAGCCGTCTCTCTGCATCCGAACGCATTTGTATGCATCGGCGAGTTGTAAAACTATCATTTCATCAGTTCACTCCAAGTTCTAGGTTGAATTATTTCAACTTTATTCCAACTCCTTGAATAATTCCCGCAACCATCTTGTTTCCAGTGCAACCATAGATTTCTAGAGAAGGGACATGTCATCTCGATCTAGCGGACATTTAACTTTACACTAAACTCTTTATTTAAAATCATTATCGTCACAACTAAGCATCATGCTAATAATTACTCATTGTTTACAGCGACAACAAATAGCTTCTTCATATGCGTTAATATAGCACTGAATAGAGTAGTTGATTAGTATGGAATTAATTTAAAGTATTAAGATTACTGAATTTTGCAATTAATTATGATTCGTAAACCGAAAAAATAACTAAAATCGGCTAATCCAGTTCAGAGATTTAAGCTTGTAAAGATTTTGGTAGAGATTAAGAGGGGATGCTTTGTCCCTTTTTTACAAAGCATAACATAGTATGGCGAGTGTATGACACTTACGGACCGTGACGTCATATTCTGCCATAGTGCGCTCTTTGTCTAGCAGGAAAATAAAATGCTTGTAACTTTATTTCTCAGTTGATTTTATTTTTGTTTTCGTTAATCGGCTCTGTTTATGGTTAGCTGTTACAAGAAGGCATTAAAAAAATGTCAACTAGCCTAATCTGCAGTGTATGTTTTGTAAATAAGCGTTTTGTGTATTTGCTTCGTATGAGACCCGTCTGACATTGCAAAATGCACAAACGACTGTAGTCTCGGAGAGTAGTTGCTGCGGAGTACATACTCTCATACATTTACCGGTATTTTAGTGTGCGAGTCACCGCATAAATGTATTTGAAATACGCCTGCTAGCTTACCAAACGACTACGAAAAGAGTTTTGTCAGCGACTGAAAAAGTGACAGATATCTTCACCATAACTCTGTCTCTTTCTGACACGTCGGTTTAATTATTTCGTGGTCTATATGTTAGCCCGGCACGGTGAGTAGTCTCAGATGTCTCCGAGAATAAGAAACGTGTGTGCGTATCGTAATGAGAGACGGACGTAAATGTCTCGCGCTAGGCAAATAGAAGACATCTCTTTAGTTCTCTACGAGTGAAACATTGATCGGCAAAGTCTCCGAGCTCATTTACCCAGTCACCAGGAGCACGTGTCGTTCCTAGCTAATCTAACTTTGTCTGTCTGTCATGCTGTAACGGCCCTCCATGCCTGAAAGAGTAATTGCCTTCTAGTCTAGTTTCTTCGCAAGGAGAGTTTTCATTAAGATCCTTATTGAACTGCCAGTGAACTGAAGTCTGATTGAGAACAAATATTTATTGGTTTCGAGATATTTTATTAGCGTCTTTGTATATCGACAGTTTGTCTTTGTGTTGATTGAAAGTTTGTTATTATTTTTTACGCATGGAATTTTTGCAAAGATGAGCGCACGCATGTACTTTATATTTTTCATACCTATTATATTCCATTTCTAACTGTAATAAGCTGTGATGCCTGGCAGAGATCGCTATCAGCGATAAGGCCGCCCATTGTACCACTGTTTATGTATCTTTGTTCCTTTATTTTGTTTATATCTTGGTGTGCAATAAAGAGTTTATCTATCTGATAAGCTCTTTTCCTTACAAACTTTTTTGCTTAATTTTCTTTATTCTTATGTGTATTCATTGCTTGTTTTAGTAAAATGTTTGCTATGTATTACTATTGCTTTATTTATAATGTTAAGATATTTTGTCAATTATCTTTATTGTAAGAATCGATACTTTATCCTCATCTTTAACAGATACCTACAATGTATACGTATTTGTCTCAAACTATGCATGCATACCCTGTGTTTACGTCGGAGCGTATACCGTATGGCAGATACCAACTCTTCGATCCTCAGCATGTTGCATCCCTAATTAGTGATTGTGCTTGGACAGTTTCTCACATATCCCTTTGACTCGATGAATTGTCTCAGACGCCTGCTTGTCTAGGCTGGCATTTTACTTTACTAAATGGCATTTATATTATTGACCTTCGATTGACTATCAATTAACCGTCACGATTCAAACAGTTATAAAATAATACTTTTTGCTGTAGTTTGATTCTACAAAGAATTTTTTGAAGCTACTTGAGTTTGACCACTCCCTTAAATTTTTTCGTTAAAACTAAAAGCTTAATACTTCATTAAAACTAGCGTGAGAATTCATTATTAAAATTTATATGAACACACGCGCGCCCCCGATAACGGACGCCCGCGCACCGCGCGCCCGCGTTTTCGAGGGCGCGCGTATTCCCTGATAAAGGAGTACTAACTACTCTGAAACCGGTCGGATGCACAGCGGCTCGACCGTTCAAATAATCGTGAGTTGTTTATTTAAATTTTAAAAGCTTAATAAATGAAAAAAAATGTTTTTGGATTAGATGTGATGCTTGATTCTAAAATACTAGTAATAGTTTAAGAGATAAGGTCGATGGAATTTTATAAATAAAGTATTGCCAGTATCCTAGACAAGTCAGGCGAAGGCATGACAACTCTCGCATGGTGTCCCCCTAGTTAGTGCATTCGTGTTTGAGGTTACAACTGTTCTCGCCCTAACAGCTGGATCTGGTGCTCAAAGACGAGGCCGGTGGGGACTTGTCAGACTTCATCACCAACGGGGAGTGGTATTTGATAGGTGAGTTTCGTATTCTTTGTGTTAGATTAACCAATGACTTCAACTTTTTTACACTTGTAGAAATCTATACGGCCCACACTTGGCTAAAACGGATGAAACGCACAGCGGATATTAAGTAGGATTTGTAGTCCGTAAACCCACTGTAAAAATACCATATTTTTTAGCGAAAAACAAAACGCAGCTCTCCTCCCTTCACGATTGCATTTTGTTTTTCGCCATACGAATATGATATTTATGAAGTAGACTTACGGACTACAACGCTCCACGTAGCCTTTCTGCGCTCCGTGGAATCTGGGTCTTATAATTTTTCTTAAACACTTGCTCATATCAAACTTTTTACTATATCCTGGAGTGAGTTTTTGGCATCTCTTTTAGCTAAACATTTAAATTCAAGTATTCATTTAGATCAGAATAATATATGTTTTTATAGTTATAGTTTTTGAAATGTTTCTTAAGTTTTGTTGGAATTAAATATAGGTATTCTTTTATTTGTGTTGTAATGTATTTAAAATCTTAAATTCAAATGAACCGTTGACCGATATGGTCCCACATATTTACATTACTTCTCAGGAATGCCCGGCAAGAAAAACACGATCACATACGCGTGTTGTCCCGAGCCCTACGTGGACGTGACGTTCACGATCATGATCCGGCGACGGACCCTTTACTACTTCTTCAATCTGATCGTGCCTTGCGTGCTGATATCTTCCATGGCGCTCCTCGGGTTCACGCTGCCGCCTGACTCGGGGGAGAAGCTCACACTCGGTCAGTATTTTTTTGTGACAGTATAAACTGTAGAGTACCAGTTTCTTATAAGTCCTTTGGTGGACATGGATCCCTCGAAGAGCGAATAGGGTATACATTAAACACTACTCTGGCTCAGATCAGTGGATGTTATACAGAACGTTATCGCATTTCTTCTCCGGTCGTATGCAGGTTTTCTCGTTATGTTTTCCATTACCGAAAAGAGTGAAAGTCCATAATATATCAGTTTCGAATAATTTATTA
The DNA here is from genome assembly GCA_949316475.1 of Hypomecis punctinalis. Taxonomy (NCBI): domain Eukaryota; kingdom Metazoa; phylum Arthropoda; class Insecta; order Lepidoptera; family Geometridae; genus Hypomecis; species Hypomecis punctinalis. Next base: position 3,312,233 of record OX438798.1, read on the forward strand.
GTAGGGGCGCAGGATATAGAACCCAGATCATAAATATTAACTTAAATTTATATCGAACATAATGATATGGATCTTCATTTTTGTTTCAAGTTAAACTCATATTAATAGCTTTATTCATAATTTAAGCTCAGGTTTTATCTATTATATACGTACCTAGTAAGAAATATAAATAAGCACTCTAAATATATCTGTTCATTTACGTGTATTAAGCTAATTCTGAATTCAGCGTTCAAAGTTTTAATTTCTGTACAATCAAGGAATCTATGTCGGGAACTATTATGGAACTAACAGAGTTAGCGAAAACTAACTCGGCCTGCGCAAGCCACTGTCATGCCGTGAGCTCCGCTTATCTAATACGAAATTCAATTTTAGCGAAAACAACACCAATCTACAAAATCTACGAGATCAGATGTTACGTTTCATCTACTTTTCACGTGTTCAACTCTAAAAGCATTTCTTGGCAAAATTTGTTACTAAAAGATTCATGCTCGGTAAAAGGTACTTTTACAATTTAATTATCAGTGATGAGACCACAGTGTTTGAAATAGCTCCTCTGGAACTAAGAATGTACTTAAATTTAATGTTGCCCAGTCTGACGACGACGCAAAATTATTATTACTTTATCTTGGAAATTGGCTTGTTCTAGAACATTAGACAAATCTTAGCTCTAAGATGTTCGTATTACAATCTGAAGAACTTTTCGGAATTTCGTCGTAGTATTTAGTTCTAGCCGAATATTTCATTCTATTAAACTAATATTGCTCACAATTTCAGACAACGAGACTAATTTAAATCTAAGTATTTATGTCTTTTTGAATGGATTTTTTTCTAATATAAAGAAGTAAATAATAGTCCTTAGATAAACAGATTTGGCTGGTGTCTACAGGTGTGACCATCTTGTTGTCCTTGACCGTGTTTCTGAACCTGGTAGCTGAAAAGATGCCTTCCACATCAGATGCAGTACCCCTCATAGGTACCACACTGTAGAAGACACCAGTCACCAAAAATATCGTACGCTGCTTCCTAAATGCATTTAGGTGTCCCTCAAGGATTTTTTCTGGGACCCAAACTATTTCTACTGAATATTTAATGCAATTCAAATAAAATATCGGTATCGTTTAAGATAGAGAAAGCAGAACAATTTCTCGCTACACGGCTTAATAATAAAATTGGCGTAACTTCTTATATATATATACTCGTGGCACACGCCGTAAAACTTTTACCGTAGTTTGGGAGCAGCGTGCGCTCAATATGAATATTAGATTGTTTCTAGACTGTGGTATGACTGTTTATGTGTGTGTGGTAGTTCCCCAAACTGCAGGTTTGCGTCCAGGTGAGTATTAAATGGAGTAGTTATCATTTCAGCACTTCATTAGTCATCATTCTGGTTAAATTGGGAAGAATGATAGGAATTGGAGAGTTGTGTCCTACAAATTCGTGAAGGATGAGATAAATATGGGTCGTGTTGGCCTGTTGGGGGGTGTTAACATTATGTTTGATTACAGGAGTGACTATTCTACTATCGCTGACGGTGTTCCTCAACCTGGTAGCAGAGACCCTGCCGCAGGTGTCCGATGCTATCCCTTTGTTAGGTACACTATCCACACCTAGCCCCCACCGTTCTATTTAATCCTACTTAATCCCATGCATTTGTTTGTTTTATCTTCACTCTCATTATCTCTTCTTAATTTACTTTTAGTTTCATTTCAATTCTCACTAATTTTTGTTTCAGATTTGTTTGCTCTCATTTTATTAAAACAAACTGCATTTAATTAAGAGTTGTTTTAAAACATTACAAGGAGTTAATTACGTACATTTAATGGAGGATTCATTTCGAAATATGTCGCTTACATTGCTATTAAGTGGTTCAAAGCTTTCGTTCCATCGTTAAATGTTTTACTAAATAAATGGAATATGCTTTTGCAATTACTTTAATTTTCTTTTGGAATTGGTTTTTTTTTAAACTCGATGTTATACTATTTTAATTTAATTTGAAATTGTTTTTAAGTAAAAATATCTTGGAATCGATTTCGTGATTCTTTGCTTACGCTTTGTTACTCTCAGTCTCTGTTATTTTTTTTCTACAAATTACTAAGTACGTCCAAGTACTTCGGAAAGTGATTCGATTTTTAAATTTAAGTGGCATGGCATGTGTCTTTTTCTTGACTTTACACAAGATCGTTTTATCAATTAATACAGGATTTGGAAGGTAAGTCGTGATTTCTTATTATTGTTACACTATATTATCGTGTTTTGAATGACATTCTTCAGTATTTCATCTGTCTATGCGTAATCGATTCCATGGTGTTTCTTTTTGTGTTTGGATGTCTTTACAATCGTTACAAGGTTCATTATCGTTACCATGGCACTACCATTACTGTCGTGGTGTCCGGATACTTGGAGGGTGGTACGAAAAATATTGATCAATCCGGAAAGCCCTTCCCATTAAATTTCAAGTTAACAAGCAAATTAATAAAGCCAGTAATAAAACCCTCGTTTAACTAGTATGCATGTCTATTATTACTTTTCCGTTTATGATTTTACTTGAGCCCCTGATACCGACTCAGCACACACAGGTTAGAGGTCTCTCGATTCAAGAGCGGTAGTTTTTATGGTACACCTATGAATTATGTAAATAGAACATTTTATTTTTCATAGAATATATTGATCTTTGCAGGTGTTACAATTCTCCTGTCGCAAACTGTTTTCTCTCTATTGGTGGGGCACGTCATCACAAAAACCTCAGAGGCGATCCCCCTAATAGGTGAGAAAAGTTCAACGCGTTTCTCGTCTGAAGTTTTCTCGATCTAAATAATGATGAAGTTAAACAGTGAATCTATGATTAGTTCCTTTTAAACAACAGATATGTGATCTGAGGAGCATTTTGAAGTAACAGATCGATGTTAGTAGAAATGTTTCTCAGCACATTGATGAAACACCAAATAACAAAGATCTAAATAGAATACGATTGTTTTGCTTTTATGATTGTAAATTTCGAAGAGAAGCATAGATTCTTACCTTTCTGTCTCGACTCGCATTTTAGTAACATGTCTCTGGAGCCTACTCTATGCTTTTAAAGCTCTTGCCGGCTCTCTCGACACTTGAAATAGAGTTATTGCACTTTACATTCGTGCTAGAGAAAATACGTAGCTTTGCTAAGAAGTTCCGTTTCTTAAGGTAATTTTTCGATTTACCAGCATCCGATCTTCTTGTAATGTATTAAAATTGACTCTTTCCCACTCATCAATAATTTTCTTTTTCTATTTTCTAAATTTGTTTCCATCTTCTCTTTCGATTGGCCTATGTAGATTAAATGCGACGTCTGATTTTGGATAAGCATGAAGATATTTTACTAAGTAAACAAATTAAAAGCACAACTCTCCTAATAAACATGTTTTAAACGGACCGTTTAAATAGATTGCTTGTAGTTGTTTAAAAGCAGGAGTTAAAAGTATGGCTACGGGTAGCGACAAAGCGGATGCGGGCAAAGAGGGGCCAGCCTCCAAGTATCTCGCGACCAACTGCTCTCGCAACTTTCTGGTCTGTTTCGTCCCTTTCATTGACAGCTAGTCGAGTTATCGGTGCGTTGGCAAAGGAAACGATAATACTGACACCATTTTCGCTAATTGTTATTCAACTCATGGAACTCTGCTTAAACTTTGCTGTTCCTTTGTCAATGTTGCGACCTCTTTTAACAAGTTACATTATTATGTTACCATCAAAGGACGAGCCGGTGAGAGTAGTTAGTGTTGGGTTAGATGCGGCTGTATCCAACTCAGTCGTAACCAGCTTAGTAACGGCCTTTGACTGTAGCGATAAAAGTGAATTGTTAATAGAGGATACCGACTCCTAAACCTCAAATGTCTCATACTTTAAACGTTTTTTTTGGTGTGTTTATTCAAATGTAGGTAAAGGTCTACAATTTAACTTGTCTTAAACATTTTTTTGGTTACTTGTACTACAGTATAATATACAATTTTATAAGTATTCAATAAACACTCCAAGATAAAATATATCTAAACATCATAAATTTAATTCATCACTTATGTAGAATCACTTAAATGCACGTTTGGTAACGCATGTTGCTTTGTGGCAAGTTTCATATAAATATATTAAGAAACCACCTAAAATAGCAATACATAACTGTGTAAAATAAGTATCTATAATTACTGTTTATAATGGTAACTAATTTTCTCCTTTAATATCATCGTTTTAATTTATTTAAGTCCATTAATTCGATCATTACTAAAATGCAGGGAACATAAATTATTGTTATTTCGCAGCCATTAATTAAATCATTATTTTAGTTCGAAACAAAATTAAGGGCAGAGATATTTGTTATTTCTATCGTGAAAATTATATTGATAAATGCTCATTATTATCATCAATTTAAAATGATACACAAAATAGCCAATATTTCGTTTCGAATTCTTGTTTGTCGACTTTTTGAAATAATTTATAAAATAACTTGATTATTTCCACACTTCGAAGTAAAGTTTTCATCTACATAAATAAAAGAGCCTTCTTTGTTGTCTTGCTTTTCATATTGGTTCTTTTATTTGATTTTTATTTGTGTTTGGCGAATTGCATTGGACGAACTTTCGCAAATATTGTTCAATCATATAATGTATTTTTTTGTTGATATTTTATTAGAGCTGTTTCAGATTAGCGTATTTTTTGCGCTTATACATTTTGTCTTATGCGCAGTCGGCATATACGCTTACACGCGCGCTACATTACGCGCTTCAAAAAACCGGCCTCACGTTAACGGGCATAATTATTTTGGGTGTTTGCGCGTACCGGTAGTGTCGTGTCAGTATACGAGCTTATAGAAGCTTATTAACGCTCGCACAAGTTGCGCGTGTACCAATAGACGCGCCTATACGCGCCTACATGTGCTCCCAAAAACGAGCTTACGAGTATACGCGCGTTTAAAACGCTAGTCTAAGCAGTGTATACATTGTATGGTATGTGGCAGGGACGTACTTCAACTGCATCATGTTTATGGTGGCATCGTCTGTGGTGCTGACCGTGGTGGTGCTCAACTACCACCACCGGACTGCGGATATCCATGAGATGCCGCAGTGGGTAAGTAACTTATCTATTTAATATTTTATGATTCACTTGAGAGAAAATTTCGTATAGGTACTTTCGCTGTTAGGTTAGGTTATTCTACTTTTATCTTGTGTCGTTTATATTTAGCTTTAGAACAAAACAGTGTGAGCATAGAATACTCTACCACTTCTGTCACTCGTACATCATATGAAAGTTTTAACAGAGATCTGCGTGTTTATTGTGTGTGTTCAGAAAGAGTAGAACCGTTTATTTATCTAGTCTCGGCCCGCTAAGCCGTTTTATCAGGAGCTCCGCTGAGCGAGACTATAAATACATGTAACGTTTCTATTAGTCCCGCATCACAGAACATCTTTGATAGAAACGCAGCTCAAATTAACCTCGATTATATTAAAACAAAAGTGATAGGGAGGTCTATAAAGAAAATTGGTTTATAAAAAAATATAGGCTATTTTCAAGTACCTAAATAAGTATTAAACAAAATACTATATCGTAATATATATATATAGGTACATACGTACAATATATTTTATTTACAACTTAAAAAAGAAAGAAAACTTGTACTAAAATCACAATAAAACTATTCTATAAGCCTGCGACAACGCAGAGGGTAACGTGGCCAGAATGCTAGCGGCATTGCCTCGCTGAATAGCCATACCTGAGTATGGCTTTTGGCCAAAGTACCTAGATGCCAGCATTCTGGTCACGTGTAACCTCTACGAGACGCCTGGCCAGGTTTTTGTATAAAAAGTGCGCGTCCGGCCTCCACGGACCTAAAATTTCAAGTTTCTATAGGTATATTATAGATTTAGTACTCAAATCTGAGATCTTGAAACTTTATTCTGAATGCATCAACTATCTTTGAAAGTTAAAATATAAACCAAGCTTGTTTATTTGATCAGATTAAAACAGTATTCCTTCAATGGTTGCCGTGGATCCTGCGCATGTCGCGGCCCGGGAAGAAGATCACGAGGAAGACCATCATGATGTCGAACCGGATGCGGGAGCTGGAGCTCAAGGAGCGGTCGTCCAAGTCGTTGCTGGCCAACGTCTTGGACATCGATGATGACTTCAGACACGCGCCTCCTCCGCCCAATAGTACCGCTTCGACGGGGAACTTGGGACCAGGGTAAGTAGTTAAATACAATATATACAATAACACTTTATTGACACCAAAGTAAGGACAAAACAAGAAAGGAACTGAATAATTAAATAGAAAATAAAAGATTGTACAGTGGCAAAAATGTAAGCAAGGTAATGATCAGAAACGCATTGCAAATTCAAATGTCTCTAGAAATATTTAATTTGGTAACTAATGCTATGAATTTATTGACTAATAATAACTTTTTATCGTAGGGCTCACTAATGAATCTATCCCTGCAAGATACTGCAAGATTAATATTACTAAACTAAAGAGTTGTGTAATGTGTTGTACCTACAATTAATAATACGAGCTGTATATGCTGTCATTTTGAATTTAAATCAACTATATTTACACTTCAAACATTACACTATGTTTTGTTTATATTAAATATATTTGAGAAAGAAGCTAAAAATAAAAGTTCTTATCTATGTTTATTTATAAAAATGAATCGTGGTTGTTAATCTCGCTAAAACTCGAGAGCGGTTGGACCGTTTGGGCTAATTTTGGTCTTGAAATATCCGTGGAAGTTAAGAGAAATTTTAACGGTGAGAAAATTAAAAAAATTAAGAGGAAAATAATAATAACATTAGTTTAATTTTCCTATACAAAATGTTCCTGCATATAAATGTTGACATTGACAGTATGGTGCTAGCTAGTTATAAATAAATCTAAATTATATAATTTACCTTTAATTTAGACCTTCAAGGGTATAAGGATGATCCAATTGCTTTCTATGTAGTAGTAGTGTAGGTAGTTTTTGCATATAAAGTAGTATTGTATCTTATCGCAGTTAATAAAGGCACTTTTGCCCGTTAAAAAAAAAAAACTTCTCATATCACCCATTTGCATCCAGGTGTTCAATATTCCGTACGGACCTCCGGCGGTCGTTCGTCCGGCCGTCGACGATGGAGGACGTCGGAGGACTGGGCAGCCATCACCGCGAGCTGCACCTCATTCTCAGGGAGCTGCAGTTCATCACCGCTCGGATGAAGAAGGCGGACGAAGAGGCCGAGCTCATCAGCGACTGGAAGTTCGCTGCGATGGTTGTCGACAGGTATGGTCACTGGGAAAGATACTGATGTAGGTGGCACAAGTATTCCTTACGGTCGTTTGTCCGGACCTTGACGATGGAGGACGTCGGAGGGTTGGGCAGCCATCACCGCGAACTGCACCTCATTCTCAGGGAGGTACATTTCATCAACGCCTGGATGAAGAAGGCAGACGAAGAGGCCGAGTTCATCAGCGACTGGAAGTTCGCAGCGATGGTTGTCGACTGGTATGGTTATTGGAAAAGATACTGATGTAGGTGGCACAAGTATTCCGTACGGACCTCTATTGGTCGCTCAATGGAGGACATCGGCAGGATGGGCGGTCATCACCGCGAGTTGCACCTCATCCTCAGGGAGCTGCTTTTCATCACCGCTCGGATGAAGAAGGCAGGCGAAGAAGCCGAGCTCATCAGCGGGTGGAAGTTTGCTGCGATAGTTGTCGACAGGAATGTTTCAAATTATTATGTGAAACATTCCTGTCGATTTATTATACTATTGTATAAAAATACAGATGTAGGTGGCATAAATATTCTAAAATGTATATTGAGCATGCATCTTAATTTGGCAAGTATTGTCTTTATGGGATGGAATAGTTACCACTTAGTTGATATTCAGATCTTCGGTAAGATGAGTTTCGTAAAATTAGTTGAGTACCGACGTTAATGTGCTCCAAAAACTTTTCAGAGCAAATAAGTACGTCAATCTGTGTCTAAAAAAAATTTAGACGTATTAACTAATTGTAGAATTGACGTACTTACCTTATTTTGTATAAATATGCTCTTGTCTTACCGAGCGTGCGATAAAACTTGCTATGCTTGTGTCCATTTCAAACGCAGCTATAGCAAACATGTTTGCAGTATTCAGTTCATGCTTTTCATCACTCATCTAAGCTATAGAGACTAAGACAAATATCTTCCGCAGGTTTTGCCTGTTCGTGTTCACACTGTTCACGATCATCGCGACGGTGGCGGTGCTGTTGTCGGCTCCTCATATCATCGTTCAGTGACCCTAAGGGGCCCCGCGCTAGGGGCTCCCTGAGGCAGGGACCCGTGCCCCAGGGACCTCTCCCTGAACCCGAGAGAGAGACTAATCTAGTACCCACATCATGTAATTATAAACGTGGTTCAAACGCACACGTCGTGTAAAACTAAGTCGAAAGACATTAAATCATTTAAAATAAAAGAAGATACTTTAGTTAAGTCCGAAATTAACGATTGTGATGTTTACTAGTGTGTTAAACAGAATGTTGACGAGGATTTGTTAAAATATAATTGTGTATAATTGATAATGTTATTTAAATGTTTAATTTCAAGAACGGTACTCGTGAGACGGTAAAGCGTTTCGTTTGTGAATGGACATGGCATCATCGCATCTAATGATGATAATGGAGGCGACGTGAATTTAAAAATAAGAATTGATTTCAGTATCCTTTAAAGTAAATTGTGGGATCACAATCGGAAACTTAGGGAGTTAGTGTATATAACTAATGGATCAAAATATAAGTAGAGTGATATAGCTTAAACACAGGCATGTTAAGCTATTCGAGCGGGCTTGAATTTTTATGGAGCAAAATATTCTGATTGTAATGGGAAACAAATTAATATAACCAAAAATAGTTTAGTTACAAATATGACGACTATTATACTCCGAAAAGAACGCAGATTTATTTGATTGTATTTCAAATTCAAAATGTAGCCAGGATGTTTGATAAAAAAGGATAGCCTAAAGTGAAGAAATTGCAGGAATTGCCAAGTTGTGGAATTGATAGGAAAACAAAATAATGGAACCAAGTAAACAAAGGTAGACTAGTTATAGAGGGACGAATAAATTAAATGAACAGATAAATCGTTGTTATAATGCTATTGATAAAAGAATGAGTTAAATTGCAAAAGAAAACATTTGAAGTAAGAAAACTCAAGAAACATTTTTGACACGCAAAATTTGTGTAATATCTTATGAACACATTTACTCACATACATAGAAACAGCTGATATATCAACTAACCATTACTGCTGTAGTAAATAATAGTCAATCTATAAACATGTACATAGGTTACTTAGCGATGTGTATTTGTATATAAACCTAGAAAATCGGAAAAAAGACTAACGTTAATTCTTCACTTTAGTCACCATAACAACTTGTCTTTTTGGATAAAAAGCTCTTCTATCTTCCTATTGGAGACATATTCAATTAAATTTTTAGACTAACGTCGAAGTCCAAAAAGACGTTTAAGTCATAGACAAATATTTGCTATACTGGACGAATAGTTGAGTTCGCAAATATTCGTATAAAGTGACTGTCCTTAAATAGTATACCTTTAGCACTACTGTAGCAAATATATCGTAAATAGTCGTATCATTTAATAAACAATTATAAATTCAAATCTTGTTCTATGTCCGTTCCTCAATTTCACTCTTATAGGTGTCGTGATAGACTAGTGATTGTCGTGTCCCTATATTTACATCGGCGGTCTCTTGGCGCAGAAATGAAAGGTGTTCCTAGAAATAGATAATATATAGTAAATTATTAACTTTCTCTTCTTCTCCTTCTATTTCTGCTTCATCCAGACCGTCGCAGATAGAATACAATTATAAAATTAAATATTGAATAAGGAAGCTCACTAAAAATAGTGAATAAAATAATATAATTATAAAGTTACGCGTCTGTGTGTATTACTTGTAAAACTGTCGAATACGATTTTATTTTGTTTTATCATCAAGGAATTTTTGATGATGTTGTGGTGTGATTTTATCGACGCTGTATTTATCCAATGTTGAAGGTATGAGAATATTGATGAATTTATTAATGAAAGCAAGCGTTGCATTCGAGCAACTTCACGATTCTAGTCTTGGAACGAAATACAGCGTTTTGTAAAATATTTTATTGAATAAACGTAGTAATAATATAATGATAAGTTTTGATATCTTTAAATTTTAATAATGTTTGTGTTCACGTTGGCTCTGTTGCGTAAATTTTGTTAAAGAATACCGTATGGTGCTCAAAATTATATCAAAGAGATCCTATACCATTCTTTTTAAAATTTATACAGTTACGTTGCCCTATCGTTGTATTAAATTTTACTTGTTTTTATATCTATGCATTGGAAGGTGATGTTTTAATTATAAAAATTAATTGAATATATTTAATTAGATTTGTTAGTGCCAAAACATAGGGTTTATAAATAAGTTGATTTATAGATTATAAACATATGATAAAAATGGGAATTTTATTGTAAAATACGATTTAAACGAACTAGGGGGTTTGTTAACGAATAACGTAAAATGTTGAATCAAGCGTTGGTCCGCCCCTGCGAGTTGAATCAGCCAATTTTAAAAACTTATTTTGTTTAAAAAAATAAATGAGAGGTTGTGAATAACGATTGTACACTCGCAGTAGCGGCTTAATGTTAAAATAAATATACACAATTAAATTCGTAGATTGAACCTATTAAAATGAAACTGAATAATTAACTGCCTGCTTGGGGCCGGGTTACATTAAACGTACAAAATGAACTGAATCATTAAAACATGCGAACCATTATCAATTAATCTACTGTAATAACTTCGAAACTTCCATGAGCTAGATCTTTTAACATTTCTATGTCTTCCGGCAACACACATTACACTGTTTTATAGTTTGTTCCAGAATAATGCAGCACAAACAAAACCATTTTCGTACACTAAAATAATCACTAAAACGTATTCATGCCTGTCTCGATCATGAAATTTTAAATTCGTATAACTTTGATAAAGTCCCAAATCTCTACGAAAAAGAACCACTAGACACTATACAATTGTACACAATATTTTAACTATACTCTTCTATATGAAAGCGTTCAATTTTAAAACTTCATAAAACTCAGCACACTGCACAACTGCAACTGAATGCTTTAATCGTAAAACAGGTATTTTGGATTTCATGTACATTACATTTCTACTAAACTTCTGAACGCTGTAATATAAGAATTTATCTATTTCTACCGTCATATTCTATCTACTCTTGTATTATTTTATAGTATTATTTTAGTAGTAAGACTATCGCTAACTTATTCTAACTTGAAATTTAAGGGATTACGAAAATACAAAGCAGAATATTCGTTGCGAGTGCTTTACGAATGAGTACATATTTAATATTCACACATAATCACATTATTTAATTACAACATTTACAAATCAGTTACCCATATTATACTTTAAATGCACAATTTTAAAAACATATTTTATGAATTATTTTGTTTAGCGTATCGATATTTTTTTGGAATGTATATTTTTTATATAAATCTCGAGCTTCATTAATGATTGTTGGCTAAAAGTCTTGTATATTTAGATTTACTTAATACTTCGACCACTATCGCGTATTTGAGCAAAATGCTTTTGTAGAATATTTACTCCAACAAAAAAATACCGAAACTTTTACAGCTTTGATAGTCGTTGCACTTCGTACACTTTTTAATTCATCATTGAAATAAGATCGTATTTATTTTGATAAATGGAATTCAAATCTACATATTTATTTTTACATATTTCAATTGACATTTATAATTACTTGCAATTAAATCTGCGTGCGTTTAAAATTTAATGTGAATATAAAAACCATTTTATATTAGACGCATTTCATATAATAGCAAAAAATGAATAAAAAGCATTTTATTTAATTCAGATATTATAAATAAGCATATTTTGGTATAAGTACCTTTATACATACTAGAAACTTTATTTCTATGAATTTTTAAAGAGCTTAATAATATGGTTTTTTAGTTATCGAGTCGCTCTTATATGAATAATTGACTACTAATCTCATATGAATGGTCTTATATGAATATTGTGTTTTAATCAATCTAGTATACATTTCTTCACTGAAGCTTATACACTAATACACACAAATATTACAAAATAGTATACATTTGTAACAACCCACACTGTGTTCCCGTGGCTTAACCATAGATCAATTATTTAGTTAAATTAAATGTTATAACGACTGCAGTTTACTGATTTAATACCACACAGTGTAATGTAAGTTTTTAATCAAAAGCCCCTATGGAGGTTTTTATAATAGAAAAAATAATAATAAAAAAATAAAATACAAAGGTAAATTTGTAAAATATAAAATACGCGACGGGTAAAATGTTTATTCGTTAAAATTGACTATCGTAAGTAGTATTCAATTTGTATAAAACTAAAATAAATTAAAGCAATCTGATTTATACTATGACGTGGTTTTATTACACTTCTAACTTCCCTTTAGAATGTACATTTTAGTAAGTATTTATAATATAGTTCAACTCGACCAAAAATAATAGTTATTTTTATGTAACTACAGGACTATTTGCGCACTGAAAATATGAGATATAAATTATTTTATTATTCCGAAGTTTCTACCGAGTTGCATTGATCTCGGTCACGGGTAAACTGTAAGTCTACTCGTGACCACGATCGATGCAACTCGGTAGACTATATGTATACATACCTATGCCAAATTTACAAAGAGTCATACCGTCTTACGGCAAAAGTTTTACGCACGATTTAGACATTGTCAAGCAGTACAAATTGCTCGATTAAACAGTGTTTAAAGCATGTTTAAATCTTTTGCGGCAAGGTTACTAGTGTTTTAAAATTCCATAATTTAGTTAGAACTAATAACCATTTAATTGTTATTTTTATACTTTCGCGATTTAAAAACATGATTTTTATATACTACGGGACTAATCGTGCACTAAAAATGAATGACCTCACTATTCCGAAGTTGTGACAGAGTTGCATCGATCATGATTCGTGCTAAACTGTGGATTTTTAAAACGCTAAGGTTTATTGTAAATTTGCCTCTTCTTAAATAGGTAATCTATTTTTCTAAATATTCTGGAAGATAAGTAAATACTCAGAAAAATAGATAAGCAAACAAGATTAGCGCTTATTTTTTATAAATGAGAGTTAATTTATATTTTTTTACTTAAAGAACAGAGCTGATGATGTTGCCGAAATCATTACGGAGCCCTAATCTCTATCCTCTTTATTAATAAATCCAAAATTACTTCAGAGTATTCCATGGTTTGTCTTTTTTTTTCTTGGACAATTATAACTTATGTGTTACAAAAAAACCATGGACTAACTAAGGTTGATTGTTCTAAGGACTAACTACTCTCCAGAGTCATAAACTACTTTGCGTTTATCAATACAATGGTAGAAAATTTCCAAAGATTTAATCGAGTACAGAAATCGAGTTGTAACTACTTTAGTTATGATTATTATTATGTACTACGGGACTAATCGCGCACTAAAATTACGAGATAAATAAATTCACCTCATCATCTCGACGTTTCGGCCGAGGTGCATCGACCGTGGTCACGGGTAGACTGAGTTAGTGCGCGATTAGTCTCGTAGTATATAATAATAATGTGTTAAAATCGCGACGGTTAAAAAATAACATACTTAGTTATGAGTCAAAGTCATGTTTTCTTCAATAAAGTAATATAAGCTGCAAACTGCAACGCGAAAATTCATTGCCGTAGAAAGTAAGAGCACGGAAATTATTACGTAAAGCTATCAGATGTCTTTTGCAGATGTTGCAAGTGGCACGGGACTGAGAAGGGGCAGATACAGGAACTACCCACTTTGAAACCGGAGACAGGCGGCAAATATATCTAATCTAGTCATAGCTAGCTATCCGTTCCCTTCGATTTTGAACGGGTTGAAGCCGCATTTTTGACCGACAGAACGGAGGAAGTACTCAATTCATGCGTGCCTATCTACCTATATTTTTTTGTCTGACCACGCATATCTTTTTATAGTAGTCTGATTTCGTTAATTCTTTTTTTATTTGGAAAGAGTATACTTCTTAATTGGTCCCATTTTTGACTGACGAACAGAGGAGGTACCTAATTCGACGCGTAGGTATATTTTTTCATGTGTTAAGCGGTCTACACACCAAAGCCGCTGACCCGGCGGCACGGATCGCCGGCCCAACCCGCCGGCCTTATTTTGTACAATCATGCCGCCGGCTTGCGCCCGCGCGGGCAAGCCGGCGGGGCAGCATGCCGATGCCGACGGCATCCCTCTCCACCCACTCAGTCAGTTGCCCGCCGGCTTTCATAGAGTAGTTGAAACTCCACAAACTGCTATTATTAAATCACTGTTATCGTCCTCCTCCATGTCAATTAGGTACTGAAATACTACTTCTGAATTATTCGAAACACACACGTCCAATCTCTACGACTATTTGGCAATTACTAGAACACCACATGCCGCGGCTGTCGTGCCGCCGGCATTGCCGCCGGCAAAGTCGTTCGGCTTAGACATTCTGAAGCCGCCGGGTTAACCCGCCGGCACTAAGCCGCCGGGTCAGCGGCTTTGGTGTGTAGGCCGCTTAACCACGCATAGATCTTTACATAGCAGCCGGATTTCAATAATTATTTTTTTATTGGACAGACATTATACATCGAAATTGGTCCGATTTAAATTTAATAGAAATCAACTGAGCAATTTTTAAAATAAATCAACAATAATGTGAAAATGCTGCATCGATCCGAGCGAAATATTCGCGAATTCTGTGCAAGGCTAAAGTCGGTCATGCTAGTTTTTGCAAAAATAATTATAATTTTATCGAAATCGGCTCAGCCATTTTTAATAAATCAACAATAATGTAAAAAATGCTACATCGAACCGTGCGAAATATTCACGAATTCTGTACACGGCTGAAGTCGGTCATGCCATTTTTTGCAAGGAATAATTATCACAGTAGGTATAAGTTTGCTCGGACCGAGTGTACTCGCACGGGATACGAGTATGTCGCACCTTCGTATTGTGTTTTACACATAAAAGGAGTACAGTAGTACTGGGATAATTTTGTCTCCTTGCATATTAAGCATAAATATACATTACTAGCTGACCCGGCCACGTGTTGCTGTGGCTAAATAAATTAAAATTGCGACTATAATTTGAGATTTAAACTATCCTATCTCTCAAGTTGGATCCAACTGCACATGGTGTGTGAATTTTATTATAATCGGTTAAGTGGTTTAGGAGGTCCCATTGAGGACAAACATTGTGACACGAGATTTAAATATATTAAGATTAGGTGCATTTCGGGCGTCATTGATTTTTAACCGAATTCCAAAAAGGAGGGGGTTCTATGTTCGTTTGTATGTATTTTTAGGGTTCCGTACCTCAAAAGAAAAAAACGGAACCCTTATAGGATCACTTTGTTGTCCGTCTGTCCATGTGTCCGTATGTCAAGACTCTTTATCTCGGGAACGCGAAAAGATATCGAGTTGAAATTTAAATTATATATATTTAGTATATCTATGGTTTCTTGCTGTTGTGTAAAAGAAAAACACTCATTATCGTATAAAAAAGTTAGAGCCGTTTATGTCGTAAAAAAAAGGAATATATCGACAATTCGACACATAAAAAATCAAAACCTACAGGATACTTCCCGTTGACATAGAACTATGGAATTTGGCGAGAAGCATTGTGTCAAAGTATTATTTAAATCACAAAAAATTGGGCCTAGATTCACGAAATATGGGTTCAAAATTCAAAGTGAGTAAATCGTATCATGTAAGGTATTATATAAAAGAGCTTCATTAGCACATGCTCAGGTTTTTAATTGTTTTAACAATGCGTAATTTTTGATGGATGACGAGAAAAGTGAAAAAAAATATTTTTTCTGATGTTTTTAGTATAGAGATTTTAACAACTACTTCCCAATTTTGTGAAATTTTCTGGATTTGTACGGAACTCCCGGTGCGAACCTGACTCCCACTTGTCCGGTTTTTATTTTCTTGAATACCGCATTGGCCCATACTAAAAGTTGTTCATAACGATGATCTGAACCCTTTTTCGGCTTAGTAAATATTTACTGAATAACTCTGTTATTATATACTACGGGACTAATCGCGCACTAGAATTACGAGATAAATAAATACCTCCTCATCCCGACTAACTGTCAGTCTACCCGTGACCACGGTCGATGCAACTCCGCCGAAACGTCGGGATGAGGAGAGGTAATTTATTTATTTATTTATCTCGTAATTTTAGTGCGCGATTAGTCCCGTAGTATATAATAATAATGTGTTCAAATCGCAAAAGTTTAAAAACAACATGTAAAACTCTGTATTACTCTCTGTACTTTTAATTTGACATATCCTGCCCATCCTAACTTACGGTGCACAAACATGGTCGCTCACCAATGTTCAGAAGTCCCGCCTTCAGGTTTGCCAAAGAGCAATGGAACGCAGTATACTGGGTATTAAAAGAGTAGACCGCGTCCGAAACACCACACTGCGTTCCATGACAGGCGTTAGCGACGTCAGACTGAAATCTGCAAAGCTCAAATGGGAGTGGGCGGGACACGTGAGTCGTATGCACCCAGACAGATGGGCAAAGGTCTCAACGGAGTGGGTTTCTCTGTCTAGTCGACCCCGAGGCCGTCCTCCATCACGATGGCGTGACGAAATCGAGAGATTTAAAAAGGATTGAACGGAAGTAGCACAGAACAGAAAGGAATGGAAGGAATTGGCTGCTGGGCAAAGATCTCCCACCTTTGACCAGCAGTGGGGCAGAAAAGGTTAAATAAAAAAAAATAACTCTGTATGCAGTAAGTAGTTATAAATCTTTATTTTTATTTAAATTTACACTTTTATTATGGCTAACCCGTTTTTAAATAAGTTAAGTAACACAACGTCGCTTACCATTAGGCGAGTTGGTGGTCAAGAGCGGACTTATTTGCGTTAAAAAATGCGTGCTATTCTCCATGCTAATACAAAAAAGAGGCTAGACTTTATCTTTTCCGAAACAATCAAAGTTTTGGGAAAGAGTAATGGTTTTAACTTGACTTTTTTGATTTTTCCTCGAAACCACGGCCTGGCTGATATTTCCCATCACACTGCGCAAACAACGATCGCATTTTCATGGTAATGCTCGGAATTTAAATTTCAATTCAGGAATCGAAATTCAAATTTCTCCGCTGGTAATCGATTATCTATATTAACTGTTTAAATTTAAGTAGATATTGAGGTACATGTCTAATTTCGATTCGGTAATTCTAGATTCGGATCCGGCTTGATCAATATCCTTGATAGAAACACATATAATTAGCTCAGTTTGGCTAAGTGGAAAAACATTTCTGGTTAACAATTCTGGTAATAGATCCTAATAAAAACTAAGCTTCTGCTGGTCTTAGTAATATTCACATATTAAAACATATCACTTATTGGACACTATCTTACAGTGTTTATGAGATGTTTAAATTTTCCTCTATACAAATTTATCTAGAACAATTAATTCTACTGACAGCTTTTTTATTGAAACAGGGATTTAGGGAATTTTAAATTAAAATGATTTCATGTCACAAATACGGATTATCGAGGCACAAATTAATGCGCTGGCACCAACCCCTTCCTTAGGATTACGAATTTTTACGCAAACACAAAACATCTTAAGTGGAAACACAGTTATATAATCAATCATTTAATGCCATTAGATAAACATGTAAATCATGTTTATCTTATGTCATTATTACAACACAATTTCACAAAAAATACTGTTCTAAAAGTTTTACGAAAATACCAGACTTCAACTCAAAACTTTCCTGGATTGTGAGAATTTTCCCTAAAATCGATTAAATTTTCCATATTTTACGTCTAAAGCGATCGCTGTTATCGAAGCCAGAACTTTTTATTGAATGTGACGATTTGATCCGCCTCCGATGTAGGATTTCAGACATGCCAAAACTTTAGGAAATGTTTTCATATTGAATCAGAAGTTATATACATAAGCAGTTGGTTACATAATTATATTAAAATAAATTGTTTAGATATTAGTCACATAATGATATAGCAAAAGAATAAAAGGTAATACCTACTTTAAACTAAATGTGGGTGTGAAACATCAAAAGAGGCATGGAATTAAAACAATTTTTATACCGGACTTATATTATAAAAATATTTTTTAAGGGATAGTAAAAATATATCTAATAAAGAATTGTAGAAATAGTTCTCCGTACGATTTTCTAGCAACCACATTTACTTCTATACAAATTTACCTAGTACAATAGATTCTAAGCGAGGTCTTATTCGACAAACCGACATTGAATCTAATCTTGATATATTGTGAAACTTATTTATTAAGTACTAAATGAGCTACAATTAATAACGCTAAACGCATTGTTTAAAACTTTGCGACGGAATAATATTTTAAGGAAAAAAAAGGAAAAGTACAAGAAATTGATTAGAAAAATCAAAAAATAATAACCACCAAAGCAACGCAAAATAGGAAAAACTAACTTCGATAATTGGCACGGGCGGTACCGCCTAACTTCCCTCGCAGGCAGATGTCGGCCTGCCAAAAGCCTGCCAATTTGTCCGTGCTCGCATCAAAAAGTTTTCTCTGCAGCCGGCCGGCACAGGCAGAAAATCTGACGCTTGCAGTCGGCGAATGCTTTCTACAAAAAACATTCGTATGCCACGTAAGGAATTCGTAGCTAAGCTAGAATGAGTTTGGGCCTGTCAATTGGGAAGCTATCGTATTAAAATGGATCGATATCGACGCTATAGTTCTATTTTTCAAACCCGAAGAATGTTATTGGTTTAATTATGGGCTATTAGTGCTAAGTGTCTATTTTTAGAATTATAATTCGGGAATCGAATCAATCAGTTTTTTAGGGTTCCGTACTCAAAGGTTAAAAATAGGACCCTATTACTAAGATTCCGCTATCCGTCTTTCTGTCCGTCTGTACGCCTGTCCGTCTGTCTTTCTATCACCAAGCTGTATCCCATGAACCGTGATAGCTATAACGTTGCAATTTCCACAGATGACCTACTCGTATTTCTATTGCCGCTATAACAACAAATACGTAATTTTTTTGCTCAATAATAATGACGGCAACAGGAAGATACTTGAAATATTCACTGATTATTCAGTTGTATATTCCTTTCAAAAATAAAAATAATAATTAAATTAAAATTATATTATGTTTTCGGGGGTTTCCATACAGTACGCCTTTGTGCGCGAATCCGACTCGCACCTAGCCGATTATTTAATGATGGCTGCACGTCCAGACAAGAATCTTTTTCATCGTCATATCAGCCGTGGGTACTGCCGGATATACGTTATCCCGTGTATCTTTCGCAAGATCTGCTGGAAGCAGCTTGCATCCAGAGTTCTCAATGTCTTTTTTTCAACTCGTGTACGTTCTTTGCGGCGGATGCATTACTCTATTTCTTTTTCTTAAATAGACACTCATTCATCTATTTCCTGTAGCAAGGTGGTTCTTATTTCACTAGTACACCATAAGTGTTACCAAAATAAATTTAGCTGTGCACTATGGTGCCCTTATATTATAGAGCCGTATGACCTCGATACTATTACCGCTTATTCTACATAATATATTGTGACGCAGTAGGTATGCCGCGCGGTAATAACGGCGAGTTGTTTACACCTAAATGCGAGATTTATGGTTTTATGACTCGAGTGGGGTTGGCCTTTGTCTGCCGTCTATTGCTTAATTGTTTTGGTGTTTTAGTATTGGAGAAACAATAGGGAAGTCTCGAACTTTCAAGTTGTTTACTTGTTATCATAATAGCGTTTATTAGATCTAGTAATGTCACGAATTATCTAGAGAATTCTAGACTGTAATAACGGATATAAATACGCCGGCCGACCCTTGGGGACTCAGTTATTCGTCTACCGTCGAAGCGATAACATCTCGTGTTCAAGTGCAGTACCAGTGATTGTGAAGTGACTAGTTTGTGTGAATATCAGTGCCAGTGTGAAGTGTTTGTGCGAACAGTTGTGTCGTGCGTATCGTAATTTTGTGCAATAAAGTGCAAAGTGAATAACCGGCGTTTTAACTGATTATCCAAGAACCCATCTCGTAACAATGTCACATTATTTATATTTATATGTTTCAAACAAACAAACTCTTACAAAATCACACACAAAATGTTCACACATTTCGTAGGTACAGGAGCGATGGTGCCAATGGGAAATAAATTGATAAAGCGCCTGATTGTGCCCCTCCCGCGGGAGCAGCTGAGTTGCCAGCGAACAATAATCGAAACAATACAGCCGACGGGGGACATCGTGTTTGGAACAAACCTTATTTTTGAGAACACGTGCAACATTGTCTTCGCTTGGCAGGTATTTAGTAGGTATATATAAGTCTGTTTGTTTAAAATTCAAAAAATAAGCACATCGCATCTCTGAGCAAATAATGTGCAATAGCATAAAAAGAGTTTGATGTTGTTTTTGATTTTAGACAGTTCTGCGAACAAATATATACCTACTCTAACCTAATACAGTCAAAGTTTCTTTAAACCTGTTTTTATGACATATTTTTTCCCGTGAAATTTTTGTATGGAGACCATGTTTCTGCAGCGCAACGTAGAATGACATCCATCAACACGGTGGTGAATGATCTGTGTAATAGATGCAAGCCACTTCTAACCAATCCTACAGGAAATTTTTAGTTTAAATATTTCACCTTGATCACATGTGTTTTTAAATAATAAAAATATAGTCTCGAATTGACCAATATGGCAATATTCATTCATTTGTTTAAAAGCTCTGCACACACATATACCTACGCTTCAAAGTTATAACACTCGTTTATTGTGACAGGGGTTAAAAATATATGCCAATTAAATTCAACGCTGAAGAACGCAGCAAGATTCTCTTATGACGAACATAAACAAGCACCACCAAGTTTTTCACTTAGTTCCACACAGTTTAATGACTTCCTGAATGTTAGATGTTAAGACAAGCCCAAAGTCAGGGCAAAAAGTTAAAGTTCAATCTAACAATCTCTTTACGACACTTTCGGGAGCATGATTTCAAGACGAGATCGCAAATCAAAAAGTTTGACGCAAAATGCCGAGATTCAGGTGGTTTGAAAATGAAATTAGATTAGTTATAGATCGGTCATTTACTTGACTGCTAAGGAAGGATATTGCTTTTTGCCCGCATCTTGTATGTTTGTTTGTAAATTGCTTCATTTCCACGCATCTTCTAAAATACAATACAAAATATAATTTTCAAAAAACCAAACACAAAATGGCGGTTTTTTATCGCCAAATCGTATGTAGGTACAAAAATTTTTTTTGGGCAAACCGATCAAGTATAGCATTCAGTATGGAGGGATTTAAAAGGCGATATCAAAATTATACATAATTATATTTCCCTCTCCCGCGCGTTCGACACGGCTGACCACGCCCTTGTCGCTAAAAAATTACAGCATCACGGAATTTGCGGTCCACCGGGACCCGTTCTCACCTCCTTCATGTCAGGCAGAACGCAAGTCGTAGTGGGAGACGGAGGCCGTGCTGTCTCTTCGGAACTACAAAACTTAATGGGAGTTCCGCAGGGGTCCTGTCTGTCGAACACCTTGTTTGTTTTCCTGCTTAAAGATCTACCAGGAGCTATCAAGCAAGCAGAAATATATATGTATGCTGACGACGTCGCTGCCGTAGTTGCCGCGCCGACGAGCAGCGACCTCGAGATCGCGCTAAACTCTGTGGTGAATAGTCTGGATGGATGGTTCACATCAAATGGACTAGCTCTAAACAAGGATAAGACTTGCTTTTTAACATTTAACTTGAATGGCAAATTGGCTAAGTCCTATTCAGTAACTATCGGTCATACCGCCCTCCAACAAGTACATAGTACAAAATTACTGGGCTTTCACATCGACGGTGCGCTAACGTGGGAGACGCACATAGACGAGCTCTGCGGGAAGCTGAGCCGCTCGTGCTTTGCGCTCCGGCGGCTCGCGAGTACCGCCACTCGTGACGTCGTGCGCTCTTGCTACTACGCCACTGTTCACAGTAACATCACTTACGGGTTGGAGGTGTGGGGCCGCGCTGCCGAGTATAAAAGAGCCTTTATTATGCAAAAACGGGCTGTTCGCGCAATTTTTGGAGTGAAAGACGACGTCTCATGCGTTGAGCTTTTCAGAGAGCTTCGCATCCTTCCACTACCATGTGAACTTATCTTACAGATAGCCCTGTTTACGCATACCCACCTAGACGTTTTTCAAAAGAGAGGTACATACTCGAGGTTTGCTTTGAGGAGCAACGTCAGAAGCAACCAACTAGTGACACCGACTCACAGATTAGCGCGGTCTGAGAGATCTGTGTATATTGGGGGACCGGCTGTCTATAATAGGATACCTACTGACGTGCGTGGAGCACCTTCCGTCGTGTCTTTCAAAAATAAACTTAAGTCATGGCTTAGCGAAAAATTGTTTTATGACATTGATGACTTTTTGAAATTACCGGAATCAATAATTATAATGGTTATTTTATTATTTATTATGTAATTATTTAATTTTTGAATTTAGATTAACTGGTACATAAGTAGTAACTGTACTAGTGCAAATATATTTTTTAATTTGACATGTAATGATTAATTACCAATAAATGATTTGTATTTGTATTTGTATTCCCATGCCTGGAAGAGATCGCTTCCAGCGATAAGGCCGCCTAGTGTTGCACTACCTTAAGAATTTAACTGATGTATCTATTGTAAGTTTTATTTTGTGTGTACAATAAAGAGTTATTTGTTTGTTTGTATGTTATGTAGTTAACACCAGGAATAATTTTTTTTTCGGTCTTTTAGTACGTTGCTCAGATGCTATTTATTGCAGTCGGTTTTGTCTGTAGAGTAAAATATAATTATATGCTTATTATTTTTTTTTATAAATAAATATTGAGGGACATCTTACACATGGTTTCTGACCCCAAACTAAGCAAAACTTGTGATATGGTTGCCAGAGACTGATATACTACATATACATATTTTAAATACATACTTATATAGATAGTATCTAAATACACCCAGACACAGAGCAAACATCTATGTTCACCACATAAATGCTTGCCTGGGTGGGGATCGAACCCACGCCTCTTTGATCCAGAAATCAGGTTCACTAACCACTGAGCCACCGAGGCAGCCAATTTTTTACTGAATTTTGGGGTCACAAACATTTTCAGTCTTACCACAAAAGTTTACATAGTTATTTTACCTGTGCCTTTTGTCGCTGTCTCTATCTAACCTGTGGCAGTGGAGGTGTGTAATAACTAGACAAATACAGTGACAAATGTAAGAGGTAAAATAACTGTGAACGTACTGTAGTAATGCCTTGTTTTGATTTTTCGAAATATATATTTTTAGATCGGTCATTTTAAACTGAGTCGCTGAGTCATAAATATTTTATTTTTATGTTCTGCTCGTAATCGTTAGGGTTACGGAGTGCTGTAATCATATCTCACTCTGACTTTTATCACCCAACGACGAACGATAGTTCTGTTTATATTGCTATGCTTAGTGTCTCAGAGTGAGTGTCATCTTGTACAGAAATATCAGAATCATCAGATATTCATCATCAGTAAAATATCATGCGATAATGACAATACTGATTTTAATTATGTAGTCTAGAAATATTTGTCTATAAAATTAATTATAACAAGGATTTCAATGGTCCTAGGTTTTCTGGATTCTTTTTTTTCTTGTTAAGTTTTTGTAGTAACAAGCACTCGAGTTATTCAATTTAAATCAATTCTTAAAAATATTTTCGATTATCAAATTATTACAAAAAACAATTGCCAAAAGTCTATAAGCATAGGCCACTACTTTGCTCTGCTTGCTTTCCTTCCGATATTGGATTATCATTAATCAAGAACACCATTGTAATTCATTGTAACTGTACCAGCCTTTTTAATAGTCCACTGCAGGACGTAGGTCTACCCACGAAAGGTGATTGGGCCATATCCACCACGCTGGCCCAGTGCGGGTTGATGGATTCACATACGCCATCGAATTTCTTCTACGGACGTATGCAGGTTGCCTCACGATGTTTTCCTTCACCGAAAAGTCAATGATGTGAAATTCCGTACATAAGTTCCAAAGAAACTCATTGGTACGAGATCGGGATTTGAACCCACGACCTCACGATTGCAGGTCGGGTGTTACTACCACTAGACCACCACGGCTTTTTAATTGTAATTCATTAATGATCACAAATTATGGACCTCTAATTGAACTTTAATGTATGCATAAGACTAAAAGACTCTGAAAATTTCACGTTATCATAAAATTGTTCAAGTATGAATATAAGAAGGTAGTGAAAGGCAATTTATCAGCCGTAGATGTTCCACTCTTGCCACGTGTCTCTAAACAACCAAGACTGGATATAAAATAATAGTTGCATCCAGTAGTGTGATAATTATTAAACAAATATTAATAAAAAGCCTTTATGTAGTAGTAGTGTAGGTAGTTTTAGCATATAAAGTAGTATTTCATCTTATTGTATTGTATCTTATTGTAGTTAATAAAGGCACTATTGCCCGTTAAAAAAAATATTAAATTAAAAAAAGCCTTTTTATTTCTTCTATTTATCTAACTCTATTTTTGTTGGCACATCGACCCAGAGTGGGTCTTGGCCTCCCATACCAAAGTCCGCCATCTGTCCTTATTCTGCGCGAGTAGGTGCCAGTCTTGCACTACAATCTCCAGAAGGTCTACGACCTATTTATCTTTCCATCTATTCTTGGGACGTCCAACAGGTCTTCGCCCTTCCGGCATGCTCAAATAAGCCTTCTTTAACCACACAGAAGGTGTTATTTGTAGACTTTATGGGCACTCTTACTAGATCAGATTAAATAGTACCTATAAATCATTAAGTACCTAACCAAAAGGAGTCGACAAGCCTAAGCGCCGAAGACTGCCAAGTCAGTGGGGGGTGAAGATACCAAAATATAAGCAAGTTTACACGCACACAAATGGCTCTAACTAACACTAGCTGAAATATAACGCAACACAAGCGCAACCATACCGATATATTTATATAAAGAGCATGACCGCCGGTCGCGTACTTTTGGCAGACTCCTTTTGGTTAGGTACTTAATGCTATAAATAGTCGTATCCATACGGACAAATCTGTTTATAAATGGCAACTCTAGCAGGCATTGCTCTGGTGTGGCCTAGCTAATACCTACCAAGAATCCACAGACACTGCACCTCAGATTGCACATAGATTAGCCGGTAAGCGCTTGAGCCATTACGGGGCTATCTTCCAAGTTGTAGGTCCTAGTATAATGGACTTGTGGTATACAACAAATAGAATCGAGGCGGACCTAGTTATTCAAGAAGATCCGTTATTGATCTTGTTTGTTTATGTGTACGGCTGTGAGAAGCGTTTCTACGCTTCTTGTCAATATGAGAAGGTGCGGGTATAAGACACTATTATCCTGAATATATCTTAGCAATCGCGGGTTTGCAAATTGGCTGGATAATAATTATTTTTAGCAAAAAATAGCATGAGCGACTTCACCCGTGTACAGAATTCGCGAATATTTCGCACGGATCGATGTAGCATTTTTCACATTATTGTAGATTTATCAAAAATGGCTCAGCCGATTTTAATAAAATTTAAATGGAACCAATTTCGAAGTATACTCTTTTCAATCAAAAATAATTATTGAAATCGGACTACTATGAAAAAAGTTATGCGTGGTTATACATAAAAAAATATATATACGCGTCGAATTGAGTACCTCCTCCGATTCGTCAGTCAAAATACTTGGAACCGTGTGCGAAATGACGAAAAACTAGCAGCTATTCCATGTAAAAAGTTAAAATAAAATGGACTCTTGATGAGATGCAGTTTTGATTTTTGTGAGTGTCGAAATATGCGGTTTTTTACGACATAAATGACTCTAACTTTTTTAAACGATAACTGAGAAGTTTTTCTTTTACACAACTGCACGAGATCATAGATATACGTATACAGTTTAAATTTCAACTCGATATATTTACGCGTTCCCGACATAAAGAGTCTTGACATACACACAGACGGACAGACTGATCCTATAAGGATTCCGTTTTTTCCGTTTGAGGTACGGAACCCTAAAAATCAAGACAGAATGTTTTTAACTGAATTACACACACATACATACACGTACAACGAAACTTTACGAAACTACGCCTTGGCTTGTCAGTCGACCTATGGCGGCGCAACACCGACGCACTCACACATGTAAAAAACCGGCCGTCGGTTCGCGACGTTCTGTCTTGATTTTTTTATTTGGTCTGATACACTTCTGAAAATTCCTACAATTTGCTTAACAAAACCTTGCGTAATTTCCAAAAAAGTTATAAGAAAAAATATCGTTAACATATATCATAACCAAAGTGTGTCACGCCAAGGTTGATAGCTTCTCCTTTTCGGTTCTGAGTGTCAGAGTGAAGCATAGTGGGTGATTCGACACAGGATATTGGACGCCAAAACTATCAATGGTAGATTGAATTTCGTAAAAATGTGTTTCGGTTATGTTTTGAATATTGGTTTTGTGATAAAACATTTGTCGATCTCGCGATCGTGAAATAGAAAACTATTTTTCTATTGTATATTTTTATGTAATCGAATGGTGTCACTATCCGCTTTAAAGGCTTTCAAGGGAACAGGCTTATTTACTAAGAATATATAATTAGTCCGTCAAATAGATTATAAAAAAATATTAGACACGTATTTTTTCTTTTTTCAATTTAACAAAAAATGATGAAGATGTAGTCCGTTAAAGTTCCACGTGACGTCACTAACCTACTACAAATATACCGGTACCGGTACCGGCTAGTGACGTCACGAGCCCTCACTTTTAAATTTGACAAAGTTTATCTTTGGCATTAATTATTCGATTGACAAAAGAAAAAATACGTGTCCAATATTATTTAAAATTCTAACATAAGGCTTACCTTGGGAAGTAGCATACACATCATGATGAACAAGTTTTTCTATTGGGCCAAATCGTGAAAAATTCAGCAGTGTTATACAGTTTGAAGACTCCGAATAATAAATCTCAACAAGACAGCCTTTTCTTTCTTATTCTGGTTTGACCCATAGTAAAATTTGTTCAAAATGATGATCTGAATTTCTCCCTTACAGGTTAGTACCTACACCCTCTTGGAATCTTGTGTAATACAAATCAAATATATTGAAGCTTTTACTATAACAGGTCTTTGTGCTAAGTTATAGTGCGAACAATAAAACTTTACGTCTAGCACTTCAAGTAATAACACCCAAAGCTTCCAAATAAAACACTGCAGCCCGGATTCCTGAGCACGGAATCAATCACAGGAATGCTCAGCATCCATCATCCTAACTCCGTCTTGTTTGGAATCTTGTTGCCGGCTGTAGGCACCTCATTGACATGTAACTTTAGACCTGGCTAAACGTAGCAATTCCGTAGCCAATGTACGCTCCAACTGCAGCAACTGTGGTACGCAATTGCGGCGCTGTCATTGTGACATCAATGGTTTCTATATAGTTTTAGCTAAACCGACTCCAAAAAATTGTGAATGTTTTTTGTATGTACCTATGTTACTCGATTGCTCCGCCAAAAATGTACCGATTTTGGTAATTCTTTTTTTGGAGTGAAAACTTGTATAGCGGCGTTGTGCACTTTTAGGGATAGGTAAAAAATGTTAAACTCGCGTCAGGACACGTGACCTGATTGAAAATTCGTAAGACGGAGAAGAAGTAATATCCCTCACTCTTTCTACCGCGCGGAAAAATGTATGCCTGCTCCTGCGCGGCGCAGGGCGCTTGCGCGGCTGTGCAAGTGTAATATTGTGTCTTACGCCATAAATTATAGTACTTACTTTACTTGTTCAAGTTTTCACCTCTGTCGGCACTACCGGAGTGTAACCCGTTGGTTTGTTTGGTAGATCATAAAGAAATGGTTCGATTTAAATTTTAATAATATCGGCTGATTCATTTTTGAAAAATCAGCAATAATGTGAAAATTATTACATCGATGATACTTCGAATTCTGTACAAGGTTGAAATCGGTGATGCCATTTTTGGCAAAACAATTATTTATTAACAATCATTATTAAATAAATAATAATTATTGATTATTATGAAATACTTTCTGTACCTAGCGACGCGTAGTCTGCCGCTGCAAATGTTTTATGTCTACGCATCATCCTTCACCGTTTGAAACATACAGTTACAACAGCACCACCGTGCCTCGGATGAAATTTTGTAGGAAATATTTTAACCATTCTGTTTTATCAGAGGCTTTTCAGCTAGTCATCTAGTTTAGGCTAGTTATTCGACTTAATAAATTCTAAACTTACTATTTACCTTATTTGTGTGGTTGTGTTTGTATTTTGTTGAAAGAAGGAGATTCAAATAAGGTAGCTAAAACAGCGAGAGTAGTTGTAATACTAAACTAAACAGGTAGCAAAACTACTTATTAAAACAAAGTAATAAGAAATGGTTCATCAGTCGTCTCTATAATACATCGGGATTCGGGACGTACCTACAGTATGTTAATCGGGCTCTATCGAGATTGAGCAAATGAATTATTTATCACTGCTATCCACCGTCTTGTAGAGTCGGGCGGGCGGGCTGTGTGCTCCGTGTTCCATTCGTGTAGACTTAGTTCTGGCTGGGAATACGACCGATGTTCCAGAGATGTGCTGAGCTGTCATCTATATAGAATTCCTGTCGTTTATCTGAAACTAATCGTTCAAGATTTGTCTTTCATTTTGTAGCTGAGCACTACATAAATAAAACATGTGCGAAAGTCTATTTTTGAGTCTCAACCGTGAGTTTAGGATTAAGCTTTCATTTTGTAGCTAAATTCACATTGATATTGTTGGATATGAAGAGTTTAAGGTTAAGACAAAGATTCGTGCTTATCCAGTTAGCATTAAATGAATTATAATAAAATTACTCTTAAGATTGAAATTGTTTTAAATGTACTATAAGCGAAACAAAAAAGAAGAAACACAAAGCATAGCTGGTGTTAAACTAAAAAGTCAAAGTTACAGGCATAGAAGCCGAGCCCATTTGGCCGTCCGGCATGGATTCGCGCTTTTTAATCTGCAGAGAGCTCAATTAACCAATAACATAAATGAAACTGGAGTGTCACTGAATTAAATGACTCAATAATCTCAATAGATAGTTTTTAAAATGCAATAATTAAGAAATAAAAAGTAACAACGATGAGACGGCAAACTAAAGAGAGTTCAATGAACAAAAATAGACTAGAGCGTGGCTGATGAGAATGATTCAACAATTCAAATATAGAGATTGTACTTAATTTACGGAAAGAGGAAGCCAAAAAATAAGAAAGAAAAAACACTAAAAGCATCGACGAGAAGTCAAACTTGCCGAGTGTCGACTTGTAAATTGTTGGTAATGTTCCCAATTAATTTCCGGTCTCGATCTCGAAACTTCCGAAGGCCGGCAAAGATTCGCGCTTATCATCCTCGGAGAGGGTCACGACAGAATTACCGCTAATTTATTAAGGCTTAAGGTTTTCTGAAAGGGAGTAAATAAAGCAGATAAACAAAAAGTTTTAGCTGAATTATTAAGTTGTGTATTAGCGATTTCTTGCGCCGCTTTGAAGTTTCATCTGAAGTAATAAGGGTGTATTTGTTTGGCGGAATTTGAGAGTTGATTTGTACAGTTTATAAGATAAGCTTTGTATAAGAGATGCTCAGTTTTGTGATTCAGTAATAATACATTTTAGCTAGAATAAACAATCGGATTTTGGTATAGCATAGGATATAGGTGTAGGTGTCTTGCCTTTAGGCAGTGAGCTTTTATTAACTACGATCGTTGCCTCTGCCAGGTATAGGTTAGGTTAGATAAAAATAAATGTGACTATTTTGGTAGAAAATGTGGTTAAAATTAAGTGTACTGGCAAATATTTATATTTTTTTTTTTCAGAGAGGTTATCCTCTTACCCCACGTTACCCTCTACTACGGGGCCTTATTATATTTATTTTAGTACCTATAAGTTTTAGTATTTTTAGTAAAAGTTCTCATTGTAAGTAGTAGTAAGTAGGTCAGTTTAAATTATTACAGTGCAAGAAATGTTTCTTAGCTAAATAAATCTATTTTACAACAGTTTACAAAAACTTTCAAATTGATTTCGGCGTCTCTCACTTTTAGCGATATTTTTTTTGTGAAACAAAGTGACTGTAAGTACTTATATATCTCTATGTATACATTATATTTACCGATATTTTCAAATAAAATATTTCACAAGTGTAGAAATAAGAGTTACAAAAATAATTAAAAAAAATTTCATTAATGAGTTTTGTGTGATATGATACCCAGATTCACAGACAGACAATATACAAGACAGAGCGGTCAAGAACACACAAACGATGCAAAGCAACGGCCCCCCAGAGTGGGGTCACGCCAAATTACCATTTAAATAATTAAGGCTGAAATCTAGCGAGTGTTAGAGCCGGTCCACACGGAGCGGTAACGCGACGGGTCAGCGCCTGAGCAGTGCCGCTCCGTCGACTTAGCTATAAGGCATCCTCTGCTGGATATTGTCAGGATTGCTGTATCCGGGTACAACACCTCGCTCGGAGAAAACTCTGTTGTGATATTACACTATATTTAGGGAAACTAATTTATTTTATTTAATAAAACGACCAACAGACATTTTTCAATACACTTGACAACTACTTGTCATCATTTTTATTTTCTACGAATAGTGAAGTGCGAGCGACATTAATGAGGTCTTATTTCAATAAACTCCTTTACTGGAGGTTATCCTAGCTCAACCTCCACATCGAGGGACGGACGGATGGATGACTTTCCAGTCAATTGACCTCCAATAAGACTGGTTCTAAGTCGGCTTGCATATACCGCAATACAGCGTCTTATTGAGGTCATCCGTGGCTGAATGTAATAAGCTGCGTTTGCCACTTTGTGTTCTTCACTCGAAAAGTTTTTAGCCTACGTCTCCTTACGGAAGAAAGTTCATTTATTTCAGCACCATGAAACGAAACGGGTAAAGGCAACGTAGCAAAGCAAAATGAAATAAATAAACAAAAACCTTTTATTACAGGCACAGTGACCCAGAGTAACAAAATCTCTAAATTCTAAACGTAAACTAAAAACAAAATAAAATGTTACAACTCTATAAAGGGTGTCACGTCCAGTCTTATAAATACTTATAATTATAAGATCATACCGCATACAAGCGCTGGGTCGCATACAACATACATAATTATTCATTCCCTATTCGCGTAGCGTAGCCAATAGTATACAATATACATGGTTACTGGTAAACAATTAGAATCTATTTAGGGGTTTATTCTGTACATCAAAAATAACAACTTTTGTTATGCGGCTTTTGTCAAAACTATAAAAAAACAGCTGTTCTATACATTTTGTCAAGGCTGAATGATATTTTTCTATGAAACAGCATTTTTTTTGAGTTGTGATAAAAGTCATTCAAACAAAAATTGTTAGTTTTGAGGTCCAGAATAAGCCCCTTAAAGGATGCTAATTGATTACCAGTACCCTGTAAAGTGCCTACTAATATACATTGCAGAACCTGTTGCGGCGTTGCTCCAGTGTTACCGACAATGCGGTAAAATCATTGCAGAGCGGGACCGCAGCACACCCTGTGGACCAGCTCTTACGTGCAATAACTTTGCTGGGTGACAAAAGCAGGTCATTAAATTTAATATTTAACTGAGTGCCGCTAGTTGCGACCCTCGACCTCGATGTGAGTTTCCGCACTGTAACGTACCCGTTAACTGTGACCAAACATGTTATGAAACAGGCTTAAGTAACCAGTAGTAAAGTTCAGTTCGAATACGAGGGCCAAATAGGACTTGTACATAATAGGTCTAATAATACCTAAGCTTAGCGATTCATAAATTATTAATTTTTGTCTAATGACTATCTTGGTACGGACATATCAAGAGTAGAAAGGAGAGTCATTTTAGTCAGGGTTGCTATCTCTAAAATTTGGAAACCAGGGCAAGATGCGTGAAAACTCCATGAAAACAGATCTTTTTAACCGCAGCAACTGTGCAATTTAGCGAATCGGAACCCGGACTACAAATAAAACACCACTTGCACGGATAGCAACCTTAATTTTAGTAAAAAAAATGTCGTATATGACGAAACGCTGCAGCGAGGTGAGAGAAGCTCCAAAAAGTATGGAAGAATTATCCATGATCGTATTGCCTGATGAGTGATGATTTATACTTTAAAAATCAAGCATTCAGCTCGAAACATACTATTGGACGCGGCTTACGGACGTGACTGACAGCCGCGACCTAGACTATGAAAGTACACTGAGCCGTTCACACTATCGGACATAAGTCGCGGACGTCACCTTCGGACGACCTTGAGCGTTCGGACGTCCGAGAGCGATCTGGCACACCGGATGTTTTAAGACTGTGCACATTGCTAAGTCGCGGCTGTCAGTCGCGTCCGATAGTATGTTTCCGGCTTTAGTCATTCTTTCATCAGAAAGGAAATGTCAGTGTTTACAGCAATACACACAACAGTGCGTTTAACTGCAACATAATTGTATCGTCAATACCTCTTTAGAAATTAAAACATAAAAAGAAAAAACATATCCGGACAACACCAGTATTTCTAAGCCATAATTACGCAAACTTTTCTGGAGAGACTATAGAAGAATCAAATCACATAGCCCTGTACACGAATGCTCTAATAGTTGAAACATGATCTATCATTACCCGCACAAACCCACTCAACATATTACAAATTACCGTAATTGCTGTTCGATGGTTTGGCCAATTTCTTTGCCAACTTAAATTGTGTTTGCTTTCGTAGCAACGTACGCTGAGCATTATCGAAATTGTTTGCTAAGACGCCGCCGTTAGCTGCTTTAGTGTCTGGTGAAATGATCAATTTTGAGAAGGAATTTAAAATGACTAGGTGAAAGATTGGCTATTTTGTGGCATTTTATTTTTCTGATTTATGTTTCATCGTAGTGATGGGAGGTTTTGATGAAACATATACCCGTATAGTAACTTGAAAAAAGTAGTAAATACTTAATTTGTCGCAAAAAATAGCACAACCGACTTGAATTGTGTTCAATATTCGAATAGTTCGCTCGAATCAATGTATTCAATTTTTACATTATTGTTGATTTTTCAAATATGGCGCAACGATTTCGAAAAAAAATTAAATGGGACCATCGCGGAAGCATACCCTTTCGAAGCAAAAAAGACTTTTTAAATCGGTTCACAATTGGCGAATATATCGCTGAGCAAACGTACACAAAAAAACCGGACAAGTGCAAGGCAGGCTCGCTCATCGAGGGTTCCGTACAAATACGTTATTAAAATAACTAAAAACCTGTTTTAGCATGTGCTAATGATGTTCTTTTATATACCTTACATGATACGATTTACTCACTTTGAATTTTGAACCCATATTTTGTGAATTTTGAGGCCCTATTTTTATGTGATTTAAATAAAAATGCACAATTTTCAGATTTATTCCTATATGCGTACTCTGAGACAATGCTTCTCGCCAAATTTCATAGTTCTATGTCAACGGGAAGTACCTTGTAGGTTTCGATTTTTGTGAATACGAAATATGCGGTTTTTTACGACATAAACGGCTTTATCTTTTTTGAACGATAACTGAGAAGTTTTTCTTTTACACAACTGCAAAAAACTATAGATATACGTATACAGTTTAAATTTCAACTCGATATCTTTACGCGTTCTCGAGATAAAGAGTCTTGACATACACACAGACGGACAGACGGACAACAAAGTGATCCTATAAGGGTTCCGTTTTCTCCTTTTGAGGTACGGAACCCTAAAAAAAATTCAAAAATTCAAAATTCATTTATTGACTTATTAAAATAAAATAATAAAAATTGAAATATCAGGTCTAGCCCTCGAAACTTATGTATATACATAGATAATGTTTATTACTTGTAATCTTATTTGACTTTGTATTTATTTTATTGAGTTTAATTTATAAAAGTTGCTATTTTTACCGACTTCCAAAAGCAGAAGGTATGTTCGTCTGTATATTTTTTTGAGTATATTCATCAATATTTTCAACAATTGTGAACCGATTTAAAAAATCTTTTTAGTTTGATAGAATGTTCTTCTGAGGTGGTCCCATTTAAAGTTTATCGAAATCGGCTAAGCCGTTTTTGGTAAATCAACAAAAATGTACGTGGATGTCATATAGATTCGTGCAAATTATTCGAATTCTGTACACGGTGGATTATTATTAACAGTACAGCACAGTAGCCTTTAAATCATGCAGTACACACATAAGTATATATGCAGATTAAATTGATTAAGTATCAACATAGTTATACGAAGTTAGAACTTATATTAGATATCCAAAGAAAAAAAAAGTTTTATCAATCTGATTAATTTGAATAAGAACATTTTAGTCGTGGTACGCTCCGTGGCCCTTAGTTCTCCCAGGACGATACCTTAGGCTAGCAGATCAATAACACCACCGTAATGAAATCTCGGAGCCTGCGTCGTTATTCTCTGATTACATTTTCTCATTAGAGTCTCAAATTGAATTTCCTCTGTAGGCTTGCACCACTGATCTCGCAGGATGGGACATGTGGTATTGATCTAGCTGGACGAAAACTAATTTTGAAAGAAACTATTTGCTTGAAGTAATTATTTTTCACCAAAAATGGCATTACTGGCTTATTACAGCATTATTACTTTGAATATTAAAAAAAAAACTTTTGAAATATAAAGATCATTTATAAGTTTCTATAAAGATCATTTATAAGCCGAAACGTCGGGATGAGGAGGTATTTATTTAACTCGTAATTTTAGTGCGCGATTAGTCCCGTAGTATAAAATAATAATGTGTTCAAATCGCGAAAGTTTAAAAACAACATATGTTACACCTTACTACTGTAAAGGGTAATATTGTCACGTTCGGTTTAAACCTGCTGACTGACGTACAACCTTTAAAACTCGGTTTTAAAGCTCTAGGATTTTGGCTCGTTGGCTCACTGGCTCGTCCATGCACGCTGATCACCTAGCGAGCCAAACAGTTGTGCCGTATTTCTACAAATTAGACGAGCAGCAAGTCAGGCTCGTCAATTTTTAAAAGCGCGGTGCAGTGATCGACAGGCGAACTTTGTCGACGAGCCGTAAAACCACGTTTTAAAGATCGTCGGCTCGCCCGTTGATCAACTGGCTTTAACTGTGTATTTTGCAGTGTTCGGCGTATTTGATACATGTGTCTCGTGAGCCGAGTAAAGAGAAAGCTATTCTCTAGATCTCTGTGTATCGCACATTTGCGACCTCGCTGGAGTTAGGCACGGTTACTCAGGATCAGTAATTGATGTACTGAGCCTTGAGAGACATATCCTCGAGACCTTAAAAATCTGCCAAGTTAGGCAAAAGCTAAATATATAGGCACTATAGGCGGATTAAACTTAATGATGTCTGTGAAGTTAGCAACAAGCTGTGCAAATCCCCACTCCTTTCGCTGCTGACATAACGAATTTACTATTACACAATGACTCGCCTCGGGTTTATAGACGCTGTAAAGTTTGATTCGGTACTTAGCATGGTAAAGATAATTATGTACTCGAAGAAATTATATTGATGTTACTTAACGGCTTTTCAACTCTCCACTGCGCGCACATTTGTAAGTATGTGTACATAGGCATAGAAGAAGTGATGGTCCAGTGGTAACTTAACCTAACCAGGGACACCCGCTTTACAATTGTGAGGTCGTGGTTTCAAATCTTGGCCCCGTATGTACCAATGAGTTCTTTGGAATTTATGTACGGATTTTCACACCACTGGCTTTTCAGTGAAAGAAAACATCGTGAAGAAAACTGCATATGTCCGTAGAAGAAATTCGATGGCGTATGTGAATCTACCAACCCGCACTGGGCCAACGTGGTCGATATGGCCCAATTCACCTTTCGTGGGTAGGCCTACGTCCTGCAGTGGCTTATTTAAAAGGCTGGTACAGTAAATAGGCATTGTCTACTTCTTAAGCGCATATCAATCATAAAAAGTAAAACATATTTAAAAAAAGTTGGTTTTCATATCTTTTGATTTACTAAACACAACACATTTTTTTTAAATAATTTTAAAAAACTATTCATTTTATCATATATTATGCAGTATTTTTAGTATCAGATATTTTTTTTAGGTGGTAGTCGTGGTGGTTGATTATATTTACATTATTGTAAACGTATTGTACGTAATAATACGTTACTTTACAACAAAAATATTTAAATGACATCTTCAGTCATGATTTGCTAAAAAACAACTTATTTCTTCCACGGTTGCTCTAAATAAAAATATTGATAAAATTTGTCTGAACTTCCTTTTGTATTAACGTGCAAATAACCATCTTTAATAAAATAGTGACGAATTTACTTTAAACTACGCCCAAAAGCAGTACGTAGCAATAAAAAGTGTTGCCAGAGCGTGTGTCTCTGCCCCGTAAAATGATTTCCCAAGGAGGCGCAGCGAGCGCCCAGTGCTGGTTGTTTACGACCCATAAACAGACCCTTTTTACTTTTTACTGCACTTGTCGCGGCCACAGGTGCACTCTAGTCACAGTATGGGCACCATAGAAAAATCATGAGCTAGAAATAAAGAAAAAATTCAATATCGTCCTCTCTGGTCTTGGAATCTGTTATAGTACAGATACCAACTGCAAAATCTCTCCGTAACTAGGCCAATTCTGATATACGGCTGTGAAACTTGGACGATAACACAAAAGGAAGAAGCCAAACTGTTGGTGACGGAACGCAAAATATTCAGAAAAATGTTGGGGCTGACCAGGAGGGAAGATGGAAGGTGGAGGATCCGAAAAACCGTGAAATTGAAAAGCTGGTGGCGGAGCCCAATATTGTTGGTGAAATTAAATCCATATACTCCGCTGGCTCGAACACCTGGAACAGACTGGAGAGGATCGCGTCGTAAAGAAAGCTTATTTGGGCACATCGAAATTTTTTTTTCTAGAAAATAAAGATGGCTAGTGCCTTTATTAACTACAATAAAATACAACACTACTTACATAGGCTAATACTAGGTAACCTACTTCTATATAAAAGCAGTGGGATCATCCACAGACCCTTGAAGGTCTAAAGATAATCTAAATGCTCAAGCCCACTGCCAGTTGGCAGCGTGCCCAGCATGCTGGCAGCACTGCCACGCTGAACAGCAATGCTTATACATTGAGCCAAATAAACACCAGCATTTTGGTCACGCGTCGTGTCCTCCAGACACTCAGAAAGAATTTTAAAAACAAGGTGAGTTCGTGGCTTGTACGGTACCATATATTTACTCCAAACGGCTCAAATATATAACCACTACCGAGGTTATCATATTTTCGCCGCTTGTGCTGCTCCGTCGAATTGGCCGCCGCTCCAGCCCTACTCTGAGTTTCAGAAAGATGTTATGTTGTTTTTTGTTTGTTAGATCATAATTTAGAAGTCCCTTTAAAAGTCAGCTGAGTCGTTTTTAGGCAATCAACAATCATGTGAAAATTATTACATCGATGATACATTGATCCGTGCGAACTATTCCAATGCCGTACGCGGTTGAAGTCTGTTGTGCTATATTTGGCGAAAAATAATAATGTATGGCCACGTGCACTGTAGGTGGTCGTCTTAGGCAGTGAGACAATAGGACGCGACACGTGTCGGTACCAACCCGAACCCTGAACAAGTATCATCGCGTCGTGCCTTGTAGCTGCGTAGCGTGGCGCGTAGCTTCGTAGCGTAGCGCGTAGCTTCGTAGCGTAGCGCGTAGCTTCGTAGCGTAATGCGTAGCTTCGTAGCGTAGCACGTAGCGACTGTGCGATTTTTTCATTTCAACCTTAGAATGTTAATTGTTAGACAAAGGTTTTCCTTCAGTACTTAAGTAAGACTATTTGGAAGCAACTTACATTAAGCGCAATCCTGTAGTCTTTATGTTATCGTCAGTCTATCTTGAAGACGATTGTATAAAACAATGCTTGATTGTTGTTTATTCACCTCATTAAAGGAACCCTATATCCAGTAGAATAATATGATTTCTAGTTCTAGTTTGTTGTCATTACAACTGTCTAAAATAGCCAGACCAGCTGAAAAAAACGATAAAACTTCAAAGGAAAAGCGACAAAAAATAACACATGAAAATTCGTTACCATATAGTAAAGGCAAGGTTATTCGCTCTGGTGTCAGAATTTTTAAATTTGACTAAACTAAAGTGTTATTTGAGCCAAAATAATGCTTGATTAGAAAAACCACCTTCTCCTAGTGGCGTCGGGGCATGTTTCTATCGGTTAAATGCAAAATCGTCGCTCAAAAATTAGTAAAATATTTTCATTATTCATCTATTATATAAAAGGCTTCCCTGAGTGACTGACTGACAGACAGCCTACAGCCCAAACCGCTTAAGGTATGAGCTTGAAATTTGGAATATAGGTACATTGAAAGACGTAATGGAGCACTAAGGACGAAAATTTTGAACTTTCGACCTCTAAAGGGGTAAAACGGGCCCTTTTCGTTTGTATGTAACTTTTTATTCCCTGTACCGATTGACTTAAAACTTTGTATACATGCTTTTCAAACAAAATAAAAGTTACGTTTTTTCCTGTTTTTCCGAATTTTCCTCATCTAAGGGGTCAAATAAGGTCCCAAAGTTGGTGAAAAAAGCGTCAATTACATCGAACCAGCTGAACGGTTATGGTTGAAAATTGGTATTAAGGAAGCACTCAGCATGTTTTAATACAGGAACTAATAAAATCCAGGAAAATCTATAAGGTTCCTTAGGGATACGCAAAATTAATAATTTTAGACTACAGCCCAAACCGCTGAAGATATGAGCTTGAAATTTAGGATATAGGTACATTGAACGACGTAATGGAGCACTAAGGACGAAAATTTTGAACTTTCGACCTCTAAGGGGGTAAAATGGGCCCTTT
This sequence comes from Hypomecis punctinalis, assembly GCA_949316475.1. Classification (NCBI taxonomy): domain Eukaryota; kingdom Metazoa; phylum Arthropoda; class Insecta; order Lepidoptera; family Geometridae; genus Hypomecis; species Hypomecis punctinalis. The sequence continues at coordinate 3,351,230 of OX438798.1, forward strand.
TCGTTTGTATGTAACTTTTTATTCCCTGTACCGATTGACTTGAAACTTTGTATACATGCTTTCCAAACAAAATAAAAGTCACGTTTTTTCCTGTTTCTCCGAATTTTCCTCATCTAAGGGGTCAAATAAGGTCCCAAAGTTGGTGAAAAAAGCGTCAATTATATCGAACCAGCTGAACGGTTATGGTTGAAAATTGGTATGAAAGAAGCACTCAGCATGTTTTAATAGAGTAACTAATAAAATCCAGGAAAATCTATAAGGTTCCTTAGGGATACGCAAAATTAATAAGTTTAGGCTACAGCCCAAATCGCTGAAGATATGAGCTTGAAATTTGGGATATAGGTACATTGAACGACGTAATGGAGCACTAAGGACGAAAATTTTGAACTTTCGACCTCTAAGGGGGTAAAATGGGCCCTGTTCGTTTGTATGTAACTTTTTATTCCCTGTACCGATTGACTTGAAACTTTGTATACATGCTTTCCAAATAAAATAAAAGTCACATTTTTTCCTGTTTTTCCAAATTTTCTTCATCTAAGGGGTCAAATAAGGTCCCAAAGTTGGTGAAAAAAGCGTCAATTACATCGAACCAGCTGAACGGTTATGGTTGAAAATTGGTATGAAGGAAGCACACAGCATGTTTTAATACAGAAACTAATAAAATCCAGGAAAATCTATAAGGTTCCTTAGGGATACGCAAAATTAATAAGTTTAGACTACAGCCCAAACCGCTGTAGATACGAGCTTGAAATTTGGAATATAGGTACATCGTACGACATAATGAAGCACTAAGGATGAAAAACGTACCCAACTCTAACTTACGGGGTAAAACGGGCCCTTTTTGTTTGCATGTAACTTCTTATTCCCTGTACCGATTGACATGAAACTTTGTATAGATGCTTTTGAGACTAAATTAAAAATATGGCTGTACCTGTTTTCTAAATTTTCCTTAAAAAAATCCTTAGGGGTCAGATACGTCCCAAAACTTCAATGCGCTTTTTTAAATAATGTAGTATTTAGAATAGGATTATGATACTGATAGTTTATCTTTAAATGAGGCAAAATGGGTCTCCAATAGTCTTAAGCTTAGCGCACATATGGATCAATATAGGTATTTTACTATGGGATCAACCCTGACAAGCGAAAATTACCTACATTTTCCATACATTTTGTCGCGGGTCGATGAACTTTTTGTGTTGAACAGCTGATTTTATTCACGTGCTTTTGGGGTTGGTACCATTGTAAAAGTTAATCAAATTATGAGTATAATAGCATCCTAGAATTACGACTTGTGTGCCATTTTTTCATTTGCCTGGAAAATTGAATTTCTAATGACTTAATGAAACATGTCGAATACCTGTACCGGCCTTAATTAATAGTGCACTACTGAAAATAGGTACTACGGATAATAGAAACAGGTGGGTCTTAAGATAAACATGGACAAGACGAAAGTAATGTGTAATTCCCATGTTGTACCCACCCCGATTTCTGTTGGAAACTCGGTTCTTGAAGTCGTTGACTTGTACGTCTACCTAGGACAAGTAGTCCAGTTAGGTAGGTTCGACTTCAACAAAGAGGCCAATCGACGAATTCAACTCGGTTGGGCAGCGTTCGGAAAAGTGCGTAGTGTCTTCTCGTCCGACATACCTCAGTGCCTCAAGTCGAAAGTTTTCGACCAGTGTGTGTTGCCAGTGATGACTTATGGCACAGAAACGTGGTCTCTCACTATGGGCCTTATTAGTAAGCTCCAAGTAGCCCAACGAGCTATGGAGAGGGCTATGCTTGGAGTCTCTCTGCGAGATCATTCATGAGGAGATCCGTAGAAGAACCAAAGTTACCGACATAGCCCAACGGATTGGCAAGTTGAAATGGCAATGGGCAGGGCACATAGCGCGGAGGGCTGATGACCATTGGGGTCGAAAAGTTTTCGAGTGGAGACCAAAGCGCAGCGTAGGACGTCCACCCACAAGGTGGACGGATGACCTCATTAAGACCGCAGGATCGCGCTAGATACAAGCCGCTTCCAACCGGTCTTATTGGAGATCCATAGGGAAGGCCTATGTCCAGCAGTGGACGTCCTGCGGCTGATGGATGACTGAAAATAGGCCTATCCGCGAAGGGTAATTGGGCCATATCCATCACGCCGGCCAAGCATGGGTTGCTGAATTCACATACGACATTGATTTTTTCTACGTAAGTACGTACAGGTTGCCTCAATGTTTTCCAGCAAAGAAAAGTGAAATTTCTTACATAGTTACTCATACAATTATTATTATTGGCTCTCTCGGTGGCTCAGTGGTTGACCCTGACTCCTGGGTCAAAGAGGCGTGGGTTTGATTCCCAGGGCAAATATTTATGTGATGTTCATATGTGTTTGCTCTGTGTCTGAGTGTTATTAATGTATTTTTATTTATTTATTTAACACTTTATTGCACACTATTTGTACAAAAGGAGGACTTAACGCTAAACAGCATTATCTGCCAGTCAACCTACATGTAAAAATAAATAAATAAATAAATATATCTTTATTGTACACAGAAACACAGTACAGAAACTATACAATATGCTGTACAATGGCGGCCTTATCGCCTTTGGCGATTTCTACCAGGCAACCTTTGGATGGACTGGAATTATTCTAAAAATAGGAGTATGGTCGGTGGTGTATACAATACAGTACATACATTGAAATACATGTATATGTAGTATATCAGTCTCTGCCAGCCAAATCACAAACTTTGCTTAGTTTGGGATCAGAGACCGTGTGTGAGATGTCCTCCAATATTTATTTTATATATTTATTTATTATTGAGTTAATTTCAGAAATTCGGCAATTAACTCAATTCAAAAATTCACGTATGTACTCTGTAATAAGCTTTAGATACAAGTAAATTAAATAACCAAATACTGAGACAATTCAGGCTAAACCGTAGGCATTATTTTGCAAGTAATACGATAGTAGGCTCAGTTATGAAGACGCCATAGTAAATATAATAACAACATAAAAAGTGTTCTCTCTATCGAATGCTTAAAGTGAAAATGAAACAGATATAATTATGATAATTAGCTATTATAATTACGATGGCGCCTTCATAATCGAGCCTAATGCGGGCTTAACCACGAGCTACTATTATTTTAAGTAAGTGCCATGAAAACGCGGGCCTAACTGTGGGTTTTTATCATTTTAAGCAGTTACGAAAATAACGCGGGCCAGACCGTGGGCTATTATCATTACAAGCAATACAAAAACGCAGGCTAAGGGCATGCTATTATAATTTTAAGGATTTATTAAGACAACACGGGCCAGACCGCGAACTATTGGATATTATTATAAGCAAATGCCAAGATAACGCGGGTTGAACCGCGGGCTGTTATTTTAATTAAGTAAGTATTAAAACAACGTGGGCCAAACTGTGGGTTATTATCTTTGTAAGTACCTAATTATTAACACAACGCGAGCTAAACCGCGGGCTTTTATCATTTTGAGCAAGTACTAAGAGAATACGGGCCAGACCATGGGCTATTATCATTGTAAGTAATACGACAATGCAGGCCATACGGCGAGCTTTTATAATTTTAAGCAAGTATTAAGACATCGCAGTCCATGCTGCGTGCTATAAATAACCATCTTAAGCAAGTACTAACAATACGCGGGCCAAACCGTGATCTATTATCATTATAGGCAAATACTGTTACAATTTTGACCAAACCGTGGGCATTATCCTTGCAAGTAATTTTAAGCAAGTATTAAGACAACGCGGGCAAAATTGCGGACTATTAGATATTATTATAAGCATGTACAAAGGCAACGTAGATCAAACCGCGGGCTCTTTTCATTTTAAGTAAGTACCTATGTACTAAGACAATGCGGGCGAAGCCGCGGGTTTTAAGCTAGTGATACATACATGTAGTCTAGGGCGCTTGTTAACGAGACGGTTTTTCTTCAGGGCTACGCACGGTTTTGATTCGTGCATATATCTCATCGTTAGTCATGTATAGAACACTAACTGTCGGTTAACGACGCCAGTGCTAGCGACGGCGCCAGACCACATGCTCGCGCACGAAAACCATGCGTAGCCCCGGCGAAAAACCATCTCGCCCTTACTGTGTATATTATCTAGTGTCCTAGTCGCCTCAGCTACAGATAACATAACGCTGTACTAGTGTAACTCATGTATCTGTCGCTCACTTTACGACCACAGATTTGCGAGTAGTCCAGGGACCTTAGTATGAGTTTAAATAGTAAACAAAAACTATTATTGTTTTCGTGTTGTTTTATACATTTTTGGTTCTCGTTTCTGCCAAAGGCATTGAACGAAGATTTATAGAGACACACGGAAACTACTCAGACATTTTCCAGTTTAGCGTTTTTTGCCTAATTACCTAGTCTTTATTAATTTTTATTCCTTTGAATTAGCAGCCATTCTCCGACAAGCGAGTTATTAAATGTCCCGGGCTTGCATAATCAGTACTGTACTGTGTCAGCCTTTTAATAGTCCACTGCAGGACATAAGCCTACCCACGAAGGGTGATTGGGCCATATCCACCACGCTGGCTCAGTGCGGGTTGGTGGATTCGCATACGCCATCGAATTTCTTCTATGGAAGTATGCAGGTTGCTTCACGATGTTTTTCTTCACCGAAAAGCCAGTGGTGTAAAATTCCGTACATAAATTCCAAAGAACTTATTGGTACGGGACCGGGATTTGAACCCACGACCTCACGATTGCAAGGCGGGTGTCACTACCTCTACGCCACCACGGCTTGCATAATCAGTAATACCATCAAATTAAAGTTTTGAATTTGAGTCAAATCAACAAAAATAAATGAGGTTACTCTAATTAGGAAAATATCGCCAAATCGGAAAACGACCGTACTGTAGTTTCCGTTTACATTTAAACTCATACTAACCCCTTAGGCAACAGTTTAAGCGACTAACATCTCCATTAATGTGGCATGTTCAAAGCTAGAGCGACGCTTGAAGCACATTTCTGTACGCAAAGTCAATGCCTTTATTGATTTGTGAGGTGTGTACAGAGCTGTTACGAGTAGATGGGGAAGTGAAGATCAAAGGAAATTTGTTTATTATTCACTTTGAACTATGTCTTAAAAGGTCACATTCTCAAACAGAGACCACGTAATGGGGCTTGATTATTCAACTTCGCTTGGTTTGGTCGTATAAAAAACTTGTATGGAGCATTCGCACCTTCTATAGACAATATAGAGTGTTTTCATACAATCTGTCAAAGATCCGAATACGTTCCCAACCGTGCGAAGTTGAAAAATTCGGCCCCTGGTAACTGTATTTCGGACGTTCATCCATAAACCTATTCCCACGGTGCGTGATATCGCGGACGGACGCGGACCAGCTCGCACGACGCACCGTGGGAAGGGTCTCGTCCATGGCAGCACAGGCCGTCTGTGGCGGTGCGCTTGTATCCGTCGCGAGGCGGTAACTTCAAAGGTGCGGTGTAATGCGATATAAGTTTTTCCGAATCATTCCCCATGATCCCACCGGTAGGATTACAGGACAGGGAATATTTTATGTCATACGTTAATTTTCTACCGTGATGAAAACAGAAAATTAAATTAGATATTTAGTTACACTTACCATATACCTTTTGTTGTATGTTTATATCCAACAGCGACGTGGTTTTTTTTTTATTTTTCTAGATTGCATAATTTGGTAATTGTTAATTAATATCACAGCCGTAGCTGCAGCGACGATACATCCTCTTTCACTTTGCATTTTGAAATGAAGCTATCAAAAGATCTACACAGACCAACACGCACCGTTGGAAGAGCCCTGTCTGTGTGCGTTGCCGTCCATGGTCGTCGGTTGTGCTTGATGATCCGCAGAATCACGCACCGTGGGAACCCTTAAGGTGGACAGAAAAATGCGTTACCCTTACGTTTGACCAGCAGTAGACGTCGTACCACTAAAATTTCAATACATATATAATTATCATCTGCTAACCCTGTACTACGCCAAAAAAGGGGGTGATTAAGACCATCATTGTACGAACGACTTTTACTATGGGATCTACTCAAAATTCTAGAAAAAGTATCAGTTGTTCCATACAAAACTGCAACTCGGAATCGACAAAATATACGGAACAGAAGATTTTTTATCTCGAATTCCGCATTGGCCCCGTAGTTAAAGTTGTTTATAACGATGGTATGAATACATTGAATCACTTCCTTTCGGCTTATTACATCAATTCTGGATAGCCCTCTATTAGCAACCTAGCACGTTGTCGAAATTTTCAGAAAATATTTTTGTATCAATTTATTTGTAAAAATAAGTACAAAATGACACTTACACAAGTGCTACAGTTCCTCGGGCTCTCGCATACGGCCTTAAGTGGAAACCTCGGTAAACGAGATAAAATGTATGTTTGGAGGATTTCTAGTGAGCTCCTGGGGAGCCGTGCGAAGTCGGTTACCATCGAATTATTTCAGCAATGAAAAGAATATTCTAATTTGCTTAAATGTATTTATTGATGAAGTGATGGTCTTTATTACGAAAAATTAGATGTAAGTAAGTTAAAATAGAGAAATGTCACTTGATTAGATAATAGTTATTCCTACTCTGGTAACCTTATTTAAAAACAATACTCTCTCCATACTATGGCTCTCATGTGACCTCGTGTATGTATTGCAGTGACGGTATACTAAATAATGTAATTAAATAAATATTAGACGACATCTTACACACGGTCTCTGGCTTAAGCTAAGCAAAGCTTGTTATATGGCTGCCTGAGACTGATAAACTATTTACACATATTTTTAAACACACACTTTTATAGATATTACCTAAATAAAAACCAGACACAGAGTAAACACCTATGTTCATCACATAAATATTTGCCCTGGGTGGGAATCGAAACCACTCCTCTTCGACCCAGGAATCAGGGTCACTAATCACTGAGCCACCAAGGCATTTATTCATCACACACACAGACACACTACACAATTTTCATTCTCTTCCACAAACCTTTCGAAATTGTAATTTTACCTTCTCTTTTAATTGTATTAAAACATAGATGTAAGCGCATTTGTCCGGTTTGATATACCAAAACACAGGTTAGTTCCTAGCTTGGATAGTAAATATATTCAATCGTCATTATGATTTACATGTATAATTATGTACACAATAATTATAATTATAAATGTTTGTGACCGCTAATAAATACCATAGTTATAATTTCATTTCAAACATGAGTGAGCGTGAGTGATAGTTGATACTTAAAATAGTCTTATTTAAAAAAATATACGGAACAGAATAATGATAAATAAATAATATTGTTTAGATTGATTTTTAAATTGTCTTAATTTGATTTTCATGTAGAGATCATGTATGGTTTTCAAATAAGAAATAAAAATACTATTGACTTTGTGTTTTGTAAGAAAGGCTATTTTGCTAGAATGAATCAGAAAATAATTGATAAGAAAGAGCGTGTAAAATTCTCGCTGGGTTCGGTAATTACAAAATAGAAGATAAAATAAACATATTTTCTAACATGATAATATTTTAAACACCTAGATTAGATTAAATATCCACACTTTGGTGGGGATAATTATGGAAATAATGCAACGCACTGACATTTTTGGGACAAAAATACAGTATATTAAGTAATTAGGATGTTATTGGGGTGCATTTTTGACCAGCTCAGCGAGTGGACGTGTTTCAAATTGTCGAGAATATTTGACCTAAACTGTACGCCAAAATACGCCTAGTTCCGTAGCGTGTAATATTATTGTGGTCTGCAATTTCAAGTGAAAGGTTCGCTGTAATTTTATTGCAACAAAGTTCTACGTGTACGCACGATCGCTACGCCGCGCGCTGAGGTAAGCCCCGCCACACCTCGGGTAAAAGAGACGGCCTCCTTTCTTTAAATAATTCGTCTCCGTTGCACCCGCGCGAGAGCGAAGTCGACGTGATAACCGGTTTTGGATTTGCAATACATCCCTACGTGCTACTACCTACGCCGTGTGTTTTGCAGACAATATCATTACGATGCCTTCCGACGGTAAAACTTATAACTATTGCGCTGCTTGCACTAAATCCGTTCGGTCTACGCAGCAAATTCAATGCAGCAAATGTCGTAGTTACTTTCATGCTTTATGCGTCAACGTATCCGACATCCGTCATCTAGCTGAGGAAATTAAATCGACATGGATCTGCCCGATGTGCAATTGCAAGACCCCAAAGGCCGATAATAGCAATACCCCGGTCCGCGCCGCGATGACTACGTCCGCCGTCCTGCGCATTCCAAGCGTCAATGAGGGCAGCCACGATCTAAAGACGCCCGCGTCTACGCCGGCCTGCTCACCGGCGGTGTCTTCCGTCCCGGATCGGCTCGAGGTAATGGCAATAGACATGAAACTCTTGATGGAGGATATGCGCGGCGTTAAGGCCCAAATGACGTTTCTTTCGGACAAATTATCTCTCAGAGTTGATGAATTGAGTTCTAAATGCCAGGAGCTTGAGAAACGGGATGCTGCGCGCGAGATTGAGATTGCGTCTCTGCATCAAACTATAAAAGAATTACGCGATCAGGAAAACTCCCGTGCTCAAGCAGGGTTAATGAACGAATTGGAAATTTCCGGAATTCCCGAAACTAGGGACGAAAACCTGCAGCATTTGGCCCGCGTTACCGGGAAAAAAGTCGGAGTTGATCTGGATGACGTTGATATTGATTATGTAATGCGTGTGGGCCCCCGCCGACTGGAGAACCAGAATGCCACCGCCAGCTCTAAACTACCCCGGCCTGTTGTTGTTCGATTTGTCCGACGCCAAAAGAGGGACGAGTTTCTGAAAGCAGGGAAAGCTCGTCGTGGTCTAAACAGTTCTGAAATTGGAGCAGTAGGTCCTGAAGGAAAGTTGTACTTTAATGAACGTCTTACGAGACAGAACAGGTACTTATTTCGCACCTCTAGATCGCGATCAAACGGCGCCGGATTTAAGTACTGTTGGACTCGCAATGGCACCGTCCATGTCCGCAGGCAAGAGGGTTCCCCAGCAATTGCCATCAAGACTGCCGAAGATATGGAGCGCTACATGGCAGCCCGCAGCTCTTCACAGTTGTAGAGACACTAAGCTTCTATTCGTAACCAGCAGTTTTCATTATACATTCTTGCGTAACCAATTTTTTTCCAGTAACGTTCAGTTTTCAAATTCAAACTCAATGCCGTACATCACTTTCACTCTTACACTAGCTCTGACTCTCATATACCTTGTACTCATCCAGATAACAATCATACTACCAACACTCACTGATGTGCAAACTAAGGAACATTGCAGATCTACTCACACAACACTGATACTTCCAAATTCTATTCTTAGTAAAGCTATCGCCTCATATAGTGCATTTTTACACTACGCTAACACTCTGTACAGAATGACAATACAGGTTGTGCCAAACAATATCACCAATTTTTCTCCATACAAAGATGGGTTTAGTTAACGCTATGAACGATATTGACGACGTAATCTCAATTGATTGTCATACTCACGAGTCTATTGAATCATGTAATTCACATTTATCTAGTAATATTTCACTAAGCTTTAAAATTATTTCTATAAATATCAGAAGCTACAGTCGCAATTTTGACGATTTTGTGATTTCACTGCGACGATTTAACTGTGATTTTGACGCCATCATTCTCACTGAGTGCTGGCTCTCCGGAGGTACTCAGATCCAAACATTAGACGGTTATAACTCCTTTAGAACGGTCAGACAACAGAACAAAAACGGGGGAGTTGTCATTTACGTAAAGTCACAATACCAAGCATTATCATTCGAACCGGCTACCACTGATTCGGACTCCTTGTTAGTACAGATAGACAACAACACTACTTTGTTAGGTGTTTATCGTTCCCCTTCAATTGTCAATATTACTCCTTTTTTGAACTCCTTGGATACAGTTCTAAATGACTTTAAAAAATCACATTGTCTTTTCATCGCAGGTGACTTGAACATAAACTTAGCTGACACGGCCGACAAGCAAGTCTCTGACTATCTCTGTCTAATGGCGACTCATGGATTACTTCCCGCAATTCACAGCCCAACAAGAATGCAAGCTTGCTTAGATCACATTTTCGTCAAATCCACCTACAGTGCAGTTGGCCTGGTCTGCAAGTCTTCCATTACTGACCACTCTATTATTATAGCTGGTACTTCTCGTTATGCCCAGAGTCACGTCAGAAACCAGAGACACCAAACTAGGATTAACTTTAATTCTATAGTTTCTGAAATTGATTGCACAGATTGGACTACGGTCACTTCCAGTTCGTGTGTCAACTCCGCTGTCAGCATATTCAACAATATTATTGGGCACATTGTTAGTAAACACACTACCATAGTAAAATTGAGTAGAAAATCAAGCCCTATAAAACCGTGGATTACACCCGGCCTCATTAAATGCATGCGTCACCGGGACAAGCTGCATCGGGACTCAACAGACAATCCAACAGACGCGTTACGTAAAAAAATCTATATTAGATACAGAAATTTCTGTAACAAGTTATTGTGTAACATCCGTGATCAATATAACCGTCAACTTTTAAATCAATCTATAGAAGACCCAAAAAGACTCTGGAAGACAATTAAAAACATTTGTTATACCTCTAATAAAACATCTGTACCTACCGAACTGGTTCAAAGCAACAGTGATCATAATCCCCTTAACCACTGCAATCAACATTTTGTCTCTGTGGGAGAAAAACTAGCGGACTCAATTCTGAGAAAATTATGCGTAACGGAAGAAACTCTAATTAAGTCGCACCGACCTATTTCTCGTGAAGTATACTCGCTGTTTCTCTTCCCCACAGATCCCCACGAGGTGGCTGATATAATTGATGAACTTAAAATTGATTCCGCTCCTGGACCTGATGCTTTCCCCGTCAAGATAATTAAAAAAACCCGAAACTCTTTGTTGATTCCGCTCACATTTATTTTTAACCTCAGTTTGGAGTCTGGTACATTTCCCGAGAGCTGGAAGGTTGCTGCCATCTCCCCAATACACAAAAGTGGTCCCAAAAGTTCCCCAGACAATTATAGGCCGATTGCACTGCTCAGTGTTTTCTCCAAAATATTAGAAAAAATCGTAAACAACAGGTTAATCAAGTTTTTGGAAAACCATAATCTGATTTCGGATAGACAGTTCGGTTTTCGTCGGGGAAAATCAACGGAGGACGCTGCTACTTGTTTAGTCAACCTGGTGTCGTCCTACGTTGACATAGGGGACAGATGCATAGGTGTCTTTCTGGATTTGGCGAAGGCATTTGATTCGATTTCGATAGGTTTACTCCTGAAAAAGCTGTATCATTTCGGTATAAGAGGAGTTGCACTGGAGTGGTTTAAGAGTTATCTTTTGAACAGAAAACAGTTCGTAAAAGTCGGTAACATTGTTAGTGACCAGCTACCCATTAACTTTGGTGTCCCACAAGGTAGCATACTCGGTCCCACCCTGTTTCTGCTGTATATCAATGAAATTCTAAGCTGTGAACTTCCGAATGCCAATATAGTCACGTACGCAGACGATACCGCGATAATTTTTCACGCTGAAACGTGGAGTCAAGTGTATGACTCTGCCTCTAATGGATTATCATTAATTGCTAAATTACTCGACAGGAATCTACTCACTCTGAATACCAAGAAAACGAAATATATTGCCTTTGCCAAGACTAGTGTATCACTTCCACCTGCTTACTTAGATCTAAAGATTCATTACTGCTCTTCAAATTCTCAATCCCAATCTCCATGCAATTGTTGTTCCATTGAACGAACAGATTCTATAAGGTACCTCGGTGTCATCCTTGACGAAAGCCTATCTTATAAACAGCATATCTTAAATATTTCTTCGCGAACACGCAAACTTATTCATATCATGAAACATCTTAGAGACTGTGCGCCGGCTTCCCTCCTTAGGCAAATCTATTTGGTTCTATGCCAATCTATTATACAATATTGTATTCCTGTGTGGGGTAGTGCTGGTAAAACTATTTTTCTAACATTAGAAAGAGCTCAGCGTGCTCTAATCAAAGTCACTTTGAGGAAACCGTTTCGTTATCCGACTGACTCTCTCTATGATGAATTCAAAGTGCTTCGAGTTCGGCAGCTTTTCATTTACTTCGCCGCTTTGAATACTCATAAAAGCTTAAAATCCCGCCCCAACTATGCAACAATCGTAAAAAGAAGAGCGCATAGACTGCCTCTTCCTAGAGCTTATTCCCTAATGGTCAAACGGAGTCCTGCTTATAGCCTTCCTTGCGTGTTCAACAACGTGTGCAAAAAAGCCTGCGTAAGCTATAGTCTTGGCAGAGTTGCATTCAAAACAATTATCAAAGACTGGCTACTAAAATTGTCCTACAATAGTACAGAAGAACTAATTCATAGCATATATAGTGAATAGTATCTGTATCTATATAGCTTTATATGCACTTAATATCATAGTGTCTGTTTCCTGGATAGTCACTCACACACTCACACACATAAGTGTAACGCTGCAAACCTTGACTCTCACGAGATCTCGTGTATTGCAGTGTTACACATACACACACACACACACTCGATGCAAATAAATACTTTGACTAAATACTTTGACACTCACACACACGCGCACACACACACACACACACACACACACACACACACACAAACACACATACACATACACGCACGTACGGACGTTCATACAACTTTTAGGGTTAAAGAATGTATTTATCATGTAAGACATTTCTGTCTTTTACGTGAGAAAATTTTGAATAACATTTTAGGATTTTGTTTCATAAGATTTATAGTAATTATTGCTTTCCTTTTTAATTTAATTTCTTTTTACCAAATTTTAAAACACATTGGGTATATATTCTTACTGTTACATCGCACTCGAGCCCCAAGACACAAGCCACGTGCTTAGTTTGGGGCTCACTGTACCACTGTATACTTGCCTTACCATGAATTCACTCTGCTAATCTCATAACTATGGTATTGAACATCTTTGTAACATGTGTGTTTCATTGTAAGTTTTCTAGTAAATAAACTTTCTTTCTTTCTTTCTTTCTTTCTATTGTCTGCAGTATTTAAGTTTGATATTTGATGCTGTCTGTTTGTTTTGCTGTGATTTTGTTTTGTTGTTTGGTTTAATTTTATTTTTGTCACAATACTCGTAAATAACTGTAAAGAAATAATTACAGACGCTCATAAAAATCATTTATTTAAGATCATTGACAAAATATAAAATAAATTTAACCTTCAATAATTATTTTCGTAAAAAACGATTTCAACGATTCCTTTGTTACGGAACCCTAAAAACTTTAGGGATTACCATTACTTTAATGAATCCCCGGGTCTAAAAGCCCTTTTCACAACACAAAGGCCCTTAAAAGTATCTTTTCGAGTATTTTCTCTAATATCAAAACTGCCGGTGGATAAGACATGGCTAACGAAGTGGTTTTCCTTCCTGCTCCCAACAAAGGGTTCAATAAGACCCACAATGGGTACTCGTGCCTCTCAAATGTATTAGTAATTCCAGTAAGTTTATTTCTCAACAAATACATCTGAAATTATTTCAGGAATTATGTCTTCTTAAGGTAATTACATCTTTAATAGGAAAAAAAATCTTGTAATTTTACCTATTATTTATTCGATCTCTACCAATACCCATACTTCTTCTTATTTATTACTAGGTTGTACTTGTAAAAGTAAATAGTAGAAACAAAAAAATCTTGAACCCCGAAGTGCCGGCAGAAGAAAAAAATGGAACATATAGAATGTAAAGTAAAAAGTACTACATTTATGTGGTAAAATACAATATCACACACGCACACTCACGCAAGCGCCGACACCAGGCGCAGTGGTGGAACACCCAGGGGATTTGGTGGGTATATCGTTCAGCAATGGGCGGGGACTCCCACATAACCACCCGTCTGTTCTCGAGGCGTGGTGGCATCCATAAAGGATTTCCCCCGGTAAAAAAAAGAGGTGGTCCCATTTAATTTTTATCAAAATCATTTGAACACTTTTTGAAAGATCAACAGTTATAACAGTCATGTAAAAATCGTATAATTTTGATTGAATGATGTGCCATTTTTTGCGAAAAATATTTATATTTTCTATCAATCTTCTGTGCTTACAGATGCCATTATTTATAATTTTGCAATAGGAAGCTGCAAAATTGATCGGCCATTTTAGATCAACGACAATTCTCACAATTGTAAATACAGACCAAATACCAAAAAACCGAGTGAAAATAATCCCAAAAATGTATTTAGTAAGTAATCCGGGCGTCACGTCTGAAGCGCGGGACAATATGAATAATTTCACCCGAACAAAACGGACATGTGCGCGAGTCGCGTCCCGCGCGCCACGGCACGTGCCTGTAGGGTTACCACACATACTCCTGAAAACAGTTTATTTTACATACTTTTTTATCTTTATTATATTTTTATCAATCGATGCTGTTCCGCTTCTGGGCAAAGGTTATTTTCTTTTTATCGCGTTCTGTACCCAATTCTCGCCAACCTTCCCGGAGAGTGGCAAGATCGTCACGCCAGCGTTTTTAGTCGTCCTTCCCAGCCTTCGTCAGCTCTTCGTGTGACGATTCCGGCCCATCTCTCGGGTTGCATACCGTGCATACGAATCACATGACCGGCCCAATACCATTTTAGATTAGACAAGTTTTAGCCTCTACCAACTACACCTGTAATTGAACGCAGTGTTGTGTTTCGGAGTCCGTACTCGAACTAATGCGAATAAGTAATGCGACAACACACAATACAATTATTATTGCTAATGCTGCCAGCATATAAAACAGAAATACAGAAATTGCTTTTTATGTGGAAGGTAATAGCTGAGATGATTTATTATAGTCTATTATTGTTATTAAAGGCTCTAGAATATATCAACTAAAACTTAAACTCATTTATTTGTACAAAACAACTGCGTCAATGAAAACAACCAAAAATACGCCATCAAAATTAACCTTGTTACTAATTACATTAGAGCAATTAAAAAAACTTGGGTTTACAATTAATAAAGTGCCAAAGTTAATAAAGTACATATTAACGATAGTTGGTGGTAGTTAAGTAGCAGGTTTAGAAATAAATCAAAATGTCTAGTTCCAAAAAATATCTCATAAATATCAAAATATCTAGTGCCAGCATATTGAGCACTTTGGCGGCGTGCTCAACATGCTAGCAGCGTTACGACTTTCAATGGCAATAAAGAATACCACTTTGTTCTTCTATTAAAAATCAAACACAAGTATTAATCGTGCTTTATTTTGCAAATAGTCATTCTCATAGTTAGATGTGAACATTGTGAGTAATTTGTAATATTTTAATCTTTTATGTTAGCTCTCCAAATTAAAAACGAAAATTTGTGCATAAAAAGTTGGTGACCCTACGCGCTGGGCACGTGACCGGGGTGCCCAAAACACGCTGAGCCACAGAACTGATGATAGTTCCCATAATCCAGATTCGAGTATTCAAGGAACTCAGATGTTGAGAGATTAGTGTAGGGAAATTGAAATGAGAGACAGTTGATGATTATGGATGTTCGGTTCCATACATTCATTCTTTAGAATGAGTTCTTTGAATTTTTACGCGCTCAATAAAGTGAGCGTAAACTGTAATTTTGCCTGTAAGTACGCTCTGCAAGCCCTACAAAATAGTTCACACTATCACCATCGAGTGCGTAAAATAATGGACAAACTCATACTTAGGAGAATCATACGCTCATCGGATGGGTGACCAATAGAGCTAACCACACAGCCTATGGCAACTAAAAGTTAAAAATGGTTGTAAAGCAATTTTCTAATATCATGTCAAATCATGAAAATATTTGTTAATTATTGTCTATGTTTTAATTTTTATAAATTAGGAACACTATTTATTGACAACTATAATTATTCTTTTTACTAGACTGCCCTATAGAATGACAGTAAAGAGTAAAAACATCGAATAAGTGCTAGTCGGACTCGCACACGTAGGGTTCCGTACCTTGTGATGGCGTATGGGGCCTACCTTAACCACATTACCTTGAAAAATAAACACGCCTTTCTCCTCGGCTCCCAAACAACGGAAGAAACTCTCAAATATTTATTTTATTCTGTTTTTAGTATATGTTGTTATAACGACAATAGAAATATGTCTAACTATCACGACTCGTGACATACAGTATGGTGACAGACATACGGATAGCGGAGTCTTAGTAATAGGGTTTTTTGTGTCCTGTTTTTAAACTTTGGATACGGAACTTTCGAGCAAATATCTACAGAGCCACAGTCCCTAAGTGAAAGTACTAAAAAAAGTTCCGAGCACAGCCATACATACCGACTTAGATATTTACATTAAATAATCCACTATGACCCGTTTTCTCGAATCTTGACGTTATGTCACCTAATAAGTGCTTATAACCGAGTACTTTGGCTTCGCGCGGCGTTGTAGTTTGCAATCGCCTTACGACTATCTAAAAAGCCTGCCCACTACGTAGCTTGGGCAGGGTTTCAGCTTGGACACTTTTTTTGCACGATTGTGACTTTATAGATATTTGCTCGAAGTACAGAACCCTGAAAAGAAGAAATTATGGCACTGAAACAAGCTGTATTACTTGCTATTTGTATCTATTACAGCCACTCGTCACCGCAATAAGCCGCCGAACATCAAAGCTGGAAGGCGTTAAGCTGTTTAATTGAATTGTTTGTGCAAATCCACTGATTAACTACTCTATAATACATTATATGAGGATACTGGGATATTGTTAATTGGGGTTATTATTTAATGCTTCAAAATGTTGTATTCTATTCTATTTCGGATTAATACTAGTAGTTGTCCGAACAGTAGATCTCGTACTCTCTCGTACTCGATACTCTTTAACTGTCTCTTCATAAGGGCTATATTTCGACTCGCTCTTGACCAATTTGGTTTATACTTGCAAATCTTGTTAGGATTTAGATACTAAATAATCTTGCCAAATATATATTATCGAAATAAGCTGACAAATAGCGCGATAGCGATTTTCCCTCCTCTTTGAGGGAAATATCTCCCCATCGAAAATCGTTAGACGGAAAAAATCCATTAATATAATTATAGAACCTGTGTACCAAGTTCCTTCGAAATTCGTGGATAAACGCGACCTGTAGACAAAAAACTAGATCCGACAGGCGAAAGCCAAATCGAAGTGTTAAAACGAAGATCTCATTGCTACGCTCAATTATTCATGAATTTTTCTCAAAAGTATATTGGCAAGTTTCACATCCACAGATGAAACTACAGATATGTACAGTAGGAAAATAATTTCTCATCAACAGCGCGAGTTAGCTTGACTCCAATAGCGATGCCATGTCTAACATGTGTTAATTTTTTTTTTATAGTTCATAAATAAACTACCTACACTACTACTACATAGAAAGCAATTGGATCATCCACAGACCCTTGAAGGTCTAAAGTTAGCCTTAAGTAACAGTTCTCGAGAAAAACTACATCTGCTCTCGCGAGAACACGACTCGCGTTTACTGAGCTTTTGCGTGTAAGTTCGATTACTAGGTTTTTTATTGACCCAGAAAAATATTTATGTATACCTTCAGCTTGAGGAGACACGTGGTTATGCGAGAGTCTCCGGAGGTGTAAACTCTAAAAATCTGGGGTGTTTCCGCCTCTGCGCCATGTGTCGAGATTACGGGCTCGCTTCAGCACTTCTCCGCGGCTCCGACACTGCTTGAGTGCTAGCCCTGGTCGTCTCCAAGCCTTCAGGCAATCAAACTCCATGCCTATACAATCAATCAATCAATAAAATAGCAATTGGGCAAACATCTATATGTTTATATTTGCAGGTGAAGCTGTAGCTTCTGTACAAAAGGCCGAGAGTTAATTAATGACGTTAAATCACGCATGGGTGAGGGCCAACTACGTATCACCCGTCACAAAGATAGACTCTTGCCTATTAAACACACACTCACTAATTCCACGAAGTTGACACACGTCATGGGCACATTGGTCTAACAGACTTCCCAAGAATGTTATCGAGGCTCCCAGTACTATGATATTTAAGTCAAGGCTAAAGCGCTGGCTTGTCGGTCAGGCGTTTTATGACATAGAAAAAGAGTTTATGACGCTAAAAGTAACTGTGTAAAAATCCATAATCAAATTTGTATACTATAAAGTATATAACATGTATGTTTTTTTATGTAATTTTATTCTCAATTGATGATGATAGATTTATATGTATATATTATATAATTCAATTTAATTCTTATGACATTTAATTTAATTTATTATATTTATTAATCTGATGTAATTTTTTATTTTTTGTCGTATGTTATTTTGTATGAATATGAATATAAATCTGTGCCCTTGGCACCGGTTCTGTCTAAAATGTGCTAACTAACTTAGTACCTATACTATATGTCTACTAGAAGACGTTGAGATCCTGAATAACTCGCCCTTATTGCAGAAACGCACGTCTTTATAAATACGAGTATATGTATCTAAGCTGTTGTGGTTGTCTGTAACAGCAGGTGAAATTACAGGCGCAGCAGGAAGATATACATACATACCTTCTCTATGACTGTCTGACATGACTTAAGTTAATGTTATAAGTGACAGTTCTAGAGTAAAACTACATTGGCGCAAAGGTTTGATTTAACTCCCGAGAAAATAAATCAAATTCCTAATGAGTCTTTGGGTGCGAGTTTGATTGCTAGGCTTGGAGGCATATACCTAGGGCATTATGTATATTTGCAGGTGAAACTACAGACGCAGCAAGAAGATAGCTTCTGTACAACAGCCGCGAGTTAGCTCCGTGCCGGTGGCGCCGGTTCTGTCTAACATGTGCTAACTAAGTTAGTACCGCGCTCCCGGGAGCGACAGAAATCGGTTTACGGGTGATGTAGAGTGCGAGTGGTAGGCGGCCAGCGAATGGGCTGAAAACGCTAAGTTTCAAATTGATAATGAAACGTACGAACAGCCAACATGTGGAACGCTTTGCCTGAGTCTGTCTTTCCGCTAAAATACAACATAGGTATCTTCAAAACTCAAGTAAATAGGTATCTTCTGGGTAAGCTAGATGCTACACCCTACACCTCATACTGTACTGTAATGTACCAGCATTTTTAATATTTTACTGCAAGACGTAGGCCTACCCACGAAGAGGGATTGGGCCATATCTACCACGCTGCCCCAGTGCGGGTTGGTAGATTCACATACGCCATCGAATTTCTTCTACGGAAATATGCAGGTTGGCTGTTTCCCTTCACCGAAAAGCCCGTGGTGTGAAATTCCGTACAAAAATTCCAAAGAATTCATTGGTACGGGACCGGGATTTGAACCCACGACGTCAATATTGTAAGGCGGGTGTCATTACCACTAGATCATCACGGTTTCCTAGACCTCATACTTGCTTACCATCAGGAAGTATGTACTCAAAAGCAAATATATTTAAAATAACAAAAGAAAAAAATCTTTACGAGAAGAAACATAACAAACTTAATACTCAAGAAGAAATATAAAAACTTTTTTAGAGTGTCAGACATGTATTTTTTTAGTTTTACCACTACATCACCACTGCATTAGACTTGTATCTGAATCATAAATATATAGAGAGTGTCCTTTCTTTCCTTGGCGTACGGATCACTTATATGTAGCAAAGAATCATATACCGTAAACGGTAAAATGTATGTTCACGAAACATAAATTGCAAAATACAACAGTGTTGCAAGTGTGCACTCAGGATATGAATAAATGCTATGTAAATTATTTTGTAGTTATCGGCGTTTTGAGTACCAAAAAAACAAGAGCCCGATACAATTTGACCTTTGTTATTTAAACGTATTTGGGATATTTAGTACAGAGTTTTGTGCAAAAAGAGGTCTTCGCTAAATGTCTTATCTTGTAAGATCCGAGTTCCGACCCAAGTAGTGCAGTGATACTAACAAATAATACTTGCACGCTGAGAAGTTTCTAAAGCATCGTAAAAGCATAGTCTAAAAACAACTACTCTACCAGTACCATGCACGAGTGAAACTGGCATTGTTCTTTGCCAACATAATTTTACAGTACCACGAGTTAAGATCTTAAGTTCTACAATAATCTTAAAACATCTAAGAGCTTATATCTTGCTCCTGGCAGCCGTACATCAGGCGTACGACTTTGCACTCAACTTCGTTTATTAGATTGTTTTGTTTGGATCCCCGTTAATTAAACTTCCTATTTCTCCATGCGATTGTACTTTTGGTAATGCTCCGCCTTAACTTTATGACTTTATGCTTTTAATAGCACTCGTTAGCTAGGATAAAGTTTGACTTTCCGTGATAAGGATTAGTTTGACTTGATCACATCTTGCGAATAGCTAGTTTTGACGTAGGACAGCGGTTTCAAAGCTAAATGACTAAAAACCGCTAGGGATTGGAATGCTCTACCTTAGTCATTGTTTTCTGATAATTATAATTTGTATATGTTGAAGACAAGAGTGAATAGGTGGCTTCTAGGTCTACACTCTACATACTCCATCTTCGGCTACAACTGCTTTCCATCAAGTGAATTGGTGGCCAAATTAGCCCTATTATAAAAATACATACTAGAGAATCGTAAAACGTATATAGAAAAGGCGCTATGCTATGCTAAATAAAGGTGATCAGAACATTCATTATAGAAAACTTTTACTATAGTGTGTATGTAAAGGAAGCAAAAAACGGTTGTTTCATACATTTTGTCAATTTGGAATTTGTTTCTTTTTTTTTCGAAATGCAGGTTGGCATCGTTGTGAAAGTGGTTTATTATCATAGTTTGAATCATTCTTTTTTGGTTTAGTACACCAACTTTCTTTGATTCTAACTTTACTTCTTCAAAATAATGAGTCACTGAATTGATTTAATATTTAATGGCTTGCAAAGTAATAAAAACATTTACTCGTATAAACCAAAATAATAGCGAAATAAATAAACATTTTCGTGTTTTCCGTTAGTTAAAGCAATTATTATTCATACTCCCGCAAAGTACAAGATAAGAAGCTCGTTCGGTTTACTTTAAATGGGAAAAGTTTCCATGTTTGCAACGGCTCCCTCCACTTGGATCCACAGAAACTCGACTCGGAAACACTCGGCTCCACTTGTGGATCCGCAGATACATTTATCTCCTCTTAAATCCACCGGTAGATCCATGGATACTTCTTTTTCCTCTTAAATCCACTAGTGGATTCATGGATACTTCTTTTTCCATCTAAATCTAGCGGCAAGCTGTCACTGTTAATGAAATACAGCCTGGTGACAGACAGACGGATAGAAAGATGGACAGCGGAGTCTTAGTAGGTAATAGGGTCTCCTTTTTACCCATTGGTTGCGGAACCCATAAAAAAGGAGGTCCATAAATGGATTCGATTGTTAGCGGATCGTGGGTTCAAATGGCATAAAAAATAACTATAACAAAATACGGCTAAAACTCACGTTATAATTATACGGTCGATCCGCAAGGAATCTGACCAGTTTCGGAGTATTTAAAACTCCATCCTCAGGGAATACGCGCACCCCCGTCGACTGGCGCGCGCGCATTGAAGTCTGCGGCGCCTGCCCGCGCGGCGATAGACCGCGGCTCCCGCGCGGCTGCCCTCGCCGCTCGCGCCTGCGCAGCGCGCGCTTTATTGCTGGTCTCAGGGGCTGGATGTTCCTCTTCCGCGTCTATCTCTGATAGCACTCCTTGTGCTGAGCAAGCCGGGTCTACACACCAAACACTGACCGTGTCCTGGGTCTCTCTTTAACAAACATTAGCGTGAACCGAGCTGTTCAAAACTCGTTTCCACGCCGGGGCCAACGTCCATCCACCATCAAGGTTGAAATTAGGATGTCTCGCGATCTCTATGGCCTCTCGTACTTTCCGGGGAACCAGGAAACTCTCCTTCGCTAAGACAGCAGCTTGATCAAATCTCAGGAAGTGGTTTGGTTCCTGGGCATGCTCTGCTACATCAGATTTGACCGTATCCACGTTCACACACCGCGAATGTGTTCAGAGAGCCTCGTGGAAATATTGCGGCAAGTATCTCCAATGTAACACTTGCCACAATCACACGGTATCATGTATACGCCAGGTACATTCAGTTGCTCTTTGTCTTTCGGTGAACGCAACCAATAGCTGAGCCGACTCGGTGGACGGAACCAGGTCCCAATACTATATTTTCACTTCAGGAAATAACTAATTTTGTCAGTTACTCCTTTTACAAATGGCAGATAGATCGGAGCCCGATCCACCGTGGCTGGTCTCTTACGCTCGCTGCTATTAGCCCATCGCCAACACTGTTTCCAGTTGTAACCATTGTTTTCAAGTACGTTCCTTAGGTGATCCAACTCTCTATCTAAGTATTGCGGGTCACACAGACTCAAGGCACGGTTTATCAATGATTTCGGTACCGAAACTAGTTGTGAGGGATGATGGTGTGAATTTGCCTTTAGATAGCGTTCCGTGTACATAGGCTTGCGATACACGATATGAGATACCGAGCCGGCATAAAAAATATTGTTATTTTGGGATACACCTCGTGGGTCAAGAAGGAAAAAAAACCACAAATCTACCTTTAGATTTAGATGGAAAAAGAAGTATCTATGAATCCACCGGTGGATTTAAGAGGAAAAAGAAGTATCCATGAATCCACAGTGGATTTAAGAGGAAAACCAAGTATCCATGGATCCACCAGTGGATTTAAGAGGAGATAAATGTATCCGCGGATCCACAAGAGGAGATGAGCTGTGGATCCAAGTGAAGGGAACCTTTGCAACTAGCGTAGACTGATTCAAAAACGTTCGACATCGTTGCTATCCCCGTCTTATCCATGATCGTTTTAACGAGAGTAACTGTGACAGATGTGTTTTTGTAGGTTTGAATAGCTGAGTTTATATAAGTCTTTGCAAAGGCAATAGGCCCAATTATGAAGACGCACTCGTAAATTTAATAGCAACGTAAAAAATGCTCTCTCTATCGTATGCCTAAGGTGAAAAAGAAACAGAAAAATTCTAAATTGCTAACATAACTACGATGGCGCCTTCATACTTGGGCCTAATGTTTGATGATATTTAGTACTGAAGTATCATAAATCTTGTACTCAGCTTGGTCAGTTTTGGAATGCCACGATTTCTTGTGTTTTAATGTCTTTGAATTACATAAAGGAAGGTTTTTGTCATTCAACCATATCTAATATCTAGGTAGCACAACAGTATCACAACTGTACTAACAAACGTATTAAATCAAAACAATGCGTATTCATTGCGATTTTTTAATTTAATCTGTATGGTAAAGAAGAATGTACAGTTTATAGAATATCTAAATTAAGTGACGCTTTCAACGTGTTTTATAAAAGACGTACCAATTCGTAGATTCTTATTACTCAGTATATTTTTCCACCTTAACCGTAAAATCACTTCGTAATAAAGAAAACAGAAAAGAAATCGGAATTTTCCTTTATAAAAGCTCCTTTCAAGCGAATGGTGTTTTGTTTTCCTCCTAATGTTTCTTTAGCGTGATATATACAAACGAGATTAAAAACCGGTAAAAAATGGCGGTTAAACTTTACGACTGTAATAATTTCTGTTATTAAAATGGAAGTACGAATTCAACCACTTGAGGTTTTAACGAAGTG
Source organism: Hypomecis punctinalis (assembly GCA_949316475.1). NCBI lineage: Eukaryota > Metazoa > Arthropoda > Insecta > Lepidoptera > Geometridae > Hypomecis > Hypomecis punctinalis. Next base: position 3,374,850 of record OX438798.1, read on the forward strand.
CATGTAAAAGAACTCATAATCTCAATAAGAACAAAATAAATGTTATGGATATGGATACACATATCATCGATTTGCAGGTTATTCAGAATGTTTCTATGAATAATTATCTGTTATAGTCATAGTCATTTATTGCGTAAGTATTATTTACATGTCAATTTTATAGTATTATTCAAAATTAATAAGTGATACATTTTAACAGCGAGATCACAATCCAATCAAAACATTGAATAAAATAAATTATCGTACATTTCGTGTACAGCTATCATTACCATTCCAGTATATAGTGGAGCGCCTGGGGGTTTTGACCTAGGAAAATTGCTACAGTGAATGAATTTTTTTGGTTGAGGTGGCATTTTCTTTCTTATTCTATAACTTGCAAAGTTTACCAAAAATTTTTTTGTGCTTTTGATTTTTCACTTTTTAATTGAAAAAAATAAGAAATTGATATTCCAGCATATAATTTAATTTTAGATAGCATTTTTTTTATGTAGACGTAGAATTTGTCTCGAATAGGTATAGAATATCATCTTTTAGAGATACCTATGTTTATGAAGGGTCGTAGAGACCTTGAACAGGTAGTAAAACGTGAACGGGAAGGAGAGAGGGAAGGTTGAAGGGACAGCAGCTGTAACGTACAACTAAACGGACGTTTCCTGGATAGTTTAGTTATAAATGACACGTGTCCTGTATATGTTGTGTATTTATTGCAATTAATTTTGTTACTTTTATCCCGAGGCAAGGTCGAACAAAAAATATTTTCTTCGAAGAGTTTAGAGAAATCTTTACCAAAATGTAAAGAACATATTCTTTTTTTACATTCTTTAACGGGTTGTGACACTACTTCGGCATTTTTCAATAAAGGAAAAACGTCATGATTTGCATGAATCAGCAAAAATATTTAAAAACATCAATGAAGACTCAAATAATATATTTCAAGCAGGTGTAGCATGTATTTTGGCTTTATATGTAGCTCCAGCAAAAATCAAAGACTTGAATACATTGAGATACAACTTTTTCATTAAAGCTACAACCAAAAATACAAGTGTTATTTTGTCATCATTACCACCTACAACTGATGCCGCAATTGAACACCTGAAAAGAGTGTACCTGCAAACCCAGATATGGTTAGGAAACGACATAAATATCGGAGATTGGGGGTGGAAGTATCTCAATAAAATGTTCATCCCAATAACCATGAACCAATTACCAGCACCGGATAATCTACTGCAAATGTTATTTTGCAATTGCAAAAAGGGGTGTGGAGCTGCTTGTGGATGTCGGAAGAGTGGTTTATATTGTAGTGTAGCATGTTTACAGTGTAATGGAAATAGCTGCCTTAATACTTTACCTACCATTAAAATGATTGAAGTGGAAGAGAATATTTGATAAAGATCAATAATGTAAAAAGCCTCAATAAACAAAAAAAAATATTTTAATTGTTACCTTTTTTTAGGATTCCGTACCTCAAAAGGAAAAAACGGAACCCTTATAGGATCACTTTGTTGTCCGTCTGTCCGTCTGTATCCGTCTGTATGTATGTCAAGACTCTTTATCTCGGGAACGCGTAAAGATATCGAGTTAAAATTTAAACTATATACGTAAACCTATGAATTCTTGCAGTTGTGTAAAAGAAAAACTTCTCAGTTACCGTATAAAAAAGTTAGAGCCAGTTATGTCGTAAAAAAACGCATATTTCAACGCTCACAAAAATCAAAACCTACAGGGTACTTCCCGTTGACATAGAACTATGAAATTTGGCGAAAAGCATTATCTCAGAGTACACATATAGGAATAAATCTGAAAACTGTACATTTTTATTTAAATCACATAAAAATAGGACCTCGAAATTCACAAAATATGGGTTCAAAGTTCAAAGTAAATCGTATCATGTAAGGTATCATATAAAATAACTTCATTAGCACATGCTAAAACAGGTTTTTAATTATTTTAACAATATGTTTGTACGGAACCCTCGTTGTGCGAGCCTGACTCGCACTTGTCCGGTTTTTTTTTATTTTCCTTGAATTACTACATTTATCCACTTATTATGCATTTATAAAAATATACTTCAACTTAATTTTGATATACAAAATCATTTTACAGAATGATATGCCTCATACTATTTGAATTATTATAATTATTCATTTTTTTTATTTTAAAATCAAAAGCACAAATTTTAAATAGGTAAACTTTTTTATTTATGTTATTAGCTATACATTCCATTTTTTTTTTTTTTTTTCATCCACTGTAACGGAAGTCTGAGGTTTCTATGATTTTGACGCTCCAGGCGCTCCACTAATACGCATTCATTAAAACTCGACCGATGGCTTGTCGAACGTCTGCTCGACAAGCCGTCGTTTGAGACGACTTTTGAAGCACGCGAGACTTGGAGCGTTGGTGATGTTCTCCGGTAACTTGTTGTATACGGTCGGCCCCATGACGTGTGTGAGTCTATCCGATTTAGCCAGTTGCCTCCGTACCTGCTTCAGCTTCCCTGCACGCCTACTTGAAAGCGTTTGTAAGTCGCTGTGCCCTGTAAATTCACTGTAATTTTGCAGATGGCTCCTCACAAACAGCGCTATTTGTAATATTACAATGCAGGGAAGCGTAAGAATTTGATTTTTTTTAAATATGGCTTAGCCGTTTGGTCACTACTGATGCCGGCAATCGCTCCTTTACAGCCCTTTTCTGCATCCTGAACGTTCTCGATCAGCTGATTGGCCGTACAGCTCCGTTGATGCACCGAGTGCACGGCGAAGTAGCATGTTCGAGCGACGTCTTCTAGTACCACCCGAGACAACGCAACGCAAAGGAGGCACTTGCGATTTTGCCACATACTTTATGTATGTGATGTTCCCAGCTCAGACTCATTTGAGCACATTAACAATGTAAAGACTAATCAATAGCTAAAGCTATAAAAAATATGGGTCCGCATTGAAACTGTAAAAAAAACCAAAAGACTGCGTAAATATTGCCACAATCAGTAAACCAAATCTAATCGTATCACTTCACCCGACTCCTTCTCGAAACTATAACCTACCTAACACATCTTTCAAGAAGCAGAGGTCGTCCAATTAAGAAAAAATTGCGACCCCACTAAATCTGGGACCTTTGTTACCCGGATTGATTCAGTAAGGTACAGAACGTGAATATTTTAGAAAGCCGACCGTAGACTGAATACAATAGTTGCCTGTGCCACAATGTGTGCCTAAATAAAAGATATGACTATTGTCTTTGCTCAAGATGTGGTGAAGTATGGAGTTGTGGGTTTGTCACAGAGTAACCAGAGGTATAACACGATCGATAAAGATCCTAAAAGAGATGTATTGATTTACCTACTACAGCGCGATTAAGGAGGAGACGTGATTTACTCACGTTACTGTTTCTTTTTAGACGTTTTTACGGGAAAGAAGCCTTTCATCATTCGAAATCAAAACTAGTAAAAAACCGTTCGCTTCTAACAGGTTAAACGCTATTTTCACCAGAAAAAAGGATGACATTTTGCAGGAACAACCATCAAAATTATGAAAAACGTAGGTACTGATGTTTGAAGTTTTTGGACATTATAATATCGTCGCTTTGGTGGTGTCTGTTCACCACCGGTCAACCCACATTTTTAGTAAATTTAGTTACATAGATAACTATCAATTATTATATTTAAATGGGGATTCAATAAGCCTATTTTCCTTAGACGACTTAATTTTCATCAAAATCGGACTAATGGTTTAGAAGATATTATAAAAATATATTTTGTAGTTGACCCTTGTCCCTTAATTGTTCATTATCTCAAAACTTGATTTTGTGGGTTAGCTCTCTTCACCACCAAAGCGACGATATGACCTCAAAGAACTTTCGCTCGTCTCCTCGTTTTTACTTTACGTATCTCTTTCAGGACATCCACATAAAGTTATACTCGTACTTCTGCCTATTCTGTGTGTTGAAATATGTAGATATGGGTTTGTTTTATGAGGTCTTGGGGCGTAGGGCGGTGATGGCGCGAAATGCGACACAGCTGTGATGTCTGCCGATACATGGGCCAATATTATTGCTTTTGTTGTCTTGAAACGCACTTTTTGCTTGGAGGCTGTAGCAGGAAAATAGATAGCAGAAAAGCGCTTGTGAGATTTCTATTGGGCGGGACACGTTCTTATTCAATTCTATTTTTGTTTTTGGTTTGTTGCGTTTGTTAAAACCTTAGTAGGCTGTGTATGTCATGGACGTTTACGTGTATATCGCGGTTTATTACCAGTGACCTTTAAAAATAAAGTGCATCAAATTAAAATCCCGCGCTGTTAGAAAACGGGGTCTTACAACGCGATTTTCCAACAGTGCGTGATTTTAAGTTGATTCATTTTATTTTTAAGGTGCAATATTTAGGTTCTTAAGTATGTAGTTTTTGTCCATTCTTAAATGTTATCTGACGACAAAGCTTTATAAGTATTTTTTTAACACGAAATTTTAAGACAAAAAGGTCAGATATGCTCTTAAGCAGAATGAGAAGCCTTGAACTGAGTCAATTTTGATAAAATCATTGCGAGTGTTAAGCTTTATGAAGTAGGTACCTACATACTCGTAGTAGCTTGAGTTGCAATAATATAAAAAAAAACTCTAAACGTACCTAAGCTTGCGACAGATTACAAAAGCGTAGCTGGGAAAAGCGTTTCAGTCGTACTAATTATTGCTCTTTGCAGATATATTTCTATTTGCTAAGAATAAAACACTTCTCCGCTCTTCTAACAACAACAGACTGTGTTCTATTTTTTGCTTACCAACAATGGACTCGATGGTTTTGCGACTGTAATAGTTCCCACTCAATGAATTGGTTGTCTGTAAAGTCGGTCAGTAACAAGATTATTATTACAATGTACAGAATTCGCGAATATTTCGCACGAATCGATGTAGCATTATTCACTTTATTTTTGATTTATCAAAAATGGCTCAGCAGATTTCGATAAAATTTAAATGGGACCAATTTCAAAGTATACGCTTTCCAATAAAAAACAACTATTATTATATACTCGTACTACGGGTCTACCCGACCATTCGTCGGGATGATGAGGTATTTATTTATCTCGTAATTTGAGTGCGCGATTAATCCCGTAGGATATAATAATAATGTGTTCAAATCGCGAAAGTTTAAAAACAACAAAAAAAGAATTATTGATATCGAACTACTATGAAAAAAGTTATGCGTGGTGATACATAAAAAAATATACACGTCAAATTGAGTAGCTCCTCCGGTTCGTCGGTCAAAAATAACTTTACGTGATAATGTCTTAAGAAAATATTGATTGCTTGTTTCAGTTGTTAATTCAAAAACTGAAACAACGCTACGCTTAATACACCGATTTCGCCGCTCTACCGCTTGTTTCGATCTCACGCTTGCACGCTCGGCTCAGGATGTGACAATGAGTCATGCTTTTTCGGGCGTGCAGCCGGTTTTTAAGAAGTTATCACGTCAAAAATGAAGTAGACTCAAATACTATACGCAATACTTCACCTAGCTCTGCTCTATTTTGATAGCGTCTGGGTTTAAACGTCCCAAAACTCTCACATTTGGTTTAGATTCTTAGAACCAGGACGTAGGCCTACCCACGAAAGGTGATTGGGCCATATCCACCACGCTGGCCCAGTGCGGGTTGGTGGATTCACATACGCCATCGAATTTCTTCTACGGACGTATGCAGGTTGCCTCATGATATTTTCCTTCACCGAAAAGCCAATGTTGTAAAATTCCGTACATAAGTTACAAAGAAACTCATTGGTACGGGATCGGGATTTGAACCCACGACCTCACGATTGCAGGTCGGGTGTTACTACTACTAGACCACCACGACGTCGGCACCGGGACTATTAAAAAGGCTGGTACAGTACAGTACTTAGAACCATCCAGTTAACAACCCCGCATTGAAAAAACTAAGCTCAACAAGCTCAAAAACGATAGTAAAACTAATAAACACCGAGCTGTTCATAAAAACAATGAAATAAAGAAAATAAAACAGATGGCGGCACAAAGGAAAATAAATCATGCGGGTTGTGCACAAAAAAGCAATTCGGTTGGTCATTATATTGTTCGAGTAATCGTGCACACTCGGCCGCCGCTTCACTGCTTGCTTATTTAAATATATTACGAGAATACCAGCTTTCGGGCAGATACAAGAAAAACTTGAATAAGGAAAAAAAATATTGAACATTTTTTATCGTTTTGTTAAGATATTTTTTTATAGATTTAGTTAAATATTTTGTTGCAACATAAAGAGATTAAAATTAAAAGATCGCACTGGATGAAAGCCGCGCTACTAGTTGATGTAGGTCTGACTTGCATCCCCCCTTAGTAGCCGTGGCTTTTGAGTCAGCCACGGTGAAGATAAGCGGAATCGGAGGTGTCTTTTAAAGCAGCTGAGAAGGTTGCACTCGAGTTTGGGCTACCTCTTAGGACTTTTTGATTAAAGCAGATGAGAGGCTGGCCGTTAGTGGTAGGCACGGGGTCACTTTAATTGTCTCGTTGCACGGGGACCAGGATTTTCGGATATGGGTGCTGGAATACGGTTGGTTGGTAGATGACGATGCGTCTGGTGTTCCGACACATTGTGGTGGGTCCCGAGTTGGGCCAGCGCTGTCGGGTGCCGCGGAGGTGTGCAGAAGCGTGCCCGTAGCCCCGACACCAGGCGCAGTGGTGGGACACCCAGGGTTTTTGGTGGGCCGGTAACCGTCCAGTCGGCAAGGACTCCCACATAACCACTCGCCTGCTCCCGAGGTGTAAAAAGATTTTCCCCGGTAAAAAAAAGTTTATAATACATGTCTAAACATAAGCGAGTTTCCTTACGGAAATAACGATGCTTTCGTTTCTTCCTGACGTCATTTTCGCAGTTTTCCTACATCAAAAAGTCAGTGGCAGGTTAATCCATATCTACTACATTCTAAAATTCTCATTAGTCCAGGACCAGGTTGTGAATTACAGCTACGTTTGTAACTACATGGCACAAAACCTAAACTAAACTATGCTAATGTTCGGATCAAAGCGAAATCAATAATATACTCGACAGTTGTGACAAGAACAATTCCACCAGCTTCAATACGGCACTGCTCTGTACAGACGGAGTTCCTTTCGACGGGATAACAATAACTAATTAATAATCCAAATTGGTTCAGGTATCGCCAACGCGGCGGCGGTTGGATAGATCGAACAGGAATATCTATAGGTAAGTAGGTTCGGAAAGAGATTTGGCAGAGAAATAGCTCAGGTAAAATTACAGAATGTAAAGATTTTACGTGGTCAAAACAGTATTGGGTACACGTCGTCCACGAAAAGTCTTTTTAAGGATGACAAGAATATCTATGCGTTTGTTTGTTAAATAATACGCTTGAATAGGTATCGCACTAATCAGAATTTCGCTCTACGCAAGTGCGCAGCACGGCTCGTCTCTCTGAGTGAAATTTTAAATCTCATGTTGACCACAAACGCAGGATACATTGCACTTCAATCTGGAATAAATTACTTTAGTTTGGCTAAGTTAACGTTTTCATTTTAATTTTTGAGTACCTAGGTACTCGTACTTAGGTAGTACGAGACTAAAATTACAAAATGACAGAAAGAAATAAAACTCATTTATTAAAACTATTACTTGCCGTAGTCGTTATTTATCTATCTAGAATATTTCAATTGAAATTAGCAAGGTACTTGATTAAAAGCTTTTTAAATAATGTTTTTGTTACAAAATAGTTTATATTTATCCATCCATAATACCTATAGCAATTTTGCCATTTTTATAAGTTTTTTATCACTCTTCACTTAAGTTAAACTTTAAATGAAATAAATGGAAGTTTGTTAAAGTTGATTTTCTATAATTATTTCCTCTTCAAGCAGCACGGGGCAATCCGGAACCAGTGGGAATTCGTATTGAATGGAGCCATTGAAAATTATGTAAATGAATAACAATGTTACTTCACCGTTCTTCAAGGAAATATTCGGTCGATCGGGTTAAAATTTGGCTTTACAACGTTTGCTTCCTTGATGATATTTCGTTAAATTTAAGTAAGCTTTTTTATGAAATAATATATTTCTACATTATCTATATTTATAACACACAATTTGTAGACTATATTTGACTAAACAAGCAAGTCGGTCTCGCGCACGAAGGGTTCCATAGCTTAGGAAAGTCCCCCTTAATAGATTTTAATTATTTATTTTTGAAGGGAATATACAACTTAATATTCTGTGAATATTTCAAGCATCTACCTGTACCCTTTATTAATATATCAAGCAACAAAATCACGTTACTTGTATGGGAGCCCACCTTAGATATATATTTTTTTAAATTAATTATTTAATTTTGAAGTGCATATTTAACTGAATATTCTGTGAATGTTTCGAGCATCTATGTTACCGTTATTAATATCGAGTTAGAAAACGGCTAGAAATTCAGGTTGGTTGTAAATACCGATTTGTTTTATTTTTAGTAGCTATTTGTTGTTATAGTGATAACAAAAATTTATCATCTAAAATTTCAGCTTTATAGCAGTTCATGAGATACACCCTGGTGATAGACAGACAGACGGACGGACAGCGGAGTCTTAGTAATAGGGTCCCGTTTTCATCCTTTGCGTACGGAACCCTAAAAACGATGTTGCGGTCAATGATGGATCACAATCGGAAAAAAACGCATAATATAAGTGAGTCTGATTTACGAACATCTAAAAATTTTTTTTTTTTTCATATATTTACTCAGATCACAATTTTCAATAACTTAACCCCTAGAGGAATTCAGGTAACAAATGGACGCCTGAAATCTAAAACCAGATAAGCCATACAATGCCTTCAGGATGTTTACATAAGTGCACTGGCACTGGACGTCGGCAAATTGCCCCGGATTATTAGTGCAGGCCAATTATTCAAGACGCAATCAAAGCATTGACTTGATATGCTGCGTTAATTGTTTACAGTGATGATTTCTATCATTGATTCTATCTATGCATTGATTGAATTGCAACACGTTTCAATGAACATTGGTGATAGTTCCAGTTGTCGATGGATTTATAAGCCGTAATATCTATTAACCGTATCTTTGGTTTGTTATGCTTAGACTTATTTTGTTTTATTTTTAGTACATTGTTGAACGCTACGTTTTTTGAACCCCATACCTGGATGAATTACCTGGACCCTGAAACCAGATATATAAGGTACTGGACGTCGGCAAATCAACTAACAAGTCAAACAGGCCCCCAAAGTGCATTTCGCCCAAAAGTGCCCATTATGCTCGCGGCGTTGCCTCTCTGAATAGCAAGGGAGATGTGCTGCGCTAAGTACGCCCCTGACCGTGAATCCTTCTCTCTTAGCTGCCGATCAAGATCGCGCACAACTCTTTTTTGCCTCGGAGCACCACAAAATTGCCGTCTCAACGGCAAACTGAACAAAGTTGTGCGTCGATTCTATGCAGGAGTATTTGAGGCGTTTCCCTCGGGCCGCCGCCTTTTCACCCGCGCCGCATTTTTAAATGTGTACATACTTATACAGGGTTTCGACGAAAGTCGAAGAACAAAAGTAGTTATTGTTATTATATACTACGGGACTAATCGCGCACTAAAATACAAGATACATAAATACCTCATCATCCCGACGTTTCGGCCGAGTTGCATCGACCGTGGTCACGGGTAGACTGACCACGTGACCACGGTCGATGCAACTCAGCCGTGGTCACGCAACTAATGCAACTAATTATAGTGCGCGATTAGTCCCGTAGTATATAATAATAATGTGTTCAAATCGCGAAAGTTTAAAAATAACAAAAGTAGTTAGTTTTGATGTATAGAATAAGCCCCTACAAGGATGCTAATTGATTAGAAATAACCCTGTATAGATAATACCGAAATAACACCCAGACATTGAGCAAACATCTATGTATATAACATAAATACTTGCCCTGGGTGGGAACCGAACTCACGCCTCTTTGATCCCGTAGTCAGGGTCACTAACCACTGAGCCACTGATGCAGTCAATGGAATACCTGATTCTTTTTTCGCGACTTAATATTAAATTACACGGTAAAAGTCATCATTTAGATTTCCTAAGTTGTGTAAGTTGCCATCAACCTGGTGATCGCAGATAAAATTGTAGATTGTTTAAAAAATGTTAATAAGGTATATATAACGGGACTAAACTGACGTGTACGGATAGTCGTAACGACTATAGTTTCGGTCGCATTCGGCGACCTTTTTTCCAGTTGGCGAGTGCTAGCACGCGGAGCCGTCTCGCAATACACTACCACACCAACTTGAGAGAGGTCGCCGAATGCGACCGAAACTATAGTCGTAACGACTATCCGTACACGTGAGTTTAGTCCCGTTATATATAGTATAAAATGTGTGAAAACTACGTTAATTTTCATAGTAAAACATTAATATTATAAGCATTAACGATACAAAGCCTTCAGGTCGTATAGGTATGACTAGAATACCGGCACTGGACGCCGGCGTCAAATTGCATCGGCTGATAACTGTAGGGCAATTATTCAAGACGCGATTGGACTATTAGGAGCATTGATTTGGGATGCCACGATAATTGTTTACACTGATGACAATCAACGTTTGATAGCGTAATCGAAATGCACCAATGACTTCATTGACGTCATAATTAGGTATTAAATACTGATTTGTAATTGTTGAAATAGTGATTACACCGAGTAACGTTACATAATTTTGGAAGGTTATGTTTTGATTTACCTAGTTAGTTTAATCACTTACATGTATGAACCTGGCCTATGAAATATGTGCAATATCCAGAGATTCTTATTTACTGCTGAGATGATTGATAGTGCATGATGAGAGGAATCTTAAAATGTACAAAATACAAAATAAATGTAGATGCAAGTTATTATTAAGCGAAAAATGTTCACAAGGTGTTGTTTGCAAAGTGCAGACTTACAGAAGTCTCTACGCATTATGAATAACATTTTCTATCGGACCAATGAAGGAATGGCAAAAAAATCAGTTCTATCATACATTTTGTCGAGAATCAATGAACTTGTTTGCAAAAGCTGTTTTTATATAACGAGAAAAAGAAAGAAAACTTTTTTCAGTGATTATTTATTTATCCTACAGAGATTTCAACATTACGATTCTCTGAAATTCCCAGAATTTGTACGGAATCCTCGGTTTGCAAGCCTGATTCGCACTTGTCCGGTTTTTTGTGTTATCGCGTGTAGTCACATGACTGTGTGAAAGTTCCAATGCATGATTGTGTATGCATATTATGTTTAAAAAAAAGTGTGTGCGTTGCCACATACCTGCGTATACGTATACTTGCGTGCAATCATGCATGCAAACGCGTACTTACTTGAGAGAATAAACGTTTTAAATTGATACAATTGCACACAGTAAAGAATATTTGCATTGTTATTTGCTGTGTAGCAGTGAAGCAAATAATTTAAACCAGGATCTAAGATTATGCCTGACTCATTCAAGTGAGATATCAACCCGGCAACAGGGTCAGGCTATCCGATCTAGGTCAAGCGAGACCTAACTTAGGATCTAGGAGTAAAAATAGTACAGAATTCGAATAGCCGGTTTGAAAATCTAGAAACGAAAAACTGCGCCGATTAACGAATATTGGCCATTTATAATATGTTAATCATCTTGTTCATCAAAGTTTGGCATCGCGCTTAGCTCACTCTTTTTGATTAAAGTACTTTATTTTAGTAGATAACTGCTACTATAGTTTCGATCGCATTTAGTTTTTTCAAGGTTGGAGTAGGTACTAGCTCGCGGGCTCGTCTCGCTATACTTTAATCGCGTTCTATACTTTAATTAAAATGTGAGCGCTACAACATCATCAAAACGAACTCATCAACATCATCAACTTTATCAAAACGTCTGATGTAAGTTAGATTATTATTCGCAAAAAATAGCATGACCGACTTCAAAAGTGAACAGAATTCGCGAATAAATAGCAAGGATTGATGTTGTAATTTTTAACATTATTGTTGATTTATCGAAAATGGCTCAGCTGATTTAGATAAAATTTAAAGGAGACCAACTTCAAAGTATTCTCTTCCCAATAAAAAAAATAATTACTGAAATCGCACGCGGTAAGAATTAAGTTATGCGTTATACATAAAAAGCTTGAGTACCTCCCCCGTTGGTATAGGATCGGGATTAAAACCCACGACCTCACGGTCGTAAGGCGGGTGTTACTACCTCTAGGCCACCACGGCTACCGTATCTAGAATCAAGTAATTTTATATTACCCATTTTTACTTTTAATGATATTACCCATTTTTAATTTTTACGCCGTGGGGTGCCGGCAGAATAGAATAGCACCCTCCTCTAGTACCAGGTGTAGTAAGAGCCGACTGAGGTACTACGGAACCGACAGTTGGCGGTATACCCATCCAGAACAGCGTAGCTCAAGTGCAACAGGGCGGGGATGGGCAGCAGCATCCCCGTCGCGAGAGCTACGCCCTGCGATTGCCAACACGCTTGCCCAGCGCGGCAATTATGGGCAAATCCTCCTTATGATTGCACAAAATGAAACCAGGCCCCCAGTCCCCGGCAGCTCCGCTAGTCCTGGTTCCGGCAGCGACCACGGTAACGGCGGAGCAAGGGGTGCTAAGAATCCCCGGCAGAGATCCGGCTGCCACCCCAACCAACGACGACTGGCCCTGGCAACATATAACGTGCGCACTATGAGGACTGATGAGAAGATTGCGGAACTGGAAGAAGAGTTGGGCAGGTTGCGATGGGATATTATGGGGTTATCTGAGGTCCGTAAAGAGGGCGAGGACACGATAACCCTGAAATCCGGCAACCTACTGTACTACCGGGAAGGTGACCAACGGTCCCAAGGTGGTGTCGGCTTTCTCGTTCACAAGTCTCTCGTTAACAACATCATTACCATCGAAAGTGTGTCGAGCAGGGTTGTATACCTGATACTCAGAATATCCAAACGATATTCGTTGAAGGTCATCCAGGTTTACGCACCGACCTCGTCACACCCAGATGATGAAGTGGAGGCTATGTATGAGGACGTAAGTCGGGCCATACATACGTCTAAGACCCGCTTCACGGTTGTTATGGGAGACTTCAACGCAAAGTTGGGCAAGAAAAGCAATGATGAGTTGAGAGTGGGGCAATTTGGATGTGGGCAACGGAACCCCAGGGGCCACATGCTGGCAGACTTTCTGGAGAAAGAGGAACTCTTCATGATGAACTCTTTCTTCCGGAAGCCACCTCGCAGGAAATGGACCTGGATGAGTGCCGACGTTACCACGAGAAATGAGATAGACTTCATCATGACTAGCGAGAAACGAATATTCAACGACGTCTCCGTGATCCACAGGGTAAAAACCGGCAGTGATCAGAGAATCGTGCGAGGCAAACTGAATATCAACGTTAAACTCGAAAGGTCCCGCCTGATGAAGTCTACGCTCCGACCTACTCGTGCCCACATACAAAACCCCGAGAACTTTCAGCTCGAGCTCTCAAATCGCTTTGCTTGCCTGGAGAACTTTGCGTCGGTGGACGAGATCAATAACGGGCTCGTAGAAACTGTCCAAACGGTGGGTTCTAAGTTCTTTAGACCCCGCCGTTCAGATAAACCTAAGAAATTCTCCGATCATACTCTAAATCTAATGGCCAAACGACGCTCGCTAAGACTGCAGTCTTCCGATGACGCAAAGTCATACAGGCGGCAATAGACAGATTTCAAAATCGGTGCGGTGCGACATTCGTCTCTTTAATACTAAACATGTTAAAGAGACAATAGAGCGGAACAAAGGCTCCAAAGTGTTCGCGAGGCATTTTTCTATTGGGCAAAGCCAGTTGACAAAGATGAAGAGAGAAGATGGCAGCATAGCGTCAACCAAGGCAGAGGTATTACAGAAGATCGAAAGGTTTTACGGACAGCTATACGCATCGGTAGCAAAGCCTGTAAACAGCGCGGCCAAAGACCCAAGAGCCAAGCTAACCCGACACTTCACCGAAGACATCCCGTACATTAGCCTATACAAGATTAGGATGGCCCTGAACCAACTCAAGAACAATAAGGCGCCGGGTGACGACGGAATCACTTCAGAGCTTCTGAAAGCGGGTGGAACGCCGGTACTAAAAGTCCTTCAGAAGCTTTTTAACACCGTCGTCCTCGAGGGCATTACGCCAGAAGAGTGGAACAGGAGCGTGGTGGTGTTGTTCTTCAAAAAAGGTGACAACACCTTATTGAAAAACTACAGACCCATCTCTTCTTTTCTTCTGAGCCATATTTATAAGTTGTTTTCAAGGGTCATTACGAATCATCTCGAACGCAGGCTTGATGACTTCCAGCCTGCAGAACAAGCCGGTTTCCGGAAGGGCTTTGGCACCATGGACCACATACATACGCTGCGGCAGGTTATACAGAAAACCGAGGAGTATAACCTGCCACTTTGCTTGGCGTTTGTGGACTATGAGAAAGCCTTTGATTCGGTTGAAACATGGGCTGTGCTTGAGTCTCTTCAACGATGCCGTATTGACCATCGGTACATTGAAGTGCTGAAGTGTTTGTATAATAACGCCACTATGTCGGTTCGAGTACAGGAAGAGAGCTCCAAGGCGATCCCTTTGAAGAGAGGCGTAAAACAGGGAGACGTAATATCTCCGAAACTGTTTACTACTACTCTGGAGAACGCCTTTAAGCTCCTGGAATGGAAAGGACTCGGCATCAACATCAATGGCGAATACACCACTCACCTTTGATTTGCCGACGATATCGTGGTCATGGCAAAGTCGATGGAAGAACTCAGCACGATGCTCGAAGGCCTTAATCGAGTCTCTCAACAGGTCGGTCTTAAAATGAACATGGATAAGACAAAGGTCATGTGTAATTCTCATGTTGTACCCACCCCTATTTCAGTTGAGAACTCGGTTCTTGAAGTCGTTGACTCGTACGTCTACCTAGGACAAGTAGTCCAGTTAAGTAGGTCCGACTTCAAGAAAGAGGCCAATCGCCGAATCCAACTCGGTTGGGCAGCGTTTGGAAAATTGCGTAACGTCTTCTCGTCCGACATACCTCAGTGCCTCAAGTCGAAAGTTTTCGACCAGTGTGTGTTGCCAGTGATGACTTATGGCACAGAAACATGGTCTCTCACTATGGGCCTTATTAGTAAGCTCCAAGTAGCCCAACGAGCCATGGAGAGGGCTATGCTTGGAGTTTCTCTGCGAGATCGAATCAGGAATGAGGAGATCCGTAGGAGAACCAAGGTTACCGACATAGCCCAGCGGATTGGCAAGTTGAAGTGGCAATGGGCAGGGCACATAGCGCGGAGAACTGATGACCGATGGGGTTGAAAAGTTCTCGAGTGGAGACCACGTACCGGCAAGCGCAGCGTAGGACGTCCACCCACAAGGTGGACGGATGACCTTATTAAGACCGCAGGATCGCGCTGGATGCAAACCGCTATCAACCGGTCTTATTGGAAATCATTAGGGGAGGCCTATGTCCAGCAGTGGACGTCCTATGGCTGAAATGATGATGATGACGATTTTTACTTTGGGAGCAAACCAGAAAATGCAATAAAACAGCTGTTTTGAAGATTATGTCTAAAGTCAAATTTTCTATTTAGGACATCTTTTTTGTCATGTCGGTATCATAAAAGTTCTTCAAAACCACG
Organism: Hypomecis punctinalis; assembly: GCA_949316475.1. NCBI lineage: Eukaryota > Metazoa > Arthropoda > Insecta > Lepidoptera > Geometridae > Hypomecis > Hypomecis punctinalis. Next base: position 3,390,488 of record OX438798.1, read on the forward strand.
AGTATGTTGCTATCTCTATAAATTGGCAAACAATGAAAAACTACATCTTGTAGGTACACTTAGCGCTCGGCTTTCTTCTTCATTTCGAGTCAGCGATTCGATCATAAAATTTCTATTTGGCTAGAAATTGTTTAACCAGTAGGAGGCAACTGAAACTGCGGCAGTGTTGGCTTCGTGGAGATCTTGTGTGCAGGTGTTAGGACACAATTGGCATTGTAGAAGATGCTCCATGGTCTGTTGAGTAGCGCCACAGTCGCATTCTTCCTCCAATAGTTTGGCTAGGTCCCATATGCACGTTTTTTCTAGCGCTCGGCCTTGAGTTCAAGCTTTAGCGGCTTCGGCAGCGACGGGCACGAGCGCGGGATGTTGTGGCGTCTTCCGAACATTTTAGTACATTGATTTTTAACCCCTCTACCGCTCAAAGCGAGGAGTTCGTCGTGCCTGAGTGGTTAGTAGAGGTTGTATGAATTTAAGTATATTTACTGGGAGTTGTCGTTCTAAGGTATGTTTATTCAAGTCTAGGACACAGTTATCCAGCTAGATAATACGATAGCGGGCACTACACGAACTGTCGAGGCTCTTGGTAGTTTCAGGTGGCAAAGCGATTGTACACGTGTGTGATTCGACACTAATTTGACTAATCGACAAGCGAGGGCGAAGTTTGTATCCAATTTTACTAATTAACTACTTGAATTGAATGTTGGACTGCTTCTGAGTTCACGTACATGTGAACAATTACTGTAAATGTGTGAAGTGAAGAAAAGTTCTATGTACTGTATGTAAGTAGTAGTATAGGTACTTATTATGAAGTGAAGAGCTCTCGAGCGGTATAAAGGACACCTATGTCCTATATGCGTGTTTGTAATTTATGTAGTATGATTTTTAATTATATCATTTATTTCTTATTATTTTACGATTTGAAATGAAATTAGTGCAACTTTACTTGATTACCAGTTATTAGATACATTAATGTTCAAATCGTCTAATCAATTGAATATTTATGTGGCACAGTAAAGCGCACAAATATAAGAAGTTAGGAAAGTACATAACCAAACCAGAAACGTGAAAAAAATTTTGCTCTTCCGAATAAAAATTCATGAACTCTATAGACAAAAAATCATGGAACAGCTGATATTTTATCGATTTCAGAGTTGGTTCCAATAAACATGTTTCATAAAGACTTATTACATTTCTCTGATACTACTTTCTTCAAACAACAATATTAACTGTGTCAAGGTGTATAACTACTAAAGATAATAACTACTTATTTAGAGCCACTAGAGTAAGTTCACAAAGGCAGGGTGGATAGCCTAGTTTTTAAACCGCCTAAAGGCCTCTGATATGAATTAACGGTCAATATAACAGGAGCCTACAATTTAACGTGTCATTTGAGCCTCGGTAGCGCTCAGTTGTAAATGCCACCCGCGATCAACCATCCGAAGACTGACTATGCCGAAGGTTACTTAACTTTTATGATCATTGACAGACCTCTACAACCTAGGTACGCTAGAGTAGAGCTACTGCAGGGCAATTCTGTTAATCGATGTCGTTACTGAGGTTACACCGCCGGCGAAAAAACGGATGAGCTACGATTGATGACGTAAAAACGTGTGACGTTACTGAACTGGAACGTATGTAAACCTCGTTCGATTCTCATGCGTTTTTTCGCCGCTGAAAAACTGTCAGAAAACGGACAAGCTTCGACCGATGACGCAAAAACGTGTGACGTTACTGAACTGAAACGTATGTGAACCTCATTCGTTTCTCATGCGTTTTTTCGCGGCTGAAAAACTGTCATAAAACGGACGAGCTTCGACCGATGATGTAAAAACGTGTGACATTACTGAGTTGAAACGTACGTGAAGCTCATTCGTTTCTCAGGCGTTTCTTTGCCGCTGGAAAGCTGTCACAACGTCTATGCGTTGACTTATGACGTAAAAACGTGTGACGTCACCGAATTAAAACATATGTGAAGCTCATGTTATGATGTTTATTTTAAGTGCTTTCCACACTAGATTTTTATCTCAAAGAGTTATCTTTGTGATAAGCATTTCAAAAATATCAAGCGAACGCAGGATTCGAACCTTGCCCCTTCGGATATGTGAAGCTCATCCGTTTCTACAGGTTCCTACTACTGATATAGAGCTACAGGTTTTAAACTATGGCACTTTCTAAAATATGAAATACCTAACAAAACGATTCTTATACAAGTCCCACGGCGCAGCTAATTTGTTGTCCGATCGCGTGGAAGCCAGTAGTGCTCACGAAGCCTACAATTTATTTGACATTTTGAGAGCACCCTCTCTGAATAAATTATGTCGAGTTTTGCGGAACAAGGCTGAACGTGTTTAAATGTTTCTAATTGGCGATTCATTTTGGGAATTTAAACCAGTAATTGTTTACGTTTGTTCGAATAAGTAAACGCAAACTTAACGCTCAGAATCCTCATCGGTTGAAGCAAGTTGAAAGTGCTCGATTGCTCAAGTGGCTATGTTGCGAGGGCTTATCTTTTTCAAACTTCGTAACTAAAATTTCCTGTGGTCTGTTTAGTAAAATCTAAAAACCAGCAAAGATCATTAACAATGTACTAAAAATGTAATCGCAATGTTTTTCGTGTTCAAAATTTCTTCACTGCAACGATCATATGAGTACCGGTAAGTTTTGTTAAATCACAAATTAGATAGCAAGCATCTCAAAAGTTGATGTTTTTACTTGACGGATTAGTAATCTAGTAAGTAAAACATGACTAAAACACAGAACAGTCAACTTAAAGTTTTACCTCTGGACCATCAACCCTTAGTAAGTTTTGGCGTAAAGAATGCGAAATTATTACTATGTCGGATTATACGATCATATTATAAAAAGTAAAAAAATATACAAGGTTATCAGCTAACCTTGTACTAAACCAAACGGGGGTGATTAAGACCATCATTATAAACAACTTTTACAATGGCGCCAATACAAACTTCGAAAAAATAAAATCAGCTATTCCATACAGCAACTCGGAATCGAGGAAATGTATAAAACAGCTAATGTTTTTAATGTTTTTCTCGAATTTCGGTTTGGTGCATAGTAAAAGTTTTTCACAATCATGGTCTCAATCACCTTCTTTTGGCTTAGTACAAAATTTAAAGAAAACATTTGACCGGTTTAAACATAAAAAGCGCCCGCGCCGCCAATCTCGAGACTTGGATCTCAGAGAAGATACTGTGTAAATAATATGTACACTAGTTGGGCATATAAAAAACAATTATTTGTACATATGCCTTTTAAAAACATGTTTTAATTTTGACATTTTGGACAAGGTTATCTGCTAACCTTGTACTAAACCGAATGGGAGTGATTAAGACCATCATTATAAACAACTTTTACAATGGCGCCAATACAAACTTCGAAAAAAAAAAATCAGCTGTTCCATACAGCAACTCGGAATCGAGGAAATGTATAAAACAGCTAATGTTTTTAATGTTTTTCTCGAATTTCGGTTTGGTACATAGTAAAAGTTTTTCACAATGATGGTCTCAATCAACTTCTTTAGGCTTAGTACTTTAGTTCTGGATAACCCTGTATAATACATCTAAGTATATCAATTCCAAGTAAGTTAAACATGTTTTTTATCTGTTGTTTATTTAAGTTCAAAATGCTAAGAAAATCTTCCAACATTCCAGAGCTAAGAAACCTTTTTATCATTAACAAATTCTATCAAAGTTCAAGTTAATTAGATAAACAAAAACTTTCATCAAAGTGGGTACTTACGACCAATGTTCGGATTTTGTTTTAATTGATTCTTAAGACTGAAATTAGTGTAAGAAAGTTCGACGGCTCGCCGAGTCAATTGCTGAAGATATTTTTAGTTCGGCCTCTTACTTGAAGTTGCAAACTTTAATCTGGTTTTTATCGCATAAAATAGTTTAATTGTCGAGCTTGAGAAAAACGATAGATTTGTGTATACATGGTTATTGGTAATCGATTAGAATCCTTTTAATTGAATCTTTTTGTGCAACAAAACAAACAAATTTTGCTCAACAACATTTCCAAAATCTCAAAATTAAAACATGTTTTTAAAAGGCATATTTACCAATACTTATTTTTTATATGCCCAACTAGTGTACATATTATTTACACAGTATCTTCTCTGAGATCCAAGTCTCGAGATTGGCGGCGCGGGCGCTTTTTATGGTCAAATGTTTTTTTTAAGTTTTGCATGGAAGAAAATAAATACTAATTTTAGAAGTCGTAGAACAAAAGGTGTTTGTTTTGATGTGCAGAATATTCCCTTAAAAGGATGCTAATTGATTACCTCTGCCATCGATATATGATTAAAACTAGTCCACTGGTGATAACACTAACAGTTCATTTGTTTGTTTCTTTCAACCATAGATATTCACTGGTGGGCACAGGCCTTCTCTATGTACCTTCAATATGACCGCTTGAAAGAGGATAGCATGCAACGTGATCCTGCGGTCTTGATGAGGAGTGGGAAACAGGGATAGGGGGCAAGGTAAAGAAACACAAACACTTGCGAACGTAGCACAGATTTATTCCAACTGACACAACGGACCGCCACCGCAGCTTACACTCTCTTAACTACGAATAAGTATTAAGTGAAACTTTTATTACCTACATCCCTTCAAACTTTTTCGTCCATCTATTGCATGTCGCGTGACGGTCGGAAAAAGTTTCACTTTTACCGTAGTTTCATAAAACCACACAATCTTTTTTTTGTACTTCTTTACACTACAATGAGATCATCATCACTGCTCGACTTTCTCGATTAATAAAAGAACTGCTATTGAAAAAAAATTGCACATCCAACACTTCTGTTCCAAACTTTTCAAACCTGCATTCCACGAAAACATTCAAATTTCCATATTCCAATAACAAACACCATTCCACTCAATTCCAGGCTATAGCTCACCAGAATAAATAAAATAGAATTATACAACTTCCCCGAGTCTCGATGAATTATTAAACGGAATCAGAGACAAAAAAACTCGTGCCACCGCTCGCGAAACTTTTAAATCCCACCACTTAAAAAAGTTGTGAAAAAATTTCAAATCTGTAAATAAGTCGAATAAGACCTCGGTTATGAATTCTGGGCGGCCAGGGTGAGACAATCTGTGTTCGTTATGTATGAATTATCTTGTATTATGTACCTACCTGAGTTGTATAAGAAGTCTTAGGATCTTAATGATTTAACCAGGTTTATCGGAAATTCATAGGTCAGGCCTATGTCTAGCAGTGGACATCTTACGACTGATAATGATGATGCTCACATGATCTATCTTTTGTCATAAAAAAAAACCGTATCGGAATCAGTCGAATATGTTTTTGAAGTGTAAACTTCTTTAGCGGCGTTGTACACTTTTTGGGATCGGTAAAAAATGTTAAACTCGCGTCGCGTGAGCTGATCGAAAATTCGTGAGACGGAGAGAGCAAGTTTTCACTTCTGCTGGCACTCTTGGAGTGCAGCCCGTCATTTTTAGGGTTCCGTACCTCAAAAGGAAAAAACAGAACCCTTATAAGAATAAGAATAATAACACATAATTATATAATATATCTGATAGAATACTACTACTTATATTTTATAGAATATGAATATTGTTTAAGACATTTTCAATGTCCTTGTAATCAAATTTATCCAGCCAATTCCATATAGTTGCCTTAACTTCTTTATTATTATGTTTCTTTATTTTACATTCCTTATCTATTTTATTGTATAAGAGTGGAACAATACCATCGTATTTATTTCGAGCAAATTTTCGTTTTAGACCAGAGTAGAACCTTTAAAAATAATAAAGAGTGAAAAAAAAATAATAGTAGGATGAAACCCATTAGAAAAGGAGGGGAATATTATAAAAATAAAAGGAAAAATAATTTACGGGCGATCTGAGGTCGGGAAGGGGATGGGAGAGGGGTTTTAAGAGGAAAAAACGGTTTTTCTCGATTTCCGGCAAAACTAAAAGATCTATCGAAAAAAATCAAATAACAAAGTTGTAGGTAATAAAAAGATCTAAAACTTTTGTATTGACACTTTTTTCACATAATCTCAAAATTTATGTGAAAAATCTAAAAAACCGAGTTTTTGGTTTTTTATTTTTATCTCTTACAAAAATTTTTTTTTTTAACGAAATTTGGTGAAAACTTACCTTTTTATGTCCCAAATACGCTGTAATTTATTTGATCAAAAATATTAATTTTTTTCACCTTATTTTGAATTAATATCGAAAAAACACCCTAATTTTCAATCGAAAATTCAACCGTCAAAATATCAGTTTTTTTCAAAAAGTTGGTATGTTTTCTATTTGTTGAAATCTCTACTTTCCGATGGTGAAAAAAAATATACATGTTACTATAGTAAATCTTCTCAGAAAATGTAAAAAATCAAAAAAAACTCGAATTCGAAAGTTTTTTTATATTACGATAATTAATTATTAATTATTATAAATAATGTTGAGCTATTTATTAAAATTTACACTTTAACTACTCGAAAAACGTTAAATTACATGTTACATTGATAACAAAAAAATTGTTAATAAAAATAAACTACTATAATTCACAAACAAATAAGAAAAAAAGTTAATAGAATTAATATTTAATAAGACATCTACAATATTTGGAGAAAGTTGTCGAATTTTCTTTAAATTATATGCGTAGATGCCTATTTATAACTATTTTAAAATAAATTATATATACCTGAGTAGATATACCTGAGTGACCTACGAAAAATTGTAGCCCATCAAAAGGTATTTCGTGGAGAAGTGGGGAAGGGGCTAGGCTGGTCTGGGTCTTACTACATACTCGTACAAACCTACTATTATATACTATATATTTCGTAGCAGCTGTTACAACCGTTAGCCTAACCAGTATTCGAAATACAGTACAGTATACAACATCGTTTCTAAAAATACACGTGCACGCTGAGTTTCTTGAAGATAACTGTGACAAGTTAACTTAAAAAAACAAAAAAACTTTTCGAATCTGCATAGGAAGGTAAATACTATCTCTATTTATATCTGTATCAATCAACTCAAACATAAAAATCGTAAAATAATTCCTTAAAAAATAGTATGCTTAACGTAACATAACCTAAAGATTGATATTTTTAATAACAAACTTTTGGCCGATTTCCATATATATTTTATACATTTTTAATAGATTTATAATATATTTTTTGTACATTTTGACATTTATTTCTTTAATATTTTTTTTCGATTTTTTGCATTTTCTGAGAAGATTTACTATAGTAACATATATATATTTTTTCACCATCGGAAAGTAGAGATTTCAACAAACAGAAAACATACCAACTTTTTGAAAAAAGCTGATATTTTGACGGTTGAATTTTCGATTGAAAATTAGGGTGTTTTTTCGATATTAATTCAAAATAAGGTGAAAAAAAATAATATTTTTAATCAAATAAATTACAGCTTATTTGGGATATAAAAAGGTAAGATTTCACCAAATTTCGTTAAAAAAAAAATTTTGTAAAAGATAAAAATAAAAAACCAAAAACTTGATTTTTTTGATTTTTCACATAAATTTTGAGGTTATGTGAAAAAAGTGTCAATACAAAAGTTTTAGATCTTTTTATTACCTACAACTTTGCTATTTGACTTTTTTCAATAGGACTTTTAGTTTTGCCGGAAATCGAGAAAAACCGTTTTTTCCTCTTAAAACCCCCCTCCCATCCCGTTCCCGACCTCAGATCGCCCGTAAATTATTTTTCCTTTTATTTTTATAATATTCCCCTCCTTTTCTAATGGGTTTCATCCTACTATTATTTTTTTTGGTTGTATAAATTATCGACACTGGTGTATTTCGCACAGCGACGTTCTCGTTTCGCTTCATTAATCAAAAAAGGTACTGTTTTTCTATGGTATCGTCACACGCTTTCATAGATAAATAACTTCCTGACGCTAAGGACTTTGGCTTTAATATAAACTTCAGTTGTTGGGTGCCTGAAGGGCAAAAACATAATCACTTTAAGTATAGCACGTTGCGCACGTTCGGCTGTTATAATATGTGTTTTCGCAGCAGAACCCCATACACAAATACAGTATCTAATGAGACACTCGCACAACGCTTTATATGTCTGAATTGCTAATGGTAGTTCAGCTACGGATCTGAGAGTTATGAACACAAAAATTAAATTTCTAATTCTTGATGCCAAGACTTTAATATGTACGCTCCAGTTAAGGTGGCAGTCTATGTTCACTCCAAGGTACTTTATAGAGTCTACTCTCACCATTACTGTACAAGCACACTGTACTGGTCTAGTGCCACGATTACACGGGAAGGTGTGTATTTTTAAATTTATATTATATTTAGTGTCTGTTTCTGTTATACTGTTATAGGATCACTTTGTTGTCATTCTGTCCGTCTGTCCGTCTGTCCGTCTGTCCGTCTGTCCGTCAGTCCGTCTGTGTGTATGTCAAGACTCTTTGCGAATGCGTAAAGATATCGAGTTGAAATTTAAACTATCGTATGTACGTATATCTATGATTTCTTGCAGTTGTGCAAAAAAAAAAACTTCTCAAATACCTAATAAAAAAGTTAGAGCCGTTTATGTCGTAAAAAACCACATATTTTGACACTCACAAAAATCAAAACTTACAGGGTACTTCCCGTTGACATAGAACTATGAAATTTGGCGAGAAGCATTGTCTCAGAGTAGTAGTAGTAGATAGGAATATATCTGAAAATTGTACATTTTTATTTAAATCATAAAAAAATAGGGCCTAGATTAACAAAACATGGGTTGAAAATTTAAAGTGCGTAAATCGTATCATCTAAGGTATCATATAAAATAGTTTCATTAGCACTTGCTAAAACCGATTTTTAATTATTTTAACAATAAAGGTAGTAACACTGGGAACAAACCATTTTTCTGTGGTAATTTTTAGTGAATGACGAGAAAAGTGAAAAAAATAAGTTTTTTGTCGATGATATTTTATAGAGAGTTTATTTTAACAACTTACTTCTTAATTTTGTGAAATTTTCTGGATTTGTACGGAACCCTCGGTGTGCGAGCCAGACTCGCACTTGTCCGGTTTTTTATATGGTTTTTTTATTTTTTTATTATATTATCTTACATGAAAAAACTGAATTGACTTCAGAACAAAACTTGCAAAAGAACCCTGTATATATAAGTTACTCTCTGAAAAGAATTCAGGAATAGTTCAAAACCTTATTACTTCAGAAAATACATAGGTGTTTCGACCTTTTTGGTATCTGTCCATATCCATCAGATCAACAGCATGTCACGAAATGCTAAAATCGGAAACATACTATCGGACGCGGCTGACGGACGCGACTGACAGCCGCGTCTTAGCAATATGCACAGTCTTAAAACATCCGGTGCGCCAGATCACTCTCGGACGTCCGAACGCTCAAGGCCGTTCGAAGGTGACGTCCGCGACTTATGTCCGATAGTGTGCACGGCTCAGTGTACTTTCATAGTTTAATTAATTAATATTATTTATTTAATTCATAGTCTAGGTCGCGGCTGTCAGTCGCGTCCGTAAGCCGCGTCCGATAGTATGTTTCCGGCTTAAACCATCAGTCATCATCACATGTCATAGAAATCACAACAGACTTTAGTTTGAATTTATTTTCAAAATACGGTTTCTAACAATGAAGTAATAAACTAAATTGGTTTCAAAATATTGCAATTATGACGATCAAAATTCCCGCAACGATGAAAAAACTCAACACAGTAAAGTGAGTAAATATGAACTCATATGAACTCGGAACATCAATAACTTGAATCCAAACTTTGTTTGCTTATTCCCCAGATACTTAAACTTAGTAAAAGGTAAACAGGTAAACATGTCCACTACGCCAACAGATGTCGAAAGTTATGCCGATAAGTTCTTCGATCGTTCGGATTTGTGGGGTTGTTGGCTGGATTTTCATATGAGTAAACGGAAGTTAGTTAAGTAAATAAGAAAGAGCTCAGCTGCAATTTTGTGTGGAACTCTGTACTGTACCAGCCTTTTCAATAGTCCACTGCAGGACGTAGCCCTACCCACAAAGGGTGATTGGGCCATATCCACCACGCTGTCCCAGTGCGGGTTGGTGGATTCACATACGCCATCGATTTTCTTCTACGGACGTATGCAGATTGCCTCACGGTGTTTTACTTCACCGAAAAGCCAGTGGAGTGAAATTCCGTACATAAATTTCAAGGAATTCATTAGTACGGGACCGAGATTTGAACCCACGATCTCACGATTGTAAGGCGAGTGTCATTACCACTAGACCACCGTGGAACTCTGTAGTTCGTATTGATTGCGTGTAGAGAGTGCATTTTTACTTTTTACCTTTGAGATCCAGCATGGGAAATAGAAATTAAACACTTTAGGTCTTAAGGTAGCAATTGTATTGCTTTTGCGTCAATGCCGTGATGCCATAAAATATTTAAACACGTGTCAGACACTGTTTAAATTAGTAAAACGTTCTATTAAATAGTGTTTAAAGCGTAGCTAAAGCTTTTGTGGTAAGGCAGAGTTTTGGGTAACGCTGACCTATTACGGGTAAACTTAAGATCAACTTTGGTCAGTTTGTTGCATAAAAACATGCAATGATCCAGGTTCAGTTAAAGTTTAAAGATAAAGCAATCAACAAGCCGGAGGTTGCTGTTATTAGCTTAGCTTAACTGCTTTAAATATCTGCTCAAATAATTTCAAAAAACACCTTCGAAAATGTGTAATGTAATATTTCTCCTCTGCACAACAGCTCTCTGTGTTTACGACCCTGACATGCGAATATGACATACAACATCTATCCACAACTGTAGAAATTATCGTGAAATATTAATGTTCAGTTTCAGATGGTATAACTTACTCCACAAATGGCAGGAACAGTTATCGAAGTCTTCGCCCGACACCTATCCGCCATACTACGCCATTAAACTAGCCAAAGTGAAACTCTCTCCCAAACTCAAGCTCCTGTCGTTTCGGGTCTCCAAAAACTATTTATACATCAGCTTTGCCAGATCGGAGGAGGACTTACTGGAATTCCATGAACTTTGTGCTGAGGACCAGGGATTAGCAAACTGAGTTTATTTAAATTTTGAGTACTAGTTTTAGATTACCTATCGTAATTTGTGTTATTTTTTCAGTCAATAATTCATGTTGTAAACACTTTGTAAGTGCGTCCTACAGACGCTCCACTTGTTAGTACGGATTACCCATTTGATAATTTGATAAGCATCCTTAGTTAACATTTTCTGGTATTTCTTGCTATTTACAATTCTTTTTTATTGCTCTACATTGTACACGCTCTACGCTGTAGCTACTGTACCTGTTCTATAAAACCGTCGACCCTATTACAGTATAGGTACATAAATTACGAGCTCATCAATATCACACCAAATAAAAATCAAGACAGAATGTTGTGAACAAAGTAAGTGAGGCCGGAAAAACTAGGCCTCGTCGTGTACAGAAACGATTACACATATGTAGTATACGCACAACAAAACTAAGCCTTGGCTCGTTAGTCGAACTATGGCAGCGCAACACCGACGCACTCTCACATGTATAAAAACCGGCCTCACTTGTCTGTTCACGACGTTCCGTCTTGATTTTTGTATTTGGTCTGAGTCATCAACTTGGTAGCGGCATAATGTCAGTAGATAATGCCGCGTGTGGTGTGTGGAACTTATCAAAAATATTTTATCTATCACGACTGTAGGCGTTAGACCTAAAGATCAACGCCCACGGTCTATTCTTATTATTTTGCATATTTTTCTAGCACTGTTCGTAAAGCTAAAGGGTCTAGCTCGATCGAAGAATTCCATCAATCAAAAACTTTTCCGTACCTACGAGCTTAGACCTTGGACCTTTTGAGACAAGTTTGACCTTCCGTGACTTGGCAATACTTTTCAAACACCTTTTACGACGTATCCTAAGGGATTATGCCTTCCTCAGAGACTGCCTGCTGTGTTTTATGAATATTTTGTGTTAAAAATGCTTTGTAATCTTTCATCTTAAAATATTCAATATCTTTGCAGTAAAACTGAAGTGAAGATATTTTGTATTTAGTTTTTTATATATTTTGGTCTAATAATAATAAAAGTATTCGAAACGTATTGTAACTGTGCTATTGGTTAATTACATATTATAGTCTTATTGATTTGTTTGTGATCATAATACGTGTTAGTGAATGTTTTAAAATAGTGAATAATGATGTTTTATATGTTAAGTGTATTGTGTCTAAACTATTAAAATTTTGTCTGCAACGTTTTGCTTTTTTATATTTTTATTTAAAAGGTTTCGAAAGTTTAAGGGTTCAGTAAAGTTTTTTTAATACATCAAGGTGGAATATCTACGCATTACCAAAACTACCGACGAAGCGACAAATATCACAGCTTACTATGCCTACGCCTACTCCTGGTTACGATACGGCGTCTTTTTATGAGGATTGACGCAAATACATAATTTGTATTCCAAAAAACATGTATCCGCATTATAGCAAATATTAAGCAAAGATGCAGCTCCAGACTCCATTTCATCTGCTTAGAAATCTTCACACTGTCATGTATCTACATTAGAGTGTCCCTTATATGGACAAAACAATTTTTTTTACAGATATCGAAACTCATACCCCCTAATTTTGTTTTAAACACAAAATAATATTACAATACAAAATTTCAGCTTCCTAGGTGCATATTAACCAGAGAGTAACTTATATATGCACGCTGCCACCATTTTATCAAGAATCACCACTCGAGCTGTTCTAATCACAGTTCAACAATGTTCATAGAGCTTCACATAAATCTGTTTTCTTTGGTTTTACTTTTTTCTAAGTTTCTTTCACGTATTTGACGTTAACATTATTAATTTGTGACACAATCAAGACAATGATCTCTGACAGTTATTATATTACAAAATTCTTGTAAATATTGTAAATAAATCGAAAAGATCTCACAATGTTACCAAATTAACACAAAACTGTTCGTGTAATCACAAATATATAATTGAAATGATTCCTTCAAATAGACACTCCTAGCACGCGTTTTAAATACTGATAATGAAGATAAGGTATGGGCAGATGTAGAGATAAGTTCTCGAATCTATGCTGTCGCTGCCGGTGCTGCACTTGGTGCTACTGTTGCGTTTGGTGCACAAAATGCTGGAGAGCACTCTGCCCTTGCTGCTACAAGAAAAAAGTAAGGACGGTGCAGCAAGAAGACTTTGTCAGATTACAAGGCAGGAGACCATATAATGCCGGTGTCTGTAGTCAGAACACAAAAGGATAATTTGAGGATGAAAAGAAAGCAAAATAAATGTAAAAAAATCCTTAGGGACATTTGTTGCTGCCAATGCAAATGTAAAGGCTTAAAACGATGCTGGAGAAGATTCGCAAACTGGTGGAAATGGAAATGTTGTTGTTGCAAGAAGCCATCAAAATGGTGCAAAGGATGCGCGGGAAAATGTTATAGGTAAAAGTTCATTACAACAATATATTTTATCAGCTGGATAACACTCTGAATAAATAAGAATATTAATCAAGAATACTTATAAGAAATTTATGTAAAATTAAATAGTTAATATTAAATTGAAAATCAACGACATTGATAAATGGTATGAGAATCAGATGTTGAGAATATATATAAGTATCGTAAATATTAACGGAAATATGTTTCTATGATGTATTCGTAGCACTGCCACTCCTGAAAAAGAAAGAAGCAGATATGTAGCTGTTAACAACAACCATTAAACCTGTTTCGGAATAATATCTTCTCGTGTACAAACAGATGTAAATTTTTCAGAGATTAAAATCTGTGTATTGTATATTGTCATACATTTTCTTTCAAATACATTTTAGCCGTTCGGGATTTAGTAAGAAGCTGAAAAATGTGTCGAAGGACAAAACAAAATCAAATAAATTAACGAAGGGTGGTAATAAATTGAATGTTGCATCAAAAGACAAACTGAAAACAAGTGGACTCACAATAGGTAGTAACAAACAGAAAGAAGCGCCAAAAGACAAAGCAAAGACAAGTGGACTTACCAATGATAATAAAGATGCCTCAAAAAACAAAGCGGAGGCAAGTGGACTAACTAAAAATGATGACAAGCCGGATGATACCTCAAAAGACGAAGCAAAAACAAGTGGAGTGAAAGGCGGTTTCGCGTCAAAACTAATGAGAAAAAAACAGTGATCAGTTATGAGCATATAGTTATAGACTTAAAGTAAAGTAATGAAGTTGATCCTACCCATAACAGTAAATCAATTGATAGCTCTATAAATAAAAATATATCACTGTATCTACATTTGAGACGTTTGCTTGAATGGAATTCATTGTAAGTAATTCCCAAAGGGGTGGTTTGTCAAAAAAATTTAATCCTAGTAGGTACATTGTCCTACCTCATTAACATAAGGCATTTTCATACGCTGACTTGTGAATCCAAAAGCTAAAGGTTTACTTCCACGGGCGAGTGGCATGCAATAGATCTCACAGCGCAGCTAAAAAAAAAAAACTGAGCGTAAATATGTAAGTTTATTAGCGTCGTCCATTTCAATATTGCATTTGCTCTACAGCAGTATAGGTGTTGAGCATGTTCATAGAAGTGAAGTGATACAAAAATGTCTCTGCAGTAAATACGTTCGTGAAGGTAGCGCCTCAGAACTTTAATTAGGAGCATGATGCTTAGAGGAAAGATTATATTTTGCATAATTTAGTACGATTGGTCTAGCAAAGTTTCAAAGTTGATTTTGCAACAAAAATAGTTATCCCCTGTTTTTATTTTGCATTATAAATATTGATAGGAGTTCACTGAACAGTAATTATTTTAATTTCATAATCCTGTAGTATACTCAGTACAAGTTACAGTAAAGACAACGTTTCACCTTCACTATGCAGAGTGCTACCCATGTTTTGGTGTAAAATTTTCCTAGGGTAAGTGTTTGAAAGTTGAGGGCACGAGGCTATTTCATTGTAATTTTACAAAAAAGTTAAGATTATCAAAAATAATAATATCTTAGAGCGACAGACACGTAATAGTCCGTTACGTCACTCAATTGTACAAAAACACTCAGTAAGTACATGAGTAAGAAGAAAGTCATATCATTGACCTTACATATCTATAAGAGATATTTTTTATGTAACGTTATATTACGCTCGTAGTTAAATGCGTCGAGAGTAAGTCAAAATGAAATACTTATCAGAATGAAATACTGCCGAACATATGGTTCCGTTTTAATACAGACTTCACAAAGAAGTTTAGCTCAATAATACCTTGGAGGCTTAGCACGAGCAAACTTCCGTGGTTTTGGTACAGGAGAGCTCTGCTGGGACCTACACGAACGAATGACAATGTTTGGGAACATTTGAACTTTCACAATTGAGAACAAGGTTAAAGTATCTCGTAGGTATTGAGGTATCAAAATCTGAATTTCCAAATTCCTTTTATTATAACAAGCGTTTAGGTTCATGAGAGAATTCTGGAGTTTTTAGAAGCTTTTGTTTAGTTTCAATTTATTCTTTTTCGTGGAGAGATGTACTCTACGCCGAGGTCCCGCAGGAAGGGTGTTTTGTGCAAAGTAAAAATCAGTAAAATGTCAATGTCCTAAGATTTATCAACTAAAATCAAATGATCGAGAGTAGGGTCATTAAATATGTTTAATGATGGCTATTATTACTAGAGATTAAATCCAATTTATAGCTACGAACACAAAAAGAACTTCGATTATATCAGCTTTCCAACAAAAAACAGAATCTGAATTGGTTAATTTCTTTAGCAGCGATCTGCGGAATCGTACCCTAGACAGATGCTGACTGTATCTGTTGTTTTCCTGCCCTCTTTATTGCACAATTACGCGAACTCACTTACCAAGCTACAATCAATCTTACATCTAAACATATTATTTCACCACACATTTTGAAATAGACAACCAATTAAATAGCAAACCAAGTCAGCTGATAGAACACTGCAGCGCGAACAGAGCGCGAGGCTCAATAAATCAATTTCAGATTCATCCAAGACATTTTAGTAAAACTAAGCGGACATATAAACACACTTATACGAATAACCATTTCATTGTTTACTAAAGATTTTTAATTTATTATAAGAAATATTTTTAATTTCAATATTAAATGGCAGTAGGTAACAGCAATCCAAGTCAGCTGATAGATGACCACAGCATGTAACGTCGCGTGCGCGGCCGGCGTCCATCACGGTGATAACCGAGCTTACCGCCGTAGATCGGGCGATAGCCAGCGCGAGCGTGGCGGAAACCCAGACCCCCGGCACTAGGCCTGGAGTAACACTGTCCAGGCACGCTAAACGGTGCTGTATTTGCAATTTAAATGTTGATAGATACCTAGTAAGTTCGTAGGTTAGGTGGCTGGTATCAGAGTTTTATTTTAGCTACTATATCCATATAAACCACTGGGCTGGCTTGACGCCATCGTTAAGTCAGCCCAGTGGGTTTGCAAATGAAAATGGCAGGGAGCCAGGCACACTTTTCAGAGGACTGATGAGTTATCGAGTAGATATACCACTTAGGTACAGGCAAGCACAGTGTACGAAGTCCTCCCAGTTTTTTTTTTTTCAATCAAGACCACAACTGTTAAGCGAGCTTAAGGATTAAGCTAACATCACAGCCGCCAAGATGTTCGATTCGCTCTATACCGTCACGTGATCGCGTGCGCGGCCGGCGCGGGCGCAGCCGTCCATCACGATTATAAGCGAGCCTCCTGTCGTAGATCGGGCGATAGCCAGCTCGAGCGTGGCGGAAACCCAGACCCGTGGCACTAGGCCTGGAGTAACACTGGCCAGACACGCTAAACGGTACTGTATTTGCATTTTAAGTATACTCGTAGGTGGTGATATCTTCAGCTTATAATATACTACCCGATCTAGTTTTTCACATGGATAAATTATGAAGATTTATACCTACAAACCTATCGAAAGAAATAGACTATACTTAACGGGGAAGCTCATAAAAGTCCATCAGTCACTTTAATGGAACTAAGCGGACAAACAAGATACCTACAGCAATAGCCACTGTATTGTTTAAGTACATATTTAAAGATTTCTTACTTACTATTGAGACTGCCTCGGTGGCTCAGTGGTTAGTGACCCTAACTTCTGGATCAAAGAGGCGTGGGTTCGATCCCCACCCTGGGCAAATATTTATGCGATGAACAAAAGTGTTCGCTCTGTGTCTGGGTGTTATTTAGTTTCTATCTATATGAGTAGTATTTAAAAAATTAAGTATATGTACTATATCAACAGCCATATCACAAGCTTTGCTTAGTTTGGGGTCAGAGACCGTGTGTAAGATGTCCCAAAAATGTTTATTTATTTTACTGTCCTTAGATACTTATATACTGACTATTGTTATCCTGAAAAAAAAGGTTCTTTGAGATAGCACAAGAACCAAAATATGACGTGAACAAAGCCAAAATCACCAGGCCAAAAGCGGGCAAAATGCAGTATGACATTTTTGGCTCACAAATGGATGTAGGTAACAGCAAACCGCGTCAGCTGATAGATCACTGCAGCGTGTACCGTCGCGTGCGCGGCCGGCGTCCATCACGGCGACAAGCGAGCCTTCCGCCGTAGATCGGGTGATAGCCAGCGTGAGCGTGGCGGAAACCCAGACCCGCGGCACTAGGTCTGGAATAACACTGTCCTAAACGGCTGTATTTACAATTTCAGTATGAGTAGTTATCTTTAGCTTATAATAGTCGACTCACTCTGGTTCTTGACAAGATAAAATGAGGAAGATTTATACTTATAAACCTATCGAAAGAAACAAACTATTAATTACGGCGAAGCTCATAAAAATCCGTCAGACACTTTTTGACTTTAGTAAAACTAAGTAGGCATACAGACAGACCTATACCAATGGCCACTTTATTGTATATTACATATTTAAAGACTTTATATACTTACTATCTTCACTAATACATGCCTATACAGACTATTGTTATCCGGGAAAAATAAAAGGTTCCATAAAGACAGCACAAAATATGACGTGAGCAAAGCCAAAATCACTAGGCCAAAAGCGGGCAATTGGCAATAAGACATTTTTAGCTCACAAATGAAAGTAGGTAACAGCAAACTGAGTCAGCTGCTAGATAGCTGCAGCGCGTACCGTCGCGTGCGCGGCCGGCGTCCATCACGGCGATAAGCGAGCCTCCCGCCGCAGATCGGGCGATAGCTATCGCGAGCGTGGCGGAAACCAAACCCGCGGCACTAGGCCTGGAGTAACACTGTCCAGGCACGCTAAACGGTGCTGCATTTGCAATTTAAATGCTGGTAGACATCTCTAGCTATAATATAGTAAGTTTGTAGCTTGCTAAGTGGCAAGCCCTGGTATCAGATTTTTATTTTAGTCTTAGCTAAAAATGGTAGCAATTGTAATTTGCATGCGGTGTGTGCATGCGAAAGATATCAGAATATAACCTATACCTACTAGTACAAATTCGAAAGTATGTTTGTTGGTTTGTTACTCTTTCACTTAGAAATAGTTTTTGACAACTAGATATAGTTCAAAGATTTTTTGTCTTGAAAAAACTAAAGGTTCCAATGAATTAGCCTAAAAATCAAAACATAAATCGGGCGAACTGCGGGATAAAGTTTCTGTTTATTAAATAAGTTGGTTTAACCTACTTTTTTTTTCTGGGTACTGTTAGGTGCCTACTGGAAATTTGACTGCTGAGCTCATCGTAGTAGGTTTAGGTGTAGCAGTATATAACGCAATTTAATTTATTTACCGAAAAAACAATTGTTCTTGACATTTACTATAAATAAATTACAATAGAATAAAATTCCTACCAATATCCATAATTTAGGTATTTGTTGGACCATATGTAACATTTTTTAAATATTCGGTTATTATAATTATCAGCTGTAGTTCTTCGAAACTTTAATGTAATCGTAGGTAATTACTAAGAAAAATAAGAATAAGTAAGATTAAGGAAAAAATATATATTTTGCTTTACGGATTTACCAATACCTAGTACCTACCCAGTACCCACGTATTATTTTAATTGTTAAGATAACAGCTATTATAACGTAATAAATAACTACACTTCGAGCATCATAGCCATTTTAGTACGCATTTCTTAAGCACTAAGTCGTTTAAACGTAATAAAAATGTTAAAACTCGTAATTTTAATATCAACAATCGTCACTGTTAAATGTGGCGTATTAGAAGAAAATCTGATAAATTCAAACTTAGTATTGGTCGCTGCACCTTACGACTACACGGAGGAACCTCCGTGCTTTCGTTGGGCAAACATCACTTTACCTAAAAGAAAAAACCGTCACTGCATATGTGGTACTGAAAAAGCGCCAGTTTTCGAACTAAATGAATACCCTGAAGAAACTCATTGTAAAGTTTTAAAGTATCCATTCATAGTCGTTAACACGGAAGAGGAGATCCAAGCAGCAATGAAATCTACATGCTACTGTCCCCCACATGTCACAAACGAGAAGAAATTGGTAAAGGTGTTAAATCCAAACTTTATTCTGATCCAATCTTGTGTAGATAGTTACAATATGGGATATAAAAGTGTGAAGTGCTGGCCTAGAGTTTATAGCAAACGTGCGCCTACTCGGTCTAGTTTAGCAGAAGCCATGGAAGATCTAATGACGACGAATTATTCGTTTCGTCGTATCTGGAAAGGACTATGCTTTGAAAGGGAAGACGGAGATACTGTTATAAATCTCGTAACTCCACAATATCAAAAGGAAAGACAACTATTGAGTGTTGATACGAGGGCTGAGATTATTCAACTACTTAACGGAACTAGAGTAGGTAGTAAGTGAGCTGATTTTAATGATTTTTAAATTGTAATCTTGTTTATTTGTTATTTTCATTTCCAATATAAAAAACCGGACAAGTGCGAGTCAGGCTCGCACATCGAGGGTTCCGAACAAATCTGGAAAATTTCACAAAATTGGGAAGTAAGTTAAAATCGACAAAAAAGTTTTTTTTTTCACTTTTCTCGTCAAACATCGAATATTAAAAATTGTTTGAATAATTGAAAACCTGTTTTAGCATGTGCTAATAAAGTTCTTTTATATGATTCATTACATTTACTCACTTTGAATTTTGAACCCAAATTTTGTGAATTTTGAGGCCCTATTTTTTGTGATTTAAATAAAATGTACAGTTTTCAGATTTATTCCTATATGTGTACTCTGAGACAATACTTCTCGCCAAATTTCATAGTTATATTATGTCAACGGGAAGTACCCTGTAGGTTTTGATTTTTGTGAGAGTCGAAATATGCGGTTTTTTACGACATAAACGGCTCGAACATTTTTACACAATAACTGAGTAGCTTTTCTTTTACACAACTGCAAGAGACCATAGATATACGTATACAGTTTAAATTTCAATTCGATATCTTTACGCGGTCCCGAGATAAAGAATCTTGATATACACACAGACGGACAAACGGACAACAAAGTGATCCTTTAAGGGTTCCGTTTTTTCCGTTTGAGGTATGGAACCTTAAAAAGAGCGCTATGATCAAAAAAAGTATTAAAGGATGGTCATCACCATTTTGCTCTTATCCCGGGGTAGTAACAGCTCGTTTTCTTTCGCCAGTTCACTCTAACAAACGAAAAAAACATGAAACGATGATCATACGTCATCTCATCATCAAGTCATTTTTCTCGTATATCATCTTCGTGTTTAATAAATAAAAGTTCTTATAATAACTGTTCTTATCTGTCTGTTATCTGAGTTGAGTACATTTTTGTTTATATTTCTGTATAAACTTAGGTATAGCTCGTATTTGACGGCTGTTTATTGTATTGTGTTCGTATGTGTTTACTTTGTGGTAGTGTTATTTTAGATCTGTAGTCATTATAAAGAAAATAAATACATAATTTCACGCTCTAAAATGGTTTTGATATTTTATGGATATACTGTACTGTACTGTATCAGCCTTTTATCAGTCCACTGCAGGACTTAGACCTACCCACGAAGGGTGATTGGGCCATATCCACCACGCTGGCCCAGTACGGGTTGGTTGATTCGCATACGCCATCGAATTTCTTCTATGGACGTATGCAGGTTGCCTCACGATGTTTTCTTTCACCGAAAAGCCAATGGTGTGAAATTCCGTACATAAATTCCAAAGAACTCATTGGTACGGGACCGGGATTCGAACCCACGACCTCACGATTGCAAGGCGGGTGTCACTACCTCTAGGCCACCACGGCTTCCCTTTTATGGATATACTCGTACCTATGCGAAATTTGTAATACAAAAATAGTGCGCGGACTCCTACCGCGCGGAAGAAGTGAAACTTCGACGCAACAGTGCTTTCGTACTCCCTCCACGGTAGCGTTAAACTTTTAACGCAACCTTGTTGGAAGTCGCATAAGAAGTTTCACTTCAATAATACCTTATCTTTTGGACGTCGACTTTTCTATATTTAATCAAAACATCAGGCGCCAATGATATCTATTAATTGTTGACAAAAAACAGGACTAGATAGGTATGTAATTGAAAAGATATGAGGTGATCAAAGGTTCAATTATTTCTGAGATTCGTTAATGACCATAAAAATAAATAATAGTTGATAAAGAGATAAAAATTATTACGAGGATTTATTTTACTATACAGAAACTATCTAAGATGATGCTGACAATGGATCCTTCCGTATACGACAGCTCGAAACTAAGAAAAATTTTTTTTTGCAAAAAATAGCATGACCGCCTCTCTGCGAATCTGCTGTTCCATTCAAAATTGCAACTCGGAATCGACACAATAAATGAAACATTTCATTTTTTTTTCGAATTTTGAGTTGGCCCCATAGTAAAAGTTGTTTGCGATTCTTTATTTAGTTGAGCACTATATTGCTCTGTCGGTGTTTCAAGAAAGGTTACACAAGTAGCCCTGCCAAGTAGTAAACTCTACACACCAGTAAAATAGTGAAGTTTAAAGCCCTGCACTAGATTCAACCCAACTCAATTCCTCTGGTAGAAATAAATAACAATCACTAAAGATCTAGCCCGCTATAGAAAGTTTAAAGAGCTCAAATTACTCTCTATATCCATTTTCCAAGGCGAATACACTAAGATTAGGTACATGCTGCGCTCTCCGTTTGGATCTTGTGTGTTAAAATATTATTGGGCATAGCGATGTCTTGAAACTTGTGCTTTTATGACTGAGCGTATCAATTCTAACTATCTTCTTCTAAATCATAAATCTGCGTCTGCATTTACTAAGTGGAACATATTTTTAAGGTTAGTAGTTCTCAGAACAGTAGACCTCGCGACGAATCTCTTTAATGAGGCGTTTTCTAAAAAAAAAAAATCTTAGTAATGAAAGTATCCAATAGATGGCGATAATAGTTTGAAATCGTACTGTCATTGTCAAGATGTCTTCTTTTATGTTTTGGCGTCGCATTGTTGTGCATTTGCCAGTGTCAAGTATTAAGTTTTAGTAATTTTTGATAATATTTTATCAAAATAGTCACTGTCGTAGTCACGTCATAGTCCAATCAAAAAGTCGTGGTCAAGTCCAAACACAGTCCAAGTCATACCTCATTAAAGCAATGGAGACTTTACTATAGCTTTCTCTCTCTCACCCTATTCCAGTTGACAATGACAGATCAATTTATATGACTATTACGCCATCTAGTAAGTTTTTTCAAACTATTTTTATTTTTTTGGAAAATGCCTCATTGTATCTTCATAAGTCTGTATCGCGACTCGCTTTTGACTGATTTGGTTCATACTCTTTTGTTAAAATTTAAATATTAAACAATGTTTGATAAATATTATCAAAATCTGATAAATAGTGGGACAGCAAATTACCTCCCTTTTTCAGGGAGTGTTAAGCAATCGCTTAGTCTTCGGATGGGTAACCGCTGGTGGCATTTCCAACAAAGCGCCACCGTGGCTCGGATGACATGTTAAATTATGGATCCCGGTCGTTTCATAAGTTTAGCAATGTCAAATGCCTTCAGACGGCGTCAAAACTCTATCAGAGCCATTATTTATTAGTTTTATTATTTAGTACAGGTTATGCAAAGTTTACTTAACTTGCTCGTTGGCGTATGTCTCCATATCTACATTTTTGTTAGTTTTTCCTCGTTTTCACCACGAACGCTGTACAAAAATGTATAGAGCCAAATGGAAACTACTACAGTTTCAATTTACGTCTAAACTTGTACTAATCTCTCAGGGCTAGGTAATCAGTCTATTCGAACGGACTTACTGCTTACGTTTCTTCTTTGCCTTTTATCCACAGCCTTAAAAGTAATGCAAACTTGACGACGCGATAAAGCACCAAAAATTGATTCGTAAAAGTTGGAAACTATTTAACGAGGAAGCCGCGGCGTCGTAACTTGTATACAGCTGGGGCCAATGTCGCCCCGGCTGCGGCAAACTGCTTCACAATATATAGGTACTTCGGAATATCCTTGCGAACGGTATTGACTTTATTTTTACTTGAAATGAAACACTACTTTTAATCACTAGATTCAAAGATAACAAAATTGGAGCGTATCGATTTTATACAAAGTAAGCTTGGCCTTAGGCTAAAGAAAAAGGACTCCTTTGTCATGTTTATTTGTTTAACAAAATCATTTTAGTACAATATTTGCAGACATTTCATACTACTCCTTGACAATTGCAAAGAAGATAAATGTGATCACTTCGATAAGTTATTCAAAAATCTATAAAATTACAAAACAGGTTAATTCTACAAAATTAGGGTGAAGAAAAATTTGTTCATTATTTATTATTTTTATGTTAAATTTATTAGTAATGGTTGTTATAGTAACGAAACGGCCAAGCTACATGTTTTGACTAAGATGTAGAGTTTGTTAAATTAGGCCTTGTAGATTTAGAAGCTTCGCTCTATAATTATGAAGTCTGATAACTTTTTGAAAGTGCAAGCTATCGCTTAGTCGTTTTAGCAACATTTTACATGAAGCTGTTTTTGGTGGATTTTTTTTTCAAAATGCTGCAACAATACGTACAAGATTATTTCTACAAACTCAAACATTCTAAACAGAGCTGTAATATAAAACTAAGTCCGTTTAAGTTGGTTAGTAAGTTTGAAACATAAACGTTTACGACCTGTGCGGTTGCAACTGCCTACTTACTTTGTAATTAATCGCCGCGGTCGTAGAACATAGGTCAAGAAACCGAATTACGAAATTACTCGTAACTTGGAACTGCACAAGTGTCCGTACATTGTAGTTTATGAATATGGACTATGAATAAATTAACTATAAAGCTAGCGGCACAATGTTTTAACTATTAAGACTAATTGTAATTTTATCACAAAATTATAGTCGCAAGCTCACTGATGTAGTGTAACTAGGTAGAAGTATAAGGCCCAATTTTAAAAGCATCGTAATATAATCTATCGTAAATTCAATCCAACAAAAACATTTTCATGTGAAATAGAGCTAAGATTAAATCACAGTTCACACTATTAAAAAGTTGTCAGATCTCAGACGTAGAGCCAAGCTTCTAACTCTACACGCCCTAATCTACAAGTTCTTACTTCACAAACTCTACAACTTGGTCAATATTTGTGACTTTGTGACTGGTTAAATATTTTTCGAGTCATGAAGGGGTCAAAAGTGGCTCGAAATGGTTCGTGTAATATTACACACGTCGCGTCGCCAGTTCCTTTTTCTCAGTCTTGGCTGGACACGCTTCCGCGTGGTTAGATAGCGACATAAAATAGTGTTATCTCTATCGAATGCATATAGTGAAAAATAAACAGGCTTAAATCCTACTAATATTATAAACGTGAAAGTTTGTGAGGATGGATGGATGGATGGATGGATGGATGGATGTATGGATGGATGTATGGATGTTTGTTACTCTTTCACGCAAAAACTAGCGAACGGATTGAGATGAAACTTTGTAATATTATAAACGTGAAAGTTTGTGAGGATGGATGGATGGATGGATGGATGGATGGATGTATGGATGGATGTATGGATGTTTGTTACTCTTTCACGCAAAAACTAGCGAACGGATTGAGATGAAACTTTGCAATAATATAGCTTATCCTATCCTACTAATATTATAAACGTGAAAGTTTGTGAGGATGGATGGATGGATGGATGGAATGATGGATGGATGGATGTATGGATGTTTGTTACTCTTTCACGCAAAAACTACTGAACGGATTGAGATGAAACTTTGCAATAATATAGCTTATATATCAGAATAACACATAGGCTATAAATTATAATGATATATTGCGTATGCGGGCGAAGCCGCGGGTAAAAACTAGTTGTTATTATAATTACGATAGCGTCTCTAAAATTGGGTCTATTGTAGAGTCGCAAGTCGCAATAAATTCACTGTTGTAGTGTAAGTAGGTAGATATAAAGATACAGGCTGAACATCTCGTGCAGCTGAAAACTTTGCCTTGTTTTCAGAGCCGCCAAGAAATTTGATTCGGCTTATAGCTGAATTCTAAAACTTTAAAATATTGAAAACTAAAATACAGGAGACAACGCCAAACTAGTGCAACATTTGGTACTCTTCTCGCTAATAGGAACCTAAGTGTATCTTTTTAAGGTTCCGTATACAAAGGGTAAAAACAGAAACCTATTAATAAGACTCCGCTGTTCATCTATCCGTCTGTCTGTCTGTCACCAGGCTGTATTTTATAAGCCGTAAAAGCAAAAACGTTAAAATTTTTACTGATGACGTATTTTTGTTGCCGCTATAACAACATACACTAAATATACAGTTTTTTTTATGAAATTATATATAAAGATAACAATAAAATTATGGATACCTACTCATGTAGTGCTATTTTTTATGAGATTTTTCAGGTTATGCCGATCTCTTAACCTTTGTCCATTGAAAAAGTGTCTCAAAAATCACTCTTTACAGTCTTAATTCTCATTGTTCGTACGGCGCAGCGCTCTCTTTAAAAAAACATCAAAAGTCCGTTCACTCCATTTGCCTCAAGTTTTATAGTTTCCCGTAAAATCAGGACAAAGTCATCTCGAAATCGTGAAAGAACAGGCGCGTCTTTGTAGCATGAGACATTGTAGAGTTTCTAAGACTGGTAGACTGGTGCTAAATGGATTTCCCATTTTAGTGTCGAATGAGATTAGATTTAACGGCTTTATTCACTAATTTCACGATAAAAGTGTATAAAATGTCTCACATCTCTTAGTAGACATTCATCGCTTCGAAATTCAGTGAATTGCCATTATAGTTACATGTTGAAATTATTATAAAAATATAACTTTTCAAATACATGCTTTTGAGATCTTGGATATAATGTAGCAGCAGAGTGCTAGCCAAGACAAGTAAAACGAGCCCAAAGACAAGTACAGGAGTTCCTATGGCCACCTTCCGACGCCATCATCAGGACAGCTCCATGGTACCATATTATTGCATTGTCACGCGATATACATATTCATGCGAAATTCCAGCTCAATCGGAAATCGGGAAGTTGGTCAAATTTAACTTGCAATATTTCATCCGAACTTACATGTACATAAATGTACATGCATTGCAAGTTACATGAAAGCTTGTAAAAAGTTTTCTTATAAAAATGATGAATGATCATATCAGCTTTTCATCGTCAAATTTGGTAGCCCGATGGCCCGTTACGGGACAGGCCTACGCCCCGCAGTGTAATAAAGAAGGGACGGTGATATTGATAAATCTATACAAATATTTTTTTATTTTTATAATTTAATAATGACAATACTACACTACTACTTTTTTTTATTTCGAATAGGTTTGCGTTTGACTACACACTACCTGATGTTAAGCAGATGTGCGGTCTAGGGTGTAGCACGCTTACCTAGAAGATACCTATTTACTCGGGATTTGAAGACACTCACGTTGTACTTTAACGGGAAGACAGACCCAGGCAAAGCATTCCACATTCCGGCTATTCGTATGAGGAATGAGGATACGAAACGCTTGGTTCTAACGCGCGGAATGTCCACCATAAAGGGTGACGCTTTGGTCGCGTCCGTCTAGCCGTACGATAGAAGAAAAGGGCAGAGGGGACCAGATTGTGCAACTCCTAGGCGCACTCTCCGAAGTGTATCCGGTAAAAGACCGACAAACACGCTACCCTGCGACGATGCTCAAGACTTTGCAGCTGCGTCTTAGTCAAGGTGTCGTTGTCAATCAGCCTCCTGGCTCGTCTCTCAATCGACTCCAGAGCCTCCAGTTGATATTTGGCAGAGCCATCCCAAAGGTGAGAGCAGTATTCCATGCAAGACCTGACTTGTGCTTTATAAAGACTAAGCAGTTGCTCAGGTGTGAAATACCGTCTCACCTTAGAGAGAACACCAAGTTTTTTGGAAGCTAATTGGGCTTTGGACTCTATGTAAGAGCCAAAGTTAAGAGAAGATGAGAGTGAAACGCCTAATAGTTCCAAGCTGTCAGTTACCGGAACGGAGACACCACGGAAAGCGGTAGACAATTGAAAGGGTCTCTTTTTGGCCGAAAACAGACAGCCCTGAGTCTTTGTGGCATTAAACTTGACCAGGTTAGCATCACCCCAGTCGGATACCGCCTGCAGACTCAAGTTGAGCCGTTCAACCATAGCTTCTCTGTATAACTCGATCTGTGGCCCGCTGGTTCTTGCATCGGACGTGTAGCTCTCCATGACTGTACTGTCATCTGCGTACCCAAAGATCCCGGGCTTAAGCAGATCGTTGATATGCAGTAGGAAGAGTGTCGCAGAGAGCACAGACCCCTGAGGAACACCGGCATTGATAGCCATTTGGTCTGACGAGCAGCCATCAACGACAACTCGTATCGACCGATTCCTCAAGAAATCTGATATCCATGTGCAGAAATCAGCAGGCAGGCCGTAAGATGAAAGCTTGCCAATAAGGCTCTCGTGCCAGACCCTATCAAAAGCTTTGGAAATGTCCAAGGAGACAGCCAACGCCTCCCCGTGCTTCTCCATGACCTCACTCCAGATGTGTGTGGCGTACGCTAGAAGGTCCCCAGTAGACCGGTTTCGGCGAAAGCCGTACTGGCGGTCACTGAGTAAGTCATTCGCTTCTAGGTAGGCCAGGAGCCTGTTATTTAGAACACGTTCCATACTCTTACAGAGTATAGACGTGATCGAAATTGGCCTGTAGTTGGCGGGGTCGGCACGGCTGCCCTTTTTGGGTACAGGTTGCACGTTAGCAAGCTTCCAAGATTTGGGCACTTGACCTGTCTTCAGAGATAGGCGAAAGAGGCGAGTCAGCACAGGCGACAGCTCAGGCGCTCAAGTCCTCAATACAATGGCCGGAATACCATCAGGGCCACTGGCTTTGTTCACATCTAGACTGCGGAGACCTTTGAGGACCTCCTTTTGCCGGATGTGTATTTCACTCATTACAGTGACACAGTTTGGCAAAGTTGGAGGTCTCGCACTACCGGGGTCTAGACGCGAAGACTCAGCAAATTGAGATGCAAATAAATTTGCTTTCTCCACCGCAGTATGGGCCAGTGAACCATTGGGTTTCAGCAACGGAGGCAGTGAGGGGCGGCAGAAGTTCGCTTCAACCGATTTAGCTAGGGACCAGAATGCCTTACTACCCGCAGGGTAAGAAGCAAGCTTGTTTCCTATTCGACTAATGTGGTCAAAGCGAGCCCTCCGCATAACCTTTTTGCAGGACTTAGCAGCCCTATTGTATGCCTTCTTCCTCAGACAAACGTCCCTCAACTTACGGTTTCGAGCATCGACCCAAGCCAGGTATGCCGAATGCTTTTGCGCTTCGGCGCGTCCACATTCAGGCCCAAACCAGGGCCGAGCTTTGCTAGACAGAGGCACGTCCGAAAATGGGATGAAGTATTCCATGGCGGTACGAAGCACATCTGTCACTGCATCCGCGCACGCAGAAGGATCATCGGAAGAAAAACACTACTACATAGAAAGCAATCGGATCATCCACAGACCCTTGAAGGTCTAAAAATAATCCAAGTGCTCAAGCCCACTGCCAGTTGGCAGCGTGCCCAGCATGCTGGCAGCATTGCATAAAATTGGAGTGTCTGTTTGTAATATTGAAATAATTATATATATTTATAACATATTTTACAATTTTCGTCTGTCTGTCTGTTTGTTCCGGCTAATCTCTGAAATGGCTGGACCGATTTTGACGGGACGGGACGGGACTTTTATTGGCAGGTAGTTGATATAATAAGGAGTAATTTAGGCTACGTTAACCGACTGTTAGGCGGAATTAAGTTCGCCGGGTCAGCTAGTAATATAAAAAAAATCTCAATTCCTAACTAATATGCGCGGATGAAGTCGCGGGTATAAACTAGTACATAATTAAAAACAATAACATTCATATAATTTCATTAAATATTTATATAACCAAATACCTACACTAAGGAAAGTGACGTGTGCATAGAAACAATAAAGGGTGAGACGAAGGGTCGGAGGGAATAAATAGACACCATCTGCTACCGACTGGCATCACCGGCGGAAATATGTCAGTTACTGCATAAAGGGAGGTGTAGCCATAATACAACCTGTTGTTTTGAATCTCCGAATATTTATAGAGGTATACCAAAACAAACAACTCACTATACAGGGTCATGGGCATGAAACGCAAAACCATTTAAGAGCGGGTCTAGTACATCTAGACAAACCACTTTTGTTCTAGGACTTTTGGAAAATCACGAAGAAAACATCAGCTTTTTCATACAAAAAGTTCGTCAACGCACTGCAAAATGTATGGAGAAGCGTTTTTTTTTGCGAATTTTCAAAATTACAAAAGTCGTATATGAACTAGACCCGCCCTTAAAAGGTTTTGCGTTTAATAC
This sequence comes from Hypomecis punctinalis, assembly GCA_949316475.1. Lineage (NCBI taxonomy): Eukaryota > Metazoa > Arthropoda > Insecta > Lepidoptera > Geometridae > Hypomecis > Hypomecis punctinalis. The sequence goes on from OX438798.1 coordinate 3,420,256, forward strand.
CTACCTAAAGAAAGAAACCTTAAAATTGCAAATAAGAATCTGCTACTCCATATATTTTTTTTTGTAAATTTGGGTTGGAACCTGGAGGAAAAAATATTCATAATGATAAGTATCCTTTGAAAATTTTTATAAACACCGGCACTTTACAGAGAATCATTTTGTTCAGGCTTACAAGTTATAACAATAACAAAGATTAACTTGTATTTTTAGTGGAACCGCCTACAGAGTTAAACTTAGTAAAAAAATCTTATCTATTTGAAAAATATATTTATCGTAATTATTTATAAATAAACACAAGATACACCCAATAAGTCACTATTGTATATTAAAAGGTCATTACAATTGTTCGTAGCCGATTATAAAATTTAAATTTAATAGAGCTGGTTTAAAAACTATAAGCTATTTAACTGGTACCTACACGTGGTAAGGCTTACTGCCACGATAAAACCGAAACGCCCCCACAAAACAAGGAAACTGGCTTAGATCGTAAGGAATACGCTAGTTACACATAAACCCTCATCAATAAACACCAAAGCTCACCGAAATTGTTTAGTGAGCATCTTCATGAGCACATTTCTGAGCCATATCACGAAGCCACGGGCCGTATATCAAAGTAATACGCCAATAAAGACGTCTAATAGCGGTCGCCGCCGCCGTGCAGCGAGCAAACACATTTTTATTTCCTTGATGACAGCCGCCGTGCTGAAAGTCATCTGTCGGGGAACCGATCCTGTGTTCTTCCCCGTTCGCTGTGGTTATGGCCTTAATTTATTTGCAGTTGTTTGAACTGGGTTTTAGGTAGATAAACTGCGGAGTTCAGAAAATAATCTGTCTTTTATTTATAGTGGGTGAATGTTCTCGAGAAAAAAGAGAGAGTTATGTATGTATCTGAATGTTTCTCTGTGGTATCTCACTAACAAGTTAGATACCATAATACATTCAATGCAAGGTTGCGGTCCTATTCCTACAGGCATGGACCGATATTGCACTTTATTGACACTTGCTATAAAGCCTGATTACACTTTGATTAGTGATTAGTGCAAGTGGTAAGTGATTAGTAGTAAACACGTGTGGATATCGATTGATTAGTGCGAGTGTATAATAATCTGCGTGGTGAAGTGATTTGAAGTGTGTTCTGTTTTTTTTTCGAGTAGACTGAGAGTAGCAACGTACGCTCTTCTTTCCCCCTCACTCGCAGCGTGCCTGCCACTAAACACTTCAGCAGCTACTGAACAAAATTGAACACTACTCGCACTACACACCTGCACTAATCAGTCACGATTACTAATCACCGCACTCGCATTAATGTTAGTGTAAGCAGGCCTTTTAAATCTAAGTACTTTACCTACTTACATGTCATAAAATGACAGAACTAAGCACTTACCTATGTGCATATTACAAAATGTTTCTTTGTATTTTATTCACGCACAACTTATTCTTAATTTTGGTTATGAAATTTTTATGTCCCCACTTAGAATGTGACCACGATTTTGTAAACGTTCAAACTTTCGCCAAAAATTTTAGTTAGAATTATTAATAATATTTATACATTTTTAGAATACTTAAATATTCATTTAGTCAAATGAACATTGTTAAACAGTTAATTAACATTAGATATAAATGATTTGATAATCAAAAATTTGTTATGTTGCCTAGTATAAAAACTAATCATTAAGCCCGATTACAGAGGCAGAGGCGCCAGCGTGAATAATAGCAACGTAAAAAGCGTTCTCTCTATCGAATGCCTAAAGTGAAAAAGAAACAGAACTATGCTATTTAGCTAATATAGTTACGCTGGCGCTCTGTAATTGGACTTATTATCTGCTGTAAAGATACCTATATGATAAGCAATTAGAAAATAACAACAAACACTTTATTATGATGCTCATTTTTTTAAATTTTACTTGAATGAATATTGTTAATTTTTGCCACCATTTTAAAAATAGTTCATAATTTGTAATAGTTAATAAATAATAACGTGAATGTATGTTATATTTACTAATTATGAATATGAAACTTCAGTTAATTTGTAAAATAATAATATTTGTTTAAATTTTGAGAGAAAATCCAATTATAAAACCGTGCGATTCTAAGGCGCATGTTTATCTTTTCAGTACTAAAAATAAGTTTATCTTTCTAGGGTTAAGTTTCCACGGCTCTGAATAAGAAGAAGAAATAATACTTAAAAATAAAAAACTTTTAATTTTTCAACTAGTCTGTTCTACAGTAAAATTATGACCAAGTGACCTTTCTGCTTGAAGAGCCAAAAAACTGTAACAAACGTGTTCAATCTCCCAAAGCATCAAACCCAGTAGCCAAGCGGTACGAGATCACCGCCTATCTACATCGCCGCTGTAAATGGCGATCGGTTTGCTCCTTTGATAAAAACAAACTTCAGAAAATATCGTATAATTTGTCTGAAACTCAAGAAAATACACAAACTCAGGAAAACAGACAGAAAACCTACAGCTTTTTTCTTTGCTAACATCGAAAAGGATGATCCACTTAAGACTTCCTCATTAGATTGAAAATAGGATCAATTGTTAATATCTTGCATCCCGCTCTTATAATTATCAGATTGTTTGGATATCTTGCAGTTGTGCATACCAGTCAATAGTGGATGATCCAGTTGCTCTTTATGTAGTAGTAGTGTATGTAGTTTTAGCATATATTTAAAGTAGTATTGTATTTGGTTGTAGTTAATAGGCTCTTTTGCCCGTTAAAAGGTCAATAGTTATAAAATATTCGAGAACTTCACCACTGTTGTTTAAGTCATTGTAGTCTAGTAGTAGTGACACTCGCCTCACAATCGAGAAGCCGTGGGTTCAAATCCCAATCCCGTAACAATGAGTTCTTTGGAATTGATGTGTGGAATTTTACACCACTGGCTTTTCGGTGAAAATAAACATCGCGAGGAAACCTGAAAACGTCCGTAGAAGAAATTCGATGGCGTGCGCAAATCCACCAATACGCACTGGGCCTGTGTGGTGGGTATGGCCCAATTACCTTACGTGAGTAGGGCTACGTCTTGCAGTGAACTATTGAAAAGGCTGATATATATATACTGATATATATATATATATACCTTTGTTTACAGTTAATCTCAATTCAAAATCTTAAACCTTGTTTACCGTACAATTTACGTAGGTCGTTTGAATCAATTGTTTTGTGATAAATGAAAAGAACATAAATATATTATATTAAGTTTCCTTACGAAACTATTTTTATTTTTCCTTAAGTAGAGTGCTAGCACGCTGAATCGTCTCGCAATGCAGAGAGTGTGAGTACAATCCCGTGATATAAAACATTTGAAACATATTTATTGATTTTTTATTTTTTTTTATTCAAAAGACCAATTGTCTTGTTTTCTCAAACCGTGGCCACCCCACAAAACTATGAAGCCCGCGGAATTAAAACGAACATCTTCGTGAAAATATTTGTGAATATGTCGGCGACGTTTGCATTTATCCTCGCGGGCGTAACCACGGAGACAAAGGAACACTTTTATATTACATACCGACCGGGTTCATAAAGCCTCATAGATAAACCACTAGGATTTCCTCTTTATGACAAAGAGGTAGAGTTTATTATCGCGTAACAGTTTTACGCGTTTTTAACATGTTTAGTTGGTTATAACTTACTTGGTCTCACTATGTTTCTGCAAGATTGTATTTTCATTTCACTCAATTCATTTTGGAGCTACTGCTTGTTAAATTAATACACAATTTTGAAGTTTGTTATACACACATAAACACACATTTATGCTTTCAAAATAGTATATTGTCTTACATTTAAAGCTTTTAAACTGACTTCAATAAAGTAGGATCTCAATTCAACTATATGTTTTTCATTGTATGTTACGCAGTACTCCACCAATGATGAACCGATTTTGGTGATTCTTTTTTGTTTAGTAGATCATACTTAAGAAGTAGTCTTATCAAAATGTTATTGAAATCGGCTGAGTCGTTTGTGAGGAATCAACAATTATGCATAAATCACTGCATCTATGACTCATTGATCCGTGCGAACTATTCGAATTCTGTACACCACTAAAACGGTTATTCCATTTTTGGCGAAAAATAATTAAAATAATTTTATTAAAGATCTACTAGCAGTTCTGCTAATAGTAAGTTGCTCCTTCACTAGACTTTGTCAACAGTCTATAATAATGTGTTATACAGTTTAACAGTTTTAACAAAGCCGAAAGAATTAGCAAGTTGAAGTGGCAATGGGCAAAACACAAGCAGGATAGATGGCTAATGAGTTTGTAAAATTCTCGAATGAAGATCACGTAATGGCACGTGAAACGTAAGATACCCGCCGACTATGTGAGATGGCGTGAACACGTTGGATGAAACGTACTTTCAACTGAAAATTTAGCTAGACGTACACACGGACACAGACACATTTGTCTTTCGCGATTTGAACACATTGATAACACTAATTTTAGTGCGCATTTAGTCCCGTAGTATATAATAATAACGTACACATTTTATCACGTCACATTCACTAATATTTTTACTTTTACGATTTGACATTCTAATTCATTTACTGACTGACGAAAATCTACCAAATTGAATTGATCTGGTAGGTTTTCATCATTCATACAACTGGCACCTTGTTGTGTTTACTTGTTTTTAATATCTAATGTACCTAAATGTAATTTGATTAATTTAATTGATGTGAATTAAGTTTAAATAGATGATTTAGCTTTATTTCACATATTTAAATGAGTAATTGGTTTCTTGTTAAGTTTTACCATTGTATAGAATTTTATTGACTATCCAAAAGTGTGTCTCTGACACTTATTTGTCGAATAAATGAACTATGAATATGCTTAGTCATTACTATTAATTATACTCCCTGGAACAATGCATTAATTCCCATGACGCCAGTCAGTACACACCTTTATGTCTCCATGGTCCTGGCTTTTCCATTTAGTTCGATGAACTTCTCTACAACACTAAAAAGATTGCTATCTACACTAAAACGTTTAGATCCGTCAACTCGAATGAAGTCACCAAGAAGCCAAATTGAATAAACAAGCATACCGGGGCGTCTTTATCGATTATATCGATTATTTATTCGAGTCGCACCCACTCCGCACCTGAATTATTCACGTGTACGCTTTTAGAGGGTTACGTATTTAAATTGGGTACATTATGCAAGAATTTTAATACCTACCAGCCTTTATTTATACGCTTTCAGACTCTCGTATATTTTTCTTTTGAAAAAGATGCTTGACTTGACATTGGTCGTAGTTGTTATGAAAACTATCTTTATAGTATATTTTTGTGGTAGGTTTTAGAAGTAATTAATTAGATATAGACACTAGATGTATTTTAAGACTATCATTATTAACATTATGAATACAATAATTTATTTTTTGACAAATATTTATTTATATACGTTATCTTAACGTAACGTTTAATTTAATTTAAATTAAGAAAATTTTGTTTGACTCTCAGTCATAAAGACACCTACTGATTAGTATAGCAGGCCACAAAATACGTCCACGTAAAGTACCCTGTCTTCAGCCATCTAATGGAGTTAGCAACTCGGTACTCAGCAAGTACAGCAGATTATTTCGCCTGGAAGTGTACCTGTCATCACACTTGGCGCCGTTTCCTCAGCGCGGGGAATTACCGCCAGCGTCTCGACATTACCATGCTGGCATAAAGATCTGTTTATACTTGCAGGTGGTATAAATTATTATATTTTTATTAGCTGACCTGGCAAATGTTTTCATGCCATAGGTATTAGAAAATCCGGAGAGGGCCAACCTTATTACCTATGGGTGTAATAATTGCCTACATCAAAACAAAAAACAATCAGAAATTCGGTAAGGCCGTGTCGGAAGAATTCGATATTGCCAAGCATTGAGGCACAATATTTTTATACATTCTTTAGTTGCTATTTACAGACACTGAAAACGACACGGCTTTTATAACAGCATCTGGCACAATATTGTCAGCATGTAAGTACCTAAAGATGTTCCTTCACCGGACGTATTTGTTTGAACGTAAAGTTACAAATTAATTTTATCAGTGAGAGAGGACTGGGTGTAATGTTGTTCTAATAGCATTTTTTACCGACTTCCAAAAAAGAGGACGTACTTACTAAGTTCGTCCGTGTAAATTTTCTTATGTATATTCAACGATATTTTCGCCAATTGTGAACCAATTAAAATAAACATTTAAAAGGGATTTAAACGTTTAAATTTTATGGAAATTAACTGAGCCATTTCTGAGAAATCCACAATATTGTATAAATACTACATTGATGATACATCGATTTGTGGATACTATTCGAATTCTGTACTCAATGGAAGTCGGTTACACCATTTTTGGCGTTAAATAATTAGTAAACTACGAGTTTATACATTAATGTGAATTATTAAATGTGAAATTTATTATGATTTTCGAAATCCATCGCCGCAAGTTGTACCTGTCATCACACTTAGCGCAGTTTCCGGGGAATTACCGCCAACGCCTTGCCGTGCTAGTATAAATATCTTATTTGCAGGTGCTGGAAGTGGCAGGGCCCTCTGACAGACACCGTTATTCACATGTAAATCTCGCTCATTGTAAATATTTGTCTGTAATTGCCATTGCCTCAACTGACTCGGTGGAAATCGGATAGTGACCTTAACTACGGGATCAAAGAGGCATGGGTTGGATTTCCACCATATTTGCTCAAATATTGTTATAGTGTTATTTTTATATTGTTATTTAGGTATTATCTATATGACATAAGTATGTATTTATAAATATGCATATGTTTTATACAGGGTTATTTCTAATCAGTTAGCATCCTTTTAGGAGCTTATTCTGTACATCAAAACTAACAGCTTTTGTTCTGCTACTTTTGTCAAAACTCAAAAAAAAAAAATTAGGTGTTCCATAGAAAAATATCGTTCACCCGTGACAAAATGTATGGAACAAGATATTATTTTTTTGAGTTTTGACAAAAGTCGCATAACAAAAGCTGTTAGTTTTAATGTACAGAATAAGCCCCTAAAAGGATGCTAATTACTTAGAAATAACCCTGTATAAGTTTATACAGCCTGGCAGCCATGTCACATGCTTTTTTTTTGGTGTCCAGAGACCGTGTCTAAGATGTCCCCTAATATTTATTTATTTATCGATAACTGTATAGACTAGGACTGTATTTTGCAAGTGGCCAGTTAAAAAGCTACAGTACACTCACTGTATTCATAGAAAAACATTAAGGATAATCCAGAAATAGTGATGTTGTTTTCAGAAATATCAATCTAAACACGTAGGCAATGGCAAATAAACAATTATCGCAAATACTCCCCAAAAGTCGACTAGTGTTTGCCAGCTAGGTATATGATATTTAGATAAATAAACGTTCAAATATGAATATTATTTAGTTTTATACTTGGCTTATTTAATCACAAGTCCGTCCAGTAAATGTCGGATTTTATTATTCGTGTAGGTATATCTTTTCAACTACTATAACTATTCGCTCAGTATGATAAATACATACCTACTTGATTGTACATCTATTAAATTTCATATATGATTCAAGGCACAGGTCGGTAAAACAAAATGAAATTTACCTAAATTCATCAACATTTTCCCGCTTCCTCTCCACCCGCGTAATACTGAAAAAAAAATTGCCCATATTATATCGACAAAAATCAAGTCGATACTTCACTCCGAATCAGACTGTGTAACGACGAAATAAACCGCCAAATACACTTATGCTAATAATATTAGTTAGAAGTCATCAATCATCAAAACAAACATAAGCAAATATGTAATAGGATTAAGTTAATTAAGATCTAAGCAAGACAAACTAAAACAACGGCCTTTTGTCGGATTCACTTCGGAGAGTGCGCTCAGGAGTTACACAATCTGGTCCCACCTGCCCCTTTCTTCTATCGTACGGCTAGGCAGACGCGACCAAAGCGCCACCCTTTTATGATGGACATTCCGCGCGTTAGAACAAAGCGTTTCGAATCCTCATTCCTCATACGAACAGCCAGAATGTGGAACGCTTTGCCTGGGTCTGTCTGCCCGCTAAAGTACAACGTGGGTGTCTTCAAATCCCGAGTAAATAGGTATCTTCTAGGTAAGCGTGCTACATCCTAGACCGCATATCTGCTCAACATCAGGCAGTATGTAGTCAAACGCAAACCTACAACGAATAAAAAAAACGATTATAGTTTCCACGATAACTGACGTAACACTTGTAGCAGTCGTAGCAATCGTAGCACAGTTGTTGTAGCCGCGTAGCTCGTGAATCTGAATATTTACCAGATTTCACATTTTCCTGTTTCTTTCTGTATTGTAGTGTCTATCAAATAAAAATATGATGATGTCGATAAATAAAATCCGTCTTGTCATAAAATGGCTAATTTCACCACCTGTCTCTGATTAATTCAAATGTAGTCAGGTCTCGTTGTTAAAATGTATGATTATTATATTTGACTATTAGAGGTAGCAAAATTTCAGGGCATCAAAAGTTTGCACACGTCAACAGTCCTGGCAAACGCTGGGTTTTGTATTAATTATTATTTATTATTACACCATTCTGAGCCGTGGTGGTCTAGTGGTAGTGACTCGCGCCTTACAATCGTAAGGTCGACATTCAAATCCCGGTTCCGTACCAATGAGTTTTTGGAAATTATGTACAGTGGTGTTGAACATTGGGTTTTAGGTGCTTCTTCTTTTCTGGTTTAGCAGCACTGGACCAGCTTGGTGGATACGGCCCAATTAGGTTTAAGACATGTCTGTATTCTCGAGACTTTTGAAATAATCAAGAGAGCATGAGAAAAAAGGAAAACTCTTTTACTTATTTAAAAACATCCCTTCGCACAGTTTTCAGTCACGTAGCTTCCTGCCTGAAAAGTAGTTTACAAATTAGAATGGCGCAGGAAATACGATGAAAATTCCGAAACTGTCAGCAACTTTAACAAACTAAAATTTTGCGTCACTCCCGTGTGTGCGATAGGTGAGGGTTGCCACTTAACAGTTTTTTGTGTACTTGAGTCAGTCATAGTCATGTTTATTGGTAAAATTTTACATCTCAAATACATATGTGTAATAATTTTATAAGTTATAATATTGTAAATATATTTGTAAATAATAAAATGTAATAAATAATTAGGTAGTTATGCACCCCTCTCAACCATCTTGTTTATCATAGAGCGAGACAGATAGGGAGCTTACGCAGCGGTTAGCGTTCTCACGCCTTGTTAGTTGGAATGCTGCGTAAGGGCCCACCATAGAGATACGGTAGCAGTAAGAATAGACTAGAAATAAGATCATTAGTATTGAAGCCTCCATATTGGCAACACCTTAGTTTTATTTTAGTTTTTAAAAACATATTTAAGTGCTCCCTAAATTTAGTTACTCAATAAAAATATACAAGGGTTGGAATTCGAATCAAAAATATAGAAAAAATATCATCAAATGCCTGCACAGCAAAACACTGCTATAGAAAAAATGGCACGCTCTGAGAGTTTGATCTCAAAGTTCCAGAATATTTGACAACGTAAAAAAGTCCACGTTCGCAAATCGCTAAGGCATAGCAGCTTTGAAAGCAAAAAAGTCTCATCCAATCAACACCGTATCGTATCCAATTCCCGTGTGATCGGAACGAGACAGCCCTAGCATGCAGTTGCAATTAAAATTTTTAAAAAAATCAGTCGCTAAAAATATCACGGCTAACCTTTACAGAAAACGCTACTATCAGAAACTGACCTGATAACTTGATCTCGAAGTTTCTGGACATCTGACAACGTAAAAAGCCAACGTTTGCAAATCGCAAAGGCATAGCAGCTTAGAAAGCAAAAAGGCGCATCCAATCAAAAGCATATCGTATCCAATTCCCGTGTAATCGGAACGCGACAGCCCTAGCATGCAGTCGAGTGCAATTACAAAATGCGGAAGGGCCTTAATTGAGTTGCGAGGATGCTGTCAGTGCCTTATCAAGCTGCTGGATGGTTGCATGAGCTGGTTTGACGTGTTGTTTGGCTTGATGTTATGGTTTGAGATTTTAGACAAGTGTTGCAGGTAACAAGATGTTACAGTGAGTGTTGGTTTTGAATTGAATATTTTGTAAATTAAACTATTCGAGATATTTACTTAGAATTGTTTTACTTATAGTTAGGTTATTGTTAGGATATTAAATTTTAGACAAATAGCAAGGTCATGTTATGAAAAAGTTCAATTTTTCTTCCAAACGGTATCGTTTAAGTTTTCGTTTATGATATGGACTTATAAAATAAAATACGTAAACAACTTTTTTTAAATTAAATGTTTTAAAAGCAAAAAAATAATAACTCATAAACAACATCGTGGGGCCTTCGCCTGCAAGATTTCATTATGTACGTTGCGCCTCACAATTTTATTTTTAAGTTATCATTTTTTAGCTTTTAGTACAAAAAAACCATATAATTTAAAAAAGTTTTTTCCCAATATCATTTTTGTGTTCAGAGTTTAAATTTTGTCGCTAAAAACTGTGTTCTACAAAAAATCTCTTCCATTTGATACCCATATTGAAGGGATTGTGTAAAAAAATGTGATCCGCCATGTTGTGGGGGTGGCCATATTGTATTTAAGTCAAACCTGAATGCGACAAGTTGTATTGTCATCGAAATTATAGCTGTGTATCAAATATTTTATTATTTTGGGAATGGGGTCAAATACTAGATTTGACCCAAAACACGGACAAGTGAAATTAAGTTTAACCGTTTAAAAACATTATAGATTTGCGCATTCGATGCAAGAATTATTTTAGTTACCTGCTTTAGCTTGATTAAAAAAACGACGTAAAGATACACAAGATTATTATTTGCAAAAATTAGCATGACCGACTTCACCCGTGTACAGAATTCGCGAATATATCGCACGGATCGATGTAGCATTTTTCACATTATTGTTGATTTATCAAAAATGGCTCAGCCGATTCCGATAAAATTTAAATGGAACCAATTTCAAAGTATATTATTTCCAATAAAAAAGAATTATTGAAATCGAATTACTATGAAAAAAGTTATGCGTGGTTAAACATAAAAAAATATATATACGCTTCGAATTCTTTACCTCCTCCGGTGGTTCGTCGGTCAAAAATACATTTGTTAAAATCTTGAAAGTAAGTAATTATTGTATACTAGTTTTTACCCGCGGCTTCGCCCGCATACGCAATATATCATTATAATTTATAGCCTATGTGTTATTCTGATATATAAGCTATATTATTGCAAAGTTTCATTTCAACCCGTTCAGTAGTTTTTGCGTGAAAGAGTAACAAACATCCATACATCCATTCATCCATCCTTACAAACTTTCGCGTTTAAAATATTAGTAGGAAGTAGGATATTATTGCAAAGTTTCATCTCAATCCGTTCAGTAGTTTTTGCGTGAAAGAGTAACAAACATCCATACATCCATCCATCCATCCTTCCATCCTCACAAACTTATATTATATTATTTATAATATTAGTAGGATAATCGTCAACTTTAAACCTACTAATAACTGGTGTGACAAATTAAATAGGTTGAAAATTATTGTCGTACCAGTTATTGTCACCTGTTCCAATGAATTCATAAAGCGTATGTAATTCAATGCAAATTTATAACCTCGGCCTAAATGTTAAATTAACCGGGCAGTATTCCGAATTCCGTTCATTTTTCACCCAATAACCATTCTACCGGATTTATAAGCAATTCAGCCGCTTCCTATCAATGGTTCCGTAGATTTATGACGAGTTTAGGAGATTTCATTTCTATTAGGGATCTCCGATGTTTGGACATCGCTAATGCCTGGATTTCGTTCGGATATTTATGGTTTATGGGGGTGGGGAATTACCCACTAGAATTGGATTACGTTATTTCAGATGGTAGGCTCTAATGGATGTAAAAAAGAAAAGAGGTAACCTATCCTTGATTAAATCTATTATTTTTCAACATTTTATTATCTTCTCTTTTTTGGAAAATTTTTTCCTAAAATTATTTTTCGCATAAGATGGCAAAACCGATTTCCATTATGAACAAAATTCCATCGACTTGGCATTTTTTCGGACAAAATTCATATAGTTCGCTCGAATTGATATATATCTACAATTTTTACATTATTGTTGATTTTTCAAAAACGTCTCAGCCGATTTCGATAAAAATTAAATGGACCACCTCGGAAATAATCGAATTAAAAAAAAATAATGAACATAGATCCTCCTCCTCCTTTTTGGAAGTCGGATAAAAATGGCAGACGGCTCCAATGCAAAGTACAAATAGAAAGATCAGGTAATTTCGTGTAGCAATGTTGTCAGAGTTTTTAAGCCGTTTGAAAGTCTCTGACACGGCTAAATGGTTAAAACGACCGAGACTTATAATTTAACGTGTCATCCGAGCCAAGGACGAGCTCAGTTGGAAATGCTACCCGCAGTCACCCGTCCAAAGACTGACCATGCTTAACTACGGTGATCGCTGACAAACACTTACTCAAACTACGCTATGAGCGCTACAAAAGACAGAAATAGGAATTCTAATAATAATAATTAAGTCTTTATGGGGGGCCCATTTAGTGGATGGCAAGTCACCACCCGCCTAAATATTTTGAAATGAGGCATCACTTGGCGGGTGCCGCACCTCATTCCATAGACCAGCTTATAATCATGTAATAATTCATTATAATAGCCTAAGAAGTACCTATTCCCCGTCTTTACAATAGTTTCCGTCTTCCTATCACCCAAAAACTGTATTTTTTTACTTAATAATTGTAAAAGGGCCTCTTGGTGTTGGTTTCGGCCCCATCAATGCCCTTCAAAGATCCGGGGCAACCCGTGAGTTGTAAAACAAATAAATGATAATAATTAAAACAAGAAATATTAGAAAAAACAATTGGTGATCTTATCGCAAATAGCCATTGACTATTTGCGATACCTGTATTTGCGATGCCTGTACCCGATCGTTTCTCTTTTTTACATCTATGGTTTAAGCAGGGTCGTTTGACCTTCGAGGGATCTGGGTGGATTTCACCTGATTTCACCTGAACGTGACCGTAGTTTTTAAACGTCCGTGTTAGAAATAGGTATTTAGGATATAGGCGATTTAGGTGATTTTCAAGCTTATTTATGTTTTCCTCGTTTACTGCGTATACCGACTTCTAGCAATTCTAGCTGATTCCGAGTAAGCGATGGCTTAACGGGAATTCCATGCGGCGAAGAAAATATACTACTTAGGTACTAAAGAAACAAAAACATACATTGTATCGTCACTGTTGATGATGCCTATTAGGCATGATGACTGGGTAAAAAAATAATTATTTTGATTAGTCTGTGAGTTCGATAATTAAAAAATATTGGATACGTATTTTTTCTTTTGTCAATCAAACAACAAATGACAAAGATAAGCCTTGTCAAAGTTTGGGAGTGGGGGACATGACGTCACTTCTCTCACAGAAATCTAAACATTTGTATGGCACTTGTGACGTCACGCGGAACTTTGACGGGCTGTATCTTCATCAATTTTTGGTTAATTGTCAAAATAAAAAATACAAGTCTAATATTTTTTTATAATCTATTTGATGGACTAATTACATATTTTTAGTCATCATGCCTATTTACAGTTCCAAAAATCAAGAACTGTTGGACAACTTGGAATGGCATGGCCCATTCCTAAATACATAGATAATACATAGAGACTTTTCTGATTTTCGCAAGGAGTAATCGACTGAAATTCAAATCCTTCCCGTCAGAGAGCTCCTTTCAAATCGATACATAAGATGTTTCGCGTCAGCAGTTCGCAGCATTGTTTGCGATGTAATCGAATACATCGTCTGATCCGTCGAGCCAATCGGAATACGGCATAAATCAGCATTTTTATGGCAGAACACGCGCACTTCAGTCCCTGATTTTGGAAAATATTATATTGAAGCCAGTTTGAAATGTTTAAGATAGGTGAAAGATATAAATAACTTATAATAATAATAAATAAATCTTAATTACTCTATAGTTTACAAATAATATATACAATTTTATAGTATAACAAAATGCACAAAAATATACTGTTGCCGAACTAGGCCTGTGTTTCGGCGTATAGCAACCTCCTTACATGGTAATGTCATAATTAAGTGCTAATTACTATCTTCTTAATATATATAAATCTCGTGTCACAATGTTTGTCCTCAATGGGCTCCTAAACCACTTAACCGATTATAATAAAATTCGCACACCATGTGCAGTTCGATCCAACTTGAGAGATAGGATAGTTAGTAATGTAATATAACAAAAACTTTAGCCACAGCAACGCGTGGCCGGGTCAGCTAGTATTTACTATAGGTTTTAACAACTGTTTTGAAAAAGTTTATTTATTTTTGATAAAATGTATATATCGTGATGTGATTGAATACATCGTCTGATCCGGCGAATAAATCTGTATTTTTTGACTAAAATGTGCAGTTCTGTCAGTTATTTGTGAGTAGATATTTTGAGTATTACTGCTTTTTTTTTAATCTAAGTAAGTAAGAAAGAATAAAAGAAAATACAACATAACATACAAATTATGCAGAAACGTTCGTTTTTGTTCCCAAAAGAGCATTATACAAAATATACCTACAAATAAATTCTATAAAGACTCAATCGTGCGTAAAAACGTATTTTTTACTACAAAACTTCAACATTTCTTACCTATCCACTAAACATTTTTAACAGGCCCGTTTGAACTACGCAAGTGTTCTAAACTTCCCGACAATCGAGTTCGTAACGTAAACATTTGAATTTATGCGTTCAAGTTTCGTCGGAAAATATTCAATTATTAAGGCGTGTTTAGACGAGCGCAGTTGACATGACTGTGTGAGTTTAGTTCCTGACTAAGTTGAGGCAAACTTACGGTAACTTGCCGGGGTAAGTTTCACAGTGCTAAATTTGGCGTTGTTTCGATCGCAACTAATTGCAAAAGCTAATTATGAAAAGCTACTTAATAAATGAGTTTGTTCGCTTTCAGTAGATGGAGAAGTGGAACAACTTTATGTGTTGTAAGTAATTGGCTTTGAAGGAGGAAAAAACCACTTATAAGCACTTTGTTTACGTTTTTGCATAGACTTGCAATGCAGTAGATTTTAACTTGCTAATTTGTTGAGCTATCTCAGTAACTTTAGTTCGCCTAAGGATCTCCTTATTTATGATTTGATGTAGTACTGATACTCCAAGTATATCCTTCTTTATAGCTCTCTAGGATACTTTGAGATTCTTTATAAGTCCTATATTAAAGCAACACACGAGTTCGTTTTTATAAAACTATAATCTAGTGCTAGTATTTCTTATGATTTAACCTCTGCGATCGCGTCTTTCTGTCCAATTTTGGTCCCATTTAATAGCTAGCCAAATAAAAATTAATCGTATACGAAGGTTTCCGTTTTAAACAGGGTGATTTTCATGTTAGTCTGGCCGCATGTTGATTTTAGTCCACAGGCCGCATATTTCAACGAATCTCGACAAAACTTGGTAAACAGGTTTTATACATCAACAGATTTTTTGTCGTCGGCAATTTTTAATAAGAGGATGATTTCTTTCAAAATAGAGTTAAATTTGCTGTCGCGCTATTTAGGTATCAGCCGGTTTCGATAATATTTGGCAAGATTGTTTCACATCACTGGCTTTTCGGTAAAGGAAAACATCGTGAGGTAACCTGCATACGTCCGTAGAAGAAATTTAATGGCGTATGCGAATCCACCAACCCGCGCTAGGCCAGCGTGGTGGATATGGCCTAAACACCCTTTGTGCGTAGGCCTATGTCATGCAGTGGACTATAAAAAGGCTTATACAGTACAGTACCGAGTGTAAACTACGAGTAAATCGGTCAAGAGCGAGTAGATCGTACAGGCTCATGAAGATTCAATTAAAGAGATGTGTCGCGAGATCTACTGTCCGGAGAATTACTAGTTAATATTGTATGTTGTAAAATAATCCTAAGTTCACAACTTTTTACGCAGAGAGTTTTATGTCTGGCTAGAGGCGCCAGGGGGCGTTGTCGCAAACAAAATAACGAATTGTGCTCCTTCGGCGCTTTGTACTTCAGCCGTAACGCTTGGGGACTGCTTTTATTATTCGACGTTTTAATAATTATGATAAAATAATGGCTGTGAAACTTGGTTCTCAGTTAAACAAATAATTTTCGCAAATTATTCGCGATTTAAAAAAAAAAAAAATACTATTTCCATCGTGTATGTAAATGAAGCAATAGATAATGCCGTCGAAGTGGCCAATTTTTGGTCAAAAGCCGGAATATAAGATTTTTAGCACGCAAAATCGACTCGAAAATAATTTATTTATTTAATAACTACAACGGCACAATAGTTACCACTTACATTAGTTACGAACAATCAATTAATTACACAGGTTATACAAATCAGTTAAAAAATTCCTACAAAAATAATAATTACATATAATCCTAAAGAAGAAGATCCTAAACAAAATTCGAATAGTTCGCTTACCAATTCAAGCCGGTTCAATTTGGGTAAAGTTAAACGTGCATGGGTAAACGCCATATACAAACTATTGTTCACTGAATGTTCGGACTTTACCCAAAAACCTTGGGTAACCCCGGGTAAGTAAGTAAGTAAACCCGGGTAGACTTAACTTCTTCTTCCAGCATTACCCGTAACATATACAATTTTCACATTATTGATGACGGTTAACACCACGGGGCGCAGCTACCCCGTGGTGTTAACCGCGTTAGCCCGATAAAAAGTAGCATATGATTGATTGCAGCATGCGATTGCGTAGCATATGATTGATAAGCTTGAGCGTCTCCAAAATTACTGCATTAGGTTTATATTTGGGTTGCGCAAATATGACCATGTATCTCATTTTCGCACCAAGCTCAAGTGGCTTCCAATTCGTCTTCGTCGGAATGCTCATATCCTTTACCTTCTTTATAACATCCTTTTCAATCCTTCTACTCCATTCTACTTAAAAGACTCCTTTTCTTTCTGGCATGATGCACATCCACTTCCCCTCCGATCCAAAGATAACCTTTCCCTTATGACTCCTACTGCACGGTGCGAGACTTTTTACGGCAGGTCGTTTGCGTTTCAGGCGGTTCAGTTATGGAATGCATTGCCGGTAACCGTTAGAAAAGCTCCATCACTGAACATATTTAAGGATCAGGTTAAAAACCATTATCTACAGAAACTGTCGCTTTATTGAAACTGTTGTTCAGTCGCGCGCGGGCGCTTCGTATTGCTGCACGCGTCGATATACCGCTCCGACCTATCGTTTGGTAAACAGTTTTACTCGCGCGACGCGTGCGTCGTTCGAACAATAGTTGGCTGCTATCAGGGACAATGAGTAGCGGCGGGGGCTCCGCCGCTACTCATGTGCAAGCTGTCTGTGTGGTAAATGAGAATGTTATTTCGGAATTAAGCGAGAGCGAGATGACGTTAAGTGCGGAAGATTTAAGGCTGAATATGGATACAGACTACAATACGGAGGCGGAAAGACCTACGAAAAGGAAAAATAGGAGTCCGGAATGTAGTTGGAGTACTGTGACACACAAAACTAGAAAAATTTGCAATGACCCAAGAAATAAAACGGAAGATTACATTGAGGTTTCGATAACATGCGTAGAAAAATTACCGAAACAATTTGGTTTAGCAAAAATGTTGAAAACTGAACAGATTCCCAATATAGTCAACGTTAAGTATATAAATGCGCATAAAGTATTGGTTCATTTCCTAGACGACGATAGTGCGAGGCTATTAATTCAATCAAAGGCATTTAACGAAAACGGCTATAAAAGCCAAAAGACCATGGAAATTAACCAGTCTTATGGGGTTATCAAAAACATAGATATCGATTTGAGTGATGAGGATATACTGAGCGGGCTTTCTAGTGAAACCTCAATCTTATCAGTCAAAAGATTAAAACGGAGGAATACAATGGATGGTCGCTGGGAACTGGGCGAGTCTGTAAGAATCTGTTTCGCTGGTGCATCGCTGCCGTCACACGTATACATATATGATACCAGAGTGATAGTGTGCAGGTATACCTACCCAGTAACGCAATGTAGCCAGTGTTGGAGATTTGGCCATACGCTAAGAATGTGTCCGTCACTTAAAGTAGTTTGTCCAAAATGTTCAAAAAATCACCCCAATTGCGAATCAACCAACTATTATTGTAACAACTGTACGGGACGACATATGGCTATGGCTAAGATATGCCCAATATACCTTAAGGAGAGAAAAATAAGAGATCTGATGTCACAATTGAATTGCTCATATAAAAGGGCTCTTACTCTGTATGTCCCTACGGTGCCTAAGCCGTTCGATTTTTCTCAAGATCCGTATCTGCCGACTCCTTCGACTACACGCACATCAGTACAAGACACCGTTATCGATAATACACCACAGGTTCCTGAAACCTCGTCGTCGTTTGCAAATATTTTAAAAAATCAGGGAGTTAGGAAAATGTCAAAAACAGAGAAGAAGAAAAATAAAAACAAAATTCCAAAGGCGAAAGACAACGAAATATTTGAGTTTGGATCAGACTGTAGTGAGAACGAAAATAAGGAAGAAAACCAAAGAAATCAGAAGAAAAAATCAGAATTTAAAGAAACAATTTCGTGGCAAATGCTTCTTAAAAAGTTGAGAGACAACCTGTTTGCGTCAGAGAAATCGTGGGAAGATAGGATCAAGAGTTGTATGGGTGTTATTTTTGAGGCGTTATCATCACTAGTATGGCAATATATGGAAGACAAGCCTGGTTGTAATCTAATCAAACAATTATGGATTACAACAACTCAAACATCATTATAAATGTACTACAATGGAATGCACAAAGCATTCGACCTAAGAAAACAGAGTTCGAAGCTCTCTTGATTCAAGAGAAGATTCATGTTGCCGTTATCAGCGAAACTTGGTTAGACAGGGATTTTTATTTTCATATAAGGGACTATAATATTTACAGGGCAGATCGTGCAGATGGCTACGGGGGTGTGGCTATTATGACTCACAAATCAGTAAAAGTACAACAGTGCAATTTCCAAAGTCCAAATGGTGATATAGACTTACTCTATATTAAGTTGTTAAATTGTGACCACTTAGAAAACATAATAGGAATATATTGTCCATCATGGGTCAGAACTACTTTTGATGATTGGGATCAAATATTAAATCTAGCAGACCGGAAAACACTGATAGCGGGTGACCTTAATGGCCATCACCCAAATTGGTCTTCTAAAATTGACACTAGAGGGCGTCAAATTTTTGAAGCTGCTTTTGAAAACAACTTTGTCCCACTGAACGATGGCACACATACTAGAGTCAAACTAGTAAACAATAGGGTGCAAAATACTTCACCGGATATTACTTTAGCTAGTACGGATATAGCCTTTAAATTTGAATGGACTGTCTTAAACGAAAATTTAGGTAGTGACCATTTAGCAATTAAAATTAAAAGTAACATAAGTAAATATAACGTAACAAAGAAAAAGCGTAATTTTAAAAAAGCTAATTGGACCAAATATAGAACTTTTTTGAATGAGGAATTAAAAGAATATTCTCTACCAGATGACCACCAAGAAGCATATGATTTTTTTATTAACATTATTAATAAAGCAGCTGATACGTCTATCCCATACATTATTAATTGCGAGGATCCCCTTCATCAGAAGAAGTTTACCCCCAGGCCATATTGGAATCAAGATTTATCGAAAGTAGTAGCAGAAAGGCGTAGGGCACTAGCAATATTTAGGAAAAATCCGACACCTGGCAATTTGCAAGTTTTAGAAGAGAAAATACGAACTGCTCAGAGGCTCATTAGAAATGCTAGCTTTAAAGCGTGGCAAAACTTGTGCAATAGCATTGATAGTGTAACATCATCGAAAGAAATGTGGGCTAAAATGAAGTGGCTGAAGGGATATAAATCCTCTAGGCATAATAACATCACCAGAGAAAAAGCTGAAGCATTACTATGTAGCTTAGCTCCTGACTACGCAGTCCCACCTGCCCCTGTTTTTATAAGTGAAAATACGCAACTATGTTCACCGATCTCGTTACATGAACTCTTAAACTCTATTAAGCAGTCGGATACAGCACCAGGCGCAGATGACATATCATATTCTATGATTAGAAATTTACCAAATGTAGCTAAAATATTGTTTTTGTCGCTTATCAATAGATTCTTCTTATCTAGCTTTGTACCAAAGCAATGGAAGGAAATTAAAGTGGTTCCTATACCAAAACCGGGTGCTCAAAATAATGAATCTGTTTCCAATATTAGGCCTATATCGCTGCTATCTTGCCCGTGCAAGATACTACATACTATCATCACGCGTAGACTCGAGTGGTTTTTTGAGAAAAACAATTATTTCGCAGAAGAGACAGTAGGATTTCGAAGAGCTCGCTCCTGTATGGATAACTTGTCTAGAATGGTCACAAGAATACAGACTGGTTTTGCAAGGGGTCACCTTACTGTGGGTTGTTTCGTGGATATAGATAGCGCGTATAACAATGTAAGTGTCACGTGTTTATTAAAATCGTTAGATTCTTTAAAAACGGGGGCCATTATTTGTAAATATTTGTGGGAGTTTTTGCATGAGCGTCAGTTAACCATCGAGTTAGATAACAGTGAAACCCTAGTACGGACAACAGGGACCGGCATAGCTCAAGGTGACCCTTCATCACCAGTCTTATTCAACGCAAGTACTAGCAAAATTTGTAAAAATATACCACAAGTGTTTGTTTCACAGTACGCAGATGATTTTGCTCTCTATTTTAGTTCCGAAACAGTAGCTAAGGCAGCACCTATTATGCAAGGAGCTTTAAATGCTCTAAATACCATGGTGGAAGAAATTGGGCTAAGTGTATCTCATAAAAAAACTAAAGTGTGCGTATTCACTAAAGGTCAACCTAGACTTGTAAACAGATATAAAGCTAATTTAATTTTAAACAACCACGGCATACCACAAGTAGAACAAGTTAAATATTTAGGGATTTGGTTTGACAACAATTTAAGATGGGGAAAACATATTAACGAAACACGAGACAAAACATTGAAATTTTTAAATGTGTTTAAAGTTCTAGCAGGGGCTAAATGGGGCATCCACCCCAAGCATTTAAGACGACTTTACATAACAATTATCAGAAGCAGACTAGATTACGGTAGCTTTCTTTATGATAATAGTGCCAACAGTCACTTAAAGAAACTAGATCAAATCCAAAATCAGGCCATGAGAGTGGTGGGAGGTTTTATTAAAACAACCCCTGTACATAATATGGAAAGTGAGCTAGGCCTTCATCCTTTGTTTCTTCGGCGAAGATACCTTGCTGCAAAATTTTGGCTTAGGTCAAAATCGATCGATAATAACCCAACGATTCATGCACTAGAATACCTCAATAGCCTTTGTGAATACGCATACTGGAGAAGGAAGAAATTACCTTTACTCATAGAAACTCATAAAAAATATGATTGTATTCCTATACATATTGAAGCAAAACTTCCGATGTACGCTCTTAACTCTTGGATTAGTAGTTATGATTTAACCAATTGTATTATAACCAATGTAGACGGTGTTGCAAATGCAAAAAGATTTTATAATACGGCTGACTTGCGCGAAATATGCTCTCAATATATAGATAGTAAATATAATTCATTTTACAAACTATATACAGATGGATCCAAGGAAGATGATAAATGCGGATCAGCGTTTTATGATCCACAAGCAAATATTTGCATCAAAACAAAAATTGAATGTGCCGAGACATCTATAATGCATTGTGAACTAATCGCGATTTTTGAAGCCTTGATATATATGGCATCTTCAGAATTCAGTAGATATGTTATCATATCCGATTCAAAGAGTGCCCTTTATCATTTGGCTCGGTTACCCTCGAATTGTCGAGGGCACCCGATAGCCTATAAAATCCTGGAATCCATTTGTAGACTTCGCTCGTTAAATAAGGAGGTAGTATTCCAATGGATACCCTCGCATGTAGGCATCCCAGGTAACGAAGAGGCAGACAAAGCGGCTAGAGAAGCGTTGACGGACGGCGTACCATCCCGTTGTCTTCCATTGATGAATGAACTGCTGAGTAAAGTAAAGATAAGCTGTAGACTAATTTGGAATGAGTATTTCGACGAGCGCTCGCTGGCAAAAGGAATATGGTATAAGACGATTCAGAGTCTGCCTCCTCGTTATCCGTGGTTTGATGATGTAAAATTAAATAGGCTGGATGTGGTACTGATGATGAGACTTCGCACCGGACATATTCCATCGAATAAGTTCAAACACTTAATGGGAATATCAGATTCTCCCAACTGCAGTGAGTGTGAAGTAGTAGAAGATGTGCAGCATGTGTTGATGGAATGTGTCCGGAACGAGGCACAGAGACAGGATGTAATGTACTCTATTGATAAGCTTAATGTAGGCTTGTGTAACAGCATTTTAGCTGCCCCAACATCTGGGGAGGCGAAATTGCTGTTAAAGCTGTATAAGCGAGTGCTATAGTTAAGTCGCAACATCTGATTTGTATGTCATTACGGGGGTGACATAGTCACTGCGTGACTAAACCCCTTTATAATTAATAAAGATTAAAAAAAAAAAAAAAAAAAAAGAAACTGTTGTTGTTGTTTTTCTGTTGTTTTTATGTATAAATAATCTATGTAAATTATAAATTATATGTATTAGTTTATTATTTAGTTATATGTTTATTTTATTTTTATGTATTTTAAGTATTTATATCTTTTATTTAGTGTATGTAGGTTTATGACGTATAATTTAATTTATATGTATAACTATATATATGTTTTTTTTTTATTAAATGCGCACCCCGTCCATTATTTATACGCTATCTATCCTCTCCATCCTAAGGTTGCCTGGCAGAGATCGCTATTAGCGATAAGACCGCCCTTTGTTACACTGTTTTTGTATCTTTATTTCTTCTTATTATGGTTATTTCTTGGTGTGCAATAAAGCGTTTATCTATCTATCTATCTATCTATCTATCTATCTATCTATCTATCTATCTATCTATCATATGCGTTAATCTTCTAATCTTCTTCTTCTTCTTCAGCTTTTCACTTTTAGACATAGGCCTCTCCCAATTTACGCCATGCTTCACGGTCTGCTGCCCTTGCGATCCAATTCCGTCCAGCATGTTTTCGCACGTCATCTACCCATCGCTGTGGCAGGCGGCCTGGTGGTCTGGTATTCGCCCACGGTCTCCACTCAATCAAGCGTTTAGCCCAACGATGGCCTTCCATCCGAGCTATATGTCCTGCCCAACTCCATTTCTTCCTAGCAATTACTTCAACCACATCTCTCAGTTTCGTTTTCCGCCTAATCCATTCATTTCTTTTACGGTCGCGCAAGGTGATTCCGAGCATAGCTCTCTCCATTGCTCTTTGCGCCACTCTGAATTTTTATGCTTGAATAATTTTGAGATCGTACATGGAGGAGAGCTTTAGCTTTATATATGTATAACTCTGTCGGATAAGCTGTTCATTTCGACTATTTGTGATTTGAGATTTTTATGTATCATGAAGCCAAGTCCACCCAATCCCGGTGCAGCACCCTCTCGGTGGTATAGTAAGTGTCCGGATTGTAAGACTGTTACTTCTTCACCTGAACGCCTGACTTCGCAGAGGCCCACTATATCTCACTTGATCTTTTCTAGTTCGTTCTCAAATTCATAAAGACGGTCACGCGAAGACATTGTCTGAATATTGTAAGTGCTATGTATAGTTTCGTTCGGCAGTGAGTCAAATCCCAGTGATTCCCTGTCGCACCCCTGCCCCGTGTCACCTGGCCACTGCTCAGACCCGGGAGTGACGAAGCGCTGGGAACTCGGGGTCGATCTCTATTTTCGTCTGTCATGTTATAAATAGGGAGGGATTTTAGCTTAATTCACCACGCCAGCCACGACGGATTGGTGATCATGCGTTTTAGAGATGATTTAGCTCTCTGGGCTGATGAAACCCCTTCCGACAAGTCAGGCGTATGGTTATACCGCCATTGCTCGGTCGCCATTTCCCCGTCTGTTATCTAGCACTGCGGTAGTCCAGGACCACCGCCGCCAGCTATTCTAAAAATAACCACATGGCGCGTGCAGGTGGGGTTGGCAGTTGGGTCGGATAGATGTTATTCCGTTCTCCCCTTACTCCCCAAGTTTACCCCTTACTCAGTAGTATGTACAAATAAATTAACGTACCTATGAAACCTCATTTTTTTAGTCTATGGCCGATTGCCATTGCGTGTGCATAGGAATACTGATTAATTTTTCCCGCCATTTCGAAATATTTTTCACAACTCGTTTTCAATGTTGAAAATATTAATATTTCACAAGTGTGTTAAAAAACGTCGTATGCTACACGTGTGTATTGATGATTACTGTCCTCGGCTCTCTGAAGAGCGCAATCATCGCTTCAATGGCGCCTCAACGGTAATCACCAACATTACACACTCGTAGCATAATGTACTATTATATTCTAGTTCATAAATCGATTGCAAAGAATAGAAATATACAACGACAACACAATAATGATATTGTGTACAATAACGTACTAACGTACACAATACAATTTAGCTACGAGTACGGCCTCGTAATATTTATCAGCAAAAGATGATACAGACCCCGAGAACCGCATAAATTGGCTCAAAATTTTGTAATTTTGCTCTCTCAGCAACTTCCTTAAGGATCCTTTTCAATCGGATCGGCAAATAAAAGAGCTGGAGGGTCCTCCGATCACACGTCCTCGCACTTTGAAGGGACTCTTTCGGCCAGAGGGCTGGCCTGACCCTTCCGTATTACCGTGGAATACGCATAGAGAATGAAGCTACGTTCATACCAAAATTCAATCATTTTATGTTTCTTAAATGTTAACCAGACACAAAAAGATTATGTGTCGACACGACTGCCAGTTATTTCAGCAATTTTATTCTTCTTGTTTTTTTACATAAGGTCTAAATTTTCAAGGATCTGAGAAATGGATTAGCTCTATATCTTCAAGGATCTGTGGATGATCCAAGCGGACTGGCACGAGACCTTCAAAAGTCTGAGTCTCAATGGCTATTTTTATTGTGGTTTATAAAAATGAAATGAAAATGAAAGCATTTATTATCACAATAGTACATTGAAAATAATTAATTAAAATAATATGCTCATCAATGTTCCTATTAATGGACTCGTCCAACAAAATATCACAACATAAATAAATGATTAAATAAACAAATTCAATGAAATAAAAATTGTCTAATACTATATTTCTAAACCAATCTCCTGTCTCAGTTAGAGAGTGACAATACTCCAAAAGTATGAAAGATATTATGATCTACCCTCAAGTATTCTACCGCACTTAGAATTGTCGATAATATGATTTGTTGTGAAGTCATACCTAAGCAATAATGTTGATTTTAAAGTTAAAATTATAAATCCGCTGTATAGGGGCTTCGTTAATTAACATTATATACGTCAAACAAAAAAACTAAATTTTACATCTTTCGTTAATAATTTAAAAACACTATGCCTAGTTAAAAAACTGCCATTCGACTAATGAATCAGCGATCAAATAATTGGGATTTCGAGACAACGATCGCAGTTTGACATTGCATTCCCAATGCGAGTATTACAGCTGGAATGTAATGAAATATTCGAAATGCGGCGCCACATTCGGGCGCTCGGTGCATTCAATCACTGCAGTTCGGTGTTCGGCTATTTATTATGTATGATCAGATTCCCGCGGTAGCTCGGCAAATACATTCGTCTATCCTAGAGATGCGTTTTTTGTTTATATTTCTGTATTTTACTGTAAGAGTATAAATGGTGTAGTGTTTTAACACTAACAGAGGCTTGGTGCAATGAATTGCGGCAATTACTTGGATTCATTTCGTTTGGCCCAGAGCAAATAAAAAAATCAACAGAGAATGTTGTGAACAAACAAGTAAGGCCGACCAAAATTACGCCTCACCGTGTAAAGACAATTACACACACATCAACGTACAAGGAAATTACGCCTTGGCTTGTCAGTCGAACTATGGCGGCGCAGCAGTGATGCACTCACACATGTATAAAAAACCGGCTTCACTTGACTGTTCAACGACGTATCCTCGTGATTTTTTTATTTGCGCTGAGTCGTTTGGCTACTTATTTTGTTTGATCAAATCACGTCCCCGTGTTGCGCGGTGGTGATTGAGTAAATCAATTTGTACGTACTATGCTACGCAATTGCTACCACTAAAACAGCTCAAATTACAGCTATATGGAGTAGCTTTAGCGTAGTTGTTTAGTTTTTATCTATTTTGTTGTACATTTAATAGAAAATCGAATTCCAAAGAGATGCATAATCACATGTCAAGTATTAAATTATGATTAAGGTAGCTTATTGCTGTATAAAGGTGACATTTCGAGACACCAAACGCAGATTGACATAGTATTTCGTGTACGAGTGTTACAGTTGGAATGTAATGAAATATTTGAATTGCGGCGCTACACTCCGTGCATTCAATCACTGCTTGCAGTTCGGCGCTCGGCTATTTATTATGTATGATCGCATTCCTGCTGTGGCTCGGCAAATGTACTCGGAGACCGTGGATGCCAGCACTTCCAGAGAGGTTTGGTGTGGTTTAAATTTTAAAATGTTGTTTGACAATAATAAATAGACATGCATTTAAGTATTAGACAAAACAAGATAATGGAGTCAATCTTAATCTAGAAGTAATTGTTGGTGGCAAGTTAGAAGAAAATATTTCGATATATTAAATAAAGCTAATTTTTTTATCTGCGATGGTAACATGTCGCTGTATCAATTCACTCTGCTTTTCCTAAACGCGAGCACAGCTAGCGCGAAAATTTTCGACGTTTTTTTTATAAGAGTCAAAGGAAACGAATGCGCTACATCCTTAGCGCGAGCATAGCGAGCGTCGAATTTTTCGACGTTTTTTTTAAAAGGCTTATTTTTTGTTTATTTTAAAAGAAAACAATCACATTTAATGCACACGAGCGCAGCGAGCGCATTTGTTTTTTAATAGTTTTTCAATAACAGACATTCGAAAATTGCCAAATCGCAACCCTTGGTACGCGCCTGACTCGCACTTGTCCAGTTTTTATTCAAATGCGTTCACGAGGCCCGTGCCCTTACCTAGAGGCCTCTAGTCGATGCAGGGCCCCTAGGCAGTTGCCTAATCTGCCCCCCTACCGCCTAAGCAATAGCAATCGTAATAGCAATCGTTTATGACTTCATTTTAGTCATTTGGCACCGCCTATGTGACGTTAGCCATCAATTGCTTTGCGCAGATTGCGAAAGCAATCGTTGAATGAACAACTTTGATGGCTAACGTCACATAGGCGGTGCGAAATGACTAAAATGAAGTCATAAACGATTGCTATTACGATTGCTATTGCTTTAGGCGGTAGGGGGGCTGCTCTAAGAATAATCCGGCTTTGAAATTAAGTAGTCATATCATCGAAATGAGTCCAACATAAAACCAGCAGACACCATGCTTAGATCCTAAAACATTCACATCTGTAACCTGATCCTAACCAAAATGCAAAATAGCATCGTTTTTCTCTCGCGTCGCGTCGTTACGTTATATCTAGCGGCGTTATAACGGATCGCGGCCACAAGTCATCCGCAGGTGCAGCGCGCCGCTATAACCGTTACGACTCGGTTACGATGCTATTCTGCTTGAATGAAGATTGTTTGGAGCGAAACGCTCGCAGATTTGGAGTCGAGGTTGTGACAAAAGATATCTAATAACAGGAATAATTTGAACAAAGTTAACTCTATTACGTGATACCAAGGAAGAAAAAATATCAATCGGTAATCAAATGTAGTAATCATATGTGTACACAAAATTTTATAACTCGACTTAAGATAACAAACATTTTTTTTACTTTAGCAGACATTTTGAAAAAAATGTACGGCGCTTAGGCCAAGAAATTGGTTTCTCCATGAATATTAACTTTATTTGTTTTGTAAAATAATTTATCTTATAAAATAATTATTTTCAAATCGTTATAGTCTATTAACGATTTGAAAATAATTTTGCAAAGAAAAATATATTTTTTTTTTATTGAGATATGTGTATTTTATAAATGTATTCCAACACTTTCCTGAAACAATCTTCTTCTTAATCGTGCACTCTTGTCAGAGTGGTCGTGGTTGCGTGGATGGTTTACGGAGGCTCCTCGCCGTTGTCATCTCTTCCCAGGGCTGCTGCACGTCTCGCGATGTTCCTCCATCTGTGCCGATCAGTCGCATCACGAGCACACTGCACCACGGTGGACTGTGTGGCTTTTTTAATTAGATCGGTCCAGCGAGTTGGTGACCGACCTGGACTTCGCTTGCCTTCCACTTGGACCTGCACTACAAGTCTCTCCATAGACTTCTCATTCCCGGAAATATGTCCAAAGATGTATCTTGTATGTGAAGTTCTTTGAGAATGGAACTGAGCAACTTAATTAATTTTAGCAATTTATTCCATCTTTTATTGAATAATGTAGGTATAGTACATAAGCTTTTGTGTAATAAACGAATTTCAATGTTTTTCAATGTTTAATGTTAGTGCGAAACGCTGTCCATGGTATTTTAAACAGTCGTCTCCAACACCACATCTCCAGCGCATCGATTTTTTCCTGAAACAATAATCATTTGTATTTTCAGCCACAAATTCGATAAACAATCTCCTTTAGGAATATAATTCAAACAACAAATATCACTTAACACAAAAATACTAACTTTAACCATTATTTACGAGTACATCAGAAAAAACAGCGATGTGCGCAGTGGACTCGTGCAACAAAGCAATGGTTCCGTACCAAAAGTTGTGTCTTTTTACAGTTTCAAATCTCTGGAGAACGAAACAATTTAATTTTATAGTGATTCACACACATTGTCTCAAAGAAATTATCTTTTTGTTATAAACATTTCAAAAATTTGCCGCGATCGCAGGATTTGAACCTGCATCACTTTGGGATTCCGGCCCAGACGCTTAAGCCAATTAAGCTATAGATCGCTCAATTTGTTATTAGACTAAATATTTTATTTTACAATCACATCTATTATGAAGCAAAATGATGTTTATACCGCTCAAGCGTGTAGCACGGTTTTACGTTAATGATAACACTATTGTTTTTGTTAGATTTGACTCTTTTTAATTGTTTTGGAATTTATTTGAACCCGGTTGAAAGTGCAAACCAGGCACTTTCTATTAGTCGCAGAATGGGCGATAACAATATTGTTAATTTCAACGCTTACAAAACGCAAACCGGTTTGTTCCCTGCCGAGAAATCCCAACTTTCTACCCCTTCCACTTTTCGGGATATACCTGTGGAGAACTGGAGATGTCAGACCGCCTAGAGCTTTACTTTTGGGCTTTGCTCTCTCTCTCCCCAACGTTTAACTTCAGTGCTTATCTGGAGTCTAAAGCTAGGAAATAGCTTGGCGTCCTCAATAAGGTGAAGAGGTCTTTCACACCGAGACAGCTTCTTAACTTATACCAAGCTCAAGTCCGATCGTGTTTGGAGTACTGCAACTATCTTTTTGATGGATCAGCTAAATACCAGCTCGAAGCTTTAGATTCTATTGAACGCCATCGTGCCGTGCGGATAGTTGGGAAAAGTAAGCTTGTCACTTTCATACTAGACATCCTGGAACACAGGCATAAAGTTGCATGTTTGGCAATTTTCTATAGGCTCCATTTTGGCGAGTGTGCGCTCGAACTCCACGACCTGATTTCTTCATCTCCTTTTCACGACAGAATAAACTCGAAGTCGCTTAAAAACCATACCAGCATAGTCGACGTACCATGCTCGTACTAAGCAATTCGCTTCTGCTTTCGTAATGCGGACCGCCAGAGATTGGAATGCCAAGCCTTCGTCATTGTTTCCTGACGATTAAAATTTGGATATCTTCAAGTCAAGAGTGA
This sequence comes from Hypomecis punctinalis, assembly GCA_949316475.1. Classification (NCBI taxonomy): domain Eukaryota; kingdom Metazoa; phylum Arthropoda; class Insecta; order Lepidoptera; family Geometridae; genus Hypomecis; species Hypomecis punctinalis. The sequence continues at coordinate 3,450,153 of OX438798.1, forward strand.
ATAAGTATCTTCTAAGTCTACATACTCCATCTTCGACTATTTTTTTTTGTAAAACCGAAACAATGTAATATTAGCAAAATAACTTTGCTTTCAATCAGGCGAGGTGGTAGCCAAATGCATAAAAATAACAGTTTATAACAATTGCAACTGTCTGTTAAATAAATTATATCACAGATAAGTTTAGACGCAAAGTGAGGATCCACAATAGGGTTTTTGTTTCACTTTTTGTCATCGGGCCCTGAAACCATTGCACAAGTGGCAGGGAATCCCTAACACGGACTACTATTATAACAAAGATGCTTAAATACATGCAGTAAAATATTTTATTAATTTCCTGTAAAATATTCTAGGCAACCACAACAATACCTCAGTAATACTGTTAAATTAAGCCGTGGTGGTCTAGTGGTAGTAACACCCGACCTGCAATCGTGAGGTCGTGGGTTCAAATCCCGATTCCGTACCAATGAGTTTCTTTGGAACTAATGTACGGAATTTCACACCACTGGCTTCTCGGTGAAGGAAAAACGTCGTGAGGCAACCTTCTTACGTCCGTAGAAGAAATTCGATGGGTTATGTGAATCCACCAACCCGCACTGGGACAGCGTGGTGGATATGGCCCAATCACCCTACGTGGGTAGGCCTACATTCTGCAGTGGACTATTAAAAAGGCTGGTACAGTACTGTTGCATTAAAAAAAAAGTATCAATCATTTATTTTGTAACATCCATTTCTTCTACTTTATCTCAAATATTATAGCATAAGAACGCAATATTTTTGATAATTTCAGCGAATAAAGTAATGTTAATAATGATCAGAAAATACAGCCTGCTAAAAGCCTTATTCAGACTTTACAATACGGTTCCGTTTTTACTTCTGTTACAATACGCTAAAGTCATCAAACAAGTGGCATGGAACCCCCAACACGGATTACCTATTACCGGGGCCTTCCACCATCGAACATCTAAAGTTACAAATTGAGCCCGGGACAGGCCGTATAATCTGGGGATTGGAAAAAATCCGCATAACGAGACGATACACGCCCGGGACAGTTTCAATTTCCTGTTGCTACATGGTGTGCAGTTAATGGGTGTTGAGGTGGTATTATATGTGTATGTGTGCTTAATATGTGTTGAGATACTGCTATATGTATTTGTATTCTACAGATATTGATATTGAGAGTCCCTAGTGTCCAAAGTAAATTCGTTTCAAAAAACAACTAAAAAATGTACATTATCCAAATGCTATTACACAATAAGAAGATTTTTGTAAGGATAATCTAGATAACAGAATAATAAATAATTGTAACGATTTTTTATTATGTTTTTACACACGAGAAAATACACTTATTTGTATTATTTATTATGGAGTCATATTATGTAGCGCGTCCGTTGGAGAGTATCTCAGCGATTAAGGCCCTCTACAATGCATTTGTTCGAAGCAAAATGGAATCTAATGCCATCATATGGAATCCATACGAGGACAAATACGTTGAGATGGTGGAGAAGCTGCAAAGGAAATTTTTGAGATGGCTCTACCATAAGCGATATTATGGGTATTATGTCGGATATCCTTACTTGTACCCAAGTGAGTTTGTCATGGGGATGTTGGACTATGATACCCTTGAGATAAGGCGAACGCTCTCCCTGATTCTGTACGTGTGGCGCATGATAACCGGCCGTATGCACGTACCGTCGGTACTCGAAAGGTTGACGTTGGCTGTTCCGCTTAGGTGTATGGCGGCGCGTCCGCATGGTCTGTTTCGAGTGCCGTGGTGCAGAACTGAGTACGGTAGGTTGGCACCAGTGCCTAGAGCGCTGGCTACGCTCAATGCTCTACTGAAACGGAACTCAGATCTAGATCTATTTAATTGCACCGAAGCTGATGTTCGCAGAACGACAATTGATCTTTATGGTAGGGTTAAACATCTAATTCTTAAACCACCAGAATAAGTTCTTTTTGCTAAATTTTATTGTCTGTGATCTTTTACTTGTCTGATGATTTTTAATATTGTTACCACAAATTTTTTATGTTAATTAATTTCTAAGGTAGTTTATATATTTTAGATCTTACATTTTATTTAATCTTAAGTTGTAATGTAATATAGGCGGGCGCATTGGGGCCAACCTGTAACTGCCCACCTATTAATGATGTGAATAAATAAATAAATGTATAACCATATAAAACATGTTAATTAAGAGCCGCATGTAAATTTCATATATTGCAATAAATGGTTTGAGCTTAAGATCCTACACAGGGCTAATGAAGACAGACTTGCGTTTGACTACATCCTCCCTGATTTTGCGCAGAGATGTCTAGAGCATAGCTTAGGTAATTAGGTATGTTTACCTATAATATGCCTATTTACTCGGGATTTGAACATGATAACGCTTCGTACTTATAGCCCACAGCATTCGACTAGGACTCAACATAAAAATATAACTTGATAAACGATTGATTGAGTAGGTATACGTTTGTATTAACTTATACTATATTATTATTAATTGTTTCTTCAATCTTGCTAGGTTATTAACGTGTGTTTGAAGAAAGTTTGTTTCTGAACAGAAAATTTATATTCACCGTTTGATGCAGGTATTTAAATAACTTTGTATTACACAAGGAAACGTAGTAGTTGTTAATGTTGTCAACTTTAATTGTTTCATAAGTTTTAAGTATAACAATATAATTTTTTGCAAAAATTAGCTTGACCGACTTCACTCGTGTAAGTTATATTATTTTCGCGAATATTTCGCACGGATCGATGTAGCATTTTTCACATTATTGTTGATTTATCAAAAATGGCTCAGCCAATTCCGATAAAATATAAATGGGACCAATTTCGAAGTATATTCTTTCCAATACAAAAAGAGTTATTGAAATCAGACGACAATGAATAAATTTATGGTTATACATAAAATAAAAAAATATTCGCGTCGAATTGCATACCTCCTACGGTGGTTCGTCGGTCAAAAAATAAAACTACGATTAAGATGATAAAAATTGTGTTTCTATCATTGATAAATTTTCAGAGTACGGGACTGAAAAATTTGTATTTGGTGAATCGAAACATGAAAGCCCAGACTCAGTCATTAGTTTATTTTAACTTACAGACAATACTAGAAAATACCAAGTCGAGAAATGGAGCTAGGTAGAGCAGAAAAATAAGGAAGACTGGCCTTACCACTAAGTATAAGGCTTACTTACGGCCTAGAAAGAGAACACTCCGCCAGCGTAATGGGAGCTTATTTTCTTCTTTTCATAACAGTATATTGTGGTATGTTTCCACCCGTAAAGGCGAAAGCTTACTGGCCGCTGTTGGCATCAGACCAGAGTGATCGTCAATGTGATTGCTGTTGCATAGTTACTGTATTGCGTTTGATATATCTGATATTTATTATTTAGATATTAAATGCAGCAGCAGCGATGCTAAAACAGTGGGCTTGAGCATTTGGATTATCTTTAGACCTTCAAGGATCTGTGGATGATCCATTTGCTTTTTATGTAGTAGTAGTGTATGTATTTTTAGCTAATAAAGTAGTATTGTATATTGTTTTAGTTAATAAAGGCACTTTTGCCGGATAAAAAAACTATATTAAAAACTAAGATATAAAAAAATGTACGGAAAGGGGCTATGGAACAAAGAGACCACCTTCATTCCAAATGGATGAGGGGTGCGTGTAAAATGATGCCCACAGCAAAAATATCCTTAATTTACAAAGGACTACTCCTCTAGGCGAGGTATTGTGCCCGAGGATAGTTTTACGACAATAAGCCCCATTACAGAGGCGCCATCGTAACTATATTAGCTAAATAGCATAGTTCTGTTTCTTTTTCACATTAGGCATTCGATAGAGAGAACGCTCTTTACGTTGCTGTTAAATTTACGCTGGCGCCTCTATAATCGGCCTTAATATGTGTGATTAGATATTGCAATGGTTCAGCTGACACGCGACGCTGTAAATTTCGTTTATGCGATGCAGGATGTTTGTATTTCCCTAAACAGGGACTGAATTACCGATATGCGACGCGGAAAGTCACCAGTCTGCGTAGGTCTTACGTGCTTCATTTCAGCCCGATGCACGACGAGTCGGGACGAATTTACATTCCTCCGTCAGTTCATCTGCCGTCTTAATTGTGTCCCGTCATGTTTAGATGTTTACCCTTGTTTAATACACATTACATGGAACCGTGCAGTTTCGAGTTGTAAGTATATCTCCGTCATTTAGGCTGCTTTTTCACTATAAATAAATTACACATATGTAGCTTATAACCTTGCGAGAATGAAAAAACATTCAAAGAATTTAACTTCAAGTAAAACGTTATAAAGTTAACATCAAATGTGCGATGTCAAAATTCATTCAGTATTTTTCATGACATTCATAGTATATGGTCAATGATCACCAATCAGCCATTAGATATCCGCTGCTGGACACGGTCTGCCCCTGTCTCTTTGATATTATAATATACTATATTATATATACTACTACATTATTGATTTCCTATACGATCCTATTAGGACCCGAAAGCGGCATATGGATACACCGCAACATTCAAAGCCAATTAAAGATAACGCTTGCTTAAGGTATGGTTTAACAACTACAATTCTTCAAATAATATGAAAAGAAGTATAATTTACTTGGTTACTATAATCAAGTCAACCAAGGACATTTATCATTCAAGATAGCTACACTCACATTAAAGTTTATAAAATAACTGTTTATATAGCTGCACCAAGAATATTCCTGCTCGTTATCAGGTCGCCAAATGAGTCGAATCAACATCAATAAGTGACCTAAATTTCACAACGCTTTACTCAAAGGTCAACTTTAGATCTTTAGCTATCAAAACTTCATTACGATCTTCGACCATTTTCACCAACTTTACAATTTTTCATAACAGTTTAAAACTGTAAATTTCCGCCCTAACGCGATTCCATCTATAACCGATCCCAAGTTTTCAAGTTTTCCCCTTTGTCAGAACTGTTGAGGAAACTTTTCAAGTTTTTTTACCAAACTTAAGGGTTATCATGGAACCACTTTCAAAAGCAATTTCCTTTACAAGATGGCAGTAGATGAGTCAAAGGGCAAGTAAATTTACTCGCGAGCTTTGGGCCAATACATTGTTTTCTAAAACAAGCGGTGTTTAGCAAAATGTTGTTTACGTTTAAGAAAGTTTTGCGTTCACCTATTTCTTTTGTTTTTTTATTGAATATTGTTGTTTTTAAACTATCGCGATTTGAACACATTATTATAATATACTACGGGACTAATCGCGCACTAAAATTACGAGATAAATAAATACCTCATCATCCCGACGTTTCGACCGAGTTGCATTGACCGTGGTCACGGGTAGACTGATTCAGTCAAAATAATTACAAATATTTATTAAATAAAATTATTATAATATACTACGGGACTAATCGCGCACTAAAATTACGAGATAAATAAATACCTCATCATCCCGACGTTTCGGCCGAGTTGCATCGACCGTGGTCACGGGTAGACTGATTCAGTCAAAATAATTACAAATATTTATTAAATAAAATTATTATAATATACTACGGGACTAATCGCGCACTAAAATTACGAGATAAATAAATACCTCATCATCCCGACGTTTCGGCCGAGTTGCATCGACCGTAGTCACGGGTAGACTGATTCAGTCAAAATAATTACATATATTTATTAAATAAAATTATTATAATATACTACGGGACTAATCGCGCACTAAAATTACGAGATAAATAAATACCTCATCATCCCGACGTTTCGACCGAGTTGCATTGACCGTGGTCACGGGTAGACTGATTCAGTCAAAATAATTACAAATATTTATTAAATAAAATTATTATAATATACTACGGGACTAATCGCGCACTAAACTTACGAGATAAATAAATACCTCATCATCCCGACGTTTCGGCCGAGTTGCATCGACCGTAGTCACGGGTAGACTGATTCAGTCTACCTGTGACCACGGTCCCGTAGTATATTATAATAATTTTATTGAATCAATATTTGTAATTATTTTCAGGATTAGAAATCAATACGAGTATCTTCATCAATATGTGAACGTTGTGGCTAGGCCTTGGTACACACATAGTTAACACACATAGTTAAAATATCGATGTAATATTATTTTCTGAGTTGATATAATAAAATAAAAATACTAAAATGTCTACGCCTTAATAGGGAAATTAAGGAATGTGTTATATACCATAACAAAATATAGAAGAAATAATTTCGAATTATGAGGCTGATTTTTTAAGGACATTGGTGATTCTAAGGCCAAATAAGAACAAAAAAAAATAGCTTGCTAGATTTGGGTGATGAGCAACTAAGTATAGTTATAGTTGGTCATAGATATCAGCACATAGCTGAATATTGACCAACTATAGCCACATTGTTTCTAAATCATAAAAAAATACTCTGAATTCCCTTTGAATAAATGCACGACATCAAGGAAAACAGATTTCAATACAATTTTACAATTCGCCTGATTCGATTTGGAATAATAATTGGATATTTGTATGCTTGTGCTTCATCTTACGTGCTACGCTCTATTCTACGCGCTACATGCTAATTGCTACGATCTCTTAAATTGCTACACTCTACTGACCTAATCACACCAGTAATGCTAAAAAATCTATGTTACATAAGAGATTTTCTTGCTTCCAGTTAAAGATTAAAATATAATAAACGTTAATAAATAAATCACGTCGCCAGCCAACCCGTCCACAGCGGCATTTTACGGTTTTGACGTTACACGTGACACGGCGGGAGTGACGTGCCACGCGGCGGGACGGCCGATGGATGACGTGACAACTTATTTACCTTTCTCGTCCCGACTCCCCTTTACTGTGTGTTAGATGAAGTCGTGCGATACGTGGAATTGGGAATGAGGGAATCTGAGGAAACAAAAGAACGAGCCGATAATATTTATGAGTGAGCATAGAGGGTCTGTGCCTCTAGAGATGGATATACAAATTTATTTCATCCTGTGTTTTTCTACGGATTACCATAGGAAGTTTTCAAATCAACAGTAATTTTTTGTGTTTCTATTTTATTATGTAATAGTATAAATCTGAAAGTGTATTAATTGGTTTGTTTGTTACCATATCACACAACAACAGAAGAACGGAACGACTTTAGTTTTAACATTTTATCCAGTAATATGAAATGTTTCTTTGGGAGAGCATAAAAATCATATCACGCGGGAGAAATCGTTTGAGCTATCTTTCTTACACACGTGAATGACGTATGGAATTTGATTATCGTACCTACTTATAATATTGTGATGACATGATAACACCCAATTTACCGGAAATCCACTTACTTACTTGATTCTTAGATCATTGATATCTCTTTCATTTAAATTGTACTGTTTCAGTTACAATATAATATTATTCCTATTTGTTTATTTGAATCGTCCTGACCGCAGACGAGGTGATGTATCTTGAAATGAATAGGTACATAGCACTTACTAAAATTACTTGCCCAGTGTGTTATTCTCATTCTATTCCACAATATTTATTTCTTTATAGGTAACTGATGTGTCTATACCTAACATGTAGTGCCAAATAAATTAGTATTTATCTGTCAAAGATTTTTGCCCTACTTTATTCAGAAGTTCTTCTTGTTCTTAAATGTGTTTATAGTCCTTGCTGAGATTACATCCTCTGGCAACCTGTTTCAATTATTGTTTATTTACTGTTGAAGAGGATGTGCTATGAAGTGTTGGTTTGTTAAGGTGCAGGCTGTAAGAGGGATTATGGCATCTGCTGTGTAGAATATAGGTACGCTTAACTAATGGTCTAAGCCGTGGTGGTCAAGGGGTAGTGACACCCGCCTTACAATCGTGAGGTCGTGAGTTCAAATCCCCGGTCCCGTACCAATGAGTTCTTTGGAATTTATGTACGGAATGTCACACCACTGGCTTTTCGGTGAAGGAAAACATCGTGAGGAAACCTGCATAAGTCCGTAGAAGAAATTCGATGGCGTATGTGAATCCACCAACCCGCACTGGGCCAGCGTGGTGGATATGGCCCAATCACCCTTCGTGGGTAGGTCTACGTCCTGCAGTGGACTATTAAAAAGGCTGGTAGGTAACTAATGGACTCCGTGTTTCGGTATCATTTGAAGTCCTTATTTGGCTGGCCCTTACTGATTGATAATGTAAGTCTTTATAACGAGGTCTGAAAAACGTTCTATACCCGACTCACACAATATTTCTATGTATAAAACATCTCTCGTATAAAGTTTCCGCTTTGATATCGGAGCCAATGAGTGTATTGGGTACGTTATGGCGAGATCAAATAATATTATACGATTTCTCGGTATTATTTTGTGGCTATTACAGATCTGTAGTATTATTGACAACTTTGTACGTAAAAGAAAATTCTGTACCGGCTTTTTGTACTTACTTTCTTGATAGTTTGTGCAACAAGAGAAGCGTCGTAGGTGAGGTCGCCCGTGTGCCATTTTACCAATTTTGTTACGTTGCAGCACTGCTCTATCATTGCTAGTACAACTAAAAGTGTTTGATACTTGGTAGCCACCAAATCGGATTTCATCAATACTCTAGTCTGCCAAGTATAGTCGGTATCTTGGCTGCTGATTAAAATCTTATTGTTACTTCACCGTATTGCCACGACAATTCTCTTTTTGCACATAGCCCCTATACAGCGAATTATTACATTGATTATTACCTAATTTTAATTTATTGATTTAATTTTAAATTGTAAGCCTCTATACAGCCTGCAATTTGTATTTGTAATATTTTTTTGGTAGATTTTACATATTAACAATAAGTATATTTTTGTCACTGAATTAAATATTTTTTTGTAGTATTTTTGGATGACACTGCATTTCTGCATCTAGTATCATTATTAAGAAAAATGTGAAAATATGTTTAACTGGACGAGCATGTTCATGAATCTATATTATTTAATATTATTTTTTGTAATATTAGGTTCCATGAATATCAATAAAGTTATCTTATCTTATCTTATCTTATCATACTCTAAATAGAAAGTAAAGAAGAACAGCGAAATTGAACCGATTTGGTCACTGAACCACAGCCCGGACACTAGGGTGGGCCGCGTTAGTATGGTGAAAAAAAAAAACTCGTATATCAAAATGTTCTAGTGCGGAAAAGTTGCGTATAGCCTTCAATGTAATAGACATACAAAAAACAATTTAAAACAATTCCTTTTTCAGGTTCCGCAAGCCGATTGAAATTTTAAAAGTCAATGCGAAATCTGTATGCTTGGTGGTGGGATAATAAAGACAACTAAACTAGTTATTATAATTTTTTATTACAATAAAATATTGGCAGACACATACTTATCAAAATATTTCCAAAATTACATAGAACACCTGAAACAAAATAATCTATAAACATTATTATTCAGGTACATAATCCTGTTTTATTTCCATCTTGGGCATAGTTTCCCTCGAACACATGGTTGAAGCGATAGGTAAGTCCTTCTCTGTTTTTTTTACGACATACTTTTGCAACAGCTTCAGTTCAAACCTCCACACAACGTTCTACTGCTTGAGTGTGGCAGTGAAATTTTATGAGAATTGTGCTGATGTCCGACAACAAGCACGCTTCGAGCTCTTCTTTCGTCACGTCTTCTAATATATAAGTGTAGTAGGGTAAGTGAGGGGTATGTCTTGCCATGCAATCATGTCAATGTAAGACATAGCATCAAAGTTTAGTTTTGGAATTTTGAATAATCATGGCTGCTCTCTGGTTAACTCTTCGGCTTTTATTAAACGTCGTAATCCCAATTTTTTGTCGATGGCGATGGATTGGTTATCATTGTTAGCAATATGTTTTCAGGATGCGCAAAATACGCATTTCGTTGTATTACCGGGTCAATAATGGATTTTAGCTGACAAGGAAGGTAGCGTGAATATTTGATCATGTTAAAAATATGCCTTGCACCGTCCTTTCATAACGAATGCTGCTTGATATCAAACCATACACAAGCGTAAACCTTTTGGATGAATGTAGTTAAAATGATCAAATTTTCTGAAGGTGTTTCAGTTGCTATGTAGAGTCTTACGATTCGATTTGCTGTAGTAAGTCACCTTGCATGTGACATCACTCCTGGGTTTTTTCTGGCAAGTTCAAGATAGCAACGTCCACTTGAAACAGCTTTTACAATATCATGTAAGTATATTTTTGGTCCGTACTTAGATCCGAAAAATATCAGTGATAAATCAATGAAAAATAAACATCATTTTATCAGTTCGTTGATCTGCCAAAGACAGTTGTTCTTCAGGAGACACTTTCATTGTTTTTAGACAAGTACAAAAATCGAAAAGGCGTGAGCTTGCTTCTATATCTTTTCTTGAAACGATGCAGTATTTTGTCTATTTTTAACTGATTTTAACAAATTTTTGTACAAAAGATGATACGCTTTAATCATTGTAGTTATCCTAATTTTTGAAACTGTTGGTAAAGAAGCTTTTTCCCATATTTTAATTATTTATTCAGTTACCTTCTCTACAATATCACGTAGTGAAGGATCTTTGGCGCCATGAACCGACTTCCATTCCAATCGTTCCCACTCACAACATTTTAAGACATCTTCGTATGTTGGCAATACGTTCTCTTGATGTACGGTAAAAGTACCTATGATAGGGCACAATTTAACTGTCTAGTTTTAATTTTGATTATATTTGCGACACAACAAACGTTTATTAAACTTGCGCGACCTCTCCATACAAAATTAGTTTTCACACTGTTGCGCTCTCTCTCTCTTTCAGGGTCATGTAATGTAAAGCTACACACGGTTTTTTCAACAATATTGTAAGAATACTGTTGACGAAACCGTGTATGTACAGAAAAAATATTATAAAATTCAATATATCAATGGATGAAAACTAGCAAAATATTACTAATACTTTCAAACTTTAAAGTACTTGCGGAACCTAAAGGTCTGCTTTCTATAGCAAAAAACTAGCAAATATTGAATCTTTGAATACAAACACAACTTTTTAATACTAGTACTAATCAAATTTGTAAAAAAAAAAAATTCGGCCCACCCTACCGGACACTCCGCGATTCTTCATACAAAATCTGCTGTCTTACGCACACAACAGTACATTTTACTCACAGACACTACACATACGCACGAACGCTACACGGGTATTTGTGTGTAGAACGCCTATGGTTGTCAACGACCCATGTCGACCGTATGAATTGTAATTCTGACTTACCAAGAAGTTTTGTGAGTACTGATACGATGTACTAGCCGCTGCAGGTTTCACATACAATCGTACATACACTTATTTCGATGAAATCACTCATTTACCTACGTAGAACATAACCAAAACACGGCACTGTTACGAAATTCCCTTAATTTTCTCACATATTGTTGAAGTATCCAGTAATATGAACACGTATACACACGATTATGTATATTGTAGAGAAACTAACCTTTTTGTTAGCTTCTCTACATTCAAACTCTTTTAACGATAACACTGCCAACTTACAATTCTAATTATGAAATTTGTTAAATTGCTTTTGACAGGATCAGCGATCCTTGTTTTAAAATTCGGGCAGTCTTGGGAGAGAAGTCATGAAGTAGACACGAAAGATGGTGCATGACTTGTGGTATTTTTATGAAAGTATATGTGGTGTTAGTTCATGTTAACGTGTGATCTTTGAACGTGGTGACGGGTCCTGCAGTGAAGACAGCATGAGCGTCTGGTAATTTTTCTTCGCGAGGCTTCGGTCTCTTTGACCTTGTTACAGGAGGACCTCATCTTTTGGGGCCACTGACCTTGCCTCTTACCTTGGAGTACCGAGCTAGCGCTACAGGCGCCTCCACCTCAAGCGCAGAACAACACCACGGGCGTCTTCACGCTAGTGCCCAGCTAGCGCACAGGCGCCTCCACCTCAAGCGCCACAACATCACGGGCGTATACACGCTAACGCACAGCTGGCGCTACAGGCGCTTCTATCTCCAACGCCCTGCTGGCGCTACGTCTATCGGCGGGTCCAGCTTGTCTACGCTCCAACCTCGGCCGGCCTCCAGTGTGTTTTCTTTGTGAGCTACCCCTCCCCTGTTAGGCTAACATTCCACGGACTCTTCAAAAATTCTCTCTCTATTCGCTTCAAGAAAAACATATAGACTATAAGTGCAGTGTTATTTATATGGTGTAATGAATAAATGTGTAAACAGTATGGTTAGTGTTCTATATTAATCTCCTTTCTTCGAACCGTTAGGAATCCTAACCACTAGGCAGGACTCTTGGGGTAGGTTCTCTGAAGTCTCGTAACTTGTGGTGTTGCAACCGGCTCCCCCGCTTGCAACATTACCGGTTCTTACTCTGATACTCTTTACCTGTGGTGCTGCAACCGGCTCCCCCGCTTGCCGCATTACAGGTTTCTCTCTCTAATCCTCTCTTTACCTGTGGTGCTGCAAACGGCTACCCCGTTTGTAACGCTACAGTTTACTCTGATACTCTTAACCTGTGGTGCTGCAACCGGCTCCCCCGCTTGCCATATTACAGGTTCCTCTCTAATCCTCTCTTAACTTGTGGTGCTGCAAACGGCTACCCCGTGTGCAACATTACAATATTTGTAAAATCCTCCCATAATTTAAACAAAAGATATACCTAGTAATTAACGATTAAGTAAATCACGCGCTAAACGCACCGACAGATGGCCAACTGAGGGAAGTCCCTAATTTCATATTTCATACACCTACGCTAGTGAGGCCCCTCACCGGTTAAATAGCGGTTGCGGGATCGTTGCTGGTTTTCATAACTGTTTCAGGCAATGTTTCCGAATAATTGCAAAAAAATATTTTTAACCCTTGACGCAAAAAGGAGGTTCTAAAAGTTTATCACAATATTCTTAGTAGCTTAACATGTATCAAAGAAGATATAATAATACTACGTACAGTACATGTCTTGTGCCAGTGTGATGAGAATCCAGAATTTTAAACGGTATTTTTTCGGTGTCTCTGTCGACTTTTTAGAATATATGTAATATCAGAATTTTAGGCATATTTGCAGAGGTCGTTTTTTTTCAATAAATATTGATATTTTGGGAAAAATCTTAGTAAAAAGATTTTTTGAGAATGTCTAGAAGATTTTTTTGTAAAAGGTATAATTAGCTTGATGAAAAAAAAATATAATTAGTCCGTTAGATAGATAATTATTAAATAATATTTGACACGATTTTTTTCTGATGTCAATTAAGTAGCACTAAATATTTATTCAAAACAATGATTTTAAAATTGGTAATGATATAGCTCGTTGAGGTATGATTAAAGACAGGGCGGGCTCAGGACGGGCGCGGACGTGGGCCCGTACAACGCACGTTCCAAACATTTTGTCTTATGTAAATCATCTCCGCGAAAAGCAAAAATAAAAAAGAAAAGTATAACTCCCTACTCCCGAACTTTGACAAGGTTTATCTTTGTCATTTATTGTGAGATTAACAAAATCTAATTCTTTATGTATTAAAATATATTTAGTATTAGTATTTATGTAGAAAAAATAACTACAAATTATAGGACTGTACATATTAACTCAATTTTATATACATGTTCGTTTATTTACAGAAAATATACAAATACAAATTAGCACTTATCTACTTGGTATGTATGTGTTAACGCGAAACAATACATTGCATATCGATACCGATATTCTGTAACAGTTGCGTTACGATAATAACTAGTATTTTCACGCCCATGGCAACTCTATCTGTGATCAGCACGACGAGCGAACGAGAGATTATGCGCGCGAGTAGCGGCGCTACGTACGTTATGTTGGTAGCATTACGAATTCTCTATCAGCATTGAATTAGTTCCAATTTTGGCCGCGCGCAGAATTAGCTTGGCGTACTCTACGACCGATCCGCCATACTTTCATGCGGAAGTGAGCTAGATGCGAAATAAATTTACAAAAATGAATATCATTCTAGTGCTTATAAAGTATAATGAATTCATAATAATTTGACAGCACTGTAACTAAAAGTAAGCGATTTATTTTATTTGAAACAAATTATCAAGAGAAAGGAACTAAATTTGAATAACATAATTTTTATAACAATATTATCTACCTACTAAAAGTAAATAAGGTACCTTATTTTATCTTTAGGGAAATAATGAAATGATATCTTGTCGCGAATTGTTGTAGAACAGCCATAAACAGCACACGTCTTCCCCATAATTGTAAGTCTGTATTTTTTGTAGTCAATATCACCGGCCTGTGCAACCCGCGCGCAGAGTGAAGTCCTGACGCGGGGTGGAAGTGAGGAAGACTCAAACGGGTGGGGGGTAACGAGTGGCCGTTCTATACGTAGTATTATTATATCTTCTTTGACTGAACTCAACTGCCCAACGTCACGTTCTCGAAATTAAGTATCAAAGACTGCTGGGTGGGCCATGTTCTGAGGATGGAAGATGATCACAGTGTCATTGAAGTCGTATAATAGAGTATAATCCGTGCCACACAAGACGGCAGATGGGAAGTTATGCGCAGTACGCTGCGTAAAAAGCAAAATATAGGTATGCGCGGGAGCCAGAGAGATGAGACGCTGGGGATCACCCGCCCGCTAACTTCATGGCTCCCGCGCGTTCCATGCACCCGTGCTCACTACTTCGCCACTTGTGTAGACATTGTGCACACATGCGCAATAATTAGCGAATCACGGCGAAGTGTCATCTGTGGCTAAATTCTCATCCGCCGACTTGTGCGGCGATACCTATAACAAGCGTGGCTCCGATGACACGTTGAATAGTAGGCTCCAGCTGTTTTATCATTTAGCCATGTCAGAGGCCTTCAGGCGGTTTAAAAACTCTGACACCTAGGACTAGCCACTTATACTTAAGTATACGAAATTATTTTAATCTTTTAAGATCGACTTCATTGTCTCGGTAGCTCAATGATTAGCTACACTAACTTCTGAGTGGCTAGCCCTGGTGTCCCTCTGACTTTGCTAAACGGTTAAAATTAACGGGACCTACAATTTAACGTGTCATCCGAACCACGGTAGCGTTTAGTAAGTGCTACCCGCTGTCACCCATTCGAAGACTGACTGCTAGATTGTCGCTCAATTCGACGGTCACCCAAGCGAATTGTTACAGAATCGCAACGCTGACCATTGCTTAACCTCTATGATTGGTAGCGAACACTTAGTCAAACTACGCTATACGCTACGAAGTGGTCACTATATAAGTAAGGAACTAAAAAGTAACTATGAGTTTGTTTACCTACTTACCTTGTTCTTGTTTTGTGTTTTGGCGTTGCATTGTTGTGCATTTGCCAGTGTCAAATATTAAGATTTTATATAATTCATATTTTATCAAAATAGTAAGTCGTAGTCACGTCATAGTCCAATAAAGTCGCGGTCAAGTCCAAACATAGTCCAAGTCATACCTCAGTAAAGCAGTGGAGACTACTAGAGGCGTCTATGGAGTTTTGGTAACAACACGGAACAACATGATACGTCACATTATATCACTTGCCAAACTCATGCACGTAAATCAGCTCATAATCAACGAAATACCACAATTTTTCACTAATTATCACTGATAAAAACACAAGTTTAACAAAATAATATAATACCTACTTACCTACATATAATTGAAGATATTTTAACAATCAGGGTCCCACACACCAACAGATTCGGATTGTTTTTGTCCGTTATTTAGTTGGAGTCGGCGGGTCAGGTAAATTAAATTTCAACTCCGAGCGACATGTTAAGCGGACGGATTAAACGACTGCCTTTGTCCGGGAAATCGATCCCAAGCGGTGGTTACAGAACTGTGAACATTAATTGACCGGGCAAACAAAACGAGAGAGTCTCAGTTTTGACTCGACAGTTTTTTTTCGTCTGTTCAGATGTAGATTTTTATCTACATGTTAAATTTCTTAACGAATCTTGAGGTTTTCCCATCGTAAAAGTTGTTCATCTTGATATATACGCTAAAGTCACTCTTAAGAGATTGGTCGTAGGTTACCAGTCATAGTAATCTTTCATACCTAGGTAAGGTTTAACTATCTTCACTAAACCCATTCGAAATTCGTGGTGGTCTAGTGGTGGTAACGCCCGTCTGACAATCGCAAGCTCGTGATTTTAAATTCCGGTCCCGTACCAAATGAGTTCTTTTGAACTAAATTTGTACGGAATTTAACAACACTGGCTTTTAAGTAAAGGAAAACATCGTGCTGCCATCTGTATACGTCCGTGGAAGAAATTTGATGGCGTATATGAATCCACCAACCCGCGATGCGTCAGCGTGGTCGATATGAGCCAATTGTCTTTCGTGGGTAGGCCTACGTTCAGCAATGGACTACTCAAAAAGGCTGGTACGGTATGGTACTAAGTCCGCAGCATTTTCCACAAATAAAACCGCTTTTCTTTATTTAATATTTCCAGAAAAAGTTAGCTCACAACTCCACACATCCGCTCGCCTTGAAGCCAGTGAATCGCTCGCACGGATGATAATAAACGTTTTTTATATTTAATTTGGATTCATTGATCTGGTAACACCGCTGAATTAATGGATTCGCCCACAAACACAGCAGTAAATAGGGAATATTGAAGACGCCGCCACAATATATAAATCTTTTACCGTCGGTTGGCTTCGAGATCCCAATTCGGGCGCGCTCGTATATTCCGACTCGACACCGACTCGGCTCTGCGACTAATAAAATAACAAATACCTTTATCAGTTGAAGGTAACGCTGATCAAATATTGATGGGGACAAAATCTGGCAGATTTGAGGTTTGAGCAGGGATGGTTTTATAATTATTTTGACGTGTCGAGACTACAGCCAGTATTCAACAAAGGATTTTTTTACTATGAATGAAATGTTTGCGTTCGACGCTACCACGTATCGTAAGAGAAATAATCCAAATTGAAGAGTTTAAAACAATACCAGTTGTTTTTGTTTTGAAAACAGGTATCTTCATAATCTATCGTTATTCTTCATAAAACACAGATTTGGGTAGAGCTGTCTCACTACGAAGAGGAAAAATTCCTCGTCATTTTGGTTATATGAATATATTTAAATCCCAAATTGAAACGTATGATTCAAAATTCTGTACCTGTTCAGGCGCTAGCCAATCTCTGCAACGATTAGCTAAAGCCTGACGGAATGTCGGTTAGTACAGCCGCCTCACAACCAATGGTTAGGTTCGTGCGACGCCTGACTAACCCACCGACGCAACCGTGGAAGTCCACTACCGTCGCCGTAACGCCTGGCTATACTGTGATAGCAAGCGAAGCTAGGACATGGATTATTCCATCGGCCGTTCGGTCGTCGCGGGGACCTACTCTCTACTCCCCGCCCGCCTCTCTAACTCGTCGTCCCCTGCGCTGCAGGCCTCTGTATGGGCTCCGTCTGGATCCTCGAAGGTCCGACGGCCGGTCGTCTAGTTGACCTGACTACTGGCGAAGGTGGACCCCTGTCTCCGAGTGCAGCCGCCCGAAGGTACTCGCCACTGCACCCCTCTAGACTCCGGGTGCAGCCGCCCGAAGGTTCTCGCCACTGCACCCCTCTTATTGTGAATCAAACAACTGTTACATTGCGATTAATTTTATTACATGCTTAACTACTATTTATACAACAGTCTCTTACTTCTAATTGGTCTTGAAGTATGCCTAATTTGATGACCGTGCATATTTGTGTGCCGATGCCTCGCCTGGATGGTTGACGATGAATCTGGGTCGCGACTCTGCAGATTCCGCCGGCTGACGCTATCCGCTATACGGCCCAGTATCGACACGCTGAGCTAAGCATGTTCTTTATGGACATTCTGGGGTCTCTCCGGGACGGTCTTCAGTTGGTACAGCTCCAACACCTCTGCCTTCGTTCCGCTGGACCCGTTGCTATGGTCCTTCCTGCTGGTTGATGGCGTGGATGGGATGCCACTGGTCTCGAACCCCTGGTTGTCGTGGCTGGTTGGCTGCCCGATCTGCCCGGCTTCTCTTCGTGGTTGCCGAGTGCGTCGTCGCATTGTGACCAACATGCACTGCGCCACCTGAATCGTTCTGGTCGGGCACCTAGTCTCCGTGTGGTTGGTGAAGAGTTGCTCAACAATGCAATTCTCTTTTAATTGCATGTTCTTCACCACTCCAGGAAAACAAATAAT
This sequence comes from Hypomecis punctinalis, assembly GCA_949316475.1. Taxonomy (NCBI): domain Eukaryota; kingdom Metazoa; phylum Arthropoda; class Insecta; order Lepidoptera; family Geometridae; genus Hypomecis; species Hypomecis punctinalis. The sequence goes on from OX438798.1 coordinate 3,468,279, forward strand.
TTTATAGAGCCAATAAAAGCATGTCTTGAAACCTTCTTGGTTGATCTCAAAATATTGCTCCTTGATTCCCTCTATCTCCATCTTGATCTTCTTTCTTCTCTCTTCTTTCTTGCTTCCCCTAATCCTTAGCCCTACTCCTGATCTAAACCTTCACTCTTAGCTGCTTATCTCTCCCTGGATCAGTATTTGTGCACCTTCTCAAGTACCTGGTGATTCCTGCTTGTGGGAGGCCAGGTCCCGAATTGCTACTGTCCGAGGCAGCTAAGTGCTATTTATGAGTACTTTAACGCCAATTAACATAGCGCTTGTTGATTACGCTAGCCCGAGGTACGTCAAAGGTGGTCTGTCAGTTTCAAGTCAACTAAAGGACAGGGTACGGCGTCGTCCCCTGCGCTGCAGGCCTCTGGATGGGCTCCGTCTGGATCCTTGATGGTCCGACGACCGGTCGCCTAGACGACCTGACTGCTGGCGATGGTGGACCCTTGACTCCGAGTGCAGCCGCCCGAAGGTACTCGCCACTGCACCCCTCTAGACTCCGGGTGCAGCCGCCCGAAGGTTCTCGCCACTGCACCCCTCTTGTTGTGAATCAAACAACCGTTAGGTTGTGATTAATTTTATTACATGCTTAACTACTATTTATACAACAGTCTCTTACTTCTAATTGGTCTTGAAGTATGCCTAATTTGATGACCGTGCATATTTGTGTGCCGATGCCTCGCCTGGATGGTTGACGATGAATCTGGGTCGCGACTCTGCAGATTCCGCCGGCTGACGCTATCCGCTATACGGCCCAGTATCGACACGCTGAGCTAAGCATGTTCTTTATGGACAGTACCTAAATGTTTTTAATATTATTGATTAGGATAAAGTTTTACCTACTCATAGCAGTGCCTTAGCCTTTTAATAAGAACTACTAAATTTCATTGTATTACTTTCGTATTTGGTTCCGATTCTTAAGATAGCTATCTTTATCTTGTTTTTGTCTACTTTGCTTTAACTTGACTCTTCTGATTTATTAGTTTCTTATCGGTAATTCAGAAATAGAGTAGAGTCATCCTAATCCGGCATCATATAAATAAATATATCCTTTCGGCCGCGTCGGTAACCGTGTATTGTAACCAGCTACAAAAGAAGAAAATTTTCGCTTTTTTCGTTACCCAGTTACAAACTAAAATATTTTAGGTAACCATTGTAACTACGTTTAGTAACCACTAAGATGTTACAAAAGAAGAAAGTTTTTCTTTTCTCGTTACTAGTTTAAAGCAAAATTTAAACGTAAACTTCCAAGATCTATAACAGTAAGTAACTGCAGAAAATTTATATTATTTAGCACAAAACTATACAACACCTGTACCTAAACATAGCGTGAAGATACGAGTACCAAAAAGGGCGCAGAATGGTTAACTTGTATTTAACTAAACAGCACCCATTTTGATATCACTAGGTGATAACAATATTGATTTAATTACAGATAACATATATTTTTGTGCGAGACATACTCATTTTTTTATTATTTAACCTGTACTGTCTCACTGCTGGGCAAAGGTCTCCCCCAATTCCTTCCATTCCTTTCTGTTCTGTGCTACCTCCGTCCAATCCTTTTTAAACCTTTTACTCATATTTTCCTAAAATACATGCTCTATTTTATTCATATTTTCATAAAATACATGCACTAATTTTAGTTCTGAGTGATAGGTAAGGTAGGCTCTGCTACATTTATCACTTCTATATTTACTGCCTCGGTGGCTCAGTGGTTAGTGACCCTGACTTCTGGTCAGATCAGAGAGGCGTGGGTTCGATCCCCACCCAGGGCAAGCTTTAATGTGATGAACAATAGATATTTGCTCTGTATCTGGGTGTTATTTAGATACTATCTATATAAGTATGTATTTAAAATATGTATATGTAGTAGGTACTCGTATATCAGTCTCTGGCAACCATATCACAAGCTTTGTTTAGTTTGGGGTCAGAGACCGTGTGTGAGATGTCCCCCAATATTTATTTATTTATTTACATTAAGTACAGTCACTCTTCCAGCTCGATCACTCCCAAATTTCTGAAGCAAATGTATCGGATCACTAAACCCGTACACTGAAGTGCCGGACTATCAAACCTTTACTGTAATTGGATATCGAAAATGAAAGCAAAAGAGTGAGCTTATTTATTACATCACTATGCCAACAGATCCTGATATAGTGGCCGAGTACAAAGGGCGGCCTATAGTGGGAGAGTTACGGCCAGTGCGGAACTTATCCTATCGCAACTCAGGTGCCTTTGTATAAGAGATAAGTAACAGTTCAATCGGATTACACAATAGAAAGGTCGTGCCTGACCCTAAATCTGGAGGGACCCGGAGAACAATACAAATCTTTTATTTAATAGAGTACTGCCGCTGTTTGACGCTTGGAATTTGTATGCCTGGATGTGATTGTTTGCTGAAAGACTTTTGGGAACTGAGTTATTGGTAAGTTTGCTTTCGATGGGATCTGTTGGAATGCTAAACCGTCCAATTATTCGTCTAATGTAAAGGTATGTGAAGACATCTGAAGTTTACTATGAACTATATATAATCATCTCCCTATTGAATTAAAAGTACTAAATGGTAATAGATTCAAAAAAAGCTTAAAAGACTGGCTAATTAGTAAGGTATTTTACAATATGAAAGAATATTTTGATATGTACAATATTTAGTGAGTATTATTATTGAATTGTTTAAATCTGTACACGGGGGTACAAATAAAAGGTCTGATCTCCAGTATACAGTGATTTATTGGCACTGAACCGAGGATACACAAACAGTTTTTCAAGCGAGGCACCTTAGATGGCGAGAAGCAAACAACATCGCTATTTAATTTTACCACTAGCGCCATCTAGGGAGTGCGTCGTGCAACTTACAAAAGTATGACGTGCAATTTACGTGAACAAAATCTATCGCTATGCCTTTTTACCATGTAAGTTGTTTAGCTATTAATATATTTAATAGTTAAGTAATATTGAAATTATTGTATGTTTGATCCAAACAAAACTGTAGTTTCCAACTTATTATATATACCATCTCTGTACACAGTTTTTACAATAAAATGTATTCTATTCTGTTCTAACTACTCAAAACCCAATCCTCATTGAAGCTCACGTAACAGCTGCGGAAGGATTGGGTTTTGCACAGCTTGTTATTAATTTCGCAGCAGCCAAAAAATTTGTTTCGGTCTTTTTTGTACTTTAACAATAACAAGAACACTAAAGAATAAAATACGAAACCTTATTTCAAAAATTTTGTATTTATCTGCATATTCTCTTGGAAAAATAATTACTGTATCTAATTAAGAAAAATATAAACATAATACTTACTAACGAAACCTAAAGTGTGCTAAACTGACCTTGATGTAAGCTTGTACGATTATACAGGGTTATTTCTAATCAATTAGCATCCTTTTAGGGCTAGTTCTGTACGTCAAAACTAACAACTTTCGATCTACGTTATTTGTCAAAACTAAAAAAAAAACAGCTGTTCCAAACATTTTGGCGCGGGTGAACGATATTTTTCTATGGAACAACAATTTTTTTGTTGAGTTTTGATAAAAGTCATAGAACAAAAGTTGTGAATTATGATGTACAGAATAAGCCCCTGAAAGGATGCTAATTGATAAGAAATAACCCTGTCAAATTCGTGTTCTATTATAATAATTATAATACTTGGTTATGTAATCAGTAGGACGTTTACTGTTACATACATAGACATAAGACATAGCTTCCTCAAAAGATTTTTAATTGTACATGGATAGTTTGCTTTTGCAATATAATTTGATTTTGCAATAATAAACAAATCTTTGTAACGCTCATACTCAGAGCAAATAAAAAAATCAAGAGATAATGTTGTGAACAAACAAGTGAAGCCAACCAAAACTACGCCTCGCCGTGTACAGACAATTACACACACATCAACGTACAAGGAAACTACGCCTTGGCTTGACATTCGAACTATGGCAGCGCAACAGCGAGGCACTCACACATGTATAAAAAACCGGCTTCACTTGACTGCTCAACGACGTTCCCTCTGGATTTTTTTATTTGATCTGAGTGCTCATAGTGCAATGTTTTCTACCGATCTCTGAAGCTAAGTAACGTTTAGAAATGTCAGTTTTTGGATGGGTGACCGCGATGGGCGACGTACGTATACAACTGAACTGTAGCTTGTTAAATTGCGGGTAGATAGACTGCGTCACACAAGTTGGCGGAAATGAAGTTAGCTACAGGCTGCGCAATATACAATCCTGACTGAAGCTCACACAAAGCCGCGTTTCGATTGGATATTGCGCACCTTGTAGATAATTTCATTTCCACCAACTTCTCTGACGTGGCTTATAATAGTTGTGTTAACCGTTTAGTCACGTCAGACGGCTTAAAAACTCTGCTACTCAGCTAACCATCCGGCTTGTACGAATTTACTCGAAATATACGGTTTAGCAGCGGGTAAATTAACACGGTGTAATAGTTCTTGAATTACGCATTCAAAGCCCTTCCCTTCCATCAGATTGCCCAAAAACTGAGTTCCCGTAACAAAAGATGACCCTCGACACGTCCTCAACAAACTTCCCACACGCCGCGGGGCTCGCCTAAAATAACGTATTAAACCGGTGACGGCCGCGGAAAAACTAATTTGGCCATTTGGCCAGCGGACCAGAAGCGTCCAAAAGTGGCCAAACCTCTACTAAGCATACGTGTATTTCAGTTGATAGAGTGTTCCGTTTGAGAGCAAATATTTTGCGCTTATTTGAAGCACCATCTGGATACTATATCGAGCGTCCTGATATAATAGCTGTGAGAGAAGTGTATAGGTAGGTACCTATTTTCGAATTTTGAATTAACTTTACTTGCACTTAGCGTCAACGGACTTAGTCAACAGCTTTGTATCTCGAGAAAATAAATATTTTTAGGGTTCCGTACCTCAAAAGGAAGAAACGAAACCCTTATAGGATCACTTTGTTGTCCGTCTGTCCGTCTGTCCGTCTGTCCGTCTGTGTGTATGTCAAGACTCTTTATCTCGGGAACGCGTAAAGATATCGAGTTGAAATTTAAACTATATACGTCAACTTTTGAATTCTTGCAGTTGTGTAAAAGGTAAGCTTCTCAGTTACATTATAAAAAAGTTAGAGCCGTTTATGTCGTAAAAAACGCATATTTCAACGCTCACAAAAATCAAAACCTACAGGGTACTTCCCGTTGACATAGAACTATGAAATTTGGCAAAGAGCATTGTCTTAGAGTACACATATAGGAATAAATCTGAAAACTGTACATTTTTATTTCAATCACATAAAAATAGGGCCTCAAAATTCACAAAATATGGGTTCAAAATTCAAGGTAAGTAATTCATATCATGTAATGTATCATATAAAATAACTTCATTAGCACATGCTAAAACAGGTTTTTAATTATTTTAACAATATGTTTGTACGGAACCCTCGATGTGCAAACCTGACTCGCACTTGTCCGGTTTTATTTAATTTTGAATAACGAGATATATAGGCTTATGAAGATTTTGATGTGAAGAGATATGCCGCAAAGTCTACTGTTCTGAGAACTACTAATTTTAATGCCAGACACTCGCTACGGCCGACAGTGCTAAAATGGCGATTATCAAATGGACACAAAAGCATTTTATAAACCGCCAGTTTAGTGGTATATATTTAGTTAAGTAATAATAAGAGGTCAGTGGGTCAAACACTTTTGGACGCTTCTTGGCTACTCTTAATATTCACATTTCATACGACAGGACCTTGCAGCGACGGGCGAGGCATCACTAATTCACGGAGGCTTGATGAACCCAGGGCCGCAAGAGCGAATTATGAATTATGACGTCATCCTTCACGGGTAATTTCGGCCCGCGGAGTTACCTCGCGTTAAAATTGAAGCGAGCGCCGTCTAAGGGTTAACTTTCAAGACTGTGATGAAATATCTTGAAGTGTTTTTTGAGATTGAGCTCGTTGGCGTAAGCTGTGTAAGCGAGTTGCCTTAAGGCGTCTGCCTACTATAACGTATCATACCATTACTATACTAGAAATGTGTCAGGCAAAAAACTGTTTTTTGTATTGAAAAGTATGAGACTCTATTTCCACTAGACTGTTCCATCACCGACCAGCACCGTCGCGTGCCATGCACGGGGCGTTTTGGCTCCGGCACGATATTATCGACGACTATTATTGACGTACGTTGATAGTACGTTGTAGTGGGCATAGTAAAGCCACGGTAATGGTACAGTATTCCGTCTTCATACAAACGGTCGGAGAGCGAATTATACTTATGCGCCTCGGAGTTCGGTATACATTCTTTACACAACGGTTGCAGGGGCGCGCCTCAGTGACGAACGAACGTGTGGGTTTGTATCAGCGAGCGTGTGATTTAGCTACCAGGCGGGCAGCCCTAGCGCGTGATACCTAAGTTACAGCCACGTGGGGCTGTAGGTATTTATTTCAAGGACAGGGCCGAGCCACAATTCTGTTAGATACTATTACCGTAGTAAAAAGCACCGTGTTGTTTCCGTGCCTGATACTTTTTTTATCGCTGATAAGTCTACGCTTGACCACCAACTCGCCTGATGGTAAGCAACGTTGTGGTTGAAGATGAAGCCTTTAGACCTTTTTTTTACCCAGGAAAATCCTTTATGCTTTATGCCTATTCCCACCAAACCTGGGGAGGCCGGTGGTTATGTGGGAGTCTCCACCGACTGGCGGTCGGTGGCATACCCACTAAAAACCTTGGGTGTCGGGGCTACGGGCACAGTTCCGCACTCATCCGCGGCAAGCACGCAGACCCATATAGAAGATATCTATACACTCAGATCTTGAAAAGCTTTAGATCTTAGGAAACAGGAAAACTGTTCCATTCCCTGGCGGTACGAATCAGAAATATTGAGTCAAACGGCTTCGTACGTATCGATGGATAATCGTCAGTGCAGGGGCGGTAATGTGGCGTCTTTCTACTTGTCCTGTAGTAAAAAGGGTATGGTAGGAAAAGGTCGTATAGCTCAGATGCACTCTCTCCGAAATCCTATAGAAAACAGTAATTACTTTCGTGTCACGGTCATGGTATGCTCCGTTATAGTGGACAGACGCCTTTAAGCGGCAGTTTTGCGTATTTGGCTCAGTATTTTGTTGACTCAGTTAAGTCGTTCCTGCTTCTCTCAACTGGGTCGATTTGTATGGAAATTTTCGGTGATCCTTTTTTGTAATAATTCAGCATGAATAAGTAGGTTTAACTCCATTTATTTTGTTTTGTAATAATGTGCGAAATCAGTATCATTATAACTAGGAATGTTATTCAAAAAGGGGAGGGTTGGCGAAAGAGGAATGAGGCTCAGGCCTTGCTGTGGGCTGAAGTAAGCCGTGCTCTAAATTATTTTGAGGTATGTCAGTTAGAGTTTGTGCAAGTCGCCCGAGTTCCATTTTACTAATTTTGTTAACTTGAAAACACTGCTCTGTCATTGCTAGTACAAGTGTTTGATACTTGGTTTTACACCAATTCGGTTTTCATTAGTAGACTCGCGTCTACGAAGTAGTCGGTACCTTGGCTGCTGATTAATTATTGTTAGTTTATCGTAACGCCGGGACGTTTCTCCTTTTATACAGACTCTAGTTGTAATTTATATTAATTCCTTATATTGCTGTGGATTGGATTAGGCTTAGGTACATCTCGACTGCACTTAAAGATAAAATGAACTAAATTTAAGTTGCTGTTGTATTAATAATTGCCAGATAATAGTACATTGTTCACCGAGAGGAGAAAGTGACCGATTACCGTCGAGGGTGTCGTTTGAAGCCCGAGCCGTAGGCGAGGGCTTTAAAACACCCGAGATCGGGAATCGCACTTTCTCTTGAGTGATACATAGTGCTTTATACAGTTTATACTAAGTACACCTACGAGGAAAATAAAAAACTAAATCTTTACTAATTGAAATTTATATTGAAATTGTTGCAGTTAGTGAAGCTTAATGTAACACTTTTTCCATTAATGGATTTCTGTGGTAAAAGGTTATCAATCAGTATTTTTGCTGTTTCCTTCAACTGCTGTGGAGTTAAAAAATCTTCATCATCACTACCACTACTTATCATTTTGATACTAGTTTTATTTTACTTTTCTACGAAAACTGAATCCTCAAACAACACACAAATTGAAAATGGCGCCAATGGCGTCTGCAATTTTCACATGTTCTTTTTTCAAATTGTTTGACACCATCCAACACACAGCTAGTGGCCAGTGTCATTTCGCGAACTTGGAGATAAAAACTCACTGTAAAAACTTTTTGGCTTTTAAAATTTAGGTTACCAGCGCATAGTCTTACCCAAAATTAAAAAAGAAAAACCACGTAAGAAATGGATTTTCATACACTTTTCTCTCCCGCTCAGATGCGTTTTCTCGCCGCATATTTGTTCGATATGCAATGACGTACTTTCTACCGTAAATTTGATAAAGTATCAAGGTACTTTCCGAGCAGGTGTAGTATAAAAAATATTTCCACATAGAGGGTGAATATCACTTACGGGCCTGCTTAATATAAAAAACGTACCGCAGTTATTTAACATAATATTCACACTTTCCTAAACATTCGGTCGCCTAATTTTATTATCTGTTTAATTTTACTGCTCGCATTCCGCGCCCATAAACAATAATGTCAAATTATTCGAAAGCTGAAAGTCCAATTTTCCGCGGTTTTGACGCTGCAATATCTATTCATGAGTTTCGGTGACATGCGACACTAACACTTACATTGCTATGGAAAAATAGGCTTTATGCTATCGTTATAAGGGCGAGTGAAAAGCGGGATGAAAATGAATAATATCGTCACGTTTGCACGTGTGTGTAGGGCTGCCAAAGCTTGTAATTGTGAACAAAGTGAACTTTTTATTGATATTTAAATTTGGATCCTTAGGGATGGGCATGTGGATAGCATTTAGGAATATCGATAAAACTGTCTCGGCAATGACAAAGTTTGAATACGAGTAGGTACTTAGGTTCTTAAAGGATATATTTCTAGACGATGTAGGTACTTAGGTATTATTATTCCCTGGCACAATTGATTTGGAACTTGGGTCAAACAAAATAAAAAATGCTATTTGTTTAATATTTGTGATTTTCTCATCCCGGGGGGCCCGCTTAAATTCCAAAGTTGGTAAAAAAAACATGAATTACCTGCAACTGGCTGAATCGAAAAGAGTAATATATGGTATCGGAGAAGATTATAATATTTTTCATCACATCGTTTCGAAAAGGACTACTTGGTTCGCCTTTACGTGCGCCCAAAGGAGGTGTTTTCATAAGGAACTTTATAAGTGCGACGGAATTATCTTTGCCGCGCACTTTTTGAATTTGGAACAAATAAGTGCGACGGAATGATCTTTGCCGCGCACTTTTTGAATTTGGAAGTATTTGTAATGTCAGTATCCAGCGCCAAGAAAATGAATGAAAAGAACGTAAACATAAGTTTTTATTTGTTTTATTATTAGATACCATTTAAATTCAATTTAGTTACTCTACGTTTTATTAAATAATAATATTATAGTAAATTATGAGGCGCTTTATGTTTTCTCATAGAGGTGATGAAAAGTAGAGTGTACCACTCGGGCGCAAAATATATTTTTGGCTCGGGCGACGAATCCCTCACCTTTGCTCTGGATTCAAAAAAGCGTCCTCGCCGTAAAAATATTATTATCTTTATTTTTTAAATATTGATCTTCAGGGGAGGCCTATGACCAGCAGTAGATGTCCTAAGTCTGAAATGAAAACGACGGATAATAATCTAAAGTTGCGGCTAAAATTTAACCGATTTTCCAGGTGGAAACCCTACGACAACTTTTTTAAGCTTCGTGACGAGACAGAAATCATGTTTATGCAAATTCTGCAGTTACAAATTCAGTTTCCTATGACTACCAAATAGTTTTAAATCATAGCTGTCACGGTGGCGTGTCTCCAAACGTTTCTAAGACTATATTTCACCGCTAACTGGCAGCCGCGAGAATATTTAGTTCCTATTTGCCTTACCGTCACATATGAAAAAGAATTTTTTTTATATGTGAGTGAGTAAACCAACATAGATATTCTTTTTATTGACTAGCGACATGCCCCGGCTTTGCACAGGTGTATTATACTTATAAACCTTCCTCTTGCATCACTCTATCTATTAAAAATAACCGCATCAAAATCCGTTACGTAGTTTTAAAGATATAAGCATACACAAGGACTGACAGACAGGGAAGCGACTTTGTTTTAAACTATGAAGTGATAGTGATATCAAAAAGATACATGTCTCAAATAATTACACACCTACTATAATAATTTAAGTCTAAAAGATTATAAATAATTATAGTCATAGTTACATGGTTCAGAGCCGTGGTGGTCTAGTGGTAATGACACCCGCCTTGAAATCGTGAGGTCATGGGTTCGAATCCCGGTCCCGTACCAATGAATCCTTTGGAACTTATGTACGGAATTTTATACCACTGGCTTTTCGGTCAAGGAAAACATCGTGAAGCAACCTGAGTACGTCCGTAGAAGAAATTTGATAGCGTATGTACGTGAATCCACCAACCCGCACTGGGGCAACGTGGTGAATATGGACCAATCACCCTTCCTAGGTAGGCCTACGTCCTGTAGTGTAGGGTAAGTCCCGGATAGATGCCGCACTGGGATAGACGCTACGTTTTCAAAAACTCCAATATCCAATTACCTATCACTTCTAATGCATGTCATGACCTTGCTCTTACCCTGCCCCCCGCCGGTCAGTCGCTCGGCAGCGTGTGCGACGACCGTGTGCAACTCTGTGTGACACGAAAAAAATTTACGCGCGGAAATATCCTTCATTTTTATAAAGACGCGTTTTCAAAAGGTGAGTATTTTTTTTCTAATCAATGTTTTGCTTTAATTGTTTATAAATGATAAAGTTAAACTATTATATTAGCTTTTAATGGGTATTTTATAAAAAAATCTGCTTAACTTTTAAGTATTTTTAAAAGGCATCTATCCTTCACTAATCGGATAGATGCCTCGTTTGAAGTTGGGATAGATGCCTTTAGAGGCGCATAACTTTCAACTAAGGCATCTATACTTGACTTGTAAATAGTAAGTACCCACATGAGAATTAATGTGTTGCGGTGTATAAATGCCCAGAAAATACATACAAAAACCAGGTGCCATAAGCAGTGTGCCAGAAAATAGAATGAATATGATTTGGAAGCTGCCTTAGCAGTTTTTAATTTAGATTTTTTTAAGAATGTCTTGAGAGTAAATATAAATTATTAATTAAAAAAATATTAAGCAGTTTAATTTTGGTAGCTACTCGTAATCATAAAAATGTGTTTTACTGTCGCTATCTCATTTATTTTTAAATATTTTTAGATCATTTGAAAGGACATCTATCCTTTGGTTTTATAACATAATATGGATTTTCAACAAACAACATAGAGGATAGATGCCCCAATACAAACGTTTAAATATACTTAAATTATTATAAAAAAGTATAGTAAAGGCGTTTCGAACGAAACTATTGAGCTATGCTTTTGCTTGACATGAGTATTTACAACGAGTATTAGGTGGAATGTGTTTTTTTCGTTGGAGCATCTATCCTTAACCTTGATACATAGTAAATGCTCCTCTCAATATTTATCTATGTACTTTAGGTGTATCATAAATCCATTATAGATCATATTTACGCATAACTAACTTTAATTATTAATGTATTTCTCAAAGTGGCATCTATCCTCCGGTCTAATTTATCAGGCGGGGCGACAATCCGGGGTGGGGCATGTATCCGTGAAATTTTAGAGGTCGACAAAAATGGTTTTATTTCCTATTATTCGTGGCTTTGACTACTGACCTTGTATACTAGACTATAGTCTAAAGACCGAACTTTGCGACCTCCTAACCAGTTTTTAAATATTGTGTTTATTATTGAAGCTGTGAGACTTTTTCAAAAAGTGCGGCATCTATCCGGGACTTACCCTACTATTAAAAAGGCTGGTATAGTACATTAATGATTTAAAATTTGAATTAACTACGCAAATTTACTGACTTTTTTTTAGGACTGATGACCGATGGGGTCGAAATTTCTCGAATGGCGACCACGTACCGGTAAGCGCAGCGTAGGACGTCCACCCACAAGGTGGACGGATGCCCTCATTAAGACCGCAGGATCGCGCTGGGTGCAAGCCGCTACGAACCGGCCTTATTGGAGATCTTTAGGGAAGGCCTATGTCCAGCAGTGGACGTCCTATGGTTGAAACGAACGCAACTTTACAAAATTAATAAAACCTTCACTAAAACGCAGCGAAGCGAAAATTTGCGGGGCTGGACGTCTTGAAACAATTGAATAAATTACACATTAACTTAGCGACACTAACGAAGCGAAACTGTGCTACCACTTAACCTCGACAGGTAAGCAACGTTATCCATATGTCCATAAATTGGACACAAGAAACATTTTTAAAATAGTAAAGTCATAGTTACATAACTGTACAAGTTTACAAGTCACATTCAGCTGTTGCCGAGACATTTCGCACCCAAGGTCAAAGGCATAAAAGTAATGAAACCAACAGAAAATCACTAATAACCGAAGTTAATCTTGAAGGAATTTAATTTGGAGGGCCTGTTTTATACCTACGGGCCCTTGGAGGATCGTATTTCCCTCTCAGATTCCTCTGTTTAAATGGGCCGGTGCCTGCTAATAATGTATGGGACGTGGAACGTACTCGTGTAAAATATAATAAAAGAATAAGTAGGTATCTTTGATAACGACAATGCTTTTGGTGAGGTTTGGTAACTGTTCTACGTTTCTTGTAGTCGTATTTAATGGTCAAGTTAAGGTTTGTAGACTCATATACCTCTGAGATTATGTAGAATTCTCAAGCCAGGTAATTTCTTTAGTGGTTTAAACTAACTTCCATTAAAAATACAAGCTATCCGAAAAAACAAAAATGCATAGAATATGTACATAAAATCTACAGCTTATTTACCTTCATTGTATATATTTTATTGCCAAGTTCATAAGTTCGGTGATAAGTAGAGTATATTTTATTCCTAAGCATAAGATTATTTTTGGATAAATATGAGAGGAAGAACAAAGATTTTTTTTACAGCCATTTTTTTAATAACAGAAGTATCCATTTGGGCAGCCACAGTCCGAGAAATCTCTACTTGAGGCGAGTGAGGCAACTTTTCTTTCTCTTTTTTTTTCAGAGCGACGCGTGCCTCAAGCTGGGGATCTCGTCTGCAGTTGCTCTCTGCCCGAGACTGCCTCTAGAGAATGCTTTAAGCCATGTATTCACTGAGCAACAATTGCTTATAAACTCTGTTTCAGAAACAAAATCTACGTGTTTCTGAAATATAATAATAATTCAGAGACAATGGTTTTGTTTCTGTAAACACTACTTGTTTATGGATATGTTTCGAGGCTGTTCCTGGAAACATCTACGTGATGTTTCAGAAACTGTGTATCCAAATCATTGTTGTCATGGCTTTAGAGTTTTAGAGACGCATCTAGCAAGTAGAGATTTGCTCGATGGTGACACATCCAATGCTCTATTTGTTTCCGTCTGGTGCTCGTTATTCCATTTGAAGATGATATTCTTGTAATTTGTAGTTTCTTAGCTGTCTTAATTGGTCTTGCTTGTATATTTTAATGGGGGGAGTAAACGCTTTGATGTTTTATTTACGTAAAATCTTTGATCCCGACGAGATGAAATAAACATAAACTGCCCAGGATTAATGCGTTCTCAAATTATTTACCGAGGAGACATTTTTTCTCTACATTTTAACTAGCTAAAATATTTTTGGATAAATCTTCTTCGTGTAACTGAATTAACGAAATCGTGTTTCTGTTACATGATAATTATATTATAAAGTTAATTCTAATATTCGATCTCATAATCTAGTTAAAATAACATTACCCCTTCTTTTTTGGTAGTCGAATAAAATAAAAGCTTCAAAAATTACGTTTTAAGTAATAATGATAAAATTGTTAAATCTCCGTAGTATATGTGAAATATAATGTTTAATACAGAGTATTGCATTGCAAAGTGCTGGGAGTAATAGAGGAGACAGATATTATTATATTAATTTTATTAGTATGTATGTTTATGGTGTAAAATGAAATTAATATTAATGCGCACTTCGTTCATTATTTATACGCTCTCTGTCCTCTCCATCCTAAGGTTGCCTGGCAGAGATTGCTATCAGCGATTAAATTAAATTAAATTAAATTAAATTTCATTTATTGAGCTTATAACACGGCAAAACCAATTACATTATAACTCACTTATATCTAATTATAAAACAAATGTCGGGAAATAATAATTGATAAAAAATAAAACAGAGAACGTCAATACAAAATGTCAAGAAATTAAGCTACTGTCCGCATCCGTCACTTCGCGTCCAGCCCACTGATCCGTTATGGATTCGCAGTATACTAGAAGCGATGCAACAACATGCTTCCAGTCGTCAACTAATACATCTATTTCGGTGTTGGAAGCACGGAGTGCGTTGAGGTGACGACGAGAGCGCAGTAGAGGCGACATAGCGCGCGCCACCGTGCGGCTGCTATTGACATAAAAAAGGTCGAGCGGCCGGCCGCGCCTATCCGTCGATGCCCCTGGCTTATCTGGCACAAACAATGAGCATAAGATGTTATGTAGATCCGTAGAGTCGACCATCCCCCTGAGCACTTTACAGCACATAGTGAGCTGATCGACGGTGCGCCTCACTTCCAACGAGTTGAAACCCAACTGGCCGAGCAGAAATTTGGTCGGATACATGTATGGATAATATCCGTAGACCTTCTTGTAGAGTGATCTCAAGAAGGCTTTTTGAACCTTCTCGATCATACTCGTATATGTGACGTGATGCGGATTCCACACACATGCAGCCGACTCGAGTTTGCTTCTTACCAGTGAGTTGTACAACGTTATAACAACTTGCGGGTTTTGGAAGTCTCGAGCATTACGAAGGACAAAGCCCAAACGGCGAAAGCCTTCTTTCGCGAGATCGGTAATGTGGTCGTGGAAAGTTAATTCACGGTCGAACTTAACCCCCAAATCTTTAACGGCACACACTCTATTAATAGGAAGATTGTCAAGTCTATAGTCAAAATTAATAGGTTTCCTTTTACGGTCAAAAGTCATTGTACTACATTTACTAATATTAAAAGTCATTTTATTTGTCAAACTCCATTGAAATATATTATTAATGTCATCTTGTAATTTCAAACAGTCCTGAAGGGAATTTATCTCCAGATAGAGTTTGAGATCGTCAGCATACAATAAACATTTGGCATTAGTTAAAGCTCTCGTTATTTTATAAATCATGATTTGAAAGAGCAGAGGACCGGAAACGGAACCCTGAATTACACCGGATTTTGTGGGATACGAATTAGATTCATGTGTGCCATGCTTGACGTACTGACTTCGATCCTTCATAAGGTCAGCAAAAAAGCGGAGCAAGCCCGGAGAAAAACCTATGTCACAGAGCTCACGGAGCAGTATGTCGTTATCTATTTTGTCAAAGGCCTTCTGATAGTCAAAATAGATGACATCAACCTGAGAACCTCTATCCATGGCACTAGAGATATAATCTACAAGACACAGCAGGTTTGTATTGACAGAGCGGCCTGGCCTGAAACCGTGCTGCTCTTCACCTATCTGATGTTTTACCTGTCTATATATTTCTTTGTGCAGAATATACTCTAATATTTTGGCCGGTGCGCAGAGAATTGCTATTGGTCTATATTCCTCTACTGATGTACTTTTACTGCTTTTAGGAATAGGGGTCACTCTGGATAATTTCCACTGTTTGGGGTATTTCCCATGTTTAAGCGAGAGATTTAAAATGTGACACAGAGGAGATACCAAATATTTCTTACCAGCCTTTAAAACAAAGCTAGGTACACAATCGGGACCAGGTGAGCTACTTACTTTTAATTTATTAAAACCGCGCTCTACATCCGCTTGAGATACCGCAGGCACACTAACATAGCCACCAAGATAACCATGTTCAGAACACGCATCGACGTTCAACTCAGGCGTGTCATCCAAAAAAACGCTGGAGAAGTAGCTTGCAAACGCTTCCGCAGCTTCTACTCCAGTATGCACTTTCCCGTTGTACGACACACAAGGCTCAAATCCACCCCTGGACCTAAGATTATGCACATGCTTCCAAAAGTGCTGAGGCTGCAGTTGCAGATTTTTCTCAATCATAGCCATGTGCGATTTATAGGCTTCAAAGATTCTGTGTTTTAAATTAGAGCGCAAGTCCGAGAATAATTTGTACGTCATGCTACATTTCGAATTTAGCCAAGCTCTATGCAACCTAGCTTTGCGCCGAATATCTTTTATGATACTTGCGTTATACCACACGGGGTACCTACTAAGATTAGCAAGCCGCCTATTCTTTTTAGGTACCGATAAATCGAATAAATTGTAAATAATTTCGTAAAAGGCATCGGTAGCAGCACTCATGTCTGAGGATTCTAACACCGGAGCCCAAGAGGTCTCTGCCAGCAACGAGTTAAAAAAAGATACATCCATTTTATTGAAATTCCAATCGCGCAAATAATTTATGTTACTAGGCTGTAGTTTAATTGAACTGAGAGCGTGCAGTCGTAGGGCGAGTGTTATCTCGAGTGCGGGATGGTAGAGAGCGTCAAGCGGGACGAATTCGTTTGCAGCACGCTGCACGAGCACCGGCCGCGCCGCCCCGTCACTGCACTCCTGCGCCAACACCACGTCAAGAATTCCACCGTGTGAATTAAATACATCGTTATAATTAAATAAATTACAATATGTCAGAAAATAGCCATAGTAGTGCTTGATATTATTTGAAGCACTATTCAAGTTAAGATCACCAAAAATAAACAGCTTACAATCTGAAATATTAACTGTAAAGGCTTCAATGTTGCTGAATACATTCATATAAACTGAATCACTTGCCTTAGGCTTAATGTATACAACACAAACGTAAAAAGTCCTACCACGGTACGTGAGGGCAGCCCACAGGTCTTCACCGAGGTCGGACTCGAGCTCGGGTCGACGACGCCCGGTGACGCCCGGTCTCGCGGCAAGCAACACGCCCCCACAGGGCGTGGCGCGATCACGGCGGAACAAAGTCCAACCGCCCGGTACCACTTCATCATCCTCAACCGAGCTATCCAGAAAAGTTTCCGTGGCTGCCACGAACAGATGATCGGATAGCAGCATGTTAGTATACCACAAACGAAGCTTCGTCTTCAGGCCGCGAACATTTTGATAGTAAATGTTGACGGACTCCTTACAAACATCGGCACGCGAATTACCGCGTGCCGAGTCCGCGACGAAATGATTGGTCGTCCTGGGCTGGGCGGCGCTGTCGATAGTTTATCCATTTTTTGACCCGCGCGTTCTCCGGCCAAACATTTATCGAGAAGCATTTGTCGTAGCAGTCATCTGGAACGCCTATTTTGAAAGAGTTGTAGCTATTGGCAGTCTTGAGTTGCTCTACTGTTATCACTCTTCCCGGACAGAGCTCGTTCAGGTATTGTTTGACCTCATCCAATTCCGACAGCATGTTCCATAGATGGAAATGTTTTCGGGTTTCAGCCGCTTTCAGTGACGTCACAGATGGCCCGCTAATACAACGAAGCGATTGGGACTGACGCGATTTTTTGTAACGCACCTCATTCCAAGCCAACTCGTGATTCACTGCATACGCCGGTGGCACCGATGCGGGCGACGACTGGGTGGGCTTGTCGGTAACGGACGGTTCCAATGATGTTACAGCTGCAGGAGAAGGACGGGTATCACGTACCGGATCGGTGTGCTTGATTTTCTGCGCTTGGCGCGGTTCAGTCACACGAGAAGGCGCCGAACGATGAGCACTGAGCCCAGCAGAGGTTGCCGTTGACTTTACCGCAGGCACCACGTTTATAGGGTGGACCATGTCGGGCTTCCTGCACTTGCACTCACATTTGCTGTACATGTCAAAGAATTTGTCAAGACGCGCTGTGACTTCTATCAATTGCTCTCTCATTTTCAACACTTCGCTGCGCAGCTCCCCAACATCGTTACTAAGACACAGCGATTCATCCGCTTGTCTATCTCTACCTGCGTCGCTGCGAGGAGCCGGTTTGGAGCGGATGGTAACATTTGTGTCGCGTCTTTTAGAACCCCCAACAGGGGTTGCAGAGTTGTCTCCGACTCGCTTGACTGCAATTAGACATTCAGGACATGTCCATGTGTCGGATTGCAATTCCGTCAGGCGCTTTTCACCAGTACATAGGCAATGGTAGTTTTTATTGCAGCCTTGCACAGTACAACGTACATATTGATCCACCTGTTGATTTATTACGGTGCGACAAGCTGCACAATCCATCTTTCCGATTAGAAATAAATAAAATATACGCTTACTGTAATAAGTAGGTATTCTGCGGGTGGCGCGCGGTGAGTCACGATAAGGCCGCCCATTGTGCACTGATTATGTATCTTTGTTTCTTTATTTGTTTATTTCTTGGAGTGCAATAAAGAGTTTATCTATCTATCTATCCTCATTATTTTGAACAATTTTCATAATGAGTTAGTTTTATAACCTGCGAAATTGCGAGAAAAATCAACTTTTCCATACAAGTCATGTTATTGTATTTGTAACAATATTTCCCCATTGACTGTCTTTTTGTGGAGAAACCGTACACACCATTAACCGTAACGAAGGGAATAATTTTTCGGATAACTTAACACTTAATCTACGAGCAGTAAAGCAGGCTAAGTAACGGCTGTAGGCGCCATTAACAAGGTGCAAACGAAAATGGCGACGAGCGGTCTCGCCCTAAATGTCCACGATAGTTCGAGGAACCAGGGATGCAGTTAAACCAAATACACAGTGGACAGGGCGCATAAATTGTAGAATAGAAGACCAATGGGGCTGCAAAGTTTTTAAATGGTGATTATGTCCCGATAAGCACAGCGTAGGATGTTTACCGACAAGGAGGACCAGTGTTCTAATCGTTCGCAACCAGTCTTATTGAATTGACGATTCTCCTAAAAATCTTTCCCAGCAATTTTTCGCGCGGGTGAGCTATGTGACCATAGAAATAGAACTAAAGTAATAGAATACTTACTAAATTTCGCTCAGATAATAAACCTTACTGCGTGAGTGGAACAAAAAAAAAACGCATTGTCTGTCGGCATACGTCAAAATAACAAGTTGAAATGTCAAAATGGTTAAAATTTGATTCCACTGTTTTTTGCGACATGATCGGAAATTTGAACCCTCTAGTTCCAGTAAGAAGGTTCAAATATCTGATCATTTTACCTTCCTACTTTTTACCTTTTTGAATTTGGACAGCCGAATAGCTCAATACTAGTTTGTGAAACCCTTTGTAATTACGTAAAAGATACACCCGATAGGCATCTTTTTCTAACACCTTTTAAATGTTATATTTAAAGTGGGACGAAGTGATGACTTAAATCTCTTGCTATTTTAGTACGGTTTCTATTATTTTAGTTCTAATTCTATGTTTGAACGTAAAAATATTTTGTCATGTGCGATTGACCACTTCTTTCCTCGTTCAGATTATGTCCTTGTTTGACCGACCGCATCATCCAACCTATTCTTAGGGTTCTGTACCCAAAGGGTAAGAACGGGACCCTATTACTAAGACTCCGCTGTTCGTCTGTCTGTCACCAGGCTGTATCTCAGGAACGGTGATAGTTAGGCAGAACGTTGAAATTTTCACAGTTGATTTATATCTGTTGCCGCTTTAACAACAAATACTAAAATCACTACAAAAATCTTTAAGGGGGGCTCCCATACAACATACCTGAATTTGAAGCCGTTTTTCGCTCGCTATTAATAACGTTGACAGGTAGGCACTTTAAATTTTCACAGAATATTTAGTTAAACATTTAAAAATAAAAAATTCAATTAATATATAATAAATATTTAAGGGGCCTACCATACCAGAAACATGTTTTTTTTTCACGATATTAATAACGGCAACAGGAAGATGCTCAAAATACTCAGTTTATTAGATTCAGAATATTAAGTTTTATATTCCTTTCAAAAATAAATTATATAATAAGGGGGCATACAGTATTTATTATTATACAGTACGGAACCCTTCGCGCGCGAGTCCGACTCGCACTTGGCCGATTATTTTTAGATACGTATTATTTGGGATATCCTAATATCCGAGACCACCTAGATTCGCCTCTGTCCAGATAATGTCCCTAATGTTGCCAGATACAGGCGTCTGGAAAAACTAGCGGAAGCGTCAATGACTCGTTTAACGTCTGGAAGTTTTACTAAAGGAGGTCAGCAGTATATCTCTTGTTGTCTTTCTTGTAATTTCCACAAATTAGAGCACCAACAGATTGTTGACCGAAGTCACTGCATAAGTTAGTAACCTACTCTATTTTCAGGGCATTTCCTTCCAAAGTACAAAGACAATCAGATTTATATGTATGTATAATTATGATTACGATTAAAAACAACTTTTACACTGAAGCCATCTTATTTTTTGGCCCAAGAGACCTTTATAGATCGTTGGTTATGTGGGAGTCCCCGCCGATCCCAACTCCAAAATCACGAAAAAGCTCAGCAATTCCATACAAATATTGCCTCTCGACAAAATATATCTATGGTCAGCTGATTATTTTTTGCGACTGGCCAAAATCAGAATCTTAATTACGAGTAGTTTAATAAAAATTGCTCATACTCGTAGGTAAGTAAGTTCGTACAGGCGAGTGGCTTGCCCTGGTGTCTGATTTGGTGGTTTTAAGCCGCCTGAAGGCCTCTGATATGGCTAAACAGTTAGAACGAGTGGGACCTACAATTTAACATGTCATCCGAGCCACGGTAGCACTCAGTTGTAAATGCTACTCGCGGTCACCCATTAGAACTGATCGAGCTGAAAGTTGCTTAATTGCTCATAATGATGAATAGGTACCTATATACATTTTTACAAGTTTTCGCAATTTGCAAAACAACAACTTATATTACTTTTAGGTATATTTAATTATGTGGTACGTGGTGTGTGTGGCACAAATAACAAAATGATGACAAAGTAAATAATCGCGGAGTCATTATCCTAAATGGAGCAGATAATACGCCGTGTCGCGGGAAAGTAATGGGGACTGACAGCAGCGATGAGGCAGTAAATCTCACATGTTTTGTTTCTTTATTGTGATTCGGTCGGAGAGATCCGGCCGGTCAACCCGGTGACACTGCAAATACGGGGTCAGTGCTACGGGAATAGAAAAAGATAACAATACATTTCAGACCGTGTTGACGAAATAAAAGAGTAGTACACCAAAAATCAATCACGTTAACAATCCAAAATAAAATCTGTTAGGGACTCAACTGATAATCAGATCTCTTCTCGAGATCGAGAAAACATGGCGCTAGGAAACTGTTAGGTACACTGTGTGTGTCTGTACCCATCATAGTATAAGAACAGTAATAGAAACCGTACTAAAATAGCAAGAGATATACTTACATCACTTTGTCCCATTTTAAATATGAAATTTAAAAGGTGTTAGAAAAAGATGCACATACATCCGAACTTACGTAATATCGAAGGTTTTCACAAACTAGCATTGAGTTATCTCGGCTGTCCAAATTCAAAAATGTAACAAGTAGGAGGGTAAAATGATTAGAAATTTGAACTTTCTTACTGGAACTAGAGGGTTCGAGTTTCCGATAAAGACAAAAGACCAAGTTTAACCAACTTTTTAACCATTTTGACATTTCAACTGGTGATTTTGCCGTATGCGCGCTACTATCATCTAGTATCTACTATCGTATGTTGTCACTCTCGCGTATGCTGTATAACCAGATATGAATAAGACAACTGTAGCGTAGTTTTTATTTGAGTAAAATTTAGCAATACTTCTATTATTTGTAATTTTTCTGAGATACCCACGCTCAACTAACATTTTCTGTTGAGACAACTTCGGTCTGGAAACATTTTCGTTTTGTTTTGTACACGTGAAACTATATTCCTCTTCTTTCCGTTCTAAAAACAAAATTCTCCAATAAAGGCGAGGCTAAACGGGCGTTTTTTGGAGCTGTGAGACTAGGAACTCACGAAGTGGTTTTTTTCCCGAGCCTGCCGTGGTGGCAGAACTGCGATTTTATTTCTGTACTCACGTGACCGGTTATTTATGCGGTTACGCAGCCGTCACGGTTGAGATTTACGCCCGCAAACGTAACTATCGTCGAAATCGTACTGTCATTGTCAAGATGTTTTCTTCTTCTTTTTTATGTTTTGGCGTCGCATCGTTGTGCATTTGCCAGTGTCAAGTATTAAGTTTAAATAATTTTTGATAATATTTCATCAAAATATTCATAGTCCAATAAAGTCGCGGTCAAGTCCAAACGTAGTCCCAACTCATACCTCAGTAAAGCATTGGAGACTTTACTATAGGCTTCTCTCTCTCACCATATTCCAGTTGACAATGACAGATCAATTTAAATGACTATTACGCCATCTAGTAAGTTTTGTGAAACTATTTTTTTTTTTGGAAAACGCCTCATTGCGCACACCGCGCGCTAAAAACTGCTTCGTGAGGCCTTAGCCTCAGTCGCATAAAATTAATCGCGAAATTTAAGCTGCTTTCGGTTGAATAGTAAAATCTTGTTTGTGCCATACAGCGACATTTTGTGACTTTTGTGTGAATTCGAATTTACGAGACTCATTTTTAACGAGTCAGAACTCAAAAAGTTACACTCGTCTGGCCTCGCCCTTAATCTACATCACGTCTTCACTAATCACTACGTCCGGACCTTTCGACCTAGTGTCCGAGGCTTGAACGCACCTTGAGCCTCTCTTGCCCTCTCCAATTAGACGGGGTCCATTTGCGAAATTGACGGAGCACTCGAATCTCCACCATCGTCCCGAATCACTCAGCCCATAGCTGATTCCGCCCGTTTTGCTCCCGACAACTTGGGGAAATGAGCATAATGTTAGGAAAATGCTGACTACTTACCCTTTTGAGAGCAGCCACTGAAAGTTTCCAAGCGTTTTACTTGGCAAACGTCCTTGAATGTGAGTAAGTGCAAAAGCATTTATGTTGAGATACAGATAGGAATGTGATCTTATGGAAAATATGGTTAGTCCGTCAGATATACCATCAAAAATATTGGACACATATTTTTCTTTTGACAATAAAACAAAATTTGATGAAGATATAGCTCGTTAAAGTTTCGCGTGACGTCACAAGTGCCATACCAATGTATAGATTTCTGTGAGTATGATGACGTCACGACCCCTACTCCCAAACTATGATAAGATTTTTCTTTGTCATTTGTTGTTTGATTGACAAAAGAAAAAATACGTGTCCGACATTTTTTTTGTATTCTTACTCATGGATTAATTTCATAATGTAATTTTTTTACCCAGTCATTATGCCTATTAGTATGTTAGATTAAGTAATTCAGTATTATATAATTGCGCTATTTTTAGGGTTCCGTACCTCAAACGAAAAAAACGGAACCCTTGTAGGATCACTTTGTTGTCCGTCTGTCCGTCTGTGTGTATGTCAAGACTCTTTATCTCGAGTTGACATTTAAACTGTATGCGTATATCTATAGTATCTTGCAGTTGTGTAAAAGAAAAACTTCTCAGCTATCATTTAAAAAAGTTAGAACCGTGTTTATGTCGTAAAAAACCGCATATTTCGACACTCACAAAAATCAAAACCTACAGGGTACTTCCCGTTGACATAGAACTGTGAAATTTGGCAAGAAGCATTATCTCAAAGTACACACATAAGAATAAATCTGAAAACTACACGTTTTCTTTTAAATTACAAAAAAATAAGGCCTCATAATTCACAAAATATACAAAATTCTAAATTCAAAGTGAGTACATCGTATCATGTAAGGTATCATGTAAAAGAACTATTATTAGCACATGCTAAAACAGGTTTTTAATTATTTAACAATGTGTAATTTTCGATGTATGACGAGTGAAAAAATTTTTTTTTGTCGATTGTTATGGTAAAGAGATTTTAACAACTTACTTTCCAAATTTGTGAAATTTTCTGGATTTGTACGGTACCCTCGGTGTGCGAGCCTGACTCGCACTTGTCCGGTTTTTAAATCAAGAAATAATTTTTGTCTACGCTGGTTTAGGTTAAACCTAAACACACAAGTATTTCAGTTTTTTAGGGACTGAGGTAGAGAATCAATATCGCACAATGATCTGAATATAGTCATCACGGAGCACTAATAATATATCAGCATTAATTCAGTTACATACTCTAATTCATTTCATAGTTTTTTCATAAAACTAAATGAATATTATCTATTATTTGTTGAACAATTTAAATGTAACTTTTGTAGCGAAATATATCGCGTACATGTATATGTGCAATTTACGGAGTATCTTGCACTGATTGTTACTCAACAGGATATTGACTGGATTGGAATTATCTCAACCTTCACAATTCACACAGATTGGTCAAGTAAGCAAGTATCACCACTGGAGTGATACAATATAATATGGGAGCGATACCAAAGGGCACACTAAGTGAACCCACTCAACCACGGCCACACAAAACACACTGATCTCATTCCTGCTCACAAGTTAAGAGCTCTCGAGCTCGCTCGCAATCGAAGACACTAAAGAGATTAAGTAGGCGGCGGAAGGCCCCAATTCTAGTAAACCAGTCTTAAAAAAACTCAAGTAGGACGTATTATACTCTATAACATTTAACTTGATCTTTGCGACAGCTGTCAGAAAAATCACGCCTGTGAAGTCCTGAATTTCTTAATAGTACAGACAGTACCTGTCAATGTCATACTTTATGCGCATGCCGATTAGTGATGGGCGACGAATGATCGTGACCACAGAGTTTTAGATAGAGTTTTAATTAAAATATCGATAGTTTATACTGACGATATTTTAAATGAAACTTAATTGATCATTAATTTTATTGTATATTTTAATATCATAACATTTTTTACATGTGTAATTAAATTAAACCAAACCCAATAATATGTTACATTAGCATCGATAATAGTGAAAAACGTCGATAAATTACATTGTTATGAGTATTTAATAAATATCATAACATTATTTACATGTGTACATTGATCTTAAATAATAGTAAGTAAATAAAATTCAATTTCTCAACTTCAACTACTCATTCGATTTCATTACAACATTGTTTGAAAATCGATTTTTTCCACCACTATCTCAACTCTATATATGTCAATATGTCACTGTCGCAGAGATCAAGTTAAATTTTATAGAGTGTAATAAAAAAAATCGCATCCACAAATCAGCCGTAGGACGTCCACTACTGGACATATGTCTTATCTACTGATGATACTGATGTCTAAGGCGCGATTGAAAGCGGGTTACATCCAGCGCATTCCTGGGGTCTTAATTATATCGTCGGTAAACCTTGGGACGTCCTACGCGGCGCTTATCGGTGTGGTCTCCATTCGAGAACTTTTCCATTGACAATCCGTTTTTCGAACTATGTGAACTGATTCTGATTCACAGTTCCTGATTCGAACTCGCAGAGAAACTCCTGCCAAATCCTTCTCCATAGCTTGTGCTGGGGCAAAGCATAGCATAGCATAGGCAGTTTTGAGCCTACTTAAAGGATTCCACAGTGAAAGACTACGTTTCATTTCTCGTATAATTTAGTAGGATATAAATATTTAAAAAAAACGTAGCATATTCTGCAAGGTACTCGTATACACAACCAAAGCCAACTATATAAGCAAAATATTTTTCGTTGCAATATTGTAATGTATTTTACTAACCATTTTCAGTGCCATAAAATGATAAAAATTAGTTACGGTCAATAAATAAATATGTTGGCATACAAAGTTAACAAAAAGTAGCTGTCCAAAACATCATTAATCTAAATCTAAAACTCTAAGGTCAAAATATAAATACCCTTCGAAAACGTGTCACCTGACATTGTCATTATCATTTCAAAGCAAGGTTCGCAGAATAGGGGCCTAAAACTTTCGTTTCAACAAACTCTGCTGCTTACATTAGCCAAATACTCCACCAAAGTGGGACGGAGCGGAGATATGCGGAGTTGACCAGAGTATTGTGGACTGTAAACCCATTGCAGAAATGGTATATTTGTTCAAAGAATAACTGATTAAAATCTCCGTTCGATAACGCTAAGTTAAACATAACATTTCAACGTCGTCAGCACTTTAGCAAGAAACGGCTTGAATCCATAGTGTTCTTGCGGTATTGGTCAGAGGACACCCTATGCTGCACTTAGGTGTAGGATTTAGACGTAGGTACTGGCCACTGCCCCAGTTTTGGTCATTTTCATGTCAAAGTTTAGATAGATTATTATATCGTAATATTTGTTTAACACACAACTTCACAAGTATTGTTTGTGTAATGTCAAAGTATGAACTTCAAAAATCATATTCATTTAATCAATTTTAATGGTATTAAAATTGTCTACACAATTATCAAAATTCAGAATGGCCAAAAATGATACTAAGATCCCCAAACCCGGTACAACTATTGTACTAGGTCTCAATTTAAAAACTTAACGGCTCCATCAACAGTATGGCCAAAAATGATACTAAGATTCCCAAAACCGGTACAACTATTGTACTAGGTCTCAATTTAAAAACTTAACGGCTCCATCAACAGTATGGTCAAAAATGATACTAAGATCCCCAAAACCGGTACAACTATTGTACTAGGTCTCAATTTAAAAACTTAACGGCTCCATCAACAGTATGGTCAAAAATGATACTAAGATCCCCAAAACCGGTACAACTATTGTACTAGGTCTCAATTTAAAAACTTAACGGCTCCATCAACAGTATGGTCAAAAATGATACTAAGATCCCCAAAACCGGTACAACTATTGTACTATGTCTCAATTTAAAAACTTAACGGTTCCATCAACGCATGCGTCCTGCAAACTATATACCCATTGCCACTTTCGTTAATACTCATAGTTGTTAGCCGTTAGATGGTGTCTAGTTTTGGTTTGTGCCTACGTAGAGGTACGGGGTTTACTCATTTATGATTCTTTGACCGACAAAACAGAGGAGGTACTCAATTCGACGCGTATATAGTTTTTTATGTGTAACCACGCGTAACTTTTTACGATGTAGTCCGATTTCAAAAATTCTTATTATATTGGAAAGAATATACTTTGAAGTTGATTCCATTTAAATTTTATCGAAATCGACTGGGCTATTTTCGATAAATCAAAAAAAATGTAAAATTGCTACATCCACCCATGCGTACTATTCGCGAATTCTGTAGACGGTTGAAGTCGGTCATGCCATTTTTTGCGAATAATAATTATTTAAATAATGATATGTACTGGATGACACAGACTATAATGTTTCCCTACCTTACGCTCTGCTTCGTATTAGCAGCGTTTTGGCTACAGCCGTACCTACTTATTTACGGCTTAATTGATTCAACTGTTCCCTTTTCCCGTTTCTTTGGGACTGTATGAAATAAGAATAAGCCTGATTGGCAGGTATTCGTAATTTGCGGAAATTGTTCAATTATTCGCGATTGAATTATTATTGTACCGCTTTTGTTTTTTTAACAAGCCCATTGAGGGCCTGCACGTGGATGCTGTACCGGATTTAAGTGGATTGTTTTTTACCTTTATAATTTGTTACAATATGTTGATCGGGAAAATAATTATGTTCGGTAGATTTCATATTGCGAACTTGTCTGACTTGTTTTTACAATGATACGATTTTTATACTACTATATTAACACGGGACTTATCGCGCAATAAAACATGAGATATATTAATTAAATACCTCTTTTCCTTTTTCTCCCGACGTTTCGACCAAGTTGCATTGGTCGTGGTCACGGACAGACTAAATGCGACGCCGTATCACCACTTCACACCAAACTGACAGTATCTGGAAATGTCTTAATGCCTACATCACGCAGTTTACATTTGTTGACTACAGGATTCCACGATACTGATAGTTTGAAACCATCCTCTCGGTTAAAATTACGGTGCTTTTTAATTTCTACAGCCTCGCGAACTATTCTTGAGAAATAATGTCGATCAGTGGAGAGTACTTTTGGGTCTTGGAGCTCAATCCAATGACTAGTTCCTCCGTCAAACAATACTATTTTTATCTCTCATGGAATGCAGACGACGTGACTCCTCACGTCGACCTCGGTGTAGACCATACATTGAAAACTTAAGTAATAGAAACCGTACTAAAATAGCAAGAGATATACATCACTTTATCCCATTTTAACCTTCCTATACCCGCATCAAATTGTGTAACACAAATACCCGCGCACGGTGTCACAGGCCGTAACTTGGGGACCCTATTAGCAGTAGAAGCTACTCAAGGAACATTTTTTCCGGTAGCTATAAGATTTAGCAACATAATAAATTTAACTAATCGTACAAATAATTTATTATTTTACTGACTATCAGACTTCGCGTAACAGCCTTCAAAAATATCTAATATTTGTTCAAGTGTAGAAAAAGCGAACTAAAATCTGTTCTCCTAAAAATCAGTTTAGTACCTTATGAGTTGAGAAACGAGATGTAGCTATAAAGGGTTTAGACCATAAAATAAACAATTAATGTATGATCCATACAAACATTTCATACACATTTTTTATTGCACGTATACCCGCGTCGGTCTCACAGACTGATTGGCGCCCACACGCCGTACTTGCACAAGCTTGCTCAGCGTACTGAAGTGAAGCTATAAACAAATGAGGCAGCTAGCAAACGCGTCGGTCTCACATACCGACGCGCGGGTATAGGAAGGTTAAATATGAAATTATATTAGGCTGATACATGCGTCATACTCGTGATCGGGTGCTGCAGGCGGGTCGCCGGTTTGCTCGTGGCATTCACGCAATGCAATGAAACCACTAACTTAGACTAAGATTTAAACTAACCCCTCTCTGTTGTATTCTTTCAATTGTAACTAACTTAACAAAAGGCACAGACCCTGGAGTCAGTGGGCCATTAATTTAAATAAAAAAAAAAAAAAAAAATTGAAATTTAAAAAGTGTTAGAAAAAGATGCACATACACACAAACTTACGTAATTTCGAAGGATTTCACAAACTAGTATTGAGCTAATTCAAAAAGGTAAAAAGTATTGTGAAAACCATGTGCCAGTTTTCCCTGTCTTGGGTGATCTCATCTACGCTTGTCCCGCGATGGATCTGATGTATGTCGTCTGCCTACGGAACGCCTGTCTGCTATTGGAAGCCACTTACTCAGAGATCTACTCCACCTTCCATCATCACCAATGAATCGTATTTACAATAATTATAACATAACGATGGGTTGAAAATTCTCGAATAGAGACCGCATAACGCCAAAATCAGCGTAGGCCATTCGCTGCGGTGACCGATGGTCAAATCAAGATTTAAAGAAAACGCTAAATGCAAGCAGCTTCCAACCGGTCCCGTTAGAAACTACTTAGTAGGCGAAGCCTATGTCTATCAGTGGCTATTCTATAGCCGATAATAATCATGCGATAATGATGTTAGTTTTATACAAGAAATTGACATGGAACGGTAGATACGTAACACGTAATGCTTAATCCGCGTCTCCACGCGCGTTAATGTGAACTCAAGGAAACAGGTCAAGAGTCACGCTCCGAGAAACGCACACTTACCTGACATTGCGAGACGAGGTCAATGTGTCAGGGAAAAGCTTTAATATTTTATATTTTTACTCGACTGAGTGACGGACGTGTTGACTGAACATTAGTATTAAGGCTGCGTGAATTTTTTTGACTGCAGAAGCAGATTGAGTACATGTCGCTTCTGTTTTTTTTTTTTAAGTGAAAACTTCTTAATCGTCTTTGTGCACTTTTTGTGATGGGTAAAAAATGTTAAACTTGCACCAGGACACGTGTCCTGATTGAACATTCATAAGACTGAGGGTGAATAGACCGCTGGCGCGGCGTAAGAGAGGAAGTAATATCCCCAGGGCCTCTCTATCTACCACGCGGCGAAAATGTATACCTACTCGTGCTGTTTCGTGTAAGCAGGCGTAGGGCGTTTGCGCGAGTGTGCGTGTGTTATGTGGTATTTTACCACATAAATTATAGTACTTTATATGTTCAAGTTTTCACTTCTGCTGGCACTCCCGGAGTGCAACCTGTTGGTTTTTTTTTAGAATCTGTGGGTCAATACTTAAGCAAAGAAAATTATTGAGACATCCGAGTGGCACATTCGACTATATAGACTCTCAATAAGCCCTCTCAATAAGCCCGATTACAGAGGCGCCATCGTAATTATAATTATAATAGCTAAATAGCATAGTTCTGTTTCTTTTTCACTTTAGGCATTCGATAGAGAGAACGCTTTTTACGTTGCTATTAAATTTACGCTGGTGCGGCGCCTCTGTAATTTGGACTTAACATCTACCCAAGTATTTTGGGAAAGCTATCTCTGCGAATAGTGTAAAACACCTCAGAAGTAGAGCGAAATTAAACGAATTAAATCCATTTACCACTTTAATCACATTTCACTATCATTAACATCATTTCATATCACAATCAATAACATAGAAAATTACCAACCACAATAAACCAAGGTCCGATTCAGAATGGCTTAACGTCAAGTGTGAACATATTCAACATGACATTAAACCGATGTAGTTGTCAATGTCAGTGGGTAGCATGTGCCAACGGCAATGACATTGACAACCGCTTATGACTGTATTCTTTACGTCTTAGGATCTTTCTTTAGTTGTACCTATATTTCATGCCGTGAAATAAAGTGTGTGTAACAGTAGGCAAACCATAAATCTTTGGAGACGTGGGATTATGGGGACGAAACTTGTTTAGTGCCTCAGCATCACAACTATTCTGCAATAACTTAGTTACCTTAGTGGTCACTCGAGAGGTAGAGTTATATTTCACCTTTTTGTACGTGACGTCATCGTTGACCAGCTGTTCAATTTTATACTCATAATCTTTAGTATCTACGATGACAGTCGCGTTGCCCTTGTCCGCTGGCAAAACTAGTAATTCCCTATTATTTCTTAATTCTGCGAGGGCCTTCACTTCCTCTCTGCTTATATTTCTCTTAGGTAGTTTCGACCTCCGTAACATCGTTGCAATATCCTGCCTCAAGCACTCTGCTTCATGATGTGGGATCTTATTCCGTATCACCGCATCCTCGATATTGGTGATTATTGTCTCCACCGGAATTTTACTGGGAGCCGGTGCAAAATTTAATCCTCGGGACAATGCACTTATAGCTTCATTGCTTAACTGTTGTGTCGAAAGATTAACAACCACACGATCACCATCTGAAAGCGGCTTTTTTAAGTTTCTACATTTCTTGCTATGTCTTTTGAGGGTTGTTGAATAAATCGTATCTGACCTGCTGAAAGACATAGAATCCAAAACTTCCCATAATTCACTACTCAACAACTGCGCTATCTAAAGATGCAACTCGTACACTCGCTTGTTTGTATACATCAATTGTTGGCGGTAGTCCGAAATAACTCGTCGAAGTAATTTCACATTCGCGACGCGGAAGAAATTTTCGTAATCTCGAATACATTTCACCGGCATTATGCGCGCAAACTTGGGAATTATTCCACTATCACGGCACTTCACCACAAACTGTAAGCCGCACTCGAGTTTCTTACGTTTTATGCGTAAACGTGTAAAATCCTTAATTTTATTAAGCCATACCGTACCGTAACGGTTTGCTATCACTTCATTAAAACTACCGTGAGTATTCATCATAAGTATAACAGAATACGGCTAAAACTCACGTTATAATTATACGGTCGATCCGCAAGGAATCCAACAAGTTTCAGAGTATTTAGAACTTCATCCTCAGGGAATACGCGCACCCCGTCGACCGGCGTGCGCGCACTGAAGTCTGCGGCGCCTGCGTATTCTTTACCTACTTGAGTTTCTTTCTAGTTTTATGTATTAAATTATACTATCATATTGTATCATGTCATATTGTATATTATTATGTAAGTAGCTAAGTACATTAGTAAGAAACTTTTTTCTCGCGAGCGTAGGTAAAACAGGTCACTTTCGTACCGTGTTCTCGTGTGTCACTTTCTTTCTCCTTATCGTCAACGCCGTAAAGTATACAATCTATTGCAAGCTTTCCAAAAATCTTACATCTATTTAACATGTTAATTTTTTGAGAAATAGTATTGTTTTAAGGTCGTCTCGTCTAAATATTTTTAAGGTTATTTATTTGTGGGGTTTTGTCGATTTTCAATCATGTCACTCCCATAATTAACATTATGTGCATATTTATATGTATACTACGTACCTGTTCCTCCATAGAGAAACATGTATACTCGCACCAGGCTTCTGGTTCCCTCCGATGATGGTGAACCCAAGAGACTGTTACATGCTCCTACATTACTGTCCCTTATACCTAGAAGATTTAGGTGAAATACTTTAGTTACGGAACGAATTCCGAACACATTCATTTATATCTGTTAATAGCGCTGCGTAGTTTTCAGTCGCTGGAAAATATTCTTGCAACATGGTTTTTCACTCTATCCACGTATGCTTAATAGATGGTAGACCCTGGTACCAGGTTTTAGCAAGTCCGAAAAGTTTAAGCAGGGCTTAGTGAGTCGTTTGCCTGTCGCTCCAATAATAGATTTCAGTGCTCTCGTCGACCTTATCGAGCCAGATGTTAATATTTTGTTTTTTAAACTTTGGGTCAAATTCGGGAATCACGTTGCTTATGGTTGGATTAGCAAATGATACGCAATCCCCTGATCTTGATTTTAGCACATTTAAAAACTCTTCGATGAAGTTTTCGATCTGTCTAGGTTTTCTTTCGACAAATTCTGTTTCGTCATAATGAAATAATCGTCTTTAATGTGGTGTAGTTAGTGGTCGATCACAATATTAACGATCATAACGGCTGGGCGATCGTTCTGTCGTTTTGTCGCTGATCGCGCGCTTGGGTGATGTAGACATCATATACGCTCCGTCACGTTCGTCTAGCCGTTCTCGTTCCTAACGTAAACGTAGGCACCTCCCTTTCGAGTATCCTTACTCGCTCTTTCTCTATGTCAAGCTGACACAGAGATCGCTCGTCGCTGGGGCTTCTGTTCCGTAATCGGCTACGGCGGGGACTTCGAAAATCGCTGGGGCGGGGACTTTGTGCCTGGCTATGGCTATGGCTGCTCGCCCGACGCCTTCTCGGCGTCTCTACAATGCGGCTGGTACGATTTTGGTTTCGTCACGCGTCAAGTCGCTGGCTCGGATTTCGGCTTGGGGCATTGCGCTGTGGCGTATTCTGTCTTTATGTTAGCGCGCGCCACACCTGAGTCGTCTGGAGCATGCGCTGCCGAGTTCCGGTCACTCATATTCTGAAACTCACAACTGCCGTGTAAATAATATTGTTGTGACGATTATTTAAACACATTAAAATTTTACGGGACAGCTCGTCTATACGATTTGGTCACTAACGTAGCGCTCGTAGTGGTCAACACTCGTTTGTCAACTTTTATAAAAATTGAAATCACGTCCCTGGTGTCTATCGTCAATGTATTCGCAATATTATGCAAATTTTCCAAAAAGTATCTGATAAATTGCACAAAATCATATTACAATACAGACATAAACTCGTGAGATCAAGTCCAACTTAGCAACGCATGGTTCTAGCCCACATTCTATGGCTATAAAAATAGGTATTTTAATAACTGCCAAATAGTCTAAAAGATATCGAAAAGGAAAACTGTCTCTTATAACAACTAAAAATAATTGTATTATCCAAATGCTATTGCACATTGGACGATTTTAGCGATAATCTTTTCTTATGCATTTCAAACACACAATTTTACACCCTTTGATTATACAACACATATCTCTCGAGATGGACAAACATAAACATTAATCACAAAGAAAACGGCCCAGATCTTTGACAATGAGTGCGTACTTAATATGTCAAACCTGTCAAAATTTGTACGGATCAACCAAATATCAATGCCAAATATGGATCATTTTTTTAGGGTCGTTTTGCTCAGCTAATTCTGTATCTAGACAGATACATAATCAAAGGTTATATCGCATTTATTTTGTCACAATCATTGGTCACAATATTATCTATTACAAAATAAATAACTTATGAACTTTTCTCTATACGTAATCCGGTTTCGTCCGGCCGAAATGATAGTGAAATGTAAAAATAAATTATTATTATCACTTATCACGCGTGCATTAAAAGTCGACCCGATAACGTGTATATTTCACAGTAAAGAATCTATACCCATACATTTTTCATCACTGACATAATGGCGGTCGAGCAACTGGCGTGGTATTTTACGCAAAAACTTATATTTTTCGCGATAATCCCACTTCTGAGTTGTAAAACACCTCAGAAGAAATTAAACGAATTAAATCCATTTACCACTTTAATCACATTTCACTATCATTAACATCATTTCATATCACAATCAATAACATAGAAAATTACCAACCACAATAAACCAAGGTCCGATTCAGAATGGCTTAACGTCAAGTGTGAACATATTCAACATGACATTAAACCGATGTAGTTGTCAATGTCAGTGGGTAGCATGTGCCAACGCCAATGACATTGACAACCGCTTATGACTGTATTCTTTACGTCTTAGGATCTTTCTTTAGTTGTACCTATATTTCATGCCGTGAAATAAAGTGTGTGTAACAATAGTCTTTACCCTAAAACCCACAGACTAAATAAAAAAATCAAGTTAGAATGTTGAAAAACAAACAAGTGAGGTCTGCAAAACTACACCTCGCCGTGTACAGACACAATTACACACAAACACGTATAAAGAAACTACGCCTTATGGCTTATCAGTCGAACTATGGCGACGCAACACCGACGCACTCACCACATGTATAAAAGACAGACACTTGTCTGTTCACGACGCTCTGTCTTGATTTTTTTTATTTGGTCTCATCCTGATACCAGAGAAAAGTGATAAAAATCTGAAATATGAAACAAAAATTGTAGGTACTTAGGTCATTTATGCCAAAGACCGTTCTAGGAAGCCTCTCTACGGAATTAATAAACGTTCTTTCTCATCCCGCAGTTTTCCCCGAACTGAAAACCTCCTAGAAAATAAGAAAAAATATACCGTGCAGGTCAGATTTGTGATGCGGGTTCCGTACTATTAAATAATAATAATTCATTTTTACACCAAAAGAAACTGCTTAGGTACTTATGCTTAGCTTATATTGCCGGTTTATACAATATATGTATTATTAAAAGAAAAAACCACAGAATGCAATTAATATCTCATTAGAATTGTATATTTTTCAAACGGATAATGTCTATTTTTTTTGACATTTTAGTATACTTTTACTTGAAACATACATTTACAATAAAAGGCATGATGACTGGGTTAACCATAAATTATATAATTAGTCCGTGATTTAGATTATCAAAAAATATTGGTCACGTGTTTTTTCCTTTGTCAATAAAACAATTAATGACAAAAATAAACCTTGTCAAAGTTTGGGAGTGCGGGTCGTGACGTCACTTTTTCATCACATTTCGTCTATATATTTGTATGGCATTTGTGGAGTCACGCCGAACTTTTAGGAAACAATTTTTGTTTGATTGACCAAAGAAAAATAGGTGTCTAATATTTTTGATAGTCTATCAGACGATAAAATTTTATTTTTTTAGTCATCTAATAGGCATTATGGCAAGCCGTGGTGGTCTAGTGGTAGTAACAACCGACCTGCAATCGTGAAGTCGTGGGTTCAAATCCCGATCCCGCACCAATGAGTTTCTTTGGAACTTATGTACGGAATTTCACATCATTGGCTTTTCTGTGAAGGAAAACATCGTGAGGCAACCTGCATACCTCCGTAGAAAAAAATCGATGGCGTACGTGAATCCACCAACCCGCACTGAGCCAGCGTGGTGGATATGGCCCAATCACTCTTCGTGGGTACGCCTACGTTCTGCAGTGGACTATTAAAAAGGCTGGTACAGTACAATAGGCATTATAGTTACATAATCGGCATTATACATATGACGATAACACTAGTGACAGTAGTCTGGTAGTAGTAACAACCGACCTGCAATCGTTAGGTCGTGGGTTCAAATTCCGATCCAGTATCAATGAGTTTCTTTGGAACTTATGTACGGAATTTCACATCATTGGCTTTTCGGTGAAGGAAAACATCGTGAGGCAACCTGCATACCTCAGTAGAAGAAATTCGATGGCGTATGTGAATCCACCAACCCGCACTGGGCCAGCTTGGTGGATATGGCCCAATCACTCTTCGTGGGTAGGCCTACGTTATGCAGTGGACTATTAAAAAGGCTGGTACAGTACAATAGGCATTATAGTTACATAATCGGAATTATATATATGACGATAACACTAGTGACAGTTGTCTGAATTTCCAAATTATAGGCCCCATAAGATTATTATCATCATCATCTGTGGAATTCTCTATCTCTCTGATATAGGCTTCTTGTGGTGCCATCTACTTCAATCCAATCTTGTTCGACCAGCGACATAAAGAAAAATCGTCAGATATCGCTCCGATATTTCTGTTGCGCGCGGAACCCAAAAAAATCCACGCAAAAGTTAAAACGACGCCCGACAAGGAGGGTAGTTTAAACTTTAACTTTATTAATATCTCAAGTTGGGCCATTCCTCTCGAGAAAAACCTTACAAATAAAATTGCGGAATCCGTTAAACTTTTTAACACTAATTAACCTGTTTTCGCGACTTGTTGCTCAAACAACTTCCCTCTGTAAACAACGAGAAGGCAAATTAAAAAGTTTGAATTGAAGCGCGTTGCGGCCAGTTCGCAGTGCGTTGTGTGGACTTCGTTTAACTGCCGAGTACGGTACGTCTGCTTTGTAAAGAATATTGTAGGCCTGATAGTACGGCACAAACTCTATTAAGTGATTATTTTTTACACGTAACGTTGCTTATATTCCGCACGGTGAGTCTTTGGATGGGTGCTGATCGCGGATGGCAATTTCCGACTGAGTGCTATCGTGGCTAAAAATAGTTGTCTGTAAAGTCGGTTTATGAACGATAATTTGACGTGATAAGAATAAACGCTATAAGAAGAAATTGTTCGACCAACAACTGAAAAGAACTGAACGCTTAGTCCGATCGTGTTTCTCTATCTCTGCTCTCTCGCTCTCGGATGCATCCTCAGCTCAGGCGGAATGTGACATTTTTCGTGCGTGTAGCCGGCGCCAATCATATTATAACAGCCCGGGAGGTAAGCGTAAAAAATGCAACGACTTTCTAGAAGCTGATTTTTTTGGTAATAGGTTGTCATGGTGGTGTACAACAATTCCCCGGATTCAGTCAGCTGGGATGCTTAGGTTTGGTGCTAGTATCTTGCACTACTTTTAAAAGGTGAAAATAGGCGTGCGGGTAGTAAAATAACTAAAAAAAAGGTTAACGACAACAAATTACCTGAAACAAGTAACAAGGCGTGTCAATAAGGTTTTAAAGTAGCGCCGCTTTAACGCCTGAATGTAAAGCCGTGGTGGCTTAGTGGTAATGACACCCGCCTTACAATCGCGGGGTCGTGGGTTCAAATCCCAGTCCCGTACCAATGAACTCCTTGGAATTTATGAACGGAATTTCACACCACTGGCTTTTCGGAGGCAACCTGCATACGTCCGTAGAAGAAACTGGATAGCGTATGAGAATCCACCAACCCACACTGGGCCAGCGTGGTGGGTAATGGCCCAATCACCCTTCGTGGGTAGGCCTTCGTCCTGCAGTGGACTATTAAAAAAAGGCTGGTACGGTACGGTAAAGCTCTGTTACATGTTTAGGGTGATAGGCTGCGGTTATTATCTACCTTCAGCCAAATTGATCTTAACTTGGCTACCGAGGACGCGATATAGGTTGCCAGATTTTGGTCCCAAAAGATTTGATCACTGATGTTTTGTAAATATTGTAAATACATAACTAAACGAACAAATATTAAAAATTAAAAAAAATATATAAATTAAAACTTAGCCATTGCCACGAAATGATGATGATGATTATCTACCTGTAAACGAATTTTCAGCTTTTAGAAGTACTTGAAAGATACTTATTTATATTTTTGATAATTCAAGGAGGTATCTCCACCAAACGCTAAGCATCCCAGCAGACTGACTCCGGAGTATTGTTGTACACCACCATGACTACCTAATACCAAAAATTCATTTAGTTGTATTTTTTGCAGTTACCTCCCGGGCTTTAAAGACGCATGTCTTTCTTTGCAAAAACTTTAACACCACCGGCCTTAATACTTACTGGAAAAAAAAACACATTTTCATTTCCCATTCCTGTTTTTTTCTTACCAAAAACATTCGCTGATACGAGACCTTATTTCCTCAGTTCCAAAATGCTTACAATGGAAAATCACGCGATATATTGTTACGCATACAGATAAATCATGTCGTTATTTCCTGTACGGCAGGCGCTGTCGATAAAATCTAAGAAGAAAGAAAAACAAATCGAATAACTAAGGAACGAAGATTGAGCAATTTGGGAGTCTTTCCAAACTAGGCAATTTTCCAAAATACCCCCTGAAATTGCAACTCAGCGTGTGCCGCTTCCGTCACCCTGCGGGGTGCGACTTCTTTTTAGGGTTCCATAAAAAAGTAGTATAGTAGTAGCAAAGAATATACCTAGTGTAGTAGGTAGAGTTCGTGCAAAAAGAGAAGTGTCGTAAGCGAGGTCGCCCGTGTGCCATTTTATTAATTTTGTTACGTTGACAACACTGCTCAGTTTTTTTTATGCATATGCACTAACTCGCCTGATGGAAAGCAAAGCTGCCGTCCGCAAGCTATAACACCGTTAAGCCACAGGGGGTAATTATTCACTTTTAAACACATTCTTATAGAGAAACTTTCTTTTTGTGATAAACATTTCAAAAATTGACGCGTTCGCAGGATTTGAACCTGCATCCTCTGGGATTCCGGCCCAGATGCTGATAGCGTTTTAGAGTAACTTGGACAAAGCATCTGGGCCGGAATCCCAGAGGATGCAGGTTCAAATCCTGCGAACGCGTCAATTTTTGAAATGTTTATCACAAAAAGAAAGTTTCTATACACCTAGTGTGTGAAGCACGATAAAATCATTTCACATTCTTATAGAGTTTAAAATTATCTATCGGTCACTGTAAGAATTATTTTTATATCGTTTATAGTTTAGAAGATAGGAATTGTGAAAACACCGCTATTGACATTCTTATTTCTACTTTACAAGTCAATAAAGTCGTCATCCAACAAAACATAACTCAATACTGCTATGATCCCATTATTATTTGAAAATGTCATTATTCTAGAAATAATAGCTTACGTTTAAAGCCGTTTTTTTAAATAATAGTTTAAAATCATAGTTTTTTTTTTTTTTTTTTTTTTTTTATTTATTTTCAATCAAATTTACATTAGGTTATAAATCTTAAAACACTATTAAACCTAGCTTAGGTTTGACAAAAGTGTTCTAGTTCTCTACTTACAATTACAAGTTATTACAAGTACCTAACAAGTACCAGCTCAGCATAAAAATAAACAAAGCCGAGCGGTCACCGCTATTCATTACGGCTGCCGTAGGTACCTACTTGCTTCGCTCCGGCTCAACCGAGACCGATGCGACGCCGACGTACCTCGTCAAACCAGGTGCAATAAAACACACGCGGCCGGTCGCTCGGCTTTAGATACATATAGGATGCTCCGTATTAGTGTTCATTCAAAGTCGTAAAATATTGATTAAGGATTCGCTTGCAATTTGACACTGTTAGTTTATCCCTTATTTCACGTGGGAGGTTATTAATAAGAGTTGGAATTAAATATTGCGATGTACGTGTTCCGTAAAGATTTTTATACCTAGGCACTATCAATTTTTTATACCTATTGCTTCTTGGCACACGGACTGATTTAACTTCGTGCTGAATGTCTGTTCTGAAAAATTGTTCACTAAGTAAACTATATTTAATTTTGTTTTGAATGGGCATCACATTACAGTATTTAAACAAACCCCCCTCGTCATTTATATATTTTTCTTTTATTTTAACTGGGACAATTAGTTTGAGCAATCTGTATTGAAGCGTCGATATTTTTTCAAGGTAAGTTTTGTATGTTCTCCCATAACTAGTTAACCCATAAGATACTATGCTTTCTACTAGTGCCCTGTACATTGTCATGAGTACAGAGAAGGGCACTCGGCTTTTGATGATAAAAAAGTTAGCCATTATTGCTCTAATCTTACCACATACCTTGTCTACATGCTTTGACCAATTAAATCTATCATCAATAATAAGGCCTAGGTAAGTGTGCTCAGTCACCCGTTTTAGATCTATGCAGTCTTTAGTGCACGTGATTCCATCGGCGACTACCGATTCGTGCAAACAATCGTGACTGTGCGCAACCACCCTGACCTTTGTTGTGCATATGTTATGACTGGAGTGAACGTGTAGTAGTTTTGTCTTCTCCGCGTTTAAGACTAACCCTGCATCATGGGACCATTTGCAAATGGCTGTAAAGTCAGCTTGAATATAGCTTTGTGCCTTGGATATGTCACTGTCAGCAGCAACCAAACACGTATCATCGGCAAACTGGTACACCTTGCAATGCTCAATTACATTGTTGACGTCATTTACATACGCCAAGTAGTGCAACGGACCGGCTACAGAGCCCTGCGCTGTACCCTCAGTGACGTCAACAGTATAGCTGAACTCTTTACCTACTTTTACCTGAAAATTGCGATCTTTCTGATAGTCTTTACACCAATCTAATAGTTTGCCTCTTATTCCACTATTATCTAGCTTCCGAACAAGTAAATTGTGCCTAAGCATGTCAAAAGCTTTGCTATAATCAATAAAAACAAGCAACATATGTTTTTTCTCATTTAGACTCGCATTTATTTCATCAGTAAAACGCGATAGCAGTAGTGTGGTGCTCTTTTTTGGCTGAAAACCATATTGCGTGGTAGATAGCACTTCATGCGTTTGATAAAAATATTTTATCAGGCCACAGATGTACTTTTCTGCTACCTTGTCAATGACTGGCAATATTGTGATTGGCCGATAGTTACCGTAGTCGCTCGTGCTGCCACCTTTATAAATAGGTCTTACTATCCCCGATTTAAGCTCTCGAGGGTAGGTACCTTTAGCAACGCATGCGTTTATTAATCGCGCGATAACCTCAGCTATCCTATCAGACAGTCTCTTTAGGTCTACAGCTCTAATTCCATCTGCTCCTGGCGCTTTATTTATGTTAATATTACTCAAAATTTTACTCACTTTACGGCCAGTAGCTGCTTTATAGTAAATAGATTTATCTATGGGCTTTTCATACTCACATTCCTTTAATAATTTTCTCGAGCAAGTAGGTATGATAGATTTAACATTGCTTTGGAATTGCGTAGCAAAATTATCAGCAATAATTTTGTTCGTATCAGGGTAAAATGCTTTTTGTATTATACCATCGATTGAATTGCTTATTCTTCCAGCCATAGTGTTTATTATCTTCCATAACATTTTAGTATCACATTTATATTTATCTATCTCTTGCTTGTAATATTTATTTCTACATTTATGTACAAGTTTATTGGTTTGATTTCTAACTTTTTTATATTCAACCCTTATTTTTATATTACTTGTATCTTTTATCCACATGTTATATAAAGCGTCACGTTTTTTACACAGTTTTATTATTTCCTTATTAACCCAGCCCCTAGCGTTACGTTTAGAATTGTTGTTTTGTTTATATTTAAACTCTGATTGCTTATAGCAATAATTTATATTATCTGTAATGTATTTATAAATAATGTTAGGACAAGACATTGTTTGCGTTGGTTGCCAGTCAATGTTGTTTAAATGTTCCAATAATTTAGAATTGTTACAGCGACTTACATAATTCGGAGCAACCTGTACATGCGAGTGCCCTACGAGTGTGGCCACCGTCAGTCTGTGATCGGCCAGTACGGTGCCTAGTGCAGCGCAGAACGCATCTCTTATGCGGGATCGCACGAAAATGTGATCGATACAAGATTTGGTTACCTTATTATTTAGTTCTTCTACTCTTGTAAAATCTGTGATTCCGCATAAAAGACCGTGAGCGTGCATTACATCTAAGTACGACTTTTTAATGGGGGTGTTTTTTTTCAGATCGATGTTTGTGTCACCCAAATATAAGCAATCAGTGTCAGTGAAATTATCCAGCAATTTATCCAGTTCGTTCACAAATGAGTTCTTATTTGTATCCGGTGGTCTATACACTGTGCATATATATTGTGAAGTAGATGAAGTAGTAAGCTTACCGGATAAGCATTCAAAGTACTGTGTCGTAGTTTGCGTTACAATAAATTTATGTTCATTTTTTACGTATAGGATGATTCCACCTCCTTTTTTGCCCTTTCTTAGTGCCGAGTGCATTGTGTACCCCGGGATATTGTATAGATTTTGGATGTTGCTGGATATGTTCACCTCGGTTAATGCTAATAGATCAATATTACATTGAGGGTCGCTACACAAATGTTCTATTTTCCAGAAGTTTTTTATTAAGGATCGAATATTTACATGCAAAAAGGTTAAATTATAGGAATTTTTCTGCAGGAGGTTTGTATAAGAACTTAGATCTGTACAATTAAAAAGTTCTTTTACGTTTAGATGTG
Source organism: Hypomecis punctinalis (assembly GCA_949316475.1). Lineage (NCBI taxonomy): Eukaryota > Metazoa > Arthropoda > Insecta > Lepidoptera > Geometridae > Hypomecis > Hypomecis punctinalis. Next base: position 3,510,904 of record OX438798.1, read on the forward strand.
TATCTGCCATATCGTTATAGTATAAACAAAAACTAAATTAAACAAAGATCGATTTATATATGCAGTGACGTGAGATCCAATTTACTTAGCTACTTTTTGGGCTAGAAGAGCGTTTACATCAACTTTAGATCTTATCCTCTGTACCTTGGCGTTGTCAGTCTTGCGAGCCAGGATGCTTCCTTCCCTAAACCACACATACTTGAAAACACTATTGAGATCCTGTTTGGCTTGCCATAATAAATTCTTGTAGAACGGAGTTAACGCTTCACGAATGATTAACTTGTCATCCGCTGAGGCTCCAGTTAGATTCGGCCACACGCTCCCCACTGTAGTGATTTTTGACCGGGCTGCTGTCAGAAGATGGTTACGGGACGTTTCCTCTCTCATCTTGATCAGTACTGGTCCGGGACTAGATTTTCGTGACTGGAGCCGCTTAACTGATATAACCTCTTCACTTGGCAAATTGAACTTCTCAACCAGACCCTTTACTAATCCAGGCAAATCTAGATCGCTGGAGTCGGGTATTCCTGTAATTTCCACTGAACTAGACAAAAGTTGCTGGTCCAACTCGTGCATATGTTGCTCTAGTGCCTGTACTTTCGTCTCTAGATAAAGATTTCTGTTCTCAAGGTGTGTCTGCTTTTTCTCTATGTCCTTCATCCTTTTAGAATAGGCATCCATTGTTTCGACCATATCCTCCACCTTATTACTGCAGAACTGAACAGCTTTAGTGATGGATTGCATCTCACTTTGAACAATCTTATTCACTTCCTTTCTCACATCGGCCAGTAGCTTTTTTACATCAACCGAGGAATTACCTAATGCTTCCTCATCGTCGTCATCCTCCTCCTCCAGGTCACTTAGGGTAACAAATGACCTTCTTTTAGACGAGTTTTGGTTGCATTTATTACAAGTCCATTCCAGGTTTTCGGCAGCCTTAAGCGCCGCCAGCTGCTTCTTGCTCAATCCCGTGCATAGATTTGAAGCATGAACTACTTTTTCGCAACGGCTGCACTCCAAAATAGCATGTTTTTTGGCTATTGTCTTATCGCAGCTATTACACTTTGCCATCACGAAAGTAGGTGTGAGGGTAGAACAATATATTATATACGCGTGCTAGTATCGTCTGAACTCGGTGAACGTCAATCGAGAACTGAGTTGAAGTACTTTATCTGTCTAGTCCCTCGTTTTTCGCTGATACCCAAAAATTTGTTTTGTGATTTAACGGCTTTTTAGGTTATAGACGGCAGAAAGTTGTAGCCGAAGATAGAGAATGTAGACCTAGAAGATACCAATTCACTCTTGACTTGACTCTTGTCATTGCTAGTACAACTAAAAGTGTTTAATTAATACTTGGTCGGTTTTCACCAGTACTCGCGTCTACTAAGTACAGTGGTACCTTGGCTGCTGATTAAAATCTTATTGTTAGTTCGCCGTAACACTACGACGGTTCTCTTTCTGCACATGATATAGTAAAGCCAATCTCACATGAGGCAACCAAAATAAAATTCATTTTTAACACTGTTGGTACCATTTGGCGCACAACGGAGACCTGATTATGAGACTGAGGGGTTAGTCCAGGTTTACACGTCAATTGAATTACCGTATGACATTTTTGTACAGCGCCCCGACGAAACGAGAAAGAACTAACCAAAATGTATGGAGAAAGTTTAAGTAAACTACGCAAAACCTGGACTAAGGGGTAAGGGCTCTGTATTGTTAAACGAAAGCTTGTCGTTTTCATAGGTTTTTGTTAGTACTTTCTCGTTTTCGAGAACTAATATAGTATTTGTTCACAAGTTCGTTTCGTTTACTAAGCCTCTAGTTGTGTACTTGTGCGTATGTTTCCAATCGGTTCAGGTCAAATCAAACTTAAGATAAGATAAGTTTATTTTTCCAACAATTAGCTATGTACATTATTATTACTATTTATTATATTACACATTTAACATATTTGTAGGTATAGTACCTTAAGTTTTAGCCGCCAAGAAGATTGATTCGGCTTAAATTATTACTCTACTACATTTCAATTACTAGATTTGACCCAAAAAACGGCCAAGTGAAGTTAAATAAATCCGTTCAAGAACCAATTGTTACTTGTAACAATTGGTTCTTGAACGGATTTATCCTCGTGCAGATAAAGTGAGCAGTAATCAGTTTTGGGAAGATTAATACTACCTACCTGTAGAATTTGGGCCACCGAGATACAGGCCTAGCCTAGTTCGGGGCCCACTAGTACCGCACTAGTACCACTAGTACCGTAAATAAGTTTTTATTTCACTCTTTTTTGGCATTTTTTTACAAATTAGGTGTTATTATTTATGACCCCGGTAAGTCATTTAAGATAAAGCACTCAGTTATAGGTTAAGTAGTAAACATGCATTTTGATTTTTTAAAGGTGCCTAATACTTTTGGCCAAGACTGTAGCTTTAGTTTCGATGACAATACAATATTTTGAATTTAGTATTGACGTTTATATGTGAGATGTCCACCGCCACAACGCGGATTATTTTTTTTACATAACCCCCCTCAATATGGATATCAAATAAAAGCAGGGCTTTTCTTGTAGAACAGTTTTTAGTAACAAAATAAAAACTCATAAATAAAATTGGTAAAAAGCTTTTTTAAATTAAACGGTTTCATCAACTAAAAGCTAAAAAAATATCAATCGTGGGGCGTTGCGTACAGAAATCTTCCAGGCGAAGGCCCTACGATTTTATTTTTTAGCTCTTAGTGCATAAAACCGTTTAATTTAAAAAAGTTTTATACCAATTTTATTCCCTAATTTCATTCACTAACCTAAAACACAAGTTTTGAAATAAGAATGGAATGTGTGATTTCCCAGCGTTCCCGCCAAAACTCCCCTTCGACCTTGTGGGAAGCAAGGTCGGGGGGCTTGTTGGTTGTCATGACAACGGCCGGGCCCATTGCTTTACTTTATGAAGTGGACTTAAAAATTACGATTTAGACGCTCAATTAGTTTTCTGGCATTTTGAAATATTGCAAAAATGACATAGGTTAACCTACTTTAACCGTTAAGCGCTCATGATGTAGATTGACTAGATGTTCGTTAGCGATCATCGAAGTTAAGCAACGTTCGGCATGGTCAGTTTTCGGATGGGTGACCGCTGGTGGCATTTACAAGTGAGCGCTACCGTGGCTGGGATGACAGGTTAATTTGTATGTCCCGGCTGTGTGCTTAAAAAACTATGATACCGGGGCTAGCCACTTGGTCTATACGAACTTACATACTTCTTTAGGTATTTTGAGATATTAGGAATATTTTACAAATTTTAACTACTGATTAAATTAAGTTATTTCGGTTAATAAATTGGTAACTTACTAATTTTTTTTAGAACTAGTTAAAACTTTTAGAGTTTAGAGATAGTTTGGGAAGAGGTTGCTTGCATATATTGAGTCGTGAGTTTGAGAATGAAATTCAGGAGACTTTTGCCCCAGAAGTGGACAGTGAGTAAAAAAAGTTGAGTTTTGAAGTTTTTGTCCAGCCAGAAGTAGAGACCTAAAAAAGTGAAAAGTAGGAAGGTAAAATGATCAGAGATTTGAACCTTCTTACTGGAACTTTCATTTCACATTTCCGATAAAGACAAAAGACCAAGTGGAACCTAATTTTAACTATTTTGACATTCCAACTAGTGATTTTGACGTATGCAACAGACACTGCGTTTTTTTTTTGTTCCAGTCACTCTCGCGTATTCTGTATAACCAGATATGAATAAGACAGCTGTAATGTAGTATTTATTTGAGTAAAATTTGGCAATACTATAAGCGATAAAGCCGCTAGGAGTTACATCAGCTATAAGTTCCACTTGTTTTCTTAGTTTAATTATGTTACACACCATGTGTTCAATAAAGAATTAATCAATAAATCAATCAAACTCACTGCCAACTGCTTAAGCCAAGATAATTTTAATGTGTGTAATTATGTAAATTGTATTAGCGCATAAATAGGTACATACGTTCCTAAGTACGTACATACGTCCTGTGTCAGCTTTGTGATGAACATAAACCTACCCTTCAGGATAATTTCGAGAATTGCGTGCTTAAAATTGAGCAATTCCTCAGGTTGATCCATTTTTAAGCAAGTGTTGATGAAACTTTGTCCAGAAACAGCGTAGACTACCTACACGGCAGTTTTTTTTATAATAACATTCCCACTTTTAATTAGTCGCATCTCTGTGTGTGTGAGTGTGTGTGTGTGTGTGTGTATGTGTGTGTATGTGTGTGTGTATGTGTGTGTGTGTGTGTGTGTGTGTGTGTGTGTGTGTGTGTGTGTGTTTGTGTGTGTGCGTGTGTATGCGTGTGCGAGTGACCATCTGAAGATGAGTGCAGTCGCACTTGGCTAGCTTAGGGGGGTCTCCCCTAGCAGAGCCCAGCAGTGTGACTTATATTCTTGAGCATATACGATTTTGACATTTTGCGTACTTGAAAATACGCGTGTTTGACAATATTGACCAATGACGAGATTGACATTTTGCGTTCTTGACAATATACGTGTTTGACTAAACGCGTGTTTGACATTTCACTAAAATTTACATCCCCTTGTCATTTTCCGTGTTTGACCAAATGCGTTATTGACCTATAGTATATAATCCCTATGTTAAGTGGGCTGGGCCCACTTGCATTTCAACTTGCTAATTCGTCGACATAGTATATACTAAGGGCCGAATCATACAAGTCGGCGGATGTGAAGTTAGCTGGAAGCTGCATAACATCCAATCCTAACTGAAGCTCACATAAAGCTGAGCGTTGATTGGGTTTCGCGCAGTTTGTAGCTAACTTCACATCCGCCGGCTTGTATGATTCGGTCTATAGTATACTATACAGGGTTATTCCTAATCAATGAGCATCCTTTTAGGGGTTTATTCTGTACATCAAAACTAACAACTTTTGTTCTGCGACTTTTGTCAAAACTCAAAAAAAAATTGTTGTCCCACAGAATAATATCGTTCACAAAATGTATGGAACAGGTTTTTTTTACTAAAGTCTCTGAATTTTGACAAAAGTCGCAGAATAAATGTTGTTAGTTTAGATGTACCTACAGAATAAGCCCCTAAACGGATGCTAGCCGTCTTACCACAAAATATTTAAACACGCCTTAAATACTCTTTTACCACGCAATTTATACAGTTAAACACGATTTAAGGCATGCGTAAAACTTTTGTTAGGATCGATTAGGAATAACTTTGCATACACGTAAACGTAAATTATCCTGTATTTATCCAGAATTATGATAAATGCAGAGGGTGCGCCATGGCAACAGGCTCATTAAGCACAACGCTTCGTCTAGCTTCTTAAAATTTTATACGGCCATTGTACGTTAATGGAATGTACTTACACTGCAATCTGACACGTATCTGGCCTAGTTACGCGACCTTGGAGCTTCGCTGAAGGGGTGCGAGTCGCCATGGCAACCTGCCGGGCCGCCGCGCCGCGTCCGCTAGTCACCAGGCAAGGTTCATTTCTTAGGATAAAAGTAAGTAAAGTAAGTTCGTATGAGCCGGGTGGCTAGCAATGGTGTCAGAGTTTTTAAGCCGCCTGAAGGCGTCTAACATGGCTAAAACATCCGGGACTTACAATTTGACGTTTAGTCCGAGCCACGGAAAATGCCACGCGTGGTCACCCATTCAAATACTGGCCGTGCGGTACGTTGCGTGATTTCGGTGATCCCTGACAAACACCTAGTCAAACTACGCCACGAGCGCTGTTTCTTAGGATTACTTAGGTTATGGCAATAGTAATAGATACCCATTGCCATAACCTAATCCTAAGAAACAGCGCTCGTGGCATAGTTTGACTATGTAAAAACTTTATTGATTTGTCCGTTAGTTAGATTATCAAAAAGTATTGTACACGTATTTTTTTCTTTTGTCAATCAAACAAAAACTTGCATAGATATAGCGTATTAAAGTTTAGGAGTGGAGGCTTGCGAGCGCTAGTGTAGTTAATTAGGAGCAATAAATATTTGTTTGTTTAATTTGCAAAAGAATATACGTATATATGTCTATTGATTGATTTCTCGTATACTGCAATTATTATTGACGTACTAATTATATTATTTCAGCCATGTAATGATATCTGTTCTTGTTTATCTACGTATTTTATAGTATTTCAAACACAGCGTCTCCTTTATAATAGGGAATAAACAACGAGTAAGGTCCGAGACGTCTGATTTAATTCAATTCACTTTTAAAAAAACAATTTTTGTTCGTACAACTTGTATGATACAAGAGATTAATAGCAATAATTTAAATTCTAATAAGTACACAACAAAGGACGTGCAAAACCGAAGCTAGCTGTTAGTATGGCCACAGAATTCTAATGAGCGGATATGACATAAAGTTTTGACGACACAACTTACGCACTACCTAAACAGCCCGTAATTTGTACTCAAAAGCCTTTTCCAGAGTTTTCCTTGACATGTTTCCTCTGTATGTTTTGAATACTAATCCCAGACCACCAGTTCCGGCAACAGATTGCTTCAATGGCAAACTTGGAGCATCTTCCGACGACTGGTCATTTTCCGGTGGAACTTCGCGGAACTACGAGTTTGCAATCCCATTAGAACTTCTTAAGTTTTCGAACTGGGACAAATTTTTAATAGCTTTTCATCGGTCAAGATTGCATAATATGTCATTATTATTACAAGCTTTTCTTTAACTAGCAATGGATGTACCTATACAGGTACGAGTATGTATGTAAGATCGGGTGGAATCTTGCAAGTAAATTTTGATCAACTTTCCGGTTTTCGGTTTAGATAAATTTTGCACGCAAATGTATATCGCGTGACAATGCAATAATATATATGGTATCATGGAGCTGATCTGATGATGGAGTCGGAAGGTTGTCTTGGCTAGCACTCTGCTGCTACATGCTATATATCCTATCCAGGATCTCACAAGTTTGTATTTTTTTTAAACTTCTATTTTTATAATAATAGTATACTTAGTCTAAATCAAATTAAATACTTAAGGCGTACTCGTAACAGCTTTGATGCGAGACCGGTTTAGAACTTTGTCATCACCAACTTTTCCCGCGGTTTCGCCTGTGTAATAAATATTTTTTGTGATATCCCATAGGAACCTTTTTTTCCGAAATTAAAAGTACCATATATCTCTTTTGAAGCTTTGAATTATATACATGCCAAAAATCAAGTCTATCCGTTGCTCTGTTGCTGCGTAAAAGAGTAACAACAAACAGACTTTCGGATTTATCATATTAGTAAATATAAGGATTGGATCAAATTCAAGTTCCATACCTCAGAGCAAATAAAAAATCAAGAGAGAATGTTGTGAACAAACAAGTGAGGCCGACCAAAACTACGCCTCGCCGTGTAAAGACAATAACACACACATCAACGTACAAGAAAACTACGCCTTGGCTTGTCAGTCGAACTATGGCGGCGCAGCAGTGACGCACTCACACATGTAAAAAAAACCGGCTTCACTTGACTGTTCAACGAAGTTCCCTCTTGATTTTTTTATTTGCTCTGAGTTCCATACCAGTTCTTTATAAACTACTAACTACTCTATTCGAGAACTCAGCTCTACTTATCAGTTGTAGTTCAAAAGAAAACAATACCTACATTTTTTTCTAGAGTAGAGGGTCAGACATCAATGTGTTTCTTACAATTTAAGCTTAGATAAGTACTATGCAAAGCTGGTTTAGGTATATTTTCCAGTATACAAACTACTCTTAAGCAGAAACAATTCCAATATTCAAATTCCACTAAATAAATTCGATTATTTCGCTTTCAACTGCGAGTATATCATTCCCGCCATTCGCTAACTTTGATCCACGCCCAAATTTCCCTCCCTATTTCCTCTATACACAAATATAAAGTCATATAAACAGGAACAGTAGACATATTCACTGAACAGATCGCTGTCTGCCTTATCGGGCAGCCGAATCTTGAGCAGGGGTCTGACAGGCCCTTTCACGGGGTATCTGAGGCACCTAAACATGAGGCACTTGTATTTTTACGCTTTAAAGTGGAGAAGTACGTGAGACGACTCGGAAATGAGAAGGGCGAAGAGTTTTTGGGATTATAAGGACCATTCAGAGCTGTGATAAAGAAAAATGGACCGATTTTTCGAGTCTGGTGGACGGGTTTTGTACGGACTGTTGCAAATAAAATAGGTATGTATGTTTGTAACTGTACTCGTTCATAGAATTGAACCTATGTAATAATTTAATGGTTAGTTTATTAGTCAACATTTATAAGGTAAAATAAAATCAAAGTCAAAGCATTTTTTTCGTGACAAAGTTTTTGTCATAGTTTTCTGTATTTTAGTGAACGCCTTAATTTCCGATTTTCCTTGATATATTAAATCTACCTTCAAATAGGCGTGCAAGGCTATTCGAATTAGACAAGACACTGTACACAAACATTTTATTGATAGATCTATAAATTAATAATTTAGGTTTCGAGATATTTTAACATGTGTGTTCAGCTCTACACTAAATTATGATTTGTCCATCTAATATAACAACGGATTATTATCCTTAGGGTATTGTTAAATTGCTCTACGCTATGTTGATTTTGAATAAATAAAACATTAATTCGAAAAACCTTATTTCTAAAACACTTACACCTCCATAATTAAAACAGAATACTCATATTAAAAAACAATCGGTACCTATATATACACTGGGGCCCACACTATGATAGCATGTGTGTAGGTTTCAGGCTCTCCCACTAAAAGTAATTTTGTTACTAACAATATGAAAGATATTTTAAGAAACTAATTGAAAAACTATTTGAAATAGGTACATTGTAAAAGAAAAATCCACTAAATTTAGTCTATTATACTATGCTATCTGAGTTAATCCTAAAATATTTATGTTAAATTAAATTGCATTTAAATTATACCCATTTGATTCGCTATTCGCTATATTGATTAGCTAAATATCATCTTAAAATACTGTAGCCAGAGAATAAGACGTAAATCTCCCACAAACATTAAAATAAAACAAATCCAGCCCCATTTTTGTCAGGTCACAAATAATACAGCACATCGAGCACAGCCCCTCACCACTAAATTATCTTTACAACTTCTCAGATACAATGGCAGCAAAAACAAAAGTTTCCCGGCATCTCAGGAGTACGTTTTTGCCATATCACGGTAACGGTATCTAGCAGTATTGTGACTCGGCCCTGTTCTTGAAATAAATACCTACAGCCCCGCGTGGCCACGCAGAACGTGTCACGCGCTAGGGCTGCTGTAAGCCTGGTAGGTAAATAGCACGCTCAACTCACGCGTTCGTTCGGTTTAGGCCAGGAATGCCCAATTATAATGCCGCCATTGCGTGGACATAAACCGCCAAAAAGTTTTTTTGTCGGAAGTCTGTGCGTGGAAATAGCATACGGTTCTAGAAATGCCTAATTCTCACGATGACTATTTCTAAGCGTGCCCAATTCTTAATATGGCAAAATAACTAGTATTGGAATTTCAACAAAATATCAATCTAGATTCAGCTAAAAAAACGACTGTCCTATTACATTTTGTTCAGTTATCAATAGACTTTTTCGGGAATTTGGCTTCGGTTGGTCCCATCGTAAAAATTATTCTTCTGAATGTACTAAACTCACCCTAATGAGGTTGTCACCGTTAACTACTGGTCACATTGTTTATAGAAAATTTACGTTTTATTGTATAAAATTAATAATATAATTTATTTTGCTATTTTGAGGAATTAAGTATTCCTAGAATTGGGCATTGCCAGAATTGGGCATTCTTAGAATTGGGCATTCATAGAATTGGGCATTCCCAGACTACTTGGCCATTATGCCAATTGAGCACTCTTCGCCTAAACTGTTCGTTCGTCACTGCGGCGCGCCCCTGCGACCGTTGTGTAAAGAGTGTAGGTATACCGAACACCGAGGTGCGTAGGTTATGAATCGAGTTCCGGCCGTTGGTATGAAGACAGAATACTGTTTGATACCATTACCGTGGCCATATTTATACTGCAGTTAAATTCTCATTTCACTGAGTTGGCGCGCAAATGTGCCGATTTGCTGTCACTGAGCGATATGACGATATATTATTACTGAATATTTCATAAAGGTGGTCATAATTTCACGTTTATTCGACTGTCATTTTTCTGGTTTGTGCCGTCGGAGATGTAATGAATACGGACTCGTGTTTGTTTTATATTACTATCGAGCTTCTTAAGAAAGTAAGGGTACGTTAGATTCTTGAATCAAACTTTTTGCATCGGTTATACAAGATCTGCTTTCGTCGTCGTCGTTTCAGCCATAGGACGTCCACTGCTGGACATAGGCCTCTCCTAATGATCTCCAATAAGACTGGTTGGTAGCAGCCTATTGCTTTACATAATATACACAGATGAAAAAATATATATAATGGCTAACATATTACGCAGTCTTAGTATACCTACTTACGAGTACAATATAGCGTACAAATGATATTATTATCCAGGGTCATAGATATAGGTAGCATAAAAAGTGCATTACCAAGCATTTTGTCTGAAAATTCATTGATTTTAGAGAAACTTTAATACTCGACTTCAAAATTTTTAAATATTGCTGCTACACGGATACCAGAGTTTGAGCCCTGTCAATTTTGGCTAAAGTTAATTATCTGCTCGACAGTACATTGCATAGAGAATATTGGGTTTTACGTTAATTTTAATTTCTTTCTTTTTTCGGTATAATACCCATGACTATGGCATTAAAGTAGGACAACACACTTACAAAATGTGCCAACTATGACAACAGTTTATTTTAAAATGGTATCGGTTATTCTGAAACATTTAAAACATTTTTCAAGCAAGTAATGGGCAATCTTTATCATAGATGACGAAGAATTTTTGTTATTGCTTTCAGATAATTTGATCATATTTTTACTAAGTAAACATACGTGTTAGGTACATTAAAGTGGTGTTCATTATTATATTTCCAGATCTAATAATACTTACCAAAAATATTTTCAAATATCAACCAAAACAGTGAGGAGTGCAATGGCGTGCAAAATTCAAGTAGTTTAGCAGTGAACGATTACAAGTGGGAAATGATAGTTGATTTACGCTTTAATGTTTATACTGTACTGTAATAGGTACCGGTTAATAGTCAACTGATGAACAAATCCACTTAGTATATGCTGAATAAAACTTCTTGGCGGGTATAGAGTTAGCTACAAGCTGCGCATAGCCCAATCCCGACTAAAGTTCACATAAAAGCTGCGCCAGTTATAATAGTCGGTATCAACCAAAAAATCGCCAAAAAAAGAATTTCACTGAGAAATATTGAATCCCAAGATGAAAGCCAATACGGCTCAAACACAAATCCAAAGTCCGTGACGAGTCGTGCCAAAATTTCATGATCCCATATATCCTCTACGTACTGTTTGTGTGTTGAGTCAAGCGACAAGTTTGCCAGCAAACAAGCCTATCCTATTTGCTTCCTGCGAGAGAGAACTTATGATTGCCCTTGTGGAGGTTTACGGTTATATTCTCCGCGTCATTGCCCGCGCGGGATGGCCGCGGTGCTTTATTGCCCTACACTTGGGATGGTAATGAGTAAATCATTGTAAAAATACTCTAATATGGACTTTATCGGTACAAAACATTAGCTAAGATTTTCATTGTTTCGGAAGAAGAGATGAGCTTTGATCACGCAACATCCAAAAAAGTAAAAATACTTATTTAGTTGACGTTGAAAATAGTACATTATGGTGCAAGTGTGTAATGTTGATGATTGCCGCTTAGGCGCTATAAGAGCTCTTAAGAGAGCCAAGCACGGTAATCATCAATGCACACGTGTAGCATACGACGTTTTTCAACACACTTATGAATAAAATAATACCTACTAAAAATATTATCAACAGTGAAAACGAGTTGTGAAAAATGTTTCAAAAAAGCGGGAAAAAATAATCAGTTTTCCTATGCGCGCGCAATGACAATCGGCCATAGACTAAAGGAATGAAGATTCATAGGTACATTAATTATTTGTACCTACTATTGAACACGATTTTTTTTTGTATCGAAACTTTTTAAAGAACAAAGCAACTCAACCAATAAAATAAAAACTCTATTACTCACTTGTGAATAATAGCAATGAAAAAGTCACAGTTTGATTACAGGTGTCATTATGTGAAAGGTGAAATTAGAGCCACTTTATGAGCAAGTTTGTTGAAAACTTATTTACTTGTAGATACAGAACTTATGATTGCTTTTCTGGAGGTTTACGGTTATATTTGAATGGCCACGTGGTTTATTGCCACACACTCGCTCGAGATGGTGATAATAAGATATAGGTGATAGTAAATCACAGTAAAAAAATTAATAAAAGTATTTTTAACGACATGGCTTTAACTTGAAACAATCATATTTTGACCATATTGTAGGGATAAATTGTATAATTTTAAGATACTATTATCTCATTATTCTCATACTCAATGTTATTATCATACCAATCACTTTAAGATATAAAACTCTAATTTAGTTTTGATCCTATTAAAATAAACCAAATTATAAGACAAAAAATTAAAAACAACTTATAACATTATTATCACATACTTATAAATACCTCAAAAACATCAACCCTTTTCTCAGACACCAAAAAAAAAGCAATTCGACCAACTCTCGATACTCATGTCTGCACAATTAAAAGAAAAATTGCCAGACTGTCAGAAAAGCGACATTGTAATCTATCCATCCATGTATACAATACTTCATCGACACGAAAGGAGTAGGAGTATAGTACAGAGTCGTTACGCGACGCGTCCTTGTGATTTATGAAGCATAGGACACGTCGCTGTGTTTCGCTTATACTCGACGCAACAGGGTAACCAAGCGTTAAAAAGTATAACAAATTGGTTTTAAAAAATCTAGGGCTATGTAAGTGAGAACGAGTTTAGAAGCAGCAGTTTTGAATGTGGACAAGATGTTAGTGTCTCCAGTCAAAATTGTTTTATAGACATTTATCAATTGATCAAAGTTTGAAATTAGTGGCGAAAAATGCTTTAAATGTATCACAAAAAAATAGTTTTCTGCCGCTCCAGAAAAGTGCTGATTTTGAGCTGTTCCCTTTTTAACTTGATACACTAATTTAAGAGCGGCGCTCGACCAGTTACTCTAGACTGGGTCATAGCGAGTGTTCATTATCGATTTATTTAATAATTTAATTTTTATATTACTACTCAGTGCTTATATAGCCCCGAACTGCCAGTGGTCCTTTTGTCGGTTATAGTTTGAAAGTGAAACGAATATTGTAGGAGCCCTAGATATTCAATTTTGTTATTGAACTTAAAAATAAGTTGCTATAAATAAATCGTCCACAATTCGGTATAGAAAATACAACTAACCAAAAAAAAAAAAAAAGGTGTCGGTGATGGGTCAGCGTAAGTAATTAACTGTTTCATAAATGTTTTTTTAGAAAAATAATCAAGTAGACAACAGCATGCTGGGCACGCTGCCAGCTGGCAGTGAGCTTGAGCATTTGGATTATCTTTAGACTTTTAAGGGTCTGTGGATGGTCCAATTGCTTGTTATCAGTTGTAGTTTATGCAGTTTTAGATTATGTAAGACTTGTATTTAGTGGTAGTTAATAAAGGCACTTGTCTTATTAAGAAAGTAGACAAAATACTATTTATTATTTTTTCTTATTCTTCACACAACACAGCACGGTGGCGCGGAGAGACGGATAAAAAATCTGATTCAATTGACAGCACTTTATATATTAGGTAAGTACCACAGAGCAAATAAAAAATATCCAGAGGGAACGTCGTTGAACAGTCAAGTGAAGCCGGTTTTTTATACATGTGTGAGTGCGTCGCTGTTGCGCCGCCATAGTTTGACTGACAAGCCAAGGCGTAGTTTCATAGTTACCTGGATGTGTGTGTAATTGTCTGTATACGGCGAGGCGTAGTTTTGGTTGGCTTCACTTGTTTGTTCACAACATTCTCTCTTGATTTTTTTATTTGCTCTGAGGTAAGTACATACATAATTTACTCAAAATCTTTTTATTCCAAATTTTAAAAACATGCGAGGATTTTTTTGAAATATGGCGTCATGGTTACCTTACATAGCAGAGCTTCGAACCGTAGATCGAATCTTCAGATATTTAGCAATGAGGAAGGAATCAAGAATGGAGTTGCCCTAACGACGAAAAAAACCTGGATACCCACCGCACATAATACGGCGGATTAGTGTTGTTACTACCACACTACACTTATCGATTTTCCCGTACCTATCGATAAAACTATCGACACAAATTAATGGACATGTCCACAAAATGTATGAAGGCTGGTATAATAATAATCAAAAATTCTAACCACAGCACTTGTTACATTTCGAGAAACTTCATATTTTTTGAGTCTATTACATCAGTTCAAAATATAAAAGAGTAGACCATTGCTGTCTTCACAAAAGTGATAAAGGTCAAAGAGAGATATGATATCTTTCAGATGACAGCTATCAATATTACGGAAATAATCAACTTTTAAGTTTGAGCTGTCACATCAAATGTAGATCTTTTTAAGCTCTATCACTTTTGTAAACACAGTAATGGTCTAGGGTCAATAGTTACACAGATTTTGCACTTTAAAGTTTGACAGCTGTTGTCTGAAATGTAGGTCTCGGTGAGTTCTATCACTTGTGTCAAGTCAGCAATAGTCTAGCTTTAATAGTTACGGAGATATTCCACTTTTAAGTTTGACAGCTGTCATCCGAAATGTAGGTCTCGTTGAGCTCTATCACTTGTATCAAGAGAGCAATAGTCTAGCTTTAATAGTTACGGAGATATTCCACTTTTAAGTTTGACAGCTGTCATCCAAAATGTAGGTCTCGTTGAGCTCTATCACTTTTGTGAAGACAGCAATAGTCTAGCTTTAATAATTACGAAGGTATTCCACTTTTTAGTTTGACAGCTGTCATCCGAAATGTAGATCTCGTTGAGTTCTATCACTTTTGTGAAGACAGCAATAGTCGAACTTCGATGGTTACGGAGATAATCCACTTTTAAGTTTGACAGCTGTCATTTAAAATATAGATCTAATTGCGCTCTGTCACTTTTGTGAAGTCAACAGTAGTCTAACTTCGATAGTTACGGGGATAATTCACTTTTAAGCTTTGACAGCAGTCATTAGATCAATCTAATAGATCTCATTGAGTGTTATTACTGCTATTAAGACAGTAATGGTCTAGCTTCGATAGTTACGGAGATAATAATACTTCTAAGTTTGACAGCTGTTACTTTCACACCTGTCATACCATTTTACTTGTATTAATTCTGGAATGACAGTTGTCAAATTTGACATGAAAAGTGAAATGAAATAAAAATTCAAAATTTTAGCAAATCAATAAAAACTAACCAAAATATCGATAGTTTTTTTGATATAATAAGAACATCGCTATTATTTTTCGACTCAATATGGCGGACCAGGCACGCGCGACAAGTCACGAAAAATATAGACACTGTAGCGAAACTGTGCTGTATAATGTTGGTCTATTCTTATTACGTACATTTGAAAGAGACGCCTATATGATTATTATTTCGGTTTTTAAACTATTACATGTCAAAGTAACTAATGTCATTACACCATCTCCATTCTTGATTCCTTCCTCAAAGATATTTAGTTACATCTACGCCAGGAACGCTATACGTCTCCGTACGTCACGCGAACGAATGGAAAATAACTTATCTATGTACGAGTATACCAGAATTATTTTCTAAGTCTATTCTGCCAAATGACGTGCTCTTTTGTTCGAGTTTACTCGCATTTCCATTCAGGAAATAAACCTTCTAACTTTTCTTTATATTTTCTTTGCTACACATAATTTGAGTGGCTTAAAAAGAATAGTTTACTTTGGAGGAAAAGAGTGTTTGAATTTTTGTGTGACTATTTTGAATTTGTGTATCTCAATTTAAATAAATAAATAATAAATAATTATTTATTGTTTCATACCATAACAGAAAATTAAAACAATACAATTCTCACTTAACCTAGGTAAAAACAAACGGCGGCCCTATCGCTGGAAGTGATTTCTTCCAGGATTTTAATCAATTATGAAGTTACTTTTAATTTATTTAAATTTCAAATTAAAAGTAACTTCATATTTATTGATTTGAATTAAAAGTAATGCTTTATTGTCTGAATAAAAAAGAAATTGAAAAGTCCACGACATCATTCTCTATCCGTATCTATTATAAGGTCAAACAATTTTGGATAAAAATGGGAACCTTATGTTTTTGCATACGCAAACGTCGTAAAGGCTTCATCGTGGGTCATCGTCATCGTGGGTGGCTTCACCGGAAGCATGCATTTTTGTAATAGAGCCTATTCTGTGATTTTTCCTTACGTACGAAGTTGTAGG
The DNA here is from genome assembly GCA_949316475.1 of Hypomecis punctinalis. Lineage (NCBI taxonomy): Eukaryota > Metazoa > Arthropoda > Insecta > Lepidoptera > Geometridae > Hypomecis > Hypomecis punctinalis. Next base: position 3,527,260 of record OX438798.1, read on the forward strand.
TACTTCACCGAAATTTGTGTGGTGACAATGACAATTACTAGACAATTTCCGAGGAACTCATTGTTATGCACAATGGTGTTGTTACGGGACAAATATTTGAACAAATTATCTCACGTTTTTGAGGAAAGACCTGTCTCAGTTTTTACTTGACAATTTTGTTTCGGTCTGTCCGAATGTACTCGTAATTCTCCTACACATGCCAATTTTTTAACGAATTTTGACGAAATTTGGTACACAGGTCCATTAGGCAATATTTAAAATATAATGGACTGTGAACCTAGTGAAGTTTTTTATAGATGATTTTTGATTGAGCTGTTATTTACTTCCAAAAGGGTGGAATTTGCTGCAGCGCTATTTATCAGCCGATTCCAATTACTTGGTAAGATCCTAACATTTACGAGTATGAAACAAATCAGTCCAACAAGTCGAGATATACGCTTATTTATTTATTTATTCTTTATTTCAGACGTACAAGTCTATATTACAAAAATCAAAAATATATTAAAATTGTCATGTCAAAATGTCACAAATATGAAAATTAATAATAAATTCAAAATTAAATAATACTTAATGTCAACTTAGAATAATAATACAATTATCTTAGCCTATACTTCGGTTTGGATCCAGAGTGCTCAAGATGCAGCCTTGTCCAGTGTTGCATTATTGGGCAGTCCAGATCTATCCTCGAGGCGAACAGTTGCAGGTAGGTGTTGGAGCTGTCGCGCACGCGGCGCACCAGGGACGCGCCCTAAAGGCGTTGTTGTACAGGACACGCAGAGCGCCATACGACTTTCCGGAGTATTTGACCCACAGGCTGCACGTATAAAAAGACTGACAGCATGCTCTGAATAATGTAGCCTTCACTCGTTCAGTACACCGTGCAAACCTACGGGCCAACATGTTAGCTCGAACTGCTATATTATTATTATAATTAAATTATGAAGATTCAGATACAGATGCAAGTTCTACTGTTCGGCTGCACGGTCCCTATTACATATTTTCAATTGCATCCCATTCCTATAATATCCCCAGGACGACTAAAAGATATATGCCATTAACAAAACCACAGTCATAACAGCGCCCTCACACGCCCCCGCAATGCAACTTTTCCAATAAACATGATCCACAGTCCCATATTGAAAATTGCCGATCGCTTAGCCCCCTCGAAAAACTTGCGGGTTTTATTGGCACAGCTCAGCTGGGATCAAAGCGACCTAACCCAGCTATTAACTAACAAGTTTAGATGGGACGCCGATTTCCAAAAGTTTTGCTCCTGTAAAACTGGCAAAATAAACACAGGGCGTAAAAGGTGTTGGAAGTTTAAAAGAATAATGAAGTTTGAGATTAGGTTGGCAACAAGAAAGCTCTTGCGGTCAATTTCTGCAAATGTCTATCGTTTTAGAGACGATTTGCGCGAGTGTTTTCAATGTATTTGGAATGGGTATGATGTTTTGTTCATTACAAAATAGTTTTCGTTAATAATATTAGCTATTTAGTTGAATAAAATTATTATGGTTTAATCCATCTATCAGACGTAGAACGTCTACTGCTGGATATAGGTTTCCGCTATGGATCTCCAATAAAACCAGTTAAAAGTGGCTTGCATTTAGCGCGTTCTTGCGGTCTTTATAATTATCGTCAGGTCATCTAGATTGGCGAAAGTCTTAATCTGCGCTAGTTGATACGTGGTCTCCATTTGAACGCTACTCTGCCATTTTAACTTGCCGATTTGCTGGACTAAGTCGGTAACTTTATTTTGTCTGTGGATCTCCTCGTTCCTAATTTGTTCACTATAACAGACAGTCCCCTTCTTGATCGTTGCGCTCTTGACAGAGCGGTCGTGGTCATCAAGTAGTATTATTATTTGTAGGGGCAGATGTAATGCGCCTCACGATGTCTCGTCATCTCTCTTTATTGGACGTCAATCGGGTACACTCATGCACGGACCCACCCACAGCAGACTTGATCTGATCGGTCCATCTCATGGGTGACCTTCCGCGTGGTCTTGTGCCCTCAACTTTTCCCTGGACGACAAGACAATCTAAAGACTGACTACCTACTTGCCTTGAGATGTGTCCGAAGTAAGCGAGTATTCGAGACTATACTAGGCCTGATAGACGCCGTACGTACTTGATGCCGAGTTCTTGTAGTATCGAGACGTTGGTACGAAATTCAGTCTACGATACCTCTCTAGAGCATCTACCTTTTTCTTTTCATTATCTCGCAGCGTCCATGTCTCACAGGCGTACAATAATATGGGTAAAATTAGTGTTCGCACGAGCCTGGTCTTCGTGGTTTTGGTGATGTTCCTAATTCTCCATATTTTCTTCATTTTGTCCATGGCGGTTCTAGTGATCGCCATACGCCTCTTAATCTCATCGATACATCCACCCTGACAGGAGATCAAAGCTCCAAGATATGTGTATGATTAGACTACTTCACAGTTTGCCATTTGCCGGCTCACAATCATCATCTTGGTTTTTTAACAGACAGTATGCAACTAAATATTTTCCATTTGAAACATTTTGTTCACACAATGTGACCGCAATTTGGTAGTTTCTGCGCTTCGGCGATAAATCAAAAGGTTTTCGCAATTTATAGTCAAGATGGCGATCAAAGTTACATGTTTTATTTAGATCTTGTTATTTTTGCTTAGTTGCGACAATATTCTAGTTTGAAAGTCAAAAGAACTGTAGACTACAACGTTCACAAATTGTAACAGTTTATCATAAGTACTTTAATTCAGTTTTTGCTTACCAGTAAAAAGTACTATGATAAAATACAAAGAAAAAGTAAAAACTTATTGCATAGAACTTTACGATTCTTTGTTAATATTGTTTTGCTAGAGCGTTTCATGTTTAAGTATATTTTTAGTTGTGTTATTAATTATTAGTAATACAATAAAAATAAAACTAAGAAATTCATTACATTAAATTCTCAGTAGGTTTGCTCTTACAAAACTCGAAAAAACGATAGACCAAACGTAGACAGACGTAGACAGACGTAAACAGACAAGTTGTTTCAAAAATTCTTCAAAATTAAAAAAATATGGTGAAAGAAAAAATATGTCAGCAGCTTCGAGCAAATATTTATAGAATCACAATCGTGCATATAAAAGTGTCCGAGCCAAAACCCTGGGCAAGCTAAGTAGTGGGCAGGCTTTTTAGTTAGTCGTAAGGCGATTTCAAACGGGCTACAACGCCGCGCGGTGTACAAAGCGCGGTGTACAAAGCGCGGTGTACAAAGTGATCGGTTAATTACTAATTAGGTGACATAACGTCGAGATTCGAGAAAACGGGTCATTGTGAATTATTTAATGTAAATAAATATCTTAGTCGGCATGTATGACGGTGCTCGGACATTTTTTTACTACTTTCACTTAAGGACTGTGGCTCTGTAGATATTTGCTAGAAATTTAGCATCGATGCGTTTAGAAGCGAAGCTTAGGCGGTCACAGCCCGGACACTCCGCGATTTTTCATACAAAATCTGCTGTCTTACGCACACTACACAGTACTTACTCACAGACAACACACATACGCACGAACGCTAGCGCTACAAGTGCATTTGTGTGCGGAACGTCTATGGCTGTCAGTATCGTATCGTGGCTCTTCTCCTCCTGTCCCTTGAAGAGGGTACATAGGAGTCAGGATACCGGCTTCGAGGCGAACCTCCTTACCGGGGCTGGACGCTACACCACATTGGGTGTAGGGCAATGAAAGGGAGGGCGCGAGTACCCAATCCCGACCGCGAGGTCGGGCGGCATCTCTCAGCGCCCTCGCCCCGCCATTCTGGCAGACGTCATCTGCCGTTCTTGGCTTTAGGTTAAGTGTGATATTATAATCATGATCATTGATGATGATGATGATTAAAGGCTTCAATGCATCTCAGGTTTGGAGTCCTCACACCTGCACAATGCAAATGCAGGCGGCATCTCCTCCTCTTCGATGGTAAATGACGTGACGCACGTCGGGTCCGGTGGCTTGTCCGTACAGTGAACGCAGCTTCGAGTGGTCAGCCCGGGAGTTACACTCGACCAAGACTGACTGAAGCGCGGAGCGTGGCTCTCTCGAACTGTCGGGGCTTACAGCGATGCGGATGGGGAGTGGGATCGTTAGCCCGGCTCAAGCGCGTTGCCGCGCGAGCCAGGCATCGCGTCTCTAACATCCCCTTGATTTGCGGTCGTCGAGCACGTTCTTCTTCTTGAGGTGCCAGCTCCTACCGGAGGTCGGCTATCATTAGTGTAACGTTTCTGGTTAATCTACAAACCTGAGTATAGGGAGGTAATAAGAACAACTAGATAGTTAACAAAAGGTATATATTTAAAAAAAACAATCAGCGAAGTTAAACAAGAGGGTAGTTTGATTTAGAAGACAAAGAGATTTTAAATGATAACCACAAGAGAAATAGAAGCTAGATGGGTCGGGGTAAGGCACATTCATAAACCGAGACGCGTTGTCTAACCCTATAGGTAAGATACACTGGCCTTGAATTCGCAATCCGTCGCGAGCGGTGGCGTCGGATACGTAGGTGGCAAGTCGTCCCCGAAGTGCGCAGTTGTAGGGCAGCTGACAATAAGTAGGGCACGGGGCAAGTGACGTCGTCTGAAGAGTCCGTTTCAGTGGGCAAGCGGGGAGCGACGTTCTTACTTGCCGTGCGATTGAACCCTGGAAGTTCATAATTTTGGCCGTCTTAGAAATTGCCCAGATTCGATGTTTGACTGCCACATTCATCCAAGTCACGCAGAGCAAAAGCAAGTACCAATGGTATCTAATGCAGTGAATAGTATCTAAGATGAGGGCAGTCAAACTTGTACAATATTTATATAGCTAAATTAAGAAAAATATACAATGAAAAGCATGGAATAAGATTATCTAGGTACATTCAAATATAATGTTCAATGAATATTTTAAAGAACAAGTGGGTACCCACGTAATTAACTAAGCAGTGATTTTACTAGTTAATTGATTGAAATCGAGATGTTAAAGATATATTGATTTTAGGGAATAATTAAAATAATTATTAAAACGTTAAAAGAATTAATAATTGGCTGTTATTAAGAATTTTGAACATATTATTTGAATGTACTCACGTCATGATCACTAGCTAATGCACGATAAGATTTTTAGAAACACTTACCCAATTTGGGGTATAATTAATCACAGTAGTTAGTGGCAATTCCACGTAATTACACAACTTCTCAAGAGAACAAAGTAAAAGTAGAAAAGGTGACACAAACGATAGCGCGAGGTGGCTTCCTCGTCGTCGAATGTCACGCAAGGTCATGCCGGCTGGCTAGGTAAGTGTATTGCCGCGAGCCGCGCTTATTGGTCAAACCGCGCGACAGTTTAAAGTTGTTTACGAGGACTGCCTGTGATTATAAGGTAGCAGCCGTTACATACCCCCCTTTTTAGGATAAGATTTTTCCTACGAAAAATCCAGTGGACTAACATACTATTCTTTATAATTAATTAGCTTTAAGTCTTTAATGTGGTATGTACCAAGGGATTTGCCGTCCATGTCTGCCAAATCATACACGAGAGGTGATTTTTTTGACACAACCTTGCATTTCAAGAATTTAGGGGCTAGTTTCTTGTTGAAGTATTTCTCTTTATCGCTCTGATAAAATGTTCGCCGCCATACCACATCACCAACTTCGAACTCCACATTCTTTCTTCTTAAATTGTAAGATTGGCAGTTTCGGGAATGTGCCCGTAACAACGACAATTGTACTTTGTTAAATACCGTAGAAAGGTTACTACCTACATTTTCAGCGTAGTGGTCCCGAGGTTGAAAAATGTGCTGATCCATATCCGCAGGTTCAGTGTTCACGTAGTGGGAACCGCAGGTTACCAACTCCCGGCCATGTACTAGAAAAGATGGTGTGTAGCCAGTGACTTCGTTTACGCTGTTATTTATCGCGAATTGTATTTTGGGTATGAACGTGTCCCAGATGCGCTGATCATTAGTAATGAAAGTGGAAACTGCAGTCATAATAGTTTTGTTATATCTTTCTACGGTATTTACTTGTGGTGTGTATTTAGGGGTGTAGTGCAAATTAGGGACTTTGTACTTAGACAGCATTTGTTTTAGAGTAGCACTCACGAATTGTTTTCCGTTGTCCATTATTACGGTGGAAGGGATACCGTGCACCAGAAATACGTCTTCTTCGAGAATTTTAGTGACTATTTCAGCAGTAGCTCGTTTAATAGGAAACAGAAGACAATATTTGCTAAAGCAGCACGTGATAACGAGCAAATAAGTGTTTTGTTTCCTAGATACTGGCAAACAACCGACTAAATCTACACTGATTACTTGGAACGGCCTTGGGCAGTGTTTAGGCCTTCCCATTTCGCCTAAAGTAGCATGATTTTGATGTTTGTGAGCTATACAGTCATCGCAAGAAGAAACTACTTTGACCACATCAGCATGCATTCCAGGCCAGTAGTATTTAAGGGCCGCGCGACAGTTTAAAGTTGTTTACGAGGACTGCCTGTGATTATAAGGTAGCAGCCGTTACATTAGGGCTATGCGGACTTTGGAAACAGCTGCACGGAATAGTGATCTTGTGCTCAGATTGAACCACGAACGAAGATTTTTGAGCCACGAAGTTCGCCTTCTTCCGGGAGGTCGTTTTCCCTGGATCTTTCCTTGCATGATTAACTGGAGCAGGTCATATTTGCCATTACGCATGATGTGTCCAAGGTACTGCAGTTTGCGCTTTTTAATTGTATTCAAAATTTCCACCTTCTTGTTGACCATCTGCAAAACTCTCTCATTGGACACTCTGTCTGTCCATGATATTTTCAAAATTCTTCTGTACACCCACATTTCAAAAGCTTCCAAGCGCTTACTCATAGTCTGGGTTAAGGTCCATGACTCGACACCGTACAAAAGAACCGAAAAAACATAACACCGTGCCAAACGTACTCTTGTAGCTATTTTGAGAGAGCACGTTGGTCGGCGACAATGCGTGAGCGGCGTCGGGCTCACCGCGTAAGGCGGGAGCGACGCCTACTCGGGCTGGTCCGTGCGCGCCTCTAGGCGCAGGCTTCAATTTGGTTGGGGTGCGGACTCGCGTTGAGGCAGAGTCCGGTACGGCCGCGCGTCGCCTAGGCGACAGCAGCGGCGTGGGTTGCATGCATCGCGACGCTTGGGCGTCGCGAGATTGGGTCCGGTGAGGCGCGATGCGCATGGTCAGTCCAGTAGAAACGCGCCCCGATCGAAATCAAGAGGCGCGTGGTCGTGTCAGGTGGTAGGCGGCCGGCTTCGCACACACTCTGTGTAGGGTACACGAGTTGGCGGAGCGGGCCGCGGCGGGGTTGCTTCGGGAGCGAATTCTCGGCGTCCCTAGGCGTCAGTCAAAGTCGGCTAGGCGCCGTGTGCGCTTGGGCCGATGGAGTGGGGGGGTGTCTAGCACCCGCCCCTGGATTCAGTGTAGTCAGTCCGGATGGGTCGGGGGAGGCGAACCTCACCCCGATGTTGACTTCGAAATGCGGCGCGTCTTGGTGTCTTCGTTTCGGCCGAGGGCCGGTGGGTTTCGCGCCCGATGGCGTGCACTCCGCCGAGTCGCGAGCCATGCGGCTCTCAGTCGAAGCAAGGATGTTGAGGCGCGCCGGTGCGCCGGGCGAGCGACCGATAGTGTTATTCGTTAGAAACGGCTGGGGGTGGCCGCTCTAGCCCGGCGCTGGTTGTCTTGCAGGTAGAATATCGGCGACGCGGAGCAAGCTCGACGCGTCGCTGAAGTGGTTGCAGTGTGGTGGGGTTGGCGATGCTCGTTCCGGGGGTGGTGCGCGCCCGGGCGCGACAGCCGGCGGCGTGATCGCTCCCCACAAAAGGTTAAGCCAGGGCGGCCGCGGCTAGGTCGACATTTGCGGGCAAATGTCAGGTCAGCAGGCGGCCGCAGCTGGCGCACGGGGCTCTCGTTGGGCTCGGTGCATGTGCGCGGCGCGCCGGGTCCACCCGCTCGACGTCGCTAGCAGACGGAGCGGGCACGCGGTCGGCGGCGCACGCGAGGACGCGTGTTTCTGTAGGCGCTCGATCGCTGCGGGGGTGGGGGGGGGGCCCGCGAGGACCCGACCCCCGCCCGTGGTCGCGGTTTACAGAAAGACTGTAGGCCTCCTGTGGCTGGGAGCAGCGGAGCTCGAGACCAGCCAAGGCAGGCCCGGCTGTCAGTGATCACTACGATGTGACGACATGCCGCGTGAATGAGACAGTTGCGTATTCAATTTTGCAAATATGAATATAAATCTAGTGCTTATAAAAGTATAACAATTACTTAATTTGGAAGCATTTTAGCAATAAGAAACCGATCTACTTTATTTGAAAGAAAATATGAAGAGAAAGTTACCAAATAATGTAAAATAAGTTCCTTTTACTAATCCTTAGATAAACATTAATATGTATTGTTTTGTTACGTATTCAACCATACACAGCACAATTCTTCCCTATTGTCACAGTCTAGGTATTTTTTATTACAAAATGTACGGGCCAGGGCAGCCCGCGCGCAGAGTACACGATCGGTACGTGAAACGCGGGGTGGAAGTGAGGAAGACTCAAACGGGTGGGGGGTAACGAGTGACCATTCTATACGTAGTATCATTATATCTTCTTTGGCTCGGTGCAGAAGGGCCACCAACCACAGCCACCAGTGGGCAGCAACAAGCAGCTCACACGACTTCTCATACATTTTGTTAAAATGCGGCGCACACGTGTGGCCGGTGGTGGCAACTCGGTACTGTGGTACATTCCGCAAAACATACTTACAGATGTAGCAGCAGGACGCTCCGGAGTCTCCGGTAACTGTAGATCAGTGGCTCGGCGCAGACGGCTCCACCGAGCTCCACCTAGGTCAGCTTGCCAGCTGCTTGGCACATGATCTCTGTTCAAGAACTTTCCTGCCCCACCGGTAGAACTGTAAATGGCGTAGGTAATTATTTTTCGCAAAAATGGCACTACCGAAACAATAATCAAGTGTGAAAAATTCGAATAATCTAGTTCTCTCGAATCGATGTAGGTAGCTATATAATGTTTACAATAACGTTGATTTTTTCAATAACAAATGAGCCGATTTCGAAAAAAAATAGACAAATCCACGCACTAAAAAGATTTATTTTATTGGTTCCTAATTGGCAAAAAATAATACTTTTAACAATAACAATATCTTTATTGTACACCATATAAAAGATACATCAATGTAGATTTTTTCAGATGTTGTACAATGGCGGCCTTATCGCCTTTGGCGATTTCTACCAGGCAACCTTTGGATGGACTAGAGAAAAATTAAATAATAGGAATACGGTCGGCGGTGTATACATACTGTGACAAATATTATACTTATATATCTTATAAATATACTAATAACGTGTAAAAATACATATAAAATACATAAATACATATAAATACATAATTTGTACCAATTATAACTAGCACAAGGAGAGATAATATTGATAAACTAGATTTTTAAATATAGGGAGGGATTTAGCCTGTCTGATAGCAACAGGCAGTTCGTTCCACAGCAGGACAGCTCGCAAAGTAAAGGATACTTGCAGACGAACATAGAAACTCTTTTAAAGAAGACGGTTAACAAACTGAAAAATTTTTCATGATTAACATAAAATTTATTTGCCAATCAATTCTGGATAACAGTAATGGGAAACATGTAAAACCGATAAGTGTTTATCGGCAAATGATCGGAACGGGAAACAATCTCTGCGGGCAGCGCGCCAGGTGCCTGTCCAGAACAGATTTACTGCCTCTGAACAAAGCTGGCTGCATGCCACTCACTGCTCACTAGTCACTTTTACTTACTTATTCACCATCAGCTTTCAGGCGCGTACGCAACCAATGATTGCAACTGGTTGAGAATAGAGAGTTTTTGCCCTTCGTAGGCAACTATTTGCTATGGAAGAATGTTTTTTAAAATACTTTGGGCCGCGTACGCAACCAATGTACGCAACTGGTTGCCTATGGGGAGATTTTCCCCTTTGTAGGCAACTAGTTGCAATGGAAGAATTTTTATTCATATTCGCAACCAACGACTTTTTTATATTTCTACACTATGTGCGATAAATCGGTAGTTCGTTTTTCCCCGTGGCACTACTGAAATTAGGAATACGAAATAACAATTTGTAAAAAAATACTCAGGAATGGATCATCATATTATTTTGGTCCTAAAAAGGTGGGAAATTATAAAAGAAAAACTAATTAAAAACTATAGTGAAGCAATGTACCTAGGTACCTACTGTTTTTGTTAGTAGATGATTAGTTCTAATTTATGTTAGCAATTTATGAAAAGTATATGATAATAATTGCATCAAATGAGAATATCCATAGAAATTGACAATATTTGATGACATCGTCCTGTTGGGCCGCTTGTCCGCTGTCGGAACACTTGTTTACGTTAGGTCAACATCGTTATCAGCTGTAGGACTTCAACTCTTGAACATTGATCTCCCCTAAACATTTCCAATAAGACCGGTAGGAAGTGACTTGCATCCAATGCGATCTTCTTAGTCTTGATTAGATTGTCGGTCCACTGAACGGTCTGTTTCCTTGAAATAGTAATATAGGTTGATCCAACCATATTGGCGTTTACAAAGTTAGCTACATACAAGCTGCGCTAATCCCCATTTATAACCGCGGCTTATACACGAAATTGCTATTGCCTCGTCTTCACAGGCCTCATTAGATTTGGTCCGGCCTATATTTAATCTGATTCAGTCTTTGCTATGCCATGATCAGGGATGGTAAATTTTATAATATGTAGTCTGCTGTTAATACTACTGCTACCTTCAGTCGGCTACCGCCATATAAGACTCAGATACAACAACAACTTGTTTGAAACCTTCCAAATCAAATGGCTTGCAAAAAGCAACCAAATTCCGTTTTTTATTCGATATCATAACAATACTCGTAAAAGGGAACTGTTCCAATTAACCTGGTGATAGCGAGCGACGCCGGGCGGTTGGGAATGTATATATAGGGTGTGATTCAAACTGTCAGCAAAAAAGTTGGCGAATATAAAAAGATTTTTCGTTCGCAAAATGTGTGGCTTCATCAATATTATCATTATTTTGTTGCTGTTCTGATAAAAAACAATCATTTCCTTTTTATGCGCAAAACAGTAAGAATATATATCAAAAAACTCAGATACATTCAGTGTAATGTATCTGAGTATTTAGATATTAAATTAAATTATAATAATTTTTGAAACTGCCATTTTTAAAAAAGTTGAGTCAGCAAAAAAATAATATATTTTATCACAGTAAATAAAATCATTCTCACGAATGAATATAAGAAAAAGCTTTATGTATTCAATTCAATTTACGTATTTCCACACACGTTACAGTAATGCACATTTTTATCAATGTCTTGGAAATATACTAATAGAAAACACAAAAAATGTACTTTGATGGCCATAACTTGCAGCCATGGAAGATATACACATCTTATAATGGACACCCAATTAGTATTATTTCTGCTGGCCACAATTTACAGCCCTGCAATCCAGAGATACACAGCGGACAATTTAACTACTGCCCGTATTCAAATGAAGCCAAGTGAAATCTGTTATCGTCTCGTCTCGACGGCGTTGCTCAGCGCTGGCTCGGATAGATAAGGCCAATGTAGTATTTAAGGTTAGAGCTACATTTGCTCTACAGCAAAATATACGAAATGCAAAGAGGCTACTGAACGTAAAAGAAATAAGACGCAGATTTGTGGGGAGAATTCCGAAGAAACTGTTTCTGTTGTAAACTTTATAATATAAACATATCTATTTAAGTATATTTCTCGTATGATTTTGACGATGCTAATAACCCAATACATACATACCTGATTTCCATTACTCCTATAATACTACCATGTGCAGAAAACTACGGGATGTCTTTCTCATCCAACATACTCGTATTTCAATGAGAGTTTCACTTTAAGACGAGTTTTTGACAGTTGTGTTATATGGAACAAAAACGTGGAATTTTATTGTGGGCCTTTTGAATAAGTTTTTAATAGCCCGACGTGCTATGAAGAGGGCTTAGCTCGAAGTCTGTCTGCGAGATTGAATGAGGAATGAGAAGATCCGCAGACGAACCATAGTTACCGACATAGCCGTGTAGATTAGCAGGTCGTGGAAATGACAGCGAGCAGGGCACATATTTCAAAAAACAGGAGAGCCAATGGGGCTGTGAAGTGCTCGATTGGAGACCACGTACCGGCAAGCGTAGCGTAGGCACATCCACCGACTAGATGGACCGTTGAGCCCTTAAAAGAATATTACAATAACAATATCAATGACAACGAAACCCATCGAGATGCGACGAATACTGCATCAGAGCAATTAAAACCGTAAAAAAGCACCATTAAAATTAATAAACATGAAACCACAACCAGTAATTTGAGCAGCGAATAAAACGGTTTCACCGCGAATTTAGTTTAATCGCCGTGTAAAGTTTAATCTGGGCGAAATGAAATTTCCGGCCACGTTGATATTCATGATTTAAATTGCACTGGATTACAGTTTTTTCATTTCGCAATGTATTGAAAGCGATCTAGCTTTATGTTCTTCTATTGTGGTAAGGCTTAAATCTTTTGGGTCGAGGATTCTTTGAAAGACTAATTTTAATTTCCGTAAACATTCTGAAAATATACTAAGAAAAATCTTTGTCTGGTGGACGCGGCGCGTGACCAAAATGCTGGTGTTTATTTGGCTCAACGTATATGTTGTCATTCAGCGTGGCAATAATGCCAGCATTCTCGGCACGCTGCCAACTGGCAGTGGGTTTAAGCATTTGGATTGTCTTTAGGCCTTCCAGGGACTGTGTATGATCCGATTGCTTTTTATGTTGTAGTAGTTCATGTAGTTTTAGCTTAAGTAAGTGAAGGAACTGTGTATGATCCGATTGCTTTTTATGTTGTAGTAGTTCATGTAGTTTTAGCTTAAGTAAGTGGTATTGTATTTTGTTGTAGTTACAAAAACTAAATTCGGAATTTCACACCACTGGCTTTTCAGTGAAGGAAAACATCGTGAGGCAACCTGCATATGTCCGGAGAAGAGTTTCAATGGTGTATGTAAATCCACCAACCGCACTGGGCCAGCGTGGTGGATATGGCCCAATCACCCTTCGTGGGTAGGCCTACGTCCTGCAGTGGATTATTAAAAGGCTGATACAGTACAGTACAAAAACTAAATGTTCAACAACTACTTACATTAATATTAAATATTTATGCTCAGCAGGCAGCTTGAATAAAATGAAAAGACCACCATAGGCACGGATGGTGATACGTCACCATAACTTTATATAGCTTTGATATATCTATCACATTTTTATACTTCGACTTTTATGCGTATGTTAGAATAAGTATTTCATAGAATTACTTAGCAGCATTTACCTTTTTATCATGTTTCTCACCAAAGCTCACAGATTAATTATTAACTCTAATACACGTGTAGTTGGTGTAGTTAAGCCGTCCATTAGTCGCGGAGAGCCAAATCTAGCGCGGACACGACGAGGTGCCGACATCGATATTATTAGTTAGTCTCAACTAAGCTGTCAACTAAGACATTGAAATCCGGATTTTGGGAAGACCATTTTGATGGGAATATTGGTAGTATGACCACTGATTGGGGTTCTCAGATTGGATCCTCAGCCTTTCACAATTATAGAACATAAAACATGTTCTCAAAATAGGAAACCATCTCCGTAAAAACTTATCAGTGGAAACTGGATTGTTTTTATCACATAAAATAAAGAAACGAAATCAATCACTTTTTTGAACCTACTTTCCGGAACCGGTCCACACGATGATACCTACTCAAAACTTAACAAAGGCCCCCTAATGTGTATATAAATATCTACAGTAGCTTAGCTATTTACTCAAATAACATGTACATTTCCCGTTTATTTATTTAAAAACAAACCGGACAAGTGCGAGGCAGGCTCGCACACCCAGGGTTCCGTACAAATCCTGGAAATTTCAGATTTTTTTTTCGGACATCTTACACACGGCCTCTGACCCCAAACTAAGCAAAACTTGTGATATGGCTGCCAGAGACTGATATACTACATATTATACTTATTTTTAAATACATACTTGTATAGATAGTAACTAAATAACACCCAGACACAGAGCAAATACTTATGTTCATCACATAAATATTTGCCCTGGGTGGGGATCGATCCCACGCCTCTTTGATCCAGAAGTTAGGGTCTCTAACCACTGAGCCACCGAGGCAGTCGCTCTTTCAGATACCATTCCATTTCCATTTACTCACTTTGAATTTTGGGCCAATATTTTTTGTACTTAGGTCCTTTAAATGTTTTATTTTTTTGTTAGTGAGAAGTTTGATTTTTCAACAAATGTAAAAGAATAAAGATTAACTTATAAGGTTTAAATTTCAACTTGTTAACTTTACGCGTTCTTGAGATAAAAGGTCTTGACAGACGGACAACAAAGTGATCCTATAAGGGTTCCGTTTTTTCCTTTTGAGGTACTGAACCCTAAAAATAAAACGGGTCAGTGTTTGAGTTTATGATTAGTTGGAATAGAATAGAATGGAATAATTTATTGTTACAAAAATAGTTGGCGAAACGTCTTCATGACTGACATACCTACCTATTGTACCTCAGAGATTTCAACTTGAGACATCAAGTCTTTATGGCTAAAACGAACAAACAAATGATATTTGATTGAGCAATATGATGTACCTACCATTCCAACAGATATTAAGAAGTGTAGGGGATATTATTCTTACACAAATTCTCTCTCTCACCCAACTTTTTCCCTCACATAGGTACGTACGCATAAGTCAAACACAACATTTCACATTTACGCCCGTAATATCTGTCATATAACCAACCAATACACAGCTCAGCTCCGTTTCACGAGCTTGCCAACACACAAATAAATAGAATCAGCGACGAAATCAAACCATGAACACTAAACAACGCTGTTAAAGCGGTAACATTGTTCGAATAGCAATAACAGTACGTCAAGTGCACAATCTGCGATTGTTGCCAATTTAAATGCAATAAGTTGGTGAGTGTTGCCAGAGCATTCCGATCACGTTCGGATAACTGTTTCAGTTCGGTTTCTAGTTACGAACAGAGCGGCTGCATCTGACGGAGCTTTTGTACAAATCGTAACATTACTATAATAGTTGGCTAATTCACGTATGTATATAAGTACGAGTACGAGTAAGTTTTCAACTGACTGCCTCGGTAGTCCAGTGGTTTGCGACTCTGACTCCTGCTTATCAAGCATGCGACCACGAAAAGTCACTAAAAGAACTCTTTTCGACGTGTGAAAAAATGACAGATATATACTTTGCCATAACGCTGTCTCGTTCTGACACTACGAAATAAATATTTTGTGGCGCGCATCTTAGCCCAGCTGGGCCCTCCTCTTCAAGAAGCGTGGCTTCGATTCCCACCAAGGACAAAATATTTATATATGACGAATACAAGTGTTTGCTCTGTGACTGGATGAATTTATGTAAATAAGCATGTATTTAAAAATACCACTCGTGACTCATCCGTCTATGAGGCGCTGCGTGTTGCTGAAGATAGAGAACGATGGAAGAACATAGTGAAAGAGAAGCTTTTGGGAGGCCCTCACGACCCTCAGACATGAGGAAATCGACGTGAGGAGGAGGATATCAGTCTTTGGTAGCCATATCACAAACTCGGCTTAGTTTGGGAAAAGAAAATATATCTAATAAAAAAATACTTATATAATACATACTACTTACGTTGTTTGGTGTCAGATACCGTGTGTAAATACGTTTAAAAAAGCCGGAGGTTCTTCATTTTTGCCTTTTTTGTATTTTATTCTGTGGCTATTTAAAACGCGATTTCTTGTGAAACGAAAACAAAACGCGATGTTTGTGGTCCGAATCATGCGGTACATCTTAAAGCCTCTGAGCAGTGGTTCCCAAATTGTCTGGGCTACGACCCATCTAATACAAGTTTACAAACCCGGACCCACTTCTAAGGAATTTAACCGTTACCAATACAAATAAAAGACTTTCTGCATCAAAAAAATTATCATACTGAGAAGGATGAAATTATTTCCTGTTTTGCCATTGCAGTTTTGACATCAACTTCAACTCGAGTTACTTTTGATCGCAGTGAGTTTGATAAGTCTAATTTCTTAATTTCACTCAATATTTGGTCGCGCGCGACCCACCACCACCACTACCATAATCTATATGGGTACCAATAGTACCTATAGTTTGGGAAATCCTGCTATAGCGGGATTTTGTGCAATCTTCCTTCTACCTTGTTCCCCATTTTCTTATCCTCGGCAACATACACTAATATTACTGCTCACCTATTAAATAAATCAAAACATGAAAAGCAATAAATCTTTTTGATAAAAAGCTTTTATTTATTTGTTCTAAAAAAAGAAAATAAGATTTTCCTTAAAAATTTTACCTATCAACTTATAATCTCATTATACACAATTTATATGTTCATAAAAGCTTATCGCGAGGTTTGCGTAAGTACCTATAAGTATTTAACTAAACTGAAATAAGAAATAAACTTAGCAGATTAAGTTTTACTACTACTACTACTGAGTCGTGGTGGCCTAGTGGTAGTAACACCCGACCTGCAATCGTGAGGTCGTGGGTTCAAATCCCGATCCCGTACCAATGAGTTTCTTTGGAACTTATGTACGGAATTTCACACCATTGGCTTTTCGGTGAAGGAAAACATCGTGAGGCAACCTGCATATGTCCGTAGCAGAAATTCGATGGCGTATGTGAATCCACCAATCCGCACTGGGCCAGCGTGGTGGATATGGCCCAATCACCCTTCGTGGGTAGGCCTACGTCCTGCAGTGGACTATTAAAAAGGCTGGTACAGTACAGTACTACTACTAAATGTACAAACCTAAACAAATTAAAAAAAAAAACACTTGAACTAAAAAAAAATATTAAAATATATAGTTGAGTTTATCAAATGTTATTTAAGTATTGTGTAAATAAATATAACTAACAGTTTTACTTAATTAAATAGGTACTAGTTTATTTACACAAGTAAATTGCGCGACAAGCTTTTAAATGGTTATATAAATTGTGTATAATGAGGTTATATAAATTTAAAGGAAAATATTATTTTCTTCTTATTAGAACCATTAAATAAAAGCTTCTTATCAAAAAGATTTTTTGCCCTTAATTTATTTTTTACATTTTAGTTATGTAACCTGCATTTTTATTATCAGCGAACTATTTCATTTAATACGCTATAGGAAATCATAAACAACTTAAGACTAAAAAAGTGTGATGTCAGAATATTTTTATATGAGCATATTTTTATTTGAATATTCTTTTTCAGATTACTCAAGTTTGACAGCTGTCATCCAAAATGTAGGTCTCGTTGATCTCTATCTCTTTTGTGAAGACAGCAGTCGAGAATCGATAATAACCGAGACAAATTGAGTTCAAGTTTGACAGCTGTCATCCAAAATGTAGATCTCGTCGATCTCTATCACTTTCGTCAAGACAACAGTAGTCTAGAATCGATAATAACCGAGATAAATCACGTTGAAGTTTGACAGCTGTCATCCGAAATGCAGATCACGTCGAGCTACACTGGTCACCGCGGTGCAGCGGCGGTGTCACCGGCGGTGTGGCACCAGCCTAATACCCCAATTTTGATGTCACCTGTCTCGCCAAATTTGACAAGTCAAACTTATTTCAGCTTGGAGCTCACTTTTCAATTTGCTCTCAATGAGCCCTTTCATTTGATACCCATATTGCAGAAGTGCATTAAAAATAACTATTTCTCTATCTTGGATGATCCGCCATATTGGATTCAGAATGACGTCACATTATTTTTCGAATTACTCTCAACCACCCCTTTCATTTGATACCTATTTTGTAGAAGTGCATTAAAAATAACTAATCCTCTATCTTGGATGATCCGCCATATTAGATATAGAATGACGTCACATTATTTTTCGAGTTACTCTCAACCACCCCTTTCGTTTGTTACCCATATTGTAGAAGTGCATCAAAAATAACTATTCCGCCATCTTGGAGTGTCCGCCATATTTGATTTAGAATGATGTCACACACCATATCGTGCATTGTCATCTAAACTAAACGAGTATACAAAACTTCAGCTCAATCTGTTGAAGATATCTACTTCAAAATTGAGTTCAAAGATACCACCCGAACAGACATACTTACATATAATACATACATAGCAAGTTAAATAAAAGCTTTTAAAAAAAGAAAATACTCCTTTACTGTTTTTTCTAATTAGGTATCATAGGTATAATACAGACTTTAATCTCTTAGTACACGGTTAGGAAGACATAAGTTACAGTTACGACTTTGACCTAAAACTAAACTACACGAGACCAACTTGTTGTCGATATATTTTCCTAAGTAAAAAAGTTTGTAAGTCAGTAAAATGTTTTACTACACTTTTTATGTGTCGATGTTTATCGTAGATCAAATAGATTACTGTGATAAATGAATGCAGATGTTTTATGTGAAAATATGTGGTCAAAACTAGGTCAGTACGAATAGTTATATAAGCCGTGGTGGCTTAGAGGTAGTGACACCCGCCTTACAATCGTGAGGTCGTGGGTTCAAATCCCGGTCCCGTGCCAATGAGTTCTTTGGAATTTATGTACGGAATTTCACACCACTGGCTTTTCGGTGAAGGATAGCATATGTCCGTAGAAGAAATTCGATGGCGTATGTGAATCCACCAACCCGCACCGGGCCAGCGTGGTGGATATGGCCCAATCACCCTTCGTGGGTAGGCCTACGTCCTGCAGTGGACTATTAAAAAGGCTGATACAGTACAGTACGAATAGTTCTTACGATAGTGTTTACATTA
This sequence comes from Hypomecis punctinalis, assembly GCA_949316475.1. NCBI lineage: Eukaryota > Metazoa > Arthropoda > Insecta > Lepidoptera > Geometridae > Hypomecis > Hypomecis punctinalis. The sequence continues at coordinate 3,546,113 of OX438798.1, forward strand.
TTAGTTAATATAGAAGAATAAAATAAATGTGGAATAGTGGAAAAAATAAAGCATTTTTATGTATTGCTAATACATAAAAATGCTTTATTTGTAGCCAATAATATTATGCTTAACATAGTATTCAGTAACAAAAGTGACATAAAATAACAATTTTTAGGTATTGAATATTATTGAACATGATTTAGATGATCTTCGAATTTTCGAATACTACTTAATACTCTAGTCATCGCTGTAGGATACCCTGTGTTGCGATGGCTAGTCTCTTCCAAGGGATAAATAAATAATGGCTTTGTGAATGTAATAAATAAACGTATTAATATTTAGAAGCATGCCTAAATAATAATAATATTAGTTTATTATAAAAGTAAGTATAGAACAACAGTGAATATGTAAGAGTACATATTCATTTAACATTTTGTACATATTAATATCCCACCTGCCCCTTTCTTCTATATGAGTAGACAGACGCGACCAAAACGCCATCCTTTCATGGTGGACATCCAGCGCGTTAGACTCAAGCGTTTTGAGTCCACATTCCTCATACGAACTGCCAGAATGTGGAACGCTGTGCCTGAGTCTGTCTTTCCGCTAAAGTACAATGTAGGTGTCTTCAAATCTCGAGTAAATAGGTATCTCCTAGGTAAGCGTGCTACATCCTAGACCGCATATCTGCTTAACATCAGGCAGTGTGTAGTCAAACGCAAACCTATTGCTAACGGGCAAAAGTGCCTTTATTAACTACAATAATATACAATACTACTTTATATGCTAAAACTACCTACACTACTACTACATAGAAAGCAATTGGATTATTCACAGACCGTTGAAGGTCTAAAGATCATCTTGTTTTCATGTTTTCAAAAGTCTTTCTGAGCGTCGGGTGGATGCGACGCGTGACCAAAATGCTGGTGTTTATTACATAGACTTTTTATTTATGTATATTACATAAGTCAACCAATATTTAATTATTATTTCAATTAACAGTACTAAACTGTATGAATAAATGAATATGAATATTTTCACTACACTCATATAAGTTTACGCCTACACATAGATAGACGACGATGTATGAGACAAGTAAACGTATCATAGTTTTCGAAGTATTATTCTACAAAAGAATTAAATTAATAGTTTAAAAAAACCGGACAAGTGCGAGTCAGGCTCGCACACCGAGGGTTCCGTGCAAATCCAGAAAATTTCACAAAATTGGGTAGTAAGTTGTTAAAATCTCTATACCATAACCATCGACAAAAAAGTTTTTTTTTTTCACTTTTCTCGACATACATCGAAAATTACACATTGTTAAAATAATTAAAAATCTGTTTTAGAATGTGCTAATGAAGTTCTTTTACATGATACGATTTACTCACTTTGAATTTTGAACCCATATTTGTGAATTTTGAAGCCCTATTTTTTTGTGATTTAAAACAGTTTTCAGATTTATTTCTATATGTGTACTCTGAGACAATGCTTCTCGCCAAATTTCATAGTTCTATGTTAACGGAAAGTACCCTGTAGGTTTTGATTTTTGTGAGTGTCGAAATATACGGTTTTTTACGACATAAACGGCTCTAACTTTTTTAAACGAAAATTGAGAAGTTTTTCTTTTACACAACTGCAAGAAACCATAGATATACGTATATAGTTTAAATTTCAATTCGATACCTTTACGCGTTCTTGAGATAAAGAGTCTTTACATACACACAGACGGACAGACGGACAGGTGGACAACAAAATTATCCTATAAGAGTTCCGTTTTTTTTCCGTTTGAGGTATGGAACCCTAAAAATACTAGAAAAACACGCTTAGTCCATTACGTGGCCATTTTCACATTCGATATTCCATCATGGAATGCCAGTGCCTATCTTCCGGCTTCATCATCAGACATTGAAACCTCATCGTGGTCAAAGTTCATTACAATACCTTTCTAAGAAATCCAAAACAGCTGTGATACGATTTTCCATCATGAAGTTCCAGTTCACATCTTCCGGCTCCATCATCAGATCAGTTCGACAATACCATATTATTGTATTGTCATCAGATACAGCTGCCAATTTTCATTACGCTACGAGTTTTGGAAGATGGTTAAATTAGTTACCTTAGACTCCATTCCAAAAGGTTACATAAAGGTCGACCAAATTAAAGCGTGTTAAAAAGACGTGTAGTCGTAACACAAAGCGCACCATGTAAACTGCATCTCTTCAATTTTTTTTTTTGAGTAACAATTTAGAGTTTCACTAATTCTATGCAGGTATTATAAAGTCAGAAAGTGTAGTGTATTTCCTATTTTTTTTTACTTCTTCTGCAAAATATTTATGTATTGTATTTCTGTAACCTTCTAGAAACATCGTAATTTAGCTCCCACAATACAGATGACTCTCAAGTAACAAAGCCCGTGGCGAGTTGCGCCTGACAAGTACTAACTGCATAAGGCACCGGAACCTAGCAGTTCGCAGAAGATAACCAACTTCGTTTAGTTAATTCCGCTTATTTACTACAGTGAGGTTGTCGAGATTAAGTGCCGACAGACCTTGACAAATACTTGTACACACGACGGAAAACTTGAATCATTAGTCTTGGAAACAACCAGAACGTTTACTCTAATAATGGAGGAGGCATGTACGAACTTTCGGTCGGGATCCAAGCTCGTTAATTATGTTTTTATTGGTCTTTTGATGTTGAGATGGGCTGTTGTAATGTCGTTAAGTGTGGGTTTATGGGTGTGCGTGAAATACTTAAAAGTTATACATATTTCAGTGAGTACCCGTACCGCAGTTTCCCGAACCCGTATCGTGGTTTTTGGTTCTCTCCATCGGTATTCACACAAAAGATGACTAAAAAGGATCGCTCTGAGTAATTAAAGCATAATTGTAACGCAAATTTTAAGACGATTTTATGTAACTTGTATACAGGGTTATCTGCATGCTCTGTAATAAGTCAAAAAAGAGTAATTAAGGCCATAATTATGAAGAACTTTTACTATGAAGCAAACACGAAATTCGAGAAAAAACAGCTGTTCCATACAAAATTGCAAATCAAAAATGTAAAATGTATGAAACAGCTGATATTTTTACTTGAGTTCCAGGTTGGCATTGGCATTAGTAAAAATTGTTCACAATAAGAGTCTATATCACACACCAATTCTGTATAACCTTGAATTATTTGGGGTGATGGGGAGTTAATTTATCTATGCAATATACTCGTACATGGGTCACCTAGTAGCTAATTGTTCACGAAGTGGTCTAAATCATACAAATGGAAACAATTGGCACAGGATCAAGGGCAAAGCTTAGAATCCTAGGAGGCGAATGTGTATAAAATTTTATTATTTGAGTAAAGGCTTGTTTACACTTTGATTAGTGATTAGTGCAAGTTTTAGTGATTAGTAGTAAACACGTGTGGACACCGATTGATTAGTGCGAGTGTGTAACTGGCTTATATGCCTTATATCAAGAGCACAAATATAGGAGTAAAAATATTCACATCTACCTAACAAAACAATGGCTTTTCTTAGCTCAGTGTGTGAAGAGTTCTGTAAGCGGAATCCGTGAGATATCGGGCGGCGGGCCGCGTCGGAAAGCGATCGGTCACGGCTGAGCCGGCCGCCTGCCGAATGATTCCTGTCATGTCCTGACTTTTTGCCGTGCCCTGCGTATATTAGTTATACTTCATCTCATGTATGTGGCTGTTTTCTTTCCTTTTAATAATGTGGTTATGAAATCTAATTACTTCCTCCAGAGTTCTAATCTCCTTATTTTTACAAGGGGAAAATCTTCGTAAAATGCTCGACTGCTTTGACGTGCAATCGGGTTTTGTAGGATTGTACCCACTAAAACCCCCTCGTTGGCCTGACTTTGTGCTCTCTTGGGAGCTCCGGAATCTCCAAAGGAATACACCGGTGCTCCCAGTACTTTGTACGACTTAATCGCCTAGCATTAGAACCAAGTTTGTGTGGTCCCTCTACGATAGCGTTGCTACACACGCTGTCGTCCTCCCCAGGCTCGTTTGAGTGGATGGCCAGAGCTCCGTCTCTGACCATCCACGAGCCCAGAGGTCCCCTTTTAGTAGGCGCTTACTACAGGCAGGGGATACCGATACCTCATTCTAGTGCCCCGGCATCAGGGCAAGAGTCCTAATCTCCCACTACTCATAAAGCATATTGCAACATATTACTGGCATCTCATGTGTACTATAGTATCTTGCCTCGTAGTTTCTTTCATTTTAACGATCTGGTACTAAAATTTAATTACTACCTCATTCAGAGTTCTAGTGTCCTAGTCCTCGTAAAGTTTCCTTTCAACAATACATTGGTACGTACATATTACAGCTTTTGTTCTGAGATTTTAACGATTTGTTACTAAAATCTAATTACCTCCTCCAGAGTTCTAGTCTCCTAGTCCTCGTAAAGCTTCATTTCAAGAAGACGCTCGTGCATATTGCGGCACCTGTTACCGGCATCTCATCTGTGCGACTGTCGGTGCGGGATGTGTTACTTTACATTGCTTGGCTGGAATATTGCTTACTATAGCTCTTTAAGTATTATTAGCATCTGGTTTATATCATAAATGCTTAAAAATACTGCATGTAATACTGACACAATTTTAGGTTTTAAGGTGTGTTTTGAAAATTTAAAAAGAGTCTGCAACTCTACAGTCCAGCTGGAGCAATAATATTTACATTGGTTTTCGTCTTACACACGGCAAGTGCAGTTTAGGACGTTCATCCACATGGTGAACTGATTGCATCATTAAGACCGCAGCTGTATAGGAACCGATTTCAACTGGTCTTATTGACCTGGTATTACCTGGTGGGACTACGGGCAAAAATTTCGTGCCCGTGGTCCTACTAATATTGCAGTGACATATTTTCCCCATTTTGCTCGTAATATTGATCTTAAAGTCAAAGAAAATCAAATGTGTTAACATTTACTTACTTTTCTTAGTAGGACCACGGCACGAAATTCTTGCCCATAGTCCTACCAGAGTGCTTGGTAGGACCACGGGAAAAAAGTCTTGCCCGTGGTTCTACTAGTAGTACTTCTGGTAGGACCACGGGCAATAAACGATAGCGTCACAGTAATTTAAAACTTCCAACAATCCATATTAAAACAAAGTTGCTCTTCCGGTGATTGATAGAGAAAATATTAATCTCAGTAGAGCAACAACGAGAAATTAAATGTATTTGTCACTGTCATGGCGTTGCAAGCGGAAATATAAGTGGAGACAAAAGTGGGACGTTTTATATCTCAAAGTGCGAGTAAAATGTTTTATGGGAAACGAGATCCATCAAAGTAGTTGACGGTGATATTAAATTCTTTACTTTATCGTCGCTCGTCGCCATTTTAGCTATAGAACGTCCACTGCTGGACTAGGCTTTCCCTATAGAAAAAATAAAATTGATAAAAATCTTTTTAAAATAAACGGTTTTATGTACTGCGAGTAAAAGGGAAAAAATAATGACTCAAACACCATTTAACAAAGAGCCTGTCATTAGCTTTGAATCCCATTATTTGTCTAAAAACAAACTTAATTATCCTTTCCAATCTATTCTTGGACCCCGATGGCGGCTCCATCCCCATAACTCACTAAATACATTACACTATTATACTAAGGGTTAATGACTTAACCCTTACAATAGCCCTTTGTTCTAGGCCCGGTAATCGCCTATAAAAATAATTATTATAGTATAAGATAGTTTAATAATCTGGGCGTAGGTTCAGAGCTGATTATACAAGGTAAGCTTTGGGAGGATTATAGTACGCCGGCTGTAATATTACGCTGACATATACTATTATATTCTGAAGTGATTTGTTTTTCATTTATTTGCGATTGCTGGCCCGCCCACTCCTCTTACTTAAATTAACCTTAAATATTATTATGTATTTTCTGAGTGCTATAATTTATTGTAGCGTCTAGAAAGAGTTTTCGAATACAGGTACCTATCAATGAAAGTCAAATCAGAACCCGTTACGTACGTAAGAACAAATCGGAGTTATAGCATGTTCCCCGGTTGTGGCCATTTTGATGTCAAAATTATTGCATATAATAAACAATATAAATTATTAATATCCGTGTGAATCTCAAATAATACAAATATTTTTTTAAATATTATTTGAACATTAAATTGTCTAATTAATAGTTAAAATTCAAAATGGACACAAATCGTTAAAATTCGAAATGGTCACAAATGATACTAAGATGGCCACAACCTGGGCACCTGCCCTAAAATTATACAATATTTTTTCATATATATTTTTTCACATTTTTTATAAAATCTGCTACCAAGCTCTATGCTCTAGTATTATTATTTCTTTTTTGCCTCTTGTCTAGCACTCACGCTATACCTACAAGAAGTTGATGTACTTTTTTATATTTTATACCAACGCAAAAAAACGTCATTCTTTGCAAAGAATTTAAAATATGGATACTAAATAACTGAATTTGAATTCTTTTAGATTTTAGAATATTATTTAGTATTTTAAGTTGTTTCATTTATATTTACATAAAATAGCGTAGTTTTCACATTTAATTTAGAGTGAACATGCATGCATACTCTGATGTTGTTTAGTTTTTAAGTAAATTTTCGAGCCACCTTAATCGTGAACTACATTCGAAGGGATCCTTAAATTACCTAACTAGTATAGGTGAGTTATGTAATGCAAAGAGAAAACAACGACCTACTTGAAGATAACAGTAATGGATAACAGAATAACTGACAATCAACATATTCTGACGCAATTGGAAATACGGATACTAATAGTGCTGCGAAATAAAATCCTGTCAAAAACGTTGCGTGTGGAAAAAAACGCATATTTTCTTTATTTTTTAACCGACTTCAAAAAAAGAAGTTCTCAATTCGACTGTATGTTTTCTTTGCATGTAGGTATGTTACGTGATCACTCCGCTAATAATGAACCGATTTTGTAGCATATTGGAGCACCGAGTAGAGGACATTGTGGCAAAATAGCACGTCCGAGCGACGCCCTCCGACACTACTCGGGCTACTCGACGCAACACAAAGAAAGCGCTCGCAATTTTCTCGCATACATGACTTTCCCAGCTCAACCCAGAATCTACCTCACAACCAAGAAACACGTCACATTCATATGTTTACTTCATTCACTAACACTTTCATACTCCTATACTTTCTGTCTGCAGAGGTTAAAATGTGTATGGTCTTTTTCAGATTCAATCCGAGTCCATTCATTGTAAACCAACATGAGAGCTGTGAGGTTGCACCATTCAATTTTTTCTCTAGCTACTAACGCGGCGACGTCATCGGCATTCATCAGGACTTCAGCTGACGTTTTTGCATCCGGTAGGTTGTTCAGTAGCAAAGAAAATACAACTTTGGAGATAGGATCCCTGCGCCACTCCTATTGAAGAGCCCATAGGTTCCTTGATATAGCCTTAGATATATCCTGAATTTAAGTATGCTGGTGGACATAGTCAGCGCAGGGCCATCCCATCCGTACTGCAATTTAGCTGCAATCAGTTCGTGGTCGGCGACGTCGAATGCCCTTGATAAGTCGCAGCAGATCACGGCGTCCTGTTGCCTTCCCTCGCAGGCGCCGACGATGCGCCGGACCAGATCCCGAGCGAACAAGGTTGTAGACTGATCCGCTCTATACGCGTGTTGGTGGTCTGACAGTTGATCTGAGTCGGACAGGAAGCTTATTAGTCGCGTGCTGAGCACATTTTCAAAAATTTTCGCTACTGCTGGAATAACCCACAAGGGCTTGTAACCGTCTATATCCTCTCTGTTGCCCTTTCCTTTGAATATGGGAGGGAAATCTTTTGCAGATTTTAGAATTTCAGGATGCGATCCCTCACTTATGCAAGTATTAAACAGTTCGACTAGTACTGGCGCTATTGTAACTGGTACACAGTGCCGGATTAGCCCTACCTTTACAGCCATGGAGCGGGAGGGGTTGTTTCAATAGTTTTTCACAACCAGGCATCTTAGTGATTTCTACGGAACCCTTGGTAGGCTTGCCTGACTTGCACTTGTCCATTTCTTTTTGCGTTCACGGGCATTAGGCAATTGCCTAATCAGCCTTAGGGATAATCCGGCACTGCTGCTGCAACCCTGAATAGCTCCATATTATTTTACTATGGAAATTTACGTGAGTTTCACACATTTTATACTATATATAACGGTACTAAACTCACGTGTAGTCACTCAACTCAAGTCATAACGACTATAGTTTCGGTCGCATTCGGCGACCTTTCTCAAGTTGGCGAGTGCTAGCACGCGGAGCCGTCTCGCAATGCACTGCGACCTGTGCTTCATATTAGGACCGATTAGTTTATACACTTCTAGTTTATACACTTTGTCAGCGCTGAAGAATCGAATACTAAGCGAGCGGTCTGCGAGCGGGCGCGCCGCGCGCATCTCGGTGACCGACGGACGGCGCCGGCTACATGGGCGAGGGGAGCCTGACACGATTTTGCTGCTCTAAAAAAAATTCGTTAACTGCGTCTATGCAGCTAATGCGCACGAAAACTTATTGCCGTCGCACTTTTTTACGACCTTACTAAAGTTTATATTAATGGAGTTGTGTTTCCCTCTATCCAGGTTCACTACTTGCCACATTGCTTTACTTGAGTTTCGACCTTTGCTAATTAATTCGGAATAGTTGACAGATTTGGCGTTTGTTAGTAATTATCGTATTTTTTCTCATGTCACATATTAGAATAGGTTAAACTCTATTAAATTTTACCGAAAGTCGATTTGACAATACTTAAACTCCTAATGCACAAGCACAACTCTAGAGTGAAAATAATGACATTGCAAATTTCTTTTACTTGCTTTTTTTATCAATGTCGATAATCAGTTCTTGAAATTGCAAAAAACATACTTGAGTTTATCAAAGGCCCCCTGTGACAATGTTTGACAATGTTTGGATAAATAGTAAATATAGATAAAGATAAGACGACATCATATAAAAAGGTCAAGTACATTTGGGATTTCGACTATTAGAGACATAAGCCCACAATGTTTCGTCATATAGTGTAGGTTTTTTTAATAAAGTCAATGACGATTATTTAAATTAAAACAAATCAACTCTTATTTAAAATTACTAGATCTTTTAAAGATATTTGGATCACTAACGCAGTAGATCGCGCAGTCTAGAAGGAGGGAGGGAGGCCTTTGCCCAGCAGCGGGACAATACAGGCTCAAAATAATAATAAAATAATTTGAATTATAGTAATATATTAAATTGACACCATTTTACTGTAATAAATCAAAATTTATTATTTAACGTTAGGGTTGGTATTATTTGCTATTATTTTTACAGAGTTGTTCTTCTTGGGATCGCATTTTGCGGCTGTAGCCCATCTGTCAGAGCTCCTAGAGAAGATGTGAGAAAATTTCCTGAGGGATTTTTATTTGGTACGGCAACCGCTTCGTATCAGATCGAAGGTGCTTGGGATGAAGATGGTAAGGTCTCTTTTAGTATAACTTTTTGTAAGATTTTTTTTTGTTTCTTATTGGTTTGCGTTTGACTACATACTGTCTCATGATATGATGGTAAGCAGATATGCGGTCTAAGATGTAGCACGTTTACCTAGAAGATACCTATTTACTCGGGATTTGTATAGTGTGTAATTTTAACCCACTTCCAAAACAGAGGAGGTTTTATGTTTGTCCGTATGTATTTTTTGTGTATATTTATCGGTAGTTTTGCTAATAGTGAACCGATTTAAAAAAATCTTTCTTAGTTTGAAACGGCGCTGTAACATATAGTAGGTTCGAACAATCTATTCGAATTTTGTACTTCATTGAAATCGGTTGCGCCAATAGTAATTATGTTTTCTGTACTGTACGGTACCCGCCTGATCATAGACCTACTCGCGAAAGGCGATTGAGCCATATCCACCATGCTGGCTCAGATCAAATAAGTGGTTCAGTTTTCTATTTTAATATCATTGCAGTTTCATTTTTATAGATTACTATTGCTTGATTTTATAAGATTTCCATTTTGATTTTTACTGTTATTATTTTCATAATTAACTCGTAAACATGGTGTTGTAACAACATTGCAAAGTTACGAACAATATTTAAAAAACATTACTATTCTCACTATCATATTTATCCAGTTCAGTCTTGTTATGTATTTTTTCTTCCAGCAAGTGAATTATTATCTAAGTCAGTTTGTATGACGACGCTCGGTCATTTTGTTTTTACTACTTTCACTTAGAGACTGTGGCTCAATAGATATTTGCTCGAAGTATTTTTATCATAAAATGAAAATGTGACTTCAGGAAAAACACCAAGCATCTGGGACCACTTGGCACACACCACCCCCTGCGCTGTAAAAGACTGCTCCAGCGGAGATGTGGCCGACGACTCCTACCACTTATACAAGAGAGACGTCGAATTGATGAGGGAACTAGGCATCGACTTCTACCGATTCTCACTATCCTGGCCCAGAATCCTACCTACAAGCTTCCCAGACAAGATAAACGAAAAAGGCGTAGAGTTTTATAACAACTACATAAACGAAATGCTAAAGTATAATATTGAGCCGATGGTTACCCTGTTCCACTGGGATTTGCCCCAGAAGTTGCAAGAAATGGGAGGTTGGACTAATCCTCATGTAGTGGATTGGTTTGGAGACTACGCGCGAACAGTCTTCACTCTCTTCGGGGATAGAGTTAAATACTGGATCACCATGAACGAGCCTCAAGTTGTCTGTCAGATGGGATATGGCGACGTGACTATGGCCCCAATGCTGGATATCAAAGGAGTAGCTGATTATATGTGCACGAAGAATATTCTCATGGCGCATGCGAGAGCCTACCATATTTACAAGGAGGAGTTTGAGCCAAAGTACGGCGGTATTGTCTTTATTGCCTTTAGCGCTCAGTGGTACGAGCCGGCCACGGAAAATGATGTCGAAGCTGCTCATGATGCTAACCAGTTCACTGTGAGTATTTTTAAAGAGTTTTTATAATCAAATTAGGTGCTCAGCTAAAAATTATGTGCTCAGCACCTGCAGCTCAGATGCGCTCTTTATAGAAGTAAAATTTATCAATTCCAGAGTTTGCACCATAATATGCTGCACAACAAATTAATTCATTGTAGGACACATTATAGGAGTAGTGCAGAAGTGCAGTAACCCCTAAATTCGGCTATAACTTATTTTTTTGCTGGTTTTAGCCGGTGAAAGTATTTATGATTACGAGATTTCGTAATTTTTTTCTCGTTTCTTTTTTTATAATATTATTTCATCTTGCTACTTTCACTTTAACCAGAAAGTATTTTCATGGTCCGTTGTAGGACGTAGGCCTACACACTAAGGGTGATTAGGTCACATCCACCGGCCCAGTGCCGCGGTTGGTGGAATAACATACGCCAGCGAATTTCTTCTACGGAAGTACTATGTAGGTTGCCTCGCGATGTTTTCCTTCACAGAAAAGCCAGCGGTGTGAAATTCCGTACATAAATTCCACATAATTAATTGGTTCGGTACCAGGTTTGAAACCTCAGGATTTGAATACCTCACGATTTTAAGGCCGGTGTCATTACTACTCAACGGTCACTTCCTCGTTATTTTCTTTACAAAAAATCAAACACAAAAATAATACAAATTGGATTGTTAACGCAAACAACCCCTACAATTGCTGTTTTATTTCTGTCACGAACTGATGTTGGGATATTAAACAAATATTTCCATTTCAGTGGGCGATATACGTGCATCCCATATTTTCGGAGACCGGCGACTATCCTCCTGTCGTGAAAGAGAGAGTAGCAGCCAAGAGTAAGGAGCAAGGATTACTACGATCCAGGCTTATTGAGTTTACCCCTGAAGAGGTGGAATATGTACGAGGAACGTCAGACGTGTTTGGGTTGAACCATTATTCCACAATGCTTACTTATAGGAATGAGTCAGCAGCGAACTATTACGAGGTTCCGTCGTTTTATGATGATCTTGAAGTACTGACGTATCAGCTGGATGAATGGAAGATAGGGGAATCTGAGTATGTGAAGGTAATTTTTATTTCTTGGTGTAATATTTTTATTTTGGTACAAGAGAGTTTTACCAGATTTTTTTGGCTACCTATTATTGCTTACAAAATAAGATAGCAAAGAAGACGAACTGTATAATAGCTAGTGATGCACTAACATCTGTAAAATATATTTAATGGCGCATGTAAATCTATCCCTCACTGCGCCAGTGTGGTGGATGTGGCACAATCGCCAGAGGGTAGTCTATGTTCAGGAATAGACTATTAAAAGGTACATTACAGTGCTACACTACTTATTCGGAGACAGTCCCATGTACAAGTTGTTTACAGTGATTCTCTAAAATACATCGTCGTCTAAATTGATTTTAATAGTACATGATATCAATAAAAAAAGACCCATGATTCTTCACACCGTTCCTGACAAGGCCTAGCTTGATAACATCGGTCACATAATGGTCCAATTTATTCCATCTTTACCCATTATCTTAACTCCAAGCTTCATCGGTTACCTCATCATGTAGATGTCATAATATTTTGAATTGAGATAAGATTACTGAAGGAGAAAATCCGGTATTGATAAAGACTTCACATACTTACATAAAAGAAATATGCATAATAGATTATAAGATACTAGATTAAGATCTAGAAATCAAAATGCTCATGACCACACAAAAAAAGTAAATTGTTGCATTCTGACAGACCTAATAAAAGCTTCGCAGTTGCAGTTGGATCCAAAAAATTATTAACTAAAACAAAAGGAAAATATTAGACTCAAAGGAGCATTACATTAAAAATTATAAATATTTATGTATCTTTTCAGTCAGTACCATGGGGCTTCTACAACCTCTTAACACAAATCAAGAATGACTATAACAACCCACCTGTCTACATCACTGAGAACGGCTTCGCTACGCCCCCTGGCTTGGAAGACGACGACCGAGTCCAGAACTACAGGACTTACCTGTCTGCAATGTTAGATGCTATGGAAGATGGCGCGGATGTCGTTGGCTACGCAGCCTGGAGTCTTATGGACAACTTTGAGTGGCTTCAGGGATACACGTAAGTTTTTTTTATGCACAATAGGAGTACATTTAGTCATCAAATCACCCGATGCAAAGCGAAGCTAGGATAGAAAATGTTGTTAGTAGACCTACAAGAAGTGCTGTAAAGAAACTGATATATTCTATGATTGACTAATCAGCAGGCTAAAGCTCGAAACATACTATCGGACCCGGCTTACAGACGCGACTGACAGCCGCGACTTAGCAATGTGCACAGTCTGAAAACATCCGGTGTGCCAGATCGCTCTCGGACGACCGAGGTGACGTCCGCGACTTATGTCCGATAGTGTGCACGGCTCAGTGTACTTTCATAGTCTAGGTCGCGGCTGTCAGTCGCGTTCGTAAGCCGCGTCCTATAGTATGTTTCGAGCTTAAGGCTTGTATTTAAACTCGTATTTGAATAATACCTTTAGTAAATTATATTCTATGCTAGATAGTGTCTTTAAAATATAAATTGAGTTTTCACTCATGAGCACTATTTGAATCCTTATCTAATTAGGAACAATCTGAAAATATTTCCAATTCTACACCAATGTCATTCGTTGCTCTCCATCTTGACAATGTCGCCTTTTCTATAAATTTCATCATAATTATACGATATCTGCCTTCATTTCTAAATTTTCTAAAAAAAAAACGGTTAGATGTGGCTTACAAAAAGTAGCTTATATTTATCGAATCCCTGCGGTCACTATTGAATAGTCTGTACCGCTTGTCGATGGAGAACTACGTTGCCCCTTACAATAGTCTCCTTTCAAAAACTTCACAGTCTTTAATCTTTCATTTCCAGTGAGCGCTTCGGGCTGTATGAAGTCGACTACGAGGATGAAAAGCGCACGCGCACGCCTCGGAAGTCCGCCTACGTGTACAAAGAGATCGTGCGCACACACTCGCTGGATTTCAGCTACGTCCCCGACATGTCAGGCATGAGCATTGACGACGGACACTAAATAAACACCTTAATAAAAAATATTGTTGAAAAACCAAATCTTGCTACCACTTTTTTATTTTTTGTTTTTAATAATGACAATACTACACTACTACTACATAAATACAAAAAAAAACTTTTTTATACCTATCGAATCCATAAAAGGATCCGCATCAGTTATGGTGTTGCAATGTGGTATGATTTTATACCATCTGACCCAACAATACTTCAGTGTGGCGTGGCGTGGGTTAAGCGGGTGAGGAGATAAATTGCGACGTCACGAACAATCAGTTTATTTCACAGAAGATTACGTATGACTACAATTATAGAGAAAACTTTAAGCGAAAGACATCGCGTTCCGCAGCGTAACGCACGCTGCCACCTTTATCAAGAATCACAACTCGAGCCGTTCTAAACACAGTTCACCATAACCTCTCCAAACCAGCTCTCTTTTTAACTGACAAGTGACATATCTTATGTCATCATCGCAATTTCCTTTGAACCAATCAGCAGCGTTTGTTACAAGCATTACCCCAGGAATGTTGCCACTACCATTCCTAGTCCTTTGAAATTATACTAAGTGGCACTATTTAAAAATAAACTTAAAGCTATTGTCCCGTTATACCTATCCTTTTATGGCTACCAAGCTAAGGAAGTACATAGATTATTATTTTTATGAAGTGATAACGTCTTATAAATCGATGAATGCTTGCTGCACGCACGAAAAAGCATGTCATGTTCCGCCTGAGCCGAGAGTGCAAGTGAGAGCGCGAAACAAATGATAGAGAGGCACGATCGGTCTAAGCGTTCTACTTGTGACGCATGTGCGGTGTTTATGTTATGACTTAAAATTTATCGGCCAACTTTACAGACAACAATTTTTTAAATACCTACACCGTAAAAAATAGTTAGCTACGTAACCAGGAAGCTACCTAGTGATATAGAGCAGCTGTGTTAAATTTTTATTGGTAGCGCAATCATGGTGGTGCCGCACCCAGGTATCCCAGTGACATAGCACCCTGAAGCTTGGCCTTTGGATTTGCAAAGTTGCAAACCATCAATTCACTGCAGTATTACAAAGCACTTAATCGTTGTAAATATCTTACAATATTTTATCGAACTAATCCCAAATCCAGTTCTACCCCTGCCATAAACTGAAACAAGCCGAAAACAGAACATTTATCGCGGATTAAATATAGCCACCGTCTATCAGGATCAGCGACGTGGAATCGTAGATTCGTTTTCAATTCAAACGTGTTTTTATCCTTTCATCTGAAACAGCCAGGTAGCTCCGTGTGAAACGAGGCGAAAACGCGATACAGGTCGCCGATGAGTTTTTAATTAATACGTGTAGCGAAAACTGGCCAAACGTGCCTGCAGCGAAAACTGGCAGCGCATTTGAATTTTTCTATCAACTGTTGCTGCTGTGGTAATTGTGTTTGGATAAAATAGGACCTATCTATTTTATCCATTTATTGTTTTAAGAGAAAATGGAAAATGTAACAAGTAGCAGTATTACCACCAAAATTCAAGGGAACCAGTTGAAACTGAAACATAATATAAAATTCAGTACATATTTTTCCCTCAGATGATTTTAAACACACGTTTTTACTTTATTGGTCATACTGGAAATTTTGTGAGAGTGTTATTGTTAAACTTATACGTGTGTAAGATGTCCCAAAATATTTATTTATTTACATCTAATTGAGCACATTATCTTACCATGTTCATACGGGACTTATCGAGCAATAAAACTTGAGATATGTACTAATTAAGTAGGTGCCTCCTTTTCCTCTTTTCCTAGTTTTATTAAATAAGGAAAATAAATACTCAAGTCCCGTATAAACAAAATAGGATAATTTCATGAGAGTGTTTGCAAAGTAGTAAAAGAGTAAGTTACATATTCGTTCTACTTGAGTTTCACTTTAAATTAGTAAAATTTATAGGTATGTAACAGGAAAATACACATACTCTTAGTCTGAACTAATAACGCCTTTCTAAAGTTCTGTGCACATTTAGCAAATATAGCTCAGCAATTATAACTTAAATAATTATTTTTCGCAATAAACAGCATGACCGACTTCAAGTGTGTACAGAATTCGTGATTAGTACGCACGGATCGTCGAAGCAATTTCACATTATTGTTGATTTATCAAAAATGGCTCAGCCGATTTCGATAAAATTAAAATCTCAGTGCAGGATTTTTTTTTCTTGCACTGAGCTAGACACGACAGACGGATAACAAAGTGATCCTATAAGGGTTCCGTTTTTTCCGTTTGAGGTACGGAACCCTAAAAATTACATTATTTGCAGAGTTATTATCTAAAGAAAACATTGATGTGATCGGGAAACATTGTCACGAACTATGGAAAATTAATGTAAGGACTAAAATAAAATGACACCTACCTGAAAAGAAACACATTGTTTTTTGAATTATCAGAAAAAAAGGAAACCATAACGTTAAAAAATCTATTTAACCAAATTTTGATAGATAACAAAATTCGATACAACTGTTACTCCGGCCTACTTAATATTCATCAAATGATATTTCAATTTTGTCGAGTTTTCTGTTTTCCCTGCGCACACGGATGAGCAATAAAAACAGCCGCAAAAATGCGAAAAATGATAAGAAAACGTAAAATTTTCTTCCTGAAAACATTCCGAGAGTTGGAAGCAACAACTGCTTTATTACATTAACAACTGTGTCTTAATAAAGTGCTTTTCCGTGCCATCGCGTCTCAATACAGACTTTATTTAAATTCCGCTCTAACACAAGTTGGCATGAAAATATTTTCCATGCACTCTACAAACTCTGAGCTAACATTTCAAGAACTATTTTGCTGTGAACCACGACTCGATAACATAATAGACATACCTATTCAACAATATCATTTTGCAAAGAGTACGCAAATTAATTCCGAACCAAGACTTGGTAATAGTGGATTGACATAAAATATCAGACTGATAAAAGATTATCACTGTGATCGGACCAGAAAAATTATTTTCAATTTTTTTTTTCAGTTGGCCTAAATGTTTTTGCGGAATTTTGAAAAATTGTGGATGAAGCAATATCTGTATTCAACTGTGTAATCAGATGACACTGCCATTTCATTTTGAGCTGGTCCTTGACCGATCATCAATAGAAATAGGATTCAAAAGATACAGATCATGAGACAAATAAGCATTCAAACCTCATACATAGGCAAGTCTAATTATGCATAAGACCCAACTTTAGGTTAGAAAGGTGAGATAAAATTGGTAAGCTCATTTATTTTTAACTAAATATTTTCGCTTGTGCTTCACGTCCATCAAAGAAAAAGGTGACGTCCACAAGTGGTATACAAATATATAAAAATCGAACCCAGATGATAATTATATACATCATTTGAAAGCTTGATATATGGGCTTCTCAAAAATATTTACCTTTGATTTTTTTATACCTCAAGATAGTTGAATGAATCAGGCGTTACTTTGCGGAAATTCATCTTCAAATCTATGTTTTGAATAAATATTTGTCCTTAATGCACTTAATGCCCTTAAACTTATTTGCCTACAACAAGATAGCGGAAATACACTAAATATTTATTCAAAACATAGATTTTTATACCTCCATTTTTTTTAAATGTGAAAAATAAATTGTATGTATAATAATAATACCGCTTGGTATTTTTTCTAGTTTAGCAATAAGAAAGTGCTTCTATCGTTATTTTACTTGCATTTGTAGCTGATTCTTCCACGCTCATCTCTTAATTTGCTAAAATTAAAAATTATAACCTACCAGTGTGACCATAGTTAGTTGGTACAATGTGACAAAACACTTAAAAACTGTCTCTAATTGGTATAAATGGTTCCATTTAACAATAATGGAGGGTTATTGTTAAATGGAACCTTAAGCAGGGTTGCTAGAGATAAACTATCTATTGAGCCAAATATATTTATTTATCCTAATATATACAAAATTAATTTTAAAAAAAACGGAGGGCTCTTTTGTAGTTTTAACTGATGTTATAGACTCAGAAAAATATGAACTTTCTCGAAATGTAACTAGTGTTGTGGTTAGATTTTTTGATTATTATTATACCAGCCTCCATACATTTTGTGGACATGTCCTTTGAGCCATTCTATGAAGACTGAGTATGCTAAAGTAATACCTAGATCTGAGAGCGTGAGCTGCACGTCTATCAAATAGAAAGTCATTGACTATGAACTTCGCCCAGGCTCACATACTGTGTATTTTATCTGCAAGCTACATTGTGAGGGATATGCAAAATACTGCTGACTTTATGAGCGATTTCTATAAAATATCTTGAATGGAATCTGAAATGCAGACTTTTGGAGCTCATTCGGCCCTTATAGCGTTTTATTATACCGAGAACGCGTATTTGGCAGCTAGAAACTCAGACCAAATAAAAAAAAAAAAACAAAACAGAACGTCGTGAACATACAAGTCAGGTCGGTTTTTGCACTGACGAACCAAGGCGCAGTTTCCTTGTACGTGTATGTAATTGTGTCTGTACACGTCAAGGCGTAGTTTTGCCGGCCTCACTTGTTATGTTCACAACATTCTGTTTTGATTTAGTCTGAGGCTCGAACAGCCATACAGTCCTTCCGTAAAACTGGATATAATGGACGAATATATAAAAATTAAATTAAAATTTATTGGCCTGCGTTTCCTAATCATCATAAAACACAAATTATTTTGCAAGTTGCGAACCATTGCTATCCAACCTAATAAAATATCTGTAATGAAAAAGTAACTTAAAAAATTGAAAGCAGTTTCTGTTGTTATTTTTGTCAATTTACTCGTACATAATATTACATAATATACACAGCAGTGACAATAACTCATGATAGAAGAACGTTAGGTAGTTTTTGAAGTAGGAATTACTTGCCAATTACAACCTTTTCACAAGAAAACTTTCCAAATTTGGCCCCAGAGGCTTTCCGCAAAGCCCAAGTAAGGTCAAATTATAAAAAATAGTATGTGTGAGTGCGTTAATAGGTAGTAGCTGGTACCTACTCATTTTTGGATGTCACTTTAAAAATACGAATAGTATAGAAACCTTTTTTGTTTTTTTTTTAATGCTAATATTTCCGTGCTTGACCACCAACTCGCCTGATGGTAAGCGACGTTGTGTTCGAAGCACGCAAACCTAGAAGATATGTACCTATTCATTCTTATCTTAAAAAGCTTCAAATTATATCTCTTAGCAAACAGGAAAGCAGGAAGGCTGTTCATTCCCTGGCGGTACGAATCAGAAATGTTGAGTATACTGGTCCTCACAAAATCAATGAAAACTGTTATTTACTATACTTGCAGAGAAACAGGGACCACGCTTGTTCCCGCCACTTCTTAAACTGTCAAACTGTCCCAAGATAAGTTCAAACTTGTAACCAGCGGGAACATTGTGTGGAACTCGCGAGCTCTTGTAAAATATTATTTCACACTCTCACACTATTAGTTGTAACAGTATGAGTTATATGCGAGTGAAATCTTAATGTTCTGCTCTGAGAAAGGGGTTCGAACATTTGTGGAATATATCCACCCGCCGCATAGGTTTGTTTCATTATGACTAACCGGTAAGAGCCAAAACTTATAAATGAAATGAAATGAAAATGAAATGAAATAATATTTATTCGACATAAAATACACAAAGATTAAACATTATAAAACCAAAATTGTAAAACAATTAAGGAGTTAAATGACAGAAATGTCGAAAAAATAAAGAAACCGCCATAAGCCTCGCCTCGCCTGTGGTGGCCTCGTGGAAACCTCAAATCACGGATTCAAATCCTAGTCTCGTACCATTTAGTTATTTAAGTATTTTACCACCATAATGTTTGTAGTTGATAGGTATAGGTATAATAAATAGGTTTAGTAAATATAGTTGTCAACTTTAAAGAAATTAATTTTTTGAGAGTCTAGTGACTCTTGACACTCAGTCGAATAAAAATACCTGCTTACGATGAAAATACGTCATTCAATCTCGTGAAATATTGCAGCAACTTTGTTTACCGTATTCAACATGTACGTAAGTTTTACAGTATATTGTTTCGACCATCTCAAGGGAAGATAAAAATGGCGATGCGCAGCATCTGTTCTGCAACATCTACTTCAAACATAGGTACAGTTATTTTGTAGTTTGTTCTGCAAAGCTTTGTTTTATGTGGAAACAGATGCTTTCACACTTTGTAAGATTGTATTATCCTTCGAGGTCCAATGGACTGAAATTTTACTTTATATTTATAAACGCGCTCTAATATCACATAATATGTTAATTTAAGTCAAACTGATTGGTCAATAGTAGAATACTTAAATAAACGTTATTTTACTCGGTATCTGGAAAAAATATGCAAACGTCGTCTGGCTGGTAAAAACCTTATGATGACAATATAAGCTCTTATTTAATTTACTTCTAGGCAATTCTACTTTTTATAGTTATTTGTTATACAAGAGTGCAAAGTTGATTTATAACCGCGTGTTCAATTAGATGACCGAGCAAGGGAAGGATTCTAAAATTCAACAATTAGAATCCTGAGCGTTAGCGAGGTAATCAAAAGAGCACAAGGTAAAAAATCTTTGCACTCGAGTGGAACACGTAACTTTTCATCCCACCTCAGCGAGGAGATGACTAAAGCCGTCTACATACCGCACTGTTTCAAATACTTCTCGCGTGATTGTTAAAGGGAGAAAGCTCATTTGCGCACTATTAACAGTTTCTGCAGTTTCAGTCAATTCTGTTGGCATCACATAAACCAACATAAACTTCCTTGTAGCTAGAATCACTCGTTTTAGGATTTCAATTGTTTTCAAGATTCTTATTTTTCAAACTCTTAACAATAGGCACGACATGCATGCTAAGAAAATGGCGCGCGCAAAGCAAATCAAAAGAGTACAGCAAGAAGGTTCCGTGTCTGAGTTTTGAACAAATTAAAAAAGGTTGTATGATAAATTCGGCACCATGGAGGTAGAAGTAAATAGGTTTAATAATGTTTTGTATTCACAAACTTAGTGCACACGATGTTCTAAATTCAGTTTTATTTTACACTCTAGCGGATAAAAATGGCTTTTGCACTCGGGTTTCGAAGAGCAAAAATACTCTTGTCGTGATGGAGGGGATGAAAAATGTTTTTACACATACTTACGGTATATACTCGTATAACAAAATCACACACAGTCTTGGTTTTAGTTTCTTTTCGCCAAATATCAAAATCATTTCAACTCTTATTCCACAGAAGCTAATGATCTTGTTTGCTTAACAATTTTACAGCGTTCAGCGTAATTTACCGCTACAATGAACGTGGGCCTAACTAAACTACAGCTGTCTTATTTTCTTCAACATTTTAAGACTTGCGACGAAGTTTCATTCTTACTTAAATTTAATCAATTGTAAGTCCCGGGTGGAAAACACTGTTTAAATTAAGTAATAAATCTTATGCCAAGGTTACTGGTAACATCTGGCTGGCGAGCCGTGTTGCCAGGACGCCTGTCTCACAAAATCATTTAAACCCTTTCAATGTTAAGTCCAATTGACTTAAGTGGGGAAGTACTCGTAATTTAGTAACGAAATAGACGAGAGGGTTTTAGGGTGGTGATCTTAGTGACGAGTATATTACACTTGGGCTCAACGCTTATTGAAGTCGTAGTGGGGATGCATTGTCGGTTAGGGGGAAGTGAACTGTGACTAGTTCACCCAAGGATCGAACGTAGTAGAGTTTTTTATTTACTTACTAGAGTTCAGAAGTAGAGTAGTACTGCAGTACAATACAAAGTATTCATACGACATGCCTTAAACATGCCTTTATCAGCTTCATTTCAAACGAAGCTCAAGTTAAAGAACAGTTAAAGTTTCGAATTAAAAGTTAAAGTAACTCAAGACGTATGGATAATTCTCACTTTTAAATTCTTTTTCACTACTCTATTTATGAACTAGCTTTTTTCCGCGGATTCACCCACATGATTTTTGTTTCATCCCAAAATAATATTTTATTTTCCATTCTTTAAAGTCCATCCGTGCAAAATAATCAAAGTCGATTTACTTCTCCATTATTATTATTAGTAAACTAAAACACTTTCTGATTTACAACATAAGTAAAGATTTTTTCTTAACAAATATTGTCAGTTTCAATTTTCGCCAGTAAAAATATGGTGGTGAACTGACCGTAAATTGTCTCCCGATCTCAAAGTATTTAACTTAAAGCGTTGGAAACTCTCCAAACTGGCAACACCATCGCATCAATTTCTTTCTGTTTTTAAGCGAAAACAAAACAATAAATCAAGCAGCTCTATACCTCGATATTGAATATTATTGTGCGAGTGCGCTTCGACACGTGATCAGAATAACTTATCAGTTTATAAATTATAGTTTCAGACTAAAGGGCTATTGATAAAAACATATTTTATAAAATTGCAAGAGTTCTGAAATGTATAGGTAAACTAAAACAGTCTCTGTCAAACAGTCTGAAATGTTTATCACAAAAAGAAAGTTTCTATACACCTAGTGTGTGAAGCACAATAAAAATAATTTCATTGCAATGCGTCATTTCTCGTTAATGGTAAGAAGTTCTAATAATTTCACATTAAGTGACTGACTGGTTTAAAGCAGTTCTCACAAATGGCGCTTCCAACAATGTAGTAGTTGGTAAAAATGATTAACACTCACTAATTCGGCGCCTTCGCAAAGAGCGTCTTAGCTTAATCGGACAAAGCATCTGGGCCGGAGTCTCAGAGGATGCAAGTTCAAATCCTGCGAACCCGTCAATTTTAAATGTTTATCACAAAAAGAAAGTTTCTAAAACAGTCTCGTTAACTCCCAAGAAAAAGGAGGGCTGTCATACTCATGAATTTCATTTATCTCTGTCTATCGTAGCTAGGATGGACGTTAAATTGAAGGTCCCGGTTTAGCTATGTCAGAGGCCATCAGGTGGCTTAAAACTAACAAGGCTAGCCCCCCGACTTATACGAACATACTTAGGTACTTATATGTCTGTCTGTGGCGTAATTCCAAACGAATAAATAATTGCATGTAGTTTTTTGTCTAAAAATGTTGTGGTTGTGCGTTAGCTATTACATTTAACTGACCCTTTGCATCGGGATCAGAGGTGTTGGATACGGGTGCTGTCTGAGGCCCAGTGCTGGTTGGTCCCGAGTGGTGGATGACGATGTGTCTGGTGTTCCGACACGTCATCGTCATTGAGGCGGGAGCGCAAGCTTCGTGGTGGGGCCCGAGTTGGGCCAGCGCTCTCGGGGAGTGCAGAAGCGTGCCCAGAGTTTTTGGTGGGTATACCGTCCAATCGGCGGGGACTCCAACGTAGCCCTCCTATCCTTGAGGTGTGGTGGTATACAACGTGGTCGCATTAACTAGACGCTTGACCATGTGACGTTATTTTGGCGCTCAAGTACGGTGTGCAAAAAAAAACCGGCCAAGTGCGAGTCGGACTCCCGCACGAAAGGTTCCGAACCATCATCTGTAAAAGATAAGTTTCTACCTGTTTATTAAGATCGAGTAGTGTTATTTTACTAAAACCCGAGTGTTACTGTTATCCCATTTTTTAATTTGTTTACTGGTAATAAAACAACTGCATAACTTGTTATGAAAATTCAAACAACCTGCAAGTCACGATCAGCATAAAAATAAACAAAGATTTTCCATTATATTATTATTTCCGCAAAATCACATAAACATTGTTTCAATCCGTGCTCCCCGGGGTTCAGCGATGAATGAAAATTTCCTGAAGCAAGGCAGTATCGAGTTTGCGGAAAATGTACAGCCTTGGCCAAAAGTATCAGGCACCTTTAAAAAATCAAAATGCATGTTTACTACTTAACCAATAATTTAGTGCATATCTTAAATGACTTACCGGGGTCATAAATAACTTCTTAGAATATCAAGCGGCTCTTTGTTAAGGTTATAAAACACCTGGTGACCGAAAAC
This sequence comes from Hypomecis punctinalis, assembly GCA_949316475.1. NCBI lineage: Eukaryota > Metazoa > Arthropoda > Insecta > Lepidoptera > Geometridae > Hypomecis > Hypomecis punctinalis. Next base: position 3,570,009 of record OX438798.1, read on the forward strand.
AAAGGATTCGGGTTTCTTTCGGTCTTATCAGTCAATGTTTGGTCACTTGTGTTCTGGACTCTTCTGGAGCTTTCATTTCTGTTGATGTGATTAAATTGACACCTAATTTTGTTAAAAATGTCAAAAAGGAGTGAAATTCGTTTAGAAGATAGAGTGAAAATACAGGGTGCCTCATACTTTTGGCCAAGGCTGTATATTGGCCATCCTTATCGGTAGTGGACCTCGAAGGTTATTCTGGCACAACTGTTATTATCTGTGCACTCCATATCTTTCAATTAGAGTATCATAACTATTTTTCACTAAAAATGGTATCCCTGACTTTCACCGTGTAACTACAGAATTCGATTAGATCGCTCGAATCGATGTATACAATATTAATTTTACATTATTGTAGACTAGCTGCGGCCCGCGGCGTTACCCGCGTTAATCCGAGATAAAAAGTAGCTCATGTGTTAATCTAAAATCTAAGCTACCTCCATACCAAATTTCTAAATCGGTTCAGCCGTTTGTTCGTGAAAGAGTAACAAACATCCATACTCACAAACTTTCGCGTTTATAATATTAATAGTAATATAAGTACAATGTTTCAAAAACGGCTCAGCCTATTTTCATAAAATTTAAAGGTGACTAAGGCGGGAGTATATTCTTTCGAACTAAAAAAGATTTTTAAATTGATTACAATTGGCGAAAATATCGACGGATATACACAAAAAAACCGGACAAGTGCTAGTCAGGCTCGCACATCGAGGGTTCCGTACAAACACGTTGTTAACACGTTCACTGTCCAATGACTCCAAAAGGAGTCACATCAGTATCATGTCATACGTCCACGACTCTAGTGGGAGTCACAATTTAAAGGTAAACTTGATTATTTTTATTTGATTGGACGTATGAAAAAGAACAAATAGAGTCTCATGGACGTATGGTTACGTAACTTGACTACCAAAATTTTTAAAAGAGTCTCCGTAAAATGTGGCCAGTTTATTCAAGCTAGGGCGAGATTGTAAGTGGACATATGAATACAGTTCGTAACTACCCAAGTAGCACACTAGTGAATTTTGCAACTTATATTATAGCTCTAAGTTGCAAATTAGTTGTATTACAGTGTTTGATAAAACCTTTAGCTTCAAACACAACTCATATTTGTATATGAGTACTTCTTGTCGCTCGTAGTTTCATAGGAAAGATTTTTGTTTCTGCTTTGTTTCCTACGGTAGCATAAAACCGATTTTGTTACCTAACGTAACATACAGGTTTTAATTTCCACTTATACAGAAGTATTGGTTGTATATAAGGTCTCTAAACCACATATATGCAACTCCTAAATCTAAGCGCTATCGTACTCTTATTTGGCACTTTTAGTTCTAAATAAGTAATACAATAGAGGAATATATCTCTTGTAGTAGCTAATGGTATCATTTTGCAGCTCTTATGAAACCTGTTATACTTGCAGCTTTAAGGGCTAGTGTACTCTGCCACGCCACTTCAACGCGTAACTAAGTTTCTATAGGGGTTCTGGAAAACCAAAAGTAGCAATTTTTACTTATTTGAAACCACTAAAGATCTAACAGTTTCAAAATTAGGTATTTTATATTATTATAACTATTGCTACTATAATAACGCATATGTGTATATATATTGTTTAAGCTGTTGTCTTACGCTCACTTTGTGATAGAATTAATGATTTAGGCCTATCAAAGTACTAAAACATCAGGACCTTTATATACCTTTACTTTAATACCATAGCATGAAAAAAAGTAAAACGAAGTGGTACTTGGCTTTTTTGTCAATTTTGGGACCCCTAATCCACAGGCACTGGGAGATCTACAAAAGATAAAATAATTACTATTGGTAATAAGATCCACTGCTTTGCCACTCGCAAGAAATAAATAAGTGATTTTTACATCTTGTAGGTGCAAATGGAGCATAAATTAGTGATATTAAGAACTATAAGATTTCTTTACGTCGCCATGTTTAGAAAATGGAGACCTTGAAAATGTTTTGTTTTGAACATGATTTTTATCACACTGATGTTTAAACACAGAGTTTTGATAGTTATGATTGATGTACTTTAACATGATACTTAACCTAAAACTATTATATCAGGTTTTTAACAGTTTTACTTTTCAATAGTATTATTTCGTTTATTAATTTAGCACAGTATTTTTATTATTTCTTGATCAAATCGAAGGCCCGTTGAAATTTACAAAGAAAACAATGTATAGTTTCACAGTAACAAAACAATCGCAATGACTTTTGTGATATTTCAATGCAGGGAAGCAAATACAATATTATGTATTAAGTTTTAATTAAGGTATAATATGCACTATGGCCGCGCCAATCTCAATCTATACCGTCCGTAACACAAAATACAATTTTACAGCTATTGCGGACTGTCGCTACTCTGAATAAGTTTGACATCTCATTTATCACTCAATGACCGAGCGCGTTGAATGAACGAACGCACTATTGTTCAATGAATCGTTCACTGCGCACATTTTTCACTCATAGTTCTAATTGCCACTCACGGTGATCTTGAGACCTGCTTTAGATTCCATTTGGAACTAAAAATAAGCTGCAACTTTTCTCCACTTGGTTCTATAATGTTTGCATAAGGGTTCTCTCCACCGATATAGAACTTCATAATGGTTGTAAATTTCACCCAAGTCTGCAAGTAGATATAATATACGAGCTATTTGCCACTATTTGTGCTACTTGGGTATGTACTGGGACAGTGAACGTGTTAAAATAATTGAAAACCTGTTCTAGCATGTGCTAATAAAGTTCTTTTATATGATACCTTACATGATACGATTTACTCACTTTGAATTTAGAACCCATATTTTGTGAAATTTGAGGCCCTATTTTTCTATGATTTAAATAAAATGTACAGTTTTCAGATTTATTCCTATATGTGTACTCTGAGACGATACTTCTCGCCAAATTTCATAGTTCTTGTGCATAACCACGCATAACTTTTTAGATAACAGTCGATTTCGATAGTTTTTTTTTATTGGGAAGAAGTTGAACTTCGAAATTGGCCCCACTTAAATTGTGTCGAAATCGGCTAAGCCATTTTCGATAAATCAACAATAATGTGAAAAATGCTACATCGATCCGTGCGAAATATTCGTAAATTCTATACACGATTGAAATCGGTCATGCCATTTTTTGCAAAAAATAATTATTGAATGTACTCACACAATAAAATTATTTTATTTTATTTACTATCTCGAGCGCGCCAGAACAAGGCCCCGATTTACGTAATGCCCTACCGTTACGTTTAATGCGAGCTGCATATTCCAATAATTACTGGCGTAAATCAAATATTTATCCACTGATGTTATAATAATACGTGGCGTATTCTCGGCAATTTAACGCTTTCAGTATTTATACGACACCTGATGCCAGCGGCGTTTAAATATCATCAACAGAGAGCAATTACCTTTTTTACGCGGTTTATAAAAGAGGAATAATATGTAAATTTCATATGTTGCAATAAATGATTTGACTTTGACTTTAAGGAAAATGTTTGATATCGTTATTTATACCGTTTAAAATCCTAGATTTTAAAATTTATTTATTTTTGTACGTTTAAATATTATCAGCAATTGTTTTTACACAATTTTATAATTGTTGTTTTTAAACTTTCGCGGTTTGAACACATTATTATTATATACTACGGGACTAATCGCGCACTAAAATTACGAGATAAACACCTCCTCATCCCGACGTTTAGGCCGAGTTGCATCGACCGTGGTCACGGGAAGACTGGTCGATGCAACTCGGCCGAAACGTCGGGATGAGGAGGTATTTATTTATCTCGTAATTTTAGTGCGCGATTAGTCCCGTAGTATATAATAACAATTTTATAAGGAGAAAAAAAACCAAATAATATATGTAGGTAATTGTGCGTACCTACTTAGCTTACAAAAAACTATAGTCGTTACGACTATCCCTACACGTGAGTTTAGTCCCGTTATATATAGTATAAAATACTTAGCTTACGTTTGTTTTTCATAAAGTTACATACGCTTTGATATTATACTTTTTATTTATAAATATCTTAATTTGATATAGCAGACCCAAATAACGAAAATAACAGTAGCTAAGAATCAAACTCGGTAAGTAACGTCGGTCAACGTCTAAACAAAACAACTCATCAAAATACGTCCATTCGTGCGGAACCTATAAAACCACAGATAAAAAAATAAGTTCGTATAAGCCGGGTGGCAATAGCCCTGGTGTCAGAGTTTTTAGCCGGCTGAACACCTCTGACATGGCTAAACATATACAAAGATGAAAAAAAACACACTCCACTTTTAAATACTTTTTCCACCGTACATAAAATAAACCCACCACTCTCAGAAATGTCTCATCAACAATATTTTTCTCGTTCTCCAAATCACAAAGCAGAAATGAAAAACATTTGCAAGTAACAACGAGACCGAATATCTACGGTCCCAATTATTCAACAAAAAAGGTGCCCGGAACACCATCAACTTATTTCAAAGAGCTCAATTCACGCATACAAAATGAACCTTCCAACAAAATGAAGATACAAAAAAATCACCTTAATCGATAAAAAGGCCAATTTTCTCTCGATGTTTTTCCCTGGTTATTTTTCGAGGTAGGAAAAGGCTTGTAGATATTTTGAACAAGGGTCTAGACTCCACAAAATTGGAGCCGAGCGACCTGAGCAGGGCGTTGGTGACCGTATGATACTTATGACTGTATACGAGTATGTCTTCTTCTTTATGTTAATGATTCTAGAGTAGGTACCTACATTAGTGCTAACTGCGCAAGTTGTGCGCAGTGGTTAGTGACTACCACTCCAGGAAAGTCAAAGCGTCTTTCATTAGTGTTTCAATGAAGGTTCGAGATGACTTGAGCAAAGTGTTGAGGACTTAGGTTGCGTTCCTCTTGAGATCCCGGAGCACCCAAGAGAGCACGAAAACCGGCCACCCAGGGTGTATTAGCGAGTACAATCTCAGATAACCTGGCTAACCAGCGCCTATAGACAACTGCAACACCACATAGCAGTTCGATTCTGCGCCAAGAAAATGTGGCATTTATTCCATAGATTCACGGACTACAACACTTTGCCCAAAAAAACATGCCACATTTTAGCTTCAGAATCAGAATCAGAATTTCTTTATTGCATAAAACTGAGTAAACAAGATCTTAAAACTAAAACGTCCTGACAGCTTACCCCTTGCGGGCGTGCAACAAATAGATTTATTATATACATTAGGTTCAAAAACATAGCATTTTGTCAAATGTCATTAAATATTTAAGATTAGTGCGTAAATGTCATGGAATAGTAATTCAATTATTAAATATGTCACAGATGTATTAAAGATTAAGTCATAGTCTATGTCAAAGAAAAATTAAAAATTTCATTTAAGGACATTTGTCATGATTACATTAAGATTTCACATATATATATTTCTATTGGAATTTACATTAAAAAATTGATTCAAATCATAAAAACATTTCTCAGCCAGCCATTGAGTCAAACAGTGTTTGAACTTATAGAAAGGAAATTCTTTGAATGCGTTTGGTATATTATTATATATTCGAATGCACATTATAAAGCAATTATCGCATGTTAGTTGTAGTCTACATGGTGGGTGATATAATTAGTGCTTATGTTGTGTACGTACATAATTAGTCCTACCGCTTACAACGCTGGCTTCCTGAAAGAGGCCTTTGTTTTTAAATACAAAGATGCTCACTTCAAAAATATACAGGCTAACAACTGTCAGAAGATTATATTTCTTAAAATACGGTACACACGAGTCTCTGCGTCTAAGAATAAAAATTGCTCTTATGCATCTTTTTTGTATAAATAAAGCTCTTTTTATGTCCACACTTTTACCCCATAGCAATATTCCATATCGTAAAACAGAGTTTACGTAACCATGATAGGCAGTCCAGGCGGCTTCTTTTGATACGGTCTGTGATATTCGTCTAAGAGGGTATACAAAGCTATTCAATTTTGACCAGACATTTGATATATGATATTTCCATGAACAGTTGCAATCGATTGTTATGCCCAGGAACTTAATTGACGATGTCTCTTCAATGTCTTTCCCTTTGTGACTAATGTTAAGTGCTCTCGGTTTTCCTTGTAATGGATAGAACTGCATCATTTTTGTTTTACTTAGATTAACTTTTAGATTGTTAGAAGCCAGCCAATTTACAGCTGCAGATAGTGAATCGTTAATTTGTTGTTCATATGTAGATTGATTGGTACCCTCTATGACAATGGTGGTATCATCTGCAAATAGAATAGTTTTTTCTTCTATTGCCTTGGGAAGGTCATCAATGTACCATAAGAATGACAATGGTCCCATAATGCTCCCCTGAGGTACACCATGATTATTATGTAGAACTTTAGATTGGTAGACTTGCATAATTTTATTACAATCATTATACTTAGTGACTTCCACGTATTGGGTCCTATTAGACATATAAGATTTAATCCAGTCATGGGCTGTTCCTCTAATACCTGTCTTATACATCTTAACAAGGAGTCTTTTATGATTAACAAAATCAAAAGCCTTACTCATATCCATAAAAATTACCGATATCGGTACCTTCTTATCTAAGCACTCTGTTATATATTTAATTAAATGAAAAGTTGCTCGAGATGTGCTTCTGTGTTTCCGGAAACCATGTTGCTCATCGCTTAGTATATTATTTTTTTCTGCAAAATTACTTAACCTATTATACATTACTTTTTCATATATTTTAGAGAAAATTGGAATGAGCGTCACAGGTCTATAATTATCCATTTTTGATTTGTCCCCTTTTTTAAACAATGGTTTGACTACAGAAACTTTTAGTGCGTCGGGAAATATACCCTGATCCATGCTGAGGTTAATCACATACGTTAACGGTGAAATTATATGATCAATACATATTTTTACAATGTCAGTTCTAATCTCATCATAACCGACAGATTTAGAATTTTTTTAGTGTCATTACAACTTTTTTTAACTCTACGGGATTTAATGGGTTGAGGAATATACTGTTTTCGGATGTTTCTATGTACGGGTTCATATCGTTAAGATCAGTATCCACGGAGCAGTTATCATGAACCACATTAATGAAAAATTCGTTAAAACCGTCCGCAATTTCTATCGGGTTGTCACAATCGTGGCCATCGATAATAATCTTTTCGATTGAATTTAGATTAGGGTTATTATTCGTATATTTTTTTATTACTTGCCACACAGCCTTTGCTTTGTTTGATGAGTCTTTAATAAAATCATTGTTACATTTTTTTTGTGAAGTTAACATACATTTTTTTAGAATTTTCGAATACTTGCAATATTTTAACTTCTCACTAGGTTTATAGTTGCTGTGGGTATAACACAAATAAAGCTTTCTTTTAGTTCGACAGCATTTCTTTAACCCTTTAGTTAACCACTTGGATGTTCTTTTCGAATGATTTATTTGTTTCAATCTTATTACCGGGAAGCATAAATTATAAAACAATTTGAATTGATCGTAAAAAATATTGAAACCTGTATTTGCATTGTTTTCATCGTAAACATCCGAGAAAGTTAAGTTTCTAAGACAATCTATAAATTTTCTACAATTATCCTCACTATAATCTCTTTTAAATTCATACCAAAATTTTATGTCTGGACTTAGTTTTTTATTTGTGGGCCACTCGTAGTATTGAGCTGTATGATCTGAAAGACCTAGATCGTGAATTTCTGATCGTCCGTGTTTAATATTTGTTGCAATATGGTCTATGCAAGTTGCCGTTCTTGCAGTAATTCTAGTTGCCTCTGTTATTACTGACGTCATATTAAACTTTTCAAGTAAACTCTTAAATTTTTCACAGTTTGGTGATGGAACTAGCAAGTTTAAATTTAAGTCACCACAAAGTATAACTTTTTTACGCGTACTGCGGCAGATATCGTCAAGAACGTTTTCTAGTTTTTTGAGAAATGATTTGATATCAGTAGTTCTATAGACGCATAGAAGTGTTACTCCTAGAAATTCTATTCCACAACACTCAAATGTTCCTACTTCACACCATTTTTGAATATCAGGGACAACTTTAAAGTTTATTCCATTTTTGACCAGTATCGCTACGCCACCTCTTTTTGATTTTTTTCTTGAGAATGAAGCTGCTATCGTGTATCCTTTTAATTTTAAGTTATTCTCTGTTCCATTTATAAGAAAAGTTTCGCTCAGGCATATAGCATTAATTGAAAGGCCCTTTTCACTTAGATTTAGAATTGAATGATACAGATCTTCTTGTTTACTCAATGCTCCTGCTATGTTTTGGTGAATAATACCGACATTGTTACTAGGTTTGTTGGTCACGAAAAAAATCTTGCTCTTGTACTTGAGTTTCTTTATCGCAGAATCGTTTAGGCATTTCTTTGTTCTCATTTCTTTTAGCATTTTTTGATATAATATATCGTTCGTTGTACAATTTAGTGGCGATTTTTGTAATTAGTTTTTCATTGATATTTTTTAAGTAGTTGTACTTATGATAGGAACTTTGCCCGTAGCCTAATTCCAAATAGCTGGTGTGGTTAAATTGTTTGATTATAACGCCAATCATGTTATTTAACTTAAATTCACTGAGGGTCTTGTTTCTCGGAACTTCAGTGATTATTATGTTTGTATTACAACTTTGTTGCAAAAAGTAATAAAGGTTGGCGTGCAAGTCCATTGGATTTGTGTCATTTGAACCGGTCATAACTATGATAAAGTCATCCTTTGTCAATGGCTTGGTTAAGTTGGACACCGATTTTAGAACCTCCTTCGTAGGTGCTCCCGGCTTTATATAACTGAATACGTCGAAGAAATCACTATATTCCTTTACTAAACCTTCCGCAACCTTAGACCCTTCTTGATCTGCTAGGATAATGATTTTCCTTTTGTTCAGGTTTCCATTCAGCCTTTCTTCTTTATCCTTCTCAAACTGGAGTGATAAACTATATTTCTTACTAGGCCTCCTATGTGTACCATAATTTCTCCTGGTTGATTCATATTCAACATATGCAGTGTGTCCCCGTGTTAAGTCTTGTTCTTTTGTTTGTTCCTGCTTTTTTTGCATTCTAGTTTTTTCTAGTTCCGTGTCGATATCTGTGTTTTCAAGATTATTTATTTCTACTGTATTTTCGGAGTTGTATTTATGTTCCATATTGACACATACAGCGTGGGTTACTTGGTTTGGTGAGGTTCTGGGGAAGCCAATTCTGAGAAGAGAGGCTCCTCTAATTTCTCTAGGTGTAGATCTAACAGTGACGGGTGAGTAATTTTTCTTATTTGGCGTTGATATGCGTTCTTGAATAATATCTGAACAGGTCACTTTTTTATATATATTTATTAGTTTTTCCAAATCAGTATTTTTTAGTTCTAACGTTGTAATTTTTTCGTTGAGAGTAGCTACCTCATGATGTGCTGTCTCTAGTTGTAGTTTTAGCTCAGTGATTTCCACTTTTAGTTCATTTGATTGAGAAACTGATTGGAAATTTTCAGTACTCGAGAAGTTAGGCATGCTAGAATTTGAGCAGTCTTCAACTATTGTCGAACTAAGCATTTCTTCACTCTGAGTTGATAAACACGAGTCGCTGGAGTTATTCATTTGCTTTTTAGGTTTTCTCTGAGTAACATTTCCAAATATCGATAACATTGTGTGAATTATTTGTTATCTGTGATGAAATTTTCCGGTTTTATCGGTTATCTTAATGTACTATCCAACACTAGAAAGCTAATGTCAAAGTCGATTTTTATTCTTATGTTGGCACTGTTATCACCGATGGAATGATTATGTAGTAGATCTTGAGGTTAGTTGGCCGTGCACTGATTATACTTATTTAACCAAAACAAACGTATTTATTATTAAATTGCTTATTTAGAAGACGGAGCAAAATATATACAACTGCTTGATCCAAGTGTTACCAGCCGAAAAAACTTAACATCAGGCAAGATATTCCTTTTGACCACATTGTGGTACAAGTCTAGGAATAAATAAAATCTCAAGACATCTCAGCTCGTTTTCGCTTTAGTGGAGTTTTGACCTAATGACTTAACACTGGGGAAGGGCGCTGATAACCAGAATTCCTCTAATTACTTGCCTCGGTACCGTTTCGTTATAATTTTTGAGGGAAATATTAAAATTTGTTGTGAAATTTTGCTCTCGGAGAGGTTTTTGCTTTGATTAAAGTTGGCGCTTTCGAGTCTCGAGTTGAGAATAAGAACCGTTAAGACGATATTTGTAGTGCTATAAAGATTTATATTTCAATAGGATGAATTTTCTTACCTATTCGTAAAACAATTTTGTAAAATTAAATAATTGAATACTGTTTGCACCTTGAAATAGCCATGGAGACATAATAGCATCTGTGCTTAAAATATTTAAGTGAATTTAATTGTAGATGTATGTGGGTAGGTAGGTATATTATGCTGTATGTAACAGGTAAGTAAAAAAATATGTAATTACCCTACTCTTATAATATTTTATACAAAGTGTTTATTCTAGAAAATAATATAACCAAACAATAAATAATCGAAATAAACTTAAAATTAACAATTAGAGATTGTTGAAATAAACTTTTCTTTTAATTTAACTTTAAGAAATCTCTCTGTCTTTAATTTAGTAGATAGCTCCAAGCAATAAGGCCGCCGGTTGTTTATCAGCTATTTCATGTTATACTCTAACCAACAACATAATATTTTTGACGTAATATCGTCTTGTAAATCGGTGAAGACCGGCTGCACGCACTAAAAAGTGTCACGTTCCGTCTGAGCGTGCAAGCGAGAGCGCGGAACAAGTAATAGAGAGGCACGATCGGCCTCAGCTTTTAGCTCGTTTCAGTTGTTGATTCAACAATGTTTTCTTATGACGTTATCACGTTAAATTATTGTCCGTCAGACAACCATTTTTTTTCCTCCTCCTTTACCTATTTACAAATTATTAATAAGTAAACCAACTCTATTCAAGACAGCTTGATGGACTCTGGTGTTCACATCAAGCTTGCTTGAACATAAAAATTAGTTGAAATTGTGTAAATGGGGCCTGGCAACACACGTAACTTTTTTGTTCTCTTTTGCTTCGCCTGTCAGCGGCAGCACAAGTATTTTTCTGAATTCCCTTAATCTTTTGAATTGTGAGTATTGCAGATGATTGTAAAACACAATAAACAAATTATTGGTGGTAAAACAAGCTCTCATTGAAGAGGATTCCCACCAAACTCCAAGCCTTCAAACAAAAGTAACTAATCTCTACACAATTCCAACTACCCGATCCTACTTCCCAATTCTTTCGTGTTTCCCAATCTGGCCGGATCTCGGGCCCAATAAAACGGTTATATTGGTTTTTCGGTTAAAACGTAAAAGTTTTATATCCCCATTAAATACAAATTGCTCAGGTCGGGGCACCTTTGAATTTTCTTAACAACTGTTGACGGGTGGAGCGCGATTCGCAGTTGTAGCGGAAAGCGTCACTGACAAGTTTATGAATAAATGTTAGTAGATACAATAATATTCTGAGGTCTTCTTTTTCAAATTCGAACACCTACAAACGTATATGTATACATCTTTAAGGACGACTTTTTTCTCGAGATTTATTTTTAATTAACATTCCATTTTACGGTTTCCCCTTTACAGTCTATGGTTTCTTTTAAAATTGCCATGTCGAGTAGGTACTGAAGTTTTGCGTGGATAATATAAAATAAATTTTGAAAAAAAAAAGTTGTCCTTAAAGATACGTTCCTAGGTGTTCGAATTTGAAAAATAGGGCCCCAGAACTGATCCGGAAATATTTTCTTATTTTTTTTATATAAGGGTTCCGTAAAATCAGGACGCTGTTACTCATCGTTAGTAAAATGTAAGGCACATTTAGGTCGAATCATACAAGTCGGCGGATGTGAAGTTAGCCAGCTACAAGCTGCACAATATCCAATACTATACTAAACATTATCTTCGTTTTATTGAATTTCTTGTTTAGCTATTAAAACACACACAAATACTCTGTAAAAGCCGTGGTGGTCTAGTGGTAGTGACACCCGCCTGACAATCGTGAGGTCGTGGGTTCAAATCCCGGTCCCGTACCAATGAGTTCTTTGGAATTTGTGTACGAAATATATCACCGCTGGCTTTTCGGTGAAGGAAAACATCGTGAGGCAACCTGCATATGTCAGTACAATAAATTCGATGGCGTATGTGCAATCCACCAACCCGCACTGGGCCAGCGTGGTGGATATGGCCCAAACACCCTTCGTGGGTAGGCCTAGGTCCTGCAGTGGACTATTAAAAAAAGGCTGATACAGTACAGTACAGTACAGTACAGTACAGTACAGTACTCTGTCAATGAAGTACTTCTTGGGATTACTTCAGAGCTTTTATGTCCGTCTTGGACATCCTTTGACGATTTACTGTATACCTATATATTTTATACTAATTTTATTTGGGAACTTTATACAATATATCGTTATTTGAGCAAACGTCTTTGTGTGCTTTGGATGACAAAAAGTTCTGAAAGGAAGATGTGGTTATGACGCGTCATTTATTTATTTTTATTAAAGACCTTAAGAAAACTTTCGTAATTTAGCCAATTTGTCCAAAGACAGTTGCAATTAATCCCTGCCTTTTCCCGTTAATCTAATGGCTCTACGAGAAAGCCTGCCGACGACTAATTATGGCTCACGGAAAATCCATAATCAAATTTCCTTTTTTAGGGTTCTGTGCCTCAAAAGGAAAAAAACGGGAGTCTTATCCAATAGGACCAATTTGAACGTTGCATCTATTCTAGTCTATTCGTCTGTGAAGATTTTCTATCTAGGGAATGCGTAGTGACGGGATTGAAATTCAGTCATAAGTCATGTAAAGGTAAAATTGGTAATTTACATTAAAAAAAAAAACAAAAACGCAGATATAGGTCCCTTGTGGCTTTGAAATAAATCAAAATTCTCAGTTACCGTAAAATAAGCTTACAATAAATAATAGGCCTATACCCAACGGTGGGATAAAGAAGGCGGTGAATGATGATGATGATGAAATGAAGGTGTTTTTAAAAAAATATACACATTACCTGTCCTATTAATAGTAATTAATCCACTGGCAACATAATTAAAAAAATATATTATGTCCTGGTTTCATTTTTTATTATATACCTATCGGTCTTGAATCCACAAGTACAAATAGGTCACACCAAATTTATCGACAAGTCCAGGAAGTTACAGATTCCTAGAGAGTAACGCAAAGAACCGTATACCGCGAACAGTGCACGGTGCACCATTTCATATGGAGTATCAAATAAAAGAGCTGCATTAGCACAATTTAAAATAGGTTTAAAATTTTCAGTTTATGACAAAAAATATTTTTAAAAAACTCCCTTTATCAATTACTAGCTCTGTCAGAAGATTTTAACAACTCATTTCCCGTTTTCGTGAAATTTTCAGAATTTGAACGGAACCCTCGGCGGGCGAGCCTTATTTGCACTTGTCCGGTATTTTTCTCTTTATGAAGGTTGTTCCTTTTTATTTACAGTGCTATTAAAACACGACATAATTACAAAATGGCTTTGTATTCGTTTACTTTGAGTATTGAGAACGGAATATAATTAACCTGTAATCTAAGAAAGTCAATGAAAAAGTGTAATGTCGACGAATTCGTCTATAAAATTATTGTGGTAGCGCTCAAAGAGTAGTTTGGTACAGTGTTTTTCCTTCTTGGCGAATAGATATTGGATTCGTAAATATACATTTGGACTATAGAAGGAATACTGGGCAAGTATCAAGGACTGCAGATAGATGAAGAAGGCATTCCCAGAGGTAAATCCGCGATACTCCCGTCGGCTGCTAATCCTTACTCGTAACAAACTCCGGCGAGTCGTCGAAGTACTTACCGGACCCTGCACTCTTAACAAACATCTATATACTTTTGGTGTTACAGATAGCCCTTTATGCAGTGGGTGCATGGAGGAAGACGAAACGGTCGCGCTTATGCTTCTGGGTTGTAACAACGTGGCGGAACAACGAACGAAAGCATACTTGGATCATGGAAGACGCTCCGCGAGGCCTGCGCCGATGACAGCGAGCTGATCTCCTTCCTCGGGGACATCGGTTGGCTCAACTAAGCACTCGAATTACGCACAAAGAGCAGCACTTTTTTGTAGTCTGAGTGCGGGAAAGGGCCGCGCATCAAGGTTTAAGGTTAAAAAAATGCCAAGTCAAGGTAAGGTGTTTTAAGCGTTCACCGAATCTAAGCAACGTTTGGTACGGTTAGTTTTCAAATCAGTGACAACGCATTTACAACAGAGCGCTGCCGTAGCTTGGATAATACGTACTCAAATATATTAACCATTTGACCATGTAAGAGCCGTTTAGGTAGCTTAAAACTCTGACACCAGGTTTAACCGCTCGACCCAAGTGAACTTATTCAATATAATTAATTTCATATTCATTCATAAAAGTAATTTACACGTTTGTCGAAAAATTAGAACATATTAAAATCGTCGTCTTACTTAAAAAATCATGTGCCAAGCAACCTTTTAAAAATGCAAACAGATTTTCATGTCGGTCATGTCATCATCGCGGAACAAAAACGTGACCACAAAACCCAAGCTTCAAAACTTATTTTGGGCGTCGAGAGAGCGCCATTAAAAAGCGAACAAGAACTAAAATGGAGCTTCATTAGGTGGCCGTCCGGCGGACTTGGACGTGACTTGCATCTATGGCGACTGGCTGGTGTTGTGCTAGTTGTGGTGAAAAATTGGCGACAAAATTGCTGGTTTTATCGTCTGAATAAATATAGGTATAAAGAATTCTTTATTGTACACTCAATACACCAAAACAAACTACGGGTTATGTATGGTTATATTGTCATACACAGACGTAGAAGTGTTTAGTAGCTATCCAACATACCCCAGTAACTCGAGTCAATAGTTTTAGACCAGTTTGTGCAACAAAAACGATTCATGTCTTATTACTGTGGGCCTTGTAAATAATCTCGAAGTTACTGAACGCGGGTATGCTCGGAGTACGCGCTGTACGCAGTCGGTACGCGAATCATACCTACGCGCCTTGGAGATCGGTATGCTCTCGGTATGCTAGTCCGTCGCGGTGCGCCGTAGTGACGAACGAACGTGTAGATTTATAACTAGTAAGCGTGCGATTTATGTTTTTAAAAACATCAAAAAACACAATATGTATATTTATTGAACCTCCTTTTACATTCGCGACAATTTTTTTGTTATAAATACAATAATTTGACATCATAAGTAGAAACTAGAACGAAACTTAAGTAGGTAGAGAGTAACAAGATGATATTAAAATACTGAAGGCGGCAGCCCTAGTGCGTGATACGTTCCGCGTGGCCACGTGGCACTGTACGTATAAATTTCAAGAGTCACATTACTTTTAGATATAACCGTGCTTGGAGTCTCTCTACTTGATGAAATCAGCAATTGGTTTGGATGGAACAAGCAGTGAAGATGCGTAAACAAATCCAAGTTACCTCTTCTATAGCCCAGCGGATTAGCAAGTTGAAACGCCAGTAAGCAGGGCACATAATTCGTAGAATGGTTGGATTAGAAATACGCTGAATACAAAATGCTGAAAGCCATAGCGAAGGCTTATGTCCGTCCTACTGCTGTTAATCGTAAGAATGCTTTTTTTTAATTTTATTTTATTTTATTTTATTTATTTGGGATAACAAACAATAGCTCAATTTACATTACAAGAAAACAATTAACCAAATACATTAATAAATGTGCCACCAACTACATTATCCACCATTTACTAAATAGCAAGTGTCTTTGCTGGCATGGTTTTCTAAGTACATACATAAATATATTTCAGTAATAATTTTGAAAGTAATTATACCATATTTAAACAAATATAAACCAAGTATATCATTTTAAGTAAAGCTACCTATTACAGCTTTTTTAAATCTAGTTTCAGACAAAGCAAAAATATCTATATCTACGAAATGTCTATTGTACGAATCCACCAACCGGTGCAGAGGCGCACGTTTACCAGCGTTGGTTCTTACTCCAAGAGATTCAACACTAAGAAGTGGGTAGGAACGTGTGCTTCTACGCATAACCGTTCTAGGACAAATATAATACAATTGGTTGGTGAGATCGCAGCAATCGTATTTATAATTAATTATACCATGTAAAAACATTGCACCGAGCAACAGTCGACGAGAGCCGAGGGACATAATCTCATATTTCTTCAGTAAAGATTCGTAATCAAGATAAGAATGACAACATCTATAATTTACAGAACGTAAGAACTTATTTTGTACCTTTTCAATCATATCACTGTATTTGTGATAAAAAGGGTTCCATATTTGGGTGGCATACTCAACACGCGGTCTGACAAGAGACGTATATAAAGTCATATATGTGGAGGGCTTTATGAAGTTCTGAGCACATCTCATCACAAAACCATACATTTTAAGTGCAGATTTAATTATATTATCTGTGTGTACATCAAGGCACAGCTTAGAGTCTAGTGTGACCCCGAGATCTTTTACGAGCTGTACCTTGGTTAAAGGGTTGTTGCAAAGAGAATATGTAAACTGGGATAGCTTTTTCTTCTTACTAAAGGTGATACTATGACATTTTGATAAGCTTAGGTGTAGTTTATTTTTGATACAGTACTGTGATAGTCTCTCTAAGTCTGATTGAAGAAGCAAACAATCATTCATATTTTGTATGCGTCTGAAAATTTTCAGGTCATCTGCGTAGAGTAGAAAATTAGAGTAATTAAAACAAGTACTAATGTCGTTAATGAATAGAATGAATAGTAGAGGACCTAGAATGGAGCCTTGAGGCACTCCAGACGTAACACATATATAATCAGAGCAGTATCCATTGATGACAACTTTTTGAGTACGGTTTGTGATAAAGGAGGCAAATTTAATACAGTTTTCCAACTGGCTGGCTCTAGAAACTGAACAAAAAGCGTACTCGTAGGTATTTCGATGCAAATATGAGGCGGGCACCATTGGCTCTAAAAACTTTTAATAGTAAATTTTAAAGTCATAAAATAATATTTTATCAATTTTGAACCTTAGGACTTAGCTTGAAAGGTCACTTCAGCCAATATTTTATTAAACACTTCTTTGCTGTATATTTCGATAAATTCAAGTGTGCAAGTGACAAAGTGCTATATCAAGTAGCGTCGAAGCTGGTCGCTCACTCGCGGTCGTGACAAGAATCCTCGATACTATGAAAAATGGAAAAATATTGTATTATTTTGTAGAAGCAGCGGCAATATTACTTTTCTATTAGTTTTCTCGTAAGTAACATGGCATTATTACATTTTGCTGTTATTTTTAGCACTTGTGAGGTGCCAATTTGTCAATACAAAAACAATCAGTAAATATTATCTGAATTGAGTGATTTTTTTATTTATTTTTTATTTATTTATTTATTTATTGCAAATATATACATTATTCAGTTAAAAACTAGGTTAACTAAATATATGGCATATATACCCTGTTTTGAGGGCGCAGCAATAGCTAGTACAAACTAAACTATTATTAAAACATTACTATCGTACAATATTATATAGGTAGGTACTTAGAGGGAAGTCCCGTAACGCCGGACGGCACCTACCGCCGGACACCCGTATTATCTAAGCAAGTATAAACTTGTTCGATTCAAAATACAAGTGAAAGGGGTACGGAGGGCACATAGGTACATGATCACGCGCCGTAACTCGCCTGTAATGCACAAGGCCATGGCAAGAGCTGGTGTTTGCTGTTTTTGGCGGTGAATCACGGCGTCCGGTAAAAATCGATGTAAGTTATTCTGGCATATTTATGCATTTACATTTTAGTGGTATTTAAAAATTAAAATAGCACTTTATTGTTATCCATAAGCTAGTGGTAAATAATTAGTTTTTTTAAACATTTTTAGTAGGCACCACCTAATTGACAAAATAGTCTGTCCCCTAGCACCGGACACTTAGTCATCCCTTAGCACCGGACAGTAAACATATTGATATTTATTGTGAGAATTTACTGTATTTATTCTAATTACTTAATTTTGTTATCGAGTATAGAAGAATAAAGATAATTGAAATGCAAGAGAAAAAAAAGAAAGGATCCTAGGATCCACAGAACTCACAAACTGGTATTGATGATGTTTTTGTCCCAAAAACTGAGTATAAGGCAAGCTGCAACGTGATGCAATACTCCTAAAAGCACTGTGCGTGGCAAAATGTAGGGGGTTAAATAGAGGAAAAGAAGTGACAATGAAAGCAAAGTTTAGTTGGTTCACTAGCACCTTCTCAGCAGAGTATGAATTGACCAAGTCAAATATTTATCTAACAGATGTATTCCGCTCATGAAAAATGAGTTTTAGAAGTTAACCTACGACTTTGCTGAAGTAATAAATGCATGTGCAGACATTCCAGAGTATAGAGGTGGCTACATATGTGATGGATGTAGTATATTTTGAAATATCCGATGCTAGGGCTATGACACAAATATTTGTCCGGTACTAGGTGCCAATTTTCTAAACTACATTTTTCGTTTCTAAAGTTTGATTGATGGTATTAATATTTTTTTAAGCTGAGGTTGTGGTTTTTTAGTTAATTTGATTTATAACTTTGTTATCTACTGTAAATCATAAATAAATAAATATTCCTAAAAACATTTTTTGGTATATTTATAAAAAACCTTAGGTGTCCGTCACTAGGGGACTTCCCCCTAACTTAAATACATACACAATTTCACAAGGTACAATTGCATTATAATTTTAACTAACCTCATATAAAATAGTTGGCATTTTATTATGAAGGCTGATATGGTTTTCGCAGATAAATATTTCCAGTATAGATTGGTATAATA
This sequence comes from Hypomecis punctinalis, assembly GCA_949316475.1. Taxonomy (NCBI): domain Eukaryota; kingdom Metazoa; phylum Arthropoda; class Insecta; order Lepidoptera; family Geometridae; genus Hypomecis; species Hypomecis punctinalis. Next base: position 3,588,855 of record OX438798.1, read on the forward strand.
AACGAAATGAAAACTAAATGAAACGTTAATTCTGTGCCCTATTAGACAGGTTGAAAATGTATACTGTTTAAACTAAGTACCAATTTTATTCACATGCACGCATACCTTGCATATATAGAGTATAAAATATAAATTAAATTAAATATCATTTATTGAGCTAATAACACGGCAAAACCAATTACATTATAAAGCACTTAATATCTAATTATCCGCACTTAATTAAGATTCCGCACAATAATAGGTAAATAAGTACTCATTTACAAAAAGCATCTCTATGCTGTTGAAACCATGATTGATCCTATTTGAAGATTTTAAGGTATTACGAAAATTACACCTATGTTTTACTAAAAAGTTCGCTTCCAACTGATCTTGTTGGACATATTTAGGTAAATCCTATCTCCAGTTGTTAACTTCCTATGACTAAAATAATTATAGTAATAACTCAAAATGTGCCTTCATATAGTAAACTGTTGTTTAGAGTATAATTATGAAATGAAATAAGTTTTATTCCAGGAAATTAAATAACAAGGCCCATCTACTATAATATATATCTGAAACACTAAACATATATACTATTATATACCTAAAAAAGTACATTTAAAAACTACTTCGTGCGTAAGGTGCGCCGATCTAGCCGCCTTCCATCGACTCGAACATCATCGGAGCTGCGTATTCGTCCTCTAAACTTTATAAACTTGACACCTTTGGGCCAAAACTCCTGGTCCGCGAGGGTGCCGAACTACTACTGGAGAGAACCGTCACCACAAACGATTTAAAGTCAACCTCATTACGAGATTCGAGCAGCGTGACACTTAATGTGCGATGCGTCTTCGTTGAAATAAACTTAACAACATCCTCATCTTTGGTAACTCGTTCCAGCCGCGACACATACAACATAATAGTTGGTTTTTATTATGGTTCTCATTATTTTAAAGGTGCCATTCTAATTTAATAGCATCGTAAAAAGTTTTCTCTCTATCGCATGTCTAAAGTGAAAAAGAAACAGACATATTCTAAATTGCTAACACTTATAACTACGATGGCGCCTTCATAATTGGGACTATTGTCCTTTCGGCAACAGGACCACCACTGCTGAGCATAGGTTTCCCCTATAAATGTTCGGCATAAACTGTGTAGGTATGTGCTGTTTTATGCACAAATACTCGCTAGTATTTTAAGTTCTTCAAAACAGCAGTTCCTTCTTTCGTTCCAAAATGTCGTCAAACCAAAACCGTATCCGTAAATCACGGAACAACTAGTGAGCAGTAAACATCTCCCATTACATTTTACATCGTGCCAAGTAGGGCCTCCACGAGCCGCGGTGGAGGGCGAAAAGCTGTATCCGTAGACCTCGCGAGATGGGACATGCTGCGATCTTATCGTTCATTGATTCAGCCATGAAACGTCAACTGGACATTGATCTTCTCCATAGATCTCCAGTAAGACTATGTAGTTAAACACGGTCGCCTCTCGAAATCTTTTCGACCCCATTTTGTCCTAGAAGGACCTACGTTCTCCATTTTTTCTATCTCACTTGCGCAATTTATTAAGACAAAAATCTAAAACCGTATCCAGAAATCACGGAACAACTGTACTGTACCAGCCTTTTTAATAGTCCACTGCAGGACTTAGGCCTACCCACGAAGGGTGTTTGGGCCATATCCACCACGCTGGCCCAGTGCGGGTTGGTGGATTCACATACGCCATCGAATTTCTTCTACGGACGTATGCAGGTTGCCTCACGATGTTTTCCTTCACCGAAAAGCCAATGATGTGAAACGACGGAACAACTATTGAGCAGTAAACATCTCCCATTACATTTTACATCGTGCCAAGTAGGGCTTTCACGCCGAGCCGCTGTGGAAGGCGTAAAGCTGTACCCACAGATCGTACTAGATATGACAAGTCTCCATCTAGCAAAGACTAAATTTCTCAACTAACTTTATGTTGAATGAGATTGTTATTTGTTGTTGTTGATGCAAGCCTTTTCCGCAACTGAGCCCTCCTCGTATAGGACGAATCGTACAAGTCGGTAGATGTGAAGTTAGCTACAAGCTGCGCCAAACTCAATCAAAGTGCGTTTATGTGAGCTTCAGTCAAAATTGGATATAGCTTGTAGCTAACTTCCTATCCGCCGAATTGTATAATTAGGCCTATGTATGTGTCTTATGGGCCGGGTAAAGACAAAGCCCCTCTCTAGACTTGTTTGGCTACCCACCAACAGATTTATCCCGCTGGCAGCCTTCCAGCAGCAACAAGTTAGTATATTTAATGCCGTCCTGGGAGCGGCTAAATTGAGCTTAAACTGCTCTCCGATTACAGCCGCCCCTGCTGATCGGCTAAACAAATGGTGGTGGGACGCGGTTCTGACGTGCGACGGCGATAGGTATGCGTAAGTGATAGCTAGATAGATTGATATAAGCCGAATCATTCAAGTCCGTGGATGTGAAGTTACAAGCTATGCAATATCCAATCAACGCGCAGTTTTATGTGAGCGTCAGTCAGGATTGAAAATCAGGAGAAGGAAGAAATTAAAAACTAGTGGAAACAACAGGCGATAGTGGAGACCTGCAATAAATCGCTTTTAGTGATAAGGAGGCGGCCTTATCACTAAAAGCGATTTATTGCAGGCAACCTCAGGATGGGTGGAGAAAAACGCACTTGAACATAGAAAATAATGATAATAAATAATAAAATATTTTGGGACATCTTACACACGGCTTCTGACCCCAAACTAAGCAAAACTTGTGATTTGTCTGCCAGAGACTGATATACTACATATACTTATTTTTAAATACATAGTTATATAGATAGTAACTAAATAACACCCAGACACAGAGCAAATACTTATGTTCATCACATAAAAATTTGCCCTGGGTGGGGATCGAACCCACGCCTCTTTGATCCAGAAGTTAGGGTCACTAACCACTGAGCCACCGAGGCAGTCAACAAAAACGACGGGGTGTGCTTTTAAAAAGAAAGAAATCGATATTGAAAAATGTATAATAGGGAAATAGGTAAACATACGCACGTACAAATGTTAGGTAGTAGGTACACACGAATACTTGAACTACTGAAAATAAATAATACACTAGTACATACTTATTTATACTACTTAAATAGAAATAATAACAAAGCAACAAAACAAAGATTATCAACTGATCAGTGTAGATACGAGTAGGTGTTAAAATATATTTGGATTCCATAAGCCTACGTAACAGGTAACAGGTAGTGCTGATTTTTGCATCAACATTTATTCATTGATTTGTTTTCTGTTATTTTTCAATATTTACTTAATACGTGCTATAAAATAGCTCTGCTAGCTATAAAATCAGTGAAAATCAGTAAAAGTGATAAAATGATATTATGTATCTAACTGAAGTAATTGAATCCTTACGGGGAAAAAATCTAGCAACTGCAAAAGATATAGAGTAAAGTGATAAATTGATGTGTATTTAACTCAATTAATTGAATCTTTACCGGAAAGTATTACCTGTCTAAATGTCTTTCTACTACATTTGCTTTGAGAGTTACATCTACAAAATATCGAGATTTTGAGATTTCTAGGATATTTTCGAAATCTATAGAAGCGGTCTATATTTGCACTGATAAAAATGTTTTTATGACAAGTTTTCTTATGCCTACCTACATTCAGCAGAGCTCAGTACTAAATACAAAAAAAAAACTAGACATGGATTGTTAGTAGTTCGCATAGTAAAAAAACACAATAATAACAAATCATCACAGCCATCCATCGACTTGGCATTTTTTCTTTCCTCCAACAAAGAAAATTGAATCTATAAGTACATAATGTTCACAGATTCACGTTAATATCACAATGTAAGATATCCTTCAACAACCGTTTAATCGGCTTCGATATTGCTTTTATGCACATAAATATTTTGTCGAGTCAATTCATCGTCAATTTGTTTTGACTTTATCCCTGTCCTCCTTGCGCCTTAATCGGAATATTTATCTCTTTCTCTCGAAGACATTATATCCGTAATCCAGCTGCGTTCAATTCAAATTAAGTATGATAAAACAGCAGAGTTTAATATCCGAGCCGAGCACCTGGGCTTGGTTTGGTCACAGTAAAACAATATCTGAAGATTCATAACTTTGTATAGTGAATGGTCTTTTACCGGATACACTTCGGAGAGTGCGCCCAGGAGTTGCACAATCTGGTCCCCCCTGCCCCTTTCTTCTATCATAAGGCTAGACGGACGTGACCAAAGCGCCACCCTTTTATGGTGGACATTCCGCGCGTTAGAACCAAGCGTTTCGAATCCTCATTCCTCATAGCCGGAATGTGGAACGCTTTGCCTGGGTCTGTCTTCCCGTTAAAGTACAACGGGAGTGTCTTCAAATCCCGAGTAAATAGGTATCTTCTAGGTAAGCGTGCTACACCCTAGACCGCACATCTGCTTAACATCAGGCAGGGTGTAGTCAAACGCAAACCTATTCGAAATAAAAAAGGGTACTGCGGTGTTCCGCCCCGCAAGCGACTTGCACCGCAGAGCGAATGGGGCATTTTTTTTTAATGACTAAGAGCTGTTGGCCTCTGAGCCTCTACAGCTTACCGGGCATGGGCGAGCGCAGAATGGGCCGTCACCCGGCGGGGGAACAGACTTGCCCGGCCACCCCAGAAGGGGTGTGCCCTGTGGCCCTAATAGGTTGAGCTGTTTGATTATTTGGAGATAATCTAACCGATCTTCTAACAGATCCTGAGGGTACTCAACCTCGCCGGCGGAGTCGGGATCTGACTGTGTGCCTTTGGTAACCGGCGCCTATAACAAATACGGAATACTTCCTGTTGCAGGGAGCTGTCGGATCGGGTGAGGGCGAATGGCGCAAGATTTTTTGAAGGTCCCTATTCGCCTCGCAAAAGTACCATTCAAAAAGTGGCTTGGGCAATTCGCCCCGCGATTCACTTTTTATCTGTACATCTCAGTAGAAAAGTAGTTAATGGAAAAAAATTACAATTGTATTATATCGAGGACATCATAATGTGTTCTAATTGCGAAAGCTTAAGTTTTTAAATCATACTTTACTCATAGTCGTTATAATTATTTAAAATATCTAAGCATGGTTAGCGCGTGGAGCGTGAATGCCAATATTCTGGCGAGGTTTTATATCTATATATGTATATAATTTGTAAAGTATGTAATTTGTCGACTGTTTTAAGATTGTATTTCTGATTCATGTTTGTTTATTTGCTGTCCGCGCATTTTTTCGGGCGTAATGTCACTTGCTGGTTCCAACAGAATACAAGTCAGCGTAATGCCGGTTGCGCTTACGAGCAACCGGCATTACGCTGAGTTGGGATCAGTTTTGTGCAATGATATTAGGTATAATACTGTTGTTTTTGTTGTTTTTAAATTTTCGCGATTTGAACACATTCATCAGTAGACTGGTCTACCCGTGACCATGGTCGATGCAACTCGGCCGAAACGTCGGGATGAGGAGGTATTTATTTATCTCGTAATTTTAGTGCGCGATTAGTCCCGTAGTATAAAATAATAAACTGTTGTTTTTGTTTGTGTTTTGTTGTATATTGTTGTTATTGTACCACTTATGAGCGACAGCCGGTGGATCACAAAAAAACTAAAATTTATCACGAGTAGAATTACATTATTATTTTTAATTTACAATAAAGTAGGTATTAGCTTAAAATTACGAGTATCCTAACGACCTGATTTTGAAAGACGAAAGGCGGCGCGCGGAGTCCTTCGAAGCGTTTTATGTACGTGGAAAGATTGCGAAACCGATGGTGGAGAGATGATTCAGTGTAGGGGTGTCCCAGGACATAACAAACCTCTTATTTTAGTTGCTTATAATTTTTTGTATTTCTGTGTTTCATAGAATGATGCCCTCGATATAATACCGTTAGTGAAATCAATACAATTTTGGCAAATTAATTTCACGTGCTTTGTTAACATAAATATTTCATGTTTAACAAACACGTGAAATTAATGTGCCAAAATTGTATTGATTTAGATAACGGTATTATATCGAGGTCATCATTCTATAAGTTCTATGGGGGTGTATGATAAAAAATGCATTTGTTCATACATCCCCACAGGACTCATATATTGTTATAGGTACGATACGTGCAGTGTAACACTCGTAACGCTTGATTAGGTTTTCCTAATCAATCTCCGAAGGCATCGGTTAAATACTATGATTTACTCATGACTAATGACCGATCGAGTCGAAAAGTTCTCGAGTGGAGACCATGTACCGGCAAGCGCAGTGTAGGACGTCCACCCAAAAGGTAGACGGATGATTTTAATTATTAAAATTATTAAAATCACGGGATCGCACTGGATCCACGCTGCCGCTATCAGCCGGTATTACTGAATATCTTTAAGGGAAGCTCATGTCCAGCAGTGGACATTCTATAGTTGAAACGACAATACGTTTATATGTTGAGACAAGATTAAAAATTGTACAAGAATAAAAATAAAATTACGGTCGTCGTTGTATCGCAACTTTGCTAATACCTAGCTACACCAAAAGTAGTCGCAGAAAGTAGAAGAGAAAACACATTGCTATCCTCACTAATACCCGAAAGTATGTTTAAGAGTATGATAGACTATTCTTTATCCCTGAAAAATAAATGGTTCCTCTGTCGCGTGAAAACCAAAATATCACGCGGTCGAAATCGCGAGCAAAAACTAGTTAAAAATATAGGTTTGTTTTTCTTATCATTTTTTTTGACGTGATGACGTCTTATACATGGATGACCGCTGGCTGCACTCACGAAAAAGCATGACTCATTGACACGTTCCGCCTTTTTTTTTACCAGGGGAAATCTTTTAAAGATACCACCGCACCTCGGGACAGGCGGGTGGTTATGTGGGAGTCTCCGCCCATTGCTGGGCGGCATACCCACCAAAACCCCTGGGTGTTCCGCCACTGCGCTTGGTGTCGGGGCTACGGGCACGCTTTCGCACTCCTCCGCGGCACCCGACAGCGCTGGCCCAAACCGGGTCCCACCTCGGAGCTTGCGCTCCCTCCTGAATGACGATGTGCCGAACACCAGACACATCGTCATCCCCCACCCGGCGCCAAGCGTGCAAGCAAGAGCGCGGAACAAGAATCAGAATCAGAAACTTTTATTGACGTATCGAGCTTAATACTATAATTAAAAATACAAAATCTGTATAATAATACATAGTACCGCCAACAATAGGTCTCGACATTAAATTCAAATACATAATTAACGTGAACAAAATTGAAACGAGTATAAAATATTTAGCACATTTGATTTAAAAATAGTACAAAATAATTTAATAATATTGGATGCAAGTGATATAGAGGCACGATCGGACTAAGCATTAGGCTTATGACGTATATGAGATGTTATCACGTAAAATTGTCGTCTGTAAACTGACTTTTCAGATAGGCAATTATGCAAATTTTTTTGTGAGATTGATACTAGAAAATGTTTCACTGCGTAGTTCCTGTGGCTCAGCTGTGTAATAACGCCTCCACTCTCGATGTAAATATCTTTTGAAGCTGCTACTATGTTAGGCTCTGCGCTAATGTAGTTTTTAATTTCGGCAACTTTAATCTGTATGTAATCTCTAGTGAACGTTGATATTACGCTTTAGGAAAGCGGGTATCTCGGGTATCATATAAGAAGCCGTGGTGGTCTAGTGGTAGTTACACCCGCCTTACAATCGTGAGGTCGTGGGTTCAAATCACGGGACCGAGATTTGAACCAATGAGTTCTTTGGAATTTATGTACGGAATTTAACACCGCTGGCTTTTCGGTGAAAACATCTTGAGGCAACCTGCATATGTCAGTAGAAGAAATTCGATGGCGTATGTGAATCCACCAACCCGCACTGAGCCAGCCACTGGTGGATATGGCCCAAACACCCTTCGTGGATAGGCCTACGTCCTGCAGTGGACTATTAAAAAGGCTGATACAGTACAGTACAGTACTCGGGTATCTACTCACCCGTCCTGGGACAACGTGTTGATTATGGCCGAATTGCACTTCATGGGTAGACCTATGATCAATAATGGACTATTGGAAGGCTGGTGCTGTACAGTACAGTACTCTTGTGTCGTTGTCCTTCATTTTTAAACATCTTTCAAAAAGAGACTTCCCCTAAATCTGACTGTATTAACTAAAAAAAAAGAGATATCATTAAGTTATTTTTTTAAGAACTAGAAGTCGAAGTAACTTTTTTTACTGACTTCCAAAAAGAGGGTATTTTCTGTAAGTATTTTTTGTGTATGTTCATCGATATTTTCGCTAATTGTGAACCGATTTTAAAAAATCTTTTTTAATTTGAAAGGGTTCCTTATAAAAAAATTGTTCCATTTAAATTTAATTGAAATCGGCTGAACCGTTTCTGATAATTTATCAATAAATAATCGATTTCACATCGATATCACATCGATTCGCTCAAACTATTCGAATCCTGTACACGGAGGAAGTCAGAGTTGCGATTTCTTGCAAAAAATAATTATTGTTTGAGAATTGATGTAATTGAGATGGCTTACATTCCTCTGAGCAAATAATAAAAAATCAAGAGAGAATGTTGTGAACAAACAAGTGAGGCCGGCAAAACTACGCCTCGCCGTGTACAGACACAATTAGGTACACACACATATACGTACAACGAAACTACGCCTTGGCTTGTCAGTTGAACTATGGCGGCGCAACACCGACGCACTCACCACATGTATAAAAAACCGGCCTCACTTGATTGTTCAACGACGTTCTCTCTTGAATTTTTTATATGATCTGAGTTAGATTCCAATAAAATCAGTTTTTAAGTAATATAATTATAATCATCAGAGTAAATATCACGATCTGTTCCGATTTTCAACTAATTACGATTATCGATTTCCTTTGAACTAATTTTATTAGCTTTTTTCGCGACAGGTAATTTTGCAGAAATCAAACAATAACAACACAGTCTGATTATCTAATGATTTAAACAAGGCAAAGAAGGCTTTTACTTGGTGAGAGAAATATCAAACTTTGAAGCTAGTAAATCTCGCTTTAATATTTACAACGAAATAAATGGTTTTATAATCCGAGCGCTCTAGAGCTTATAATGATGTATTATGTTAACACTAAAATCAGAATTAAGTTTAAATTTCAGCCGGGCTAGTATGCGCGACGCGAATTATTTCGTTCGTAGTGTCAGAACAAGACAGCGTTATGGCAAAGTATATATCTGTCACTTTTCACACGTCGAAATGAGTTCTTTTCGTGGCTATTCCTGGTCGCATGCTTGACTAGCATGTCTAATATCAGACATAAGACATTGTATCTACTATTTTTGATTTATAAATCGTATAGTTTTAAGAAATCGATTGAAAAAAAGTATACTTAACACGTTCTTTCGATCTCTCCTGGTATTATTAAGAAATGAAAGATACGATTTTACAATGTATTTTAACTTTATAAATGTTCACGGGAGATAGCTGTGGACAGTTAAAAAGCCGAGCCGTCAACAGAAAACTTACCATGGATTACTCGTACGATAAAATTGAAATGGGACCTATGATCAACCTACCAAAAAAAAAACTGGATTCATATATACATTAGACATTTTTTTCTACTATAATTTAAGAAAAAAATACTAAATTAAATTATTATTTCTACTACAGTCTCAGACTATAATAATTTGCTAAATAGATTAGACAATTTTTCCTATTAGTAGTATAAATTTAACAAATCGCCATGTTCAATACTAAAAGCTCCGCAATTAAATTATCAACATTCTCTACACATCTCTCTCCACAAATAAAGACATAGTCATTCAAACAGTAACTAACAGCTAAATCTATTATTAGTCCAATCATCTGAAGACTTCTCGCTATAACTTGAAACTTGAAGCAGGTGTTAAGCCGAGAGTCGCCGGAGATCTCTTCAGGTTACGAAGTGCATTCGTCGTTCCACTCGCTGGGTTTGAGGCGGAATGTGAACTATTTTTGGAGACAAATTTTATTGTAATATTCTGCTGCGTGGGGCTATTATAATAAAATACAGGCTTAGTTTATTCTACTTCATTGAGAAGAAGAGATTGAAGAATTTTTTATACGATACAAATATGAGTTTAATTTAATTTTGTTGGTGTAAAAAAATATTTTGTATAATTTTATATCATTATTTTTCGGTTTTTAACATGTCAAATTGATGTTTGTACATATTGTAAATGATTAATTGATACAGCTACGTAACGCTGTGCTACGGTGGATCTACGAAATTTCTACGTCAATTCTGACACGAATTATGAGCTACGAATAGTGCTACAAGACACTCTAGTGTCATGGAGAATAATATTATTATATGGCATTTTACTTGGCATTTTTCTGGTTTATTGATGTTATATGTTTATATCATAGAATTGCTATATAATTATACATTACTGTACAGTATTTGTGGCTACTGACCCGGTTTCACTGGCCATTTGATTTCAAAACTATTGCATTATTGATAATTATAAACAATGTAATTCCGCGCGTTAGAACTAAGCGTTTCGAATCCTCATTCCTCAAACGAATAGCCAGAATGTGGAACGCTTTGCCTGGGTCTGTCTTCCCGCTTAAGTACAACGTGGGTGTCTTCAAATCCCGAGTAAATAGGTATCTTTTAGGTAAGTGTGCTACACCCTAGACCACATATCTGCTCAACATCAGGCAGTATGTAGTCAAGCGCAAACCTATATGGTATAAAAAAAACCATTCATATTATTTGGACTATTAAAGTCTCAGTTTGGAAATTTGTTTAAAAGTTTAATTTTACAATTAACCTTTTAAAACTTTTAAACAACTAATCATTAAAATAGAATGTGGCCACAACCGTTGCATCTACCATAATTATATTAGGTAAAACAAGAAAAAACATTGCCGAAGCACCATAATTATCTTCCACCATTAGTAAATATTTTTACGAGTAATCGCTTGACGTTTATTTATTCTGAAACTTGTAGACAAACGAACAAACTAAGAGTACAAAGCCTTTTCAAGGCACTACTTAAGGTTGTTAGTTTCAATACTCTGGTGTCTTGAATCAATTCGTCCAAAGATTTTGTGAGAAGAGCGATGTCTCAATCTAGTGAGGAACCAATTCAATTCGAAACTTGCTTTTCAAAATCAAAACTATGCGTACTCTATTTTCTCTGGAATCAGAGTCAGATTTAAAGGTCTGAAGACTCGGGGCAGCAATAGTATGAAGGTGCGTTGACCACAAATGATTTTCCTAATATTTTATAAAATTATATTTATGAGTATTTTATATTACGATTTCTTGATTTGAGAGTATTGAGTATGTTGCTCAAATATATGTCTTTTGCGCGGGATAGTAAAAAACTTCTTTGTAGATCTCCATGGTTCCGTTCTTTGGAAAGTTCCCAAGCTCCAACAGTGGGACTAATTAGTATTCCGATGCTGCGCGATACTGTCAGTGCCAGTTATTGGAAAGAGAATAATGAATAATCAGACACTATGCTCCTTTGTTAGGCCTTTTTGCGGAAGCCAAGGTAAGAGTAAAAAAAGGATAGAGTAAAAAAGTAAGTAAGTTCGTATAGGTCGGGTGGCTAGCCCTGGTGTCAGAGTTTTTAAGCTATCTGAAGGCCTCTGGCCTGGCTAAAGGATAGGCTTACTTAAGGTTATTGTGGTCAAAGATCTGATTGTGAGTTTTTTGGTCAGCTTAGTATATTCGAGCAAATTTCTATAGTCACAATTGCGCAAAAAAAGTGTCCGAGCCAAAACTCTGCCCAAGCTACGTAGTGGGCAGGCTTTTTAGTTAGTCGTAAGGCGATTGCAAGCCGACTACAACGCCGTGCGATGCCAAAGTGCTTGGTTACAAGGACTAATTAGGTGACATAACGTCGAGATTAGAGATAACGGGTCATTGTGAATTATTTAATATAAATATCTAAATCGGTATGTATGACGGCGCTCGGACATTTTTTTACTACTTTCACTTAAGTACACACAGTTTCCTCTGTAGATATTTGCCCGAAGTATATGCTACATAAAAACCAATTGAATCATTTACAGACCACTGAAAAACTTTGCCGCTGAAATCAGCATATTTATATATCTATATTATACATGATTATCTGCTTGCCCTGTACTAAGCTAAAAGGGGGTGATTAAGTTCATTATTACAAACAACATCAACTACGGAGCCAACCAGATTCGAGAAAAAAATCTGCTGTTCCAAACAAAACTGTAACTTGGAATCGGCAAAATGTTTCAACTCTACTCTAAGTTTCATAAAGATATTATAATATCGTTATAGTATCTACATTCTACAAGCACTGTTATATGAATACTAAGTATATTCTCATTTTGCTTTGTACTTATTATTACAGTAGTAATTTAGGGGACGTAATATTTGGGTTTGATACAATTGATCTTTTTTTCTCTAAAAAGTGTGTTTTAATTGTTAAAAAACATTTTACCTCAATAATTCTACAGTCTACTTAAACTTGTGAGCAGAAGCTACTATTCATATAATAAACTTCAACCTTAATTTAGTTACTTGATTTCTATGTTATAAGCCATAATTATGGAATGGAGGAAAAATATGCCAAGTCGATGTTATTAACAGTATAAAATAATCTCACTTTCATTCACTTGATCTATATTCCTCTAAATATCGATAACCAATATTTTTCTCCGGATTTCGAGGCACGACCCCTTATCCCATTAAACATCCCTTCAAATGCATCACAGCTCTCTCTCTGTCTCTCTCGGCTATCAATAACAATATCCCTAGAATTTAATATTATAAAGTGTGATAAATTACAAAAGTCGACGCCAGAAACGACTGCTTCGACGTCAGTGGAACGGCCAACTTTGAGAAGGAGCGATGTTTTTTAGTTTTGAAAGTTTTTGCATGACTTTAGTCACATTTTTTAGCTTCAAAATCAGTTATTAATTATTTGGTTCATAAAATATCACTTACAATTACAGAGAATTAGAACTAGATCTAGCATGACAAAGTTTAAACTTTCATCACAGTTGTTGGTTATTTTTACCAGATTTCAAAAAACAGTTTTTTGGTATGTATTCATATTTCAGACGTGTTTCCATAATATTCTTAGAAAAAAACTAAGTCGTTTTGAGAAATCACAATTTGTATTCTGTAACACTGTTGAAGTCGATTTTACAATTTTTGGCGAAATATAATTATTAGTTAACTACAGTCACATTTTTAGCTTCAAAGTCAGTTACCTAAATTAATGATTTGGTAAGTAATATATCATTTACACTGATAGTAAATTGAGCGGGCATTGACAAAATCTGTACTTTTATCGATGTTTGGCTTGAAATTCCTTTTCGTAAGGCATTATGTCGATAAAGTTTTTACAATGCTTTAAGCAATTATTATAAGCACATTAGATATATTACATCTACTGCACTGCAGGACGTAGGCTTACCCATGTGGGTGATTGTGTCATATCCATAACGCTAGCCCAGTGCGAGTTAGTGGATTCACATACGCTATCGAATTTCTTCAACGGACGTATGCAGGTTGCCTCGCGATGTTTTACCGAAAAGCGCGTGGTGTGAAATTCTGTACATCAATTCTAAAGAACTCATTGTGCGGGACCGAGATTTTAATCGAGTGTGAGTCAGGTGTACCGCTAGACTACCACGGCTTTAACACGACTATACGGCGTATTAGATCTATATGATCCAGCATCTTTCAGTATATAGCTACAATCAGAGTGACCTCTTAAAGTTCATGCATAATACAATCCTCATAAGAAATTTTTGACATTAGACACATTCTGTGTAAACTTTGCGCTAGTAAAAGTTTACCTTATTATAGGAATAAACAATTTTATTTCACGAGTCAGTTTTCAAAACAGACTTTTATAGCACCTCAAATTTTGTCGTAGAGAAGGAACAAAATAATTTTAATTTTGTACAACGAATAAGTTGTTCTTAACTTTATGAAAACGTAGCTTCGATTCTTACTTCGTTTTTTGAAAAAATGAGAATTAAAATAAGGTAAAACATTCCGCCCTCACCAAGTAATGTCAAGAATGGATCTTTCAAATATCTCTCTTTGTACCGGGAGTGTAATATGAAAATTATCTCGTTACTTCTCGAGTTCAGTCTCTTCATTAATAGTGAGCTAATTAGGTGCATAATTAGAGATAATTCCAGTGAATTAGCTGTGAAATGGCATTTAGCTAATGGCCCCTGGATAGCTCCGGAGATGCTAGCAAAAAACATAAGGTCTACAAAATACAAGGTGTTATTTCTCAATGAATGCTTTATATTTTGAAACTTGTACAGGGTCTTTCAGAGTTATATACGAATATAATTATCAATATTTACAATTTTTACAAAAGATCAACATCGTAATCGCGGAAAAACTATTTGTTTTAATCAATTAACTATTTGTTTGGAACAGTTGTTGTATTTTTCGAGATTTTGCATATGATTCTATAGTAAATATTACATAGTGATGAGTAAATACAATTATACACATTTGAAAGTATCTGTACTTCTATCTCAATATACAGTTGAGAAATAAATTATAATGTTTTTTCATTGTTGTCGCATGGATTATTTTTGTTTTTTGACCGACGAACCACTGTAGGAGGTATATAATTCAACGCGTATATTTTTTTATGTATAACCATATAACTTTTTTATAGTGGTCCGATTTCAATAATTCTTTTTTTATTGGAAAGAGTATACTTTGAAATTGGTTCCATTTAAATTTTATCGAAATCGGCTGAGCCATTTTTGATGAATCGACAATAATGTGAAATATGCTACATCGATCCGTGCGAAAAATTCGCGAATTCTGTACATGGGTTAAGTCGGTCGTGCTATTTTTTGCAATAATAAACTTGTATTATTATCTACTATTTTATAGTAGGTAAAGAAAACATCGTGCTAATATGATGTAAAATAACATTTTGTAAGATATCCGTATCATCATTAGACCACAGTACAGTAGAAAGTACTCAACATCTTCACATTATGATCATATGAAGCAACATTATACTTTTGCAAGGCACTTAAATTAGCTCTGCATAGCAACGTTTTCTTTGCGGAAAAGCGTATTTTTCTTCACGCCGTACTAAGCACTAGCATTATTATAGTATCAAGATCAAAATAAGTAGAAGATACCTAATGAGTTCTATGCTGCTAATTTCTATAAGAATAAGAATAAGAAAATGTTTATTGTTAAGCCGTGTAAAAAGATGTTACAAAAAATTGGTTTCAAGAGCCTGCCCATTTCGAGCGCACAATAATCTTTTAATAAATAGTTAGACATAATATATAAACGAACTTTACTTACAAACGAACTTAACTAACATAATATGTACCTAAACGAAAATTATAAAATAGATAGGTATACCCACATAATGTAAACGTGTATAATATAATAAGACATATTAATAAGTACGACAGATATATGACAAAACCAGCATCTATTGTACTGTATTATTGTCAAAAACTGTTTCTGCTTTATACTAAATTATTACAGATCCAGCAAGTTGTACTTAGTTATTTTATAATCTTCAAAATATTCATTTATACAATAAAAAATAAAAATTATAATTTTATTTTCAGTGGCAAGCAATTGTATATTTTGATTTCCATAGCATAAACACTCTTTGAGAACATGCTGTTATTATGTTGAGGTACTATGAAAAGAATTGGAAGAATATATAGTATTTGCGTTGTCTTAAGATGTATGCATTATGTGTAGAGAATACTGGTTATATTCCGCAATAGTATTAAAACGCTATTTTGTTCCTGATACAATGGGTGCAGTTTTGGTTAAGATTCTCTGAACAGATGAAACAAAATTGTTTGGTTATTCCCTCTACGTTTCGTATTTGTATGTTTCGATGTTTGTTTCATATCTTGCATTCGATCTTTTGATTATAATTCAAATCTTTGTGTACACACTGATTTGCCATCAAAAACAGTAATTTAAAGCAAACTCCTACAATAATCTCACTTTTGTACCGATTTTTCGATAGTCCACCGAAGGTAAGGCCTTGCCTACAAAATAATGTCGATTCAGCCATATCCACCAAGTGCGGGTTGCTGGACCCATACACGCCATAAAGTTGCTTTCAAATTACGCAAGTTTACTTTATTGCTTTTTATGATCATGTTATGCAAGCTTCGCCAAAAAGCCAAAAAATCGTACCTAAATATACTTTTTACATTCACTAATTTTACACCAGACAAATCATATTGATATGTTTTACTAATGTTAAAAATCCGATATTTTTTCCTGGACAAATAAAAGAATTTAAAAGATATTATTTTGTTGTTGTAGTAAGGGGTTAGTATAAGTACAAAAACCAAATTACCTATCACGCGAGCAAAGTCGCGGGAAAAGCTAGTTAAAAACTATTTGTTACTAATTCAGATAGCAACGATCGTTTTGTATCCCACTCTAGAGTATGTGCAAAAAGAAAACCGTCGTGGCCTGACGGTAAACTAACGGCAGCCGAGGTACCGACTATACTTGGTAGACGCAAGTACTGATGGAAACAAAATTTGTGTCTACCAAGTATCAAATACTAGCAATGACAGGCTTTGTCATCCCAACAAAATTGGTAAAATGGCACACGGGTGACCTCACCTACAATGATTCTCTTTTTGCACAAACTCTATCGCCTATTACTTTGCACAGATAACTTGTTTTAATATCTCTTCAGGCTCCATTGAACAAAATTTTAACTACCTGTAAAAACCGAGTAAGTTTTACAATCGCCGCGAATTTAATTATACAAAAGTATAATTGAACACCTTGTTGAGTCCCTAAATTTAAGGCTATTTCCATCTCAGGGGGCAACGAACTGGGCTGGTATAATGCAGGACAATATTGTTAGCCGAGTAGTATCACTCTACGCGTGTGGTCTTCGTCAAAGCCGTGGGCATCTTCACACGACATCAGAGGTGCCTTGCCTAAAATCGAGATAATGATAAAGTAAGTTCGTATAGACCGGGTAGCTAGCCCTGGTGTCAGAGTTTGTCAGGCTTCTGATATGGCTAAACGATTAAAACAACCAGGACCGGTATTTAGGACCAGGACCCTGCGGAACGTTGCTTAATTTCATAGCGCTCGTAGGGTAGTTTGACTAGATGTTTGTCAGCGATTACCGAAATTAAGCATGTCAAGAGTAAATATTATATGTGTATTTATTTTTCGACAAAAATAGTACAGCTGACTTCGATGATTGCAAACTACATACAAAATTCGAATAGTTCGCTCGAATCGATAAATGCCAGATTAAGATTATTTACTATTGATTTTTAAAAACAATTAATCAATTTCAATAAAAATTATACGGGGCCAATTTTGGATCCATTAAAAATAGAATAATCAAAATCAGGTGACATGCGTGATCATTCATAAAAAAATATTAATTATAAAGGTACACGTCGACTAAAAAACCTCCCCTGATTTGAAAAAAAAATCGACATTGCACTATTTTTCGGGTATTAGGCTAGAGGCTGGTCGGATGCGGTAATTGTTATAGTAAACATTTAGTTATAACCAAAAAAATATGTAAAGACGATTCTGTTATCTTATAGGCTAAACAAACAAGCTGCTAAGTCTGTTTGTTTGAATACACTGATTGCCTGGTACCGTACATGTTATAATTGTGGCATCCAACCATCAGCCATAAGTCGTCCACTGTTGAACATAGGCCCCTATGAATCTCCAATAAGACCTGTTGGTAGCGGCTTACATCCAGCACGATCCTGCGGTCTTAATTATTAGTAGGTTTTTTTTATTCCTTGTAGGTTTGCGTTTGACTACATACTGCCTGATGTTGAGCAGATATGCGGTCTAGTATGTAGCATGCTTACCTAGAAGATACCTATTTACTCGGGATTTGAAGACACCCACGTTGTACTTTAGCGGGAAGACAGACCCAGGCAAAGCGTTCCACATTCTGGCTGTTGGTATGAGGAATGAGGGTTCGAAACGCTTTGTTCTAACGCGCGGAATATCCACCATAAAAGGGTGGCGCTTTGGTCGCAACTGCCTAGCCGAACGATAGAAGAAAGGGGCAGGGGGGACCAGATTGTGCAACTCCTGAGCGCACTCTCCGAAGTGAATCCGATAAAAGGCCGACAAACACGCCACCTTACGTCGATGCTCAAGACTTTGCAGCTGCGACTTAGTCAAGGTGTCGTTGTCAATCAGCCTCCTGGCTTGCCACTCAATCGACTCCAGATGACTCCAGGCGCGAGTCCTACGCAGCGCTTGCCGGTACGTGGTCTCCACTCGAGAATATTTCGACCCTATCGGCATAATTGTGGCATGCTGTGTAATACTTAGAAACTGTTCACATTGAAAGGTCGCTGTCTCAGACATCGGGTCATAAAAAGTTTTGTGTAACGCACTCCAGATAGATTTTATTACTCTTTGCAACGTGTTCAGAGATAAGTTTTTAAAGTGATAGATAAATCGTACTCTGATAAACTTGTCGAATTTTATGTACACTCGTAAACTAGACTTATGTCAGTTGTAAATTATTATTTGCTGATCTTTTTTGATCAAAATAAACAAAACAATTCAGTGTGTTTTTCAGGCAGGTATTTTATAAATCAAATAAAATGTTAACTAACCCTATATAGTTAGTTAAACCGCCTAACCCTTAATTTGGCATACAAAAAATCATTGTAAAAGAGGATTTTTTTTAATAGATCTGTTTAATGCCCCCCAAAATAATAAAGAAAAAATATGAAAAAAAATATCCCCTGAAAGATTTCCTGAAAAAACAATGTTAATTATACTCAACAAAATCGGATATTGCAAGATTGACTTATTCTTAATTATGTTAAGCCGGCTCAACAAGATGCATTAAAGCAAAGGAAAGCTTAAAATCAAAATAGACTCATTGTCATATTTATTTATTTATTTTTTTTTTTTTAATTTTTTAATATAATGACAATACTACATTACTACTACATAGAAAGCAATTGGATCATCCACAGACCCTTGAAGGTCTAAAGATAATCCAAGTGCTCAAGCCCACTGCCAGTTGGCAGCGTGCCCATCATGCTGGCAGCATTGCCACGCTGAATGGCAATGCTTATACGTTGAGCCAAATAAACACCAGCATTTTGGTCACGCGTCGCGTCCACCAGACTTTTATTTATTGAATGATATAGGTACAAAATTTAATCAGTTTTGTGGTGATAATTGGAATGAAAGTTAGGTCCTTTGACAAAACAAAGTCTCACATTACATTTCAGGCAGTACATCATAGTGAAACCCCTTTTGCAGTATGTGTGTCGGCCATATTCTGTTCCATGGTGTGGGAAATGGTCCATTGGTCGATTGGAATGGTCAAATCTGACGTCATCTATGGGACAACACCGTGTAGGTTTCTTAATTTTGTCCTTATTTTTCAGGTCTTTTACACAGCTTGCGTCAACATTCCGTCCTTTCTTTATCAAGGCTTTAAAAAAGTCCAGTCTAAATAATTTTAACAATCTAAATAATTTTAACAGTTTCTTCAACCCCTTTCTGGAACTATCCCGCCTCTATTAACCGGATTCATGGACAGAATACGTGTTTGTTTGTTGTACAAATTTCAGAAAAATGTTCTTCAGGGAAAAGTCACAGTTGTTGTTGTCGTTTGTCAACATTCCGTTGTGAATATGGCATAGTTGTGGGACAAGAATTACCGATATCGTCATCAGAAGAGTAAATATTAATTTCTGCAAGACATGAGTCAATTGAAAGTGCTTCAGAGGACGTTGAAATTCGACGTCGATTAATGCCCATAATTCTCTTTTCATCTTCATTTTCGGAACTTGTCGCCCCACTAACATGCGGGATCTGCCCGCATTTTCCGTCGGAATCGAGGCAAGTATTCGACTCGATCTTGAATTCTGTAAATGTAAAAGTTACTAAATGCATAAAAAACAGAAAAAGCAAAACCCACAACATTCAACTTTGTTGAGAATACTCAACACACAGAACTTACCTATCATCAAACTTTGTTGAGTGGGCTTAACACTTTTCTCAGAGGCCTACCGTATCCTTCCTTGATGGGTCGAGTGCTTGAAAAATAAATAGAGACAAAGTTTTTACACACATCATCCGATTTAAACTGTTACTTTCACATTTTATGCACATTTAACTATTTAAAAAATATTTTTACCTGAATAATTCAAAGAGCTCTCCGTTTGCTCGCCATTCTTGACGCTCTAATGTCAAAAATAGTGTTGATACACGGTAAAAATAAAAATTCCTCGAAAATAAATAACGTAAGAAATCATTAACGATTCCAAAGTAAACCATTGAACGCACAAATAACTTGTAATTTTTTTTTCATTCAAACAGTTGAGTATGCTTAACAGTATGAAATTAAGGGCTAAAGACCTCTAATAGCTAAACAGGTATAGACATAAAGAAACTAGTACAGTTAGGTTTATAATTTTTCATCTAAAATACGGAAGCACTTAGTTGTAAATCTCACCAGCAGTCACTCATCCGAAGACTGACCAACCGTGGGTTCACATCGGTAATCGCTTATAGCGTATCTAGTGAATCTGCTAAGGCTTTTTTGATTCTGCTTAAAAATAGTGTTTTACACAGTGATCATCCTCCAACTGAGAGCTACCGTAGCTCGGATGACTCGTCAAATTGTTGGTCCCGGTTGTTTTAATCGTTTGGCTGTCAGAGGTCTTCAAGCGCCTTGAAAACTGACATTGACTCTTGCCACCCGAACTTACTTTTCCTCATATTTTAATGCTATTTTTAGTGCCTGTCTGTGTATACGCTTATATTTTATATCTTCCAAACTAGATTGTTATCTAGTTTGGAAGATATAAAATATAAGCGTATACACAGACAGGCACTAAAAATAGCATTAAAATATGAGGAAAAGTAAGTTCGGGAAAGATTGGAATGCGGTTTTCACTGTCTTTTAGAATATTCTTCTGGAAGGTCTTAAGGAAGCTAGGACGGGCAGCTAGTGAATGTTAGGTCTCTGTATTTTTCTAAAATAGCGTTGTATTTTAAAAGTTTTTGTTAAAACATTTCAATCAATAACGCTACGTTGTGGTCTACACTATTCCTGTTGTCTCTTCAAAAATTGCAATTAAAAATTCCTTGCATTTTCCAAGCGTCAACCAGTTTGCGATGCAAACTTAATTACGGCCAGAAAGGAACAACATAATCTCGAGAGTAATCTCGCGAGACAGTGAATAAAGCCTTTATGATATTGTATACATTAGTCGTTATAAACGACCGCACTTGTAACAGCAAGCCGTGCTGCAATCTGCTTGTCTAAAATATATTATTTTGAAAACTAACGTGGTTTTCACACATTTTAATGTTTTGTATTACGGGATTGAACTCACATTTATTTTTCATAGTCATTATATGTATAGTACTACTATAGTTTCGATCGAATTCAGTAATCTTACTCAAGTCGAGTGCTATACACGCGGAGCCGTCTCGCAATGCACTGCGGGCTGCAACGCGTAGCGCTCGCGATGACGGCGGCCGCGGTGCGGGGGCGGGGGCGGGTAGAGTCTTGTTGCGCTGGCGCGCACTGGGGATACTCTTCATCGGTATTCCGATATTCCTCGGTGAAACTCCAGCAGCATGTATGTAGGTATGTATTAAAGTTAGGGCGTTTGCAAATTTCAAAAGCCTCCCTAACTTTACGGGGTACGAAAAACTTCTCTCGCGCCAGCACTTTTGCTCAGTCAAATGTAATGAAATATTGTGTATTGGAATCGAGAGCGTGTTCCACTACCGTAGATCCATTCCTGTCTAGATTTTTCACTAATCGAATATGCTCCGAGAGCCCGCTGGAAACATTTCTTCTCGTCTCTCCGATGTAACACTCCGCAATCGCACAGGATCTAGTGGCGACATAGTGAGTTCAGTGTGCTGGAGTTTCCCCGAGGGATATCGGGATGCCGATAAAGAGGATCCCCAGTGCGCGCCGGCGCAACAAGATTCTCTACCCGCCCCCGCCCCGCACAGCAGCTGCTGTCATAGCAAATAATGATTTATGACAAGCGTTTTGTTGCATTAGGTCCTACGGCTTACCAGTTTATAACTTACAAAGATGGTATGTGAAATGGTGAATAATTATTTTTCGCAAAAAATGGTAATACCGCCTTCCATCGTGTACAAAATTCGAATATTTTGCTCGAATAGTTTACATTATTGTTGATTTTTTAAAAACGGCTCAGTCAATTTCTGTAAAATTTAAATGAGACTACCCTTTCGAACGAAAAAAAAATTTCGGTTCGGTTCACAATTAGCAAAGTTATCGATGAACATACATACACAAAAAATACATAGAGACGAACATAGAACCTTCTCATTTTTGGAAGATGGTTAAAAATGGTAAGTTACATTATGTGCTCAAAGCGTAGTTGGATTAATCATTTCTCCTTCACAAATCTTCTTCGGATGGGTTGCGCTATCGTGGATCGAATAACACTTTAAATTGGGGTTAGCGGTTGTTTTAACCGTTTAACCATGTTGGAAACTTTAATGCGGCTAAAAACTACGACACCAGAAACAATTTTTAGGGTTCCTTACCTCAAACGGAAAAAAACGGAACCCTTATAGGATCACTTTGCTGTCCGTCTGTCCGTCTGTGTGTGTCAAGACTCTTTATCTCGGGAACTCGTAAAGATATCGAGTTGAAATTTAAACTGTATACGTATATCTATGATCTCTTGCAGTTGTGTAAAATAAAAACTTCTCAGTTATTATTTAAAAAAGTTAGAGCCGTTTATGTCGTAAAAAAACCGCATATTTCGCACTCTGAACTATTAAATTTGGCGAAAAGCATTGTCTCACAGTACACATATAGGAATAAATCTGACAACTGTACATTTTTATTTAAATCACAAAAAAATAGGGCCTCTAAAGTCAGAAAATATGGGTTCAAAATTTGAAGTGAGTAAATCGTATCATGTAAGGTATCATATAAAAGAACTTCATTAGCACATGCTAAAACAGGTTTTTAATTATTTTAATAACATGTTTGTACGGAACCCTCGATGTGCGAGCCTGACTGGCATGAAGTAGTACTGTAGTATGAAGAAATCGTATTGTAGTATGAAGTAGCTTTAAGGTACTAAACTCTCTTTGTATCGAATATGCAGTAGTCAATAATAAACCTTTATACCGAACAAACGTATTTAATTCTTCATGGCGACCCTGCCAGTTCTGTGAAATGTAACGCGACACGCGAGAGCACCGCCGCCGGCCCCGGCGAGCCCGGCGAAAACCGCTGATGTGCGAATTCTTGTGTGCCTCGGTGCTCAAGTTTAGAACTTTTATAAGTTTGAATATTTTTTTTTGTCATTGAAATCATACCGAAGAAGAAAAATGTGTCAATCAAAGGTCGAAAAAGAAGACGTTTTCATAGCACAAACTGCGAACGGAGGAAACGAAGAGAACTATGTATAGTAATATGAAAGGCCAACTTCAAAATATTTACATACTGCTGATTGTAATACTGGGCATCATTATGTTATTTTCACTATTTTATCTGGCAAGAAAATACAAGAATATGCATGTAAGATGGATAGACTCGCAGGCCGCGAGAGGAACATTGGAAAGAATTAGAAACTCTTTCCGAAGGAGAGCAACGGACAGCGATAATTAATTAAAGAGATCTCCATTTCTTCGATTTTCGTCAAATTCGTCAAGAAATTCGTGGATACCTAAGTGAAGTGAATAATACCGTGAGTGGAAATATATAAAATAATAAAATAAATCAAGACGATATAAAAAACATAAGTGAAGTGAGGTGAAAAATAAATAAAATAAAATTTAAATCTTACGAAAAACAAAATCATTTGAACAATAAAATTAGTGTTAGTATAAATGAATAATGGGTATGTAATTTTACTATGATATGGTATAGGCTTGAGTTAATTTAATGATTTGTAAAATATATGCGCACAATGCATTATATATTTCATAATGATTTATGAATTAGTATGGAGCAAGCTGCAAAAACTCTGTGCGATGTAAATAAAAAAATGTCAGAGATAAAGAAATATCTGGTAAAGAAAGGCCAGAGTAGATTTAAGTGTTCAGTAACGCCCAATAAATTGCAAGAAGCGAATCATTTTATCGAATTAAATGAACAATTGTTTTCTGTGTTAAATTCCGATGAAGACGAGTCTAAAGTAGATTTAGAATTAGCCATTGCAACGTACGAAAGAAATTGTATATTATTTAAGGAAATTGTTGATTTGTGCACACCGTCTTTAGACGTACAATCTGTAACAATGGATTTTGATATCAAAACGGCATGTAACCTAATACCTATATTAGACGATAAAGAATGTACTACGAAACGATTAATTGACACGGTGGAGATGTATGCGGAAATGTTGAATGAGATAGGAAAAAAAACACTAATCGTTTTTGTTTTAAAAAGTAGACTTACCGAAAACGCAAAATTACGTGTTCGTGAAACCTATAGTACGGTCAACGAAATGATTCAAGATTTCAAAAGGGTACTACTAATTAAAAAATCTTTTACAGCAATTCAGAACCAGATTTTATCATTAAATCAAGGTCATAGGTCCATAGACGAATATGGTTTACAATTAGAAAAACTGATGACAGAGCTGAATATCTCACAGTCTGATGGAGATACAGTTAAATGCGCTATTTTAAAACCTATAAATGAGAAGATGGTTATTAAAAAGTTTACAGGTGGACTTAAGGACGAGAAGCTGAGTACCATCGTTGCCGCTCGCAACTACTCGACTCTTAAAGAGGCGATCCAGGCGGCTAAGGACGAGACTTCAATAGCGTCTACTTCAAGGCAAGCCGAGGTATGGAGAATGGATGCATCATCCCGTGGTAAGTCTCCTCGTCGTTTTCCCAGATTTAGAGGACAAAACAGACGCCGCGGGGGAAATCAAAACTTTTACAACAACAGAGGGCTCAGATTTCAAAATAATAATAACAATTACAGAAATTATCAACCTAGATACCAGGGTCCTACTAGACCATACCAGAACGCCCCACGTGGAAGAGGTCAGTATAACAGGCGATTTTTCTATGGACGTGGCAGACAAGGTTATTATTATAATAACAACGTAATGGCAATTCCGATAAACCAGGATGTGCAAGTAAGCACTGCTGATATAGACCAGAAGCGTAATGAAGGAGATACTAACCAGTTTTTTCGAGATAACTGATTTTATTTACGCTTGCAGAGGAAACTCTAAATTCGTTAATTTTTATATTAATGGTAAGAAATTAGTACTACTATTGGATACAGGCGCTTCTATCTCAGTTATTAAGGAAGAAGGGCTTCCGAAAAAATGTGTTGTCTCATACGATAACTTAGAAGTCAACGGTATAGGTGGTAAAATTAGATCTACTGGATTTATAGTGTTAGATTTAAATGTCGATAGAAATCGTAGTTTTCAAAATAAGTTTCATATTTTTAAGAATCTTCCCATTTTAGTTGATGGAATATTAGGAAATAACTTTTTAAGTAAGTATAAAGCTAACATAGATTTAGGTAATAATTAACTAACGCTGCAGAATGGAAGTGAGTATATCACGTTACCAATTTGTGACAAACCAGATTACAGTAACACGCTGATAATCCCACCTCGAAGTGAGTCAATTCACTACGTTTATTTAGACAAAGATGTGGAAGGTGATTGCATTGTTTGTGCGAGAGAGATTGAAAAGGATGTGTTTTTAGCTGGAACTATTGCTAGACCGACAAATAAAAGAGTACCTATTAAAATTCTCAATACACGCGATGAAGAGGTCAAATTAGACAATTTTGTTTTGAACGCAGAACTCTTAAATGATTATAATATTTTCAAATTTGGACGTTGTGAAAGTAATGCTAAAAGAGCTGAAACTTTATTACCATTGTTAGAATTACAACATTTAAATAAAGAAGAAAAGGAATCAATTGAGGAAATTTCATCAAAATATTCGGATATTTTCTTTTTACCCGGTGATAAGCTAGAAACTACAAATATCTGTGAGCAATCTATAACATTAAAATCTAATGTAAATCCCATTTACGTCAAGCCCTATAGACTGCCACAAGCTTTAAAACCGGAAGTTAATAGACAAATAGTGAAAATGCTCGAGGATGATATAATAGAAGAATCTTCAAGTGAGTGGTCCAGCCCAATATTATTAGTTCCCAAAAAATCTGAAGGATCCCAAAAATGGCGATTGGTTGTAGATTTTCGAAAATTAAATGAAAATGTTGTTGATGACAAATATAACTGATATTCTCGACTCGTTATCTGGCTCAGTCTATTTTACTCATCTTGACCTTCAACAAGGGTATTATCAAGTTTTATTGACCCCAGAAAGTAGAAAATATGCAGCATTTTCAACAAGCACGGGACATTATCAACTTAAACGATTGCCAATGGGTTTGAAAACTTCTTGTAGTGCATTTAGCAGAGTTATGTCAATTGCAATGTCTGGATTAGCTTTCGAAAAGTGTTTTATCTATTTAGATGATCTCATCATTTTTGGACGAAATCTGACTGTTCACAATCAAAATTTGATGGATGTGTTTGAAAGATTGAGAAAAGTGAATTTAAAACTAAATCCAACAAAGTGTCAATTCTTAAAAAAGGAAATACTATATCTTGGACACTTAGTATCTGCGGAGGGTGTCTCACCTGATCCTGAAAAAACAAGAGTTTTGGAACAAAACCCTGTTCCACAAAATTCGGACGAAACAAGACGTTTTGTCGCCTTTTGTAACTATTATAGAAAATTTGTACCATCTTTTGCGACTATTACCATGCCTTTAAATAATTTACTGAAGAAAGACGTTCCATTTCGATGGGATGCAAAATGCCAAGAGGCTTTTGATTTTCTTAAAACAAAGTTAATGACGTCTCCGATATTGCAATATCCAGATTTTTCTGAAACAAATGAGTTCGTAATCCAAACGGATGCTTCTGATCTAGCCGTAGGAGCTGTATTATGTAACAAAAATATGAAACCCATAGCTTACGCCAGCAGACCGTTAAATAAAGCGGAGAAAAATTACCCAGTTATCGAGAAGGAAATCACCCCAATAGTTTGGGCAGTCAAGTATTTAAGACCCTATGTTTTTGGCAGAACTTTTACAATTATGACAGATCACAAACCTTTAATTTATTTATTCGGTATGAAAGATCCGTCAAGTAGGTTAATAAAATATCGGTTGATTCTCGAATAATATGATTTCAAAATAGTGTACATAAAAGGTAAAGATAATTCAGTCGCAGATGCATTATCTAGAGTTTATATAACATCAAATGAATTAAAAGGGATGAAAGAACAAGTTTTAGCTGTAACAACTAGAGCTCAAAAGAGAAGGATGGAAGAAGAAGACCGAAAGAAACAGGTGGAAGAAGTACAAGCTGAGTTTAATAGAAACCAAGACAAGTGGCCTGATCACCCACGTGTCGTGGAATTATTAAAACAGCCGAGTGATTCTATTGAAATGAAGTTAGTAGAAAATGAAGTCATAAGTAAATTAAAAAAGAAAAACGTAAGAATGGAAGAAAAGGAATGTTTTGTGTATGTACCAAGTAATATGTTACTATGTGTTAATTTAAGCTTCAAAATGCATTTTTCGCGAGACGAATTTGCAACAAAGCTTGGGGAATTTTGCAACAGAATAAAGATAAAGGAACTATGCATAGTCAAAGATGAAAAGAATAATGAATTTATAAAGGGTTTATGTAGTGTAATTAAATCATTAAAAGAATGGAAAGGTCCCCGTATATGTGTTCTTAGAGGTATAAAAAGAATATACGATGAAAAAGAAAAGCAATTCATTTTAAATGATTTTCACTTATTGCCCACGAGTGGACATGTAGGGATAAATAGAATGACGAATAATATTAAAAAGAAATACTACTGGCCAGGTCTAAATTCGGATATTCGAAGATATATTAGTAAATGCGAAATGTGTCAGAAGATGAAACAAGGTAAGTATACTAAGCAACCAATGACTATAACTACCACAGCTTCGACAGCTTTTGAGAAAATCTTTCTTGATTTGGTTAGTCCCTTGGAAAAGGATGAGCGTGGAAACTGTTATATACTAACTCTTCAATGTGAGTTAACGAAGTTTATAGAAGCTTATCCCTTACCCAACAAAGAAGCAGTTAGTGTAGCCAAAGCCTTCGTAAACAATTTTATTTTGCGTTTTGGTATTCCGAAAACTATAGCTACGGATAGATGAACTGAATTTATCTCTCAAGTTATGGAGCAAGTGTGTAAATTACTAGAAATTGAGAAATTAACATCGACCGCATACCACCATCAATCAATTGGTTCGTTAGAAATAGCTCATAAGCATTTAGGTGCATTTTTAAGAACTTATTGTACAAATAAACATTTTTCTTGGTCCCACTGGATACCTTATTGGTGTTTTAGTTATAATACTTGTGTAAACACTCAAACTGAGTATACGCCTTATGAACTTGTATTCGGAAGACAATGTAAAATATCAAACCGTTTAGAAGAAAATGTTGAACCATTGTATAACCTTGATGATTATTGTGCAGAACTAAAATATAAAATGCAAGTAGCCTTAAGTGATGCTAGAAAAAATCTGTTAGCGTGTAAGGAAAAACGAAAACAAAATTATGATAGGAATAGAAACCCTATATCTTATAACATGAACGATTTAATTTTAGTTAAGAATGAATGTGCGCGTAAATTAAATTATGTTTATAATGGTCCTTTTAAAGTGTTAGAAGATTTAGGTATTAATGTGAAGATTGAACGAAACGGAAAGGTAGATATAGTTCATAAAGATAGAACAAAGATGTTTCGTAACTAGATTAAGTTAAACCTTGTATTCTGTGTGTAAGATAAGAACAATCTGCTTAAAAATTTATTTTGTGTGTAGAATAAGAACATTTTCTCTTTCACCCCCGGAGGTGAAGTAGTACTGTAGTATGAAGAAATCGTATTGTAGTATGAAGTAGCTTTAAGGTACTAAACTCTCTTTGTATCGAATATGCAGTAGTCAATAATAAACCTTTATACCGAACAAACGTATTTAATTCTTCAGGCACTTATCCGGTTTTTTTCCTAATTCTAATTAATTTATCCAAAATTCTGCAACCAACTTATCTCATTTTGAAGCCAAAACCAAGCTACAACATTAAATTGCGCACGAAAGGTCCTGTCAAAAGTAGCTCTGAATTTGTTTTTCTTGTCAATAAAGCAAAATGAAATTCAGTCGGCGGCCTAAAACCTGTCGTGGCCCTCGCGCCAAATGTTCCGCCGTCAATAGAAATTAATATTCGTTTCGCTTTCACTCACAGCGTCAGATCTGCTAATTTAATTTAAATGCAAAATACACAGAAGTCTGGGGCCACGGAAGTCATATTGAAGAATCACATACTGCGAGAAGACGAGGTAAGTAGATAGTACCTACACTATGCGGGTAAACGCGTATAATAGGCATGATCACTATAAAAATATAATTATAATAGATCCAACCGTTTATTTTCTTTTTTACAGCACCAATAGAACGTAACTGCGTCATGTTACGCAAAAGTTCACTTTTAAATGCGAGGTTTTAAAAATATGACAACTGCCTAAGTTTGCTCCTTGATCCCGTATAATAATCAATGACTACACACGATAGCCATAGAACGTAAATTTTTAAAAACCATTGTTATTTTATGTAATTTATAAAAAAACTACTGCACTTATGGACTCAATTTGACAAAGATGATTATTATTATGGCTATTGTGTGTAGCCATAGAACGTAAATTTTGAAAAACGTTTGTTATTTTATGTAATTTATAAAAAAACTACTGCACTTATGGACTCAATTTGTCAAAAATGATTACTATACGGGATCAAGGAGCAAACTTAGGCAGTTGTCATATTTTTAAAACCTCGCATTTAAAAGTGAACTTTTGCGTAACATGACGCAGTTACGTTCTATTGGTGCTGTCAAAAAGAAAATAAACGGTTGGATCTATTATAGTCCGTCAGATAGACTATCAAAAAATATTAGACACATATTGTTTATTATTATTTCCTTTAATCAATTGAACAAAAATTCATGAAGATACAGCCTGTTAAGATTCCGCGTGACGTCATAAGTGTAATACAAATGTATAGACTTCTCTGAGAGAAGTGACATCACGACCCCCATCCAAGCTTTGACTAGGTTTATCTTTGTTGTTTGTTGTTTGATTAACATATAAAGAAATACATGTTCAAATTTTTTTGATAATTTCACTCACGGACTTATTTAGTTTACCTTCGATTCTTTTTTATGCTGCTTATCACAATATTGTTTTTGTCAATAAATAAATTTTTAATTTGAAAAAAAAAACTTCTGTTCAGTAGTATCAAGCATACAAGGGGAGTGGTAAAAAGAGGTAAAACGGCGCCACTTTCTGCGGGAGATGCGGATGACGTAATATCACCGCACGCTCCATTATTTTGTTTATATTTAAAAGCTATGCGAATTCTGCGAGTGTTAGGTCTGACCAGATTTAGCATAAATTAAACATTGTAGCAGAACACTAGCAATTACTGACAGTAACTCTAATTTTAAACATTTCACCTGATGTTATCTATTTTTTTAACACTTTATTTAAAATAAATCGCTAACTTTCATACCAATATTGTTACATTTTTTTTTAATCACAATATTTATGATATATAATATGAATGGCGCGTGGTCCAAGTCCGAGGCGGACTACTAGTTACAATAACGTTTTTTTGACACAGTTATCAAGCCTATTCAGAATGATCTATGCTCGAACGCGGCGCATTTATCAATCTTTTTAAATCGTACCTATTCGTATAGGTAGGCATTTCGTGAAACGCTTGACAATCCCGCCGCAATCGACTCCTTCTGTGCGATCATATGAAAATTTATCGAAATCGGTTAAACAATTTTCGATATATGTGAAAAATGCTACATCGATCAGTGCGAAACATTTGCAAACTGTACACGGATGAAGTCGGTCATGCTATTTTTTGCAAAAAAATAATTATTGTATAAGTAATGACGATCAATGTATAAGGTAGTGACTACTGCTTACGATTTTTTTGCAATCGTATCGTCAGCTTAGATCGGCCACAGTAAGTAAAGCTCGAACAAAGGAAGTCGATAAACACGAACAACAAAAAAACACAAGAAAACTTAAGTAATTTATTTTTTAAGCGAAGCACTTTTAAATGGTAACCGCAGAATTTCATTTGAGCGTTCTTGGTCTTTCGCACTGGCGTTTTTAATCTATTTTGCAATTTATTTTCTAGTGGCGTACAGTTTTTTCTTCTTGTTGAGTTTTGTGAAGAACAGCACAAATGGGCGGTGGCTAGCCGGGGAATGTGGCTTTGATCATGGAACTGTCGTTTAGGAGTCACGGTTTGAATGACATTGTTTAGGATTGGTTTGTTTTACTTTTACGGACGGACGGTTTTACTTCGGTATTGTTTTTACGACAGTCCAATTGTAATATTATAATACATATAGTTTTGATGAGCTTTTATTGATGTGTTTGAGTGTTTATGATTCTATTTTGACATTGGATGTCAGAGTTTCAAAAATAATCTTTTAAAATTCCAAATATCATCACTACCTGATGATATTTGGTCTTATGTCAGAGTCACAATAGGACTTTTTAAACTGTTACAATGTGCAACACAGTTCGTAATGAGAAAGCCTAGACTTTTATGTGATTATGTGACTTCAGGCTTTTAAATTATTTATTTACGCCCAAATCAGCAATGGCCTTCACAGCAAATCGCCATTGTTCTTTGAGTATATATCATTAAAATGTTTTACTGTACTGTACTGTACCAGCCTTTTTATTGTCCACTGCAGGACGTACGCCTACCCACGAAGGATGTTTGGGCCATATCCACAAAAAGCCAGTGGTGTGAAATTCCGTACACAAATTCCAAAGAACTCATTAGTACGGGACCGGTGATTTGAACCCACGACCTCACGATTGTAAGGCGGGTGTCACTACCTCTAGACCACCACGACTTAAAATATTTTGTAATAGTTAATTTACAGTGATAGTGTACGTGACGTTTGTAATAATTATCGCAAATTATTTAGTAAAATTGAAAAAAAAAGAAAACAATTATTGAGTGCTCTCTTACAAAAAGTTTAAAATGCGCCTATGAGAGAAATAATTAGGTCTCAGGTAGAAACCCTGATACAGCGTCAATAACCCTATTGTGTAGAAGTCTACGATACACGATATTAGTTCATACCACGAGAACTGTAACTATAAATCAATTGGAACCGATTCCGTGACCGGCGCGATTCCGTGACGATGTACGGAACGATCTATTCCGTTTTGTAGTAGTTTTAAATTAGATTTGCTGCTACGCCCCTACACCGCTCGATTAAATTGCTGCTTCATTTCGGATTGCACGACATGGGCTCTGGATGTGTTATTGGTGAGATTTATGGGCTACTTTAAGCCCTGGAGAGGTATTCTTGTGAAATTTATGTTTCTGTCACTGTCTCGGTAACATTGTAATGTGGTTTATAAGTGACCTAAATATACTTCAGCTCTTTAGAATTACACATAATTATCGTTTTACCGACTTACAAAAGAAGTAAGCACTATGTTTGTATGTACACCGCCCAATTAATAAATATAAAAACATATACGAGTATATTTGGGGACATCTCTGACCCCAAACTAAGCTAAGCTTGTAATATGGCTGCCAGAGACTGATAAACTACTTATAGTAACTAAATAACACCAATACACAGAGCTAATATTCTCATCACATAAATACTTGCCCTGGCTGGGGATCGAACCCACACCTCTTTGACCCAGTAGTTAGGGTCTCTAACCACTGAGCTCCCGAGGCAGTCTATCTACCCAAATTAAATTGCTGCTTCATTTTGGCTTGCACAACATGGGCTCTGGATGTGTTATTGGTAAGATTTTTTTTTAATTTAAGCCCTGGAGAGGTATTCTTGTGAAATTTAGAATTCTGTTATTGTCTTGGTACATTTTAATGTGCTTTAAGTGACTGAGATATTATACTCCAGCTCATTAGAATTATACCTACTTACCATTTTACGGAAAGACTAACTTTTTATCTTTCACGCCAACCAGTGTACAATTACTCTAGTTCTGACTATATATATTGCTTATTGAATTCATAGTAATTTTTTTAATAACTCAATTACATCTGTTTTAAAACAAAAGGAATCCGCTGATGTGATGCCACGGATAGATTCGTTTGAAAATGATATGTTTATATCATCTTTTGTGGGGCAGTACAAAACAAGAATTGTTTTGTTTAATTGGATTTGATCTGATGATACTTCTTAAATAACAATAGACATGGGCACTTATAGAACATTCTAGGCGCATTACGATACAGCCTAAACATTATTATCCTCAGGAACATTTAATATCATACTCATCTGCCCCCAAAACCTGTCGCAACAAATATCAAAAATAATTTACATAACAACACTTACACAAGTGCCCCGTGCGGGATTATGTGGACTGAATACGCTCATCAAGCGCTTTCAAAAGCTTCGGTATCTCTCATCACTTCCCGCCATCTTGCACAGATACCCTAATGGCCAATACCGGGCAGGGTCGGATACCGGGATACCTCGCACCGCAGCGTCCGGGTATTGATGCCATCAACGAAGCATGCGATACCCTAATATTGTGACGCGGTCGCGCTATGTCAATACCACGTTTGGAGTAGGGTGTCCAGGAATTAGATTATTCTTAAAGATGTAAAACCAATGAACTAAACTAAAGAATGTGTTGTTGTTTCCAACTTTATTGGTACCTTTCAGCCGTTCGTTCGTTTCACACATACGAAGTCCAGGTATTGATGCCATCAACGAAGCATGCGATACCCTAATTTTGTGACGTGGTCGAGCTATGTCAATACCACGTTTGGGGTAGGGTCACCAAGAATTTGCTTATTCTATATTTAAATGTAAAACCAATGTCTTAAAGAATGTGTCCTAAACTTTCATCAGGTCGCAGGTACATATAATATCTCTGAATTCAAGTGAAGCGTAGTCACCCCAACCAAATAGCCGAAACTGCATCAGTACAAGGCGATGGGATTGAGTGAGAATTGATTAATTGGGCGCCCGAGCTAAACAGCCAATACTACAAACAGTGCTCTACTGTATGGTGCAAGACGATGAGATCGAATGAGAATTTACTTTTTTTTGTTTAATTTCCACATAAACCTCAAAGCCTTGTCACACGACGTTCGTACCTTTTCTCCTTTCTTTTATGCGGAACTTAGCCGTTAGACGAGTGACTTTGTGCGTGTGTGGCGCCTCGTAGGTACACATATCCTTGAATTTGAGTGAATCGTGGTCGCCCGAACCAAATAGCCAAAATTAAAAATAGTGCTGTAGTACAAGGCGATAAGATCGAATAATAATTATTGTTTTACCCTAATTTTTTTTTCCACACAAATCTTCAAGCTTTGTCACCCCATGGTCGTTAGATATCCCTTTGTGCCGAACTTATGGAGCGCGAGTCTGCACGGCTCGCTTCTCTTTGCGCGAGTGACTTTGTGCGCGTGTGGCGCCTCGTAGGTACACATATCCTCGAATTCCAGTGAAGCGTGGTCGCCCGAGCGAAATAGCCGAAACAGCAAACAGTGCTGTAGTATTGACCACAATCACAACACAGCTGTTTCATTTGTTTAGACTAGAATACAGCAAAGTTATTTTTTATGAAAACACGAGCATTGAACGCCATTTGTTTGATTAAAACCTTTTAACTAAATTCTGTTTTAAATCTTGTTAACAAACATAATTTTGAGCCCAAATCTAAAAAAGATGTGATTTTAGGACCTTCTTAATAAGTTTTCTAATCAAGTCATTAATTACTACTTAAGTAATCATAATCGTAATCATCATCCACAGATGAATTATGGTAATTCATCTATGTCATTATCATTATTTTCAAACGCAGGATGTCTGCTGCTAGACATGGGCCTCCCCATTTTTGTTTCCGCTGGTAGTAGGCATTTAGATCAGGGTTTTCATCGTCATCTATACCTACTATTTTTATTAGTTCAAGTGTTTTTATTTTAATTATATGTTTTGGTTTGTAAATATAGCATAGTAGTTGTAATATATAGTAAAGTTTATGAAATGTAATATAAGTTTTGTACAAATAGTAATTAATAATTTCACAACAAACCACTCTTATCTTACTTTGACTTCAAAGATTTTCTTGAACAGCTAGGATTAGAAACGTAACGTAGTATTAAGCAAAAGAGATGTTTATTGCACTTGACTTACAATACATTGTTAAGGAAAAGTAAATTACTAAACTTGACAAAAACAATCGAGTAAGCTATAAAATATTCTTCTGAACACGTATATCTCATCTCGAGAGTGTTACTTGAGGTTATTTGTTACGTTTCAATATAATACATAAATTTTATGGATCGGAGAATGCTTTAACACTTATTTTGAAACATGTTACAAAATCTGGGGTTACGGTGAATTACTTTCATTGATCAAGATAAAAAAGTACTTTCTAGTTTACCAAAAATGTTGTAAATAGTAGATTTAGTTTTTTAAGGAAGTAAACCACGCCTTACTATGTGTCTGGGTGTTATTTAGTTACTATATATATAAGTATGTATTTAAAAATAATTATAATTTAGTATATCAGTCTCTGGCAGCCATATCACAAGCTTTGCTTAGTTTGGGGTCAGAGGCCGTGTGTAAGATGTCCCAAAATATTTATTTTTTTATTATTTATTTACAATCGTGAAATCGGTTTCCGATCGCGGTACTGTACCAATAAGATATTTGGAATTTATGTACTTAATTTCCCACCACTAGCTTTTTTGTGAAGGAAAATATCGTGAATCAAACTTTCCGTAAAAGTAGAAATTCGATGGCGTATATCACCCGTGGTGGGCTAGAGTGTTGGATATGGCCTAATGACCCATCGTGGGTGAGCTTATGTTCAGTAGAGAACTATAAAAATGCTAGTATAGTATCTATAGTTAGTTAGTTAGTTAGAATAAAACATGCCACAACATGCTATCTTCTATGCAAAGCTCCATCAATCTTTATTCAGCTTTGTTGCAGTATTCAACAATGTTAAGCGTTTTTACATTTCTAAACCTTTGTAAAACGTTAAACCTTTTCCATTTCGTTGCTTTGTTAACGCCAGTTTTTCTCGAGAAAATCTTTCCTATTTTTTCATCTGAGTGTTGAAGAGATACTTGCATATATTCACAAATACATTCTTATATGCTCAGATTCCACCGAGTCAAAAGCATAGGGGTGCTGGATTAAGTAATTGCAAGTATTTGTCAATATGGGATTTAAAAAAACATTCAAAATTCTCAAAATTCAAAATTCTTTATTTCGTACAAAAAACATAAGGTAACATATAACAAAGAAACGATGCTACCCGCAGTAGTCAGGAAGACTGTGTCGCAGATAGCAACGCCCACCTCCAGCAAAAAATTGTACAAAACAGGTATATATATATATATATATATATATAT
The DNA here is from genome assembly GCA_949316475.1 of Hypomecis punctinalis. NCBI lineage: Eukaryota > Metazoa > Arthropoda > Insecta > Lepidoptera > Geometridae > Hypomecis > Hypomecis punctinalis. Next base: position 3,625,382 of record OX438798.1, read on the forward strand.
ATATATATACATAATAAATAAATAAGAAGTTAGTATGATTGAAACCATTTTTGAACAATCAATTGAACATGCGCGCTTGTGTGTGTGTGTGTGTTTGTGTGTGTGTGTGTGTACGTTTTTTTACTGAGAACAAAACACTTCCGTGAATGGAACTAAGACGTCTTGTTCTTAGCTAAATAAACAAACAAACATTGGATTAATTCGTTCATTGCAAAATAAAGATTGCAAATTAATATAAATTGAATTAAAATATAATAGCATTTTTCTCGATATTTTACGCAGTATTCTGCGATAAGTATGGCATTTCTGCATTAGACTCACGAGCTCTGCTCGCTCCGCTCTTGTAGAGTCTAAGCTTTATAATGCATGCATGCCTTATCCGATTGCCCGTCTTCAAAAAATTCGTCGCTTATTTACAAAATAAAGTGAAAATCCCTTCAATTATTAAATAGGTGTTTAATTAAATAATTAAGAAAACTCTCGTGTCCGAAATTGGAACGGAAAAATTAACGCCCTGCCTTGAAAAACTCGTTTTAGAGCCGAAAAATTAAGAGCCAAGTTTCAAATTAACTTGGCATAATTACAACGCTTTTTTGCGCAAAATACGAAAGCAGCTCGCTTTGATTTACAATTTCACGAGGTGGGGCTTTTGACCGGTGTAGCGTGGAGCTTTTTGACAAATCGCGGTGTCATTATGTTGGTGTAAGCCGAGCAGGCAACACGTGTATATATAGCACTGTTACATTATACTTTTTTACAAAATAGACTTCCTCTGTAGATCACTACATAGTATAAAACAAAGTTGCTTCCCGCTGTCTGTCTATCCCTATGTATGCTTATATCTTTATAACCACGCAACGGATTTTGATGCCGTTTTTTTAATAGATAGAATGATTCAAGAGGAAGGTTTATATGTGTAATACACCTGTGCAAATCTGGAGCGCGTTGCTTGTTTTCAATAAGACCGGTAGAAAGTGATTTGCGTCTAGCTTATTTCTGCTGTCTTAATTAGATCGTTGGTCAACCTTGTCGGTATATTTCCTAACGCTGCGCTTGCGGGTACGTGATCTTCAAAGAACCTTACAGCCCCACGGGTCAACCATTTTTCAAGATGTAGAACAATAACTAATTGATTATCCGTAGCCTGAAATTTAAGGGTATATGAACCATTAGACAGAGGGTCTTTGAAAAGTGCAGACACTTTCAAGTGTATAATATACTGTTAATTATGAACAAATTTAACTAAAACAACAAAATTTATACCATTAAACATACCATATGGGCCCCACGGTGACTTTTTGTAGCGATGCAGTTGTAGTAGCATTTGGATTATTAGACCTTCAAGGGTCTGTGGGTGATCCAATTGCTTTTCATGTAGTAGTAGTATTGTATGTAGTATTACAACAAATTTGCTAAAAAATATCTATTCCATGCAAAAAGTTTAATGGCTCATTAAAATGTATAGAGTAGCTGTTTTTTTCGTGATTTTTCAATTATTTATTTTAGTAAAATTGTTCGTTATGATGAGCATACTTATATGTACGATTCTGAAAGTTTCTACACTTTGGAAAGTAAAAAACACGTATGTTATAGTTCCCTCAATAGAGTTTCGAAACAAGACCTCATTGCTCTACCCACACAAATAAAATGGCAATCAAGAATATTTACGTGGTACGTCCGCAAGGAAGTCGGGTCGTTGGCCGCGATTTCCCTCCGATAGCTGTTAGTCCAGCCTTTGCCCTCGTTATTATAAACGGTAAATAACGGGTAAACAACCCCTTCTGAGCCGTTAACTTACCCTTCATTACGAGTATAACGGCGTACGATAAAAATGCTTTTGACCAAATCCGACTTAATTTAGTTGTAATAATTGCGTAGCGCAGGTTCTTTATTTGATGCGATAGCGCTTTCTTGTTTGTTATGCAAATTAATGAAGTGGTATTGTTACTGAAAAATTATTGATTGCTACGTTTAATAGCAAGTTGCTACGAAGACAAGGCGAAGAGTAACTAAGGTGCTACAAATACGAGTAGAAGTAATGTGCTACGTAGAGCAGTAGAGGTGCTACAAATAAGAGTCATGTGCTACATGCAGGAGCAAATTGCTTCAAGTAGAAGTAATGTGCTAAGTGTAGCAAAGTGCTACGTACAGTAGCAAATATGCTACAAATAGAAGTAATGTGCTACGTAGAGTAGTAGAGGTGCTACAAATAGGAGTCATGTGCTACATGCAGGAGCAAGGTGCTACAAGTAGAAGTAATGTGCTAAGTGTAGCAAGGTGCTACGTACAGTAGCAGATATGCTACAAATAGAAGTAATGTGCTACGTGTAGTAGCAACTAGCACTGTGCTACAGCTATAGTACTAGTTTAAGATGCTCTGCATAGTTACAAGGTGCTACTCGAATTTACAAAATGCTCCACGCACTGACAAAGGTGCTACGCATAGGAATAAAATGCCACGAGTAGTAGCAAACGTTCTACGCATGCATACTAAGAAGATGCTACGTGTAAAAAATAAGCAAACTGCTACGTTGCAAGGTGCTTTGCTTACAAAATTTGACGAAATACTGGATAGGATAAAAACTTAAACCTTGTACAAATACAGTTTTAATACAGTGTTTGTTTTACATACTGTTTTAACAAACTCATGAAACAAAGTCGTCAAAATCGTTGTACAAAAAATAATATTTAGGTACTATTGAAACTAAAAAAGTAGTATCTAAATGATGAAACTTTATAAAGAAAAGCTCATTTAAATGTTTGCAATATTCTGTCTCTTAATATTTTTACTTTCATTCACAATAACTTATTTTTTGGGTTCCGCACCTCAAAAGGAAAAAACGGAACCGTTATAGGATCACTTTGTTGTCCGTCTGTCCGTCTGTGTGTATGTCAAGATTCTTTATCTCGGGAACACGTAAAGATATCGAGTTGAAATTTAAACTATATACGTATATCTATGGTTTATTGCAGTTGTGTAAAAGAAAAACTTCTCAGTAATCGTTTGAAAAAGTTAGAGCCGTTTATGTCGTAAAAAACCGCATATTTCGACACTCACAAAAATCAAAACCTACAGGGTACTTCCCGTTGACATAGAACTATGAAATTTGGCGAGAAGCATTGTCTTAAAGTACACATGTAGGAATAAATCTGAAAACTGTACATTTTTATTTAAATCCCAAAAAATAGGGCCTCAAAATTCACAAAATATGGGTTCAAAATTCAAAATTAGTAAATCGTATCATGTAAGGTATCATATAAAAGAACTTCATTAGCACATGCTAAAACAGGTTTTTAATTATTTTAACAATGTGTAATTTTTCGATGTATGACGAGAAAAGTGAAAAAAAAATTGTCAATAGTTAAAGTATAGGGATTTTTTCAATTTTGTGAAATTTTCTGGATTTGTACGGAACCCTCGGTGTGCGAGCCTGACTCGCACTTGTCCAGTTTTTTTTATACAAAATATGGCCCATTTGGCTGCCAACTTGCCTGATAAAGCAATTAAGTAATGGAGAAATACCTTCTAAAACACTTTAGTGTAGTCAACGATTTGTCACGGTCTCAACGATTACGTTTCAATTTCAAATCGAGTCAAAAAATGATCGAGCCGGGATCACGTAGGCAGCGCATGCTCCTCATTATCCACCAGAAGTTAGGCTCGAGCCTTACAATAAAACGTGAAAAGGGTCAAAATTACCCCCTCTGTACTGCGGAGGGTCAGCCATTGTGCTTAACTCCATAAATACGAGTAAAACGGGCGGAGGGAACAAGGCGCGCACAGTGGCGCAGTGTGGAAGGGCCTGGGGTTGTTCAAAAACATTACTAAAATAAATTGGTGAAGTCTTGTTTACATATAAATGTTAAATGTTAGTAATACTATAATAATAACATATTGCATGTCTGAAGAGACAAAACTGTTTAAAGTGCTTGATAAACAAATTATGAAGATCTGAATGTACACAGTTTTGAGCAATAAATAATCCATCATAATTCATCATTTCATTTCATTTCATCTCATCTCATCTCATCTCATCTCATCTCATCTCATTTCATTTCATATAATAAAGATAATTTCACGTAATAACGTCATTGTTGAATCAATAACTGAAACAAACAGAACGCTTAAGCCGACTTGTGCCTCTCTACTGCTTGTTCCCCGCTCTTTCTAGCACGTTCGGCTCAAGTGGAATGTGACACTTTTTGTGCATACACTTTCTAATCAACTAAAACAAGATTATTTTTTGCAAAAATTAGCATGACCGACTTCACCCGTGTACAGAATTCGCGAATATTTCGCACGGCTCGATGTAGCATATTTCACATTATTGTTGATTTATCAAAAATGGCTTAGCCGATTTCGATAAAATTTAAATGGGACCAATTTCGAAGTATACTCTTTTCAATAAAAAAAAAACTATTGAAATTGGACCGCTATGAAAAAAGTTATGCGTGGTTATAAATATATTATGTATAACATAGCATAATATATATATACGTATTATGTGTCGTATATACCTTTATAATGCACAAGTCAGGTCTTGCATGGAATACTGCTCTCACCTTTGGGATGGCTCTGCCACATACCAGCTGGAGGCTTTAGAGTCCGTTGAAAGACGAGCCAGGAAGCATAATAAATAAATACTAATAGATAGCATAATATATATTATATACTTTATATATATATATATATTATGCGTCGAATATAAAGCACAAGTCAGGTCTTGCATGGAATACTGCTCTCACTTTTGGGATGGCTCTGCCAAATACCAGCTGGAGGCTTTAGAGTCCGTTGAAAGGCGAGCCAGGAGGCTGATAGGCAACGAATTCTTAACTAAGTCGAAGTTGCAAATCTTGAGCATCGACGTAGGCTGGCGTGTCTATCAGCCTTCTATCGGATACACTTGACTTGACGGTGAGTGCGCCTAAAAGTTGCACAATCTGGTCCCACCTGCCCCTTTCTTCTATCGTAGGGCTAGACAGACGCGACCAAAGCGCCACTCTTTTAAGGTGGACATCCCGCGCGTTAGAACTAGGCGTTTCAAGTCCACATTCCTCATACGAACTGCCGGAATGTGGAATGCTTTGCCTGAGTCTGTCTTCCCGCTAAAGTACAATGTAGGTGTCTTCAAATCCCGAGTAAATAGGTATCTTCTAGATAAGCGTGTTACATCCTAGACCGCATATTTGCTTAACATCAGGAAGTGTGTAGTCAAACGCAAACCTATGTGAAATAAAAATAAGGATTCTTCACAATGTTTCCTTTACCAAAAAAAATATTTTTAAGAAGGAGCCCCTGTGTCGAGGCCCTGAAAAGCGTGACCCCGGTACGCCACTGAACATGGGATGCCGCGTGTTTATTGTAAACAGCTTCTTGCCGGGATAAAGTTATCGCGCCACTTTGCTTCCTGAGCTGGAACGGCCAATTCGGGAGAGAGGGATAAAAAAGGTGCAAGGAATTAACAAGGTAAGCCCAATAAGTAAGGTTAGACCAATTGTTTCTCTGAGACGAGAAGGCTTACTATATAATTTGCGGGAGTGATTATTCTGGTGCCTATGAAGTAAAAATACGATAGCCCTGATTTACTAATTAGGCTTAAAAATATAAATATACGCTTCGTTTTTAGTATAATATTGTCGAAAAAAATTAAAAACTCGTGAAAAGTAGTAGTGTCAGGGTTGGCTAGCCCTGGTATCAGAGTTTTTTAGCCAGAAAAAAGCCTCTGAATTGGCTAGACAGGGAAAAAACTGGGACTGAGTCTTCGAGCAAATATCTATAGAGTCACAATCGTGCAAAAAAGTGTCCAAGTCAAAACCCTGCCCAAGCTACGTAGTGGACAGGCTTTTTAGTTAGTCTTAAGGTGATTACAAGCTGACTACAATGCCATGCCATGCCAAAGTGCTCGGTTACAAGCACTAATTAGGTGACATAACGTCGAGATTCGAGAAAACGGGTCATGGTGAATTATTAAAAATAAATATCTAAATCGGTATGTATGACGATGCTCGGACATTTTTTTCTACTTTCGCTTAGGGACTGTGGCTCTGTAGATATTTGCTCGAAGGACTGAGCATAACTCGTAATTTCCATTGTTATATTAACTTCGGCAAAGCGGTTTTGGCTTGAGCGAATGAAACACACAGAACACAGCTTTGGTTGGTTCCCAAAAGTGATATATTTTTAAATGTCAATTATTTTTAATAATTTAAAAATTCACATACATTTGGGCGAGTCACAAAGTGTGCGTTACATTTTCCTTGAGAAGCCGATTACAGATTATCCAATTCTACAGTTTTAACTATAGATCTACAGTTTTACAATATCATTATTGTATACCATTATTGTACACCCCGTCCCTTACCTTCCTCTATAATCCTTTCCTCTCTTAATCAGGTTGCCTGGAAGAAATCGCTCTAAGCGATAAGGCCGCCGGTTGTCGCACTATTTTAATTCTATTGTATTCTTTTATTGTAAAATTGTAAATTGTGTGAACAATAAAGCGTTTTCTATTCTATTCTATATCATCGCAGTTTTTGTTTGAGTTTAAGCTGAAAAAAAGAAAAAAAATAGATTAACTGTAAATGTTTATCTGTAGATCTACAGTTTTTTCGATATCTTTACAGTTTTCAGCATAAGCAAAAAAAAAACAATAAGTGCAGATTAACTATAGGTAAATGTTGAAATCTTAAAAAAAATAGTAGATTTCGTGCAAACGCAACTGTAGATTTAGTTTTTAGTAGTAATTACATCTTGTTAGCTTAATGAAAGTTTTAACCTAGGTTGGAGTTGGCAATACTGATTACGTCCAACCGTGGACGTCCAACACCCAAAGTAGTGAGCTAATGAGTTTAAAAATAATAATTTAAATCTGTCTCGACGAGTATGTACCTACCTAACATTTGTAAGAGAATTTAAGCGTCGACATAAAGCGAGTTGAATCGTTATTTACCGACATATAAGTATAAGTAAACAGTAACACAAACAAGGGGAACAAATTAAAAGCTTGCGAAACCATTTAATCACGTTTAATTATTTACGCGATTAGCACATTTGACGGTCACGGGAAAATCGGTCTTATTGTGTTGTAGTTACGGCTGTCAGTCCCGTGGGGTTTCGCCAAGTTAGGCCGCATTGCTGAGTATTTATTTTGCTTTCAATTAATGTGTGTGCCCAAGCTGTTGTGGAGTTTTGCTAAGTTATCGGGGTTAGCTTTTGTATGTCAGAAAAAAATACGACACAGAGTGCCATCTAATTACTTACCTACTTGGGAAGTAGCACTTCGGAAAAGGTTTTTTTTAATATTGTGTTTTTGTTTTGAATAAATCTTGTATTTCCGATCCAATATTGTAGGCAAAAAAGTTTAAGGGCCCTGTATCAAAATATTAATTTAATGTTTGAAAATCAAAATTTATTAGTTTTTGGATTTAAGAAAATAAAATGACAAAAAAATTCAACAAAAATCAACAACTATCATAATTACATTTTTTTAAAATAATATTACAATACCTATGTTAAATGATATAATTATTGGATTATTGAATAAAAAAAATACAATATAGTGAAAATAACTAATTAATAAATTTCACTCTCATTTTCTTTGCACTCTATTCGCCCTATGGCCATACGACCCTTAAACTTATTTGCGTACAACATAAAAGAGCGGAAATATATACTAAAGATTATTTCAAAACAAAGATCGAAGAGAGAACATCCGCAAAGTAACGCCTGATTCAATCAACTAAAGGTTGACGTACATGTGAGAAACGCTGCGTTTGACTACACAACGGTTGCATCCAATGCGCTTCTGCTGTCTTAATCAGGTCGTCAGTCTACCTAATCGGTGGATGTCCACCTGCCAGTACGTGATCTCCATTCGAGGACTTTACGCGCCCAGCGAAGATCTGATGACCATCAGATCTTCGCGTAATGTGCTCTACTCTTTTTTTTATTTTCTGGAAGAAATCACTTTCAGCGATAAGGCCGCCGGTCGCTTCACATGTTTTAGCATCTATTTTTCTGTTTTATGTGTGTGTGAAGTGTCACTATCTACACTCCTTGTCACTTTAACTTGCAAATCCCTTGGGCTATGTCGTTAACTTTAGTTATGTAACCTACGAATCTCTTAAATTGTGATTCGAACGGTAGATGTTGATTATAATGAAATCTCATGAAATAAAATATATATATATATATATATATATATATATATATATATATATATATATATATATATATATATTCCGTATGTATGTATAAACGGAATGTTAATAATATTATGTATGTTATTAGACCTTCAAGGGTCTGTGGATGATCCAATTGCTTTCTATGTAGTAGTAGTGTAGTATTGTCATTATATTTAAAAAAAAAAAAAAAAAATCTTGTATAAACAAAGTGTTTTCATCACATCTATTCGAAAAGGACTACTTGGTTCGCCTTTAAATGCGCCCAAAGGAGGTGTTTTCTATAAGGAACTTTATAAGTGCGCCGGAATTATCTTTGCCGCGCACTTTTTGAATTTGGAAGTATTTTTAATGTTAGTGTTCAGCGCCAAGAAAATAAATGAAATGAATGTAAATATAAGTTTTCATTTGTTTTATTATTAGATACCATTTAATTTCAATTTAGTTGTTACTCTACGTTTTATTAAATAATAATATTGTAGTAAAATATGAGGTGCCTTTTGTTTTCTCAAAGAGGTGATGAAAAGTAGAATGTACCACTCGGGCGCAAAATATATTTTTGGCTCGGGCGACGTACTTTGAATCCCTCGCTACGTTCAGGATTCTACTAAAGAATCCCTCACTTCGCTCTGGATTCAAAAAAGCGCCCTCGCCGTAAAAATATTATTTTGCTCCCATATGATACAATCTACTATTATCTACCTATGATCAATGTGCGTGCTACCAAGCCATCTAGAAAAGCCAATTTATTTCGTGAATCCCAGTAGCTTCCTCAAAGCTAAAGACTGCCCATAACGACTCGCCGTCAAAGAGATCTGCCCAACCCCGGGAGTGCAGTTCAAAGCTCGCTCATTTCTCTTCAGGGAACTTTTTGTGCATTAAAAACCATTTCGACTCCGTGACTTCTGGCACAGATAAATTACATTGTCTTGCAGTTAGGAAATTGTAGTTTTTCAGTGACTGTAAATATGTGTTTGTCGGCGTACCTACTTACATAGATTTTATACTTACTTAAACATATATACTTAACTTCTTTATTGATTTTGTCTCCAGATCGAGATGGTGGCGTACAAGAGAGGCATATGCTTAACAGTGGGCCTTATTACCCACGGCTGTGGGTGATAATCTAAAAATGAAGCTGATGACGAAAGAAAGGTTTTTATAGACAAAATTGTGTGACTAGAAAATCTCACTAGAATCATCTCTTTGTGAATTTTGTCGGTAATAAGAACGATGTACACTAAGTTTTATTATGGGAAGTATACATTTCTATTATATATTAACCAAAAAAAAACCGGAGAAGTACTAGTCAGGCTCGCACTCCGAGGGCTCCATACAAATCCAGAAACTTTCACAAAAGTGGGAAGTAAGTTATTAAAATCTCCAAGTATACTATAATTATCGACAAAAAAGTTTATTTTTTTTTTCACTTTTCTCGTCATACATCAAAAATCACACATTGTTAAAATAATTAAAAACCTTTTTTCGCATGTGCTAATAAACCTCTTATAAATGATACCTTACATGATACGGTTTACTCACTTTGAATTTTGAACCCTTGTTTTGTGAATCTTGGCCCTATTTTTGTAATTTAAATAAAAATGTACAGTTTTCAGATTTATTCCAATATGTGTACTCTGAAACAATGCTTCTCGCCAAATTTCATAGTTCTATGTCAACGGGCAGTACCCTGTAGGTTTTGATTTTTGTCAGTGTCGAAATATGCGGTTTTTTACGACATAAACGCTCTAACTTTTTTATACGATAATTGAGAAGTTTTTCTATTACACAACCGCAAGAAACCGTAGATATACGTATATAGTTTAAATTTCAACTTGATATCTTAACGCGTTCCCGAAATAAAGAGTCTTGACATACACACAGACGGACAGACGGACAACAAAGTGATCCTATAAGACAAAGAGTTATTTTTGTGATAAGCATTTCAAAAATCTGAAGCGAACGCAGGATTTGAACCTGCCCCTTCGGATCACTAGCGCGACGCTCTAACCAACTGAGCCAGCCCGCCTCCTATAATATATTACCACCAACTTATAGCGTTGGCGGTGCCACCTGTGATACCCGTATTAGACAGGTTATCACTCAACTAGAAGTTATTAGAACTTCTTAAGATTGACGAGAGATGGCGCACTGCTAAATCAATGTTATGATTTTATTTTGAGTGCTTTTCACACTAGATTTTATCTCAAAGAGTTATCTTTGTGATAAGCGTTTCAAAAATCTGATAAGTTGGTGGTAATATAAGCACCTCAAAAATTTGACGCTTGCGTAGGAGGCGGGCTGGCTCAGTTGGTTAGAGCATCGGGCTAGTGATTGATGGAGTAATTGATGGACATGAATACATTTGGGAAGATAGAGATATTTTAAGTATGTTTATTTTTTGTCAGCTTTAAACAGTATTTTAAGCACGGCAGACTGTGCTAACGAACTTTTTTTAGTTTAGAAAAGACTCAATCCATACCCATATTGCATTACGTGTTAAACTTTGATTTTTTCGCCAAGTTGTAGATGTGATTGTAGAAGAAATACAGAAATTCAGAAAATTTTATTCGGGTCATAACAATTAGGTACACAGAAACAAAACACGAAAAACAACTATAGAACATTTCATACCCAATGCTTTGCCACGAAACTGATCCCAACTCAGCATATTGCTGGTTATAAACAACCAGCACTGATATTATGTTGGGACCAGCGGTGACGTCACTACCGCAAGTCAGCGCGAGCAGTTAAATCTATTCGTATTACATACTTAAAAACAAGAACTAACGAGAGTACATTTCACAGGGCTATGACATGAAGACGCACCTTGTTGTTTAAAAACAAACCTTTTACTTACAGAAATTTACTAAAATCATAAAAATAAGAGGAAAAAATAAATAGGATTGTGTTATGGAAAAGAAAATTACAAATGAAATTGCATCATCAAAGGCTCAATTCGCGTGTCCTTCCTTGGTAAACGGGAACCATTCCACAAATGAAAACTCTTGCTTGACCGAACCAGATGTGAAACGTTACGGGGCAGCTGAATGCTGGTTTCTGGAGTTTTTTATGAGAAAAATATGTAAAAAATACGCAACATGCTGTACTGAGCCAGCTTTTTGACCGACGAACCACCGGAGGAGGTATAGAATTCGACGCGTATATATATATATATTTTATGTATAACCATGCATATCTTTTTTCATAGCTATCCGATTTCAATAATTCTTTTTTTTATTGGAAAGAATATACTTCGAAAATAAAATTTAAATGTGGGACCACCTATTTAAATTTTATCAAAATCGGCTGAGCCATTTTTGATAAATCAACAATAATGTGAAAAATGTTACATCGATCCGTGCATAATATTTGCGTTCTAGCGATGCGCCCCGGCTTCACATTTCTCATTTATCTTGAATTACTCTATCTATTAAAACAAACTGCATCAAAATCCGTTGCGCAGTTTTAAAGATATAAGCATACATGGGGATAGACAACGGAAAGCGACTTTGTTTTATACTACGTAATGATTCTGTACACGGGTGAAGTCGGTCGATTGCAAAAAATAATTATTAATAATCCACTGCTGAACATATACTTACCCTGATTGAGCCATATGCGTGGTGCATATGGCTCATAACAGTGTGAGTTGGTTGATTCAAGTACAGGCGCTATCAGATATCTTCTCCAGAGGTGTATCTATAGGTGAAAGATACTCGTAACATCTTGATACAACTTACATATAGCAGGTGCCCCGGTTGTGGACATTTTGGTGTGGACAAAATTATTGCATAAATGGTAATTATTATAAGCTATGTAGCACCATAAATATTGTTTGTGTGAATTTCAAATGATATATTTTTTTTTAATTATGTGAACATTAAGTTGTCTAAATTCAAAGTGGCCACAAATTATACTAAGATGGCCACAACCAATAATAAAGAAGATATCTATTCGATGACACCTTTACTTGTACTGTACTGTACTGTATCAGCCTTTCAATAGTCCACTGCAGGACGTAGGCCTACCCACAAAGGGTGTTTGGGCCATATCCACCACGCTGGCCCAGTACGGGTTGGTGGATTCACACACGCCATCGAAATTCTTCTATGGACGTATACAAGTTGCCTCACGATGTTTTCCTTCACCGAAAAGCCAATGGTGTAAAATTCCGTACATAAATTCCAAGGAACTCATTGGTACAGGACCGGGATTTGAACCCACGACCTCACGATTGTAAGGCGGGTGTCACTACCACTAGACCACCACGCCACACCTTTACTTAAAATGATATAAATAAATCTATACATTCATTTCAAAGAACTCATTGATACTGGACCGCGTATGAACTCACGCCCATATATATGATAGCCTACAATTTATTTATAACTAGCTGCGCCCCGCGGCGTGTTAATCCAAGGTGTAAGCTACCTCCATACAAAATTTCATCTAAATCGGTTCGGACGTTTGTTCGTGAAATAGTAACAAACATCCATCCATACATACTCACAAACTTTCGCGCTTATAATATTAGCAGGATGACTGAAATTAAGAACTAATAACTTAAGTTTTGGCGGGAACGCGGAAAAGTCATGTCGCCCCATTGTATTATTTTGTTAAACTTGTGTTTTATCAGTGATAATTAGTGAAAAACTGTGGTATTTCGTTGATTATAAGCTGATTTACGTGCATGAGCGTAGGCAAGTGACATAATGTGACGTATCGTGTTGTCCCGTGTTGTTACCAAAACTCCATAGACGCCTCTAGTAAAGTCTCCACTGCTTTACTGAGGTATGACTTGGACAGTTTTTTGGACTTGACCGCGACCCGCTACTTGATTGGACTATGACGTGACTACGACAGTGACTATTTTGATAAAATATCAAAAATTATTAAAACTTAATATTTGACACTGGCAAATGCACAACAATGCGACGCCAAACAAAAGAAGAAGAAGAACTGATAACTTTCACGGTCCGAATAGCGTCAATGTTTCTCGGGACAAGGACTGATTTTAAGAAAAGGTGAGTCCATGTATTCCTTTGGCGTCACTGTGGCTGTGGCGCGCTGCAGATGAATGCTCGTAGCAGCCCATATGTTATGGCAAGGTTATGGCTAATAGTAACTGTCACAATCAAAGTTCCGTATACGTTTCTAGCCGAACAAAACTGAAAAATAGGGTCCCTGGTTTCAGCTTTGCTCTATTTTGTAGAGCGTTTATATCTATTTCTGGTGACATTTGTCGCTGGCTCGTCCAATAGTATTTTGTGAGAAAGACGTAACAAACGGAGTTTTATGGCGGGAACGCGGAAAAATCATGTCGCCCCATTGTATTATTTTGTTAAACTTGTGTTTTTATCAGTGATAATTAGTAAATTGATTATGAGCTGATTTACGTGCATGAGTGTAGGCAAGTGATATAATGTTACGTATCATGTTGTTCCGTGTTGTTACCAAAACTCCATCTACCAAGACGCCTCTAGTAAAGTCTCCGCTGCTTTCCTGAGGTATGACTTGGACTATGATTGGACTTGACCGCGACTTTATTGGACTATGACTACGACAGTGACTATTTTGATTAAATATTATCAAAAATTATTAAAACTTATTACTTGACACTGGCAAATGCACAATAATGCGACGCCAAAACTAAGAAGAAGAAGAAGACGTAACAAACTCTACGAAACTGACATGAGCCCATTATTTCTTCCCAATTGTCGATGTTGATTATTTATTCGTGCGTGCTGTAAATTAAAACATCCTACATACTAGTACCTACATAGCATACTCACGTTACAACGTCTACCCGTGACCACGGTCGATGCAACTCGGCCGAAACGTCGGGATGAGGAGGTATTTATTTATCTCGTAATTTTAGTGCGCGATTAGTCCCGTAGTATATAATAATTACATATTACATCGTATGAAAAACGGCGATGCGTTTGTGGTAGTGGCGGCACGCTCTATTACCACGGCATGACACAAACATTACTACGCAGTAATGAGCGAATTAATTGGACATGCTTACATTACTTACCTACTGTAGTTTGCGTTCTATTAGTTCGGACCTCTCCTGTGAGAGCTGTTATTACCACGAAATGCTATTAACTGTGGGGATTTAGTAACGTGAGTTTCAAGATGCAGTGTATGTAATAGATAGATACTTAATTTCAGCTTAAATTACACATTTTACAAGGTGTGTAAATCATCAATGAGGTAGTCAGGCTGCAGCTGTCTGAGGGAGATTACAATAAAAACTACAGTAGTTTCTGTGACCAAGAGCCACACGTAAACGCGCAAGTTTAAGTAAACTATACAAAACTTGTATTATAGGCTCTGGTGGAAACATGGAAACCTAATACAAAAATGTTAGATTTAGTTACACGATAGTTAGTTGTTACAAGAAAACGATATTTTTGGTTTACAATACAAACTTCAGTTATGCACAACCCGTCGCCTAAATCTCGTGTTAATTCTTTACAAGTAACGATTGCCTGCAAGAAATTGCTTTTCAGCGATAAGGCTACCGGTTGTTACACTAGCTATACGTTCCACTTGTTTTCCCAGTTTAAGTTATGGTGTGTACAGTAACGAAAATGAATTAATCAAACTCATGCTAAGGACTCTTTAGTAAAGGCCGAATCAAACTTCTTGGCGGTTGTGGACACGAGGCGAGTGGTTGCGCAGTAGCCACAGGCAGTAGCAATACCTATATTTATATATTAGCTGCGCAAGAGTGGAGATGTACTTTACAGCCATCAAAAAAATCGATCCAGTTTACAGTTATGTTGTTTTTCAAAACACTCAACTATTTTTCAATACTAGATAAATAATCTGGATATCCTACTAATACTATAAACGCGAAAGTTTGTGAGGATGAATGGATGGATGGATGGATGGATGTTTGTTACTCTTTCACGCAAAAACTACTGAACGGATTGAAATGAAACTTTGCAATTATATAGCTAATATATCATAGACTATAAATTATAATGATATTGAGTTAAAAAATCAAAATATCATGCGGGCGAAGCCGCGGGTAAAAACTAGTTGGTAATAATGTAGAGATAGCTGAAACATTAAATAGTATAACAGATTCATTAATTAACTAGATATTTAGTACAAACCTAGAAATATAATAAACTATAACAGCTATAATATAACCCTTGAGAAAGTGTAAAACAAAACCTTTCTCCTCCAATGTCCAACCACGAACAAAAACTGTACCCACAATAACAGTTACAGTTAAACAAAATAGCTTATTCATGGTAGAGATTTATTACCTCGGGATTTGTTTTTGCCGGGTTTGTTTCATGCTAAATGACTTTATTTAGGCACTTAAGCCGCTCTCATTTGGTTCTCAGACACCATTTTGTTTTTTGCAAAAAAATAGCAAGAGATTGTGCGATTTATCGGTAACCAAAGCTCAGTTAGGCTGTTCTCACACGGCAGCAATAAGAATTCAACCAAATTCATATACAACTGTAATGTGTCAGCTTTTTTAGTCTACTGCTGCACGTAAGCCTACCCCCACGAAGGATGATTGAACCTTATCTACCACGGGTCATAGCCCGGTGTGGGTTTGGTAGATTTACAATCGCCATCGGTGTAGGTCGCCGCGTAATGTTTTCCATCACCGAAAACCCAGTAGTGTGTAAGAAATCGCTTAAAGCGATAAGGCCGCCAATTAGAGACCTATTGTTTTGTTTTGTCCTTATAATCTGTTTTTTATGTAATGTGGTTGTCTAATAAAGTGTTGTTGTTTGTTTGTTTGTTGTTAGTGTGAATACTTCATTAAAACTAGCGTGAGGATTCATTATTAAAATTTATATGAACACCGGATACAACTCACGATTATCAGTGCGCGGGCGTCCGTTGTCGAGGGCACGCGTATTCCCTGAAGAAGGAGTACTAACTACTCTGAAACCGGTCGGACGCATAGCGGCTCGACCGTTCAAATAATCGTGAGTTGTATCCGGTGTTCATATAAATGATAGTGTGAATTCATAGTTCTAAGGAACTTAATGGCATGTCACTGGGATTGGAACCCACGACCTCACCATAGTAAGACAGGTATTACTACCACTAGACCACTACAGCTACCTAAACTGTACTCAATAAGGCTAATATGACAATCTGAACTGAAACTTATCCGTTTGCTCCGTCTTGAGAGGTGTCAATAAATCAAACATGTTTTCCTCATCGATCATAACGTGGACATTTCGGCGTAGCGGGAAAACAGATTAGTTTCACTTTCGTTGCTGGTTAATTTGGCAACTCTTTCTTTACACCACTGGTTGCTTCGCTGTTGATGACTGGATGCGTGATGCGAGGTCTCTTATAGAAATGTACCTACGAGTATATGTTATTGTTGCATCAAGTTTGCGTTGCCGTTGACAACATGCTTTAGGGAAAAAAATGCCAACCAGTTTAGGATGCGATGCTATTACAATCGTTTGAGAAAGAAGTGACAATAGAAGTTGCCAATAAGACTAGAATGCACTGTTATTGCCAACCTAAGAGGCGATATTGTCAACTAGTTTAGGATAAATTTAGCGATAAAAATAAAAGTAGATA
Organism: Hypomecis punctinalis; assembly: GCA_949316475.1. NCBI lineage: Eukaryota > Metazoa > Arthropoda > Insecta > Lepidoptera > Geometridae > Hypomecis > Hypomecis punctinalis. Next base: position 3,642,143 of record OX438798.1, read on the forward strand.
AATTCGTATATACCATTGCAGATGACTAGCCGGTCAGAGTGATGTCAGCGTTTTTATTTCGCCTGGCTTCGACATGGCTGAATGGTTAAAGCCACTGGGACCCACAATATCTAGCGTGTCATCCGAGCCATGGTAGCGCTTAACTGTAAATGCCACCCGGGGTCCCCATACGAAGCCTCGCCGTGCTTAATGTTGCATAACTTTGATGAACGCTAAAAAAGCTCCCAGTGAACAGTAGCAGCAGCGCTTTACAATGCGATACCGTAACGAACCAGGAAGGGAAAAGTTGCCAAGCAGTTCAATGTGATTTGCAAGTGCCATCGTGTGAAAACAGCCTTTGTTTCGAGCGAAACGTTAAAAAGATTGAGGACGATCTTGGACTTGCGGCGACAGCGGTTTTTATATTGAAGGAATGTAAGTGTACATTTTGAGCAAGACATTTTAGTGAGTCATTTTCTGTTTTTATTATTCTGATTATGAATAAGTAAACAAAGCAAACAGAGCGCTCAGTTTAATGTAAGTGACTTGTTGTTTACAAAGGTGACTGACCTCTACTCTAGACAAAGAAATAAAAGAGCTAGTTGAAGGTTTATGCTTTTCGTAAAAATACTTTTTGTAATAACATCTATTTTGCTTATGTTTTGTTTATTTGGCTCAACGAATAAGCAATGCTATTCAGCATGGCATTACCGCTAGCAAGCTGAGCACTTTGGGCACGCTGCCAACTGGCAGTGGGCTTGAGCATTTGGATTATCCTTATACCTTCAAGGGTCTTTGGTTGATCCAATTGTTTTGTTTATAGTAGAAGTTTAACTATGTAGTTTTATGCTAAAACTATACAATTAAACTTTTACTAGAAACGTAAGTAAGTAGTATTTTATTTTAGCACTTGACATATTAAAAAATACTGATTACAAGAAAGAAAGAAACACTCAATTCGGATAATATTTAGAGGTAGATAATAGCTTATTGTTTTTGTATGGCCAAGTTCGCGGTACACTAGCCTTAATGCGGATTGATTGACAATGACGGACAACTGATATTATACGTGGATAATAGTACCTACATTATGGTTCAAGTGTGCAATGTTGGTGATTACCGCTGAGGCGCCTTAAGAGAGAGATAAAATAATACTAAAAATATATTTTCAACAGTGAAAACGAGTTGTGAAAAATGTTTTGAAATGGCGCAATCGGTCATAGACTAAAAGAATGAGGTTTCATAGGTACATTAATTATTATTGAACACGATCTTTTTTGTATCGGAACTTTTTTAAGAACAAAGCAACTCAACCAACGAAATAAACAAAAACTCCATAATTCACTTGTGAATAATCGCAATGAAAAAGTCACAGTTTGATTACAGGTGTCATTATGTGCCTAATTGCGGTGAAATTAGAGCCACTTTATGAACAAATGTGTCAAAAAAATATTTAACTCCTTTGCCATGCTATATAAATGTGCTGTAAAGTTAAGTTTACACAATTTCAAATCAATTTTGAATCTATCTGCGCATTGATATCTCTACTTCGCAATACGTGAAATTTTCAACGAATTCACAGAAAAGATAAAGTTGTTTATCTACTCCCTTAGACAATAAATAATCAAAGTCTACTCCCTATACTAATATTACATTATTTATTCTTGTATTAGAATACAGAATAGAAATAATAGATAAGTGTGTAGAATATACTTAATATTGCCTAGAAAGAATAGATAAATATACAAGAAATCTAAATACAAGATTTTTTTTTAATTCTTACATTTATTACACATCAATCCAACAGTCATAAGACGTTAACTGCTAGACATAGGCCTTCTTTATGAATTTCCATTAAAATTATACCCAGAATGTTCTTGCGGTTTAGATTATATTCGTCAGTCCATCGTCAATTACTCAAATATTACAAAAACATATTATTTCTGATTAAGGGCTATCTCTAATAGGTTTGTAATATATTTTTTAATGTAATGCTTCGCCTAAAAGCTTACAATAGCAAATTAAAATGTTACTTACCCTCTTTAATTTTATCAGACGCCTTTTATAATATTCATGTTTTAAGTTTTGTATAAGCCAAGTGTTTGCAGGACAATAATTAAGTATGTAATGTTTTTATAGTACTAGGATGGAATTAACACTGGTATTGTATATATTATATTAATTATGTGTAAATAAAGAACTTTTGAAATTGAATTGAAAAAATATCTCTAATAGGTACTTAGTATTTTCTTTCTTCGCTACAAATATCTACCTCAGATAGATAATAATTAATTGTTCCTAGAGCGAAATCAGGGCGAGCCGCTAGTAAAATATAAGTATGATTTCCAAATGAAGTCCGCTGTTGTTTCTGAGATGTATAAACAGAGGCTGTGTTATTCGACTATTATCATTCAAATTTCGTCTTGAAACAACTTGGAAGGGACAACAAAAGGCTTCTATTCAGGCCGGAGATATTGTTTTAATAATTTTAAGAGGGTTTGTTTGAATCCAGTGGTTTAAATGGTCCAAGGGTGTTTAGATGTTCAGTATGAATACGACTGATTGGTGTTTTGATTTTATACGAGTAAAAATGGTTATTTGCACTGGTCAAATTATTTTCAACTCCTTAAAAGTACTGGTACAATGTTTTAACGACTATTGTTTTCAATAAATACCTACATCAGAGGGACATCTTACACACGGCCGTTTCTGACTCCAAACTAAGCAATGATTGTCATATGGCTAGAGACTAATGGATAGCATAGACAAAAGTACTTTAGTCTATGTGGATAGTAAGTATGATCCAGATACAGAGCAAACATCTATGTTCATCACAAAAAAATGCTTTTCTTGGGCAGTCTTTTCTTTTTCTTGGGCCACCGAGGTAATCGAGACAAAGTAATTATAATATTACTAATTATTATTAGTCTCATAATTAGTTGCAGTAAAACAGTAATTGTTGGTTTCGATACTCACCACGCTAGTCTGATTAGAACTACTTCTAGACTTATGCAGGCTTACATCAATTTTTTTCTTTGACAGAATAACCAAGATACATATTGTAGACTTTAAAATAAATCTACTTTAGTAAGAGATTTAATAATGATATATATATATATGGAATATTATATAATTATTAAGGAATAAATAATAAGCCATGAACTCTAATTCAAAACAGATTCCACACATTAAGTGAGCCTACTATAAATGCCAAGTTGATGGACAAACTCTAATCAATGGTACCTACTACTGAGAGAAAACCCAAAATACAAATTACTTACTTCCGAAGTTACCAATTCACAGAACATCCACTTGGCAATTTTTTTTTGTTTGCGTGCGAATGCCAAAAAAATCCCTCACCTACTCAGATATGACTTTTTCGGTGAATTTTTAACTCAGTTTTATTTCCTGAATTATTATTATTTATTTTTATATTGACTCCCATTTTGTCTAGTTTTATTATTTATCAGCATCTCCTACATGTGTGTTGTAACCTCACACAAAGACGAGGGGATCTTGAAAGTGTTTTGGGGGGGCATATATTTCCCCCCGTTTGCGACAGTAACGAGACGATGACTAAACATAATCTCCAGTTCACGCGATCGCGGCACCGATATTAAATAGCTGATTGATAGTTTGCGGGAATAGTGCTCGATGGATGTCCAGGATCTATGAATTGAGGATATTTCCCTGTGTTATTTTCGTTATTCTAAATTTCATGACAAAGCTCTTATTTGCCAATAAATGCAGATTACGATTATTTTATTATTTTCACTCACAACCTAGGAATTATCTGCCTTTTTTTAGTACCCAGTTTTTATTATTCCCAATTTAATTATGTATTAATTTAATTTAATTACCTACAGTTTACTTACTACTTAGAAATAAAATCATTGACCTAATAATAAATATATTTTATTTTAATTATTTATTTTTGAAGGGAATATACAACTTAATATTCTGTGAATATGTGACTATTTCATGTATCTTCCTGTCACTGTTATATTGAGCGAAAAATGGCTAAAACATCCAGTAGTTGTATCGGAGCCCTCCTGAAATATTTTTTTCTATTTTTAGTATTTTTTGTTATAGCAGCAACAGAACGTCATCTGTAAATTTTTTTCGTTCTAGCTATCACGGTATATGCGATATAGGCTGGTGACTAGTGGTGACAGACAGACAGACGGACAGACGGACGGCGGAGTCTTAGTAATAAGGTCCCGTTTGTACCCTTTGATACGGAACCCAAAAACGGGCTATATTTAACAACTTCGTATAAGTACGTGCGCCAATAACCAGTTCATCCATTGCCTCCTACATCGACGTTGGTTTCCGTTTCTTTCTCCTCACATACCCGTAATAACTGCAATCGATCATTATTTCCAAGAAAATTTTAAAGAACTCTTTCGTGGATGTAGTTTATCATAATTTCATGCGCCGCTCGGGCGGTCATAATATTCTATCCGAAGTGAATTTTAAACGATACTCTCAGAATAAATATTATCATGATAGATGATAACATAACCCAAGTAACAAAATCTGGTACTATAAAAGACCTGAGAACGTTTTAGAGCGTGCTAATTATTGTTCATGATTAGCACTATAACTGTGTTGTAAATGTTTACAAAACCTCGAATCCTAGTATTATCACTGATTTATTCTATAATCATTACATAAAGGCTGTCACGGTGATAAGTAAGCTTTGTAGTTGAAATGTAAAAATGATAAAAACGCTTTTTAGTCAGTGCGGGCTGATGGATTCACATACGTCATTGAAATTCTTCTCCGGACATATGCAGGTTTGGGACGTTTAGCGTTTGGAGCGAATATCTGTATGAATTAATAAAAAAACATGTAACTGAGCCTGTCAGTTAGGCTGTATTTAAAGCGGCACCGCTATGTTGAAAACTTTTATAGTATAAGGTGGCTGTATGGTTACCACTACTTTTTAGTTTTACTCTCGTCAATCTTTAGAAGTTCTAATAACTTCTAGTTGAGTGATAACCTGTCTAATACGGGTATCACAGGTGGCGCCACCAACGCTATAAGTTGGTGTAATATAAGCACTTCAAAGATTTGAAGCTTGCGTGGGAGGCGGGCTGGCTCAGTTGGTTAGAGCGTCGGGCTAGTGATCCGAAGGGGCAGGTTCAAATCCTGCGTTCGCTTCAGATTTTTGGAATGCTTATCACAAAGATAACTCTTTGAATTATAATCATAGTTTTTATTTGTTGAAAGAGTTCTTAGACAACACATCTTATACTGCGTTACTATTAAAGTACTTGTAACGAAAAATGTTAGAAATTATAAAAATCATCTTGGTATTATTATCATTTCTAAATTGGCCAAGGTTCTCAAAAATCAAAATATTACACACGGACGAAGCAAACGCAGAGTTACTTTGGAATAACTAAACCGTGTTTTATTTTTAACTGACTTCAAAACAGGAAGTTCAATGTTTTTTAGGGTTCCGTACCTCAAAAGGAAAAAACGGAACCCTTATAGGATCACTTTGTTGTCCGTCTGTCCGTCTGTGTGTATGTCAAGACCCTTTATCTCGAGAACGCGTAAAGATATCGAGTTGAAATTTAAACTGTATACCTACGTATATCGATGAATTTTTGCTGTTGTGTAAAATAAAAACTTCTCAGTTGTCGTTTAAAAAAGTTAGAGCCGTTTATGCCGTAAAAAACCGCATATTTCGACACAAAAATCAAAACATACGGGGTACTTCCCGTTGACATAGAACTATGAAATCTGGCAAGAAGCATTGTCTCAGAGTAAACATATAGGAATAAATCTGAAAACTCTACATTTTTATTTCCATCACAAAAAAAATAGGGCTTCAAAATTCACAAAATATGGGCTCAAAATTCAAAGTGAGTAAATCGTATCATGAAAGGTGTCATATAAAAGAACTTGATTAGCACATCCTAAACAGGTTTTCAATTATTTTAACAATGTGTTTGTACGGAACCCTCGATGTGCGAGCCTGACTCGCACTTGTCCGGTTTATTTTTTTGTGTAGATTTTTGATAAACTTTTCAAATTTTATCAAAATCGCCTGATCTGTTTTTTGAAAAATCAACGGTAATGTGAAAATTACGACATCTAAGATTGATCTGTGCGAACTATTTGAATTCTGTAGTCGACCATACAGTTTTTGGCAAAGTAATTGCTTATTTTGCAAGAGAATTAAAATTTTCTCGTCTCGGTCACGCCGCGAAATTGGGTACCTATTTAGACTTTTACAGATAAACTACTCATTTTAAGTTTACGAAAACTCATTTAGCGACCATAAATTACCATTTACGAATTAAGCCAAATTAGTGGTCAGTGTATAAACGAAAGTGGATCGACTGGTTTTCACCTTAGTTTTTAGTTACTGGACTCTTATGCATAAATAGGCCATTATTTTGGATTCTAGGTATATATACCTCTTTAAAACTACCTCTTTAAAGAACTCATTGGTACGGGACCGGGATTTGAACCCACGACCTCACGATTACCTCCACGGTGGCCACCACAGCACAGCTTATACCCACAAAGCGTGTTATTATAGTAGGGGGATATTATGGTGGGTACATTAAATAATTCACAATGACCTGTTTTCTCGAATTTCGACGTTATGTCACCTAATTGGTGCTTGTAACCGAGCACTTTGTCATCGCGCGCTATTGTAGTCGGCTTGCAATCACCTTACCACTAACTTAAATGCCTGCCCACTACGTAGCTTGGGAAGGATTTTACCTCGGACACTTTTTTTGCACGATTGTGACTCTATAGATAATTATTTGCTCGAAGGTAATTTACTACAAAGTAACTCTGCGTTTATTAATAAAGTGGCTAGAGAATGTTTCATGAACAATTTTACTATACAATATCACCACAACAGCGACTAACAACATTACCCCGTTTAGTATTCAGTTTAGTACAGCGCTAGCAGGGCAGTTTTCTTTATGTTTGCCGTAGAATTTCCTATTTATTGGCTCTACAGGCTGATTTCCCATCGGAGGCAGCCATTCAACCCACTACAGGTAGCTTTCATTTTATTGTTGACGTTACTGTCCGGAAAATTAGTTTTCTTCACCTGCCAACATTGGGGGACAGCTTTTCAATATGGTAATTTAAAGCTGAGATATTTTACTTTAGATGCGTTTTATCCGCTTCTAATTTTGTAAAAAGGCAAGGCAAGTGCCTTGAATTTAGACAGTCACGCTTGAGGCAATCTCGTGGTGAGACATCGCACTGTCATCATCATCTGTCACTGGGGGTCTTGGTGACACGAAAGGCACAAAATCAAGATTTGCTTCTTTGATTTTGTGCAATTCGTGTTCAGGTTTATATTGTTTCAACCGCTTAGCCATGCCAAAGGCCTTTAGGCGGCCTTAAAACTCTGAAAACAGAGCTAGTCACCCGGCCTATACGAACTTAATTACTTACTACATTATCCACCCATCTCGGATCTAGCCTAGACGCTACAAAAGTCACTCTAACGATAAAAATACGGATAAATAGAATTCTTTCCTATAAGTTTACAAAATATACAAGTTACACAATTACCGACTGTAAAAGACGAACAAAATTTTGTCATCTTATGAATAATTTTGGTTAATTTTTATTTGTCTTTTTTTATTTAACTTGAACTGTCCCACTGCTGGGCAACTAATAAATAAATCACAATCTAAAAAAAATTAGTTAATCGATTTTAGTCTGGCTTTTGTGTCGTTATTCTACTCCTAGAACGTATCTACAAATAGAACGTCATTGGTTCGGGATAAATAAGTTAAAGCGTTTAGCCAAAGCTCTTTGAAAATTGAAACGGTTCGGGGTAAATTTGTTGATTAACAGTAACTCTTGTGTTATCAAGTTTTGAAGCATTAGCAGAATTCGGAAAATTCGTGCCAATTAGTATTTTAATGGTAAAGCAGTGGTGGTCGTGGGTTCAAATCCCGGTCCCGTACCAATGAGTTCTTTGGAATTTATGTACGGAATTTCACACCACTGGCTTTTCGGTGAAGGAAAACATCGTGAGGCAACCTGCATATGTCCGTAGAAGAAATTCGATGGCGTATGTGAATCCACCAACCCGCACCGGGCCAGCGTGGTGGATATGGCCAAATCACCCTTCGTGGGTAGGCCTACGTCCTACAGTGGACTATTCAAAGGCTGATACAGTACAGTACAGTATTTTAATTTAAAACTAACCGTCATGGGATTGGGTAGATTCCAGCATCAATTTAAGCGTTCTTACTGGTGCTGGACGTCGTCGCCGTATTGATAGTTGCTAGTAGAATATGCAGATGTATGTACTGTACCACTTTTTATAATAGTCCACTGCAGGGCCTATCCACGAAGGGTAATTGGGCCATATCCACCACGCTGGCCCAGTGCGGGTTGGTTTCACATACGCCATTGAATTTCTGCTACGGACGTATACAGGTTGCCTCATGATGTTTTTCTTCACCGAAAAGCCAGTGGTGTGAAATTCCATACATAAATTCCTAGGAATTTATTGGTACGGGACAGATATTTGAACCCACGACCTCACGATTGTAAGGCGGGTGCCATTTCTCCTAGACCACCACGGCTCGAAGTAGGTATGCTCAGTATACAGACTGTATTTCTAAACAACTAATACAATCCAAAATATTGCTGTAGTCATCATATGGCCAACTTTTACTTTAGGTAAGAAAACCTAGAAATTGCGAAAGAATCAACTATTCCTTCCATTTTGTCGAAAATAAATGTAATAAAATTTTATAACTCTGGTTTGACTGATTTTTTACGATTTCAAGTCTCATAGAAAACATTAGATTTAGTTAGGTACCTATACCTACTAGAATACGTGTGTTACTGCGTCGATTTTCTATTAGGTACTCCATATTACGTAGGCAACAACTAACATTTTCATATGCAAAGCCGTCCGTCCCCAGACATATTTATTCTCAATAAAAACAAATACTTGTAAAACAATTTTATGGTTTTCTGCAATGGCGACGCTGAGGGCTTTTTAAAGTGAATTGGACGCTGTAAACAACATTGTTTCCTTGTGACCTATTTCGATAAATCTCGGTAACCATCTGAGTATCACGTTTCATTGTTTGTCGTCGACGTGAATTTGCTTTCCGACCGATGTTTGCAGCCGAGCTCGCTCGTTCTTGAGAAAATATAACAGAGTAAGAACTCGTTAGTCCGTGATTTGATCATGATGAACTGTACTTAAGTATAAATGATCTAAATTAAAATACAGTTATAAGCTGAAGCAATATGTAGCGACTCTTGCTATTTTGGAAAGTGCAGTAACTCAACCTTACACAAAGATGACAGAAACTCTTCACCGATACAACGTGGGGCTAAAATAACCTCACGCTAAAATCTACCAAGTAAGGTATTTAATAAAATAAACCAGGCTCAGAAAGATTACATGAGTTAATTGCTCAATATATTAATACATAAATTAAATCCAATAATATAGCTGATTCGGGTTGTCATATAGTAAATCACCCCTTTTCGGTTTAGTTATACCCCAGGTTAGTAGCCTAATAATAGTTAATAGTGTAGGGTTGACTAGCCACATAGCTCTGCCCGGCTCCATACTGCTTTGGTGAATTCTAACATAACTACATTTGCTTCAGTTCTTACCCACCGTCCACCTCCTGAGACCACCTGGGTGAACCGTGGAATGTTTTTTTTATACAACGGCTCACCTCTCAGATAAAACTTGAAATTTCCTAACTTGATATCGGTGACGGTACACCTGAGAAAATTTGGTGCTGGCTATCTATGGATGACAAAATAAAATATGTTTCTAAACCTATTTTATGTAATTAGCAATTCATCTCTTTTTTCTTATTAATAATCACATGTCTTAATATGTTCATTATTTAGGTAATAAACATTATTTTACTTGATAAAAGAAAAATAATAAGCAACCATAACCTAAAAACTTAGTTACAATTACTAACAATTATATATAATAAAAACTTAGTTACAATTACACAAATACTAACAATTACCCCAATACACCTTGTATTGGGGTAATTGTGACATAAAGTCATATGAGATGGCCAGGCTTTTACATTCCAGCTAAATATTCGAAATACATTTTTAGTTAGTGCTATTTTTTTAACTTCCTTTGTTCTTTATATAAATATGTAGTATGATAACCATTATTAAATTCCTATAAAAATAGCAAATTTAAATAATTTAGTTATTTAAAAAATTGGGTCATATTCTTATGAAGTCAGGGAAATTACGAACTATCTCGGGGTAATTCCGGTAATCATTCTAAAATTGATTTTATTTCATATATACATAAGTTCTGAAATCCTTTTTAGACCATAATTACCCCAAACATAAAATCTCGACACTTTTCCTATCTCTTATCTCCAATCTCTTACTTCATAAGTCGGAAATTTCGGAATTACCCCATGAAGAGGCGCGAGAAATCCTTGTTTCACTAAATTTGCCACCTCACACGTCTCACCAGAGTTAGCGACTCCCGGATGACTGTCGCGGCATGAAGAATCTAGATGGCGTCTAGACTTGTGTTGGCAACGGAAAAGTATTTCTGTAATTGGTAGAAATTTTGAATTTTCGGAATTACCCCAACGTACTTATACTTGTTTCGTAAATTTAAATTTGAAAAATAAAAACTTATTTAACGCAATTTTTCTAGTGTGTATTCCACGCTTATTTCACTATTTCGAAGTTGTAGTTGATACAACATCATTTTTAAATTTTTTACTAAAATTCTCAATATCGACGTATTTATTTTATTGATTAATCTTTTTTTAGCTGTGAATGAATTTTCGGCTACATTGTTAGTTCTATAGCGCTTACCGAAAACGCCCAAAATATATAGCACTTCAAGCCGAGCTCCATACATTTTACAGAATCACCCTTGAAGAAGATTCCTAAAGAGATTGAATAACTAGGTGGACGGTGGATACTAAATATTTCCCAAGGTACAACCAGGTCGACAAAGGTGAGAGGTTGTAAAAAAAAACATTCCACGGTTCACCCAGGTGGTCTCAGGAGGTGGGCGGTGGGAACACATTTGCTTAGAGTGTAGACTGGGGCATAACTTTTTATTGTATGTGTCATTTCATACTCAAAACGACTTTATTCGGTCGCTTGCATTCTACTAGAAGTAGAAAGATATGAGATAAACAAACACATCAAATAAAACTTCTCACAAAAATATTTTTCACGCAACAATCTTTTCATAGTAAAACCATATTTGAATATGGAAAACACTTAAGCTAGAAAATACTATCGGACGCTGCTTACGGACGCGACTGACAGCCATCTAGACTATGAAAGTACACTGAGCCGTGCACACTATCGGACATAAGTCGCGGACTTCACCTTTGGACGATCTTGAGCGTTCGGACGTCCGAGTACGATCTGGCACACCGGATGTTTAAAGACTGTGCACATTGCTAAGTCGCAGCTGTCAGTCGCGTCCGTCAGCCGCGTCCGATAGTATGTTTCCGGCTTTAGCGTGGTTTTCGCACATTTTAATTAAAGTATAGATAAGTATATAGTAGCAATTATCTACTAAAATTTAGCGTGAGTAACAACTGTGCTATATTTTTATTGAAAACCATATCTATTTGAAAAATAGCTGATTTTTAGGTATTAGTAGCATTAGAAGAAATTCGATGGTGTACTGACATAAATCAACCCTCCTGCGCTGGGCCAGTGTGGTGGCTATGGCCCAAAATTGGCCTCCGCGCAATGTTCAGCACAGAGCTATTAATAAATCAATGGCTATATTGTTACAGTGCAACTTAACTAGTAGATAGTGTTATTATTTTTTATTTCGTTGAGAACTTAGTTAAAATAAGTTATCCCTTATCTAACTAAATATTAGGGGGGACATCTTACATACGGTATCTGAACCCAAACTAAGCATAACGTGTGCTCTTAGGTACTACAATTTACCGTGAAATAGTTTAATCTACACCCAAGTACTTCTCAGATATCCAAATGCTCAATTTCATTAGATTACCTACCTGTTTTCAGAATATTACCTATTAAATAAAAATATTATACGATACCAGTTATCCCCCCTCAAACGATTCAAGGGGCGTGTGTCAACCTCAATAACTTGGAAATGCGGTCTCATTACAAAACTTACCAGCTTAATACTAAAATAACACAATAAAAGAACTAAAGTTCGTTATAAAATTGTTAGGTTTACTTTAAAAAATGCGACAGTGGCGTCTCCGTCTAGGTATTTGGATAAATTGGTGGTTTGAGCACAAAACACCGCAGTCTCTTATTTATTCGACTACACTACTAGAATATTCAATTAAGTTTTTTCAAGCGTTTTCAGAGACATTCTGTCTCGTTTATTTGCTTATTAACGGGTCTGGAGATAAAACAAAGTTTTTGAGGTAGGTAAATATACAGACCAATGTCAATGTTTTACGTTAAACTAAAACTGAGGTTGTGGAACTAAATTCATAACACATTTTATTTTACCTTTAGAAATTGGTATTTATTCTATTCACCGTAGATACGGTGTTTCAGTTTATTTGTTACGACAAATGGGTGTCACAGACACACTTTTGAATAGTCCAAAACAAATTACAATTACTCAATGTTTACAAATGACTTACGTTAAATCATAATTAATTTCATTTCATTTTTCTACATTCTTAAAACCAAGTTGATTTCAGTCAAATATAAACATGAAACACAATTAACAACCACATTACACTAAATATTCTAAATAAGTAAATACAAAAAACAAGACTAAACATAACAAGGTGCCACTTTATGAGTGATGAAAACCTACCAAACCAAATGCCCAATAATAATTGCCCATCCACTTCGGTAGATTTTCCTCAGTCAATAATAAAAGAAAGATAATGTCAAATTGTAACAAATAATTAAAAAAAATGTCTAAATTAACTAAACTTAACTTAAAGGTGAGTATCAGGACTAAAGTGACCGATATGCCTAGTAGATTAGCAATTTGGAGTGGCAACTTACAGGGCGTATAGTTTACTAGCTTTTACCCATTGCTTGGCCCGCGTGTAACATATGTACGTTAATTAGCTTTAATCTCATAAAATAAAATATTCCGCGGAAATATTTTATTTTATGAGATAAATAGCAGCCTATGTCACTCTCCATTTTTCAAACTATGTCCATGTCAAAGATCGAGTCAATCAATTGCTCCGTTGCTGCGTGACAGAGGCTCCTCTTTCACACGCTTTCATGTTGATATTCATGACAGGGATGTTTATTAGGTATGAAAATCATTATTATAATTAGACCGTCAGTTAGATTTAAAAAAAAATATTGGATATATATTTTTTCTTTTGTCAATATAACAATCAGTGACAAAGATAAACCTTATCAAAGTTTGAGAGTAGGGGCTCGTGGCGGCACTAGCCGGTACATTTTATAACGGTTAGTGACGTCACGCGGAACTTCAACGGGCTATATCTTAATCATTTTTTGTTAAATTAACAAAAGAAAAAATACGTGTCTAATGTATTTTGACAATCTATTTGACGGACTAATTATATTTTTTTAGTTAACAAGCCTATTTTGGCCGATGGAGCCCGAATGGAGACAAGGTGGACAGCCGTCACATCGATTCCGTTGATCTTATGAAGAATGAAAGATGTCGTAGAGCGAACGTCCTACGGCTGATACAGCTCACGATAAACATTTTGACTAATATAATACAAGTACAGAGAAATTCCATTTTTAACATAGCATCAATGTTATGGCCAATTTTGAAGGCGCCATCGTAAATTTAATAGGCTAGTTTTTTTTGTCCTCTTGTAACAGCACATACAGAGGCGATTAATTAACGAAAACAAAAATAAAATCAACTTAGAAATAAAAAAGTTACTAGGGTATTAATTTATTTTCATGCTAGACAAAGAGCGCACTATAGCAAAATATGATGTCACTGCCCGAAATTGTCATACATTCGCCATACTACGAGTACGTTATGATTTGTGGGAAGGCGACACAGCTCTTAATCCGTACCAAAATCTTTACACGCTTATATCTTGTTGATTAGCCAATTAATAAATAGCCTTTATTTAACTCGATTAGCCAATGTTAATATTTTTTATTTTACGAATAATAATTAATCTCAGAATTTACTAATCTTAATACTTCATAAATAATCTTAATATTTCCATAAAAATCTCAAAAAATTGTTAATAAACAAATGTTATTACAGTTTAGACGAGTACCTCACTGATAAAATTAAATTATAGTAACATTGAATGGTAATAATAGTAACTTGTAGTACGGCCAAGAATCTATGATAAACTATTTCTAATCTATAATTATGTTTTTGTAAGTAAAATGTGTACTATAATGTTATTAGTATATATTTAAAATAAGATAGGTTTAGTAAGTAATTTTTAATATTTCAATGTTTGCTATGCCCTATTAGGCAGGGTATGTACTTAGCGTAAGAATGCTATGTATACAATGCAAATAAATAAATACAATACAATACTTTTAACTAATTCAATACCAGTCAACTACCTTAAAATATTGCTGTTTTTTATATGCATTTGAAAGAGAGAACAATATTTTGAGTTGCTATTATAATTACGATGGATGATAAAATTGGCCACAACGTATCTCTAAATTTGGCCTCACCAAAATTCCACCGGTTATTACAGATGCAGCGCACCGCCAGGGACTCATTAAGAGGCACGAAAGTTGGGCCTCAAAGCCTGCCCTGCACTGGGGCTAATTAATTCATCGCAGGTCCACCGCGCAATTAATGGGGCATTTGTCTTCATTACTGGCTGCTGGCCGCCGGAACGGAGAAAAACGCGCTCTGATTATGATAGCGTGATCCAAAGTCACTAATTGTGCCCAAACCTAATAGGCTAGATGACTCAAAAATAGCTAATGCGTCAGCTAGGTCTTTCAAAAAGTATTGGACACACTGAGATACCAGGGAGATAATGTGGTCGATCGAGAAAAGAAAGAGAGAGATTCTATGATTTAATATGGCATGTGTTTTTATTAGAAAGAGAATATTAATTAAATATTAAATATTAAAGAGAGTTTTAATTAGAAAGAGACATGAAAAATATCTCGATGCCTGTGTTTTTCTCTTAGAGGGCTAAGTGTGAGATTTTCGCTCGAGCTCGATCGCGTTAACGTTTGATGTGATTTGTATGGAAATGGCACAGCGACATCTTCTGTCACGTACAGAAAACTGAATGGCTAAGTGTGAGTAGGTATATTTTACGGTAATGTAACGAGCGCCAAACCGATCGAACACGAGCGCGCAACATCTATGATTGGCTAATCCAAGCGTGTGTGTCAATGTGGTCGCGTGTGTGCACGGTGCGCTCGGTCAACGCGACGTAAAAGTAATTCGATTTGATTTGCAAATCTCCCACTTGACACTCAAATTGTCAAATTGTGTCAAATTTTAATATACATTTGATAGTTTTTAACAGTTCTGGGCAAGGTTTCTATTCATTTTTGTGGTTGAGAATTTCCTCAAGCGACAACAGCGCTATCTCTCTAGTTATAATAGCTCTGTGATTGGACACAATGTTTTATGTCAATGTAACCAAGAATTGGCAAAATGTAGCTCGTTAATTATACTCTATAAAATTTAACTTGATCTCTGCGATAGCTGTCAGAAAAATCACGCCTATGAAGTCCTGAATGTCTTAATAGTACAGACAGTACCTGTCAATGTCATATTTTATGGGCATGCCGATTAGTGATGGGCGACGAATGATCGTGACCACAGAGTTTTAGATAGAGGTTTATTTAAAATATCGATAGTTTATTATAACGATATTTTAAATAAAACTTAATATATCATTAATTTTATTGTATATTTTAATATCATGGCATTTTTTACATGTGTAATTAAATTAAACCCAATTATATGTTACATTAGCATCGATAAAAGTGAAAAACGTCGATAAATACTATCGTTACATTATTATGAGTATAATAATTAATATCATAACATTATTTACATGTGTACATACTTGATCTTAAATAATAGTAAGTAAATAAAATCCAATTTCTCACATTCAACTACTCATTCGATTTCATTACAACATTGTTTGAAAATCGATTTTTTCCACCACTATCTCAACTCTAAAAATGTCAATCTTCTATGTCAATGTCACTGTCGCAGAGATCAAGTTAAATTTTATAGAGTATAAAGTTCAATATGACAATGACGTTGCTCACATCTACCTTTACAATGTAAAGGCCGAATGATACAAGTCTGTTGATGTGAAGTTAGCTACAAGCTGCGTGAAACCTAATCAACACCATATTATTATATCTTCTTTGTCAACACGCAGTTTTATGTGACCTTCAGACAGGATTGGATATTACGCATCTTGTGGCTAACTTCACATTCACCGACTTGTATGATTCGTCCTATACGTAGAGATGGCGCCACGTGTTCTAACTTTAGTTCACTAGTTCTTTGGTTATCTTTGCATTTATTTTATTTCAACCATTGATTCACAAAAGAGTAAAATATCTGTCCAAAATGTTTTCATAATGTTAATAACAGACATTAAAATCCAAGTTATGCCAAAGAGCTTAGAGAAAAGATACGTAATGCCCTTGCACTTGTTTTCACTAGTTTCGTCTTGACAGGGCACCGCCGTATTGTACTATACTGTATCAGCCTTTTTAATAGTCCACTGCAGGACGTAGGCCTACCCACGAACTGTGATTGGGCTATATCCACCACGCTGGCCCAGTGCGGGTTGATGGATTCACATACGCCATGGAATTTCTTCCTTGGACATATGCAGGTTGCCTCACTATGTTTTCCTTCACCGAAAAGCCAGTGTTGTGAAATTCCGTACATAAATTCCAAGGAATTCATTGGTACGGGACTTTGTTTGAACCCACGACCTCACGATTGTAAGGCTGGTGTCATTACCACTAGACCACTACGGCTTTTCACGGCACCGCCGTTCTTCCAAATAATATGTTTAAACAGTATTCACCACTTGTAAAACAAGAATTAATGCGTCTAATCAACGGCATCAGATGGCAGACTCAAGTGTCTTCTTTCAAAAACACATGGTATACCTACTATCTGTTGTATTTCTTTAAGATCAGGTTTCTCTCCAAACCTCACTAAGAAAAGAACTAGAATCAATTCCTATGTGTAACTAATAATTTTAAGATGCCTAGAGTCGAGTACGTTTTTAATAAAGCTTTCTATTTACTCCTACACCTAGCCAGTTAACGAGTAGGAACTTTGATATGTAGATACACGAACAGATCAAACACAGAATTTAACAAAACAAAACATTTCTAAACAAAAAGAAACAATATCCTTTTTTGCGACACAATTTAAGCCCTTTAATCCTTAGAACAGAGGAATAAATTTTATATCTAATATCCGCCATCAAAGGCAGTCTTATGTTTTAGTTAATTTCCCTGGAGGACGGTTAGATCGGAATATACTTAGCTCGGCGTAACCCACCGCTCATGCACAACGTCCGAGTTGAAGTTCTGAAAAATGGAAGCGAAACGGCCGGGCCTTTGAGATTTACTAAGATTTATTCTATACTCTACCGAAATGCGTTAGTGGAAGATTGCCTTACAAACGTGTACAGTAGTACAGTGACAGTCCCATACCAATAAGCTCTTTAAAATGTATGCACGGTTCTACACACTACTGGCTTTTTGGTGAGCGAACTGAACACCCAACCAAGCAACCTGCACACGTCCCTAGAAGAACTTCAATTGTTGTTGATTACTACGGGACTAATCGGGCACTAAAATTACGATATAAATAAAAACCTCATCATTCCGACGTTTCGACCGAGTTGCATCGATCGTAGTCACGGGTAGACGACCCGTCTGGAACCCTGGGCCACATAATAATAACTTCAATTGTGTATGTAAATGCAACAACTGTACTGGACCTGCGTGATAGATATAACCCAATTGGTGTTCGGGGGTATACCTATGTTCAACACTGGACTATTAAAAAGTCGGTACAATAGAGCTGAGATAATTCTAACAATATTTTTACCCGCGGCTTCGCCCGCGTGATATTTTGATTTTTGACGCAATATCATTATAATTTATAGCTTATGTGTTATTCTGATACATAAGCTATATTATTGCAAAGTTTTATCTCAATCCGTTCAGTAGTTTTTGCGTGAAAGAGTAACAAACATCCACACATCCATCCATCCATCCATCCATCCTCACAAACATTCGCGTTTATAATATTTATATAATATATAATATAATTTATAGCCTATGTGTTATTCTGATATATAAGCTATATTATTGCAAAGTTTCATCTCAATCCGTTCAGTAGTTTTTGCGTGAAAGAGTAACAAACATCCATACATCCATCCATCCATCCTCACAAACATTCGCGTTTATAATATTAGTAGGATTGAAAAGTAGCGTTACCGCTAAAATTCATTGACTTTTGAAAATAGCCGTTTAATGAAACTTTTTTTCAGAAAACTTTAAATTTACTTTACAAAATAAGGCAGTAGCTCCATCGACTGCAAATACAAGCTTAGTAAAGTACCTTTCTTCATTTCCATCTCCATTCACCGTGGCACAATTAAGCCCCTTCAATAGACAGGCTGAGTCAAAGTTGTTCGAATATTATTTTTAAGAAAACAAAGGGCGGAAGAACGAAGCGCATCTTGTTTGAATAAGTCGAGCTATGAAAGCAAGCTTGGCATGAAACTGAGGCACAGTAAATAGTTTTTCATAGTTTCCATAGCACAAACACATGAAAGTTCGTAAGTAACATTAAGTTAATAAATTCGTAAGTAAAGTAAACACATGATATTTGACGTGTATTACATTTCTATTTGTCATTTTTAACCACGGAATCGCAAGTGGAAGAAGAAGAAATAAAGTTTTACTTTATGACTTTAATTTTTACTTACGATTTCGACTCCCTTTTTTATATATATTTTCTGGTAGCGCTGAAGGCTGATGGTTTAGGTAAGTACCCAAATGGAGACATCAAGTGCAGCGTAAGATATACTATATCCACAAACAAGTTGGACCTAACAAAAACCATATTAAATATACTTACCGATTATGATTATAATGATGCTATAAACTTTTACCACTTGTACTAAAACCACTACCAAAACTACTGAAGATGTATGTACACTTTTTTATTTAACATCTAACTTCTAACGCATTTGTTTTCGAGCAACGCCATAATGCGCCATTTTACCACTTTCCTTTCGAAAAAACAGCAAAACAACTCATCTGTTCTGTTCATTTACTGACTCATAAATTAAGTTAATTAAACACTTTCATTGCTAAGATTTTATCGCAGTTATATCTACGCTAACATTTAATGTGGCAATTTACCGCGATTGTGCCATAATTTGTAATTTAATTATATAGTGCTTTATGTTTCGTGAAATCACTGTTTGACTATATTTACTTATGTATGTTAATTGTGTTGGAATCAGTTATTTATTTATAACATTGGATGATTTATATTTACAACATTTTTTTACAAGATTAAACAAGATTTTACAAATTATATTTAACACCTCTTTGATAACTGAAATATTGATTTTTACTTTAACGACAAACGTATTTTAAGATATCATTTAACTATAGAGATTTTTCATTCACTGTTATTATCCAACGTGTATCCCCGATTGTGGCCACTTACCTGAAGTGGTCACTTTGGTGTAAAAATAATTGCTTTAAAAAGTAACTATAAATAATGTAACTACATAAATATTGTTTGTGTGAATCTTAAATTACATTTTTTAAATATTATTCGAACATTCAATTGTCTAATTAATCGTTAAAATTCAAAGTTGCCACAAATTATACTAAGATGGCCACCACCGGGGCACCTGCCCTATATATACTATGAAACCGACCCCAAATAATAGTAGAAAAAATCAGCTATTTGCTACATTTTGTTAGTCATTGAACATTTTGTATGAAATAGTTGATATAATTTCGTGTTTCCTGATTTGGTTCCGTATTGAAAATACGTCCCAATGATGAGCAGGCACTGTGATATCCTCGAATATGTCCGAGACGACTAGAAAATATACCTCGTAATCCATGACTTTACCTCATCACCGAAAGTACCGTGCCATGTGACCAGACCATTCCCATAATAATTCATGTACAAATTATCCCAGAATGTCAAAATTTTAATGCGCGAATTTTCTGCCGACCTTTGTACACCCTCATTTGCGAACAACGTCTTCACCTCAATTAAATTAAAACATTTCCGCCTCTTTCCCAGTTTTTAAGGTAACGCGAATAAACACCGCAATGTTACCTTGGGACTTACAGTTATAAATAGGTGTACTTAAAATTTTAAATTGCAATACGCAAGCCACAAACAGAGTCCTCAGTTTAGTAACGGAGGAGAGACGGAGTAAGGATCTTTCTTCGGGCCCAGTTTGATATTTTCTTTGTGTTCGAGAGTTTTTCGTTTGTTGTAGGAACAATATTTATCGAACACAAAAGAAAACAAGTTCTTTCTTGATTTCGATTTAGTGACTTAAAATTTTAAATTGCAATACGCAAACTACAGTGTCCACGGTTTAGCAACGGAGGAAAGACGGAGTAAAAATCTTTCTCCGCGTCCAGTTTTATTTTAATATTGTGGAATTGTCTTTGTCTTCAAGAGTTTTGCATTTCAGATATGAAGTTGTATTTATATTCATCGAACATGGAAAAAACAAGAAAGACTTTCTTTTATACTTAACAAAATAAGCTGTGTCCAAAATTGAAATTTTCCACGCCCTTCACTTGCTTTGAAAGTATATAGTGAGCGCACTTACAAAGTAAACTGTTATAAAATTAACTACAATTAAATACAATACTACTACTACCTTTACTAAAACTACGTCATTTACTACTACATAAGCAATTGGATCAACTAAAGATAATATAAATGCTCAAGCCTACTTGGCAGCGTGCCCAGTATACTGGCGGCATTGCCACGCTGAATGGCAATGCTTATTCGTTAAGCCAAATTAGGTTATTTAGGCCAGTCATATCATACAAATAAAAAGGCTGAAATACGAATAATTGCGGTAAACTTGCTTTTTTAGTGTGTTGTTTGGGTCCACCTGGATAGTATTAATACAGATTTGTAGTAGTCTAAAATTTTCGCCCGCTAAGTAGTTGCTGAAAAACCAACATTTTTTAAATCTTTCTTTAGTTTTGTGCAAAATAACGACATTGGAAGGCTCTGACGATGTTGGTTTTTCAACAAATACTCAGCGCGCGAGAATTTCAGAGTGCTGCTGCAAATCTGGATTAATACTATCCAGGTGTTGGGTCCACCAAAAACATACTAAAAAAAAACAAATTTACCGCAATTATTCCAATTTCGAATGTAACGTATGACTGACCTATTTAATTTTATTCATCCATTTTGTTGTTTCACTTTTTGACTGCGAGAGAAGTTATTGTTAGCGAGAATAATTATAGACCAAAGAAATAGAACCAAACAACACACAAATCTACTTTATACTCGTAACGTTAAGTTTAGACGACTCTTAGTTATTTGCGGTAAAATTTAATGCACCCCTTTGAGTAATAAATCAAAGATTTATCAAATAGTTATTCGCAACAATTTATTAATATTTTAAACGATATCATGCCGAGTCACTGGTCTCTCCGTTATTGAACACTATTCAAACGCAAACTTCTTTACCGCCAAAGCTGGCCTAATATCCGGCCACATAAAGTCCACGAGCTCCCTGGATCCAGCACAGCACGACCTAAGAACCTTATTTATTACCGGGAATGTACCGTTTTTACTCCAACTCCCGAATTAACATAATAATTTGCGCGGCCACCAGATAAATGAGGGTAGTTAGTGCTTTCCTTTGTTCTAGTTTTTGCAAAGGGCTGATCATGCGCTCTCCAAGGCACGGTAAAAGCCTGTGTGGTCACATTTTTCCTGGAATTCATGTGCAATTCTCTTTTTATGAGAATTGTGCTCAGTTTTTAGTTACGAGCATAATTGCGTTTCCTGCAAAAATGGCAACACTTTTTTTTTTAAATAATAATTGGAAATTCAAAATTATATGAATCTCACAAAAGACATTTTCTTGCCAAGACGAAACTACAGCTCACACTTTCAAAAAGTATTCAGATCCCAAGTAGAGCCAATCTTTTAACATTTCATATCCTAACTCTACTAGCCCTTACTTCACAAACTCACTTTAGTCAAAATAATTGTGTGACTTGGCTTCTTCATTATTAGGTACTTTGTAATTAATTATATTTGTTGTATTGTAGGTAAAGCCTATATTAGGTCCTGCAGGTAGCTTTTTGTCCGACGTAACGGAGGAAGTACTCAATTCGACGCGTGTTAGTCCTATTTCAATAACTTTTATTTATTGGAAAGAGTTCGAAGTTGGTCCCATTTAAATTTTATTGAAATTGGCTGAGCCATTTTTGATAAATCAACAATAGTGTGAAATTGCTACATCGATCCGTACGCACGGATCGATGTAGTAAATTCGCGGATTCTGTACACTGTTGAAGTCGCAAAAAATGGCAATTTTTGCGAAAAATAATTATAAGTTATCCTTTCAGAATTACGAGACAAGGACATGAAATAAAAATTAGGCATCAAATAGAATACAATTGGCTAGAAACTGAGATGAATAGCAAAAACATAGATCTATACCCAACAGATCTGTGATGTCAGATTTTGGAAACTTATTTTTGCATGAGCGCGAAACTTATGTTTGAGCTAATATTTTCCAATGTATTTTTGGTATTTCTTTTTAAATGACCCTACCTGCTATTTCATCTTCTTTTAGTTCCACTGCGGAGGTTCTCGGAGGTTGGACAACATCAGCGCGATTCTAACTTTAAAAACTGCTGCTTTAAATAATGAGGTATTCTGTAGCAAATCGGATGTCAATCCCGATTTGGTTGGCTTCAAGCAAATCTGAACGTTTATGAGAGGTTCAAAATCTATTTCTTCATGAGCATGAATATATATTTTAGAGTAAAAGCTAATATTTCCCTGTGACAGTCGGGGCCGGTTTTTCTTTCTAAATGACTACCTGCTACATTGCACCGTTATTCAGCGTGTAATGCCGCCGCGACACGGCTCCAAATGAAATCGTTTTAGTTTTAAAGCTGGAATGAATTAAAGCGCTGGATGTTTTATGACTATGAATTAAAAGGTCAGCAGCAACGTCAGCTTTTCGATCGTTGGAATGATCGTTCGTTCGACGTCCTCTGGATATGCCTTTTCTCGGGTAAGCGGCTTGCATTCATCGGTTTCTGCGATATTACACAGTTTTTGATCAGCCAAAAATATTTCTAGCTAAATAAAAAGTTATTTTAGTAAGCAATTCTAAAGCAGCCATAAATCATAACTGGCAAATCCCACTTACTCGTAAATCAAAATACTTATTTCCTGCGAACCTATCAATGTGATGTCTATCAAAGAGTTCAAGAAAAGGAGTGATATAAGTTTTGTGAGTGTGTGGTGTGAGTGTTTATATATGTATGTGTGTGTGGGTGTATATATTTGCAGAATTATATTTCCTAAATAAGCGGACCCTTCATGATGCGAATTTATTTGAAAGCTTATGCAACCGAAATGGTTATTTTGATTACAATAAAACGCGAGGGTTTTGAAATCCAAATTATACTTCAATCGAAGTGTTTTGATTTAAATTGCAGACCAGAGTTAATTCATAGCGAATCATTTAGGCAGAACTCTTAGGTATTTAATAGAAGATAGAGCTTGGATAAAGTTACAGAAAAGCCTTAAGTTAATACCTACTCAGGATTTAATTTGAAATTTCAGTCTGATTGTAGTTTAATTCATAATGAAGCACGCGGTGCTTAATATCTTTAGATTGGGACAAATGAAACAAAAGTAGCTAGTACCTATACTTTATATATTTATAATCTTTAGTCATTTTCTGATTTTTCTTCTTCTTGGCCACAGAATAGTGGCCGACATAAAGTAGCTTGCAACCAGATTAGGTAAGTCAGCTATGATTTAGCTAAATTGACCAAAGAGAGGAATTACATCCCTAGGGATCCTGTGATCTCAATGAGATCATTTGTTCACCTAAGACTTTCTATGCTGCACTTGCCGGTAAGCTTGGTCTCCATTCGACAACTTTTCGTATTAGTGAGTAAGTTCGTAAAGGACGGATGGCTAGCTTTGGTATCAGAGTGTTAAAGCCCCCTGAAGGACTCTGACATGGCTAAACGGTTAAAACAACCGGGGCCTATATTTTAACGTGTCATCCGAGCCTCGGTAGCGCTCAAGTGTAAATTCCACCTGCGGTCACCCATCCGAAAGCTGAACGTTGCTTAACTACGATGATCTCTAACGAACACTTAGTCAAACTGCGCTATGAGCGCTACATTTTTTGCGTTTTTTTGTATTTTTCGTACACTTACATACATCCATTTATTTCTTCACGGGACGAACGCCGAAATTCCTAAAAAAGAACAAAAACTGAAAACTGCTTAAAATTACAGAACCACATCACTAGTTGTATTTTTGTGAAGACTGTCTTGTAAACGGAATCTGTTAATAAAGTTAATAGTAATCAAGGTAACAGGACCTGATACTATTAATTATAGAAAATGTTAGGTTTTTGTTAATTTAATAGTGTAACTACAAAAATAAAAATATTATCATTTTCGAGTATTCTCATTTTCACATTCAGATTATATACCTATTATTATAACTTAGGCTGGATCGTTTTTCTGTAGATAACCATAACCCATAACCATTCATAACCCAGCAATGGAACACAAAACAAACAAACCACCACAACGAACAAGTTTTTTTTTAAGTTGCTACTAGTATTAGACTGTGTTGTACTTAGTAGTTAAAAAAAAATGTATGTTGATAATAAAGAATTTTGAAACAACAAACAACCACAACGAACATGTCAAAGGACATGTCCACAATATGTATGGAGGCTGGTATAATAATAATCAAAAAATCTAACCACAACACTCGTTACATTTCGAGAAAGTTCATATTTTTCTGAGTCTAAAATGGATGAGGAGGTATTTACTTAACTCGTAATTTTAGTGCGCGATTAGTCCCGTAGTATATAATAATAATGTGTTCAAATCGCGATAGTTTAAGAATTCGAATAGTTAGCACGAATCGATGCTGGTGTGACATGTACATTATTGTTGATTTATTAAAAATGGCTCAGCTGATTTCGATAAAATTTAAATGGGACCACCTCGGGAATATACTATTTCGAACTAAAAAGTTTTTTAAAAATCGGTTCACAATTGGCGAAAATATCGATTAACATACACAATAAAAATACATACAGACGAACATAGTATCTCCTCCTTTTTGGAAGTCGGTAATTAGAATTAAAATCACAGAGATTTTTTAATTACCGACAAGTGTCATATAACTGCACTATTTTACAACCATTACGCGACAGCGTGAGCCGTATATCACTGAGCAATCATTTAGCAGCAGTGTATAAAGTTCATAGTCGGCATCTGGAAGAAACATCGGGCGGCGCGACATCTAAATCTTGTTACCAGCCGCCTGTGACACTCCATTACCTGCCCGAATTTATGATATCGGTGCAAGTCACTGGTTGTTACTTTTTAATCAACTGCCGCTTGAATTAGACTCTTTTTTATGTAGAATATTTGGCCACCAACTCGCCTGATGGAAAGCGACGTTGTAGCCGAAGATTGAGTGTGTAGACCTAGAAGATACCTATTCACTCTTGACTTTGTAGGAAAACTAACCTTTTCCTACGTTTTCATTTGAAACCTCGTTTAACGATTATTGATTCGATAAACGAATCTGAGTCTTTCAGTTGGTAATTCAATTTTATTTTTCACTGACACAGTCAGTCTAGAGCCATCTTTAGTCCATGATGAATGGTTTTGTGTTTTGTTGGATTTGAATATTTTTCTTCTTCTGGGGAAGTGCCTACGCCGGCCCCCTTTAAAGTCAGCATGGTCAGAATACGCAGCTTACACAATGCTTGATTTTTTTTATAAATTACAACCTTTCCAGATGTTTTGACGCACCCTCATCGTGGCCCGAACTACTGCTACTGCTCGCGAGAACGTCTGCGAGCCAGCGATTTGTTGAACTACGGCGCGGGGGCCTTCGCCCGCCTTTGGTGAAGCCTCCGCCTGACAATGAAGAAGTGGTGCTTCGAGAGCTTCGCCCGCCGTAACAAGCTGTCCCTCCCGCTATATACTCCGTGATTTTAACTACAACACGAAACTCGGTGCTATCGTGAACTTTAAGCCAAACCTAAGTACCTATCTAGAGTAAGTTCAGTGTCCTCTTTATCCTTGTCCGTGTGTTTTTATAACGTCCCTCTGTTTTTATAAACTCTCTGTATTAAACTCTATATCAACTGTATGAAGTGCTTATAAATTTTTTTAATTTTAATATAATGACAATACTACATTACTACTACATAGAAAGCAATTGCATCATCCACAGACCCTTGAAGGTCTAAAGATAATCCAAGTGCTCAAGCCCACTGCCAGTTGGCAGCGTGCCCAGCATGCTGGCAGCATTGCCACGCTGAATGGCAATGCTTATACGTTGAGCCAAATAAACACCAGCATTTTGGTCACGCGTCGCGTCCACCAGACGCTCAGAAAGACTTTTGAAAACGAGATGAGCTCCCGGCCCCCACGGACCCAAAGTCTCAACTCCAAATGGCTCAAATATGTAACCACTGCCGAGGTTAGCATATTTGCGCCGCTTGTGCTGCTCAGCCGAATTGGCCGCCGCTCCAGCCCTACTCTGAGTCTCAGGAAGATGTGACGGTGCCAAAGTATCGACGCAAGTTGCGTCCCATACTAAGGGCCGTCCACACTTCCATGGGACCAGCGTCATGCCGTCAGGCCTTTTGCCATCAC
This sequence comes from Hypomecis punctinalis, assembly GCA_949316475.1. Lineage (NCBI taxonomy): Eukaryota > Metazoa > Arthropoda > Insecta > Lepidoptera > Geometridae > Hypomecis > Hypomecis punctinalis. Next base: position 3,669,032 of record OX438798.1, read on the forward strand.
CACGCGCCAACCCACTCGGTTCGAGTACGGCTGCGATATTGGCGGTGACAAAAGCCCTGCGTATGACATCATTAAGGCTGGCGTAGCGTCCAATCCGACCAGCGCTTCTTGAGCAAGAGAGACCGTGGTGACCGAGCTGGTCAACTGCAGTACCACACTGACAGCGATGGGCTTCACAACACCTTGCGCCCAAGCGTAAGCTGACAGCTAGACGAAATGCAGTTGGGTCTAAAAGGTTACCAGTATTGAAAGAGGGCAATGCTTGCAACCAAAGACCGGACTCCCATACAGAGACTGCAAGGATACGAGCGCGATCCGCGACGCTAGGACACGTGTCTAGAAGAGATTTCCGTGCTAGTTCGCAGATCGGCCGATCCCACAGTCTCTGCGACGATAAAGTCTTTGGAAGCTCGGTATTTGGGCAAGCGACCCTCCAAGCATTCGTTGCCTCATTCAAATGAGCTACATCTACGCCAGAATGGCCTAAAGGTGCGAGGATTTTTTCAATCAAGTTCTGAGTACTATGAATGGAGGACAAGAAAGCTGGTAAAGCAACACTTGAAATTTGGCGGACCCCTAACCCTCCAAGCCTAACAGGCAAGGAGGCTTGTAGCCACGCCCTTTCACTCATGTCAATATTCAAAACCGATACTAGGGACTGCTTTACAACATCGTCTAAGCTCAAAAGGAGCTCATTGTGTTTCCACAATGGACTACATCGTAAAGCGTACATAAATTTTGGAACAAACAGACAACATCTTATAATGGTAAAAGCCATGTGGGCGTTAATTTTGAGTAGCCTATCAGAGGCACTCAAAAAATTTTGAATTTTTTCTTGAACGAAAGGCGGAAAAGACTCATCTAATATCGGCGAAGAGAACACTTGTCTACCGATTTGATGTTAGGTGCCAAATTATTAAATTTGTTAAGTATCAAATCTTTATCCGGACATGAGTCGCAAACGAAAAGTTCGCATTTCGAAAAATTTAGCTCCAAACCAATTTGACGAAACTCGTCAATAAGAATTTCCAAATCACGTAGGACTGTGCTCGCATCGCCACCCAAAGTCCCGTCATCCAGATACCAAACGTTGAGTTTAGATTGGAGACGTTGAACAATTGGATGAATGGCCAGGCTGAAAATGGCTGGTCCGAGAGGGTCACCTTGTTGACAGCCAACGGAAGATAGCAAAACATCATTTTTGTAAATTAATTTAGTGGGTTTGCCGTAGCATTGCCAAAGAAAATTGAAAAGATCGGGAATTTTGTCTTTGACCTGTGCCAACAAGGCGTCTCGATTAACCGAATTGAAAGCATTTTTGACATCCACCTTAAGCAACACCTCTCCACAATTTTGACCGAGAAAAGTACGAAGCGAATGAACAGCAGCCTCACATCCACCCCGCGAACCAAAGCCAAGCTGTATTGGTTGAAAAAGGCTACTCAAAAGAGTAACCTTTTTTCCACAACCGGCTTTGGCTGCGAGACGACGATATGTGGTGCCAACAGCAATAGGTCTGATGCCACCATCTTTTTTGACAAGTGCGCATAGGTTAGCGCCATACAAGACTTCGATAACGTCATCATTGACCTGCCCAGATAACATGAGATTTGCCAAACCCGTTAATTCTCTCAAGAGAGACTCAGCCACCTCACCAGAGCTAAAAGATAGAAGATCTTTTAGATGTTGAGGCGAGAGACCATCTAGGCCTCCGGCTGAGCCGCTCCGAAAAGAAGAAACGGCCGCTGCAATCTCCTGAGCTGACACTTCAATGACAACGTCATCAGGGTGTGGTGGCTCAGGCAGGTGGAGACATGCTGCCGGCGGATGCTTGTCACGGAGTGACTGGACCGTATCGGGTGTGTGGGGGGCAATAGTGTCGCTGGAGAACAGGACTCGTGCGGCGCCTTTGATATCGCCATCACTAATTTTGCTCTCTACTATTTTAATGGTAACCGAATCGTCTGTTTTTTTAGAATTTGGTTTATTCTGCCTTGTTGGCGGAATAATGCTTTCAAAATCTAAAGAGTTCTCTTCCAATGCGCTGTACTTTACGCAATTTTCCTTTACCCTAGTGAAGGGATTTTTTGTTTGTTGGGTCCGAATGTACGTAAAGCACAACGTAGGGAAAAGTCAAGAGGTGTTCCCAGGCGACTAAAGAATTTTTAGAAATAACATTCCGAATAGCAGCAGATAAACACTGCGCAACCGAAAAACGTGCACCACGCGGGATGCGTTTTAAAACAGGAAGAGAACTTTTGAGTGAGCTAAGAACCTCCCAAAGCGGTTTGGAAGGAGCAGCAGCGCTCACGGGACTGCTGCTGGCTCCATCAGAGCCTGCAATAGGGGCCGAAAGTGTAATTTGGCTATTTTTATGGCACCGCGTACGGTGAATTTTGAGGCCTTTCTGTCCTTTAAAAAATCGCACTTGGGAACACTCTAGGCACTGAATCATGTCCCCCTGCGACACATTAACGTATTGGGAAACTGCATTTGGCCCGGCCGGGGCGCAAAATGCCATGAATAACAAGAATTATACTACAAATATAAATAAAAATAAACTTAGGTTCTATAAGTGGAGACGTCAGGACGTCAGACCGTGACGTGGGCGGTCCTTGAAGTGAATGAAGTGCTTGTTTACTTGATAGCGGCTAGTCTGGGCAGGTCTAGGACAACAAGCGTTTTATTACAACTTGAAGGTATCCAAATTGTAATTAGCAGGAAACAAAGAAAGAGGCAGGGCATTCCAATACCTGGCGGTCCGCATAATGAAGGAAGAAGCGAATAGTTTAATATGAGAAGGTAGTACGTTGGCTATGTAAAGATGGTATTTATGCGACTATCAGCTTGTTCTGTTGTGAAAAGGAGATGAAGGAATCAGGTCGTGGAGTTCGAGCGCACACTCACCAAAATGAATCTTATAGAAAATTGCCAAACACGCTACTTTACGCCTGTGTTCCAGGTTTTTCAGTTTGGAAGCGACAAGCTTAGACTCAGACTCTATTGTAGCGCTCAGTCAGACAGCTCCCTGCAACAAGAAGTATTCCGCATTGGGTATAGGCGCCGGTTACCAAAGGCACACCGACATACACCGAACCCGCCGCTATGTCACTAAAAAAATTGTAGAGCACATAGCGTAGTCTTCGGATGGGTGACCGTGGGTGGCATTTACTACCGAGCGCTACCGTGACTCGGATTACACGTTAAATTGTACCTAGGCTCCTTTTGTTTAACCGTTTAGTCATGTCAGAGGCCTTTAGGCGGCTTAAAAACTCTCACACCAGGGCTAGCCACCCGGCCTATACGAACTTACTTAAGTATTACTTACTTTTTATGCCAGTTGGAGACCAAGAGATACAATAATATAAGATTAGTTTCGACTAGCTCGCATAGCACTAGCTTTATTTTGACATTTGATAAAAGTCGTTGAACAAAAGTTGTTAGTTTTTATGTACAGAATAAGCCCCTAAAGGGATACTAATTGATCACCAGTAACCCTGTACATATATTCTTAAATGCTTGATTGCAGGCAATGTAGGTAGAGGCACAATTGTTTTAGTCACGAAAGTTTGTAACTTGAGCCAGCCCCTGAGCCAGCTCTTCACAATATAATAGAATACTTTAAGACACGTACCATAATTTATAGTTGTCGCGCTGAAGCCCAGTTCATAAAATAAAAAGTTGTTTATAAATTTTATCAAGCGAAGTAATCTCTTGAAACGTTAGGCTGGAATCAGAATGTTACCTACTGACGCGTACACTTACAGTCATCTGCTTTTTTGATGGCATTTCTTTTTATTACCAATGGTGTGCTAAACTTCCAATGCTGTTGCATTGGTTTCTCCCACTTCTTTCCAATGTCGCGATTCATAACCTATCCTTCCCGTGAAACTTCTTCGTCAAACCAGCGTTTTTAAGCCTTTCCCGGCTTCGTCAATCAGGTACCCTACTAATATTTTTTTATATTTTTAAGTGTACAATAAAGTATTATCTACATTACTATCCTGGCCCATCTTTATTCTTAAGAACTATTTTTTTTAAATCTGGTGCGACTTATCACATTTATATTCGATCTAGGGTGGCTATTTAATTAAAATATTTATTTAAAGTTGTAAAGTGTGCTGCATACGTCTATAGCGCGGATCTCCTAACTGATTTCTAAACTTACTTAGTTATATGCCTAAGCAATGTCGCGGCCACGCACCTGAGTTGCACCATTCGTACTCCAGCGGCAGCGGCTGAGGACGCCGCTAATAAAAAGAGGTTAAAGTTCGCGGCTATGGTGCCCAGCTATTATTTCGTTCCCGTTGCCGTGGAGACCATAGGTAGCTGGGGCGCTGAGGCCAAATTGATAATTTCTGAAATAAGGCGCAGGATTCGGGAAAGAGGGCGTGACTCCCGTTCGACCTCGTTTCTGGTACAAAAAATGTCCATCGCTATCCAACGCGGCAATGCAGCAAGCGTTAAGTATGGGCACCTTTTCACCAGGAACGATGAGGGGTGGGTTATTTGATTAATTTTCTAAGTAGGTGTATATATTTTATTTTCCGTTATTGTTGTTATTCATATTTAACAAACTTTACTCTCTAAGCCTTGTATAAATATGTAAATAAACTATTTACTTAGTTATATTGGTATCATATAGGCTTCCGTGAACATTCGACTGACCAAAGTGACCAACGCTCGCTTGAAACTACGTTCTTAATCCATGCTTGACGTCATAGTCTTAACTTTGTAATCCCATCCTTAAAATATGCAAACGTGCCTGTTTCTACAAATTAGTACTTAACTACATACTTAGTGTAAAATCCTGATTACGATAAAGTAAAGGCTAAAGATGATGTAATCCCTCACTACTGCATTTTATTAGATTATCTCCTTATCATTATCTTGGATTTCCGTTTAATTATTTTACAATTTTATAAGTATCACAAGATATTGCACAGTGCTTTAGGGTTCCCTAAATGGAATTCTGGGGTCCTGTACCTGTACCAGCATTTTTATAGGCCCATTGCTGGTTGGTGGATTCACATAACCCATCGAATTCCTTCTATGGACGCTTATAAGTTGCATCACGGTGTTTTTCTTCACCAAAAAGCCAATAGTATGAAATTCTGTACATTTAAGTTTCAAAGAAACTCATTGCTACTGAATCGGGGTCTTGAACCCACGACCTCACGATTGTAGGGCGGATATTACCAGCTACTACTAGACCAATACTTACAGCTAGTACATGCTCTTGGATCACTATAGTAAAATTCAAATTTTAACGAATACTGCTGTCTGTATGTAGGTTTCAAACATTAGATAATCCAACTGGAGCATCTCATAAAATTTTAACTATTCCGTTGTCAACCTTTCGTAGGAAAATTCAATATACTTATTATGCACAAGTGTGCCTTATTTTGTGCCGCCTGAAAGAAATGGTATCGTAAAATAATTTATTGAGCCTGCCCTTGATTGGTTCCCGCCACAGATCTCGCCCGCTGAGACGTGTGCTGGCTCCAAGCGCAGTGATCGAACACTCCAGATTTCTAAGTGGATATATTGATCCGTCAGCAAGATTCCCACATAACCCATGCCTGCTCCTGAAGCAGAGTGGTATCTATGAAGAATTTTCCCTAAAGCCTCATTTACGGAGAAGCGGAGAGACGCGCGTCGCCTGCAGCGTGGCTGCTTGCAGCGCGTGGGACCTTTTTCCGTTTATAGACAGTCGGTGCGTGCAGTACCCCACGTCATCACACGCGCAAACACAAACATGGTAATATTAGTTGTTATTCATAGAGATGCTTGACAGGAAGAGTGGCGGTGCTCGCAGCGGCGCCCGCCGCGAATCTTTTAAGTGTGGAGCGAAGCACGCCGCGGGCGTCGCTTCATCGAAATTTGTTGCTGCGTGCGCCGCAGCGTTAAACGCCGCGTGTGACACGACTTTGCCCTCCGCGAGCTCCGTCACAAAACACACTCCATTTCAAGCAAACGGGTGAAAAATTGCTCCTCCGTAAACGCGCTTATATAACGCCATAGGTATGTTTGAATTAAGTGTGGGCCACGCCGCCGCGCGCGATGCGCGATTCCCCACGTCATATTAATTAAATTCATTTTATTTGTCTCCGCAAATGAGACAAAATTAAAAATTAAATAGCAATTTAATGAAGAATTAACTTTATTTTGCACGAAACCCTCTGTAAAATCACTTTGAAGTACCTACGTCTTACACGTTACGCCAATAACTACACAATATTTACTCATAGAACGCAACAAATCACTTATTCAAATGGGCTTAAACAATATTGCGCTCTGCAATGTAAGTTTCGTAAGCATGCACTTTGCGGCACATGATTATTTGCTACATATAAGTGTCTCGCGAGTCGGTCAAAGAAAAGTCCCCTCTCTAGATATCCATGGTTGCAGCGATAAGGACGATAACACGGACGCATTACCGAAGATTAAAAGAAATGTGCTTAAAAAGAGATAAAATTCCGAATTCACGGTTTATTTATAGCACGGAGTGAAAAATTAAAATGGATTAAGAATGACTTTACGTATATTAGGTATACGTATACATGATATCTGTAAAGGTTTCCGTATAGGTATATGTAGATAGAACTGTCAAAATTAATGATGTGATTATCTTTGTTTACTGTGGGAATCAGATCAGATGTAATTATTGTGGGACACACACACATAATACGTTTAATAAAGTGAGAGAGACGATCTAATAAAAACATAAGGGTAGTCAGGATAGTACTGACGGCAGATTGCTCTAAGACGTCTAATGTCTAAGAGTAGACAGACAGACAGACAAAACTCTTTATTTACAACCACAATTTAAAAATAAACACTATTTACACACATATGACAAAAAATATGATTATGAAGTGGCGGCCTTATCACCCATGGCGATTTCTTCCAGGCAACCTTGCACGAATATGAACTGACAAGAACAAAAAATTATAGTAAATTACTATATAATATAATCAAATATAATATAATCAAAAAATTACAGTAGACCTATTACGCCTAAAATGATTATTTATATTCATAGTTAAGTCATTAGTTATTATTAAAAAGATCATATCACTTATACCTAATAACATTGCTATGTAGCAAATAATTAAAGTGTATAAAATTAAATAAAGAATTAAGTTGTACTGTCTTGAAACATATAACAAAAAAGTTGTGTTTTTGCTATTATGTTTTTTTATTATATTGCATCACAAGAATTCAATGATTCTTGCCCCTACTGTATCTCTTTATTTAATTTTACCGATGTCTCCTATTGTATAACGATATGATTAATAGGAGTTTATTGTTAAGTATAAATAAAATATATACCGAAAAATATTGGGACTGTAAATCTAGTACAAATTTTGTTCATCATCAAATGGATCGTTCCACTTGACGATAAACAAAATATGTCTATCCATCCTGCCAGCGGCCCTAACGGGTGCCGCCAACGTGTTGGCGGAGGCGGTGGGGCTGCAGGGGAAGAGGCGTGTCGGTATCGCGATGGCCGCTCTCCCTATCCTCTGCAGCCGCAGTGGCAGGCGCGGGGCCACTTTAATTGACCCGTTGCATCGGGACCAGGGCTGTCGGATACGGGTGCTGTCCGACGCCCAGTGCTGGTTGGTCCCAGGTGGTGGATGACGACGTGTCTGGTGTTCGGCACGTCGTCAATCTGGAGGGAGCGCAAGCTCCGAGGTGGGGTCCGGTGTGGGCCAGCGCTGTCGGGTGCCGCGGAGGAGTGCGGAAGCGTGCCCGTAGCCCCGACACCAGGCGCAGTGGAGGAACACCCAGGGGTTTTGGTGGGTATACCGACCAGTTGGCGGGACTCCCACATAACCACCCGCCTGCCCACGAGGTGTGGTGGTATCCATAAAGGATTTCCCCTGGCTAAAAAAAAAAAAAAAAAAAAAAAAAAAAAAAAAAAAAAAAAAAAAAAAAAAAAAACATATATTTACAGTCCCAATATTTTTCCGTTTGAAATTTTTAGTAAGTTTTCTAAAATTGTTCAGAACTAAACGAAAACTAGTTCTAACATATTTATCCGACCGATATATATATCGGAAAACCTGACGCAAAAGGACAGACGCCTTTACTATCTTGCGCGTGAGTTTGCTGCTGGCAACGGTTATCGTTTCTGCTGGATTTCCTACGGAAAAATTTACCTCCGAAAAGAAGAAGGCGTGTCGCCGACCCGAGTTAATTGCGAAGAGGACATTGACAAATTAAGGATTAAATGACTCGTAGTCTATTACACGCACTACAAAATTCTTTACTGTACTTTAACATTTCTTACCAGATATTCAAGCTCTCAAATTTTTTCTAATCTAATTTTGTTTAACTGGAAGAGCGCTATTAACGTAAACTATATTATTCAGAAAGTAATACTAAGCAAAACAACAAACACTACCACTCACACTCCAACACTAACATACAAAAAACAAGCATACTTCACAAGCAAACATTCACTCTCACACACAAAAACTGTACATTCTCATTGTAAAAACCACACTCATTATCTCGGTGAAATCTATGGGTTACCTGAAAGTAATATTTATGCTGACGTTATAAAGCAAAATCTTGTAACACTTATACAAATAAACTGTAATACTATGTCTTCGCATCACGTACTAGGAATTCCTCGTGCTTTTATACCTGTCTCATTATGGGTATAGTTTCTCAAGATTTCTTAGAAGACATAGATAGCACTGATACAAGTTTGTGTATAAAATCTGATGACCCTTCTAAATGTTCTGAATTACTACAATATAAACTTAACTACCTTAACAATAAATTAACTATTCTATCGCTTAATATTAGAAGCGTTCAACAAAATATGGACAAATTTCTTGTTCTCTTGAGTAGTTTTGATATTCGAATTGACATCATTGTAATGAGTGAATGCTGGACAAAAAACTATGAACCACCACCTATACCAAATTATAATATGTTTAGAACTAAAATAAACTATAACCAGAACGATGGTGTCATTGCATACGTAAACAATCAACTCACTGTTAAAGTATACGAACCAAAAATGAATGAAGGAAACTGTTTAGTACTAGAAATCGATAATTTATATAGCATTATTTGTTCATATCGCCCCTGTTGTTTCAAAAACCCACAAATGTATCTTGACTCACTAGATTGTATTTTATCAAATTTAACAGTTAAATCTAATGTTGTTTTTACTGGTGATATAAACATTAACACCTTATCTGACACAGAACACTCTGAAAGCACACACAACTACCTAAACCTAATGGCATCCCATGCACTTTTACAAGGAGTAAACTTACCAACTAGATACAATACCTGTCTAGACCATTTCATGATAAAATCAAACTACAAGTGGCAGACAATAGTGTTTAATAGGTTCACTGACCACTCGCCTATACTTTTATCAATAGACACGGCGCCACTTAAGAGGAACGTCCCAGAGCACTCTAAAACTACTATTGATATGGCTGCTGTCAAAGAATCTCTTGCTAATCAAATCTGGGACGAATACTACGAATTAACTGACGTTAATGCTTCTGCCAACTTTTTAACAGACATAATTCAATCGTCTATTGAGCAAAACAGTAGTATAAATCACGTTTCAGGTAAATTTAAACCAATAAAACCATGGATTAGCGTTGGTTTGGTCAGATGTATAAGAAAACGAAACCTTATGCAATCTGAGCTCACTGCAAAGGACGACAAAAATAAATACAAACAATATAGGAACTTGTGTAATAATATCATTAAAAATCAAAGGGAAAATTATTATAAAAAACAATTAGAACTTTCAAAAGGAAATATGAAAAAAACCTGGAAAATAATTAAAGACGTCTCTAACTATACCACTAGTCAAGTGCCTTCAAGTCAATTACTCGATCTAAAGCCTAACCATACTGAATCTCTGAATGAGCTTAATAAGTATTTTACATCAGTTGGATCTAGTTTGGCTGGTGACACACTTTCAAAGCTCAAAACAACTGATGTTGAACTAGCAAAGGCGGTAACCAGCCCTTCTGGATCACCGTCAAATTCTTTATCTCTCTTTTTAACAGACGCCAATGAAGTCTCACGAGTCATATCTGACCTAAAGGCGAGCAGTGCGCCAGGTCATGACCGTATCCCATCATCTTTGCTGAAAGTTTGCTCAAACGAAATTTCTGAGCAAATAGCTCACTTATGCAATTTGAGCTTTTCTACTGGCACTTTTCCGACAATCTTCAAACAAGCAATTGTCTCTCCAATTTTTAAAGCTGGCAACAAACTCCTACCGTCCAACTACAGACCAATTTCTCTTTTACCGGTTTTGTCAAAGATCGTAGAAAAAATTGCCAACAAAAGACTAGTTTCGTACCTTGAAAAGAACTGCCTATTGGCTAGTAACCAATATGGATTCCGGAACGGAAAGTCTACCGACGATGCTGTTATGAAATTAACTACTCTTGTAACTTCGTACCTAGACAAAGGCCAAAAATGTGTCGGTGTATTTTTAGATCTTCAGAAAGCATTCGATACCGTATCTATTCCCATTCTGTTGGCACGTGTTAGTAAAATTGGTGCAAGAGGGACTGTGCATGACTGGTTTACCGATTATCTAACAAGTCGATCACAGCAAGTCAGGGTTGACAACAAACTAAGTGACAGCTGTACATGTAACTATGGTGTTCCGCAAGGTTCAATACTGGGTCCTACACTGTTTCTTATTTATATAAACGAGCTTTGTAAGATCGATCTGACTGAAGCTGATGTTCTGATGTTTGCAGACGACACAGTCTTACTCTTTCATGACTCGACATGGGAGAAAGTATACAATCAGGCTGAAGTAGGCCTATCCCACGTCATTGCATGGTTAGAAGACAATTTACTCTCTTTGAATATTTCAAAAACAAAATTTTTATCTTTTAGCAAAACCAACGCCTCTAGACCACTTGATGACCTTAATATTAAAGCTCATACTTATCCGTGTAACCGTTTTTCCTTGCAATCAAACTGTAATTGTGACCTTTTGACCAGTACAGACACGATCCGCTACCTAGGTGTAACATTTGACACTAAACTAAATTGGTCACATCACTTAGTGACAGTCTCAAAACGAACCAGAAAGTTAATTTATGTTTTTAAAAAGCTTAGACACGTTGCTAACCATGACCTTCTCATGCAAACGTACAAAGCATTAGCAGAATGTGTAATAAGTTACTGTATCAGTTCATGGGGGGGTTCAGGTAAAACAAACATGCTGGTAGTTGAGAGAGCTCAAAGAGCACTACTTAAGGTCATCATGAGGCTGCCTTTTCGACATCCTACCGACGATCTCTATAAAAAATGCAATGTATTGACGGTTAGAAAATTATTTATTTACCAATGTATTCTTCGATATCACAGATACACTATACCTAACCAAAAGGTAACTAACAAAAGGCTGGACTTATGTCCTGTTCCTACTTACCGCAGTGAAGTCGCCTGGAGAAGCTATGTTCACTTGGCTCCAAAACTGTACAATGTATTTAATGCTAAAGAAAACATGAAGCCATTATTACTCTACAAACTTAAAAGAGAAATTTTTAACTGGCTATCAATGTTTAACTACAATGAGACTGAAAATCTACTTAAAAAAATATATTAACACTAACTACATTCATGCAAATAAACACTGCAAACCCTGACTCTTAAGAGATCTTGAGTATTGCAGTGTTTCATGCTCACCGCACGTAAGAATATGCACACGCACTTATACACCATCACACGCGCACATACACACACACACACACACACACACACACACACACACACACACACACACAGTAATGTGCGCGCGCACACACACACTCACTCACACACACACACACACACACACTAATGCAAACGCTCATTCTTGTATTGTATAGTGACTTGGTTTGTTTGTACTTGCAAAATCACTTGATCCATCTGGAAGACACTGCCTTTTGCAACACAGTTTTAAACTAACGCAAAAGGCAGAGCTACTTAAAATTGTGTACCTAGTGTAAGTTTTTGCAATAAAATTTATCTTATCTTATCTTATCTTATCTTATCCGGTTGCGTCGTCGTAGAAATTTCTTTTAAAATTGGCTGAACTGGCTGCAATCTTCCGCAAACGCAAACAGCGTCCAGTGTGCTCTGCAAACGTATCGGCTCGGGAGTGGTTTCTTTTTTCTAGTAGCAACCCTATCAGGCTACTAGGATAGGGTTGGCAGCTGCAAGAAATATTTCACGGCCCTTTCAGAAAGTGAACTATTTTACAGATCGTCGTAGGCCATCACTTTTAAAATGGGTAGGGTCGTGATATTACTTAAATATGATACATAAGTCATAAGTCATTTATTCGTAAAGTGGCAATTTACACGTCAAATTATATGTATACATAGTAAACATTCGATACATTTGGTCATAAATATAAGATGACGTACGAAGACGTATCGAAATGGCAGATGGCAAAGCCATGTCGCAGCTCGATAAGGTGTGGAAAACAGAGGGATAAAACTAAAAACGAAGATTAAATTAGTCCACACTCTGGTTTTCTCCATCTTTCTTTATGCTGCTGGAACTTGGACTCTGAAAGCAGCGGATCGTAGACGCCTTTGAGATGTGGTGTTGGAGGAAGATGCTCAAGCGGTCACGAGGTCGTAGCCCGATGCGTTGATCCGATCAGATTCGCACCACCCTCAATCAGCAGTCTATGAGGCGCTGCGTGTTGCTGAAGACAGAGGACGATCGAGAAATATCGTGAAAGAGAAGCTTATGGGAGGCGGAGGTCACGACCCTCAGACATGAGGAATACGACGCGAGGAGGAGGAAATAAGATAAAAGGACCGAGACGCTGAATTGAGCACTTTTATTTGCTCCTAGTCAACGCGCGATTTTTTTTTGGGAGTTTGTCATTTACAGATAAACTGATTGTTGTAAGTTTACGAAAATTCATTTAGTGGTCATGAATATGATTTACGAGGCACATTCGGGGTAAACATCGTTAGACGTCTATGTGAATCCACCAACCTGCACTGGGCCAGCGTGGTAGATATAGCCCAATCACACATAGTAGGTAGGCCTAAGTCCTGCAGTGGACTATTAAAAAGGCTGGTCCAGTACACTCCAGAACGAGGTAAATACATCTCAAAAAAAAACTGGCGCTGACCATTAGAATCCGATCTAACAAAATACACATATAAGTGCTCCATTCAGTATCAATTCATTCGACCTATCTAATAAATATGTAACATACTTATGTAATATCACGATCCTTCCCGCAATGTTTCAATAGTAAAATAAGCAGTAATCTCCCTTTCATCAAAAGCGGAAGATTAGTAACCCTCGTTTCCTTTGATTCAACTTGCATCGTAGGTACAAAGACGTAACGGTTCTGTGACAGCCATGACCACATGTCAAAATTTGGCTGCATTTTGGCGAGAAACCAGAAAAATCGCTTCAATGAATTATTTTGTTTTTGTTTAAACAATGAATTTAATAAATAATTTATTTTGGTTCACAATCATTGTAGATTTATAGTAGGTATAATATTCATTATTGGGGATTCATTTTAAGCAATAACATGCCTATATTACGCCGGAATCTTCGCTCCTCCAAAACATAAACAGTGTCTTGCATCATACAAAGACGATCGACTCAGTGACAGCCTGATACTTGTATGTCAAATAGCAGGTACACCTACTACACTTAATTAGTATGGACGACGTTGGATTAGGGCTTGAACATTGAATGCAAACAAAAAGATTAAAAAGTATATTTCAATGGCTTGATATTTTTTCAAATCTAACTTGTATCACCTTGTACGTAACAGGCCAGTAACAGCCCTGGCGCATGTCAACTTTGACCGCAGGGTTGGCACTTCCGCGTTTTTTGACGTTGTTTTTGTGTTCCTTTTTTTTCACGCTCTGACGGATTCCGGACAGTGGGAACCCGGGAATAACTCATTTTTCAACGCTTCGCTTTTATAGGTATTAGCGAATGTGTTAGTGAAAACTGTACTTGGTGTGGATTAACCCAAATCATCATTATTTTAGCCTTAGGACGTTCACTGCTGGACATAGGCTTCTCGTATGTATTTCCAATAAGTCAGTTTGGAAGCCGCTTGCATTCAGCGCGCTGATGCGGTCTTAATTATATCGTCGATCCACCTGCTAGTTAAGCGACGTGTGAAAAACTGACAGATATATACTTTACCATAACGCTGTCTCGTTCTGACACTACGAACGAAATAATTTACTAGCATGGCTGATGGTAGACATTTTACGCTGTGATTGTCTGTGCGTGGTCTCAATTGGGGAATTAACTGGAATTAGGCTATACATATTTTTCTGTCACACAGTCTCAAGTATCAATTAGTGTAACAATTATAAAAAAAAAATAGCAACAACGAAAGTTTTAAATAGGTAACCATCTACTACCACCACTACTGGGTCAGTGTCCACAACCGGGGCATCTGCTATTTATGATTGGACCAAGGATACTTTTTAACTGTGTTAAAAATTGTATCGTCTTCTATTACATGAGTCATCAACACGAAAGTCAGTCAGCTTAACTAATTATTTAGCTTAATTTAAGTTGCCAAAAAAATCCTTGTTTTAATAAACACACATCGTTTTTAAGTTATACGTAACATTTTCAACAAAATTAGAGACCATCGGATTTTAAACCTTTAACAAAACTCGCAAAGAACTACTCTTTACTTGGGTAATTTATGGTTAATTTAAATTACATTTCACTCAGCTGAGCTGATAAAGTGACTTTTTAATTAGAATGCCTTTAGCGATATCTTTTTATAACGGCATTTAATTAAAAAGTTAGGAACTGGATTACCTGCGAGCCTGCGACCCTTGATATAGTGACCGTGGAGCTCACTAGAGAGAATTACAAAGGTGTTTAATATACTGAGAGCATTCTACTTTGGCCAAAAAAGCGAACTAAACTCATAATCGTCATCATTACTAGCCGTAAGACGTCCACTGCTAGACATAGGCCTTCCCTATGTATTTTCAATAAAGGTCGTTTGGGAGAGGTCTTAATTGTAGGTATACTCGTATGTATCTTCTAGCTATCTTAATAAATTGATAATCTGTCTAAACGTCGGACGAAGATCGCTGGAGCTCGATATTTGTAGTAAATATCAATGTTTCATTGTTAGAAATATTAATATTTATTTTATTTCATTTTAACTATTTGTTTTTAACGAGCATATTTAATGAAATATTCTGTGAATATTTCAAGTGTCTACATGTCGCCGTTATTAATATCGAGCAAAAAAACGGCGAAAAATTCAGATTTGTTGTATGGAAGCCCCCCTTTAAATATTTTTTTTCTGTCTTTAGTATTTATTTATTTGTTATAGCGGCAACAGAAATACATCACTTGTGAAAATTTTAATGTTCTAGCTATCACGTTTCGTGAGATACAGCCTGGTGACAAACAGACGGAGAGCGGAGTCTTAGTATTAGCAGGGTCCCGTTTTAAAGCTTTGGGTACGGAACCCTAAATAGCCACTCAGCTTAACGTACTGCAATAGGTATTCTAGTAGATATGCATTGTACAATCAAATCGACTGCCTCGGTGGCTCAGTGGTAAGTGACCCTAACTTCTGGATCAAAGAGGCGTGGGTTCGATCCCCACCCAGGGCAAATATTTATATGTGATGAACATAAGTGTTTGCTCTGTGTCTGGGTGTTATTTAGTTACTGTCTATATAAGTATGTATTTAAAAATATGTATATGTAGTATATCAGTCTCTGGAAGCCATTTCACAAGCTTTGCTTAGTTTGGGGTCAGAGGCCGTGTGTAAGGTGTCCCAAAATATTTATTAGATTCCATGCCAAAGCATAGTCAAGTATTAACTAGAATCCTCAATCGCATAGAGGATGTGAGAAAAAATATGTGCTATACATGATTTTATTATAATTAGACTCTAGATAATAGTAAAAACCTGCTTGCTGATAGAAAATAGATAATATTTCATAAATATGTTGATTTACTTAAGCATATTTAGACGGGGGTGCGCGTATTCCCTGAGGATGGAGTACTAAATACTCCTAAACTGGTCGGATTCCTTGCGGATCGACCGTATAATTATAACGTGAGTTTTGGCCGTATTCCGTCATAGTTATGATGAATACTCACGGTAGTTTTAATGAATTGATTGATTACTTTAGTTGAAAAACGAAAAGGATTATGCTCTTTTATTTTTCATGAGGATTTCTTTTATTTTTCATAGTTCGTCACACCATATCATACAAGCCATGCCGTCAGACCCCGCCAAAAATACTCACGGTAGTTTTAATGAATTGATTGATTACTTTAGTTGAAAAACGAAAAGGATTATGCTCTTTTATTTTTCATGAGGATTTCTTTTATTTTTCATAGTTCGTCACACCATATCATACAAGCCATGCCGTCAGACCCCGCCAATTACGGATTTCAAAGTGATTGTATCCCAAAGTTTTCAATTAAAATTGAATTTCATCGCTAAATTTACAACTGAATTCCATTAAAAGAGATCCAATTAATTCCTAACATAAATTCAATCCGACATATTACATTGCACAGAACTCAATTAGTTTTCATTTGCCCCGCAGTTATCTAGAACGTATTAGGGTATGTAAATGCAGCTGTAGTCGGGATTGAATCCAGAATGGAATCGAACGATCCTTGCTCCTCGGGATAATACCTGCTCTAGAGTTATCCTAGCTCGTATGGGCTAGGAGCTAGATCATTGTAACATAAGTTATAAATATTTTCTGTTTTGGCCATGAATTAAACTGTCTTATTGGGAAAGCTGATTATGATCCCAAAAAGCAAACGATAATAGTTGCTGTTCCATAGAAAAATATCGCTTACCCTCGACAAAATGTATGGAACAGGTGCTTTTTTTTTAGTTTCGACAAAAGTAGCAGATCAAAAGTTGTTAGTTTTGATGTACAAAATAAGCCCCTGAAAGGATGCTAATTGATTAGAATAACCCTGTATAAAAACTGAATATAGCAAACTACGAGTACCTTTGATTCAAAGATAATAAAGGCCTAACCAAAAATATACTGACAAAATTTTACCAGCGCGCAAATAAAGAAGATCTTGCAAAATGGGATCAGATTGTATTAATTAGCTCAAAAAAAACCAGACAAGTGCGAGTCAGGCTCGCACATCGAGGGTTCCGTACAAATCCAGAAAATTTCTCAAAATTGGGAAATAAGTTGTTAATAATCTCTATACTACAACCATCGAAAAAAAAGTTTTAACCCTGCATATTTTGTGAATTTTGAGGCCCTATTTTTGTGATTTAAATAAAAATGCACAGTTTTCAGATTTATTCCTATATGTGTACTCTGAGACAATGCTTCTCGCCAAATTTCATAATTCTATGTCAACGGGAAGTACCCTGTAGGTTTTGATTTTTGTGAGTGTCAAAATATGCAGTTTTTTACGACATAAACGGCTCTATCTTTTTTAAACGATAACTGAGAAGTTTTTCTTTTACACAACTGCAAGAAACCATAGATATACGTATAAAGTTTAAATTTTAAATCGATATCTTAATGCGTTCCCGAGATAAAGAGTCTTGACATACACACAGACGGACAACAAAGTGATCCTTTAGGGGTTTCTGTTTTTTCCGTTTGAGGTACAGAACCCTAAAAAAAAATATGGTAAATAAATACGCAGAATACGACAATCGCAATAAATGCTTTACTTGAATGGAATTTCATATTTTCTAACTTGATTTTTGTCCAAGGCCACCATCACGCCGCCATATTATACAATCAATGTTAAAAGATTATAAGATCCGCAAGTATACAATTCCTTTAAATGAAGATTGTTATGAAAGAAAAAAATAGGAAAATCATTTTCCAAAACAAATAAAGCTAATAATTGAAGACTGTACAGGGTAATGGCCTATGCTCGATATATTTTTAATTATCTCTTTTAATATTAGTAAAGATACATGCCTAATACGATTCAAACTTTATAGCGTCTGTAGACACAAGACGAGTCGTTGTGTAATATCCTAGGTCAGTGGCGGTAAGGAGTGGAATTCTACACAGGTAGATTTTCACGAAACTCTACAAATACTATACAGGTATAACATCCAAATAAACCAATACCTATAAAAGAAACTTCGTTCGCTTTGTAAATAAAATAATGACGGGTACAAATTGTTTCAGAAAGAAATAAATCTTGAAACATGTAATGTTTGTTCCATCGAAAGTAGCGTTAGTAGAGTAGAGAGAGAAGTTAGAATTGTAGAACTTAACTAGAGGATATCAGTACAGCATACTTAATTATAGCCTAAGTAATTTTAATTCAAGCAACTATACAGCTATCGCAGACAGCAAATTCTAACAAACCTACCTTAAACCTCCAGACCATTCGCTCCTTCAATATATTTCCCACGAAAGTAGGTACGAGTACCAACCAAATAGGCTCGCGGCATCTGCAGACTATTGGCTCAGCATCTGCATATCCTCGCCGAGGGCGGCATTTAAATAATTCCTCTTACACTGGCGTAATGCAGATTTTACTGGAAAATGCCGATTTTAAGCGCGCTCAAAGGTAGAAACGAGACCCTATTACTAGGGATATCATGTCGTTTATTTGAGTTTTTGTCGGTCCGGTGTTAATATCTGGTGTGACTACGTGTCGGTCATGGTCTAGATCTATCGATCGGTCGGTGAGATCACCCGCGTGCTATTTTACTACTTTTGTTGAGAACAATCTTCCGTCATTGATAGTACAACTAAAAAAATGTTCGATACTTGGTAGACACCAATTCGATTTTCATCAGTACTCGCGTCTACCAAGTATAGTTGGTACCTTGGCTGCTGATTAAAATCTTATTATTAATTCACCGTAACACCACGGTGGTTCTCTTATTGCACATACTCTATACGTTGAAATGAAACTATACTGTTAATCTTCTACATAATTATATCGTTTTGTGGTCCAAAGAATCATGGTTTGCCCACCTCATATATTAATTTTACATTATTTAATTTGATTATTCTACTGTAATTATCGTATTTTTGTTTGACGAAGCCACTTTACGGCTGACATTTTAAAATTAAATTATTTTTATTTACCAAAATTAATTAAAGTTAGTGTATACCCATATTTATTTTAAATTATAGGACTGGATTTCTTAAATATTATTTTATTGTGATTATAATTTAACGGTGCCTATGTACAGAGCTGAGGCATTTTGATTTTATTTGTATATAGTGAATTCATGTACCTACAACACCTACATATTTGTTATTAATATCCGACAATTCTCAAAAAATAACAATTATATTATAATCAAACCTATTGTCCAATGAGGGAATCATGGAAGTTAAAACTTATATTTTTGTTTATGTTTATTGCTGTCTCTGATGTAATCCAAGCTATATTTTTTCTTGTTGTGAGGGTAGATAAGAGTACTTAAATAAAGTTACTGTAATTGTGACGAGTCCATGATATACTATGACAATAAATGATATTCTATCCTATTCATGCGCAAGACCGATTCGCCGCTTTGTTGCAAAAGCTTGAGAATGGAAGATACCTACCATATTTTGATGGAATGTGTCCGGAACGAGGCGCCCAGACGCCTTTTATTCCGACAGTTCCATTGGTTTATGTAATTCGTATTTAGCTCAACCTACAGCTGAGGAGACAAAGAAGATACTAGCCATGGTGAAAACCGGTCTAGCTAATAGGACCAATGTATTGTAAATATTTAAGATCTAATTGTTTTTCCTACTATACTCTATAAAATTTAACTTGATCTCTGCGACAGTGACATTGACATAGAAGATTGATATTTTTAGAGTTGAGATAGTGGTGGAAAAAAATCGATTTTTAAACAATGTTGTAATGAAATCGAATGAGTAGTTGAAGGTGAGAAATTAGATTTTATTTTCTTGCTTTTAATTAAGATCAAGTATGTACACGTGTAAATAATGTTATGATATTATTTAAATACTCATAATAATGTGACGATAGTATTTATCGACGTTTTTCACTATTATCGATGATAATGTAACATATAATTGGGTTTGATTTAATTACACATGTAAAAAATGTTATGATATTAAAATATACAATAAAATTAATGGTACATTAAGTTTTATTTAAAATATCGTTAGTATAAACTATCGATATTTTAATTAAAACTCTATCTTAAACCCTGTGGTCACGATCATTTGTCGCCCATCACTAATCGGCATGCTCATAAAGTATAACATTGACAGGTACTGTCTGTACTATTATGAAATTCAGGACTTAATAGGCGTGATTTTTCTGACAGCTGTCGCAGAGATCAAGTTAAATTTTATAGAGTATAGTGCACCATTTTCGTTGTGCGTATAAAAGTACTTTAATAAAGATAAAAAAATGGCTGGCAACAATCTGCATCCAGTTTTTTAAGTCATCTGAAGGTCTCTGACGTGGATCTATGATCGAAACTACCTGGGCCTACAATTAATTTCTTCTGAGCTATTTTATGTCCGGGACAGTTTCTTCACTTCGGAAATCTCTAAATGAAAATGATCAAAGTGATGACACTGAAAATGTTAGCGTTCGGAACGCGTTCCAAAACTGTGAAAAGTGAAGAAACTGTCCCGGACAATTGGAACGCGTTCCAAACGCCACAACTTTCAGTAGATTCAGACATCACTTTGAGCTATCTGTACTCGAAATATCTATTTACGAGGACATACCTACATTAGTGTCCCCACAACATGTCACGGTCGACCAGCATTCCGCGGTGGCCGCGATGGCCGCGTCGACACCTACGCATGCTTGTCGCGGGAATTTCGGATATGTCGCAGGCATGTCGGGTATGTCGCAAGCATGTCGGATATGTCACGTATGCCGCCGTGTTTCAGTGTTGTACGCAACTATGTCGAGCGAGCTATGCTTGATGCTCAGCACGCTTGGTTGCGATTTGCGAATGTTTTGGGAGTCAGTAACCTGAGCGGGTGTTGTGTTAAGTATGCAATTTTTTCTCTATACTTAACATAGATTCTTTATAACATACGATAAATTTCATTTAAAACCACCTGATGACAGCTTACTAGTTTAATAAACAAGTTGTAGGTATTTTTACAGACTTCCAAAAACCAGGAGGTATATTCGTCTGTATGTATTGTTTTTGTATGTTCATAGATATATACACTGTTTTTTTGTTATTTCGAAAGAGTGGGTTGGTTGTCGAGGTTGTCCCATGTCAATATTATCGAAATTGGCTGAGCCGTTTCTGATAAATCTGTCACGTCGATTCATGCAAATTATTCGAATTCTGTACACGGTGGAAGTCAGTGTTGCGATTTATGGCAAAAAATAAATATTATATTTTTATTTTTATTCTTGGTTGTCGTTTTTGTATTAGTATTTTAAATAATTCCACTGCAGCATTGTTACGCCACGTTTACATAAGTAAGTACACGCCATCAAGTTTCATCTCAGGACGTATACTGGTTTCTGCACGATATTTTTCTTTACCATAAAATCAGTGGTGTGAAAAGTAGGTACCTACTCAGATAAATTGGTATAAATTTTGTAAAATTAAATCCAGCAGCATTTTCTAGAAATACCTATCTTCACAAACTTCAGAATTAAGTTACCAAAATCATCACTCCAGTGGTCTTATATCAATGAAGCAACAATAGCGTGGTGAGTCTAACAATTGGTCCATCCGAGCGGAGAGACGATTTCAAATCGGAATATTTTGAATGAATATCTCGTTCGATTCATTCGTTTGGAATCGGTGGCGACGGCCATTTTAGGCATTAATCCGGATACTTAAGGCAGCTTTATGTAAAGTATTAAAAAGTTTGTTTTTGTTAGATGGTGCGATTTTATAACTTTTGCAGATGTCCCTTTCATCGTCGAATCTAAATATACGAGTCGTATGGTTGTTGCTTTAGTACCTACTCATAAATTAGTATTCGACAACCAAGGATGTTGTTTAAATACATCCATGGCCACGACATTTACTGATGGCTATATATGGGTATATATAGCCATCAGTAAATGTCGTGGCACCACCGGGTGGTGGTGCCAGGATTTTTCTTCACATACTTACCGCTCATCCACACATCTCTATGTGAAGAAGCACGCAACCGAAATGAGACCTTAAATTTGAGGCTCGAAATTAGTGTACTAATATTTGAGTAGTACCTAGCTATAGTAATAGTATTGAGATACATCTACATTTATGTTTACGCATTTATTAAACAAAATATTCAACCACGAAACCTAACTTGAAAATTGCCTGTACAGTGAGAAGGGCATGAGGTAAACTAAATTAACTTACTCATTTCATATCTCAGTTGAACAAAAAGACAACATTTAACTAACCATATAGGTACTTACTTAACTGTTACTTAAGGCAATTATCGTGTTACTCAATAAAAACTAATAAGGAATTTGTCCAGAATAAAGTAACCTAGATACGGAGCAATCAGACGCGTCTGGCCAATGATTCGTGATTACTGCACGCACAGCCTCCATTCATCACCGTGGACCATAACGACGCCGAGAAAAATATACACAGAGGAAAAGCTTCATAGAAAAATTACATTACGTACGCTGTACGCGGTGAAATGGTACTACGGGTATATAGATAGATAGATCAATCCGGTTGTGGCAACTACCCCGGTTTTGGCCATTTGATGTCAAAATTATTGCATAACTAGATTAGAAACAGAATAATATTTGAGCCATTTGGAGTTGAGACATTGGGTCTGTGGGGGCCGGGCTCATCTTGTTTTCAAAAGTCTTTCTGAGCGTCTGGTGGACCCGTCGCGTGACCAAAGTGCTGGTGTTTATTTGGCTCAACGTATAAGCATTGCCATTCAGCGTGGCAATGCTGCCAGCATGATGGGCACGCTGCCAACTGACAGTGGGCTTGAGCATTTGGATTATTTTTAGACCTTCAAGGGTCTGTGGATGATCCAATTCCTTGTTATGTAGTAGTAGTTTATGTAGTTTTAGATTATGTAAGTCTTGTATTTCGTATGTAGTGGTAGTTAATAAAGGCACTTGCCCTAATAAATAAAATATTAGAAACAATGTTACACCATCAATTTTGTTTGTGTGAATGTCAAAGTTTAAAATTTTCTTGAAAAATATTGTTTCATTTAAATTGTCTACACAAGGTGGCCGAAAATGAAGCTATGATGGCCACAACCGATGTATCTACCCAACATTATAAGTAATTTTAGGTTTATTAAAACAAATGTGAATTAGCATTCTATAGACAGGCCATCTGACTGATGGATTGATGATATCATACTCATTGTGGGTTACAAGATGGACGTAAATGAGATTGTCCAGAAATAGGGAAAATTGTCGATATGTCTCTTATCTCTTTTAATTACGCCCTACATGGTCCTGATTACAATATTATATTAATAAATGGAACTGTATTATCTATATTCTTTATCTATAATCACGCTTTCCTATGGTAACAAATCCGTACACTTCTAACTCATATTAAAAATGACCACTCATAACAAATTAAAAAAAAATTGAGTATCGCATCATACCTTTGAAAAGTCCAGTCCCTATCCCTTTAATCGAACCTGTTATTTTTTCACGTTATAAGTTTAATATCACGAAAGATATATTTTCACTAATTTTCTACTCAGCAATAACGAACAGAATTAGGTGCGTCGTAATAAATCAAAACAATACATTTGCTATTGTGGTTCAATTGCCTCGATATGAGGTCTGAAGAGGCCTTATGAAATAGAAGGCTTTATTGCTTATTGAGGGCCAATTAACGAGTAAAAAGAAAAGCTTAGCCTAAATAACCCAACTCTTGTCAGTGAAGGACGAAAGATTCAGTAAATTGATTCTTACAGAAACTGACTACAAAGGGATACCTACTTCTAATAATGCGTTTGATGATTTGGCTTTAACACAGTAAATTTTGAAATTGTACCATGTCATAAACACTGATTTATCAAGTATTTACTATCATTTTCCCGCGACTTTGCCCGCGGGATATGTTGACTTGTATGTTATCCCATTAGAAACTTTAATTTTTAAAACGAAAAGTAGCCTGTTTCGCTCTCCTATCTTTGAATTACGTCCATGTCAAATCGAAGCAACCCGTTAGCTCTATTGTTGCGTGAGAGTGTTACAAACATTTTCGGATTTATAAATTATTAAGGGTATGTACAGGTACTAGTGTGTATTAATTGAAACCTAAAATATTGTCATAATTACGCTTACACAAATAATTTTTATAAGTGAAGTGAAAAAGACACCAAAGCAATTAGACACCAATAAGTTTCTCGGAACTGATTGTTTATTCACATAACTCTGACAAAGTTTTCATATAAGTTACCGCACACTAACAGTACGAATTTTCCAGTTCCTGCGCACTAAATCTGAGGATTTAGTAGCGAGCTTTAGACGACGGGGGTGGCGATGACGATGGGCTCGGCGACCACGGGGTTGATGACAACGACGGACTCAGGAGCGAGGTTGTCGACAACGTTGACGGGGCCGGGGGCCACTACGCTGGGGGTTCCGATAATCACGGGCTCAGGCACGATCTGGGCATCGACGTTGTCGACGACGTTGACTGGGCCGGGAGCGACCACCTCAGGAAGGGAGGGGGTTCCAATGATGACAGGCTCAGGAACGATCTGGGCATCGACGTTGTCGACGACGTTGACTGGGCCGGGAGCGACCACCTCGGGAAGGCTGGGGTTTCCAATGATGACAGGCTCAGGGGAGATCACAGCATCGACGTTGTCAACAATGTTCACTGGGCCAGGAACGATGACTTCGGGAACGACGGGAGTCTCCACGGGGGAGGGAGCGATCACTTCAGCGGAGCCAGCGTTGATGTTAAGGATGATCTGGATGAGGGGTTTGCCATCGGGGCCGGGGACGTCGATGACGGGAGAAGGGACGATGCCTTCCACGATGGCGGGGCCGACGGAGATGGGGGAGTCCTCGAAGCCTCCAATGATGGCGGGACCCACAGCGATGGGGCTCTCTTCGATGACGGGGGTGGGGCCGGGAATGCCAGGGGCTACGGGGACGGCCACGGCCACCGCGATCAGGGAAGCGATTATCAGCATGGATTTCATTTTCGCTGTAATAGAAATAAAGAAGAGTTAGAAAGGGTAGATGTGAATGATGGTAATTTTAATGACTTCTTTTTTGATTTTAGTTTCAATTGATTTATTGATGTAGGTATCTACTTATTAATAAAATTCAATTATTGAACAATGTTGTAAGAAATTATGACTTACCTGTTTTGTGTTTGTGGATGTTGTACAAACTATGCCCTTCGACTGCATTATATCCCTTTTATAATGAAATGTGGACGGAGATTAACATTAACAGATAACATTTTATTGCCTTTAATCTCTTGTTATGATAAGATGTTCTTTTGCAGGCCAAAACCTATTGGATTAACAAGTTGATTGATTATATCGCTGAACAGATTAGCGGTAGCTAAAACTTGAGTATTGTGAGCCGTTGTATGATAGCAATGGGAATAATTTATTTGATTGCCAAATGAATAAACTTTAGCAAAAAATCAAAAATAGAATCCTTACTTCCCTTACTATAATAATGTAATAAGTGTATTTGTTGGTTTGTTCCTCTTTCACGCAGCAACGAAGCAATGGCTTGACGTGAGTTTTGGCATGGGCATAGTTTGAAAGATGAAAATTGACTTCAGCTACTTTTTAACCCATAAATATAAAATGTTCTAATGGGATAGCACAAAAATTAAAATACCATGCGGGCGAAGCTGCGAGCAAAAGCTAGTTGAAAATATAGCTAATAATTAGTCTCGATGAATTAATCTAAAAAACTCATCAAAATCGAGACTTAATGATATCATCTCCGTAACTCCCATGTGATAGACAAACATACAAATACCAAGACACGCCATTATTTAGTGTAGGTAATACAGGTACAATATATAATCTATTCAAATAAATAAAATTGGAGTGTCTGTTTGTAATATACCTAGTCAGGTCATAAGTATTGTCACACAGTAAAAACTTTTCTTTTAGAATGCTGGCCATAAAAAAGTTTATTGAATTCGAATTTCGAATTGTTCATGAAAATAAAAATGTATGCTTTTTAGAAATTACTCATTTTTAAATATGGAGTGGACGCTTAAAGAAGACCGTGTTGCAGTTATTGCGTTGCATCGTTGCGGTTACGCGCCAATTCAAATTTTTGACATAATGAAAAATTTGAATATAACCAAAAGATTCATTCATCGTACCATCAAACGATACAATGAAGACTCTAGTGTAGATGATAGGTCAAGAAGTGGTCGCCCTCGGTCTGTTAGGACTCCAGCAGTGATAAAAGCTGTGAAGGCGCGAATTCAAAGAAATCCCAAAAGTAAGCAGAAACTGTTGGCCCTTCAGATGGTGTTAAGCAGAACCACGGTGAAAAGGGTGTTAAATGAAGACTTAGGGCTTCGGGCATATCGAAGAAAAACAGGACATCGTGTAAATGCTCGTCTAATGGACCTGAGACTGAAGAGATGCCGCGCTTTGTTGAAGAGGTACGCGGGAAAAAAATATCGGGAAATGCTTTTTTCGGATGAAAAAAATTTTACCGTAGAAGAGAGCTACAACAAACAAAATGATAAGGTCTACGCACACAGTAGTGAAGAAGCAAGCAACTGTATTCCGCGTGTCCAACGAGGTCATTTTCCATCCTCGCTCATGGTATGGTTGGGAGTTTCTTATTGGGGCTTAACAGTGGTACATTTTTGTGAGAAAGGTGTAAAAACGAATGCAGTTGTGTATCAAAATACAGTCCTGACGAACCTTGTGGGACCTGTTTCTCATACTATGATCAATAACAGGCACTGGGTATTCCAACAAGATTCGGCGCCAGCTCATAGAGCGAAGAGCACACCAGACTGGCTGGCGGCGCGTGAAATCGTCTTCATCCGGCACGAAGACTGGCCCTCCTCCAGTCCAGATTTGAGTCCGTTAGATTACAAGATATGGCAACACTTGGAGGAAAAGGCGTGCTCAAAGCCTCATCCCAATTTGGAGTCACTCAAGACATCCTTGTTTAATATCCTTTGCCGCCGATATTGACATGGACCTCGTTCGTGCTGCGATAGACGACTGGCCGCGCAGATTGAAGTCCTGTATTCAAAATCACGGAGGTCATTTTGAATAAACTTTATTGTCATAATAATCTATAATAAATTAATAAATTAAATTTATTTATTTGACTTTTCTTATGGCTATGTACAGAATATGTATCAAATCTATGTTTTGTTAAGTTTATTTTGGTATATAAATGGTTACATAATGAATAAACTTGTTTCATTTATTTTATATGACAGAATTTATGACCTGACTGTGTATAAATAACCGTTTTTTACTACATACATACATATATTACTATATAAGGTACATATGTCACAATTTAAGTGATTAATCTAGTTATTATGTATACTAACTAGCGATTATGTATAATCACTACTTAATTAAGTAAAAATGATGAATGGCACAGAATTAATCACTTTAACTAGTTATTATATATAATTACTAGTTACTAGTAGTTACTAGGACGACTTAGTTAATGTGATAAAAATAAATTAACTAAGATTATAAAGTTTTATTTGACTTTTCTTTAAGTAATAATTATCATTTTTATATTCAACGTTATAAAATATTTCTAATAAGTGCTAGAAGCAAACCGCCTTGATATATTAGGTGTGAAACAAAAAATAGGTTAGGTTAGGTAAGAACATGACAAACAACGCAGAAAAGAATTGTTTTGTGAAAAAAACTTACAAAACGAAACCCTAGTTGATATAATTGGTAAACAATAAACAACTAAATTAATATTACGCTAACTAAACATTCCGCTTCTTGAAAGTTGCCATTTTGAAAAGTTATTACTTTTACTAACCCTGACCGGATATTATGAATAATAACTAGTAAATGTGATTATTTTATCACATTTACTAAGCAGATTAGTTAACTGGTGGTTAGATAACTGGTTATTATACATAATAACGGACTAATCACTTTGACTGTAACACATACACCAAAATATTTTTTTTTACAATTTTTGTCTGTCTGTTTGTTCCGGCTAATCTCTGAAATGGCTGGACTGATTTTGACTGGACTTTTATTGGCAGGTAGCTGATGTAATAAGGAGTAACTTAGGCAACGTTAATCGACTGTTAGGCGGAACGAAATTCGCCGGGTCAGCTAGTGTATCATTTTATAGAACTATTATGTTATTATTTTCATTTTGGCGCAGGAAAATATTGATTGACCAT
Organism: Hypomecis punctinalis; assembly: GCA_949316475.1. NCBI lineage: Eukaryota > Metazoa > Arthropoda > Insecta > Lepidoptera > Geometridae > Hypomecis > Hypomecis punctinalis. Next base: position 3,697,338 of record OX438798.1, read on the forward strand.
GCAGCATGAATCCGGAATAGAATTTCGATAGCATTTATGTTAATCCACTAGCTTATATCCATGACATTCTTTGACTTACGCAAAAAATAACATTTAATTATTATTGTTATTTTATGTCAAATTAATACGGTAACACCAATTAGGTACACTAATTGATATAAGTGTGGTTTTCGTGTTTCAAGTCGAACCTTTCATTTCATTTATTCCCACAATACACATATCTCTACAGGTTTAACCTAATGCGATTCATCTGTTGCTGCGTAAAAAAGTAACAAACAAACTAACAAATACAATTTCAGATTTACAATATTTATAAAGATTTTTTAATGCGCGCACGCGTCTCCTGGTGAGCTTTGAGCAGCGACGATAGGTCAAGCTAATATCGTACCTACTAATATATGAAAGATTCGTATAGGCCGGGGGGTGCCTAGCCCTGTTATCAGAGTTTTTAGGCCGCCTGGAGGCCTCTGACATGGCTAAAGGGTTAAAACAACCGGGACCTACAATTTAACGTGCCATTCGAGCCACGGTAGCGCTGGGATAGGTAATAGTACATCATGGTACAAGTGTGTACTGTTGAAGCCGTGGTGGTCTAGAGGTAGTGACACCCGCCTTACAATCGTGAGGTCGTGGGTTCAAATCCCCGGTCCCGTACCTATGAGTTCTTTGGAATTTATGTACGGAATTTCACACCACTGGCTTTTCGGTGAAGAAAAACATCGTGAGGCAACCTGCATACGTCCGTAGAAGAAATTCAATGGCGTGTGAATCCAAATGGTGTGTGAATCCACCAACCCGCACTGGGCCAGCGTAGTGGATATGGCCCAAAACACCCTTCGTGGGTAGGCCTACATCCTGCAGTGGACTATTAAAAAGGCTGGTACAGTACAGTGTACTGTTGGTGATACTCGTCAACCTTAAGAGAGCCGAGGACGGTAATCATCAATACACACGTGTAGCATACGACGTTTTTCAACACACTTGTGAATACTCAAACCAATCTTCTCGAGCGTTAACCATAAATACTTAAATAATTAATTTTCGCAAAAAAAAAGCAAAACGACTTCCAACGTGTACAAAATTCGAATAGTTCGCTCGAATTGATGTATACAATTTTTTACATTATTGTAGATTTTTTGAAAAACGGCTGCCCCGATTTGGATAAAATTTAAATGGAACCAACTCGGGAGGATACCCTTAAAACTAAAAAAAAAATATTTGAATTGGCGAAAATACACAAAAAATACATACAGACGAACATAATACCTCCTCCTTTTTCCAATTCCTTCAATAATGCTTTATTACCCGAGCTTAAGGCTGATCGTCTCGGTCAGCGCGTAAACTTTTTTTTGGGTTTTTTGCCATTTACAGATCAACTACTCATTAAAAGTTTACGAAAGCTCATTTAGCGGCAATGAATATGTAGTGTTTGCGAGGTACACATACCTAAATTATTCGTTAGTACATAATAAGCTCACTACATTTATATTTCCGAGAGATCTACTGTATTAACAATGAAAATCAGTGTTAAAGAACAGATATTTAAGATCCCGCCAAAAACGACATTCTGTAATGGCGCTCGTCTTTGACGTCACACACTAGTAAATAACGTTGGTTAATACTAGTAAATACGCTAGTCCATATCTAAAATTCACAAATAAATACTTTAAAAGTAACTTACAGATCCAGTAATATTACTCCGAGATCACAAAACACAAATTACACAAACAACAGCTAATCGAGAAATTCTTGTTTACTATCATGTGACGTCACCAAAGTTGCCGCCCTTCTTAAGCGTTCACGTCGCAGATAAAGTATCAAAAAATATCGTACTTTATTTTGTGCGATTTGCGAAAATTAGACATATTTTAGTTTAAATTAAGTGAAATATGTCTTTTTCAGGCTATTATCTTTAAGGATTACAAATAATATATTTTCAATGTTGTCAAATAGCCTATTAATAGTCAGTCTATGTACAAAAATGCATCAACTGATTTTCACCTTAATTTTTAGTTGATAGACTCTTGCTCTTGTACATAGACTGGCCACTATTTTGGTTAAGTAAACCCATAAAAATTGAGTTTCACGCGCTGACCTAGTGAAACCACCTTAAAATAATGCAGACGAATGATAACCGATCATAAATTAATCATCGTTTTCAATCACAAACACGGATAACGTTTGCGTCATGTAAATACATGTTATTTCTTTTTTATGGCACAAGATTATTATGCATTATTGTAGATTTACACCGGGAAGGATAATTTTTGTTGTTTCTTTAGTGTCACGTCGCGTCGTCATGATAAATGTTGACTTGCCAACAAAAATGTATCCTGAATATCACCCGGAAATACTGAACTGAAAGGCTTTCGGGCCTGGGTGTTAAATATTCTTGTTTTTATTTAATTGTAATTCAAGATTTAAAGAGTTTTATACGCACCATCAATATCTAAGAACATTAATATACACGTCTTAGCATATTTGATTATCAGAGTTTGTACAAAAAGAGAAGCGTCGTAGGTCGCCCGTGTGCCATTTTACTAATTTTGTTACGTTAACAACACTGCTCTGTCATTGCTAGTACAACTAAAAGTGTTTGACTTAGTAGACACTTATTCAGTTTTCATCAGTAGACTCGGGTCAATCAAGCAGTAAAGAAGCCAAGGTACCGAACCTTGGCTGCTTATTAAAATCTTATTATTAGTTCAGCGTAACGCCACGACGGTTCTCTTTTTGCACAAACTCTAACTATTTTTTGACCCAGGAAATTTTTTTATGGATACCACCAGCCTGGGGACACCGGTGGTGATGTGGGAGTGCCCCCGAGCCTAGTCGGCAGTATACCCACAAAAAATCTGGGATGTTTCCGCCTCTGTTATGTGTGTCGGGGCTACGGGCACGCTTCCGCACTCATATTAGTACGCATATTATATGCTTTTTACCTACATATGTCTAATTCTACTTAATGACCCACATAACTGTAAATAATCGACTAAAGCTTGGACTTTTTTTACTATTTTTCTTACAATCCGGATACCTAGTCATCTACAAACAATCAGAAAAGCAGTGTAACTTTTTATGCCCAGTGTCTCAGGAGTTTATATACCTACAATCTACTTGAAATATGTAGTAGCGCTCGTAGCGTAGTTTGACTAGGTGATTGTCAGCGATCACCGAAATTAAGCAACGTTCCGCACGGTTAGTATTTGGATGGGTGACCGCGGGTTGCATTTTCCAACTGAGCGCTGCCGTGGCTCGGATGACACGTTAAATTGTAGGTCCCGGTTGTTTTAACCGTTTAGCCATGTCAGAGGCCTTCAGGCGGCCTAAAAACTCTGACACCAGGGCTAGCCACCCGGCCTATACGAACTTACTTTTACTTACTTGAAATATGTATCAAATGTACATGGAAATGAAAATTTAACCATACATACGTAATTTACATTTGCGATTCAGTAGGTAACGTAGTTTTAATTATCTTCGCTGAATATACGGAAGTTCCGAGTCTCTGGTGTTTCTGTAATAGAACTCTACATGTTATTGCAGCGCCAAGCACTCAATGTGCTCCAAACTTGCTTTCTTAATTAAATTGCACAGTAAGTAATATTTAGCTAAGTGGGTGGTAGTTTTTAATTTAATATACTAAAAAAATAAACAGTCCTTGTGATATCTTTCTTACACAAATCTCATGTCACGGTATTTGTAAACGAACTCCTCCGAATCGGCTTGACCGACATGTATGATATTATACAGGGTTATTCTTAATCAATTAGCATCCTCTTAGGGGCTTATTCTGTACATCAAAACTAACAACTTTTGTCAAAACTCAAAAAAAATTGTTTTTCCATAGAAAAATATTGTTCACCCGCGACAAAATGTATGGAAAAGCTGATTTTTTATTTTAGTTTTGACGAAAGTTGTAGAACAAAAGTTGTTTATTTTGATGTACAGAATTGCTAATTGATTACCAATAACCCTGTATAACTAAATGTTTCTTAAAAACTGAAACTAGATCTTTAGGTGTAGCAAGTTTGGCATTCAATACATTTCAGTAGCAAGTAATAAGGATACTTTATGGGTACTATCGGCAAAGTGCTTACGATCTCGAGGCTCGTTTTTTAGCCGTCGGCGGCACTCATTCCTACCGATTGCTTCAACTACGTGATAAATGTATAGTTCTGACATGTTTTATTCTCGAGTTCTAGCTAAGTTTGTTACGAAAATTGAGTTTTCCTAACACAGGAAACTGTGGTATTTTCAAGGTGTCTGTAGCGTAGCGCTCGTGGTGTAGTTTGACTAGGTGTGTGTCAGCGATCACTGAAATCAAGCAACGTTCCGCACGGTCAAAATTTGGATGGGTAACCGCGGGCGGCATTTTCCACTAAGCGCTACCGTGGTTCGCATGACACGTTAAATTGTAGGTCCCGGTTGTTTTAACCGTTTAGCCATGTTAGAGGCCTTCAGGCAGCCTAAAAACTCTGACACCAGGGCTGGTCAGCCGGCCTATACAATCTTACTTCTAGGGTCTCTATAGGTACTAAATATGTTAAGTTTGTATAACAAGTGAATCACTAAGAGACACCTAGTCAAACTAAGTAGGTACGCTATGAATGCTACTCGGTAGGTACTTATTTAACCTAAGTGCACTATACTTACATCATACCGAGTTAAAAATATTTCTATCGAAATACAGCTAGAGTCGAATATCAAAAACAGTACTTAGCAGTTTTTCTGTTAAAGGTGATGTCCACAAGTGGTATATTATTCAGAGAAAAATCGAACCAAGATGATATATACATCATTTGAAAGCTTGTTTGATGGGCTTCCAAAAAATATTTAACTAAGATTTTTTCACCCCTCCAATTTTTTTTAAATGCGCGATATAAATTGTATGAAAAATAACAATACAGCTTATAACTTTTTCTAGTTTAGCAATTATAAAGTGCTTCTATCGTTATTTTACTTGCATTTGTAGCTGATTCTTCCACATTCATCGCTTAATTTGCTAAAATTAAAAATTATAACCTACCAGTGTGACCAGTCAGTAGGTACAATGTGACAAACAAACACTTTAAAAGTGTGCCTAATTGGTAAAAATGCTTTTAATTAACAATTTGGAGGTTACTTAATCAGGGTTGATAGAGATAAACTACTTATTGAGCCAAATATATTTATTTATCCTAATAAATTCAAAATTAATTTTAAAAAAATTGGAGGGCTCTTTTTTGTTTTTAACTGTTGTAATAGACTCAGAAAAATATGAACTTTCTCGAAATGTAACGAGTGTTGTGGTTAGAATTTTTGATTATTATTATACCAGCCTCCATACATTTTGTGGACATGTCCTTTGTCAAAAGTTTAATCCCATTTAAACTTTTTTTGGTTTTGTCTGATTGATTTGATTTGCCATACTAACACTAAATACAAGACTTACATAATCTAAAACTACATAAACTACTGCTACATAACAAGCCATTTGATCATCCACAGCCTCTTGAAGGTCTAAAGATAATCCAAATGCTCAAGCCCACTTTCCAGTTAGCAACGTGCCCAGCATGCTGGTAGCACTGCAACGCTGAATTACAATGCTTATGCATGCCGTGCATTAAAACTAGTCAGAAGAATTCTAATAGGTATATGAACTTCTTTACAAAACAGCAACTTTTGCGATTTTACTGACGAGCTGGACAATAGGTACATGTGTGGTTTCAATACAAAAACAAAATCTCATTCATCCTAAAAAAAACATTACTCTCCCTCTAAAAGGAGTTCAGTAATAAGTTAACCCATTTCTCTTATCGCATCAGCATTAAGATTCGAGTAATATGATCCAATTTCACACGTTACAAATAAAACAATCTTTTTACTACAAATAAAACGTGTGCTCTACCGAAACACGGCAAAAAGAACGCTAATAACACGTGGTAACGGTATAAATTTTATTGGCAAATAAAACGTAAAAGTAGGAAACGAAAACACTCAATGTGAAAATGTTTGGTGCTTATGAGCACGCGGCAAATACGACTCCACTTTTGACAGATGTAAAACGCTACCTTTGCGAAATAAAATACGAATGGAAATATACGGAACTCTTCTCTTAAAATAGTCGCTAGTAACAGCAGAATTTTAATTTCTGCCTATCTTTTATCGTCATTTTTTTCTACCAGAAGCACAGATTTCTAAACAGTGCGAATACTACTTAATACGTAGAGAGTTATCACCCTCTTCTTCCTGTCAATATTTTTTTTTATATTAGCTTGCTGAACATTATACAGTCCTTAAGTACCTATCTATTGTATATAAAAAACCGGTTAAGTGCGTGTCAGGCTCGCACATCGAGGGTTCCGTACAAATCCAGAAAATTTCACAAAATTGGGAAGTAAGTTGTTAAAATATCTATACTATACTATACCACCGACAAAAAAGATTTTTTTTTCACTTTTCTCGTCATACATCGAAAATTACACTTTGTTAAAATAATTAAAAACCTGTTTTAGCGTGTGCTAATAAAGTACTTTTATATGATACCTGCCATGATAAAATTTACCCACTTTTAATTTTGAACCCATATTTTGTGAATTTTAAGGCCCTATTTTTTGTGATTTAAATAAAAATGTACAGTTTTCAGATTTATTCCTATATGTGTACTCTGAGACAATGCTTTTTGCCAAATTTCATAGTTCTATGTCAACGGGAAGTACCCTGTAGGTTTTGATTTTTGTGAGTGTCGAAATATGCGTTTTTTTACGACATAAACGGCTCTAACTTTTTTATACGATAACTGAGAAGTTTTTCTTTTACACAACTGCAAGAAACTATAGATATACGTATACAGTTTAAATTTCAACTCGATATCTTTACGCGTTCTCGAGATAAAGAGTCTTGACATACACGCAGATGGGCAGACGGGCAACAATGTGATCCTATAAGGGTTCCGTTTTTTTCGTTTGAGGTACGGAACCCTAACGGCTGAACCGATTTTGCTAATTTTGATCTGGAAATATTTGTAGAAGTTAAGGGAAGGCTTAAACGGTGAAACGATAAACAATGCGAGAAAGATAAATAAAACATTAATTTCATTTTCCCAATCAAAATGTTCCAACATGTAAAAGTTGTCATTGACAGTTGGCAGATGGTGAGACGAAGCTCATCGGGTCAGCTAGTACACAATAAGTATTTCGCTTCCCTTCCGTAACAGTTGCCCGTATGTTTATAATTATAAAGAAAATAAGCTTGAGGCAAATGAAATAGGCGCACAAGGGGCGTTTTATGAATTCATAAAGTCTGGATGACGTTTTTACTTCGCCCTTATTAATGGAACTCTACTTCATTATGCATGACGGGGATTGACTTAGGAATACTAAAACTAAGCTCTTTTGAGAACAAAAATAGTCAAATAAAGAAAAATGCGAATGAAACAGTTCTGAAGCTGTTTTGGTATTTTTCGTAGGAATTGTTTTATTTTTTGTTAATCACTAGCATGATCTTGTAATTTCTCTTAATTGTTGTTTCTTCTTTTTTAGGATTCCGCTGTATAAAAAGAATAAATTGAACTCTTATAGTATCACATCACATCATAACTTTGTTGTCCGTTTGTCCTTTTTAGGGTTCCGTATCCATAGAGTAAAAACGGGACCCTATTACTAAGACTCTGCTGTTCATCCGTCTGTCTGTCTGTCGCCAGGCTGTATCTCATAAACCGTAATAGCTAGAAAGCTGAAATTTTCACAGGTGATGTATTTATTTCTGATGCCGCTATAACAACAAATACTAAAACAGAATAAAATAAATCTTTAATGGTAAATAAATCTTTAATAATCCCATATAACAAACATGATTTTTAGCCGTTTTTCTCTATATTGATAACGGTGACAGGTAGATGCTTAAAAAATTCACAGAATATTTAGTTAAATATTTACTTTAGAAATAAATAATTGAATAAAATAAATAAGAAAGTTCTCATACAGGAAACGTGTTTTTTGCTCGATATTAATAACGGCATCAAGTATATGCCTGAAATATTCACAGAATGTTTATTTGTTTGAAAAATAAATAATTAAATTATAATACAACATATGAAGGGAGGCTTTCACACTGTACGGAACCATTCGTTCGCGAGTCGGACTTGCACTTGACCGGTTATTATTATCAGCAGTTCTGTACAACGAACTTTTTGTACGGAACAGCTGATTTTTATGGCTATTTCGGGGTAATCATAATGATAAGTACAATGTATGTATGTCTGTAAGTCTGCAGCACTCTGTAGTCTAGAGTAACACTCAGTATATTATAGCTTAAAGATTATCTATCTTGGATTCTTGAAAATTGGGATACTTAATTATGTCTATCGTCTACAGACTGCCTCGGTGACTGAGTGGTTAGTGAGCCTGACTTTTGGATCGAAAAGGCGTGGGTTCGATTCCCACCCATAGCAAGCATGTATGTGATGAACATAGGTGTTTGCTCTGTGTGTGTATTTATAAATATGTATATGTAGTATATCAGTGTCTTGCAGCCATATCACAAGCTTTACTTAGTTTGGGATCAGAGACCGTGTTTAAGATGTCACCCTTACATTTATTTATTTATTTAAAGAAACACCCTGTATAAGGCAAAAAGATTTTCAATCTACGAATGGTTGAAACACCAAAACTATTCATAGATCATTTTACTCCCTAGAAAATATCCTAAATGAAAGGGTCATAAAGTACCCATCTCCTCAGTGAAGTCGTAATTCACATTTGCGCGCGTGCCTACCGTAAAATGCAAAGGTTCAACGCAGGGCTGGCCTAAGGTGGAATGGTAGGGGGAGGGGGTAATTTGCTAAAACTATGTCTTAGTTATAGTAGATGCTTCAGTTATAGTAGATGCTTCAGTTGTGTCCACTGCCCTTTTATGTTTTCGGAATAAAAAGTGGCCTATGTCACTTTCCGTCTTTCATATGTCCAAGTCAAAAATCAAGTCAATCCGTTGCTCCGTAGCTGCGCAAAAGAGGAACAAACCAACAAACACTCGTTTAAAACACTGTTATTATAAGATATTTATTATAAATCAATACACTATAAATATTGTTTGTGTGAATGTAAAAAAAAATCTTTAAAATTATCCACACAATCATTAAAATTCAAAGTGACCAAAACTGAGACTAAGATGGCCACATCCGTGCATCTACCTTAGCTTTGTGCTTTTTAATGGGCCAGTGCTTTTATTAATTACAACAGAATACAAAAAATCTGTCGGACTTATGTGTTCACGTTATAAGTGCGTACCGTGCATAAATTGTCCATATATTGCCTTCAAAATATCGTAATTACTTTAAAATCTCATTACATACCCATATTATCAGTCAGAGTGAATCAGCGAAGTAAGAAAAAATAACTTTAAACTATTTCTTAGATCATATTATTATTTATTTTCACGGAAACGACCATTTGCCCCAAAAGGCACAACTGGTACAAAATACATCATCTCTACATCGGTACTAAGAGTATCAAGTACCCCTATAAATCAGATACCTCTTACACAATCAGCATTGCCCTTGCACCGGCCCTGGGCAAAGGGCGCGCAATAATCGAGATAGATGGCCGGCCTAAGCCCTATACCGTCCCTGTGATATTGAGTTATAGAGCTAATACTGGCAAACGCTTCTAAATTGATTTTCCTGAGTAAATCAGATTTTTCAGAAATAAACTAGCCCTTATGACTTTATGAGATCATGTTGAAAAGATCATATTCTCTTCTTCTTTAAATAGAGAAAAAAATATGCAGTAGGTAGGTAAACGAGTAGCTATTAGGGGCAACATTTTTCTTCTATGAAGATAAAATCATAAAAAAGAAAATGTTACCGAGCACAGCGATATGATAAGATATAATTTGAATAAATAGATAAAATTGGTGTAAGTATTCAATAAAAATGTACAACGAATCAATGATCAAATTGACAAAAAGTTTTAAAAATCATAGGTATTAGTATAAGGATATTAGCGCTCAAAACTAATAAATAGGTAAGTTTTATTTATCGACTTCCAAAAAAGGAAGAGGTACAATTTTCGTCAACAATGTATTTTTTATGCATGTTCATCGATATTGTTGTCAATTGAGAACCGATTTAAAACAATCTTTTTATTCCGAAACTCGCGAGGTGCTCCCATTAAAATTTTATCGAAATCGGCTAAGCCGCTTTTTACCAACAACAATAATGTACACATGTCACATGGATTCGATCAGCTACAACCTATTTGAGTTCTGTACACGGTGGAAGACGGTAGTGCCATTTTTGCCAAAAATAATTATTTTGTTTAAATGTATTCTCCCTAAAATCCCGATCACAGAGGCGCCATCGTAATTATAATAGCTAAATAGCATAGTTCTGTTTCTTTTTCACTTTAGGCATTCGATAGAGAGAACGCTTTTTACGTTGCTATTAAATTTACGCTGGCGCCTCTGTAATCGGGCTTTAAGAGTAAGATTTAGAGCTTTGAGAGAGAGCCCAGGGCATCTTTTAATAAGCATCTACATACTCAAACAAAAATCATAAATCATTCGCCAAATTAAAATTCTGTCCGAAGCCATGTTAGGAAAGCAATGAATAGCTCGAGCCAGGGATCAGTTAATATCTGAAGAATTTAATTTCACCGTCGAATGGGGCGAAATTGTTTTCCAATCGATCTCGGGAATGCTGCGACATCCCGGGACAGCCTCCGAGGTTCGCCGCCGAATTTTTTTGATTGCAAATATGCCAGTGCGAATCATACAGGTTTGGATATTTTTTTAATTTGTTGTCCAGCAACGGTAGTTTTATAACCGGGATAGTGTGTTGTCAAGCAGTTGATATTTTACAGATCAAATTGATGATGGTCTTTTTAAATATCATTAGTCTCATTGTATTAATTCGTCATGTCAGTTATAGGAAGTAAGCGAGATGTAGGCTTTCCTTCACTGCTGGATATAGACCTAAGCTTCCTATACTCAGAACTAAATAAATAAAATCAAGACAGTACGTCCTGAACAGCCAAGTGAGGTCAGTTATTTAAGGTTCCGTACCTCAAAAGGAAAAAACGGAACCCTTATAGGATCAGTTTGTTGTCCGTCTGTGTGTATGTCAACACTCTTTATCTCGAGAACGCGTAAAGATATCGAGTTGAAATTTAAACTGTATACGTATATCGATAAACTCTTGCTGTCCTGTAAAAGAAAATCTTCTCGGTTGTCGTTTAAAAAAGTTAGAGTCGTTTATGTCGTAAAAAACCGCATATTTCGACACTCACAAAAATCAAAACCTACAGGGTACTTCCCGTTGACATAGAACTATGAAATTTGACGAGAAACATTGTCTCAGAATACACATTTAGGAATAAATCTGAAAACTGTACGTTTTTATTTACATCACAAAAATTAGGGCCTCAAAATTCACAAAATATGGGCTCAAAATTCAAAGTGAGTAAATCGTATCATGAAAGGTGTCATATAAAAGAACTTCTTTAGCACATGCTAAAACAGGTTTTGAATTATTTTAACAATGTGTTTATACGGAACCCTCGATGTGCGAGCCTGACTCGCACTTGGGCGGTTTTTTTTATACATGTGGTAAGTGCGACTGATAAGCCAAGGCGTAGTATCATTGTACGTGTTTGTGTATAATTGTGTCTGTACACGGCAAGGCGTAATTATGCCGACCCCGCTCTTGTTTGTTTTCTCAGCATTCTTTCTTGATTTTTTTATTTGGTCTGAATACCCATATAGACTACCAATAGGGCTGATCATAAGTAATAATACAAGTAAGTAATCTTAATCAGATCTTCTTTCCACAAAGCGAATAAAATACTTACGTTCTATTTTTTGGGACCGTGCAATTTTCGGAATTTGTACGAAACTCTCGGAAGCGACTAACGACCCTAGCTTGTCCGGTCCATCGACTTGGCATTTTTTGCGTGGACCCTTGTCCAGGTTTTTCCTTTTGAAGCACGGAACCTTAAAAAGAAAAAAACATCAAGCTTGCATAGGTATTAGAAAAGGTTGCGATAACACGTATTTCATAAACTATTTGCAGAAAAAAACATGAAAGCCGTGTAGCAATACATTTTCATATCAGCGCTTTCAGCATCTAGCAACAAATGGGTAGGTAAGTAAGTACAGTAGGTGCCCTAGCGTAACCCTAACTCGCCGAATCGGTGTTCCATTGTGCAGTACACGGCACGAACATCGCCCGACTTATCTCGAGATATAAATCACTCGGTTGTGGCACAGAGTAAAGAACATTTAGGTAGACGAACAAACTTGTAGTTACAAGGAAATATGCACCTTTTTCGTCTCACTACACTTAAAGAACTATCTTTTTGTAAATTAAATTATATCTACATAGAATAACAGGGGTTCTTGTAATTTGTAAACATTTAATATCAATGCAATATGCAATGGACCATAAATTTAAACATACTCGTAATAATAAATTTACCAACCTTTTTCACACGGCCTCTGACCCCAAACTAAGTAAAGCTTGTGATATGGCTGCTAGAGACTGATATACTACATATACATATTTTTAAATACATACTTTATATACATAGTAACTAAATACACCCAGACACAGAACAAACACCTATGTTTATCACATAAATATTTGCCCTGGGTGGAGATCGAACCACGCCTCTTTGATCCAGAAGTCAGGTTCACTAACCACTGAGCCACCGAGGCAGTCGATATTAAGCTAGATAATGTTTTGTAAAATTAAAAGGCTATTTTATTTTATTTTTACTTTATTTATTTTACCTTTTTCGTCTCACTATACTTAACTATCTTTTTGTAAATTAAATTCTATCTACATAGAATAACTAAAAGAACCTTTGGTCAATATCCTGTCTGTTCAGACTCTACGAAAACGGAGCGAAATAGCTGATTGGACCGTTATCCTTACTAGTTACTAATATTTGGACACATCTAAAAGTGTGTTTGTTGGTTTATAGCTTTGTTCCTCTTTCACCCAGCAATGCAGCAACGGATTGACTTGAATTTTGGCATGGACATTGTTTAAAAAGACGGAAAGTAACATTTTATCCCAAAAAATACGTTGTTCCCATAGTATAGACAAAACAGTTATTACAAAATGTGCTGCGGGCGAAGTCGCGTGTACGAGCTTGTAGTCCATAAATCAACTACAGAAATTCCATATTTTTGGCGAAAAACTAAACATTTGCGAGCGTAAATTTTCTCTGGCAGCTTTTCTAGCATCTAGCAACAAGTTGGTAGGTAAATAGGTACGGTAGGTGCCCTAGCTTAATCCTAACTCGCTGGATCGGTGTTCTTTTGTGCAATACACGACATGAACATCGCTCGACTTATCTCGAGATATAAATCACTCCACTGTACACAGAGTATAGAACATAGGTAGATGAACAAACATGTAGTTGCGTACAAACGTATATATGTAAGTATATATAAAACTTAGATTGGATGAAGTATGTTTAGTTTATTATTTATAGGTGTTTTCTTTCTTAATATCTATTTAAGGCCACTATTTCTTGTTTTTGTCAGTTCATATTCGTGCAAGGTTGCCTGGAAGAAATCGCCATGGGTGATAGGCCGCTACTTTATAATCATATTTTTTGTCGTATGTTGTGTATGTTGTTGTGACCTTCAAGGGTCTGTGGATAATCCAATTGCTCTCTATGTAATAGTGTAGTGTAAATGTAGTAGTGTAGGTAGTTTTAGCATATAAAGTAGTATTGTATATTATTGTAGTTAATAAAGGCACTTTTACCCGTTAAAAATAAAATAATTTCTATTACTGTTTGCTTTAACATTTACTTTTCTCTTCCTGTCTCATATTCTTTTCTTAGTAATAAATATTTATAAATCAACAAGAAGCTCTTTCAGTCAGGTTCTAGGCCCAGAAAGCGTAGCAGCATACGAGTAAATGCCATACTGTAGAAGGGGTGGTGAGAATTCCTTGATATAATGAAACACGTTACGTTTTGGGTAGGAATCTGATTTATTTGCCATACTATTAGTTCATACAAATCTCGCAAACACAGTACTTGTGCGTTTTAAGGCGATACTAACGCCATCTAGTTTGGTTTTTACAAAACTGTTCTTAAATGAATTAAACAATACTTTCTAACGAGGAAGAAAAAAGTTTTGAGTAGAGCAAAGCTGTACTTCGTTCTTCGTTGTGCAGATGATTGAGCAATTGATCAGATCAGGTAATTTTATTCCTCAAAACCAGCAAGAGATATTACATCTTATCAATAGGTAATAATAATAAAGCTGACAAGAGTATTTACTTATATTTATAAAGTTGGGGATTGGAATGATTTCTCCCAAAGAACTTAAAGTTGTAATGTAATTATCACTTACTAACTTTTGACTGCTGCTTTGCCTGCATGATATTTTGGTTATTGTGCTATCCCGTAAGAACATTTTTATTTTTCGGGTATAAAAGTATCCCATGACACTTTCCGATCTTTAAACATCCCAAAACCAAATAGATTCGTCCCTGTGTTGCTGCGTGAAAGAGGAACAAACAAACCAACAAACATACTTTTGTATTTATAATATTAGCATAGATAAGGATAGGTATAGATCGTCTAGGTTCACTCTGTTTAATTTTTAGGGTTCCGTACCCAAATGGTAAAAACGGGACCCTATTACTAAGACTCCGTTGTCCGTTTGTCTGTCGCCAGGCTGTATCTCATGAACGGTGATAGCTGAAACGTTGAAATTTTCTAAGTTAACGTATTGCTATTGCCGATAAAACAACAAACAATAAAATCAGAATTAAATAAATAAAAAATTAAATATTTAAGGGGGGCGGGCTCCCATACAACATACATGAATTTTAGCGTTTTTTCGCTCGATAATAATAACGTTGGCAGGTATATGCTTAAATTATTCACAGATATTAAGTCAAATGTTAACTTTAAACTTAAAAAGTTAATTTAAAATAAAATAAGTAATATAAGGGGGGCGCCATATAAGAAACGTGATTTTTGCTCGATATTAATAATGGCAACAGAAAGATGCTTAAAGTATACACAGAATATTAAGTTGTATATTTCCTTCTTAAATAAATAATTCAGTTAAAATAAAACTTATTAAGGGGGGCTTCCATATCGTACGTAACCATATGTGCGGGAGTGCGACTCGCACTTGCTCTACTATTATATTATTTTTTTAGCTTCACGTCGTTACTCATGGTATTTTATTTGCCTACAGCCATACTAATCTACTTGGCCCATGTTTATAGCTGTTTTTCTGTAATACTTTACTCTGTACCAGTACTAAACCAAGCACTGGCTCTGCAGTTACCTCACTCCGGTAGAACGTCGCGAGCTAAGCGCCCCATAAATATCCCGCTAAACACTTAAACCGATATAATCGGGAAGAAAACTGGGTTAAAGCGCATGAATCTTTAAAAACTAGTGCGGTTTAAAGAGTTCGCGGTAACTGGAAACATGCTCCTGAATAAGTAGGTACCTGCTGAAATGTTGACTTTACTAACTAACAAAGTTACTCGTGTAAAGAATATTTATTCCTTGGCTATTAGGTAGGTACTACGTACTCGTGGATGTGGAATAATGGACAGGTCATAAGTTAGTGTTTGTTAAATTCATTAGAATCATTATAATTCGACCGCTTAACATACGCCACTAAGTTTGATTCGGTGTATACATTACATTAAAAATATATCTTTATTTATCACCTCTGTATTATTATTTTAACATACATACACCTACAATATATTAATTATTAATATATATATATATTAATAACTCAGTCCTCGCCTGTGTGGTATCCGCAGCCCGCACCTCTCCCTCTCAGTCCCCCTTTGTCTCGTCTACCCCCGCGCCCCTGTACGGCGCAGGCGAGGACTGAATTAAGCGGTCGGATTATAATAAGGAGATCCCGCTAACGAACAAAATTTGCGGTCATAGCCGAGCGAATTAGCAAGTTAAAATGGCAGTGGGCAGGGTAGGTACATAGTTTGAAGAACAAATGGCTAATAAGGCCGTAATGTTCTAGGGTGGAATCCACTTAGCGGCAAGCGCAGCGTACAACTTCCACCGACCAGGTAGACTAACGATATACCAAAATAAGACCGCAAAGGGGTTAGTCCAGTTAACACTTAAATTGAAACTACAGTTGTTTCCGTATGGCTCTATATATCTTTGTACAGCGCCCCTGGCGGGAACGAGGAAGAGCTAACCAAAATGTATGGAGCCACACACGCACGCGAAAGTTTAAGCAAACTACACAAAACCTGGGCTCAGGAACGTGCTGGACGCAGACCGCTTTTTGTACCCTTAATTAATTGGTTTTGTGCCTTAATTGGTTTGGTGCCCATCTGTTAGTTACACCGTCGTCGTAGGACGTCCCCTGTTGGGAATAGGTCTTATAGATTGCCAATAGAGCCAGATGTTTATCGGTTTGAAATGTTAGCGTAACACATGTTCTGATATGTCGCAATACCTACCCCGACACGACTTGCAACAATCTAGGTTAAAAGCGTACCCTAAATTACGTTGTGCTGATCTAGAATAAGTTTCCTTTAAAATAAGATCTTATAATTAATCATTCAATAAACGGAGCTGGAACGATCAACTTGTTCATATAATAACATCCCCGACACCACCAACGTCACAGGTTCATTCAGGGCGATTTTCAGCTGATTTTTGGGCATTTGGATAACAACAACATAGGACGTCCCTTGGCTAAAATTAAAAGAAGGAAGTAAGTCAGTTTAGTATCAGTTCGTCCAGGGCTAGCCACCCGTGCCAGAGTTTTTAGGCCGTCTGGAGGCCTCTAACATGGTTAAACGGTTAAAACAACCGAGACCTACAATTTAACTTGTCATCCGAGCCACGGTAGCGCTCAGTTGGAAAATGCCACCCGCGGTCACCCATCCAAATACTGACCTTGCGGAACGTTGCTTAATTTCGGTGATCGCTGACACACACCTAGTCAAACTACGCTAAAAATAAAAGAGAAGTTACACGTCGCTTTCACAATAAATATATAAGGAAATAAAATCTTAATTACACCTTTATTATCTTTCAATTATTTACCCCGTTATGTAATTTCACCTCATGATGGCCCACAAACGTCGATATAATTCTGTTATTTTATGAGCTCGACGTCCAAGCTAATTTAAATTGGGATGGACGTACGGAAGTGACGTAACAAACGACTTAGCTGCAATGGAAGTGGCACAGTAAAAGAAAAACTTCTCAGTTATCGTTTAAAAAAGTAAGAGCTGTTTATGTCGTAAAAAACCGCATATTTCGACACTCACAAAACTCAAAACCTACAGGGTACTTCCCGTTGACATAGAACTATAAAATTTAGCGAGAAGCATTGTCTCAGAGTACACATATAGGAATAAATCTGAAAACTGTACACTCACAATCTCAAAAAAATAGGGCCTCAAAATTCACAAAATATGGGTTCAAAATCCAAAGTGAGTAAATCGTATCATGTAAGGTATCATATAGAAGAACTTTATTAGCACATGCTAAAACAGGTTTTTAATTATTTTAACAATGTGTAATTTTCGATGTATGACGAAAAAAGTGAAAAAAAAAACTTTGTTGTCGATGGTTATAGTATAGAGATTTTAACAACTTACTTCCCTATTTTGTGAAATTTTCTGGATTTGTACGGAACCCTCGGTGTGCGAGCCTGACTCGCACTTGTCCGGTATTTTTTTCAGTATGTAAGAAGAATACTTAAAAAGAGACCAAAGAACTAAAATACGTTACGATAACGTGCTACTAACGTGTAACTAAGAGCTACATTGTGGTAGCTTTAATTTCGTAGCATTGATGACGGCGTAGCCGTAGAGAGAGCTTTGATAGTTATGCTACGGTACCGCGACGTAGCATGCATATACTCGTAGCTACAAGTTCGTAGCCGAAAACATGTAATTAGTTTTGTAACGTTTTTGACATTAACTCTACGTCAATTACGCAAACTATGTCACGTTACATTGCCAATAAAAATAACACATTGCATTTACCACTTCCAGGCTCTATATAACGCCTCCATCACTCGCTAATGGAGTTGCAATGGCTGTCGACTGCTTCCGCTTCAATTATTCGACCCTTCAACTGATTTAACTGATGCTCCAGTCGTTCCGAATTATCGGAAAATGTTTATGATCGGTGATCATCAAGGTGGCTATGGGCTACACGTATACGGGTCATAAATCGATCGAAATGACACGATGCTCATTTGATAATCATTATGAGGTCATTTGAAACGATATGCTTTTATCGGATATTTAGGAACACGTTGAATTGTAAGACCTCTTTTTTACTGTTTTGCCACGATCGGACTACCTACGACCAACGGACACTTCAGACGGCTTTCGCCTGGAAATTATCGGAATATGTTTATGATCGTTCACTTAGTCGGTGTATGTCCTACGCTGCGCTTGCTGATACGCGGTTTCCATTAGAGAACTTTACGGGCCCATCGGCCATCCATTTTTCGTACTATATGCCCTGCCCACTGCAATTGTAACTTGCTAATCCGCTGGGCTATGTCGGTAACTTTGATGACGAATCTCTTTACTGACTCAATCTCGAAGAGAGACTCTGAGTATAACCTTTTACATAGCACATTTGGGCTATCTTGAGATTATTAACAAGACTTTCAGTAAATGTACAGTAACCGCTACGTATCTTTGCATATTTTTGGTGGAAACACTGTTTTAAATAGGTTCAATTCGTTCCGATTTACTCATCGACAACAAAATTTCAAATTACACTTTGAGCTCTTTAATTGAGTTGGTTGCTTTTGAGTTTTTAACTGGCTGGTTCCAGGAACAGACCCATTCTAGACGCAAATTACTATTGCATGAATGAACTTATTGGGAATCAATCAAGCGCAATAATTTACCTTATAGGTACTGCGCCCGAATTGTACTTTACTAAGAATTTTGTATGTCTTTCCCGAAAATTGGTGGAGTTCATCGCAAAGTTGGGACCACGTACCGGCAAGCGCAGCGTAGGACGTCCACCCACAAGGTAGACGAATGACCTCATTAAGACCGCAGGTTCGTGCTGGATGTAAGCCGCTTCCAACCGGTCTTATTGGAGATCCAAAGGGAGGCCTATGTCCAGCAGTGGACGTCCTTTGGGTGATGGATGGATGGATGGGTGGTTGCAAAGTTGTATGTTTTTAGCTGCAACCTTGGCACTTAATAATTAATTAACGCAAAAAATTGTAAAACCGCCTTCCATCGTGTACAAAATTCGAATATTTCACTCGAATTGTTTACATTATTGCTGAATTTTCAAAAACGGCTTAGCCGATTTCTGTAATATTTAAATGGGACTAACTCGGGAGTTTACCATTTCGAACTGAAAAATAATTTTTCGATTCGGTTCACAATAATAATTGGCGAAATTATCGAAGAACATACAAAAAATAAATACATACAGGCGAACATGGAATCGCCTCCTTTTTGTAAGTCGGTTAAAAATACATAATAAGCTGCAAAACAATAAACAAAATATAAAAATAAGAATGATATTTATGTTTTACTTTATTTATTTGTAAAGTTCTTGAAAAATATTAAAACTCAGGGACATATTTTTTGGAATTGAAAGAGCAGCTATTTCAATTATACTAGCTTTCAAAAAAATCGGTCCATCGGTAATTATGAAGCATCAGACCTATAACAATCTTTTAACAGATTTACTGCCACATACAGATGTAAGTACAAATACAATAATACAAAGGGTTTAGCGGTAAGAACTCATCAAATGCGTTTTGTAACAATTGTATTATAAGGATTTTTCCACATGCTAGTAAATGGCAAAAAAAGATTTTATCTCCATGTATATAGACTCTATTTTAGTTGAATAACATTTCATTTTATCTACAAAATAACAAATAACACCTACGCATACACGGGGCATCCGCAAGACATATCGTATATAAGTCTCTCGGTATTCTGTAACTTCTCAAGGTGTATGCCAGGTGTTTTCGAGTCCTCATTCTCAAGTTTCAAGTCGCTTATTATTCCGCCACAGCGCCGCCAGAACGAAGGAAAAAGTTTAATTTGAGGAGAGTGGAAAAAGTTATGAAAGGGATGATTTAAAACGAGACGAATAAGGGATGAAACGGCCCGATTGTCTCATGGTACAATTTGCAGGGACCGCCAGTAATTTAAGCTATTGTGTCGTTGATTATTTTATTTCGTTACTTCGGCCTTGAAAGGTAGGGGCGTGGAATAATTGGGAATTTGGAGGTTTTTGTCCGCTGGTTTGGTGGAAGTGATTTTTTTCTGATGTTCGTATTTGTATAAATATTTAAAGTAAGTCTAAACTAATCAGATAATAACTTGCGTCGATACTTTGGCACCGTCACATCTTCCTGAGACTCAGAGTAGGGCTGGAGCGGCGGCCAATTCGGCGGAGCAGCACAAGCGGCGCAAATATGCTAACCTCGGTAGTGGTTACATATTTGAGCCATTTGGAGTTGAGACTTTGAGTCCGTGGGGGCCGGGAGCTCATCTCGTTTTCAAAAGTCTTTCTGAGCGTCTGGTGGACGCGACGCGTGACCAAAATGCTGGTGTTTATTTGGCTCAACGTATAAGCATTGCTATTCAGCGTGGCAATGCTGCCAGCATGCTGGGCACGCTGCCAACTGGCAGTGGGCTTGAGCACTTGGATTATCTTTAGACCTTCAAGGGTCTGTGGATGATCCAATTGCTTTCTATGTAGTAGTAGTGTAGTATTGTCATTATAAACTTTTTGTAGAATCGATATTTTTCGAATCAGATTGTCGAAATGTGGCTGCAATAGGCTAAAGATATTTATTTGGCTATTCTGTAATGTACTGTACCAGCCTTTTTAATAGTCCACTGCAGGACGTAGGCCTACCCACGAAGGGTGATTGGGCCATATCCACCACGCTGGCCCAGTGCGGGTTGGTGGTCTAGTGATAAGCAGTGGTGGTCTAGTGGTAGTAACACCCGACCTGCAATCGTGAGGTCGTGGGTTCAAATCACGATCCCGTACCAATAAGTTTCTTCGGAACTTATGTACGGAATTTCACACCATTGTCTTTTCGGTGAAGGAAAAACATCGTGAGGCAACCTGCATACGTCCGTAGAAGAAATTCGATGGGGCATGTGGCTATTCTACTGGTTAATTATTATTTTTTTTTTTGGTTATTACTTTTTTTTTTTTTTAATTTTAATATAATGACAATACTACACTACTATTACATAGAAAGCAATTGGATCATCCACAGACCCTTGAAGGTCTAAAGATAATCCAAGTGCTCAAGCCCACTGCCAGTTGGCAGCGTGCCTAGCATGCTGGCAGCATTGCCACGCTGAATGGCAATGCTTATACGTTGAGCCAAATAAACACCAGCATTTTGGTCACGCGTCGCGTCCACCAGACGCTCAGAAAGACTTTTGAAAATGAGATGAGCTCCCGGCCCCCACGGACCCAAAGTCTCAACTCCAAATGGCTCAAATATGTAACCACTGCCGAGGTTAGCATATTTGCGCCGCTTGTGCTGCTCAGCCGAATTGGCCGCCGCTCCAGCCCTACTCTGAGTCTCAGGAAGATGTGACGGTGCCAAAGTATCGACGCAAGTTGCGTCCCATACTAAGGGCCGTCCACACTTCCATGGGACCAGCGTCATGCCGTCAGGCCTTTTGCCATCACCACGCGCCAACCCACTCGGTTCGAGTACGGCTGCGATATTAGCGGTGACAAAAGCCCTGCGTATGACATCGTTAAGGCTGGCGTGGCGTCCAATCCGACCAGCGCTTCTTGAGCAAGAGAGACCGTGGTGACCGAGCTGGTCAACTGCAGTACCACACTGACAGCGATGGGCTTCACAACACCTTGCACCCAAGCGTAAGCTGACAGCTAGACGAAATGCAGTTGGGTCTAAAAGGTTACCAGTATTGAAAGAGGGCAATGCTTGCAACCAAAGACCGGACTCCCATACAGAGACTGCAAGGATACGAGCGCGATCCGCGACGCTAGGACACGTGTCTAGAAGAGATTTCCGTGCTAGTTCGCAGATCGGCCGATCCCACAGTCTCTGCGACGATAAAGTCTTTGGAAGCTCGGTATTTGGGCAAGCGACCCTCCAAGCATTTGTTGCCTCATTCAAATGAGCTACATCTACGCCAGAATGGCCTAAAGAAGGTGCGAGGATTTTTTCAATCAAATTCTGAGTACTATGAATGGAGGACAAGAAAGCTGGTAAAGCAACACTTGAAATTTGGCGGACCCCTAACCCTCCAAGCCTAACAGGCAAGGAGGCTTGTAGCCACGCCCTTTCACTCATGTCAATATTCAAAACCGATACTAGGGACTGCTTTACAACATCGTCTAAGCTCAAAAGGAGCTCATTGTGTTTCCACAATGGACTACATCGTAAAGCGTACATAAATTTTGGAACAAACAGACAACATCTTATAATGGTAAAAGCCATGTGGGCGTTAATTTTGAGTAGCCTATCAGAGGCACTCAAAAAATTTTTGAATTTTTTCTTGAACGAAAGGCGGAAAAGCCTCATCTAATATCGGCGAACCTAGAAGGCGAAGAGAACACTTGTCTACCGATTTGATGTTAGGTGCCAAATCATTAAATTTGTTAAGTATCAAATCTTTATCCGGACATGAGTCGCAAACGAAAAGTTCGCATTTCGAAAAATTTAGCTCCAAACCAATTTGACGAAACTCGTCAATAAGAATTTCCAAATCACGTAGGACTGTGCTCGCATCGCCACCCAAAGTCCCGTCATCCAGATACCAAACGTTGAGTTTAGATTGGAGACGTTGAACAATTGGATGAATGGCCAGGCTGAAAATGGCTGGTCCGAGAGGGTCACCTTGTTGACAGCCAACGGAAGATAGCAAAACATCATTTTTGTAAATTAATTTAGTCGGTTTGCCGTAGCATTGCCAAAGAAAATTGAAAAGATCGGGAATTTTGTCTTTGACCTGTGCCAACAAGGCGTCTCGATTAACCGAATTGAAAGCATTTTTGACATCCACCATAAGCAACACCTCTCCACAATTTTGACCGAGAAAAGTACGAAGCGAATGAACAGCAGCCTCACATCCACCCCGCGAACCAAAGCCAAGCTGTATTGGTTGAAAAAGGCTACTCAAAAGAGCAAACTTTTTTCCACAACCGGCTTTGGCTGCGAGACGACGATATGTGGTGCCAACAGCAATAGGTCTGATGCCACCATCTTTTTTGACAAGTGCGCATAGGTTAGCGCCATACAAGACTTCGATAACGTCATCATTGACCTGCCCAGATAACATGAGATTTGCCAAACCCGTTAATTCTCTCAAGAGAGACTCAGCCACCTCACCAGAGCTAAAAGATAGAAGATCTTTTAGATGTTGAGGCGAGAGACCATCTAGGCCTCCGGCTGAGCCGCTCCGAAAAGAAGAAACGGCCGCTGCAATCTCCTGAGCTGACACTTCAATGACAACGTCATCAGGGTGTGGTGGCTCAGGCAGGTGGAGACATGCTGCCGGCGGATGCTTGTCACGGAGTGACTGGACCGTATCGGGTGTGTGGGGGGCAATAGTGTCGCTGGAGCCGGCGCCTTTGATATCGCCATCACTAATTTTGCTCTCTACTATTTTAATGGTAACCGAATCGTCTGTTATTTTAGAATTTGGTTTATTCTGCCTTGTTGGCGGAATAATGCTTTCAAAATCTAAAGAGTTCTCTTCCAATGCGCTGTACTTTACGCAATTTTCCTTTACCCTAGTGGTAAGGGATTTTTTGTTTGTTGGGTCCGAATGTACGTAAAGCGCAACGTAGGGAAAAGTCAAGAGGTGTTCCCAGGCGACTAAAGAATTTTTAGAAATAACATTCCGAATAGCAGCAGATAAACACTGCGCAACCGAAAAACGTGCACCACGCGGGATGCGTTTTAAAACAGGAAGAGAACTTTTGAGTGAGCTAAGAACCTCCCAAAACGGTTTGGAAGGAGCAGCAGCGCTCACGGGACTGCTGCTGGCTCCATCAGAGCCTGCAATAGGGGCCGAAAGTGTAATTTGGCTATTTTTATGGCACCGCGTACGGTGAATTTTGAGGCCTTTCTGTCCTTTAAAAAATCGCATTTGGGAACACTCTAGGCACTGAATCATGTCCCCCTGCGACACATTAACGTATTGGGAAACTGCATTTGGCCCGGCCGGGGCACAAAATGCCATGAATAACAAGAACTATACTACAAATATAAATAAAAATAAACTTAGGTTCTATAAGTGGAGACGTCAGGACGTCAGACCGTGACGTGGGCGGTCTGCGCAGACTCGGATGGCGTTGACATGGAAACAAGAAAACAACAATGAGCCGCTACTGTCAAAAACCTACCGAATATTACAACACAATAGAAAACAATTATTTGACTATCTCTAGCTCTACAAATATTACCTCGAAAGAAAACAAGAAAAAAATTAAAGATTGGAGTAGAATTTGGCCCGCTAGAGCAGAAAAATCTGAAAAATAAGGGCCGAGAAAAATCCTGCCAACATGCGTTGACAGCAACTTTTTTTTTTTTTTTTTTTTTAATTATTACAGTATTATATTCAAGATATTTTGTTTGAAAACTTTTACAAAGTGTATGAAACAGTTGATTTTTTATATCTCGCACTCCGGATTGGTCCCATGGTAAAAGTTATTCATTATAATATACCTACCTCATATGTGGCTACTGCAACCATTACTACATTTTTTGACCGACGTAACGGAGGAGGTACCTACTCAAATCGACGCGTATATTTCTTATATGTAAACCACGTATAACTTTTTACATAATAGGTAGTCCGATTTCGATCATTCTTTTTTTATTGGAAAGAGTGTACAAAATTAACCTCGTTAACCTCGAGAAACTGATGATCACAGGGAAAGTCGACGGCAAGCGATCACGAGGTCGTAGTCCGATGCGTTGGTCCGATCAAATTCGCACCACCCTCGATTCGTCAGTCTATGAGGCGTTGCGTGTTGCTGAGGACAGAGGGCAATGGAGAAACATCGTGAAAGAGAAGCTTATGGGAGGTGGAGGTCACGACCCTCAGACATGAGGAATACGACGCAAGGAAGTACAAAATTGGTTCCATTTAAATTTTATTGAAATCGGCTTAGCCATTTTTGGTAAATCAACAATAATGTTAAAAATGCTACATCGATCCGTGCGAAATATTCGCGAATTTTATACACGGTCCTGCCATTTTTTGCGAAAAAATTATTATCAGAAACATATTGTCACGGTAATGTTCGTTGTATAAGGAGAGCCATTAAACATACTAGACACGTTGCTGTCTAGGCTAAGACGACTAAGCTGAATACACATCTAGCCTAGACAACTATACTCTATAAAATTTAACTTGATCTCTGCGACAGCTGTCAGAAAAATCACGCCTATGAAGTCCTGAATTTCTTAATAGTACAGACAGTGCCTGTCAATGTCATACTTTGTGGGCATGACGATTAGTGACGGGCGACGAATGATCGTGACCACAGAGTTTTATATAGAATTTTAATTAAAATATCGATAGTTTATACTGACGATATTTTAAATAAAACTTGATTTATCATTAGTTTTAATGTATATTTTAATATCATAACATTTTTTACATGTGTAATAAAATTAAACCCAATTAAATGTTACATTAGCATCGATAATAGTGAAAAACGGCGATAAATACTATAGTTACATTATTATGAGTATATAATTAATATCATAACATTATTTACATGTGTACATACTTGATCTTTAATAATAGTAAGTAAATGAAATCCAATTTCTCACCTTCAACTACTCATTCGATTTCATTACAACATTGTTTGAAAATCGATTTTATCCACCACTATCTCAACTCTAAAAATGTCAATCTTCTACTGTCGCAGAGATCAAGTTAAATTTTATAGAGTATAAATAAATGAGACCTAAAAAGGTAGGCCAGCAGTTGGTTAGCTGACCAGGCTATTCATGGTTGTAAACTCCAGGGTTACTGGTGATCAATTATCATCCTTTTAGGGGCTTATTCTGTACATCAAAACTAATAACTTCTGTTACGACTTTTGTCAGAACTAAAAAAAACAGCTGTGCCATACATTACGAGGGTGAACGATATTTTTTATGGAATTTTTTTTGAGATTTTCGAAAAGTCGTATGGAATTAAATGATGCTATTATACTGCATAAAATATAGCTTGATCTCTGCGACAATGACATTGACATAGAAAATTGTCATTTTTAGAGTCAAAACTAACAACTTTTGTTCTACAACTTTTGTCAGAACTAAAAAAACAGCTGTGCCATACATTACGAGGGTGAACGATATTTTATATGGAACATTTTTTTGAGATTTTATCAAAGTCGTATCGAAATAAAATGATGCTATTATACTGCATAAAATATAGCTTGATCTCTGCGACAATGACATTGACATAGAAGATCGAGAGAATCATTTTTAGAGTTGGGATAGTGGTGGAAAAATCGATAATCGTAACAATGTTGTAATGAAATCGAATGAGTAGTTGTAGGTGAGAAATCAGATTTTATTTACTTTTGGCGTCGGCACTCGTACTGAGGAGAATGGATGTTTGTATCAAACAAGATGGCGGCGTGACTTTTTTTAGGTTATGGCCTGGTAACACGGCCTTTGAGCCAAATGTTACATGAGTAGGTGAGAATTTGGATTAAATTTACTCACTATTATTTGAGATCAAGTATATACACATGTAAATAGAGTTATGATATTACGAGTAAAATATACAATAAAATTAATGATAAATTAAGTTTTATTTTAAATATCGTTAGTATTTTTATCGATATTTTAAATAAAACTCTATCTAAAACTCTGTGGTCACAATCATTCGTCGCCCATCACTAATCGGCATGCCCATAAAGTATGACATTGACAGGTACTGTCTGTACTATTAAGAAATTCAGGACTTAATAGGCGTGATTTTTCTGACAGCCGTCGCAGAGATCAAGCTATATTTTATATTAAACGCTGTGATTTTTTTTTTTTTCTAAAATCCACTTCAAAAGTAGTATTGTAAAACGTGTGATACCTTTCAACCGAGCGGGTGTAGCGACGGTGGCTTAATACCTTTTTTTAATGTCCCAAATTTGTCCCATGAAAGCTGTTACGATGTCCTGCCGAAGTGTGGACTTTCTAATTAAAACAGATACTCCTGTAATTTTCCTCTGAGGAAAAATATCACGTTCACTGACCTGTTTGAGAGGGAATAAACGAGGAGTTTTTAGCTCGAATACTTTTTGCTGCGGGATTGCCAGAAAAGGAGTGTGTCTGTGTTGTGGGTACGTTTGTAGATATAGTTATAAATATGTATGCATTAATCATTTCGTTTACTAAACAACGTTTAATATTTTCACACTCATTTTCATCAACTCACATAATTATATCCGGTGGTAATACCATACCAATATTATAAAGAAGAAAGATTTGATTCTTTGTTTGTTTGCATCGAATAGGCTCCGAAACTACTGAACCGATTTGAAAAAATCTTGCTCTGTTGGAAAGCTACGCTATCCCTGGTGAACATAGGCTATATTTTCAAAAAAAAATAGGGATTCTTACTATTTGTCATCTTTAGCCAATCGTACCCGGCCGAAGCCGGGTCGGGCAGTTAGTTAAGTAAATAAAACAAAATAATACCTTTACTTACCAGCGACCACCAGCTAGTTAGACGATTTACAGTACTGAAACAATTTTAAAGCAGCAATGATTTCGACTATAAATAAAGATCCAGTAAAAAACAGAAATTCATAATTATTATCTCAGGGCCAATACAGCCCAAACCCTCGCAAGGTTTTGAACAATTCCAGTGGAAAAATACTTCTCAAAATCTGTCCAATTAAACAAGTCGTTGAACATCATACTAATGTTATAAATCCGAAAAGTTTGTTGGTTTGTTCCTCTTTCACGCAGCAACGGATTAACTTGAATTTTGGTGGATATAGTTCAAAGGCCAGAAAGTGACTTAGGTTACTTTTATCCCGAAAAAATAAAAGGTTCCTATGGGATAGCACAAAAGTCAAAATACCACGCGGGCGGAGCCCCAGGCAAAATCTAGTATTGGAATAAACGCTTCGGAAGCGTTTAAACCAGTAATATATTCCAAACTTGAATAGCAACTTGCTTATCATGTTCTAAAACAATATGAAAAAGTTGAATGCTGCAAAAGTTTTATCGTTAAGAGTTAATAATGTTTCAGATTAAAACGAGTTAACAACACAACCTCAATGACACATTTAACTACATTTCAACTAGAGCGAAAACCACTAAATAATTTTATGATCCCGCTTCCAGTTTCAGCTCCAGTAACAATCGGACTAAAACCACAATGGTAGTTATTTCGGAATGATCCACTAGAGTTCTGGATTATCGCTTAGCTCCCGAAGCAAGCTCCAACTAAGTATTGGGGTGTCTTTCCACTTGGGGTATGCGAGGCAACTAAACTGTGTGCGTGATTAAAACCGAGTTATAAAACTAAGTGATAATTTCGACTAAACTTGTTGTTGTAATGAAGCGGTAAGATACACTTAGCTACGATCCACTCCTACCACCCGAGCAAATGATAAAAAAATGTTATAAAAATATAACTTTTAAACACAAGCTTTTGAGATCCTGGATACCATGAAGCAGCAAGTGCTAGCCTAGACAAGTAAAACGAGCCCAAACACGAAGGGTCTTGTTTAGTACGGGAGTCCCTATGGCCACTTTCCGACTCCATCATCAGATCAGCTCCATGGTACCATATTATTACATTTTCACGCGATATACATATGCGTGCAAAACTTCAGCTCAATCGGAAACGGGAAGTTGGTCAAATTTTACTTGCAACATTCCACCAGAATTTACATAGGTACATCTATTGCAACTTGTAAAAACAATCAATAGTGACGCCAGCGTTATAATTAATCGGTTGATTATATACAAACAGGAAGGTATTCAGCAAATTACACATGTAGGTATTGTAAGACAAGACAAGACAAAGCCGTGATGGTCTAGTGGTCACACACGCCCTTCAATCGTGAAGTCGTGGGTTTAATCCCGGTCTCGCACCAATGAATCTCTTGGAATTTAGCTATGTACTGAATTTTACACCACTGGCTTTCAGGTGAAGGAAAACATCGGGAGGCAACCTACATTTGTACGTCGGTAGAAGAAATTCGATGGCGTATGTGAATCCACCAATCCACACTGAGCCAGCGTGGTGAATATGGCCCAATCATCTTTCGTGGGTAGGCCTAATTAGAGGATATCAAATTAAAACACATATCTACAAAAACTTAGTTTGGTTAAGTGGAAGAGCGCCCTTAGCCTGCTTTTCAACCAAAGATGTGTTAAGCTACGAGTACGTATAGTTATAGGGGCATTCCACGCGAAGCGGACAGGTAAAAATGATCGATGTTTTGGATTTCGGTTATATTTAAGTATATTCTACCTATACATGTTATTGACGCGTGTGCCAAATATTTTTGTATTATCATTAATGGTTAAGGAATTAAGGGGTTTTCAAATTTTGCCAAACCGTTGGACACGCAGTACTTCAAAACAGGTTACCATGTCATAAAATTATAGATTATTATAATTAAACCACTGAATTTATTACTTAATTTTATGAGCCTTTTAACTGTATTTTTACAAAAAGAAAAAAACATTTTTTTCATGAAAAAAATTGTTTTAATTTTTTTAATTTTTTTTTAATTTAATCGGTATGACTTTAGTTCCATGGAGTCGTGGTAGACCGCTTGTGTGGGATGCTACCTGCGTCGATACGTTGGCGGCATCTCACATACCTTCCACCTCTAAATCGGCAGGCGCGGCGGCAACAACGGCCGAAAACCACAAAAGGCAGAAATATGAATCGCTCGGCGATGGATACATGTTTATGCCTTTTGGAGTAGAAACTTTAGGTCCGTGGGGTCCTAGTGCCTGGCGCTTGTATAAAGATCTATCAAAAAAATTAATAGAAAGAGCAAACGACCCAAGGGCTGGTGCTTACCTCGGTCAAAGACTTAGCCTTGCTATCCAACGGGGTAATGTCACCAGCCTCTTAGGTACTTTGCCCGCGGACAGCGACCTCAAAGCAGTTTTTTATTTATAATGTAAATATACCTATAGTCCTATACCCTATAATAAGTAATTGTTTTAGATATAACTTTTGTTGTTTTATAGAAAAAATGTGATATTAAATATAAAATTGACGCTATTTTAACAAAGTTTTGACTATATATATTTTGTTTTTTTTTATTATTTGTCCAAAAATAGCTAACGTTTTATAGAATATCCTCGCTAAGTTTTATAATGGGTATGAAACTGGATTACGAGCTAGACTGGGAATTCTACCGAAATGTGGTGTCCGTCGTCCGTCAGTATAGGTGGTGTTGACGTAAATTGCATTTACCAAGTTATAAAATTATAGATTAAAATTCTATGATGGAAACGGTTTTGTAGCTTATGTTGCCCATGGTCTAGCTATCTCCCACGCTTTTGGTGGAAAAGCAGCCTTAACCTTTAGATCTTCTCGTCAGCGTGCTGGCTAAGTAAACCTAACCAAGTACTATAATATTCTTCACAAAGTTCGGAACACATCTGGGAATCGGACAAGGTTTAGGCATCTTTAGCTATATACGAGTACGTTGAATTTGTGTGGAACCTTCATAACAACCGCACACTCGAAATTTTTCGGAAAGAATTGGCAACTTATGAATTGGAAGGTAAAAAGCTGATCTTAGTGTCTTTTTAATCTAGAATATATGCCGAATCATACAAGTTGGCGGATGTGAAGTTAGCTACAAGCTGCGTAATATCCAATCCTGAACGAAGCTCACGTAAAGCTGCGCGTTGATTGTGTTTCGCGCAGTTTGTAACTAACTTCACATCCGCCGACTTCTTTGATTTAGCCTATACCTACGAGTAATTTAATTAAGACTATGTGAAAAAATGTTGCTAACCATTTAAGAATGATGAATGTTAAATGGTGGACAGCAAAATAGCCCCTTAAAAAAATAAGCTGTTAGTTTGACGTGTGAGAGCTATATAAAATATAGCTCTCAAAAAATAGCGCAGTTTTAGATGTAGTTGTTTGTTGAAAAGATGGTGACGACTTTACAAAGGGTAAATAAACATATAAGTAAATTAAATTAAACTTAACCTATAGGTAATTAAACCTATAAATAATTTTAAAAAATCTCCAACGTTTTTTAAAATTTAATTGGGTCGGTAGCCCTGGTGTCAAAGATTTTAAACCGCCTGAAGGCTTCTGACATGGCTAACGATTAACGATTAGAATTTAACACACTTCACCTAAGTCACGGTAGCGCTCAGTTGTAAATTGGAGGCCTTGAAGTCCATTGAATGGCGAGCCAGGAGGCTGATAGGCAATGAAACCTTGATTGAGTCGAAGCTGCAAAGTCTCGCGCATCGACGTAGGGCGTGTCTGTCAGCCTACTATCGGATACACTTCGGTGAGTGCGCCCAGGAGTTGCACAATCTGGTCCCACCTGCCCTTTTCTTCTATCGTACGGCTAGACAGACGCGACCAAAGCGCCACCCTTTTATGGTGGACATCCCACGCGTTAGAACCAAGTGTTTTGAGTCCACATTCCTCATACGAACTGCCAGAATGTGGAACGCTTTGCCTGAGTCTGTCTTTCCCTTAAAGTACAATGTAGGTGTCTTCAGATCTCAAGTAAATAGGTATCTTCTAGGTAAGCGTGCTACATCCTAGACCGCATATCTGCTTAACATCAGGCAGTATGTAGTCAAACGCAAACCTATTTGAAACAAAAAACAAAATGCCTCCCGCAGTCACCCATACGAAGACTGACCTTGATGAATGTTGCTTAATCCTTACTTCCTTACTACGAGTAATTCTTACTTCAGGCAGCTACGGAGAACCGGATTGACTTGATTTTTGGCATGGACATAGTTTGAAAGACGGAAAGTGACATAGACTAAATGAAAGGTGAGCTGCTGTGGGATAGCACAAAAATCAAAATATCAGGCGGACGAAGCCGCGGGCAAAAACTAGTATAGAACTAAAAACAATTCTAACGTACCATCTGTGCGAAGGGACAACCACAGCTCAATACCAAAGTCCCGCCGATTCTCGGATGAGGTAAGGGCAGTTAATTAAACAATAGCTTCGGACGCCGAGGTATGCAATGCGGGGCATTCAGGGCGCACGGAGTCAGCTGGACGATTGCCCACTGTCCACAGATGGAGGAAGTAAGTAGAGTGTTTGGGTGGATGTCGCATTTTGAATCTAATTGTAGCAAATATGATAGTTAAGCAGTACCCTTGGACGGCGAAGTATGCAATTGTTTTCAGGGCGGCCGGAGTCAACAGTTAGTTGAACAAAACAATTGCCCGCTGTCCATAAGTTGGGAAAGAAAGTACCTGATTCGTTTGGAGAAGTAAGTGGTACGGAGGTCGCATTTTGAATCTAATTGTAACAAATATGATAGTTAAACAGTATCCATGGACGGCGAGGTATGCAATGCAATGTTTTCAGGGCGGCTGGACTCAACAGTTAGCTGGACAGAACAATTGCCCGCTGTCCATAAGTTGGGAAAGAGAGTGAAGTTTTTGGGTGGACGTCGTATCGTAATTAGGACCTAATCACCAAAGATAGCCAAAATATTGGTAGTGTCTTTAAATCTAGTACCTGAGTTGGTCAACATTTTCGCAAACACTCGGATGAGGTAAGGGCAGTTAATTAAACAATAGCCTCGGTGGCCGGCCGGAGTCAGCTGGACGATTGCCCAGCACTGTCCACAGATTGGGGAAGTAGGTGGAGTATGGAGTGGATGTCGGATTTCGAACATAATTGCGGATTGGTAAGTTGTAATGGCAGTCAGGGCACATTAGTAGCTTAGTACTGATGGGATGTAAAAGTTCTCGAGTAGATCACGTAAAGTTTATGCAAAAAGAGAAGCGTCGTATAGGTGAGGTCACCCTTGTACCATTTTACTAATTTTGATATGTTGACAACACTGCCCTGTCATTGCTAGTTCAACTATACTCTATATATGAAATTATTTTTATCGTGCTTCACACACTAGGTGTATAGAAACTTTCTTTTTGTGATAAACATTTCAAAAATTGACGCGTTCGCAGGATTTGAACCTGCATCCTCTGGGACACCGGTCCAGATGCTTTGTCCAATTAAGCTAAATCGCGCCCTGCGAATGCGCCGAATTAGTGAGTGTTTATCATTTTTACCAACTACTACATTGTTGGAAGCGCCATTTGTGAGAACTGCTTTAAACCAGACAGTCACTTGTACTGTACTGTACTGTATGTACTGTATCAGCCTTTTTAATAGTCCACTGCAGGACGTAGGCCTACCCACGAAGGGTGTTTGGGCCATATCCACCACGCTGGCCCAGTGCGGGTTGGTGGATTCACATACGCCATCGAATTTCTTCTACTGACATATGCAGGTTGCCTCACGATGTTTTCCTTCACCGAAAAGCCAGCGGTGTTAAATTCCGTACATAAATTCCAAAGAACTCATTGGTACGGGACCGGGATTTGAACCCACGACCTCACGATTGTAAGGCGGGTGTCACTACCACTAGACCACCACGGCTACGTTCACTTAATGTGAAATTATTTGAACTTCTTACCATTAACGAGAAATGACGCATTGCTTAATCAATGAAATTATTTTTATCGTGCTTCACACACTAGGTGTATAGAAACTTTCTTTTTGTGATAAACATTTCAAAAATTGACGCGTTCGCAGGATTTGAACCTGCATCCTCTGGGACACCGGCCCAGATGCTTTGTCCAATTAAGCTAAATCGCGCCCTGCGAATGCGCCGAATTAGTGAGTGTTTATCATTTTTACCAACTACTACATTGTTGGAAGCGCCATTTGTGAGAACTGCTTTAAACCAGACAGTCACTTAATGTGAAATTATTTGAACTTCTTACCATTAACGAGAAATGACGCATTGCTTAATCAATGAAATTATTTTTATCGTGCTTCACACACTAGGTGTATAGAAACTTTCTTTTTGTGATAAACATTTCAAAAATTGACGCGTTCGCAGGATTTGAACCTGCATCCTCTGGGACACCGGCCCAGATGCTTTGTCCAATTAAGCTAAATCGCGCCCTGCGAATGCGCCGAATTAGTGAGTGTTTATCATTTTTACCAACTACTACATTGTTGGAAGCGCCATTTGTGAGAACTGCTTTAAACCAGACAGTCACTTAATGTGAAATTATTTGAACTTCTTACCATTAACGAGAAATGACGCATTGCTTAATCAATGAAATTATTTTTATCGTGCTTCACACACTAGGTGTATAGAAACTTTCTTTTTGTGATAAACATTTCAAAAATTGACGCGTTCGCAGGATTTGAACCTGCATCCTCTGGGACACCGGCCCAGATGCTTTGTCCAATTAAGCTAAATCGCGCCCTGCGAATGCGCCGAATTAGTGAGTGTTTATCATTTTTACCAACTACTACATTGTTGGAAGCGCCATTTGTGAGAACTGCTTTAAACCAGACAGTCACTTAATGTGAAATTATTTGAACTTCTTACCATTAACGAGAAATGACGCATTGCTTAATCAATGAAATTATTTTTATCGTGCTTCACACACTAGGTGTATAGAAACTTTCTTTTTGTGATAAACATTTCAAAAATTGACGCGTTCGCAGGATTTGAACCTGCATCCTCTGGGACACCGGCCCAGATGCTTTGTCCAATTAAGCTAAATCGCGCCCTGCGAATGCGCCGAATTAGTGAGTGTTTATCATTTTTACCAACTACTACATTGTTGGAAGATCAAATCCTGCGAACGCGTCAATTTTTGAAATGTTTATCACAAAAAGAAAGTTTCTATACACCTAGTGTGTGAAGCACGATAAAAATAATTTCATTGATTAAGCAATGCGTCATTTCTCGTTAATGGTAAGAAGTTCAAATAATTTCACATTAAGTGACTGTCTGGTTTAAAGCAGTTCTCACAAATGGCGCTTCCAACAATGTAGTAGTTGGTAAAAATGATAAACACTCACTAATTCGGCGCATTCGCAGGGCGCGATTTAGCTTAATTGGACAAAGCATCTGGGCCGGTGTCCCAGAGGATGCAGGTTCAAATCCTGCGAACGCGTCAACTTTTGAAATGTTTATCACAAAAAGAAAGTTTCTATACTCTATAAAATTTAACTTGATCTCTGCGACAGCTGTCAGAAAAATCACTCCTATGAAGTCCTGAATTTCTTAATAGTACAGACAGTACCTGTCAATGTCATACTTTATGGGCATGTCGATTAGTGATGGGCGACGAATGATCGTGACCACAGAGTTTTATATAGAGTTTTAATTAAAATATCGATAGCTTATACTGACGATATTTTAAATACAACTTAATTTATCATTAATTTTACTGTATATTTTAATATCATAACATTTTTTACATGTGTAATTAAATTAAACCCAATTATATGTTACATTAGCATCGATTATAGTGAAAAACGTCAGTGAATTCTATCGTTCCATTATTATGAGTATTTAATTAATATCACAACATTATTTACATGTGTACATACTTGATCTTAAATAATAGTAAGTAAATAAAATTCAATTTCTCACCTTCAACTACTCATTCGATTTCATTACAACATTGTTTGAAATACGATTTTTCCACCACTATCTCAAAAAATGTCAAACTTCTACTGTCGCAGAGATCAAGTTAAATTTTATAGAGTATAAAAGTGTTTGATACTTGGTAGACTTCTTTTGGTTTTCCAACTCACCAAATCCACCGAATCAGTACACGCGTCTACCAATTATGGTCGGTACCTAGGTTGCTGATTAAAATTTTATTGTTAGTGCACCGTAACGCCATAACGGTTCCCTTTTTTCACACACTTTACCGGCAAAAGACGACGTATAAGATATCCACGAGGTAAACAGATGAACTCATCAACCTCGCTCGCATCTCGCCAGTCGTATTGGAGATCCATAGGGGAGGCCTATCTCCAGCAATAGACGTAATTTGCTGATGAATGGATAGAGAGTGCAGGATTATGTCGCCATCGGTCAATATGTAATCTAAAATATTCTCAATAAAATAATAATCATAAATATTTTACAGGAAGCTTTAGTTGGTCGTAGACGGGATGTGGTAGACAGGTAGACCAAAGCATTACAGAGTGGTAACCGAGATAAGAACGAAGACAGAGATGGACCATCAGAGTAGAGATAGACAAATGATATCATCAAGTGATAGACAGGTGATATTATCGTTAGGCAAGGCTAAACGAGATGTAGTGGACTGGTCAACCAAAGCAGTCCCGAGAGAAAGAGTCTGAATGAAGTAGAGACAGACCACCAGCCTGATTAATAGGTGATAATGGCAAGAGACGAGGCATATACCCACCGATAGGCGCTCAATAGATTTAGTTAGAATTTGATGAGCACTTGAACTACATAGTTCATTATTTCGCGTTTGTAACCGTCAGTTGCTTATGACATAGCATCAATGTGATGCAACGGAAACTCATAAAGTAATGAGGGTTCAAATGTGGTGCTTACGGAATTCTCGAAGTGAAATCTTCTTTAGTGCACATTTTGGGATGGGTAAAAAAATGTATGCTCGCGTCAGGACACGTGGCCTGGTCGAAAATTCGTAAGATACCTTCTCTTTCTACCGCTCGGTGAAAATGTATGCCTGCTCCTGCTGTTTCATTTAAAGCAACGCATTGATAAACTATTGTGCCGTAATGAGTTCTTTGGAATTTATGTAGGTACGGAATTTCACACCTCTGGCTTTTCTGTGAAGGAAAACATCGTGAGGCAACATGCATACGTCCGTAGAAGAAATTCGATGGCGTATGTGAATCCAGCAACCCGCACTGGGCCAGCGTGGTGGATATAGCCCAATCACCCTTCGTGGGTAGGCCTACGTCCTGCAGTGGACTTTATTAAAAAGGCTGGTACAGTTATTGATAAACTATTATTTTAAAAACTCTCCCTTCACTCGGACAAATTTTACGCGATCGCGCTCGACGGGATCGCGCCAGAGCGGCGGGCGGCAGTGAGTTTTTAATTAATTACTTATAACGTACACATTAAATAACTTCTCGGTCTATGAAATAGAATAGCGGTCTGGCTATTTTATTCGTAAAAACATTATTTTTTTCGTGTTGTCGCTGATAATTCTGAGCATTCGAATTATTAAACTTTTTTTTCATGTGAAATTTGTAAGTTTTTTTTAATAAAGCCGGTTACTTTTCAAAATTTAGTCCAGTTCATTAAATTTTTCAAGATTTTCCCTTATCTATGATATTTTTTAAATTTGAATCAATATCATTCGTCCTCTCACATCGCGCATTCAACAGTACTCGTTTTCGTGTTTCTCGGCCCGATGCCTCGTCTTAAGCGGCGCAGGGTGCTTTCGCGAGTGTGCGTGTATAATACTGTATTTTACCACATAAATAATAGTACGTTATATATTCAAACCATCACTTCTGCTGGCATTCCCGAAGTACAACCCGTTGTATTTTTTATTGTGTCGCCAAATTCCAATACCGCATCCACTAGAGAGGTCTTTCAGGCCCATCATCGGCTGAATGACGCCATGCGGGACAGTAGACCTGCCGATACGACCCGGGTTCGTTTGTGGCCAGACGTCATTCAGATACCGCTCTTTGTTCCTCTGTTGACACAGGATAATGCGACATTTGGCAGATACCGCCAAAATTAACGGCTGAATTTTAAACACGTTTACGCATGCCTAATTCATTTTGTTTTGCGATTCAGGCTTGTGAAAATCTACGAACCAAATGTGGAAAGTAATTTTTGTGAATCTTTTTTTTGTTTTGCGATGCTTTGAATAATATTAGCAGGAGTGAAACCTAAAACAGTTTACCTGTTCATCGTTTCGTACTGTATCAGCCTTTTATTTTATTTCTATTTATAAACTTCACCAACACTGTGCACACCACACGAAAGACTGGAACAAACATCAGCCAAGTTATACAGCGCAATTACAGGCGAAGACAGCTTGCTTTGAGTGTATACATCACCACGAAAAAATAGAAATAATTAATTTACTGTAACTAATTTACAAAATCAAAGAATTTTTGAAAAATATCAAAAGAACAAAATTTAAATTCAAATCGAAGAAAATTGAACAACAAAAAATTGACAAACAAAATTGAAGTTGAATAATTTTTATAATATTTTTTTACTTTAATAGCCCATTGTTCAGCATAGGCCTATCCTTGTGAGTATATTCATATCCACCCAGTGGATGGCTCAGTTACAGTTTGGTGGTGTTTGGTCTACTTACAATTCATATTATCATGAATTTTAAAATGTCACGGGTCTTTTTTAGGGTTCCGTACTCAAAGAGTAAAAACAAGACCTTATTATTAAGACTCGTTGTCTGTATGACTGTCTGTTAGAAGCATTGAGGAAGGAATCAGAAGGAGATGGTGTAATGACATTTAGATACTTTGACATGTAATAGTTTAAAAACCGAAATAATAATCATATAGGCGTCTCTTTCAAATGTACGTAATAAAAATAGACCAACATTATACAGCACAGTTTCGCTATAGTGTCTATATTTTTCGTGACGTGTCGCGCGTGCCTGGTCCGCCATATTGAGTCGAAAAACAATAGCGATGTTCTTATTATATCAAAAAAAAACTATCGATATTTTGGTTAATTTTTATTTGTGTTATTGATTAGCTGAAATTTTGAATTTTTATTTCATTTCACTTTTCATGTCAAATTTGACAACTGTCATTCCAGAATTAATACAAGTAAAATGGCATGACAGGTGTGAAAGTAACAGCTGTCAAACTAAGAAGTATTATTATCTCCGTAACTATCGAAGCAAGACCATTACTGTCTTAATAGCAGTAATAACACTCAATGAGATCTATTAGATTGTCCTAATGACTGCTGTCAAAGCTTAAAAGTGAATTATCTCCGTAACTATCGAAGTTAGACTACTGCTGACTTCACAAAAGTGACAGAGCGCAATTAGATCTATATTTTAAATGACACCTGTCAAACGTAAAAGTGGATTATCTCCGTAACCATCGAAGTTCGACTATTGCTGTCTTCACAAAAGTGATAGAACTCAACGAGATCTAAATTTCGGATGACAGCTGTCAAACTAAAAAGTGGAATACCTATGTAACTATTAAAGCTAGACTATTGCTGTCTTCACAAAAGTGATAGAGCTCAACGAGACCTACATTTCGGATGACAGCTGTCAAACTTAAAAGTGGAATATCTCCATAACTATTAAAGCTAGACTATTGCTGTCTTGATACAAGTGATAGAGCTCAACGAGACCTACATTACGGATGACAGCTGTCAAAATTAAAAGTGGAATATCTCCGTAACTAATAAAGTTAGACTATTGCTGACGTGACACAAGTGATAGAACTCAACGAGACCTACATTTCAGATGACAGCTTTAAAGTGAAAAATCTGTGTAACTATTGACCCTTGACCATTGCTGTGTTTACAAAAGTGATAGAGCTTAAAAAGATCTACATTTGATGTGACAGCTCAAACTTAAAAGTTGATTATTTCCGTAATATTGATAGCTGTCATCTGAAAGATATCATATCTCTCCTTGAGCTTTATCACTTTTGTGAAGACAGCAATGGTCTAGCATCAACAGTGACGGAGATAATCCACTTTTAAGTTTGACAGCTGTCATCCGAAATGTAGATCTCATATCAGTTTAGTGAAGAAAGCAATGGTCTATAATACATAGTTATGGAGATATTCCACATTTAAGCTTGACAGCTGTCATCCGATATGTAGCTCTTATTAACTCCTATCACTTTAATTCTAAGTCATAACTCAGTAAAG
Source organism: Hypomecis punctinalis (assembly GCA_949316475.1). Classification (NCBI taxonomy): domain Eukaryota; kingdom Metazoa; phylum Arthropoda; class Insecta; order Lepidoptera; family Geometridae; genus Hypomecis; species Hypomecis punctinalis. The sequence continues at coordinate 3,737,249 of OX438798.1, forward strand.
CAGTGGAGACTTTTCTAGAGGTGTCTATGGAGTTTTGGTAACAACAACGACATGATACGTCACATTATATCACTTGCCCACACTTATGCACGTAATTCAGCTCATAATCAATGAAATACCACAATTTTTCACTAATTATCACTGATAAAAACACAACTTTAACAAAATAATACAATGAGGTGACATGTCTTTTCCGCGTTCCCGCCAAAAAACTCGTCCTACCATTCTAGTGTGGATTCTTGAATATGACAGCTGCAACCTTGACATCTGTAATTTTTAGGGTTCTGTACCTCAAAAGGAAAAAAAAGAACCCTTATAGGATCACTTTGTTGTCTGTCTGTCCGTCTGTGTGTCTGTCAAGACTCCTTATCTAGAGAACGCGTAAAGATATCTGAAATTTAAACTGTATACGTATATTAATGAACTCTTGCTGTTGTGTAAAAGAAAAACTTCTCAGTTGTCGTTTAAAAAAGTTAGAGTCGTTTATATCGTAAAAAACAGCATATTTCGACACTCACAAAAATCAAAACCTACCGGGTACTTCCCGTTGACATAGAACTATGAAATTTGGCGAAAAGCATTGTCTCAGAATACACATATAGGATTAAATCTGAAAACTGCACATTTTTATTTACATCACAAAAAATAGGGCCTCAAAATTCACAAAATATGGGCTTAAAATTCAAAGTGAGTAAATCGTATCATGAAAGGTGTCATATAAAAGATCTTCATTAGCACATGCTAAAACAGGTTTTTAATTACTTTAACAATGTGTTTGTACGGAACCCTCGATGTGCGAGTCTGACTCACACTTGTCCGGTTTTTTAAATAAAAGTTTGCCATTATGTTTGATTCGGCTAAAATTAATTTGTGTCGATAGTTTTATCGATAAGTACGGGGAAATCGATAAGTGTAGTGTGGTAGTAACAACACTAATCCGCCGTATTATGTGCGGTGGGTATGCACGTTTTTCTCGTCGTTAGGGCAACTCCTTCTGATTCCTTCCTCAATGGTTAGAAGGCTGTATCTCACAAACCGTAATAGCTGGACAGTTGAAATTTTCACAAATAATGTATTTTTCTATAAATAATGTTAATGTATGCCGCTATAACAACATAATTCAATAGTAAAATAAAATTAATATTTAAGGGGCTCCTATACTCCTGATATATTCACTTCAAACATAATAAATAATTAAATTAATATAAATTATGGGGGCTCTCATACGCTACGGAACCCTTCGTACGCGAGTCCGACTAGCGCTTGGTGAATTTTTTTAATTCCCTTCTGATTCAAAATCCTCCACGATAACGGCTGATGGCAATTTCTGTTTTATTATTATGTTACATACTTACCTACTCTAGAAATCTCGTAGGCATTTATACTACGAGATTTCTAGAGTAGGAAGGATGCACGGAATTAACATGTCAATATTTTTTTTTTGTTAGTAAAAAACCAAACATATTTTCTAAAAATGATATGTGCTTCAAAAATATAGGGATTTTTTGCTGTTTTCATATCAATAATTAAAATTAAAATTAACCCACCAGAAAAATTACAATGATTTTTTTATTGTTTTTACATTACGGATTACATACATAAGAAGTTGCGGTATGGTCTTAAAGGCTTTAGCCTGTCCAAAAATGGGCGAATTATTTGAAAAAAAAATCAATCTTTTATTACTGTTGCTGTCAAAAAAAAGGAAATGTCAAATTCAGTCAATCAGATGACGTATTTAGTGTTGCCAGACTTCGTTCTCTGTATCCAAACTTAGCAATTTTGGAAATGTTGACGTGTTGATGTAATAATTATTTTCTTTTTTAACTATTGGCACATAATCCTGCGTTAACTCGTTTTAGCCCGTAATGTTTACAAACTGAGGTGTTATTATACATTTTTATAGAAACATACATTTTTGTATACTAAAAGATTATCAAAAAGAAAGAATACTCTTATTTTTATATGTACTTTTTATCATATACTTTACTACTAAAAACAAAAAGCAGTAGTTGAAGTTATCCGAGAAATTCGTGGCAATTTTAATATTACTCGTAATAATCCTTAAAGGTGCTATTCGAATCTTTCACTTGCTTTACTACACTTGCAGCAGCTGCACTAGGCCGGCTGTGGCTACACAACTGAGGCGTTAGTCCAGGTTTACCAATAAATTGAAATTACATCTGTTCGATATTGCCCTATACATTTTTGTACAGCGCCCCTGGCCGAAACGATGAAGAACTAACCAAAATGTATGGAGCCACACGCGAACGCAAAAGTTTAAGTAAACAACACAAAACCTGGACTAAGGGCTCTGGTTATCTACGTAGTTGTATGAATTTCTACAAAAAGATTCCGAACACGGCTGCGGCAGCATGTGCTACCGAGCCTCGGCTGCAATTGTTGTTAGCCTGTTTAAACAAGTCCAACGTACCTGCGATGTACGACGTAGGCAACCAGCATCGGAATCATTCCCGACTGCGGATACAAGCAGCGGCTCATGTGTGTGCTACCTCCATTCGCAACCTGCATCCGCAGGCTGCAGCCGAGGTTCGAATAGCTGCTTTACTTATATTCTTAACTTATAGTTGCGGTTATTGTACTTTTGCTAATGAAATGGATGAATACCGAATTTTCTTTATCATTCCGTTTTTCATTTTCTTTTTATATCAGTCCTAGACATTGATTTTTTTGACGTGACAACGTCTTATAAATCGATGAACTCCAAAAAGTAATCTGATATTACATACAAGATGACATGCACTATTTTAAAAATCAATATAAATATCATTGAGACAATATTGACTAAAAATACATGACATCAAGTTTTTAAAATCGAGCACCATTTTAGCACTCTGAACATAACAAACCTGGCAATCCATAATCTTTAGTGTGTATACATCAAGGAAGTTTCATACGAGAACTGGAATGATTACGAGCATCTCAAAAACGTTCCGAAGAGTAAAGCACCAACATTAGAATATATCTCTTTCTACTAGTGTATCCATACAGTAATTTCATTTAATAGGACAATCTACAAAACACTAAGTATATACCAATAAAATAATGAGGGAAATCATTTATATAAAAGTATTTGAGGTGGGATAAATCTGAAATTCAAATATTATTATAAACAGGGTTATCTGCTTACCCTGTATTAAGTAAAAATGATTGCTTGAATAAGATCATTATTACGAACGTTTACTATGAGACCAACCCGAAATTCGAGTAAAAAAGCAGCTGTTTCATACAAAACTGAAACTCGGAATCGACAAAATGTATGTAACAGCAGATTTTTTTCCTCAAATTATGGTCTAGTCTCAAACTATAGCCTTATAGTAAACCTCCTTTCGGCTGAGTACATCAGTTCATTATAATATTATCTCTACATCATCATTTTAATTCCCTCAGCGCCTCCCACCCGCTAGTAGACATCTTTGCCGACGAATGGACAACAATAATTGCTAAAAATATTTTTTCATATTGCGAAGAAGTCAAATTGTGATCTCAAAATATTCCTAAAATTTAACGGTAGGTATAGTTAGCGTAAAAAAATAATAACACGTTGTTGTTCTTATAACTTTTAATTCATGTTTGTATTTATTCTGTTCTATTATATATATTTTTTAATTCGTAGTCTTTAAGGATAAAAAATATAAAGCCTAGTATTATGTGCTGTAAGTTACATTTTCTATAAATAAACAAATTGAAAATCTCGACTCGCTTTTGACCAGTTTTGCTCATATTTACAAATCTTGTTAGAATATACCAAACCATCTTGCAAAATATTATAAAAATTAGCTGATAAATATCGTGACAGCAAATTATATTGTAACGCAGTAGGAGCCCGTTGTAGGTATGGAGTAACTATGATGTAATCTGCGGTGTCTTCTGGGAAGCTCTATTGTTTTGCGTTTTTTTATTGGTGTCTTTTGTATTCAGTTTTATGGCTTTATAACTCGAGCGAGATCAGTCTTTGTATCTCGTCTATTGTTTATTTTTTTTGGGTGTTTACGTAAATGAAAAACAATAGGGATTCTCGAACTTTCAAGTTGTTTACTTGTTAACACAATAGCTCTTATTAAGATCGAGTAATGTTGCGAAATATCTCGTAGGTTCGAGACTGTAGGAAATAACGGGTATAAATACGCCGGCCGACCCGTGGGGATCAGTTTTATTCGTTTACCGTCGAAGCGATAACTACTCGGGTTAGTGTGCGATACCAGTGATTGTGAAGTGACTAGCTTGTGTGAATATCAGTGCCAGTGTAAAGTGTTTGTGCGAACCAGTTGTGTCGTGTGTTTTTGTGATTTTTGTGAAGTGATTGTGTGCAATAAAGTGCAAAGCGAATAATCGGCGTTTTAACTGACTATCCAAGAACCCATCTCGTAACATTTGGTGTCAGAAGTGGGATAATTTAAAATGCCGGTAACTCCGTACGACGACGAGACGCCACGCACAAGGAGTCAGCGCCGACAGGAGGAAGCGCGTCGACAAGAGGAGCAGGAACGCCGCCAGGAGGAGGTCGACCAACGACGCTTCGGAAACAATTCGCTGTTAATGGAAGCCAGCGAGTTCGAAGCAACCAACGACGACTCGAGGAATCCGGAAGCACCTGCTGCGGCACTTTCTGCAGAACCTACTGTAGTACCTGCTGCGGCACTTGCTGCAGCACCAGCTGTCCCTGTGGCATTTGATATGGCTGCTTTGATGTCGATGATGCAGTCCATGACGCGGCAGCTAGAAGATCAGGCCCGAAACAACGAGAAGCAGACTCGCCAGCTAGAAGAAACTTTGAATCGCAACAAAGAAGACCAGGCTCGTCTACTGGAAGAACAGGCTCGCCAGCTTGAAGAAAAATTGGACCGCAACAGAGAAGAACAGGCCCGACAAAAAGAAGATCTGCTTTCAAGCTTGCAGATTACTTTGGGCAAAGAGATAAAAGAGGTCAAGGTCACGGTCGATCAGCACGACGCCAGCATAAAGGAGCACAATGAAAAGATGAAGGAGCATGAATCTCGCATCTTCGAGGCGGAAACACAAATTGCTGATGTCAGGAGGACCTTGAACGTTATCAAGTCTGGAGGCGAAACCGCCGCATCTACAACCTTCTCGCAAGCCTCACAGAAGATCAAAGTGACGCCTTTCGACGGGACATCATCATGGTCAGCCTACAAAATTCAGTTTGACGCCGCCGTTCAAACCAATGGATGGAACAAGGACCAAGCCAAGAACGCCCTCATCATGAGCCTTCGTGACGAAGCCCTGAGTATTCTGGATGCCGTGGGTAAGGAAGTGACCTACGATAAATTAATGGAAATGCTGGAAAGCCGCTATGGTGATGAGCACCTGGAACGTGTGTACCGAGCGCAGTTGAAGAACAGGGTGCAACGTCGTAATGAAAATCTTCAACAGTGGGCTGTCGAGGTGGAGAAACTATTCCGGAAGGCTTATCAGTCCGCGCCATTACCCAACGACGAACATCTAGTGGAAGCGTTCGCTAACGGGATAGCAGACTTCGAAGTAAGAACTGCAGTGAAACTCGGGCATCATAAAACACTAAAGGAAGCTTTGGCTCAAGCCTTAGAAGTCGAGGCTGTACGAAAACCAGTGAAGAGTATCCAAAATAGGGAGGTAAAGGACGCATCACTTCGTACAAGGTTTGGCCCTAGATGCTACAACTGCGACGAAAGAGGCCATTTATGGCGGAATTGCCCAAAGCCATGCCGAACCAGGGACGACCGACTATTGGAAGAACGAACGGATCGTGAGGCGACGCATTCACTATGGAGGAATAAACGACCTGCTGAAGAAAGCAGAAATTGGCGAGTGTTAACCGGGTCAGAAAAGCCAAAGATTTTGATATCACAAGCTCACGATGGGAACAGCCTGATCATCAATGGTGCCATCAACGGAACTTCGTGCAAGCTGACATTGGATACTGGAGCCTCTCGCACTATCATCAGTTCACGTTTGGCTAAGCGCTTTCTTCCGAACTTCGAAAGCTGCAAAACAGTTCAACTTCTGACAGCGACCGGTCAGCACATATCCGTCCAAGGAGAGAAGCTGGTGGAGTTAAAGTTGGGTGAGAAAACCTTCCAACATAAAGTCATTGTGGCAGATATAGTTGACGATTGCATTCTGGGTCTTGACTTCATGCGAAAACATCATTGTGAGATTGACGTCAACCAAGGAATCTTGAAATATGGAAGAGAAGAAATCTTCATGGAAGGCGCCATATCAGGAAAGGTTTATTGTCTGCAGAGAACAGTGCTTCCACCTAGATCGGAAACCATTGTGGCAGTTAGATTACCGCCAAAGTTGGGACATCAACAACGATGTGTGCTAATAGAACAACCGGAAGGTGATCAACCATGGTTAGTGGCCCGAACTTTGGTGAGGACTACTAATACTGCTGTGGTGCGTGTGCTCAACACAAGTAACGAGGAACAACTCATCAAAGGAGGAACCCCGATTGGTACATGCGAAGTAGACTGGATGCGCAGATGCCAAGAACCACCAAAGGAGAAATACAACTGTGTTGGGAGTTACAACGTGTCAACACTATTAGAAGATTCCCGTAAGGATCTCTCCGAAAAAGAACTTCTGATGGCGAAGAAGACGCTACAGCGCTTTACCGACATATTTGCCCTCGATGATGCTGTCAACGGGAAAACTGGATTAGTAAAGCACACAATAAATACAGGAAGCGTGCCACCGATTCGACAACGGCCAAGAAGGATACCAGTTGCCAGAGAAAAAGAAGTTGAGTCAATGATCGAAGACATGGCACGCAACGGTGTGATAGAACCGTCATCCAGCCCGTGGTGTTCTCCAGTGGTTCTAGTGAAAAAGAAGGACGGCAGTATGCGGTTTTGTGTTGATTATCGACGACTCAACGACGTAACGAAGAAGGACAGCTACCTTTTGCCGAGGATTGATGACACATTGGATACACTGACGGGCATGAAGTGGTTCACTACGCTGGACTTGAAGAGCGGGTACTGGCAAGTGGAAATAGACCCTAAAGATAAGGAGAAGACCGCATTTTCTACGGGAAAAGGCCTGTGGCAATTTAAAGTGATGCCGTTTGGGTTGTGCAACGCCCCCGCTACGTTCGAGAGGTTAATGGAGTTGGTTCTTGCGGGACTAATTGGAGACGCATGCCTTGTCTACTTAGACGACATCATAATTGTGGGAAAATCCTTCGAAGACCACCTACAAAACCTGGAACGAGTCCTAACAAAAATACGTGCTGCCAATCTTAAGCTGAGTCCGAAGAAATGTTCCTTCTTCAAGAGGCAAGTGAATTTCTTGGGACATGTGATTTCCGAAGCTGGCGTACAGACGGATCCAGGTAAAGTCAGTGCTGTGAAGGATTGGCCTGTGCCAAAAGACAAGACGGAAGTCAGAGCATTATTGGGTTTATGCTCCTATTACAGGCGATTCGTGAAGAACTTTGCTGATATCGCTAAGCCGTTGCATAGACTGACTGAGGAAAAACGGCCCTTTCTCTGGGATGAAAATTGCGACGCAGCTTTTCGAGGACTAAAGGAGCGACTTTGCAATACTCCTATTCTCGGCTTTCCGGACACCGAGAACGAGTTTATCGTGGACACTGACGCCACCAACACCGGCATCGGAGGAGTATTGTCGCAAAGAAAAGGAGACCAAGAAGTGGTGATTGCGTATTTCAGCAAATCCCTGTCCAAGCCAGAAAGGAACTACTGTGTGACAAGAAAGGAGCTACTTGCAGTGGTGAAGACATTGCGTCACTTTAGCAAATACCTGCTCGGGCGAAAATTCCATCTGAGGACCGACCACGCTGCTCTAAAGTGGCTACTGCAGTTTAAAGATCCCGAAGGCCAAGTGGCAAGATGGATTGAGCAACTACAAGAGTTCGACTTTACCACGGAACATCGCAGTGGAAAATCTCATGGCAACGCAGATGCACTGTCAAGAAGGCCATGCTCAGAGGACTGCAAGCATTGCTCAAGACAAGAGTCGAAAGATCCAGTACCTGTCAGAATGCTCAAAGCTGACATCGGCGACGAATGGAAAGAAACCCTTCAGGCTGAACAAAAAGAAGACGTCGACATCAAGCCGATTCTTGAATGGATGGAATCAGGTGCCCGTAAGCCTGACTGGAGTGCTATTGCTTCACTGAGTGTTACGACAAAGAGCTATTGGGCGCAATGGGATAGCCTGGTGCTTCAAGAGGGAGTGCTGTGCCGAAAATGGGAAAATGCTCGAGGCAACCAGTGCCATCTCCAAATGGTTGTACCCAGAGCAAAAGTTCCCGAAGTTTTGAAGCTGTACCACGAAGGGTTTTCGGGAGGACATCTGGGTGTGAAACGGACACTGTTGAAGATTCGAGAAAGGTTTTACTGGATCAACTGCAGAGATGACGTAGAAGACTGGGTACGGAAATGCACGAGCTGTGCATCAGTGAAAGGTCCGCATACCCGCAGCAGAGGAGCACTAAAGCTGTATAATGTTGGAGCACCATGGGAGCGAATCGCACTGGATGTGGCCGGACCATTTCCTGTGAGCGAAAGTGGCAACAAGTACTTCCTTGTCGTCATGGATTACTTCACCAAGTGGCCGGAAGTCTTCGCAATTCCAAACCAAGAGGCATCGACGATAGCGGACAAATTGGTTCATGAAGTATTCTGTCGTTTTGGAGTACCATTGGAAATCCATAGTGACCAAGGAAGAAATTTTGAATCTCAACTGTTTCAAGAGACGTGTCGGCTAATGGGTGCACACAAAACAAGGACAACATCTTACCACCCGCAATCAGATGGAATGGTGGAGCGATTCAACCAAACTCTGGAGAGATACCTGGCAAAAGTAGTCGAAAGCAAACAACGGGATTGGGACAAGCATATCCAGCCATTTTTGCTGTCATACCGAAGTGCTGTTCATGAGAGCACCAATGTCACTCCTGCTTTTGCCAATTTTGGACGCGAATTACGGCTACCCGCCGACTTAATAACTGGTGTCCCACCGGATTCTCCACAACCCATAACTGAGTATGCCAGTGACCTCCGGAACAAGATGAACGACATCTATGAGCATATTAGAGAGTATGGCCAGCAAACATCAGAAAGAATGAAGACTAGATACGACAGAAGGACTAACAACCCTGGGTTTGAGGAAGGCTCGCTAGTATGGCTACACAACCCTATACGCAAAAAAGGGAAATCTCCAAAGCTACAAGCCAAATGGGATGGACCATACCGAGTGGTGACCAAGATCAACGACGTGACGTTCCGCATACAGAAGGGACATCGAGGTGCTCCCAAGATAGTTCATGTGGATCGATTGGCGCGATATTACGGGTGCAACGATGCTCGGGACGAGCATGTCTTAGGAGGGGGTAGTGTAACGCAGTAGGAGCCCGTTGTAGGTATGGAGTAACTATGATGTAATCTGCGGTGTCTTCTGGGAAACTCTATTGTTTTGCGTTTTTTTATTGGTGTCTTTTGTATTCAGTTTTATGGCTTTATAACTCGAGCGGGATCAGTCTTTGTATCTCGTCTATTGTTTATTTTTTTTGGGTGTTTACGTAAATGAAAAACAATAGGGATTCTCGAACTTTCAAGTTGTTTACTTGTTAACACAATAGCTCTTATTAAGATCGAGTAATGTTGCGAAATATCTCGTAGGTTCGAGACTGTAGGAAATAACGGGTATAAATACGCCGGCCAACCCGTGGGGATCAGTTTTATTCGTTTACCGTCGAAGCGATAACTACTCGGGTTAGTGTGCGATACCAGTGATTGTGAAGTGACTAGCTTGTGTGAATATCAGTGCCAGTGTAAAGTGTTTGTGCGAACCAGTTGTGCCGTGTGTTTTTGTGAAGTGATTGTGTGCAATAAAGTGCAAAGCGAATAATCGGCGTTTTAACTGACTATCCAAGAACCCATCTCGTAACAATATCTACCCGTAGTTACCGAGCTGTACTAGTTACTAAGTACAACACAGTTCATTATTTTGCTATTATACAAGAAAAGTGCATAGTTCATAGAAGTAGGTTCTTAATTGATTACAATGACTTACTAACGTACGTAGTATTAGATTATATATAAGTAGTAATTACTTCTCTCTACAACCTCACATTCCCGAAATGTTTTGTTGTTATTTTCACCCTACACAAGAAATTTGTAAATAAACCAAGAAACTTACCTAAAAAATGATATTCCACAACCAGCATAAGCTTCACTATTACAGCCCTTAACGCAACAATTTTTCACCATTTTTCAACTTATAAAAATATTAAGCAGCAAGCAGAATGACGACTTTTGCATAAATTATCAGCCATATTGTTTTAGGAAGCGCCATAGGTGCGGCCGTGCGTAGTTGGTAAATTACTACTAATTCTACTAATATGAAAAAACAGTTTTTGTATTGCAAAATTAATTACGTACCAATATTAAAATCAGAACATTATCGAACTTATTACGTTAATTAGAATAAATTTTATGCTAATATATTTATCAACAAGTACGATTAAAGGCGATTTAATGATTATCAGATATATGAAATAATCTACCATCCAAAAGTTTTATTAATACTGGTAAGTTTCGAGAAAGGGACAACGCCCAGCAGTTGTTGCTGTCTTGCTCGGAATGTTTTTCCCATTTCATAAGTAAGAAACAAATGTGAACCTTTTGTGTATAGAAATAAAGTACATTTTTCTTACTATGGAAATTAACGTGGTTTTCACACATTTCATACTATATATAATGGGAATGAACTCACGTGTGGGGATAGTCTTAACGACTATAGTTTCGGTCGCATTCGGCGACCTTTCTCAAGTTGGCGAGTGCTAGCACGCGGAGCCGTCTCGCAATGCCGGAGCCGTCTCGCAATGCAGTGCATTGCGAGACGGCTCGCAATGCAGTGCGAGTGCTAGCACGCGGAGCCGTCTCGCAATGCCGGAGCCGTCTCGCAATGCACTGCATTGCGAGACGGCTCCGGCATTGCGAGACGGCTCCGGCATTGCGAGACGGCTCCGGCATTGCGAGACGGCTCCGGCATTGCGAGACGGCTCCGCGTGCTAGCACTCGCCAACTTGAGAAAGGTCGCCGAATGCGACCGAAACTACCCAACAAGCAAAATAGTCGAATAAGGAAACATTTACTCGACTAAAAATCGAATAGTTGTTGAATAGTAGCTACATAAGTACAAAATTGTGCAGTAAAAGTGTTTATGTTATTTCTTTTAGTGCAAATCGTATAGACGTGCCCGTATCTGCCTTATGTCATAAATAAATGCTATACGAGAGCTATAGTAGTGTTTGATTTACTATTTAATGTGTAAAAAAAGCTTTTATACGACAATTACCTGACATACTTTTTATTCAGCAAATTTGTCGAATACTAGCTACCTGGTGATTAAATAGCAACGTAGTTTCTTTTATAACGCGGTAAAAACACAAGTCGAATTATAGTTTTCCAATTACAGTTAAAGAACTTCAAGTGTAACAATTTTATTATAGCACCTTTATTCGATAAAATATTGAGTAAAAGAGTTTTTGGTACTTTTATTGCTCATTAGAGCAATAACAGTCGCTAAAACTCTTGAAAATCCGTCAAAAAAGTTATAACCGTAATAACATATGGTGGTTCTGCTCATATTTTTCTTTCATATTTTTCCGTATTGAATAGTATAGTGATGAATCTAAGGAGAAATCTGAAATATAATTATATTAAAACTTCAGAAAATAAAAAATGTGCAATCTGACACTGAACAAAATCAATCATTTAATAATAATTGTTGGTTTAAAATAAAAGACCGGTTTTGCAGTTTAGCACATCAGCCTTTTAATAATATATTAACTACCTATTTATTAATGTGTTTTCATGTGGATTTTATAAAGAACTATCTATTCTATTTTATAAAGTTTTGAAAAAATAACTAGTGTTTCAAATAAAACCATTAAAAACCATTGAATAAATTATATGTTTTTTAAGAAAGAACCCTAAAATAAAAAAAAGAACCCAAAACATGGCTGCATATGAATGCAACGCAGTCACATTTATTCGACGAATAGTCGAGTTAGTATGATATAACAGCAACAAATTTACTAGTGTTCGCGTAATGGCTCCCTAGTAGCATATTAATAAAATTAAATGGAATTTATAACATATATCTACAAAATTATTGCAAAAGACGCGTGGCCCACACATATATGTTAAATAATGCATAACAGTTTATCGACTAAGTTATATTGCCAGTAATTTTTCCTATATAATTATGCTTAAATAGAAGCATTTAGATATAGAAACTGTATTCTTTTTAATAATTACTAAATGGATGACCTCTGTCTTTTATAATATTTTAAGTGTCAAACACACAAAGACTGGTGCATTTCCATAACGGCACAGAATACGCAATCGTTCTAATTTTAAAAAGGAATAACAGTGCAAATTTGGCGTTTAACGAACAAAAATGTCGAATTGTAGCAAATTTGCAGCGTTTACTTCACTTTATTGCTGATTAGTGGCAACGTAAACACTTCAACTCTATCAATAAGCGGTACAGTTGCAGCTATATTGCTTTTACTGCACTAAACTGAGATCGTTTTGCTTTTATTCGATGTTTATTCCACAAATCATTCGACCTATTTACACAGTTACTGCACTTCTACAGCACTTTTTAGTGCTATAATCTGCGCCTTTTTCGCGTTGTATAAACGTTGACTCGACGTTTATAGCACTAATTATGGGATTTTTATAGAACTAAACAGTAAAACCAAAACGTCGCCGCGACTGTTATAGCACAACTTTTTGCTAGTTGGGTATAGTCGTTAAGACTATCCCCACACGTGAGTTCATTCCAGTTATATATAGTATAAAAAATACATTTTTCTTTTTTAAATTTTGCTTCGTAAGCGTACCAGTTCTCGTATGAAAGTTCCTTGGTATACATGTCTATAAATAGGTAGGTACTTATAGCATGAACATTGTTTTCGTCTTTTCTTATTTTATGTTCAATTTTCGTCTCGCAATGCCGGAGCCGTCTCGCAATGCACTGCATTGCGAGACGGCTCCGGCATTGCGAGACGGCTCCGCGTGCTAGCACTCGCCAACTTGAGAAAGGTCGCCGAATGCGACCGAAACTATAGTCGTTAAGACTATCCCCACACGTGAGTTCATTCCAGTTATATATAGTATAAAAAATACATTTTTCTTTTTTAAATTTTGCTTCGTAAGCGTACCAGTTCTCGTATGAAAGTTCCTTGGTATACATGTCTATAAATAGGTAGGTACTTATAGCATGAACATTGTTTTCGTCTTTTCTTATTTTATATTCAATTTTAGCCAAATTGTACATATCTGAACAGTTTTAGAAGCGTCATAAATCACATTGGTGAACATATCATTCTTAGAAAATAAGTGAGGAAAAATTAGTCTGTTCGTATATAACAGGTCCTGGTATGTATGGGCTCGCGCATCCTTCTTTCCAAGGAAAGTAAAATTTAAAATGCTATGATATTTTTCTAAGAAAACAAGTCTACCAGATAAGATCTTTAAAGTTACTGGTATAACTCATTATCGAGCTGCTTAGTAACAAGAAAGGCCACGCCTTCCCAGTATAGAGGGATTAGTATGAGTTTATACGAAAACGGAAACTATAGTATAGACCGAATCATGCATATCGGCAGATGTGAAGATAACTACAAGCTGCGCGAAACCCAATCAACGCGCAGCTTTATGTGAGCTTCAATCAGCCCCCCTACCGCCTAAGCAATAGCAATCGTAATATCAATCGTTTATGACTTCATTTTAGTCATTTGGCACCGCCTATGTGACGTTAGCCATCAATTGCTTTGCGCGGATTGCGAAAGCAATCGTTGAATGAACAACTTTGATGGGTAACGTCACATAGGCGGAGCCAAATGACTAAAATGAAGTCATAAACGATTGCTATTACGATTGCTATTGCTTTAGGCGGTAGGGGGGCAGGATTGGATATTACTCAGTTTGTAGCTAACTTCACATCCGCCGACTTGTATGATTCGGACTATAAATTTTAATGTGGCTCCATACATTTCGGTACAGCGCCTTTGAAAAAAACGAGGAAGAAATAATATATGGAGCCACACGAATACGATAATAGTTTTCGTATGCAAACTCATACTAAGGTTCGAATGTCTATCCTAAAACTTAATGATTTTGTGCCAACTCAATTCTTAGTAGGCCTGTTCGTTCACAAGTTTACTATAGTAACTATTATTACTGTATAATTCAGATTGTTTTTGAATTGATTAATATTCCACTGTCTTTCAGATGTTATATCAGCAAAACGAAGTCACGTCTAACATTTGCTATTATTTTCTCTAACGCAAACAGAGCCTAGACTCCGTTTAGACCACATGGCTTAGACTATCGACAAAACGTAACGTAACTAACCAAGTTTTTTATTTGCAAATTTTGTTTCAAATAATATTGACGTTTTAAAATTTAGTAATAACTGAGTTGGAGTTAATATCTAATATTGAGAATAGAAATCATTTTACGCAATTTTTAAAACAAAACTTATATTGGAGCGACCATCAGGTTTTAAAACGAGTTCACATAATGCATACACCAAAAATTTCAGAACATTGGGTTTCATATTTTTATAACACAATAAAATATAAGCTATTCGTTTATATCCATTAAAAAATTTCATAGGCACATAAAACTTATCTGTAAGTATATTTAAATATCTACTTAACCCTGAAATCGCCGATACACATTCCTCAATAGCAATACGGAATGTTGTAGCTTAGCGAGAAACAATACATGTAGCTTGGTCCCAAAGTAGGCATGACTGGATAAAAAAAGCCTTATTAAAATTAGTCCGAAAAATATTGAACACGTACCTATTCATTAATTTGTTAATCAAAGTTGAAATGGCACAGAAACTATAATCTATAAAATTTAACTTGATCTCTGCGACAGTGACCTTGACATAGAAGATTGAAATTTTTAGAGTTGAGATAGTGGTGGAAAAATCGATTTTCAAACAATGTTGTAATGAAATTGAATGAGTTGTTGTAGGTAAGAAATTGGATTTTATTTACTTACTTTTAATTAAGATCAATTGTGTTATGATATTAATTAAATACTCATGATAATGTTAGGACAGTATTTATCGACGTTTTTCACTATTATCGATGCTAATGTAACATATAATTGGGTATAATTTAATTACACATGTAAAAAATGTTATGATATTAAAATATACAGTAAAATTAATGATAAATTAAGTTTTATTTAAAATATCGTCAGTATAAACTATCGATATTTTAAATAAAAACACTATCTAAAACTGTGGTCACGATCATTCGTCGCCCATTACTAATTGGCATGCCCATAAAGACATGCCATGACATTGATAGGTACTGTCTGTACTATTAAGAAATTCAGGACTTCACAGGCGTGAGTTTTCTGACAGCTGTCGCAGAGATCAAGTAAATTTTTATAGAGTATAGGAAGTAGGCTTCACTTTTAAGTATGTAAAAAGTATTGGCATGTTGCCACGCGGTATATCAACAGATTAAAATTATGTTAACCATTAGCTGTTTAATTGACAAAATTAAAAAAGCGTGTCTGCCTAATATTTTTTGATAATTATCAAAAAATTATAATTATAATCGGACGGTACCTACTGACGGACTTATAGTAGTATTTTGTAGTCATCTAGTTTATTCATGAGTACAATAGGCACAGTTTCAAGTTATTATAGGCACGTCAAAAACATGCCGAATGCTTCGAGACGCGCCCATTGTAACTTGATCGATGTTCCCTCAGAGACATACTCGCAAAATAGACTACTCTGTCATAGTCGCATTTAGATATTCAGTAAGTAGATAGGTAGGTAAGAAAATTCAGTTCATATTATAGACGTGGGATATATAAACTGTTAGGTATTGAAATTGTGTGGTCTCTGTCATAGGTAGGGTAAGTCCTGGACAGATGCCGCACTAGGATAGGCGACGCGTTTTCAAAAACTCCCATATGCGTAATTACCTATAACTTCTAATGCAAGTCATAACCCTGCTCTGACCCCGCCCCCCACCAGTGAGTCGCTTGACAGCGTCTGTGACAATCGTGTGCAACTCTGTGTGACACGAAAACATTGTAGGCACGTAAATATCCTTCATATTCTATCATCGTTTTTTTTCAAAAGATTAGTATTTTTTTTCTGAAAGCTTTTATTATAAATGTATTTCTTAATGTGGCATCTATCCTTCGGTATAATTTATCAGGCGTAGCGACGGGGTGGGGCATGTATCCGTGAAATTTTAGAGGTCTACAGAAATTTGTTTTAGTTCCTATTTTTCATGGCTTTGACTGCTGATCATGTATACTGAACTGTAGTCTAAAGACCGTAATTTACGAACGCATAACCAGTTTTTAAATATTGTGATTATTTATGAAGCTGTGAGAATATTTCAAAAAGTACGGCATCTATCCGGGACTTACCCTACTACTAAAAAATTTAAAAAGCTACACAGAGATTTTTCGTTTAATTATCCGTTCAAAACTCTTCGCGACACCGCTCAGTGTTGTATTTACTTGTTAATCCAAAATAAGGACTTTGATCAATGAATTTTTGTATAAAACAGAATTTTTATCGCAGTTTCACAGTTAGTCCCATATTAAACGTTTTTTTATAATAATGAGCCTGTAAATAGGCTAGTTAACATTTTTTTGATGTCCTCTTGTAACAGCTAATCATTAACAGACCCGATTAACGAAAACCAAAATAAAATCAACTTAGAAATAAAGAAGTTACAAGCATATTTATTTTCTTGCTAGACAAAGAGCGCACTATGGCAGGCTATGACGTCACTGCCCGTAAGTGTCATACATTCGCCATAGAGGAAAGGGACAAGGCATCCCCTCTTTAACCCTACTAAAATCTTTACAAGCTTATATCGCTGAACTTAATTTATTAATTTTAATATTTTTTAAGTTTATGAATCATAATTAATTGCTGAATTGACTAATCCTAATACTTTTAATTAATTCAATACCAGTCAACTACCCTATAGTACATCTCAGAAAGTCCAGTTTTTTACAAAACCACACAATACATTTAAATTCATAAGTTTAAACATACTAACAATAGCTAGATTTAGAATCAGAAATCCTCCACCCAAAACGTGACTAAATCGTAGACAACCGTAGACACTTAGATACTTCGGTTACGTAGATAAACAAGAGCTGGGTTTGAGGGAACAGTACTAGTACATTGCAGACACGTAGTTCGACAACAAGGCGCATTGAAACCAGCCTTCAGAACTTGACAGATTAACCAAGGACCCTCGCAACTTCCAAGATTTCCCTCCGCCGCACTTAGGGGATGATTTCATAATAAACAAAGCCTCCAAGTTTGGCTGTTTAGAAACGGCCAAGTTTCTTTCGAGATTTCGGAAGGATGACGGCCGTTAAGCGACTTTGCAACTTGACGTCTCCAGATTTTCTTGAACCTAAGTTCTGGTTAAAAATAAGGGAATGAGTCCTTAAGTGGTTATGTTTTGTTCGCCTCAGTTTCGATAGCACAGTTCGATGTTTAAGGGCTCAAACAAAAGGGCTAAGAAGTTCGAAGAACGGATGGCCGATGAGGCAGTAAAATTCTTGAATTGAGACCACGGACCAGCAAGCGCAGCGTAGGACGTCCACCGACTTGGTGGACTGACGATATAATAAAGAACGCAGAAACTCGCTGGATACAGGCTTTATTGGAAATCCATGTGGGAGGCCTATGTCCAGCAGTTGACTAGAACAAAAGTTGTTAGTTTTTATGTACAGAATAAGCCCCTAGAAGGATGCTAATTGATTAGAAATAACCCTGTATAGTGACTTTCTAAAAACTAAACTTGATGAAACACAACAGCCAAAGTTAGTGATACTTTTTCCAATCTTTCTAGAAATAATATTACGAAACCGACCCTACTAACCGATGATAGAGCGTTCTCAGCAAACGTCGGGATTTATGCCCTGCCATCTAATTTCTGAACATTGCCTTTATAATTCTGCACTTCGACCGTGAGTATTTTACTTGACAGCGTTATAAAAATGAAAACACACGAGGAAATATTTTGGCATGAGAGCTGCTGATAGCTGTTCTAGAAAATACTTTAGCAGGTAAATAATTGTTCTTGAGTGTTGGAGTAACACACGTAAATGTACCTACGATATACCTACGATGTGAAATATTGAAAAACTACACTGACATTTTGGACTTCTAAAACTTTCTATTTTTTAATAATAATAATAATATTTTTGGGACATCTTACACACGGCCTCTGACCCCAAACTAAGCATAGCTTGTGATATGGCTGCCAGAGATTGATATACTACATATACATATTTTTAAATACATATTTATATAGATATTGGAAGTCTACAAAGAAAGCCAATATGTAAGCTACTGGAAGACTTCACTGCTATTGATAAGGCCGCTATTCCGAACTCAAATGTATCAGATGTACCGAAATTTAATCTTGCCTTTCACATAAATTAATTTTATGCTTAATTTGGTTCGTGAAAGTTAACAAAGGTTTCGAATCCACCACTCGAGTGATAGTTTAAAAAAAATTAATAAAGTGCTATCCATCGACTACGTAGATCGACTATGTTGTTGTTTTGGGCTTCTGTAATAATACCTGTCATGTTTGGTTTCTATTGTGAAGAAATCTTTACAAGTAAGACTTAACTGCCCCTTTTATTTTTTAAATCATGATCACGACTTACTAAATTAATCTACACACGCTACAAAAACTCTACATAAACCGCGCCATATATTCCAGCCTGAGATAACATAATATACCGACCCTTTGAAGGATTACAAAGGTCTCGACAGGAAAGTGGGTGACTTAAGCGAGTTACACCATCCCATTTTATAAGTACCTCCCTTTTGTGCCTGTGCACACTATTATGAAAAATATGGGACTCAGATAAGGCAACAAGACCGACCGTAAGTAAGTATATTCTCTGGAGAACGAGGAAGAATAAATAACTATTCATATCGTCATCATCATCTCAGCTGTAAATCAATAAATATTGTAATACATATTTAGGGACATCTTACACACGGCCTCTGACCCCATACCAAGCAAAGCTTGTGATTGGCTGCCAGAGACTGACATAATACATATACTTATTTTTAAATACATGCGTATATAGATAGTAACTAAATAACACTCAGACACAGAGCAAATACTTACGTTCATCACATAAATGTTTGCCCTGGGTGGGGATCGAACCCACGCCCCTTTGACCGCCTCTATAAAGTTAGAGTCACTAACCGTTGAGCCACCGAGGCAATCAACCTGTAGGACGACCACAGCTGGAAAGACTTTTAATGGAACCGATCGTAAGCGACCTGTATCCAGCGCGAACCTGTCTCCTGGTACGAGGTTTCAATTTCAGAATTTTCAGACCGGACATTGGGCCACCTATTTAATGTATATATAACCACTTAAAGAGAAGAAAGGACAACTGACTTTCTCCATACATTTTTGGACCAAGAAGTCAAATAGGTGACCAAAGAAATATAATTATGTTTATGTAATGATTCTCTATGACTAACTGAACATTTTTACTACTACCCCGAACCGATATAATAATAATATAATATAATATAATATTTATTGCAGATAACACAGATCCATATAGTACAATGTTACATAGCCATAAACTTAAACTAAGGTACATTATACAACAATTTTGGCACTTAAATGAAAACAAAATAAGTAATATAATATGGATGAATAGGTAATAATCGCATCTTTTAAAATTATAGTAAGTATTAAACATTAAGGAGATCATTTTTTTTTATTTTATTTTAGCGAGATCAACAATTATTTAAACTAACTAGACTAAAAGCACATTTACTTAATTTGATATGCTTTATTTGTACCTGGTATTATAGATATGTCTGATGCCTAAGATGCTACAACACTTTGAAAATTCAAGTTTAGCTAAAATAAAATGTTTCCAGATTCTTTATTTGTATTCCAATATGAAAACTAACGACATATTTTAGCATAACTAGTCTTAAAACTTAATATTTATTTATTTTCAGCTTGACTGGCAAGATATTTCATGTTAACATTCTGACATGCTTCATACATTTTAGATCAAAAAGTGAAATAGGCGGCCAAAGAAATCTCTGTATAAATTATGATTTCTTATGGCTATCTCACATTGTTTACTATTACACCGAACCTCTATGTCTGATGCCTAAGATCCTACATCACTTTGAAAGTTCAAGTGAATTTTCAAACTCGTATAGTTACTCAAATATCAGATAAATAACATAGCAGTTCGGTATACTAATATGATATGTGGGTCAGGCCGTAGATTTTGCCACAAATAGCGAAAAGATTGCGCATAATTCTTCGCTATCCTGTCGCGAACAATGGCGAACGATAATGATGAACAATTGTTAGGATGGTGATACACATATGATATTATTTGCAAATGATTACCTCTGAGGTTCGTGTCCCGTGACTACTCACTAAGTGATCCTAGAGGGTTAGTTGCATAGTTTGAAATGCTCAGAATATTATCTTCTAATAATATTTCATAATTAATTTCTTTGACCGGCACTTTCAGGTTTAGCTCATAATGAATGATGTCCTTTATTCTTTCGAAATCTACTGTTTGGACGACTACTAGTGAGTTAATATTATAATTATTAGTCTCGCGAAGATATATGGTAATTTAAATTAATGTTACACCCTACGTGACTACTACTACGTGTATACTATTTATTGAAAGTTACAAAAACGAACATTATACCTACCTATTTTGTTTTTTTTTCAGTACAGACTTTTGATCTCATTCAAGTTTTGCAAAATATGTCAACAGTAAAAAATAACTGCACCTAGTGTGTACTCAGTATTATTTGTGGTGAAGAATAGTTGATAGCGAAGAAATAGCGAACGACCTGTTTTCATAGCGAAGGTGATAGCGAAAATCGATCATAACTCAATAAATAAGACATATTATCATGCCACCTTAACGTTGGAAGATCACGTACAACTTACTTAATCGTGCACAAAAATAATGATAGATTCCAAATAAAAACTTTTCATTTAATCTCAAAAAATTCACTTCGTAAAACACGTGACACTTTCTACTTCGCACGGGTTATGACAGCGAACTGACAAAACTGTGGCCACTACGAGCTTAATGATTAAAGAGTACATTACTTAGGTGTTGTCGCGACTTAATTTAAATCTCACTGTGCTTCTAGAATAATAAAACGAGAAGATAATGGTTGCGAAATAAAAATATCGTAAATAATCAGTTTTCGAAAGTTTTTAATAAATCTGCGTTTTATTATGATTTTTTCTTAAACAACACGTAAAGATATTAAAACCGTGGATAATTGACTATAATTTTATAACGTCAAATCAAACAGATTATTAAAAAGTGTTATAGTTTTTATTTTATCGATGTGCAAAGTTCCCTCCCACCGAAGCGGATTTGCGTTTTTTATGAAAATTTAGTCATTTTTCGCAGATAAACATCCTATAACTTTCATAATTTATAAATTTATTCCATTATTTTTACTGGCCCCTATTAAGCGATCCTTACGACACACGATGATGACATTTAGAAATAAATTAAAAGTAATTTACTATAAGAAAAAAGAGGCGGAGAGTTAGGGGACCTAAAATGTGGCAAAATCTACGGCCTGACCCATGTTTAGTTAATCATTTACCGTGAAATATGCCAACTTTGCCCGTTTTTTTTAGAAAACTTGAAGTATCTGTTTTTTTTTACTAGTTCTGAGGTATTTTTTCTTTAATGCCGTAATTTGCAGGATCATGGGCATGGTCCAGTTTAGTAAGTTTTTTAAAAAGTCAACATTTTGTCCAACATTTCATTGATTTTAATGGCGGGCAAAGTTATCTGCAATTCTAGCCAACATTACCCGTGTTCATTTTTGATGAAAGTATAGCCCTTTTGCCAGTGAGAAACAAACTATTAAAAGTATTAGGACAATGAAGGAGTTTAATTTAAAAATCTTACCGATTATGAAACAACTTTGCTTTTGAAATGAGTGGGCAATGTTACCTTGTTATTTTTTCTCTTTTCCATACTAAATAAAAGTTGTGATTTCAATGTGATAGGGCTGCCACATTTGAGTTAGTAATTTTTAGTAATCACAAGAAATCACTGGGCCACCAACACAGTAGATCGCGGAGTCTGGAAGGAGGGAAGGGAAGCCTTTGCCCAGCAGTGGGACAACACAGGCTCAAAATAATAATAATAAAAACAAAAAATTAAAATTATCATAAAAACACCACTTAAATTATCAAAATATTCTGCGATTCTTTGTGGCCCTTTTTCTGCTCTTGCCTTTGAAATATTTTGAGTAGTTCTTACAGTTAATTCATTACTATGTCTAGACCAAAAGTTTTGGAACCATGCATCACCAGGATTTTGATTTTTGAATTTATGGGTCTGTGAGTTTTTTTTTTCATATATCGGAGACCCATATTCATCAGAAACTTGTAAAACTCTTAGTGTTATTTTCTTCTTCTGCAGTTGGATGCCCCACAGACTTAACATGTTGTTTTGTAATTTTATTGATTATTATCCTTCTTGGTACACCAATCTGTTGTTCAGCATCTCTGAAAGATTTTTTTTTGACTTAACTGCTTTGCATGCTAATTTTAGCATTTTTTCAGAGTAATTTTTGTACATTCTCGACCCTATTTTACGTCTGGACTAGACTTTCTTTGTCGGATCCGAGATTTGTGTTTGTTTTTCTTTTAAAAAAATAACAACTTTTAATACAGGTATATTAATAATAAATTAATATAGTATATATTTTTATACATATTTTTTCTTTAATTTAGCAAATTAGTAATTAGTAAAATAAAACATGTTTTATTATAAAGTGACCACCCTAACACTTTTTTGAACGCTGGCAAAGTAGCCATTCTGAGGTCTTGAAATCATTAGATAACTTTGCCCATCATCATATCTTTTGATTGTGTGAGCCTTTATCGCCGAAACTACGGTTAAAACACTGAGCAATTCGATATTTATAACATACAATAACACAAACCGCCCTTTGTTTTTGCCATGTCTTGTAGTACACTGCAAAATTACTTCAAAAATTTGCCCGCGTAAACATGCACCGTATTCGACAGGTTCCGACACGTTACTGAATGAAGTTGGCTACCAACGATGTATTCAGTGATGTGACACGTAAAACCTACTTTCTACCAATGTTAGTAATGTTCCCATAACACTAGAATATTTTTCAATAGAAACGGATCTCCTTGCAGATTGCATTCTGGGCAAAGAAACCCTTGGATGCAAAGTTGGCATGTTTCACGGTACTATCATAATATGTGAATACTTTCCAAGAAACTGCTATTTTACTTTTGCAAGATGGTATTTTCACGCTAGTATAGTTACTCAAATATCAGACCTAGAATTTTGGTTCAGTGATAAGAAATGTTCAGAAGGTCATGTATTATTTATATTTTTTTTCTTTGGGACCCCCCAAAGAAAAAAAATATATACATTTGACATTTTGGACCAAAACTCCATGGAACCCTCCTTGGAGTTATGGTCCAAAATGTCAGACGTCCTTTAAAATGTTTTCAAGCATCCTTCATCTTTTTGGGATCACATATACCTGTATTTGCCTGTATGTTGCTAATCCGCATTTGACCAGTGTATTGGACTACTATCCAACCGTTATTTATTGGAGAGACAATCTGGAAAAAAATCTTGAAGTGTTTTTTTTTATAACAAGGGATATTTTGGTCAAGGTCTCAAGGTCATTTGATACCAACATAAAAATATACAAGTAGATACCATCTTTAAGAGTCTGGCATATTAAATTTAGAATTTTAAATCTTTCAGTTATTTTTTTCATTGTATACAAAATCAAACCTGGTAACAACTTAGCCAACATGGCCAACACGCATCAACGCAGGCAAATATGTCAAGAATAACACTATAAAATCAGTCTATTGGAATGGTTGCTACATTTCTCAAGCAACTATACTGAAAGTGCCATAAAATGTAAATTCAAGACGCGAATATTCCAGAACCTTGTTCCAGAATGTATCAATCCATTCGCCGCGGGGTCACTACGAATTGAACTTTGAAATTGCGCTCCAGAATATTCCAAACTCGCGAATATGTGAAACTCAGTGAAAGCATCAATTTTGTAATGTTACTCTTTCGGCGCGGACCTTGTCAGTCGAAATTCTGACGATTCCAGCTTGAGTTTAGTTATGCGGATTTGGTCCATTGTTCGGGACAGAGGGACGGACAGATAAGACCCGGCGATCCCCGGCTTGAAATATTCGAAACTGCCCAAATGCAGACTATATCAAGAATGGTTTATGTATCAGTGCGACTGAGTTTTAACGCCCAATCTAAAAAAAATGGGGTGTTACGAGTATGAGTTTAATGTGTGTGTGTAGGATCTTTGGATTCTTTGACGAGCTTAAAATTAATGGACCGATCTTGATGCTGTTTTTTTTTTTTGCGAGATCCTATTATTACAAAGGACAGAAGATAAGATGAAAAAGACTTTGCTTTGAAGCTGTTAGAAAGATTTTACTTCCTAATTAGATATTCGTTTCTTAGTTATTAAATAGACTGACTGCGAATTCATCCCTACATTGAAAGTTAGTCATAGCGATGAAGGATCTCTTTGCTATGACTAACTTTTACTATAGGGCCGCCTCTGTTAACGCGAAAAAAATCAGCCATTATCATGCATTTCGTAGAGATACGACGAACTTTTTGTATGGGAAAACCGTTTCTTTTTAGATTGACCCATATTGAAAATTAATCATAATAAGATTGAATAAGTAGCGTTGCAATAAAATTTACAGTGATCCACGTGAAAAGAACTGTAGTCGAGTGTTTTCAAAATGACACTAAACTTACGTTACTTATCGCGTGGCAAAACCAAGTCTTTCACCTCGGAAAAGTGTTCGATACTCGACGGAAACCCAATTCCTTTGTGTTGCTACTTGTATAGCTGTCGGTAGATAAACAAACAAAGCACACAAAGAGAATATCAGAGGAATCGGAAGCAGATAAATAAGTAAAAAACGGCGGTGTCTATTGTAAGGGATTACCGTTTTTAACGTTGATATTCCTACTTTACTCGAGGCTTTAGAATTAGTGTCGTTGATGGCGATTTGACGATACATCTATAGGGCATAGGTAGGTATCTACTTGATGGGGTGAGTGTTTTTGCCCATTTGCCAAATAATTGCCTACATTTGCCCATTTGCCAAATTCCTTGCCTACTCCAGTATAAACGCCAGTATAAAAAGTATAAAAATAGAATAGGTATAATGAGAAACTCATTATACGTATTATATTTTTCCAAAGTGGTATGGAGTCAACTAAAATCGCGAAGAAAAAGTCAGCTGTTCTACATATTTTGTCGGGATTCGACGAGCTTGTTTATGGAATACCTAGCTGTTTTTTGCGATTTCGAGTCTAGTCTCATAGTGAAAGTTGATCATAATAACGAGCATTACTACATTCTAGAGTTGGTAGGGTATAATAGTTCGTATAACACTTAATTCGTACTTTTTAATTCTCCAATAATGCCAAGTCTGCGTGCTTAATGATGTCGACATAGAAATCATTTTTCAATCACATTAAAACGTCTCATTTCTTAAACAAAAATGGAGAAGTCATGTTTTCAGTTCTTAAAAAGAAGCATTCTAATTTAATTTAATGTTAGCAACGAGCGCTAAGCCGTTTCCCTGAAAATATCCGCATAGCAATGTCAAGAAGTTATGAATAAAAAACAGCCCGGAGCAGTCTCCAGAAAAATAATTTCAAAGAACCGAGATCCGTATCCGGAAAATACTAATTCCGCAAATGCATATACCGTCTTCATCGCGTGAAAATGTTCGAGCTCAAAGTGTTTCATCGCATATTATACGCCTACTTGGAAAAACTTCCGCGTCTTTGGGAAATTCAGATGGAGACTGGTATCTCTACCTAAATATATATACGAGTGTAAAGATACTTACCTGCTTAGTTAATTTAGTAGGTCATGCGGGCGAAGCCGCGGGTAAAAACTAGTAAGTATTTAATATTTATCTCGGTAAACCTATTAGGTACTTGAGTAACTATATTTTTGTCTTAGGTGATTTAAGTTTCTCCCGACTCCTACCATACTCATATTTAAATGTATCTAACACATACCTAGGTATTTAATATTCAAATCCTTTTTAAAAGCACATAAATAATAATACTCTGGGTATATAAATTGTAGGTGCTTTCATATAGTCTATTGGGCAACTTATCGATTTAGTTGAGGTTTTAAATGCACGATTTAAATGAATGCTTAGAACCGCCCGTTAAATCGGATCATAATTAGGTATGTAACGTAGTCGATTCTTAATACCAGCCAGCGCCAGCGTAAAATAAATAGCAGCGTAAAAAGCGTTATCTCTATCTAATGCCTAAAGTAAAAAAGAAACAGAACTATGCTATTTAGTTACGCTGGCGCCTCTGTATTCGGGCTTATTGTCGGGACGTCTGTAGAAATGTTTCGAAAATTTCGAACCCGATTTGTTTGAAGCTAACCTAATCGTGGTTGACATCCAACATTGCTACCTATTTGATTGAATTCAATGTGTATAAAGACTTCAAATCCCCGTAGTTACAAGAAAGTGTGTGAATTAATGTAATGAATTCTTGGGAATTTATGTACAGAATTTTTAACAGGCTTTTCGGTAAATGAAAACATCGTGATGCAACTTGGTTACATCCGTAGAAGAAAATCGATGGCGTATGTGGATCCGCCAACCCGCACTGGGCCATCGGGCCCAATCACTCTTCGTGGGTAGGCCTATGTCCTGCAGTGGACTATTAAAAGGCTGTTACAATACAGTACAATAAAGTGCGTCACACCGGTCGTTAAAACCCCATTGAATTTTGTAATACTAATTAATGTGAAAACATAGGTAGTAAGCACAACGCGGTCACATTAACTCGACGCATCGCTGGAATGCGGGTCCCCGCCCGCTTCCCCCGCATTCCCTTTGCTCGCCCGGCAAGTGTCAGTACGGTCAGCATCTTTGTTACCGATACACGCGTCGATAATTTCTTGCTAAATGTGGCTTGTTTTTGTTCTGATTATTGTTTTGTTAAGTTTTTTAGTACTGTTGATTGTTGAATATTAACTGTTGAACTGTGTTCAAACCAGAATAATATAGGGAAAGTTATACACGGTGAAGGAAGAAATCTCGTCGAGAGTGAAGGCAAAGTCAGTTTTAATGAAAACTTTCAATCCATTGTTTATAGCGATGATGACTAAAAGATAATTGACTAATCGACTACATTCCTGTCGAATAATGCCAAATAAATAAATATTAAATGGGTAGCCATACAACAAATGTGTGTTTTTCCTATTTTTATGCTCAATATTAATAACGGTAAGTAACAAATAAACACCTTAAATTTTCACAGAATATGTAGTTATTCAAAATAAATTAATATTTTTTATTCATTTAACAAACTTAATTTTTAAGCAATTTTTACTTGATCTTAATAAACAGGTAGAAACTTATCTTTTATAGATAATGGTTCGGAACCTTTCGTGCGAGAGTCCGACTTGCACTTGACCGGTTTTTTTCGCACACCGTACTTGAGCGCCAAAATGACGTCACATGGTCAAGCGTCTAGTTAATGTGATCGCGTTGTACGAAATATTATATAGGTAGGTACCTACTCAAGTACCCATTAGGTGTACGAATCTCACATTGGGTTTTTAGATTGGTTTTAGCCTATATCATATCGCGTGTTTGAAAATAGGTAAAGACAGTAGTCACGCTTGCTATGTAGAGCAGAGCTATTTATAGAGCCTATCAATAATCTAAGCCCAGGGGAGCCTGTGATCAATAATGTAGAGCACCGTTTAGACATGCTGTACGGAGTGTTCCTTTTGCAAACATGATATATTATAGTCTCTAGATGTAGAGGTGGTGATATTATTTTGTCACAAGGAATAGCAAAAAAAATTAAATTGTGCATAGTTGTGCGTAATTGTACGTAGTTGTGCCATGCCGTATTTTGGATGTCCAACTATTTGTGCGAAAGCAGTTGATCCACGAAGAACTCTTCTTACGGACGTAGTCAGCTTCGCAGGCGTGAAATTTTGATATTTGTGCTATCATATAGAAACCTTATATTTTTTCGGTATAGGTTTATTCCCAGTGTTACTACCAATTCTCATGTGAAAATTTTTAGAAATAATTTACGTGTTTCGGTGTATATTCCACACGGTACATTTTGAAAACAAAAATTATTATTTATTATTATTTATTTATTAATATACAATAAATATAGCTTGGCAGACTTATATCCAATACGCTACATTTATAGATTCCAAAAAAAATATTAAATAAATAATTAATAATGATAAAATAAATCAACATTCTGGTAAATTACACCTTTTAGGATTTTAACATAATTATTGAGAATTCAACATTTTGCGAAACCTAAATAAATCAACATTATGTGAAATTATACGTTTTGAGAATTCAACTATTTGCGAATCCTTAATAACTCGACATTATGAGAAATTATTTTAGGAATTCAAAATTATGAGAATTCAACTTTATGTACCTAAAGGCTTTTTACCGATCACGCATCGAAAGATTTTCGCGTTCGCCGGTTCGTGATAAATAAGTATTTTGCAATTTTGCATTTATAAAAGGTTTGGCGTAGCTTGGCTTTTCTAGTGCTTTTAGCTTATCGGTAAGTTCAGGCTATTATGGGCTCTAGATAATTTGACATAGGTATTGGTACATTGTTATATTCTAGTGAGAGTCTGCTTTTTACGATTTTATTTTTATGCGCCCATAACAAGTCTGCATCGCCTAAAATTTTGTACCACAGGTACAAGTGCAAAACCATCTACGGTTCAAAGCTGCACTCGTTACTCTAATAGGCCTCATTCACCATCAGTTCAAATGGATGACATCCAAATGAATGTGCCTAATGTTGCCAACTTAGTGTATTTAAGTTTAGACTTCATTTTTTACAGAAACATTGTTTGAAGATACGAGTATAGGTAGCTAGAAATACTATATAGATAAAGATAAATCCACAAATGATTTAATTTGAAGGTAATCAGACAAGTTGGTAATAGTAGATTGTATAAGGGAGCAAAATAATATTTTTACGGCGGGGGCGCTTTTTTTAATCCCTCGCTACGCTCGGGATTCTAGAGTAGAATTCTGAACGTAGCGAGGGATTCAAAGTACGTCGTCCGAGCCAAAAATATATTTTGCACCCGAGTGATGTGATGTGTGAGAGTGAGTCATCATCTCTATGAAAAAATAAAAGGCTTTTCATATTTTATTGTAATATTATTATTTAATAAAACGTAGAGTAACAACTAAATTGAAATTAAATGGTATCTAATAATAAAACAAATAAAAACTTAAGTATGTTTACATTCATTTTCTTGGCGCTAAACACTAACATTACAAATACTTTCAAATTCAAAGATCATTCCGTCGCACTTATTTGTTCCAAATTCAAAAAGTGCGCGGCAAAGATAATTCCGGCGCACTTATAAAGTTCCTTCTAGAAAACACCAACTTTGGGTGCACTTATAGGCGAACCAAGTACCTAGTCCTTTTCGAATCGATGTGATGAAAACTAAGTATTTTGACGCTAAAGCGCTCGCTATACCAATGAAAAGCCGCCATTTCTAACGACGAAGTCGCAAACTCGTAACATCGAATGGATGTCATCCATTTGGCCTGTTGGTGAATGGGGCCCATTGCCCACTGAGTAACTCTAGTCCAGAGCACAGTAGGTAAGACTTGCACGCTACTGCTTGGCGAATTAAATACCTGGCAAAAATATTCCTATCCCTAAGCGAGCTCTGTAAATAGTGCATACCTAAGCACTATTTACAATTTTATAAGTATAAGAGACTAGAGACGTCACAATTTGCTTTGTGAGGATCGGGCCAAGGTTTATAACCTTCTAAAACTTCGCCCGATCCTCACAAAGCCAAATAAGTCAACGTTCACCTCTCACGGCAGGGCTGGTCTGCTTGGCATCACGCCTAACTTTTAGCCCGAATCACCAGAATGGGAATGCATTTAACTAATTGAAAAGCGCGAATTTCGTATCGGAAATCCAAACTCTAAAACGTGAATGGGCAACGGCTGCTTTCAATAAAATTACTGAAATACCTCTGAGGCCGTTAGGGTTTTAGGTAAGGATATTTTTATTTTAAATCAGCTTTTGGAATTCGAACATAGCTCACTAGATAGGTATAAGAATTATTATTTAAATTTATATTTAAAATATTTCACATATCATTTAAAAGAATAATCAGTATTATTCTATATACCTATTTCGAATTTAATTTCTTTCCAAGTTTTGAAATAAATAGTGACTATCTAGTAATATGATGTTATTAATTACAAGCATTTGTAATTTAATTTATAATGTATGACCTGTAGTCAATAAGACATATTATTAATAGTTGACATTAAGCTGGTAATGCTACTCCTCTACCAGCTTCCTAACGCGATAATTAAGCCGCTACTTACTTAGATGTTTCCAGCAGTTTAACGCGTTAAAAATGGCGCTTATTTACTCGTTAAGACAGCAGATAGCATAACTAGGAGCAATAGATATAAATTTCCGTATCAAATCCTGATTTGACTGTTCTAGCTAAATAGTATCAAACACATTATTATTTTCACACTGCATAAAGGCCGATCTTTCATCGATTAAACTTCAGAGCCAACATAGCCTTGGCCAAATGTATTAAAAATCAAAATGCATGTTTACTATTTAACCAATAACTGAGTGCTTATCTTAAATGACTTACTGGGGTCATAAATAACTTCTTAGAATATCGAGCGGCTCCTTTATCTAACCACCTAGTGACCGAAAACAAAGGATTCGATTTTCTTTCGGTCTTATCAGTCATTGTTTGGTCACTTGTGTTCTGGACTCGAACAAGTAAACAAGCTTTCATTTCTGTTGATGTGATTAAATTGACACATAATTTTCAAAAAGGAGTAAAATTAGTTTAGAATGTAGAGTGAAAATACAGGGTGCCTAATACTTTTAGCCAAGGCTGTATTTATGTTAATATGTCATCCGAGCAACGGTAGCGCTCAGTTGTATACGCCACACACAAGCTCCAATATATTGCTGTGGGTGACCGTTATTACGGACGCCGGGCCGGTGTCCGTCGCGCCATCATCCGGTTAAAATAGCTCGCCGGATGGATGTCCGGTGCGTCAACAACGTTCATACACCACTGCGAATCCGGTGAAAAAAACGGTCCGTTGTCCGGTGAAACAAATTGCTGTGAACATGCGCACTTAGGCATGTAGGTATCGCTTGTTCCACGCTCTCGCTAGCACGCGAAACGTGACACTATTTCGTGTGGGCACCCGTCGCTCATCGATATAAAGGACGTTATCACGTCAAAAAATAGAATATGATGATAATAACTGCAAAATACATTAGCTACACTTTACTCAAAGCTTAAGTAAGTATTGCCCTGTGTAATAGGGCCTATTCTGTGGTAAGTATATTACTTATATTATTTTTGATAACCACGAGGATGTTCATAATGTTATTTCTGCATAGCCCGCGACCCTTTTCTAATGGAAATGCAAATAAGAATAATTGGGTCAAATATTGTAACAGCAAAGCATTTGGTCAACATTTAAGCTGAATACAAAACTTGATATTATCCGAAGGGAAAAGAAAAGGAGGATATCAGAGAAAGTAGGTACTTACCTAGGTAAGAGGTAGGTAGGTAATTACTAACGTAACTGGTTGTTGAAAGTGTTGAAATATTGTGAATTTAATACTTAGCTATGTTGTAAGAACCTGCCTTAAATCTATAATATAAAAATAAATCGTAAAATGTGTTGGTAAGCGTATAACTCAAGAACGCCTGGACCAATTTGGCCAATTCTTCTTTTTAAATGTTCGTTGAAGTCCAAGGATGGTTTTTACGGCGTGAAAAATTCGAATAATTGCCGGGAAAACCTTAAAAGCAGCCCTTTTCTAATTCCCATACAAACGTTTTCTAACTAAAATATAGAGTCAATTTGAACTTTATCTTTTTGACAGAACGAAGTCTGTCGAGTCCGCTAGTATCTATATAAAAATGAAACCCGTTTTCCGTTGTCACGACATAACATGAAAACGGCTTGAGCGATTTGGTTTATTTTTTTTTGTAGTTTTCTAATACTCTGTACAATGTTCTTACGGAAAGCGAAACGAAGTTCGCCGGGTCCGCTAGTACTAAATAAGTACCTTACACAAAGTAAGTATTAGTAGGTACGATAAGTAAATTCGTAATACGAACAACGGGGGAATTCTTCGTGGACCAACTGCTTTCTCACAACTAGTTGTGCGATCAGGAATATTATTTTGCATAATCACAGATTTTATAAGGCACATAGGTATTTAATTTTATTACAATGGCGAATGTATTCCTAATGTTAAAGAAAATATTTTTTTGGGAGTTATATTAGATGACAAGCTAGAAATCCATATAAATTAATTTGGTAAAAATGCTTTAAAGGGCATAAATATTTTGAGATCATTATAAGTGGTCCATGTCATCATTGGTGTGATCTGATCAGAAAATACTGAGCTTTTTGTATAAAAGCATCGCAAGGAGGCATTTTGATTATAGTTCTTTGGCATATACAAACGCTAAATCAAATCTAATTGAAAACAATTGATGTGGTACAGGAATAATTCTAATTGTAATGCGTTCCATTTTATTAGGTACTTTCTTTTGCCCGCGGCTCCGGCCGCTTGGTATTCTCACTTTTGTGTAACCCCACAGGAACCTTTTATTTTTTCGGGATAAACAGTAGCCTATGTCACTTTCCGGCCATTGAACAATATCTATGCCAAAAATCAAGTCAATCCGTTGATCCATTGCTGCGTGAAAGAGGACAAACCAACAAACTTTTCAGATTTATAATATCAGTAGGATGATGATTAAAAAAATACAATTAGTTCGTTAGATTGACTATCAAAAAAATTAAGACAGCTATTTTTTCTTTTGTCAATTAAACAAAAAAATATGAAAATATAGATCGTCAAAGTTCCGCGTGACGTCACAAGTGCCATACAAATGTAAAATGTATAGACGAGAAGTGACGTCACGACCCCCACTCCCAAACTTTGACAAGGTTTATCTCTGTCATTTGTTGTTAGATAGACTAAAGAAAAAATAGGTGTCCAATATTTTATGATAACTGACGGACTAATTATGATTTTTTACCCAGTCATCATGCCTATTACCTAATGGAGGTTGAATCTTGTATAGAACCTTTAATAATACGGAGATTAGGAACTGCCACTAAGTATTGCATAAAAGTTTTAGCAACTGCAAACTCGGTTGTTGCAGTTTCTGTTCTTACCTCAAGAATTATGTTCCAATTTCAGAATTTGAATTTTTTACTTCAGATGTTGTTTTTGGATCACTGCCTGAAATCTGTACAATCATGGCTCCGGTAAAAGTAATATGCTGCGATGTTAACTACCAGCTGCAGGTAACCCAATCCTCGCGCAGCTGTTAAGTGAGCTTCAATCAGGATTGGGCTATCCGCAGCTTCTAGCTAACATCACAGCCGTCAAGAAATTTGATTCGTCCTGCACTGATATACCGGCCGTTTAACAATTCACTGCTGAACATAGGGCTATCCACGAAGGAAAATTGGGCCTCTGGCCCAGTGCATGTGTGGATACTGTGCAGAGGTATAAAATAAATAAAATAAAATAGTTTTTATTTCTATAACCAATAGTTTCTTAAATTAATGTAGATTGGAGCCTTCTATTAGGTATAAAAATACCTGTGTCAGAAGACCCCGCTCTTCGATATCCATACTATGGTAACATCTTGGTTATCTTTAACAATTTTTACAAAATACATTTTAAAATTTAGAATTTACTCTAAACTTACAAAATTTTCAAAAATATTTCATATTTCAATATTTGTGTGTGTGTGTGTGTGTGTGTGTGTGTGTGTGTGTGTGTGTGTGTGTGTGTGTGTGTGTGTGTGTGTGTGTGTGTGTGTATGTGTGAGTGCGTGTGTGTGTGTGCATGCGTGTGTGTGTTATGTCCTAATACTCAACATGTCCAAAATACACATATTTTTAAGTTGATTTATTTATTATTTCTTGATTTGTAACAGTTCTTCTGTTCCTCATAGTTTCTAGTACTCGTAAGTATCCAACTGGTTAGATGTTTTTTACAGTCATGATAATTCATTGGATAGATATTCAAAACTTTGTTAACTTCATTATATAATCGTGCTGATTTATTAACAAGCTGATTGCTAGCATAAGAACTTTTGACAGGTTGGACCACAATTGCTTTATCCTTTCTTCTTTTGTTAAGAACGTTATCATTATATGGTGTATCTTTATGAACTTTGAGAACTGCTTGTACGACGTAAAGTTTTCTGACGGTCAGAAGCTGGCTTAATGAATACAGTTGGTTAGTAGGATATATACTCGTATATGGCATGAAATACATAACTTTGAGTAAGATTCTCTGGGCTCTTTCAACCTCAATAAATTTAGTTTTAGCTGCTCCTCCCCAAATTGGCAAACAATACGATAAAATAGATTGACCTAAAGCAATATAAATTTTATTAAGTAACTGTTGTGGTGCAACATATCGTAGGGACTTAAAAATCCAAACCAATTTCCTTATCCTAGTCCCAACAGCATCAATTTGTGTAAACCAAGATAGTCTCTGGTCAATATGAACTCCCAAATACCTGGTTGAATTTACTTTATTTAATATTGTGCAATCACACTTAGAATTATGTATAGTATCTGAGTTATGGAGTTTTATACTGAAGTCGCTTTTAGGTTGGGTTCTATTATAAATAGTATAACACATATAATTTGTTTTTAAAGCATTCAGGGTAAGTAAGTTTTGCTTTAACCACTGATTTATATTTATAAGACCATGTTCTGCTTGTACGCGTACTTTTTCCCATGTGGTGTTTGAAAACACAACCGCGGTATCGTCAGCATAGGAAAAGATTTTTGCGCTCGATAAGTTAAGGTTGCATAAGTTATTGATATATATTAAGAACAAAGTAGGTCCCAACACACTCCCTTGAGGCACGCCGTATGTAATGTCTGCATCATCACTGATGTGCACTCCAATTTTGACTCTTTGTTTCTGTTACTTAAGTAATCTTTTAGAAGAGCTAGGGCTATATCTCGAATACCAATCTTGTATAATTTTTCCAGAAAAATGGGTATGAGTAAGGAATACATTGTTAAAGTTGATTGAATCAGGCGTTACTTTGCGGAAATTCATTTTCAAATCTTTGTTTTGAATAAATATTTTGTGTATTCAGTGCCGGTTTTAGCACTACCAGCGCCCTGGGCGAGATTTCTGCGGCGCCCCTAACTGAAATTCAAATAATAAGTAGTAAAACTGAGCAACAGCTTTGAGCAATCCTTCAATGGTACTACAATAGTTTTACTAAGCGCAAGAGTAGCGAGCGCGAAATTTTTGATTTTATCTTTCAATGGAGTTCTTGTGTACTGTGTACCAACCTTTTTACTAGTCCATTGTAGGACGTAAGCCTACTCACAAAGGGTGAGTGGCCTATATCCACCACCCACTAAGCATGAAACTTGCAATAAGTTGTAGTAAGTTTGTATATGGCATATTCGTAAATTTCAAACATCATGTTGCAGGAACATGTCAGTAACATAGATCATATTGTTGAGTTGAAACTTATTAAAAGTTATTTAGTTATGTTACTGTTATATTTCGCATGAAAGTTTACATTTCAACTTTGCAGGGATATAGCCTCCCAAACCTACCTAAATTTATATAATTAACATTGTTGCAATAATGTAATTAAAACGTTACAAATAAAACTTTGCAGCAATATTATTTTACTACCTTCAATGTCTGGCATTGCCTGTACCTTACAATTGAAAGTTACTGAAATGTTATACTGTAACATTGCAACAATACTCTTTCTTAGCTAACATTGAAAAACTAGATGGCGTTAGCATAGCCCATTGAAATCCTGCATCGCGGTGGCGTTGTGTTTGCAGAAATTGGTATCCCCATTTGTAATATTGGTGTGGAAAAAGAAAAAGACACACCCGCCTCTATGACTTGCACTTAGAACTCTTGCCTCAAGAATATTAAAAAATATTTGTTTAGTAACTGAAAACCGACCAATGTAACTTTGCGACAACTAAAAAAAGCAAGCCACGTGCAAGTTTCATTTAAAACGTTTTGGCAAGATAGTTCAGACAACTTATTACCTTTAAAATTTAAAGCTGTGGAAATATTAAACGTCATACTTGCGGAAAGTTAACCTTAAAACTTTCAGATATGTTTTATGTGTAATGTTACTGCAACTTCACTTTTTAAAGTTATTAAAATTTTGGTGATCAGCTCTAGGCAAGTTACAGGGTTAATCTACAGTGTGGCCGTTAGGGCTTTGTGTCAAGCTCGCTGTAAGCTTGCATGAACGTTGCAACCTTATATTTGTAAGATACAAGCTTGTTGACGTTACTTTCAGTAATGTTATTGCAACAATTGCTTGCTGCCACGCTGGTTGATGGATTCACATATGGCATTGAATTTCTTCTAAGGACGTAGGTATGCAAGTTGCCTCACGATGTTTTCAGGAAGCCAGTGGTATGAAGTTCCATACATTTGAACTGACAGCCGCGAACTAGACTGTGAAAGTACACTGAGCCGTGCACACTATCGGACATCAGTCGCGGACGTCACCTTTGGACGACCTTGAGCGTTCGGACGTCTTAGAGCGATCTGGCACACCGGATGTTTTAAGACTGTGCACATGGCTAAAGCCGGAAACATACTATCGGACGCGGCTTACGGACGCGACTGACAGCCGCGACCTAGACTATGAAAGTACACTGAGCCGTGCACACTATCGGACATAAGTCGCGGACGTCACCTTAGTACGAACTTGAGCGTTCGGACGTCCGAGAGCGATTTGGCACACCGGATGTCTTAAGACTGTGCACATTGCTAAGTCGCGGCTGTCAGTCGCGTCTGTAAGCCGCGTCAATTTCTGTCTAAAATGTTCTTAGAAAATGTTGAATTTTCATTTCATTTCATGTTTTCATGTCATCATTTTGTTTAAAAAATTACACAATGTCAAAATGACTGCTGTCATTCTAGCATTAATGCTAGAATGGTATGACAGGTGTCAATGGGACAGCTGTCATATTCTATCATCTATATTATGACTATCTTTTATTTTGCAAAATGTGTGGTTGTTTTGATAAACGAAAATGCATAGTTCTTGTAGATATAGGCAAGGTAGTGGTAGGATATCATATTTTTTGAAAAATGGTCTGCAACAGTACTGACAGTATTTTCTATTTTGGCAATAAATTCTGATACATTTTTTCTGCATTATAAAAAGTTGTTCAGAGTTAACATTGTTTCCCCATAATATTAATCCATATTTTAACCATGAGTGTGCATATCCGTAATATGTTGATAGCGCTGTTTTTGTGTCTGTACTGGTTTTTATTTCAAAAAGTGCATATGTGAATCTAGATAACTTTGTTTTGATGCAGTCTATGTGTGATTTCCAGTTTATGTGTGTGTCTATATTTATTCCTAACAGGCTAAAGCCGGAAACATACTATCGGACGCGGCTGACGGACGCGACTGACAGCCGCGACTTAGCAATGTGCACAGTCTTAAAACATCCAATGTGCCAGATCGCTTTCGGACGTCCGAACGCTCAAGGTCGTCCAAAGGTGACGTCCGCGACTTATGCCCGATAGTGTGCACGGCTCAGTGTACTTTCATAGTCTAGATACCTATCAGTCGCGTCCGTAAGCCGCGTCCGATAGTATGTTTCCAGCTTAAGTGACTCTACGTTTTCTACTGTAATGTTATTATAATTTAGAGTTAGGTCAAGTGAGGGTCAACTCTGAAGTCAACTGTTACAGGATTTGTATTGCATAATTTTGGTTTTCTCATAGTTTATTGCCAGGTTATGTTGCTGAAGCCAGTTTGAAGTTTTTTGTGATGTGTGGTTTGGATTTTGATCCTTTTCTGATTTTACTAGTATTGAGACATCATAAGCAAATAACACAGACTGTTCGTTTTCATTAAATATTTTTGGAAAATCGTTGATACATATCAGAAATTCATTGGTACGGGACTGAGATTTGAACCCACGTTCTCACGATTGTTAAGCGGGTGTCATTACCACTAGACCACCACGGATTTGACTGAAACTGAATTGAAAACATTGTTATAATAAATAATCATAATATCGACGCTTGAAAGGCAAAAATTACCAAGCGACAGTTTGGGCGATATTGAGTTATATATATCACTGAAATCATAAAAAAAAACTGCGTCGATTGGTCTTACTCTCACGGCGCTAGGACGAAGTTTGTTGTCGTTTGGTAATTTAAAAAAAGACACATTTTCACAGTTTTCGGCGTCCAAGCGAC
Source organism: Hypomecis punctinalis (assembly GCA_949316475.1). Taxonomy (NCBI): domain Eukaryota; kingdom Metazoa; phylum Arthropoda; class Insecta; order Lepidoptera; family Geometridae; genus Hypomecis; species Hypomecis punctinalis. The sequence continues at coordinate 3,775,791 of OX438798.1, forward strand.
TAAAATTTTAATGATTTATGAATATTTTTCACATAGTAAGGATTAGATTTTTATAATTTACACTAAGTAATTTTTGCCTTGACTCAAAATAATGCATCCAAACATAAAGTATTTTCTGCCTTGCGAGTACCCAGGAATTAGCATTAGGTACTTAAGAATTTTTACCTGATTGTTGTTTTTCTCTCTCGTAATTTAAGACTTTTTAACACACCTTCAATATTTCTTCAATATTTCTTTGTCATTTAGTACTTTTTACCTAAATATAATTTATTCAAAAATGTGAAGTAGTGAATATCTACCTGCCTAAAACAGGATATATTTTGTCGTTAAGTAATTTTCTACCCGCCGATTTTTTAAAAGTTTATGTTACTTAGATAACTATTTCTGATATCAGATTTCTCTAAAAGTGACCTTATCCATGCAGCACCTTTTTTGTTTTGTCATTTATCCGCACTGTAAATCAGATTCTAAGTGGCTGTTGGTAACAAAATAACGATTACGTCTTCACCGAACTGTCGCTTAGACAACACGCATGCGTGCGCGCATGGTGCAAAGTGCTTAATCTCGTAGCTTGTTTGTGTACTCGGTAAGTGCATTATTAAGATTTTATGACTTTATATTTATAGATTTTCAGATATGACTTTATATTAGATTATTAAATTTATATTTTACATTAATTTAAATCTATTGTTAAAAGTACATAAAAATCAAAAAAAAGCCAGTAGATTGAAGCGAGATAGAAGCTTGGTAATTTGGTGTGTTTCAGTGTGTTTAGCATAATATGTGGACTTTGAGATAGCCATTGATTCGGTCAAGACATGGGCTGTGCTTGAGTCTATCTAGCGATGCCGCAAGTAGTCCAGCCGGTCTGGAGACAGGTCAGTTCCTAAATTTACGGAAGACGGATAGGTTAGTCCTTCTGAGGAAAGATGGGCGCCCTGCGGACTCTCCCTCCGCGTACCGCCCTATAGTACTGCTGGATGAGGTGGACAAGCTGTTCGAATGCGTGATAGCTGCTTGCCTCATCCAGTATCTTGATAGGATTGGTCCACACTTGTCCGACGAGCAATTTGGTTTCCGGGCGGGCCGGTCTACAATCGACGCTGTTAAACGTGTCAAAGCCCTCTGGGACGAGGGGGTTCATGGTCAAGTGTTGGTGGCGTGTCTTTAGACATCGCCAATGCTTTTAATACACTGCCATGGGTTTGTGTAGAGAACCTACGAAGAGGCTGCTAGTCTTGCGATGGCAACGGTGCAGGTGGTGGCGAGAAGAATAGTGAAACTGGGACTCCAAGTAGCGCTGAACAAGTCAGAGGCCCTGGTATTCTATGGCCCTCGACGAGCGCTGGAATCACTAGGGAGTGAATCGATTAAGGTGAAGCCTACGATGAAGTATCTAGGGCTACACTTCGATGAAAAGTGGAACTTTTGGGAGCATTTCGCCCAGTTAGTTCCTCGAATAATAGGTGCGGCTGGGTCACTTAAACGCCTTCTTCCTAATCTTGGGGAACCAATTGCCGCTAGTCGTCTTTTTTTATCTTGGAGTGGTGTGGTCGATGGCCTTGTGCGGGGTGCTTATATGGACGGACGCCCTAAACCGAGAAACGGTCGCTTTTCTAAAGTGACCACAACGCGCAATGGCCATCGGGGTAGTCAGAGGTTATCGCACTATTTCGTGTGACGCGACATGCCTTTTGGCTGGGTCACCTTAATGGGATTTAGAAGTGGAGGTACTTAAATAAATAAATAATTTTATTTTCAGACAACACAGTAAATTTTATACTATATATAACGAGACTGAACTCACGTGTGGGGATAGTCGTAACGACTATAGTTTCGGTCGCATTCGGTGACCTTTCTCAAGTTGGCGAGTGCTAGCACGCGGAGCCGTCTCGCAATGCACTGCCTACGACGGCAGTACCTAGACGGCTCCGCGTGCTAGCACTCGCCAACTTGAGAAAGGTCGCCGATTGCGACCGAAACTATAGTCGTTACGACTATCCCCACACGTGAGTTCAGTCCCGTTATATATAGTATAAAATGTGTGAAAACCACGTTAATTTCCATAGTAAAACACAGTAAATCGTTAAAATCAGTAAACACAAGGTACATGCGAACATACTCGTGGCGCACGGAGCTCCGCCAACGCGGGCAGAATCCGGCACTTGCATGCATGCTCGAGGAGCTGGCCAAGCATACAGCTGGCAGCTGGACCGTCGAAGCTATACAGCCCGTCCTCGTTGACTGGCTGGACAGGGCGCATGGGTCACTTATCTTCCGGCTCGTGCAACATTCGCAGGTGCTTTCTGGGCATGGATGCTTCGAAAAGTACTTGTGCCGCATAGCCGGAAGAGAACCGACAACAGAGTGCCACCACTGCGGCTGCGACGAGGATTTGGCGCAACACACTTTGGAGGAGTGTTCAGCATGGGCAAATGAGCGCCAAAGCCTCGTCGCAAGTGTAGGAACTGATCTCTCGCTTCCAGCATTGATTCAGTCAATGCTTGGTTGTGAGAGATCGTGGGAGACGGTCGTTTCCTTTTGCGGACAAGTTATGTTGCGCTTGTGTCGATAGGAAACGGTGAAGCGCGAAAGGGAGAACTTTTCGGAACTCCCGATGCGCCGCCAAAGAACTGGGCGTCGGAGGAGGATGTTCCACGCTCTCATTCGACCCCGTAACAGGTGGCTTGGGCAACGAATTCGAGGGAGTTCGTTGAATGAAAAGCGTAGCCCGAGGGCTACGCTAGGAAGAGCGTGCGGTATTTCCCCACGCTACTTAAGGAAAGAAGAGTGAAAATCCACCCTTAAATAGGGCAAGGTCCTAGGAGCAGCGAACGAGTGCGAACGCGTCCCCGCAGCTCCAGCACATATGCAGCAACATCCCCGGGGTTTGTAGTGGGTACACCGATCAGTGGAACTCCCACATAACCACCCTGCTCCCTCAGCGGGGTGGTATCCATAAAATATTTCTTTGGAAAAAAGAAGGACAAGTAGTCCAGCTAGGTAAATCCAACTTCAAGAAGGAGGTATGACGTCATTTCATCCGATAAACTTCAGTGCCTCAAGACGAGAGTTGCAACAGTTGTGTTTTCCCGAAACGTGATCGTTTACTGTGGGCCTAATCGCAGCGTAGTCTTGATATCTAGATTATGGGTCCACCTCCGAGATGAACGGAAGATCTCATCAAGACCGCAGCATCGTGCTGGAAGCAAGCCGTTTCCAGCCGGTCTTATTGGAAATCTATAGGGGAGGCCTTAGTCCAGCTGTGCAATGTCTGCAAAGACAACGACGACGACAAATTAATAGAAACAATAATTAACAATAAAATAGGTAATGATTTGACATAGTTGATTTTTAATATAAATAGGTATTTAGATAGGTTTTCCAGAAACCGATGTCAACTTTATAGTTTTAATTTTAAGTAGTTTTTAATGTGACAATATTTTGATAGCATTTTTTTTCATTCATCATCAGATGAGGTTCATACTCAGTAGAGAGTGATTGTAGATAACTACAAGGGTTGTTTAAGAATTGGTGATGACGATATCCGTTGAAAACTTTTGCAAAAGTTAACTAATGTAGTGTACAAACCTGAATTTTTGTTAGGTTGTTCCTTTTTGGAAGGTAAGTGTAGGACTTTTTGTCCTACACTTACCTTATTTAAATAGGACTATGGTTGAAATTGCCTGGCAGTAAAGTGGTTTATCTTTTTATTTCGATCATTTTACCTATGTGTTAAACATCTGTTTATTCTGGATGCATCATTTTGCTTCAAATATAATCATAAAATATTGGGGTTTAGTTAATTTTACATGTTTTATGATAAAAATTTGTTTTTGGTTAGTAATTTTTACCTGTTTGTGATTTTGATCAAAATTTTACTAACCGACACTATCTCTTAAATTATTGAGAAAAATCATATTTTTTAAATGACAGTTCATAAAGCTTTTAAATTTCATTTATAATCTATTATAACCGAGTAAAAATGAGTAATAGAACATTTTATATGATTTTTTTTCCAAAAAATAAAACTTTAAAATGCTCTGGTGTAAAGTTGCCAATATGTCGCTTGGTAATTATTGCCTTTCAACCGTCGATATATCCAGTTGGTCTTATTGGTGTAATAATCTGGTGCGACTATGAATCGGGCATAATCATCGTCATCATCTACCCTATTAAATGCGTGTGTCGAAACGCTCTTGACAAGCTCTTGACATTTGTTTTCTTCATAGGGTGTGCAGAAAATATCATATCTAACCTTATGAGTCACCACGAGACCACAAAAACACATTATGTCCTCGTGGTCATACCAATATGACCACGAGAACATGTATGTCCTCGTGGTCATACTGGTATGACAAATTAGAGTGACTACGAGGAAAGGAAACACCCAAAAAATGTTTGTGAAACATTAGGGAACCGTACAAATTACTTATGTACAATATTATTTTCTGATTTTAGTTTAGATCATGAGAGTATAGGGAGTCTGATATTTGGCGATGAACATACTTAAATTTTATTTGATAACAATACATAGTCGATGAAAACACATATTTTATGAATCCTACTAATATTATAAACGCGAAAGTTTGTGAGGATGGATGGATGGATGGATGGATGTATGGATGTTTGTTACTCTTTCACGCAAAAACTACTGAACGGATTGAGATGAAACTTTGTAATAATATAGCTTATACATCAGAATAACACATAGGCTACAATTTATAAAGATATTTTGTGAATTGTCCAAAATATAACGATAAATGTTGAGTAAGTAGGAAAATTCTGCCATCTGCGAGCTACTGAGCGTGCGCTGCAAGAATGTCAAAATAACAACTGTCGATCGAATATCTGTCAAATCAATCGACGAGCAGTCCTTGGATATCATCATACTGATACCTTACTATTTTAATATTATAAATGCGAAAGTAACTCTGTCTGTCTGTCTGTCTGTTGCGCTTTCACGCCAAAACTAATGAACCGATCTCAATAAAATTTGGTACACAGATAGTCTAGAGCCTGAGAAAGGACATAGGCTACATTTTATCCCGAAAATTGCATAATTCCCGTTGAATAGGACAAAATCTTGCGTTAGCAAAACTGTCACCTATCACAACGACGCTAAAAGGCCCAATTTTGAATACACCATCGTAATTATAACAGTTAATTAGACTATTTCTGTTTCTTTTTCACTTTCGGAATTCGATAGAGAGAACACTTTTTACGTTGCTATTAAATTTACGATGGCGCATTCATAATTGGGTTGATTGGGCCTAACATGGATTCACAAAACGTAATTAGATGACAGGTGACATACATTGACTGCAGACTTTTATAAATGTCTCGCTTAGCATAGCAAAGGGACAAATTGTCTTTCCAGCATTATAGCTCCTCGAAGAGGAAATAAAGTATGATCCTACTAATATTATAAACGCGAAAGTTTGTGAGGATGGATGGATGGATGGATGGATGGATGGATGTATGGATGTTTGTTACTCTTTCACGCAAAAACTACTGAACGGATTGAGATGAAACTTTGTAATAATATAGCTTATACATCAGAATAACACATAGGCTACAATTTATAAAGATATTTTGTGAATTGTCCAAAATATAACGATAAATGTTGAGTAAGTAGGAAAATTCTGCCATCTGCGAGCTACTGAGCGTGCGCTGCAAGAATGTCAAAATAACAACTGTCGATCGAATATCTGTCAAATCAATCGACGAGCAGTCCTTGGATATCATCATACTGATACCTTACTATTTTAATATTATAAATGCGAAAGTAACTCTGTCTGTCTGTCTGTCTGTTGCGCTTTCACGCCAAAACTAATGAACCGATCTCAATAAAATTTGGTACACAGATAGTCTAGAGCCTGAGAAAGGACATAGGCTACATTTTATCCCGAAAATTGCATAATTCCCGTTGGATAGGACAAAATCTTGCGTTAGCAAAACTGTCACCTATGACAACGACGCTAAAAGGCCCAATTTTGAATACACCATCGTAATTATAACAGTTAATTAGACTATTTCTGTTTCTTTTTCACTTTCGAAATTCGATAGAGAGAACACTTTTTACGTTGCTATTAAATTTACGATGGCGCATTCATAATTGGGTTGATTGGGCCTAACATGGATTCACAAAACGTAATTAGATGACAGGTGACATACATTGACTGCAGACTTTTATAAATGTCTCGCTTAGCATAGCAAAGGGACAAATTGTCTTTCCAGCATTATAGCTCCTCGAAGAGGAAATAAAGTATGAATTGACAATGATAACTGACATTAAAATTGGACAAAATAGTTTTCCCTTTGCCATGCTACATATTACAATGACGTTTAATACTGGGCCGTCATTTCGTCTGACATTAAAAATATTTTCCTACTAATATTATAAACGCGAAAGTTTGTGAGGATGGATGGATGGATGGATGGATGGATGTATGGATGTTTGTTACTCTTTCACGCAAAAACTACTGAACGGATTGAGATGAAACTTTGTAATAATATAGCTTATACATCAGAATAACACATAGGCTACAATTTATAAAGATATTTTGTGAATTGTCCAAAATATAACGATAAATGTTGAGTAAGTAGGAAAATTCCGCCATCTGCGAGCTACTGAGCGTGCGCTGCAAGAATGTCAAAATAACAACTGTCGATCGAATATCTGTCAAATCAATCGACGAGCAGTCCTTGGATATCATCATACTGATACCTTACTATTTTAATATTATAAATGCGAAAGTAACTCTGTCTGTCTGTCTGTCTGTTGCGCTTTCACGCCAAAACTAATGAACCGATCTCAATGAAATTTGGTACACAGATAGTCTAGAGCCTGAGAAAGGACATAGGCTACATTTTATCCCGAAAATTGCATAATTCCCGTTGGATAGGACAAAATCTTGCGTTAGCAAAACTGTCACCTATCACAACGACGCTAAAAGGCCCAATTTTGAATACACCATCGTAATTATAACAGTTAATTAGACTATTTCTGTTTCTTTTTCACTTTCGGAATTCGATAGAGAGAACACTTTTTACGTTGCTATTAAATTTACGATGGCGCATTCATAATTGGGTTGATTGGGCCTAACATGGATTCACAAAACGTAATTAGATGACAGGTGACATACATTGACTGCAGACTTTTATAAATGTCTCGCTTAGCATAGCAAAGGGACAAATTGTCTTTCCAGCATTATAGCTCCTCGAAGAGGAAATAAAGTATGAATTGACAATGATAACTGACATTAAAATTGGACAAAATAGTTTTCCCTTTGCCATGCTACATATTACAATGACGTTTAATACTGGGCCGTCATTTCGTCTGACATTAAAAATATTTTTAAATATACCACCATTAGAGGTTAAACATATTTCTTTATTCTACCTTTATGGTAAAGAATCCATGCTAATATACGAAGAAACGGATCGACTTGATTTTTAAAAGTAGTATGGCATGAGTATGAATATCTTGACACTAAGGTTACGAGTATTAACCTTGATTCTGAGTTGTGACCTTGACACGAACATAAATGGGTTGGTTAGGATTGAACAGTGATAAAAGTGCATCCCGGCGCAGTTGCGGCACTCCTCATGAGGCACGCAACTTGCGGGTCAGCCTCTAAGCTGCTATATTTAAAAACTCCAGAAAATCGGCCTAACCTCGAGTGCAAACTTCTAAACTGCCTAGGGGGAAAAGACCAAAAAGAATCGGGAGACCTCGAGCGCCGCCTTCTCAGCTGTCTCAGAAAAAACCCAGAGAAGCGCCTCTACCTGGGATTCCCGCGCCGCCCATAGGCCTCGGCTACTAAGTTCTCCTGCCACGACAAGGCGGAAACCTATGGGCGGGTACACTCTAACCTTATCTTAATCAACAGAAGCATTTATAAGTATAAGGTATTTTGATATCGGGATAGGTCTGAACAGTGACAACAAGGTGCAAGGTACTTGATTTTTTTACAGAGCAAGTGCTTAAGTGATTAACTACCACTAAATACAGACTTATGTAAAACTTCATAAACTACTACTACATAACAAGCAATTGGATCATCCACAGACCCTTGAAGGTCTAAAGATATTCTAAATGCTCAAGCCCACTGCCAGTTAGCAGCGTGCCCAACATGCTGGCAGCATTGCCAATCAGCTTGCTTATACGTTGAGCCAAATAAACACTAGCATTTTGGTCACGCGGCGGGTACACGAGACGCTCAGAAAGACTTTTGAAAACAAGATGAGCTCCCGGCCAACACGCGCACAATGTCTCAATTTCAAACGGCTTAAATATGTAACCACTGCCGAGGTTAGCATATTTGCGCCGTTTGTGCTGCTCCGCTGACGGCTCCAAAGTATCGACGCAAGTCGCGTCCCATGCTAAGGGCCGTCTACACTTCCATGGGACCAGCTTCATACCGTCAGGCCTTTTGCCATCACCACGCGCAAACCCATTCGGTTAGAGTACGGCTGCGATATTGGCGGGCGCAAAAGCCCTGCGTACGAGACATCGTTCACAATGGCGTGGCAACCAATCCGACCAGCGCTTCTTGACCAAGAAAGACGGTGGTGACCAAGCTGGTCAACTAGGGTACTTGAATATGTGAGAGCGCTCAGCTATGTGCGGCGCGGCAGCAAGGTGGGTCGACGATATCATCAATACCGCCGGTCGAGCCTGGTCACGACCGGCAAAGAGCCGAGGCAGATGGCACTGCAAGAGAGAGGCCTATACCCGACAGTGGGTCAAAGAAATCTGCGGATGATAACGATGACGAAACAAATTAGTTGAGATTGGCTGTTTTTTGGGGTTTGAAATGATTATTTGCTACAATATTTGTGTACCGTTTCACATTGAATTGGGGCTAATATTTTGTGGCGCACTTACTGTATTAGTTACCATATTTTTTTGACAAGATAAACATAAATTAAATTATATTGCGGGCGAAGCCGCGGGTAAAAGCTAGTTAATAATAATATTACTATAATGTTACGATCTATTTAATATTAACAAAGTTAGCTTTTTGCATAATAGCATATTCTTTATTGGTGCTGTTGGTAACACTGTAAGTCCAGTCAAATCAAATGTCAAATCAAAACGAACAGTGAAGTGAAGCCGAACGAAAGAAACAAAACAAACTTATTTCAATGGGCGTTGCCGTATCTTCTGTGAACAGATAATTTTTTGATAAAAGATAAGCCCTTACACACATGTGATATTGTACTAGATAAAGAAGTAGGGCTTTTCAGATAAATTCAACATTTTTCCGTGTCACTGGTTCTGTGTCATGCTTTGTTTGGCTTCATTGAAATACTCGGCGTCTTTCCAGTGATTCAACTAGTAAAAGTGATCAAAATACATTCTACATTATTTATAACGTGATTTCATTCATGAAATACCAAGGTGTATAACATTTACAGTGATATATAGTGGTGAAAAAGTATGGTGACTCATACGCGGATTCTCACCAAGTTTATATCTTTCTGCTGATGGGAAGATGATTAGAAACGCGCTTTTAACGTGCTTACTAAGCGTATGTGTTACTGGCCAGTCTAACAAAGATTTGTACAATGGTCAAGCCAACAATGAGTTCTATGGTGGAACTCAAGACTCATCACAAAACTCGAGGTTGCCAAGCCCGGGAGACAGCGACTACAGAACGTACGTGTACAATAACAGGAGATATGGCATGGACCCCACTCGGTACAATCCATATAATCCAAATATAAATCAGCCTGGAGGTTTCCCGTACAAGCCTTTGTATACAAACCCCTTGGATGATCAGTATAAGTTTGTGACTGTGAGTAAACTTTCTTTTAAATCCATCTACAAGAGAACTGACCAAAACAAGATAACTCAATTATGTTCCTAGTAGATTTGGTTTCCACTCATCATTTTTGCCGGCACTCAAATTGATTTATGCTCTTTGTATAAGTATCGTTCTTAAACAAATATTTTTAGAGCATATTATCTGAAAAAAAATGGTGCACAGGTCATATGATCATTGGATTTATGCCAGCTAGTATCTAGTAGTGGTAATATTCGCCCATTGTTTGTGAGGTTGTGGGTTTTAATCCCGATCCTGTACCAATGAGTTTCTTCAGAACTGATATTCGGAATTCTCACCCCACTGGCTTTTTGGTGATGGAAATTATCATCCTTAGAAAAAAATTATGCCATATGTGAATCCACCAACCCGCATTGGACCAGGATGGTGGATTTGGCCATATCCTCCTTTGTGGGTATACCTATGTCCTTCAGTTGCCTATTAAACAAGGGCTGGTATAGTACAGTACAGATTTTCAAAAACAGGAATTAAACAATAAATTCAATGGATATTGTTTTAGAATCGAGACCCCAACAATCCGGATGCATTATTTCCCGGAGTGCTCGGAGGCTGGCGGGAAGACCTGCAAGGGCGAGAGAGACGGGACTCCAGACAGCTAAAGAGGGATATCTTTGTCACTACGAACTATGGCCAGGTGCAGGGCTTCAAGGTTTGTTATGGATTTCAATGTAGAGATTTTTACCAGTTAGTGATTTTTATGGTTCCTTTGGATAGGGTAAATCGGGACCCTATTATTAAGACTCTGCTGTCCGTCTGTATCTCTGTCTGTCTGTCTGTCACCAGGCGGTACAGCCTGGTGACAGGATCCTTGATAGCTAGAAAGTGGAAATTTTCACAGATGATGTATTTCTGTTGCCTCTATAACAACAAATACTAATAACATAATTTTTTTTTTTTTTTAATTTATTGATTTATTTTTAAATTAATTTATTTTTAAAAATTTAGGTTTGTTCCATCCAACAAACCTAAATTTTTTGCTCCATATTAATAATGGTAACAGGTAGAAGCATAATATATTCACAGAATATTTAGTTGTTTATTTACTTGAATTAAATAATTCTATTAAAATAAATTAAATATTTAAGAGGCCTCCCATACAAGAAACGTGATTTTGTTGCTTGATATTAAAACTAGCAACAGGTAGATGCTTGAAATATTCACTGAATCTTTAGTTGTACCATAGACAAACCTCCTCAAGAGTTAATTTATGGTTGTACATTGACTTTAAAAATGAATAATTAAAATAAAATACATTAAGGGCTCTCATAACCAGGGTTGATTGATTTAAATCATGTTGATTTAATTCATCACATAAATCAATGATTTTTAGGGTCCGTACCTCAAACTGAACCCTTATAGGATCACTTTGTTGTCTATCTGTGTGTATGTCAAGACTCTTTATCTCGAGAACGCGTAAAGATATTGAGTTGAAATTTAAACTGTATAAGTATATCTATGGTCTCTTGCAGTTGTGTAAAAGAAAAGCTTCTCAGTTATCGTTTAATAAACTCACAAAAATTAAAACCTACAGGGTACTATTATATTATATTATTATTTGGTAGCATTGTCTCAGAGTACACATATAGGAATAAGTCTGAAAACTTTACATTTTTATTTTAATCACAAAAAAATAGGGACTCAAAATTCACAAAATATGGGTTTAAAATTCAAAGTGAGTAAATCGTATCATGTAAAAGATCATATAATTTTCGATATATGACGAAAAAAGTGAAAAAAAGAGAAAACTTTTTGTTGATGGAGAGATTTTAACAACTTACTTCCCAATTTTGTGAAATTTACTGGATTTGTACGAAACCCTCGATGTGCGAGTTTTAAAACTAAATATAATCGTCAACATCAGTTCGTAATTGACTGAGTATTTGCATAACATACATACCAAACACAGACGAATTGATAATCTCCTTTTATGAAGTTGCTTAAAAAAGCTCCCAACTTGCAGGTGTATTTGTATGACAATCCTGACCCAGACTCAGGGTACCGGCCCTGGCTGACTCCAGTGGAGAGAATTCAGGGAGAAGCATCCGTTTTTCTGGGCATTCCTTATGCAAGACCACCTGTATTGGAAGGCAGATTTAAGGTAAGTGAAAATACTTAGTTAAAATTGTTTTTACTATATTATTTTTTTTGTTTCATATAGATTTGCGTTTGACTACACATTGCCAGATGTTAAGCAGATATGCGGTTTACGGTGTAACACCTAGAAGATACCTATTTATTGTTTTTTATTGGTAAAAGTAATACAAAATATGTATGAAACTCATAAGTTTGAGCACCTCCAATCAAATTGTATTCAAATAGGCCATCAAATTTACATCTGCTTCCATACTTTACTTGGCAAAGACTTCGAAGTTATCACAAAAATCATCACAAAGCTCCCTAGAGACACACTCCATTATTTTAAGGAGCTGGGCGACTTTGGCTTGTCAGGACTTATCAGATGCCAAGACAAATTTTGGGTCATCAGCCAACAAAATGGTTTACCTCTCTGGTTTTCTCAGATTTCCCTAAATAATATTTACATAAATAGAAATGAAAATTCTGAATGAAGATAATTTCTTTGGGCGCTTAAAAAGGTATTTTAGTTAGGTCAGTTATTAATCAGAATTGTATCATCGCAGCCGCCGCGACAGCATCCGGGCTGGCAGCTGATGCAGGCAGTAGACTGGGGCCCCGCCTGCCCGCAACCCGTGCGCTTCACCGGGGCCACTAAAGGAATAAGGGACATGGACGAGGACTGCCTCTATCTGAACATATTTTCGCCTAACGTGAGTTCTGTTGCTACTAGTATAAGGTTGTTTTTCCTGCTGAAACAGTAGACTGAAAACCTACCACGCTCGAAGCCACCAAAGGTATCCGGGATGTGGAGGACGACTGCCTTTATCTGGACATATTCTCGCCTAACGTGAGTTGCTATTTGTATAAGGTTGTTTTTTCCAACTGAAACAGTGGACTAAGGCCTGACACGCTCGAAGCCACCAAAGGTATCAGGGACGTGGCGTGGATGAAGACTCCCTTTATCTGAACATATTCATGCTTAACGTGAGTTCTGTTACTATTTGTATAAAGTTGCGAAAAGACCTATTTCAAATCCAGTCTCAGAATACATGGACATTAATCAGAGACTCAAAAACATAAACAATAGTTAATTTTACGAATGGAAGCTGAAGAGTAAACCGTCACTCACAATTAACTCTACCAGCGTTCATTAGGCGGCGACCGGCGGCGTTTCAACTCAATCGCAGCTAGAGAGCAATTAACATGACGCATCGCTCCATAATTCACTGTGAACGAGTTAAGCTACCGGCCGGACATCAAGACTATCTCTATGGTGACATTTTGTAGTCATTATCAAACTGTTATTGAAATTTATCCCACTTCTGAACATGATCCTTTTATTACGAGATAAGTGAGGCCATAGTGAACCACGCTGGCCTAACTAGACGTCTCTCTCTGCTTCATACAGTTTATCCTTAACTGTTGAACATGGGTCTCCTCTATAGATTTATCATAAGAGCGATTGATGACAACTAAGATTTCAAGCTGGACATAACCGATTCATGCTAAGTTAATATTGTAGATCAAAGATATTCTTGAGGATGTGGAGCTTACATTCCTTTATGATACTTTGTTTTGTTGAATACACGAATCAATCAATCATAATAACTCTATTAGACAACCACTTTAAAAAATGATTAATATATTGACAAGGACAAAATAATACAAAAAGGTTAAATGGCGGCCTACGAGTATCTACATCTATCTTGAAATATACAAGGTTCCTATGCGTATAGTCGCCGTTATAGTATAATTTTCTTAGGCATATCTTATACTAGTAATATATAAATTCCAAAACAATATATGTTCGGGAAGTCAACTAAAATACTGCACGATTTCCTAGATAAAAACTACATCAATGATTTGTGTCATTCACTCTAGAATGTTCACAGTACAGCATTTAAGTACCAGTTAAGGCCATACTCGCTAATTGCTAGTCGCACAAAGCGCCCCTAAATGGGTAACCAGGCATAAAGGCACCGTTGCCAAAATGAGACAAAATAATGAGCTACTGGCCGAATACAGGATACTGTGCTACGTGTAGATCGTTTCGTCATTTTATCAAGAACTCTATCAATAGAAATGACTTTTTGAAATCGCATAGGTACTTATCTCGTTCGGACTAACTACTATAAGGAAAGCAATAACCTAAATGTACAGAGTACACAACCTGAAAGCGTTCCCTAAGGGGCTGTTCAAGTATTACGTAAGCACTATAGGGGGGTGGAGGGGTCTATCCGTTGCTTATTTTTGATGACATGGGGAGTGGGGGGTTCTATATGGTGATTACATCAGCAATAGTTATTTATTTCCTGCATGAATCTGCCTTAATGAATCAATAAAAAAAGTAAAATGCATATGGGTAGAGGTACCCTTGCTTACGTAACAGGGGGGGGGGGGGGGACTTTTGCTGACAAGGGGGGAAGAGGGGTAAATAATTGTAATGAATGTGCTTACGTAATACTTGAACGGCCCCTAAGTAGGAACTATATAGTTTCCAATAAGCTTCAAATAAGATAATTATTTTTTGCATAAAATCGCAATACCGCTGTGTACAGAATTCGAATAATTTTCACAAATCGAAGTGACATCCATGTACATTATTGTTGATTTATCAAAAATGGATCAGCCGATTTCGATAAAATTTAAATGGGACCACCTCGGAAGTACACTCTCAAACAAGATAAGATTTTTTTTAAATCGGTTCCCAATTGCCGGAAATATCGATGAACATACACAAAAATAATACATACAGACGAACATAGTACCTCCTCTTTTTTGGAAGTCGGTAAAAAACGGTTTTCCATCACCTAGTTTGGAAGGTAAGGGCCACCAAAAACCAGTTGTACTTTTACTGAATAAATAGCTAGCTAACTAGCTTTATCCACAACACAACGAAGTTACAAGAGGATAGAATGGCTTCGAGCTACGGCTGTACTTTTTTAAAGCTATGATAGAGCGAATACACTTTCACACCACTGGCTTTTCGGTGAAGGAAAACATCGTGAGGCAACCTGCATACTTCCGTAGAAGAAATTCGATGGCGTATGTGAATCCACCAACCCGCACTGGACCAGCGTGGTGGATATGGCCCAATCATCCTTCGTGGGTAGGCCTAAGTCCTGCAGTGGACTATTAAAAAGGCTGGTACAGTACAGTACAGTAGTGCGAATAAGATAGCGTAACATGGATTCCAAAAGTCATTTCTCTGAAAAAATGAGCGTTATCAGTCCCGCCTGTAGCATAGTTATACTAAGCGCGACACAAATCAGCGGATGAGAAGTTATCCGCAGATGACACTTCGCCGTGATTCGCTAATTATTGCGCTTGTGTGCACAATTCAACGCCGCGTATCGTAGTGTTGAGTACGGGCGTAGGGAGCGCGCGGGAGGCATGAGGTTGGCGGGCGGGTGTCCCCCGGCGTCTCGTCACTCTGGCTCCCGCGTATACCTATATTTCGGCTTTTAACTTCCCATCCGCCGATTTGTTTGGCGCTCAATATAACTTTGTATTCCTTAGCGATCACAAAATGAAGCAAAAGTCAGTTTTCACAAGGGTGACAGTGGGTGGCGTCAAACTTATCAATGACAAATAAAAATTACATAAATAGGGCTTTCTAGAAAGGTTTAGCATTCAGCAAGCATAATATGCTATTAGTGTATTTTCTCCTTTAATATCATCACACTACTATGTAATATAGAAATGTTCCCAGCGTATCTTATTGTAGTGTAACACCCGTTCAAAGCACACTGAAACAAACGTCTGGATTACGCTACCGACGCTTGGATACACAAATCAGTCGTTCATCAAGGTAGGTATTTAATCTCGTTTAAAGTCGTTTAAATGAGTAATTGCAATCGAGCTGCCGCGGCGTTCATTGACACGATAATTGCATAATTGTAGCCAACTGACCGGCATGACGAAACTTATCAAGCCGTTTGAAATACCGACTGATGTTTTGTCAGGGTATATGTAGGTGTTGTACATATATGTAGTATGCCGAGATGTGCAACGCCAGATGTTGGTGATTTTTTCGTACAGCAGTTTTGCTTAGCAAAATTGCTTTTTAATAGCATAATTGATTTGCATTTGCATGACTGTTTCATTGCAATTTGCGTACAAAATCCGAATAATTATTAAGAGTAGCTCAAATAGATGTTTGATATTTGGAAAAGAGATCAGTTCAAAAACAGCCTATTGAGAACTATTTTTGAACTGATCTCTTTTCCAATCTTCTGATCTTGGGTATCTGATACCCAAGATCCGACCAAAACGACATTCTGTAATAGCGCTGGTTTGTGGCGTCACACACTAGTAAATAACGTTAGTTAATACTAGTAAATACGCTAGTTCACATCTAAAAATTGATAATAAATACTTTAAAACTTACAGATCCAATAATATTACTCCAAAAACACAAAACACAAATTACACAAACAACAGTGAATCTAGAAATTCTTGTTTACTAGCATGTGACGTCACCAGAGTTGCCGCTCTTCTTAGAGCGTTCACGTCACAGACAAAATATAAAAAAATATCGTATTTTATTTCGTGCGATTTGCGAAAATCTAATAAATCTGTATGGATAACCACAATTAATAGTATATTTTCAATGTTGTCAAATAGCTGTATTTATAATATTCGACTGTATTTTTTAAGTATGTTAAGTGCGATTATAAACTTTTTTTAAAGATTCTTTTTTTTTTGTTTTTATTGAAATCGGTGAAGTCGTTTTTAAAAAAATAATGTAATAATGTAAAAAATACTACATCGATGAAACACCGATTCGTGCGAACTATTCGAATTCTTTGCACAGTTGAAGGCAGTTGTCATTTTTGGAAAAAAAAATTACTACTTAAAAACTGAGTAAATAAAAAAATGGTCTAAGACTTTATTGTTAATTTTTCAAAAACCACTCAACCGATATCAATATTTAAATGGAATATCATACCGAATAGATACCAACATGGCATACATCAAATTCAAACCTTTGGCAGCAATTAGCATATTCATATGTGTATGAATATGTAATGGGTTGAATAGGAAACGAAATTATTATGCTTCTCATTATCAGATGGACTGGATTTTATTCACAGAGGACTAAAATGTTGCCAGTTGGCAAATCGACCCACTTTTAGCACAAAGCTGACATAATGATTAGGTAGGCGTACACATAGTAATCAGAAATATAATGCGATCAATCGAAATATCCCGAAAGAAGTGCATCGATTTACAACGGTACGAGTTAGTTATTGTTCGCAAATAATGCCATGACCGATTTCAACGGTGTACAGAATTCGCGAATATTTCGGTTGTTTCCTCTACTAGTTTGTCATACCATATACCAGTATGACCACGAGGATATATACATGTTCTCGTGGTCATATTGGTATGACCAAGAGGACATTATCTGTTCTCGTGGTCATTCACCCTAATCGATGTAGAATTTTTCACATTATTGTTGATTTATCGAAAACTAGCTTTTGCCCGCGGCCCCGGCCGCGTGGTATTTTGACTTTTGTGCTACCCCACAGGAACCTCTTATTTTTTCGGGATAAAAAGTAGCCTATGTCACTTTCCGGCCCTTGAACTATATCCATGCCAAAAATCAAGTCGATCCGTTGATCCGTTGCTCCGTTGCTGCCTGAAAGAGGAACAAACCAACAAACTTTTCGGATTTGTAATATTAGTATGATGGCTCAGCCGATTTCGATAAAATTTAAATGGGACCAATTTCAGAAGTATACTCTTTCCAATAAAAAAATAACTATCGAAATCGGACTACTATGCAAAAAGTTATGCGTGGTTACTAAAATATATACGCATCGAATTAAGTATACCTCCTCCGTTTCGTCGGTCAAAGAATATATGTACTCGGAAAAATCAACAACAGAAACTGATAACGTTTCGCCGAATTTCAGCACATCTTCTATCGATATATTTTGACAATTCGTTCCATAACTTATAACTTATTAATTGACATTGGGTTTCATAAGTTATTCTTTTGGTGCAATGATTTTGAGAGCTCTCGACTGATTCCACGTATTAGGGCTCTACTGGCTAGCTTTTCTAAAGATTAAAGTGTCTGCCCACTATACGATTCCATGAAAGTATCAGGCAATAAATTTTCTTTGTGTTAAGAGTAAGACTATGCCCACTAAGATCATTCCGTCACCGACCACTACGAGTACGTTGTAGTCAGCATACTCGTAGTATAGCGTATCGTGTTGCTTTCCATGCCTGATACATTCTTACCACGATTCTTCATAGATCCCCTGAAGTGATCAAACATTTTTTTTTATCTTTACAGACGGAGGCGGGGTCAACTGCGCAACGGTACCCTGTAATGGTGTACATCCACGGCGGGCAGTTCATGTCGGGAGCTTCCAACCTGTTCCCGGCGCATATGATGGCTGCCTTCTACAACGTCGTCGTCGTTTCCTTCAACTACCGCCTGGGGGCGCTGGGTCAGTATTGTTATCCTTGGTATTACATATCACAGCCTGTACACCTAACCAATATGTGAAACACCTGTCTTTGTATCAATGATCCTTGACATATTTAAATAGTTTTCTGCCAGTACTTATGTATTCCACTGGGAATGGCATCGTAGCAACACCATCACTCAAGGCTGCAATTCTTCATATTGCTCATGCTAAAACAAACTTAGCTTATAACTCTCAACTACCAAGAATGTGTCGTACTTACAATGGCTTTAATAGTTCCGGGAATATTTTGACATCTTTCACGATTCTTTAAATGTATTTAAAAACAAATTGTATAATTAATTAAGTAAACACAACACTAATGGATAATATTGTGTCATTTTCCATTATCAATCATTGTAAACAATATAATATTGTTTGACTCTTTAAGTATCAAACTTAAAACATTTCCTCATTTTGTTACTTTCAAATTTGTATCACTGTAACAATACTTTTCATCGTTGTTCTACCTATACTTAAAGAATGCTGTAAACACCTATATATATATATATATATATATATATATAGGTGTTTACAGCATTCTTTAAGCAAGTATACCAAGTATATATATATATATAGGTGTTTACAGCATTCTTTAAGTATAGGTAGAACAACGATGAAAAGTATTGTTACAGTGATACAAATTTGAAAGTAACAAAATGAGGATATATATATATATATATATCAGAACTAAGTATATTGTTTGTTATGAAAGTGTTAATTCTAGTTAATATTTAATGTATATACTGTTGGTGTTTCTTATGTGATGTAACGTTTCTGGTTAATCTACAAACCTGAGTATAGGGAGGTAATAAGAACAACTAGATAGTTAACAAAAGGTATATATTTAAAAAAAACAATCAGCGAAGTTAAACAAGAGGGTAGTTTGATTTATAAGACAAAGAGATTTTAAATGATAACCACAAGAGAAATAGAAGCTAGATGGGTCGGGGTAAGGCACATTCATAAACCGAGACGCGTTGTCTAACCCTATGGGTAAGATACACTGGCCTTGAATTCGCAATCCGTCGCGAGCGGTGGCGTCGGATACGTAGGTGGCAAGTCGTCCCCGAAGTGCGCAGTTGTAGGGCAGCTGACAATAAGTAGGGCACGGGGCAAGTGACGTCGTCTGAAGAGTCCGTTTCAGTGGGCAAGCGGGGAGCGACGTTCTTACTTGCCGTGCGATTGAACCCTGGAAGTTCATAATTTTGGCCGTCTTAGAAATTGCCCAGATTCGATGTTTGACTGCCACATTCATCCAAGTCACGCGAAGCAAAAGCAAGTACCAATGGTATCTAATGCAGTGAATAGTATCTAAGATGAGGGCAGTCAAACTTGTACAATATTTATATAGCTAAATTAAGAAAAATATACAATGAAAAGCATGGAATAAGATTATCTAGGTACATTCAAATATAATGTTCAATGAATATTTTAAAAAACAAGTGGGTACCCACGTAATTAACTAAGCAGTGATTTTACTAGTTAATTGATTGAAATCGAGATGTTAAAGATATATTGATTTTAGGGAATAATTAAAATAATTATTAAAACGTTAAAAGAATTAATAATTGGCTGTTATTAAGAATTTTGAACATATTATTTGAATGTACTCACGTCATGATCACTAGCTAATGCACGATAAGATTTTTAGAAACACTTACCCAATTTGGGGTATAATTAATCACAGTAGTTAGTGGCAATTCCACGTAATTACACAACTTCTCAAGAGAACAAAGTAAAAGTAGAAAAGGTGATCCAAACGATAGCGCGAGGTGGCTTCCTCGTCGTCGAATGGCACGCAAGGTCATGCCGGCTGGCTAGGTAAGTGTATTGCCGCGAGCCGCGCTTATTGGTCAAACCGCGCGACAGTTTAAAGTTTGTTTACGAGGACTGCCTGTGATTATAAGGTAGCAGGTAACGAACGGAAGTAAACCGACTGTTTTAATTTCAATATTTAAAAGGTAACAACCGTTACAGTGAATATATAAATAACTAGCTTAAAACCCGCGGCTTCACCCGCGTTGTCTTAGTACATAGGTACTTACTTGAAATAGCCCGCGGTTTGATCTACGTTGTCTTTGTACATGCTTATAATAATATCTAATAATCCGCGATTTGGCCCGCGTTGTCTTAATACTTGCTTAAAATTACTTGCAAGGATAATGCCCACAATTTGGTCAAAATTGTAACAGTATTTGCCTATAATGATAATAGGTCACGGTTGGCCCGCGTATTGTTAGTACTTGCTTAAGATGGTTATTTATAGCACGCAGCATGGACTGCGATGTCTTAATACTTGCTTAAAACTATAAAAGCTTGCCGTTTGGCCTGCATTGCCGTATTACTTACAATGATAATAGCTTATGGTCTGGCCCGTATTGTCTTAGTACTTGCTCAAAATGATAATAGCCCGCGGTTTAGCTCGCGTTGTGTTAATAATTAGGTACTTACAATGATAATAACCCACAGTTTGGCCCACGTTGTTTTAATACTTACTTGATTAAAATAACAGCCCGCGGTTCAACCCGCGTTATCTTGGCATTTGCTTATAATAATATCTAATAGTTCGCGAACTATCTGGCCCGAGTTGTCTTAATAAATCCTCAAAATTATAATAGCATGCCGTTAGCCTGCGTTTTTGTATTACTTGTAATGATAATAGCCCACGGTCTGGCCCGCGTTATTTTCGTAACTGCTTAAAATGATAAAAACCCATTATTAACCCGTTAGGCCCGTGTTTTCTTGGCACTTACTTAAAATAATAGTAGCTTGTGGTTAAGCCCGCATTAGGCTCGATTATGAAGGCGCCATCGTAATTATAATAGTTAATTATCATAATTATCTGTTTCTTTTTCACTTATAGATAGAGAGAACACTTTTTATGTTGTTATTATATTTACCATGGCGTCTTCATTACTGAGCCTATCGTATTACTTGCAAAATAATGCCCACGGTTTAGCCTGAATTGTCTTAGTATTTGGTTATTTAATTTACTTGTATCTAAAGCTTATTACGGAGTACGTACATTTTTGGATGATAAATTGCCGAATTTCTGAAATTGACTCAATAGTAAATAAATATGTAAAATAAATATTGGAGGACATTTCCCACACGGTCTCTGATCACAAACTAAGCAAAGTTTGTGATTTGGCTGGCAGAGACTGATATACTACATATACATGTACCTGTAGGTTGACTGGCTGATAATGCTGTTTAGCGTTAAGTCCTCCTTTTGTACAAATGGTGTGCAAGAAAGTGTTAAACAAATAAATAAAAATACATTAATAACACCCAGACACAGAGCAAACACATTATGAACATCACATAAATATTTGCCCTGGGAATCGAACGCACGCCTCTTTGACCCAGGAGTCAAGCTCACAAACCACTGAGCCACCGAGGGAGCCAATAATAATAATTGTATGAGTAACTATGTAAGAAATTTCACTTTTCATTGCTGGAAAACATTGAGACAACCTGTACGTACGTAGAAAAAATCAATGTCCTATGTGAATTCAGCAACCCGTGCTCGGCCGGCGTGATGGATATGGCCCAATTACCCTTTGCGGATAGGCCTATTTTCAGTCTTCCATCAGCCGAAGGACGTCCACTACTGGACATAGGCCTCCCCTATGGATCTCCAATAAGACCGGTTGGAAGCGGCTTGCATCCAGCGCGATCCTGCTGTCTTAATGAGGTCATCCGTCCACCTTGTGGGTGGACGTCCTACGCTGCGCTTGCCGGTACATGGTCTCCACTCGAGAATTTTTCGACCCCAACGGTCATCAGCCCTCCGCGCTATGTGCCCTGCCCATTGCCATTTCAACTTGCCAATCCGTTGGGCTATGTCGGTAACTTTGGTTCTTCTACGGATCTCCTCATTAATGATTCGATCTCGCAGAGAGACTCCGAGCATAGCCCTCTCCATAACTCGTTGGGCTACTTGGAGCTTACTAATAAGGCCCATTGTGAGAGACCACGTTTCTGTGCCATAAGTCATCACTGGCAACACACACTGGTCGAAAACTTTCGACTTGAGGCACTGGGGTATGTCGGACGAGAAGACACTACGCACTTTTCCGAACGCTGCCCAGCCGAGTTGAATTCGTCGATTGGCCTCTTTGTTGAAGTCGGACCTACCTAACTGGACTACTTGTCCTAGGTAGACGTACGGGTCAACGACTTCAAGAACCGAGTTTCCAACAGAAAACGGGGTAGGTAAAACATGGGAATTACACATGACCTTCGTCTTGTCCATGTTCATCTTAAGACCGACCTGTTTCTATTATCCGTAGTGCTATCCGTAGTACCTATTTTCAGTAGTGCACTGTTAATTAAGGCCGGTACAGGTATTCGACATGTTTCATTAAGTCATTAGAAATTTAATTTTCCAGGCAAATGAAAAAATGGCGCACAAGTCGTAATTCTAGTCAGGCATGTTCTAGGATGCTATTATACTCATAATTTGATTAACTTTTACAATGGTACCAACCCCAAAAGCACGTGAATAAAATCAGCTGTTCAACACAAAAAGTTCATCGACCCGCGACAAAATGTATGGAAAATGTAGGTAATTTTCGCTTGTCAGGGTTGATCCCATAGTAAAATACCTATATTGATCCATATGTGCACTAAGCTTAAGACTATTGGCTCACAAAATAAAAAATGTCGTAAACTTTTGGGGACCCATTTTGCCCTATTTAAAGATAAACTATCACTATCATAATCCTATTCTAGATACTACATTATTTAAAAAAGAGCATTGAAGTTTTGGGACGTATCTGACCCCTAAGGATTTTTTTTAAGGAAAATTCAGAAAACAGGTACAGCCATATTTTTTATTTAGTCTCAAAAGCATCTATACAAAGTTTCATGTCAATCGGTACAGGGAATAAGAAGTTACATGCAAACAAAAAGGGCCCGTTTTACCCCGTAAGTTAGAGTTGGCTACGTTTTTCATCCTTAGTGCTTCATTATGTCGTACGATGTACGTATATTCCAAATTTCAAGCTCATATCTTTAGCGGTTTGGGCTGTAGCCTAAACTTATTAATTTTGCGTATCCCTAAGGAACCTTATAGATTTTCCTGGATTTTATTAATTTCTGTATTAAAACATGCTGTGTGCTTCCTTCATACCAATTTTCAACCATAACCGTTCAGCTGGTTTGATGTAACTGTCGCTTTTTTCACCAACTTTGGGACCTTATTTGACCCCTTATATGAGGAAAATTCGGAAAAACAGGAAAAGACGTAACTTTTATTTTGTTTGAAAAGCATGTTTACAAAGTTTCAAGTCAGTTGGTATAGGGAATAAAAAGTTACATACAAACGAAAAGGGCCCATTTTACCCTCTTAGAGGTCGAAAGTTTAAAATTTTCGTCCTTAGTGCTCCATTACGTCGTTCAATGTACCTATATTCCAAATTTTAAGCTCATATCTTTAGCGGTTTGGGCTGTAGCCTAAACTTATTAATTTTGCGTATCCCTAAGGAACCTCATAGATTTTCCTGGATTTTATTAGTTCCTGTATTAAAACATGCTGAGTGCTTCCTTCATACCAATTTTCAACCATAACCGTTCAGCTGGTTCGATGTAATTGACGCTTTATTCACCAACTTTGGGACCTTATGTGACCCCTTAGATGAGGAAAATTCGGAAAAACAGGAAAAGATCTAACTTTTATTTCGTTTGAAAAGCATGTGTACAAAGTTTCAAGTCAATCGGTACAGGGAATAAAAAGTTACATACAAACGAAAAGGGCCCGTTTTACCCCCTTAGAGGTCGAAAGTTCAAAATTTTCGTCCTTAGTGCTCCATTACGTCGTTCAATGTACCTATATTCCAAATTTCAAACTCATATCTTTAGCGGTTTGGGCTGTAGCCTAAACTTATTAATTTTGCGTATCCCTAAGGAACCTTATAGATTTTCCAGGATTTTATTAGTTCCTGTATTAAAACATGCTGAGTGCTTCCTTCATACCAATTTTCAACCATAACCGTTCAGCTGGTTCGATGTAATTAACGCTTTTTTCACCAACTTTGGGACCTTATGTGACCCCTTAGATGAGGAAAATTCGGAAAAACAGGAAAAGACGTAACTTTTATTTTGTTTGAAAAGCATGTGTACAAAGTTTCAAGTCAATCGGTACAGGGAATAAAAAGTTACATACAAACGAAAAGGGCCCGTTTTACCCCCTTAGAGGTCGAAAGTTCAAAATTTTCGTCCTTAGTGCTCCATTACGTCGTTCAATGTACCTATATTCCAAATTTCAAGCTCATATCTTAAGCAGTTTGGACTGTAGGCTGTCTGTCAGTCAGTCAGTCACTCAGGGAAGCCTTTTATATAATAGACTAGCTTAAAACCCGCGGCTACGCCCGCGTTGTCTTAGTACATAGGTACTAGTTTAAAATGAAAATAGCCCGCGGTTTGATCTACGTTTTATTTGTACTTGCTCTTAATAATATCTAATAGTCCGCGGTTTGTTCTGCGTTGTCTTTATACTGTACTGTACTGTATCAGCCTTTTAATAGTCCACTGCAGGAAGTAGGCTTACCCACGAAAGTTGTATCTAAAATGATAACAGGTCACGGTTTGGCCTGCGTATTCTTAGTACTTGCTTAAGATGGTAATTTATAGCACGCAGTTTGGCCCGCGTTGTCCGTCCGTCGTTTCATTAAGTCATTAGAAATTTAATTTCAATTACTTGTTTAAAATTATAAAAGCTTGCCGTTTGGCCTGCATTGTCGTATTACTTGCAATGATAATAGCCCATGGTCTGGCTTAAAATGATAATAGCCCGCGGTTTGGCCGCGTTGTGTTAATACTTAGATACTTAAAATGATAATAACCCACAGTTTGGTACGCGTTGTTTTAGTACTTACTTGCTTAAAATAATAACCCGCGATTTGACCCACGTTATCTTGACAATTGCTTGTAATAATATCTAATAGTCCGCGGTCTGACCCGCCTTGTCTTAATACTTCCCTAAAATTATGATTACCTGCCGTTAGCCTGCGTTGTTGTATTACTTGCAATGATAATAGCCCACAGTCTGGTCCGCGTTGTTTTTGCAATTGCTTAAAATGATAATAAGCCACAGTTTGGCCCACGATGTTACTAATAATAATAATAGCTCGTAGTTAAGCCCGCATAAGGCTCAATTATGAAGCTAATTAGCATAATTATTTCTGTTTCTTTTTCACTTTAGGCATTCGATAGAGAGAAAACTTTTTACGTTGCTATTAAATTTACGATGGCGCCTTAATAATTGAGCCTATTATCGTATTATTTGCAAGGATATTGCCTATGATTCAGCCTGAATTGTCTCAGTATTTGCCTAAAATTATAATATCCCACAGATTGGCTTGCATTGTCTCAGTATTTGCTTATATAATTCACTTGTATCTAAAACTTAATACGGAGTACGTGAACTTTTGGGTGATAAATTGCTGAATATTTGAAATTAATTAAATAAAAATAATAATTGTATGAGTACCTATGTAAATAATTTCACACTACTGGCTTTTCATTGATGGAAACATTGAGGCAACCTGTATACGGTAGGTCCGTAGAGAAAAATGAATGTCGTATGTGGACTCATCAACCCGCGCTCGGCCGCGTGATGGATATGGCCCACCATTCGCGGGTAGGCCTACGTTTAGTAGGGCACTATTAATTAAGGCCGGTACAGGTATTCGACATGTTTCATTAAGTCATTAGAAATTTAATTTCGATTATTCTGAACTTATTTTTACCGAGAGATGTGATAATCTCGCCCAAAACCATTCACCCAGTCAAGTGGTCGAGTCACTTGTAGGACTTTCAGACGTCATCTGTCCACAGGCAGATGAAAAAATGGCTCACAAGTAGTTATATTTAATTTAATTTGAAAAACACATAGTGTATATTTAGACGACAGGCATGTTTTAGGATCTATTATACTCATCATTTGACTAACTTTTACTATGGTACCAAACCTGAAATCACGTAGGTAAATAAAAACAACTGTTCAACACAAAAAAGTTCATCGACCCGCGACAAAATGTATAGAATAGGTAGGTGATTTTCGATTTTCAGGGTTGATCCCATAGCAATTAGTATATTGACCCGAATGTACCCTAAGTATAAGACTACTGGCTCACATTAAAAAAATCGTAAACTATGAGGGACCCATTTTGCCCCATTTCAGGATAAATTGTTATCTTGATTCTATTCTAGATATTTCACTACATTATTAGAAAAAAGCGCATTCATGTTATTTTTTTACGCTTATTCAGGGTTACGATTGGTCTAGCGTACAAGAAATCCGGGACTTTTCCCAGGACGTCAATAGTCATTTATTAGTAAAAGTGGTAGGCTATTTTGAAACAAAATTGCATTGATTTTCAAACGGTCATTAGTATTTTTTTAAGAAATTGATGTCCTGAAGGACCCCCTCAAATTTTCCGGGATAGCAGTACCCTATGTGGTAGTTTGTGTTATTGCCTAGCTTCGTACCAAATTCCGTTAGAATTTAATTACCCATTTTATCTTAGCGTCATATTATAACTGATTAATGTTGGCTATCCCTAATAAACCTGTAGGTTTTTCGGGATAGTATTAGTTCCATTATTGAAACATGTTGTGTGCTTCCTACATACCTGTTTTCATTCGTAACCGTTCAGCTCGTTGGCTATAATCGATCTTTTTCTCACCAATTATGGGACGTATCTGACTCCTAAGAAAAATATTTGGGGAAAATTTAGAAAAGTCAATATTTTTTATTTAGTCAAAAGCATGTATACAAAGTTTTTATTTCAATCGGTAAAGGGAATAAAAAGTTACATGAAAACGAAGAGGGCCCGTTTTACCCCGTAAAAGGTTGATTTTTCAAAATTTTCATCCTTAGTGCTTCATTATGTCGTATGATGTACGTATATTCCAAATTCCAACTTTATATCTCCAGTGGTTTGGGCTGTAGCCTAAACTGATTAATTTTGGCTATCCCTAAGGAACCCTATAGATTTTCCTGGATATTTTTAGTTCCTGTATTGAAACATACTGTGTGCTTCCTTCATACCAGATTTCAACCTTAACAGCTCAACAGGTTGGATGTAATTGACGCTTTTTTCACAAACTTTGGGACCTTATTTGACCCCTTAGATGAGGAAAATTCGGAAAAACAGGAAAAAACGTAACTTTTATTTTGTTTGGAAAGCATGTATACCAAGTTTCAAGTCATTCAGTACAGGGAATAAAAAGTTACATACAAACGAAAAGGGTCCGTTTTACCCCTTTAGAGATCGATTTTTCAAAATTTTCGTCCTTAGTGCTCCATTATGTCGTATGATGTACGTATATTCCAAATTTCAACTTTATATCTCCAGTGGTTTGGGCTGTAGCCTAAACTGATTAATTTTGGCTATCCCTAAGGAACCCTATAGATTTTCCTGGATATTTTTAGTTCCTGTATTGAAACATACTGTGTGCTTCCTTCATACCAGATTTCAACCTTAACAGCTCAACTGGTTGGATGTAATTGACGCTTTTTTCACAAACTTTGGGACCTTATTTGACCCCTTAGATGAGGAAAATTCGGAAAAACAGGAAAAAACGTAACTTTTATTTTGTTTGGAAAGCATGTATACCAAGTTTCAAGTCATTCAGTACAGGGAATAAAAAGTTACATACAAACGAAAAGGGTCCGTTTTACCCCTTTAGAGATCGATTTTTCAAAATTTTAGTCCTTAGTGCTCCATTACGTGGTACAATGTACCTATGTTCCAAATTTCAAGTTTATATTTTAAGCGGTTTGGGCTGTAGGCTGTCTGTCAGTCAGTCACTCAGGGAAGCCTTTTATATAATAGATTATTCAAGAGTGATGTTTTATAGCGACTTTGACATTGAGATTAAAAGAGATAAAGCAAAAATATATCGAGCTTAGGCCATTACCTTAGTTTTGGAAAATGATTTTCCTATTGGTTTCTTTCATAACAATCGTCATTTAAAGGAATTTCATATTTTCGGATCTTATTACCTACATATTTTAACATTGCTTAAAATATGGCGGCATTGGACCAAAATCAAATTAGAAAATATGAAATTCGTTTCAAATTATACATGCGAGTAAAAAAACTGCATTTTTTTACTCTGGTCATTTGTTTACCATATTTTAATGTTTTTTTTAGCTACTGTACACAGTCTGGTCCTACTCTACAAGATCTTTATTCTTCTTAATGCTTTTTTACAAAGCTCTCTCTTTCTATTTGATATTCCATAACTTTCACTTAAAAATTTCACAGATACACAAAAACAATAGCTTTAGTGAAATTGGTTCCGGTAACCGTTACCACAACTACATGCGAAGCAAATTACACGCATCAACCGAACTCGTGTTTCTTTGCGTGTTTAATGTGAGCGTGAGAGCGTTAAATAAACTCGGTAGTAGAAATTAGAAGTATCATCATATTGTCAGTTATATAACCTTTTCAGTTGGATATAGGCTTTCCTTCCAAATGGATCCTTCCCACTAGTCCGACTGATTAGTCCGATCGTCGAATCAGTGAGATTTTTTCTTTTCAGTAGTCCGACTGTCGAAGTAATGAGACCTTTTTTTCTTATTTTTGCGACTGTTGAATTTATTTTAATCGAAAAATTAAACACAATTAAATAAAATTTGAAAAGCCGGAAGGAGATAATAGATTAGACCATCATTACAAACAACTTACTATAGGCCTACCCAGAGTTCGAGAAAAATCAGCGGTTTCATATATTTTGTGGATTTTGACTCAATTTTGTACGGAACAGCTGATTTTTCTTCTTCGAATTCAGAGTTGGACCCCACAGTAAAAGTTGTTTATAAATGGTCTGACGTAACAAGCTTTTTAAAATTTTATATGGTTTTATTTTTCGATTAAAATAAATTCGACTATCGAAAAAAAGAGAAATTGTCATTAGTTCGACGGTCGGACTACTGAGAAGAAAAAATCTCACTAGTTCAACGATCGGACTAATCAATCGGACTAGTGGGAAGGTTTTTTCCAAAGGAACCATAGTACATTGTACACTAAGGGGAGAAAACGTTCTTGCAGCGGAGGGCTTAAAGGGAACTCGAGAACAGAAATAGAACTCTCTCCCTGATATATACCATGTTGTACCACACCTACGAGGAAAATAAAATACAATATTTCTCTAATTAAAGTTTATGAAGTAAGTTATTTATAAAACTTCTTAAAAGTAAGTTATTTACAAGACTTCTTGGGCTGTATTTTTTATTTCTGGTGGCGTCATCATTACAAAATCGTCACTTTCACTATCATGTATCTATCACTATCTATGACATTTTGGAAAATGATTTAGAAAATTAAAAGCTAGGTACTGTTAAATTATCAATTTAGTTAAAAACAAAATTTAACGCTACGAAATAAATTGCCGCGCTTTTTTTTCGGTATATAAGGTTGCTATCCTCATTGCATTAAAAATAGAAAACAAAAAAAAATCCGTTTCTTTTCTCTAATTATTTGATATAAAACCTTTTTGAGATTTGAGGTTTGTATTTTTTATGTTCGCTGCTAAAAACAAAAGAAAGCTAGCCGGGCAGTAATGGATTTTCACACAGCATTCCTGCCCTGCTTCGGAGGGCAGTAATAAAATTCCATATAACTTTTCCCTTAATAATTTAAGGGAGAAATTACGAACTTTGTAACACGTTTATGAACGAGTAATAAGACACTTTCAGAGTGGGTGTTGTGGTATAAAATTGTTTTTCAATAAAACTGGGTGGAAATGGCCTGCATCTAACACGTCTTTCTATTTTTGCGTGTTGTATTTTTTATATTATTCAATTTTTCTCTTCACAGGTTTTCTATCAACCGCCGACGAGAATTCCCCCGGAAACTATGGCATCCTGGACCAAGTGATGGCCCTACGTTGGGTGCAAGAGAACATCGCACCATTTAACGGAGACCCCTCATCTATTACACTGTTCGGGCCGGGAGCGGGCGCTGCTTCCGCTGGTTTACTGGCCGTGGCGCCACAGACTCGGGACATAGTCACTAGGGTTATAGCTCAGGTGAGTTGGACCACTTGACGAAGACCCTCTCGTCTATGATGTTTGAACCGCGCGGGGTCAAGTTTCGCTGGTTTGTTGGCCGTGGCGCCACAGACTCGGGACATAGTCACTAGGGTTATAAGCTCAGGTGAGTTGGACCACTTGACGAAGACCCTCTCGTCTATGATGTTTGAACCGCGCGGGGTCAAGTTTCGCTGGTTTGTTGGCCGTGGCGCCACAGACTCGGGACATATTTACTAGGGTTATAGCTCAGGTGAGTTGGACCACTTGACGAAGACCCTCTCGTCTATGATGTTTGAACCGCGCGGGGTCAAGTTTCGCTGGTTTGTTGGCCGTGGCGCCACAGACTCGGGACATATTTACTAGGGTTATAGCTCAGGTGAGTTGGACCACTTGACGAAGACCCTCTCGTCTATGATGTTTGAACCGCGCGGGGTCAAGTTTCGCTGGTTTGTTGGCCGTGGCGCCACAGACTCGGGACATATTTACTAGGGTTATAGCTCAGGTGAGTTGGACCACTTGACGAAGACCCTCTCGTCTATGATGTTTGAACCGCGCGGGGTCAAGTTTCGCTGGTTCGTTAGCCGTGGCGCCACAGACTCGGGACATAGTTACTAGGGTTATAGCTCAGGTGAGTTGGACCACTTGACGAAGACCCTCTCGTCTATGATGTTTGAACCGCGCGGGGTCAAGTTTCGCTGGTTTGTTGGCCGTGGCGCCACAGACTCGGGACATATTTACTAGGGTTATAGCTCAGGTGAGTTGGACCACTTGACGAAGACCCTCTCGTCTATGATGTTTGAACCGCGCGGGGTCAAGTTTCGCTGGTTCGTTAGCCGTGGCGCCACAGACTCGGGACATAGTTACTAGGGTTATAGCTCAGGTGAGTTGGACCACTTGACGAAGACCCTCTCGTCTATGATGTTTGAACCGCGCGGGGTCAAGTTTCGCTGGTTTGTTGGCCGTGGCGCCACAGACTCGGGACATATTTACTAGGGTTATAGCTCAGGTGAGTTGGACCACTTGACGAAGACCCTCTCGTCTATGATGTTTGAACCGCGCGGGGTCAAGTTTCGCTGGTTTGTTGGCCGTGGCGCCACAGACTCGGGACATATTTACTAGGGTTATAGCTCAGGTGAGTTGGACCACTTGACGAAGACCCTCTCGTCTATGATGTTTGAACCGCGCGGGGTCAAGTTTCGCTGGTTCGTTAGCCGTGGCGCCACAGACTCGGGACATAGTTACTAGGGTTATAGTTCAGGTGAGTTGACCATTAAAAAGATAAGATAAGCCAAGCGCTGGAACACGCCAGGGTTTTAGTGGGAGTATCAATCATTCGACGGGACTCCCAAATTATCACTCATGCCTGCCCCAGAGGCGGGTCGGTATCCATAGACGATTTCCCATGGACAAAAAGAAAATAAAGAAAAAAAAACCCTTCATCTATACAGGGTTATTAACACTAAAAAATACTGTAACATTACTTGTAGGCTCAGACCATTTTAAACATTATTATTATTTTTTAATTAAGAAGTTAAAAATTTTTAGATACCATTAATTATAAATCTGTACAATTCATAATGATGTAATTGTTAGGAAGGCTATCCATCAAAATACAGGTGTTCTCACACCTAGTTTGATGGTCATGGCTACATATTTCGGAGAGAAATAAATTATTTTCATTTTCATTCCTAATCAATTAGTATCCTTTTAAGGGCGTATTCTGTACATCAAAACTAACAACTTTTGTTCTGCGACTTTAGTCAAAACAAAAAAATCGGCTGTTCCATACATATAGTTGAAGGTGAATGATATTTTTCTATGGAACAACAATTTATTTTTTGAGATTTAATAAAAGTTTAACAAAAGTTGTTAGTTTTGATGTACAAAATAATCCCCTAAAAGGATGATAATTGTGTAGGAATAACCCTGTATAACAATGGTCAAATTGAGCAAGCTCAAGTTAGACGGTGGCGGTGACGCCGCTGTCTCCACGAGCGAGAGAATCGCGGCGATATTATCGTCGTGCCACGTATTTCTATACACTATCTAGAAGCCGTCTCCACATGGCGATATTATCGCCGCGATGCGACGAGTGGCAGCGAGCGCGCGAAACGTCGTTACATCGTCGCTAGCCCGTCGCGACTAGCAGCGGGCCCGCCGCGCGCTCGTGGCGCTCTCGCGACGAGCGCGCAGCGGGCGCGCTGTTAAACGCAGCGTCATTCCAGCGTTGCCTCTCGTCAAGCTTTTTAAACAAAAGTACAAAACGCGGCGATACCGTTACGAGTCGCCGCGGAAACGCTGCGGTTCCGTTACGATACGCGGCGAAATTATCGCTCGTTCGTGGAGATTCTCCGACGATATGAGAGCGGACTCGTCCCGATTCTCTTGCTCGTCAACGCCTAAGAACATAGTTACGCGATTGTGCCTAAAACACACAGTCAAATAAACTAAAAAACATTGTACAAATATGTCATAGACTGTATTTTAGCAAGGCAAAGAAAGTTAAGATTTTTGTTTATGTTAGTCAGTAGTTGAACTCTACTTGTTACTTCCAGAGTGGGTCAGCGCTCGCAGACTGGGCCATGATCGAAGATAAGTTCCGGGTGCAAAACACTTCCCTAGTGTTCGGCCGTCTACTGGGCTGCCCCACCGACTCCTCGTGGAAGCTAGTCAACTGCCTGCGACAAGGCCGAAGCTTTTACGAGCTGGGAAATGCAGAATTTCAGGTAAAATGATTACACTATTCACAGAGGTTCTCAATTCGGCTGTATGTTTTGAAGTGAAAACTTCTCCACTTGGACGTCTCAGGCCCAAACCCGACAGCTAACGCCAACGCCCCGCTTCAAATTTTTCGCGCGCGGTTGCGTCATATCCGTCCCGCTAAAAACGTCTGTCAAAGGAACAATAGACAAGCTTACAAAAATACTTAAAAAATACCGTGGCATAGCCTAATTTATTAGCAAAAGTGTTTTTTATAAGTCTATGATTCAAGTCTTACCTTAATACTTTAAAAAAAAAATGGTAAACAGCAACACGGAGCCGCCAACGGCCATCCCCGACTTTACAGCACAATATTTCGATCACAACACAACCAACACTGTAAATCACATACACCAGTCAATAGGAAACGTCTTTGGCAATGTTTTTTATATATAACACTGTATTATTTAGTTAAAGTTTACCACATATTTTAGCACAAAATCGCTGCACACAATGCCGCTGGAATAGGACCGGTGTGACTGGCGCCGTTTTTAAAATGGCTTCCGAACCACTCGAAAAGGGGAATGAACACTCGGGCCATCTACGGTTCATTCCGAATATTAAATACCAGCGTTTATACAAAAAAGAACTCTGAATATACGGTTTAAAGTTGATTTTTGAAAATTCGCATCTAGGTCACTCAAGTGACCATCGACGTAAGAGTGAAAAATATTTTTGGTCATCGTAGTGTCCTTGGACGTCCAAGTGGTTAGCGGCGTTGTGCACTTTTTGGGATGGGTAAAAAATGGTAAACTTGCGTCAGGAAAAACGCGTAAGCTGGTCGAAAATTAGAGCAGACCGCCTGCTGGTAAGGAAGGAAGTAATATCCCCCTCTCATTCTACCGCGCGGCGAAAAGGTGTAGCTATCAGCCCTAGTAAGGAGGTTCGCCTCGAAGCTGGAACCTGACTCCTATATTGTGATCTCTTAAAGATACAGGAGGAGAAGAACCACGATACGATACGCGGCGAAAATGTATGCCTGCTCTTGCTGTTTCGTTTCGCACGGCACACTATTGTGCGTGTGTGATATTGTATCTATTTTACCACATAAATGATAACCTCGATAGTAGGTACTTTATATGTAAGTTGAAGTTTTAATTTCAGCCGGCACTTCGGCAACCCGTTGTTTTTTTTTTGCATGTATGCAATTGGCGGAGCAATTACCTAACATACTAATTTATGGTAATTGCACCGCTAATTATCAACCGATTTTGATGATTCTTTTTTTATTTGATAGATCATTCTTCATAGTCGGTATTTTGAAAAATCAATAATAATGTAAAAAATACTACATTGATTACACATCAATTCGTGCGAGCTTCCAATTCGATTCGAATTCCGTATACGGTTGAAGTCTTTTGTACCATTTTTGTCGATAAATTTACATTATACATTTGTGACGGACAGGTTTAACTACAATCATGAATTGTTGTACAGTCCGTTCGCAGTTATTTTACTTCTAGCATTTGTAGCGCTACTTTTCTAGTCTTTGTCTCACATTACGCACCATCACAGGTTAGAAAGAGACACAGCGACAAATGATTTTCGTGACATACAGGTTCCAAGTACTAAACGCATGTTTGTTGCAGCCCCACGTCGGCTTCATCCCCTGGGGTCCCGTGCTAGAGAACAACTTCACTTTTCCTGGGGACGAGTGGTACGAGGGCTGGCGCGCAAGAGACTGGCGGTTTCTGGACACGATGCCTGAAGATTTGGTGCGAAGACGCGCGTTCAACCCTGGACTCAGATATATGGCAGGGGTTACTGCACAAGAGGCGGCTTATGTGCTATGTAAGTATTTTTTGTTATACTACTATATTCAAATTCAACTTTAAGACGACAGCCTCCCCTGAAAATTTCTAATAGGATCGACCCCAGCGACTTGCAACTACAGACTGTGTTAGTAGTGTGACGCAGTAGGCCGCGGTAATGACGGCGAGTTGTTTACACCTAAGTGCGAGATTTATGGTTTTATGACTCGAGCGGGGTTGGCCTTTGTCTGCCGTCTATTGTTTAGTTTTTTTTATGTTTTCGTATTGGAGAAACAATAGGGAAGTCTGGGACTTTCAAGTTGTTTACTTGTTAACACAATAGCGTTTATTAGATCTAGTAATATCACGAATTATTTAGTGAATTCCAAACTGTAATAACGGATATAAATACGCCGGCCGACCCTTGGGAAATCAGTTTTTCGTTTACCGTTGAAGCGAAAACATCTCGTGTTCAAGTGCGGTACCAGTGATTGTGTAGTGACTAGTTTGTGTGAATATCAGTGCCAGTCTGAAGTGTTTGTGCGAACAGTTGTGTCGTGTGTATTGTGATTGTGTGCAATAAAGTGCAAAGTGAATAATCGGCGTTTTAACTGATTATCCAAGAACCCATCTCGTAACAGTAGGTATTCTTAGTGATATTTCTTCATTATCATTTTTGCTATAAGACACATCTACTCGATATCTTGGCTTTTCTCATTTAGCTGGATGGAAACTTCTACTGGGTCTCTGAACCTACCCAGTAAAAAGATAGAGACGTAAACGGCTTGCAACCAGTGCGATCCTGCAGTCTTAATTAGGAGACCTGTCCGCCTTGTGATGGACATCTTTTGCTTCTCTTGTCGATGTGTAGTTTCTGTTCAAGAACTTTACCAATGAAACAATGTTACGAGATGGGTTCTTGGATAATCAGTTAAAACGCTGATTATTCGCTTTGCACTTTATTGCACAAAATCACGATACGCACGACACAACTGTTCGCACAAACACTGGCACTGACACAAACTAGTCACTTCACAATCACTGGTACTGCACTTGAACACGAGATGTTTTCGCTTCGACGGTAAACGAATAACTGATTCCCAAGGATCGGCCGTCGTTTTTAGATCCGTTATTTCCTACAGTCTCAAACCTACGAGATAATTCGCAACATTACTCGATCTCAATAAATGCTATTGAGTCAACAAGTAAACAACTTGAAAGTTCGATAATTCCCTATTGTTTTCAAATACGTAAACACCCAACAAAAAAACTAAACAATAGACGGCAGACAAAGACTGATCCCGCTCGAGTCATAAAACCATAAATCTCGCACTTAGGTGTAAACAACTTGCCGTCATTACCACGCGGCTTACTGCGTCACAATAATTAACTCGTCTGATCACTTTTTAAATGACATCCTACGCTACGCTCGTAGGTATGTAGTCTCCATTCAATTCCACATTCCCTGGGAACGAGCGGTACGAGGGTTGGCGAGCAAGAGACTGACGGTTTCTTAATACCATGCCTGAGGATTTGATGCGAAGATGCGCGTTCAACCCTGGATTGAGATATGTACCTATACGGCGGAGGTTACTGCGAAAGAAGCGGCTTATGTACTGTGTAACTACTGGACATGTATTCTTTCTGTTACTGATATTTCCTGTCTTAGCAGACTTAACTTTTTACTTACTGTTGGACAGTTGGACATGAGATTTTCTCCCTATTTTCCAATAGCTTTGGAAGCAAGTCTTGACTATTTCAAGACTTTCGTTAGCTAAGCAGACCTTAGGCTGAGGTGGCAAAACATCACACCTACTTTTTTGCGACATCAATTTTAGTTTGGGCATTTCGTCACACCTCTCGCAAGGCCTAAAAAGCGATGCCAAAGGAGTAAAGTTTTCGAATGAAAGCACCCACCGGAAAGCGTACAATGTAGATGATTTGATTTGAACTGCGGAATCGCGCTATTAATAAGGTTGTAACCCTCAGATCAAATCAAAAATCAAGACAGAAGGTCGTGAACAGACCAGTGAGGAGGGTTTTTTTATGCATGTAGTGAGTGCGTCAGTGTTGACGATCCAAGGCATAGTTTCCTTGTACGTGTATGTGTGTGTAACTGTGTATGCACACAGAGAGGCGTAGTTTTGCCGGCCTCACATGTTTTGTTCACAATTTTCTGTCTTGATTTTATTATTTGGTCTGAGTTGTAACCTATACTCGGTATACTTCTTCTTCTTCTTCTTAGTTTTGGCGTCGCATTATTGTGCATTTGCCAGTGTCAAGTATTAAGTTTTAATAATTTTTGATAATATTTTATCAAAATAGTCACTGTCGTAGTCTCGTCATAGTCCAATAAAGTCGCGGTCAAGTCCAATCATAGTCCAAGTCATACCTCAGTAAAGCAGTGGAGACTTTACTAGAGGGGTCTATGGAGTTTTGGTAATCGGTATACTCTATATATAAAATTTAACTTGATCTCTGCGACAGCTGTCAGAAAAATCACGCCTATGAAGTACTTAATAGTACAAACAGTACCTGTCAATGTCATAATTTATGGGCATGCCGATTAGTGATGGGCGACGAATGATCGTGACCACAGAGTTTTAGATAGTTTTATTTAAAATATCGATAGTTTATACTAACGATATTTTAAATAAAACTTAATTTATAATTAATTTTATTGTATATTTTAATATCATAACATTTTTTACATGTGTAATTAAATTAAACCCAATTATATGTTACATTAGCATCGATAATAGTGAAAAACCTCGAAAAATACTATCGTAACATTATTATGAGTATTTAATTAATATCATAACATTATTTACATTGTTCATACTTGATCTTAAATAATAGTAAGTAAATAAAATCCAATTTCTCACCTTCAACTACTCATTCGATTTCATTACAACATTGTTTGAAAATCGATTTTTTCCACCACTATCTCAACTCTAAAAATGTCAATCTTCTATGTCAATGTCACTGTCGCAGAGATCAAGTTAAATTTTATAGAGTATAAATATATCAGAGTGACCTTGTCCATCAGTGGACGTCATTCGATTGATATAATAATGAAAACTCAAATTGATTATAACTATGGCTCATATTCTTTTTCCCCAGATAACAACGAATCTCTAGCACCAAACTACGAGATATCGGCTCCGTGGTTCGACAACAAAGTGGCCGAGTTGGTGGCTCGCTACAACTACACGCTCAACCCGCGCGGCGTGTTCGAGGCCGTTAAGTATATGTACACCTACCATCCGCAACCCAAGAATATTAGCGCTATACGGGACCAGTACATTCATGTGAGTATATACGGACACAGTGAGAAGACTTAAACGAACAAAACCGTTCGAATTAGTTTAAAAGTTAATTGAGTGCTAACTCGTAATCATAGTGCTATAGTGCTAGTGCCGCGTGTAAAGAACACAATAACGTAGTGTCTTCGCCTTAATACAGACAATAAGAAAAGTGTTGATGGACACATTCTTAGTTTATTATACCTAGCATATTAAGTTAGATTTAAATTACTTATTAGCCCATGGCTAGATAGTATTTTTTTAAGAAAAGCACGTCAGCGATTCTTAAAAAAAAGAAGTGTGTATATGCAATATTTAGGCCAAATCAGACGTCTTGACGCCTGTGAAGTTAGTTACAAGCGATACAATCCTCGCGTAGCATTAACATCATAGCCGCAAAGAAGTTTGATTCGACCTATACCTAGTAAAAGATCTGACGGAAAGAGGATGGTTTGACTCTGGTGCCGTGGAAAAACGCCAAGTGCTTAGTTTGGGATGCCACTTGCGTAAGCACTGTCGCGGCCTCGCACCTGAGTCGCACCATCCGTACTCCAGCGGCAGCGGCTGAGGACGCCGCCAATAAAAAGAGGTTGAAGTACGCGGCAGTGGTGCCCAGCTATTATTTCGTGAGACCATGGGCAGCTGGGGCGCTGAGGCCATATTGTTAACTTGTGAAATAGGGCGCAGGATTCGGGAAAGAGGAAGTGACTCCCGTTCTACCTCGTTTCTGGTGCAAAGAATGTCCATCGCCATCCAACGCGGCAAAGCAGCAAGCGTTATGGGCACCTTTGCGCCAGGAACGATGAGGGGCGGGTTATTTGATTAATTTTCTAAGTAGGTGTATATATTTTATTATCTGTTATTGTTATTATTCATATTTCTTTACTCTCTAAGCCTTGTATATATATGTAAATAAACTATATTTTCCTAGTAAAAGCACCAAACAAGCATGACTTTGCCATGACTGATCCATTTACATACTTCAGCTAAGCTAAGTTCTTCCTTGACCTACAACGTTTTATGTAGCTTATGATGTAGACATCTACGGACAAGGTTATTACAACAGACTCAATTAAAAGAAGCTCATAAAGTCGCGTCTATATCATGTATGGTAAATCATGGTAAAACTTAAGTTTCCTTGAAGATGCAAGTAAAGGTGACGTCCACAAGTGGTATATTTTTCAGAGAAAAATCGAACCAAGATGATAAATACATCATTTGAAAGCTTGTTATATGGGCTTCCCAAAAATATTTGATTTAGATTTTTACAACCCTCGAATTTTTTTTAAAAACGAAAAATAAATTGTATGACAAATAACAATACAGCTTATTATTTTTTCTAGTTTAGCAATAATAAAGTGCTTCTACCGTTATTTTACTTGCATTCGTAGCTGATTCTTCCACAGTCATGTCTTAATTTGCTATAATTATAACCTACCAGTGTGACCAGTTAGTAGGTACAATGTGAAAAAAAATCACTTAAAAAGTGTGACTTATTGGTGAAAATGCTTTTATTTAACAATTTGGAGGTTACTTAATCAGGGCTACTAGAGATAAACGACCTATTGAGCGAAATGTATTTAATTTTTTTAATAAATTCAAAATTCATTTTTAAAAAATCGGAGGGCTCTTTTTGGTTTTAACTGATGTATTAGACTCAAAAAAATATGAAATTTCTCGAAATGTAACGAGTGTTGTTGTTAAAATTTTTGATTATTATTATACCAGCCTCCTACATTTTGTGGACATGTCCTTTCTAATTATATACCAGTAAATCTAACCTAAAAAAATACATACTTATTTATTTTCGCAGCTTCTGTCAGACTTCCTGTACCGCGCGCCGACCGACAAACTAGTCAAGTTGCTGCTCGAACAAAAAGTACCCGTCTACATGTACGTGTTGAATACTACTGTGGAGGCTTTCCGCTGGCCCGAGTGGCGCCAGTACGCGCACGATACCGAACATTTCTTCCTAACTGGGGCTCCGTTTATGGACCAGGAGTTCTTCCCAAGAAGGTGAGATAAATATACTAAGCGCCACACAATTCGGCGGATGGGAAGTAATGCGCAGAGGGATACGCAAAAGCTGAAATATAGGTATGCGCGGGAGACAGAGAGACGAGACGCCGGGGCACACCCGCCCGCCAACCTCATGCTTCCCGCGCGCTCCCTACGCCCGTAACACTACGCCACGCAGTGTCGGTATTGTGCAGACATGCGCAATAATTAGCAAATCTCGGCGAAGTTTTTTTTTTTATTTCCAATAAGTTCGCGTTTGACTACACACTGCCTGATGTTAAGCAGATGTGCGGTCTAGGGTGTAGCACGCTTACCTAGAAGATACCTATTTACTCGGGATTTGAAGACACCCACGTTGTACTTCAACGGGAAGACAGACCCAGGCAAAGCGTTCCACATTCCGGCTGTTCGTATGAGGAATGAGGATTCGAAACGCTTGGTTCTAACGCGCGGAATATCCACCATAAAAGGGTGGCGCTTTGGTCGCGTCCGTCTAGCCGTACGATAGAAGAAAGGGGCAGGGGGGACCAGATTGTGCAACTAATGACCAGAAGTGTCATCTGCGGCTAACTTCTCATCCGCCGATTTATGTGGCGTTTGGTATACTAGATAATATGATCTAAAAGTAACACTAAGATTAATGTACATAAGAGCGATTCTTCTTCATTTTGCGTCGGAACAAAAAGTACCCGTCAACATGTATGTGCTGAATACTACTGTGGAGGCTCTTCGTTGGCCCGAGTGGAGGCAGTGCGCGCACGATACGGAGCATTTCTTCCTAACTGGGGCACCTTTTATGGACCAACAGTTCTTCCCTAGAAGGTGAGATAAATCATTAGACAACAAGACCAAGTCTGAAGGCGACAAGTCTTTATGCAAGTCGCTAGCGTGGCGAGCACCTCTACTGAGCAAGAGAGAGATGAGAAACTCAGTGGCGTTGCGTGTCTCTCTTGCCCAAGTACGCGCTGGTGTACTCGCCCCTTAAGACGCTTTCTGTGTGAAGTGCAAGGATTTGCTACTCGAAGGTGCCTGAAGTAGCTGATCTGCTGCCGAGGTGCAGGGGTCTCGAAGTAGAACTCCGGAATCTTAATTAATCCTTGGCTTTAAGTAGCCCTTTTATTCACAAAATAATCCTGTACAATTCAACCGTTAACTGTACACTCACTTTTCACTACTAGTTAACTTGCCGAGATCGAATTGTAGATTATTACCGTTCACTTTCCAAATTAAGACTGACTACCGGGCGATCCGCGTGCCCTTATATACTAAATCAACTACTTGGCTGTTCGTTACCGTGACCAATCAGAGATCTCCGAATGTTCGAGAACCTTCCTTTCTTTCTTCGGACCCTAAGTAGGTTACGATGTAACGGGAAGGTTTTAGAACACATTTCTTGAATGTTCTATGAATCGAATTCGATCGAACGGCAAGAAATAGGTAAAAATCTATTCTTATCTAATTCGAAACTGTAACTTAAACTATTTTATGTCCGAATTAGTGTTGATCGCCGACAAAGTCCTTGTTATGAATAAAAATGCAGTGTATATCCGCTGTGTCATAGGGATATAAGATAAGGTAACCATTATACACTTTCATGATTAATTACTAATTTTGTTTGTGATTTAATTTCGTTTGTAAAGTAAAGTTATTTATTGGCCTTATAACATCTCGTCATATTGGGCAAGTCATTTACAGTAATTACTTAAGAACTAATAAACTTTAAAATTCAATGATACAATAAAATGGCAGCATTATTTTTAAAATATTACACTACAATTAGAATTATATTGACGTCAAAATTTAATTGAATTACTGAAACAAATAAACAATGGATTTCAATTTATAATAAAATGATAATTATTTATTACTTGCATAAAATATCAGTATATGAGAATAATATTAAGCTATTCAGACAATCTTTTCCCAAATTATTTTTTTTTGATTGTTTTTGCTACGTTCATGCGAGAATGAAGATTCTGTGAGACGTAATTTCATGAATTAATCTAGCTAATAAAATGGATTCAACTCAAAAAATTCTTTGTTACTTCGCTTAAAATCATTCACTTCCAGATTGATTATGCTTTGGGGTAATTTATTGACTCCTGAATGGGGTAATCCTGACTGAAGCTCGCATAATACCTACGCGACGATTGAGTTTTGCGCAGTTTGTTGGTAACATCACAGCCGACACTACAGAATCGATTGAAATATTTGTCAGTTTCCGATTGTAGATTAAGAGATATGAGTTATTTAATATGTTTATGTTCCGTTTTAGGTACAGGATAGACCGACAGGCGTGGACGGGCAACGACAGGAATATGAGCCACTTCTTTATGAAGTCTTACGCCGATTTCGCGAGATATGGGTAAGCGATTTAAAGCAATTTTCTCAAGGCTGCCCGGCTGTAACCAATATAAACAAGTTTTTTCATACATGACATTAAGCTTATTTTAACTAGGGGCGTAGGACGTCAACAACTGGACATAGGGCAACTTGACTTTGAAAGGCAGTCAAAGTCAAGTTGCTCTATGTCAGTTGCTCAGTGGCTCAGTAGTTAGTGATCCTGACTACTAGATCAAAGAGGCGTGGGTTCGAGCCTGGGCAAATATTTATGTGATGAACATTGTGTGTTTGCTCTGTGTCTGGTTGTTATTAGTAATTATCTATCTAACCCTTCAATTGTCCAGTCATCAGATTCTGGTGACGAACAATTTGTCCCATTTTGCCCAGCCGCCAGAATCTGGTTAATCGCCCGTTTTTTCTTTAGAAATTTTTTGGACGTCTGCCTATTGTGCTGTCACGCTTTAACTTATACCAATTAGTAATAGGAAAAACAGAGAAGAATATAGTGTCGTGACTTTTTATTCGATTCCTACTTCGACCTCGTCTAATTTCGCCGACAAGTCGTCACACGTGCTCGGACGCGCATCGGAGTTTTCCAACCGTTTGCGTGTGTGGTACAAATGGTCAATTTGTTGGTGCGAAAGTGGTTTTGGTGCCCATTTTTCTAATTAAATGATGACAGGGTACGTTATTTATACTTTTAATACATTGTCAATAGATTATTGAGGTATTTTCCAACCAAATTCAAATTTTTGAGAGAGGAGAGAGTAAAAAGATTTTTTTTTCAACTTCCTACTTTCATAAAG
This sequence comes from Hypomecis punctinalis, assembly GCA_949316475.1. NCBI lineage: Eukaryota > Metazoa > Arthropoda > Insecta > Lepidoptera > Geometridae > Hypomecis > Hypomecis punctinalis. The sequence goes on from OX438798.1 coordinate 3,819,245, forward strand.
ATAACGTGAAATAAAATTTACACATTCTAAAAATAGATTCTAATTGCTGAATTCAAGACAATTCCTATGATGTATAGTTTATTGGGACTATTCATACAAAAATTACGAGAAATCGTGATTTTAGAAGGTAGCGGCGGAAATTAAAAAAAAAATTGCGCGTGGCTGGACAAGATTGCGTTGTCGCCGGAAAGCGCTGGGACTGCTGAAGGGATATGTATGTATTTAAAAATATGTATAAGTAGTATATCAGTCTCTGGCAGCCATATGACAACGCAACATAGCTTTGCTTAGTTTGGGGTCAGAGACCGTGTGTAAGATATCGCCTAATATTTATTTATTGTATTTATAGGCCTCCCCTATAGATTTCCTATAAGCCCGCTTGGAAGAGGAAATCATCCAACATGTTACAGCGGTCTTAATTTCAAGATTGCCAAAAACGTCATTAAAGTATCAGCAGAAGTCATAGTTTCCTTTTACCTCGGTAAAAATAAAATTTAACTTTGCACTAAATTTCCGATCCAATCTTTTTTACATAAGGTAAGTAAGTTAGTGATCCTAAAGATCACAAAATACTATACTGAGTATAAAATCACAAAATGCTGACAGATCCAGGTGAAGCTTCAAGCGCCATCTTGAAAAACGTTTTTGGTCGATATCTCGGAAACTATGCACTTTAGGGCAAAAGTCATAGAGACTGTTATTGTAGAGAATAAAATTTCGCATTTTTTGTTTCCAGTAATCTTTTTTGTAAAACTTACCGTTTACGATTTATGTCCCATTTAACCCCGTGTTTTAAAAATGTTTCTGTTGATTTTGATGCTGCCTTTGTCTGAAAATTGATGAGATAGAGATGCCTCCTGGCTATATATTTGTATTGCCTTTTTTTATAATTTTTACTGGATTTCTTTTCTAGTAACCCAACTCGATCCCGTATCTTGGGCGTGCATTTCGAAATGGCGGAAGAAGGTCAACTGCGGTACCTCAACCTGAACACCACGTTCAACTCCACCATAATGCTCAACTACCGACAAACGGAACTGGCCTTCTGGACCGTGTACCTGCCGAGCGTCATCGGCCGACTCGTGCCTACCTACCCGCCATTTACTGAGGTAAGAACTACCTACTAGTGGTATGTGTAGTATGGGCATAAACTAAACAGAATGCATAATCTTACTAATTGCTGTTGAGTAACTTCATTGCTATATTCATTTTTGTTTTTGATCCATTTATTATTATTATTGTATAACTGATCTTAGTATGTTATTTTAAATAGAACCAAGTTTTCTGTTGTAATGCTTGTAACCTAGGATACCTCCATACCATATAATTTTTTGTATGTTTCGTTTTTCTGGTCGCCACAATACGGGCCTCTGAGCCTAGTGTGGGGCCGTTGGAAATAGTTGGAATTATCTCCTTACGTTTTGTTCTGTAAATGTATTGTTATATTGAAAATTCCATTGTAATATATGTGTTCAAAAAATAAATAAATGATTGGAAAAATGATTGATGATTGTAGTTTCCGAACAGCAGACCTCGCGACACATCTCTTCAATCTTAATCTTAATAAGCCTCTCAGACCAAATAGAAAAATTAAGACAGAAAGTCAAGTGAGACCGGTTTTTTATACATGTGGTGAGTGCGTTAGTGTTGCGCCGCCATAGTTCGACTGACAAGCCAAAGCGTAGTTTCCTTGTACGTGTTTGTGTGTATATTGTGTCTGTACACGGCGAGGTGTAGTTTTGCCGGCCTCACTTGTTTGTTCACAACATTCTGTTTTGATTTTTTATTTGGTCTGAGATAAGCCTATATCTCGACTCGCTCTTGACCGACTTGGTATGAACCAAGTCTCTTGGTGTGGAACTAACCATACTCGCTAATCTTGTTCGGATTTAGATGTTAAATTGTCCTGCCAAATATTATCGAAATCGACTAATAAATAGCGTGACAACAAAGGACATGTCCACAAAATGTATGGAGGCTGGTATAATAATAATCAAAAATTCTAACCACAACACTCGTTACATTTCGAGAAAGTTCATATTTTTTTGAGTCTTTTACATCTGTTAAAACCAAAAAAGAGCCCTCCGTTTTTTTTTTAAATTAATTTGGAATCTATTAGGATAAATAAATATATTTAGCTCAATAGGTAGTTTATCTCTAGCAACCCTGATTAAGTAACCTCCAAATTGTTAAATAGAAACATTTTTACTAATTAGACACAGTTTTTAAGTGTTTATTTGTCACATTGTGCCTACTAACTGGTCACACTGGTCGGTTATAATTTTTAATTTTAGCAAATTAAGTGATGAATTTGGAAGAATCAGCTACGAATGCAAATAAAATAACGATAGAAGCACTTTATTATTCCTAAACTAGAAAAAATACATACGAGGTCATTCAATAAATACTTAGCCTACAAAAAGTAAACGAAAATTTTGGAAAAGTGGCAATTTATTTTTCAACATAGTCTCCTTTTAGTTCGATACACTTAACCATATAATGCAAATCGTAGTGACATCGGCGCTAAGAATAAATCTAAAAAATATATGTATTATTAGCGATAAAATTAGATTTATTATTTTTATACAGGGTTATTTCTAATCAATTAGCATCCTTCCAGGGGCTTATTCTGTACATCAAAACTAACAACTTTTGTTATGCTACTTTTATTAATACTCAAAAAAAAGTTGTTGTTCCTTAGAAAAATGTCGTTCACCCGCGACAAAATGTTTTTGTTGTCAAAATAAAAGGAAAAGCTGTTTTTTTTAGTATTGTCAAAAGTCGCAGAGCAAAAGTTGTTAGTTTTGATGTACAGAATAAGCCCCTAAGAGGATGCTAATTGATTAGAAATAACCCTGTAAAAAAAATGTTAGAGCCATACGGAAACAGCTATAGTTTCAATTTACGTGTAAACCTGGACTTATTAACCCTTAGCTAACGGTTTGATAGAATAATACTCGCAAATAGGTGTATAAAGACTCGAGCATATTTATAATCCGCGCCACGCAAATCGGCGGATGAGAAGTTAACCGCAAATGACACTTTCTCGTGATTCGCTAATTATTGCGCATGTGTGCACAATGCCGGTGCTACGTGGGGTAGTGGTGAGCACGGGCGGAGGGAGCGCGCGGGAGGCATGAGGTTGGCGGGTGGGTCTCGTCTCTCTGGCTCCCGCGCATACCTTTATTTTGCCTTTTGCGCCTAACTTCTCATCCGCTGACTTGTGTGGCGCGGACTATAACTATCGATAAACGGAACTTACATTCTATACAACGAATGTTGAGATGGTTCTATAAAATTCGTGGTTACAAGAAGTAAAATTTCCATTCTCTTTCCAGTACTGGTGGGAACCGAAGCAGCCTCTGCAGATCGCGTTCTGGACGGTGTCGAGCGCCTGCCTCGTGCTCATCGTGCTACTCGTGCTCTGTTGCATGCTTTGGAGGAACGCCAAACGGTCAGTCCACTCCACTACTTATTACACATAGACGTATATAAGCCGAATAATACGAGTCTGCAGGTATGAAAATCAAGACAGAACGTCGTGAATATTCAAGTGAAGCCGGTTTTATATACACGTGGTCAGAGTTGCGCCGCCATAGTTCGTGCCAACTTGTACGTGTTTGTGTATGTAATTGTGTCTGTGACACGGCGAGGCGTAGTTATGTACCGGCTTCACTTGTGTGTTCACAACATTCTGTCTTGATCTTTTTATTTAGTCTGAGGCTACAAGCTGCGCAATATACAATCCTGACTGCAGCGCACATAAAGCTGCGCGTTGATTGGATATATTGATACTTGTATGATTCGGTCAATAGTAAATTCCAAGTACCTACTTATCACGACGATTTGGAATTTTGATATTTTACTGATTAGTGTGAACAAATATAGATAATAGTTTTTGTCCATATTTTCATATAATAATATCTTCATTTTTCTACAAAGTACTATAATACCTAATTGTAAAATAGCGCAAAAAAAAACTAAATAAAAATGGTTTGCTAGTGTGTTTACTTGTTGGAATTAAGTTTTTTTTTTGTGGGGGCTCTATTCTGCAATATACTGCCTCCACAATAGAGCCCCTAACCACCCGGCCATTAAAATATTTTATATTGGTATGATAATTGTTATTAGTGCCTTCCCCCATATCCGACCGGCCAAAGTGAATATAATAAGCATGATGATTAAAAAATATAATTACTCCGTCAGATATTAAAAAAAAATAATGCGGGGAGTCCCTCCGCGTGGAATAAGTGAAACTTCGTAATGTAGAAATGAAAATAGGAAGGGCTGGAAATTGTTTTTAAATGAAATCACATTGTTTCTTTAAGACAAATTTTATTAACATTGCTTACAATTCACAATTGACCGCATCGGTGCTTTCGGAGATGATGATGATGCGGTCAACTTTTAACGCAACCTTGTTGGAAGTCACATTAGAAGTTTCACTTCAAAAATATTAGTCACTTATTTTTTCTTTCGTCAAACAAAAACAAACTAAAACTGATGAAGATATAGCCCGTTAAAGTTCCTCGTGACGTTACAAGTGCCATACATAATGTATATAGACTTTTGTGAGAGTGATTCCGTCACGCCCGTCCCACTCGCAAACTTTGACAAGGTTTATATTTGTAATTTTGTTGTTTGATTGATAAAAGAAATACTACGTGTCCAATATTGTTTGATAATCAACTCACGGAATAATGAATGTAATGATTTTGTACCCAGTCAACATGCCTATTGATCGACCGTAGTATATCTGAGCGAAATATTTATGAAATGATTTTAATTTTATAGTGCATCCCACACTAGGTTTATCTCAAAGAGTTATTTTTGTGATAAACATTACAAAAATTCTTCGCGGATGCAGGATTCGAACCTTGCGTCTTCGGAACACTAGCCCGACGCTCTGCCCAACTGAGCTAATCCGCAATACTACCTACGCGTCGAATTTTGTGAAGTGTTGTCATTTTAACCAACTTATATCGTTGGCGGCGCCACCTGTGATGCCCGTATTAGACAGGTTATCACTCAATTGAAGTTATAAGAACTTCTGTATATTGACGAGAGATGGCGCACTGCTAAACGCAATGTTCGACTCCTGTATCCGCGACGAATTTTTGTAATGTTTATCACAAAAATAACTCTTTGAAGTATTTATGCTTTGAGATCGGCAAATTCCTTATGTAGTAAAACTGTACTAACTAAATTTACACATCTATACAGCTTATACCTTTTGAACTAATAACAAGTTAATTATTTAATAACAAATTGGTGCATTGTAGTGATCGTATTACTAATATCACTCCTCTCTAACAGGTCAATACCTCCCAAGTGGAAAATGATACCGGCGATGTAGGTGAACTAACCATGTATTAACGCTTTGGTTGTGTCTGTATGCTTGTAGTGCTTAGCTTGGGTATGGAAACGGGTAGCGTAGTTTCATAGCTTATTTCGAAAAGGATTTTTTTAAAAGTTGTTTTTAAACTTTCGCGATTTGAACACATTATTATTATATACTACGGGACTAATCGCGCACTAAAATTACGAGATAAATAAATACCTCGTCATCCCGACGTTTCGGCCGAGTTGCATCGACCGTGGTCACGGGTAGGAGGTATTTATTTATCTCGTAATTTTAGTGCGCGATTAGTCCCGTAGTATATAATAATAAGGATATTTTTTTACTCGTATAAAGGTGGAATCATACAATTTGGGCTCGTAGCGCACGCGCAAAGTTTCAACCAGCATTGGGCTTTCCGAAGCTTGTGGCTAACATTACAGCAGTTGTATAATTTGGCCTATACGCATGTTGGACATCTAGTACTACTTTCTGAACAGGGTCTAAAGTCAGTCACACGAAAATACACAACTGAGCCCTTAGTCCATGTTTTGCATAGTTTACTTAAACTTTCGCGTTCGGGTGTAGCTCCATATATTTTGGTTAGTTCTTCCTCGTTTTCATCAGAGCCGCTGAACAAAAATATATAGAGCCGTACGGAAACAGCTGTAATTTCAACTTACGTGTAGACCTAGACTAAACTCTCAGATTTGTTTCCAAAGTATATATTCAACCTGCTTTTGCCTTGTGACTGTCACCTTTCTCCCTACAAGTCACAGCTCCAGCCTAACATGATTGTTTGTTCAGTGAAACGGACCGGTACTATGACGGCGATGTCTTCATGGTGGGCGAGCCCGACGCGAGCGCGCTCGGGGTCGACAACACGACTCGCTCGCGGGACAACATATACGAGTACCGGGACGTCCCTGTCAAGAAACCTCATACTCCCACGCTCACTAGGACGGTAAGAAAACTTGTTAAGATAATAAGAGATGTATACAAGGTGATATTCATTCATGATGGGTGAGACGGATCCGAGTGGTCTTGGGGTTGAAAACACGACTCGCTCGCGGGACAACATATACGAGTACCGGGACGTCCCTGTCAAGAAACCTCATACTCCCACGCTCACTAGGACGGTAAGAAAACTTGTTAAGATAATAAGAGACGTATACAAGGTGATATTCATTCATGATGGGTGAGACGGATCCGAGCGGTCTTGGGGTTGACAACACGACTCGCTCGCGGGACAAGATATACGAATATCGGGATGTCCCTATCAAGAAACCGCATACTCTCCAATAGGACAATAAGTAAACATTGCAACACCTATTGTCCTGTCCTCAGTTCCCAAACACCTGCACACTGAGCGACCTAGTGGAGGCCACCCCTCCTGGAGTAGCAGTCGTTAACCACTGGGCAAAGCTTATCTAGATAGACATCACCATCTAGATCTATCACCTTAGAACCATCGACACGAAGAAGAAGAACATTTACAAGTTCGGATGTGACTTTGTGGTAAATCGGGACGTCCCTGTGAGGAGACTCAACTTGTATATAAACTTACTAGGACAATAAGGTGGTATTTCTACTCTAAAATATGATGTTGGTGCTGTTTTAGCACATTGGAATATCCTTGTGAACAGAGCGCATACTCCGACGCTCACTAGGACGGTATGCAAACGACGCTTCATTGTTATCAGATTTATATCTTAAACTATTGTTATTATACTGATCTAGCTCATTTAAGATCTGGGACGTGCATATCCAAAGGTTTTATACATCTAGGCACACTAGACAGAATACTAGTCTACTATTTGAAATAACGAAGACGTATTTGAAGATTAACTTGCGTTTTCCTTTTTTTACCAGATAAGTCAGCCAGCCACGCTACAGTCGTCCCGGCCGCCTTCAGAAGCGTCCACTGGCTCTGCGCTATCTCTGAAAGAGTCCGCCATTTCCCGCGACCCCCAGCCCGCGCCGCGCGCGCGTTCCCGGACACAAATGGTGCACGGAGTGCCGCAAACTACCGTCTAAATTATAAACTAAATGGACTTATATTTAACAACATTTAACAGATAATTCAACCAGTGACGCTAAAATCATCCTGGTTATACAAAAGCGTCCACCGGCTCGCCGCTGTCTCTGAAGGAATCAGCTATTTCCTGCGTCTCGCAGCGCGCGGCCTAGGACGCAAATGGTGCCCGGAGTGCCGCAAACTACCGTCTAAATTATAAACTAAATGGACTTTATAACAACAAGGATCTCTTGACACTAAAATTAATGCATGTGAGAAGTCAAAAAAGGTGAGAAATTGTGATTCCAAAATCAGGATACGTTTTGAGTTATGATGTGGCAAAATTACAATTTAGTTTCACATGAGCTTTAGTGCGATTATTTCTCGTGCCGAATGACACTGCACTTATTCGCAAATCAGATATTTTACATAAAATCCAATGTTTTATGCTAAAGAAGTAAACATCTACAGTAAGTTCGTACAGGCCGTCTGAAGGCCTCTGACATAGCGTCGCTTTCGTGGTGAAGAGAGCTAACCCACAAAATCAATTTTTGAGATAATGAGCAATTAACCCTACAATGCATACTGTTCCATATCTGGTACAGACAAAATAAATAGGTCTACTGTTCGCTCAAAGATACGTAGCGACATCTATCGACCGACGGAATATTTTTTAAACCCTTAGCAACGGTTTAGTAATGGCAAATGTATGCACTAGATGGCTTCAGCTATCGATTGATATTGATTCGTACAGAAGTTGAATGATCGATTCGAATACGTGGTTTACGTAAATTCAAGGGTGAACTACAAAATATATTTTTTATAATATCTTCTAAACCATTGGTCCGATTTTGATGAAAATTGAGTCGTATAAGGAAAATGGGCTTATTGAATCCCCGTTTAAATATAATAATTGGTAATTATCTATGTAACTAATTTTACTAAAAATGTGGGTTGACATCTGTTCACCACCAAAGCGACGATACAAACGGTTAAAACTGGTTGTTTTCCCACAGTAATACAAGGTAATTTTTGACTATATTAGTCATGTTACTACCATTTTGTCTCATGGTTTGCCTGTGATCATATCTACCGGGACAGATCGCGTTATCAACTATTCAAGTTTATAAATATCTCGTCGTTACGACCATGTTTACTATCTGGCTTATACAAAATATCATTTTACATTCCAGTATCGTAGTGGTGATGAATCTATTTTGATTTTACAAATAAATACCACCGTTAGTTTTAATTGCACGACAGCTATATTTGATACATATTTGATTAAATCACTTTTATAATCATTTTTAGAAACTAAAAATCAGCTAAATTGATGAGATTAATTAATATTTGTATCGCTACATAGAACTGCCATTTCCAGTTGTTAGACTGATATAATTTTACGTAAATTTTAATAAATATCTTTAATTTTTAGATACTAAGTTTAATTTAGTGATAGAAGTTGCAATAACATGATAAATTCAACGAAAATGTAACTACGTATTGAGTATACGCAGTCGTATATTTGAACAAAATTACCTATTTGTATTAAATTTTTTAACTATTCAATTGTTGCCTCGAAGGATTTAATTTTAGATTAAATTAGGATATAAAGCGAATGTACACTCTCGGGTATAAATAATAATTGGAAAACTGCCGCCATAATGGCGAACGATAATAATAATTTTATTACTCATGATCTCGTTTTGGCCGACCATTTCGAAAAAGTTTATAGCTCAAATAAAGCTACATCTGAATATTTTTTCACTTTGCACAATGCATTTTCTATGGCAACATCATACAAGTCGGCAGATGTGAAATTATTATAGCTTTATAAAGCTGCGCGTTGATTAGGTTTCGCGCAAGGTGTAGCTAACTTCACATCCGCCGACTTATATGATTCGGCCTATAGCAGTCTTACTCTATGCAATTATATACTGGTAACACTCGGGGAATTTTACCCCTACAACACGTTTTAATGTGACTAAATAAAGTTTTTTAACTTTACCCACCCCAAGCCAATAACCATAAGCCGTGGTGGTCTAGTGGTAATGACACCCGCCTTACAATCGTGAGGTCTGGGTTCAAATCCCGGTCCCGTACCAATGAATTTCTTGGAATTTATGTACGGAATTTCACACCATGGACTTTTCGGTGAACGAAAACATCGTGAGGCAACCTGCATGCGTCCGTACAAGAAATTCGATGGCGTATGTGAATCCACCAACCCGCACTGGGCCAGCGTGGTGGATATGGCCCAATCACCCTTCGTGGGTAGGCCTATGTCCTGCAGTGGACTATTAGAAAAAAGGCTGGTACAGTACAGTACAGTACAGTACCCCAAGCCAAACAAGCAATTTTGGCGAGAGTGTACAGTCAGAATTATAAGTAAGATTAGTTCGCTTAGTACAAAATTTTAGGGCATATCTTATTGTAAAAGAGAAAGAATATAATATCAATAAATTCAGACTGCACTCACAATGAATAGTATATAAAATAGATATTAATTTAGGATGAAATATCCACTTTAAATAATTGGGTATTGTTAATAGATAGACGCACTTTTTCTTTTAATTTCTTTTGTTATTTTTGATGCAGCTATAATTTTCAATCTTTCTTTGCACTACAATTCTAAATTGTAAATCTTTACCAATTTGTATTTATATTATATTACTAAAAATTTACATGTTTTATATGTTATTTTTAAATGTATTTAGAGTAAAAGCAACATCTTACTGGCGTTTTGGTTTTTTTTAAGCTTGCTTAGATTCTTTTCTTACAAGTTTTGTTTGTATATGTTCTATAGTTGTTGCAAACCACGATAGCACCACCTTTACATGTAGTAATTTCGTGCATTCGCAGATTGCGTTGGTGTGTGTGCCTAGAGCCTAGAACGTCACGATAGTCACATACATACTTACAAATATTTACTTTTTGACGCGTATATTTTTATTTGTAACTAAGTATATTTATGTATAACTTTTTATATAATATGTAGTACGATTTCTATAATTCTGTTTTTATTGGAAAGAGTATACTTCGAAGTTGGTCCCATTGTAATAAATCAACAGTAATGTGAAAAATATTCATCGATTCGTGCGAAATATTCGCGAATTCTGTCCACGGTTGAAGTCAGTCATGCTATTTTTGCAAAAAATTATAATGTCAGAAAAGTGACGTCACGACCCCACTCCCAATCTTCGACAAAGTTTATCTGTCATTTGTTATTTGATTGACAAAAGAACACATTTGTGTCCAATATTTTTTGATAATCTAACTTACGAACTAATTCTATAATTATGGTTTTTTTTATCCAGTCATGCATATTGTACACACACATGTAAGGGCCACGTGCACTCGTGGTTTGTAATAAGTATAAAAGTCTATGAATAGCTTTAAGCACGCGCCTAGGCAGCTAATATTTTATGCATAAGTTTTTTACACATTTCTACTAATAACGCTAGTAAGATTTTGCAATATGTTTGTGATCGTGTGTCCGTCCGTTTTTGTGCAATGTGTCTTTACGATGTGCCTCCAAGGAACTTTTGATAAGTATTTATTTACATATTTTATGTAATTGTAATGAATTAAAACACAATCTGATTCATTATTTTGATCTTTTATTTATAAAATTATATAACTACCTACAGACTCAGAGTAAATAAAAAAATCAAGAGGAAACGTCGTTGAACAGTCAAGCCGGTTTTTTATACACGCACTCACACAGTGAGTGCGTCACTGCTGCGCCGCCATAGTTCGACTGACATGCCAAGGCGTAGTTTCCTTGTACGTTGATGTGTGTGTAATTGTCTCTACAGTTAGCGAGGCGTAGTTTTGGTCACAACATTCTCTTGATTTTTTTATTTGTTCTGAGCCTACAGAGAAAATTATGTGTTAGGAAGTTTTATATCGCTCATTATAAATAGGCTATATGACTAAGAAAATGTAATGAGGCCATCAGAGAGATTATTTCTATCAAAAAATATTATTTTCTAAACAAAAAATAATGAAAATACTTCGATAACGTCACAACTACACTTCATATAAAAGTTACGTCACGAGCCACCATTCCCGAATATTAACTATATCTCTACTATATTTTAATTTATTCAGAACAGAAAAAATGTGATGTGATATTGACAAAGTGATATTTTTATATCATAATGGATACACATTTACTCGTCATGTTTTCTGTCTTCAATGTACCTACCACATAATAATAAAGGATATGTAAAATGTTATGTTCAATGCGTGTTGCAAGCCTAATACTTTCCTTCTCATGATCAATGTCTGTTTACACCTCTTATTATTGCATTTGGTCGTTATCAATCAACGCGTGTTACACTCCTGGTTCCCGCTGGTTCTCTCACACGGGCACGAGCGCCTCGTCAACAGTATACCGTTTGTTGCACGCTATACCGCAGATGTACACTACACTGGCTAATCTGGCTATCTATTTATGTATGCCTAGTAATCTCGGATTGTAGTAGACTTCTTAGTCGCTACATTAAATACTCTTTGCATTATATCTATGCTTGGCGGGAAGAGTCATTTGTCTATAATATTTGTCTTATATATCTCATAACTCTGTGCGTAATTTTTATGTTGAATAAAGCATAATAAATAGTGTAATTGTTATTTCATAACAATTTATTCAACATAAATAACGAAAAATGTATTCTGCGAAATAACCTACTTGAAATCACTAGTTATCTAAGAATCTTCGACTAATTTTTCTCGACTTGGAACCAGCATCGCCAACAGCAGCACAAGAATGGACCCATTGGTTATTCACTTTCAAAAACTTTATATCTGCTGCTAAAAGTGATGATAAACATATATCAAACGAAATACAGTTGCAGCTGCTTATCAATCACGTATCACCAAAGGTATTTGAATACATAAGTGAGTGCAAACAATATGAGGTTGCTATAGATGTCCTCAATAAAATATTCATTAAACCAAAGAATGAAATTTTTGCACGCCACGTTCTGGCCACACGTAAACAACAAAATCATGAAGATGTGCACCAATACTTGCAACAACTAAAGTTATTGAGCAAGGACTGCCAATTCAAAGATGTCAATGCGGAGTGTAACAAGAATGACTTCATACGAGATGCTTTTATATCTGGGATAACATCTAATAAAATCCGTGAAAGACTGCTCGAAAATCTAACATTAACTTTAGATGAAGCGTTCAACCAGGCACTATCAATAGAGTTAGCAGAAAGTAATGCCCAAACATTCAACACTTCCAGTCAAAGCAATGATGGATTGGTCATGGCTTTACCAAATACTTCAAATAACTCTATCAGACCAAAAACGGATGGAATAAAAAAACAGAATCCATCGTACGAATTAAAAAAATGTTTTTTTCTGCGGAGGCAAAGTTCATCGCCGCGATAACTGCCCCGCATTAAACGAGATATGTCAAAACTGTCAAAAACGAGGCCACTATGCAAACGTGTGCAGAAGCGCTACTAAGAGTAACCTCGTTGCGTCTACTGACGGGCCTACTGATGTGCTTCAAAACAGTTTGAATGGTATTATACTTACTGCAGCTGCGCCACCAAGTCTGAAGAAGTCTGTTGTCACTATAAAAGTAAATGGAAAAATGGCTAAAGCTTTAATAGACTCGGGAAGCTCGAGAAGTTTTATCAATTACGATTTCTTTAAAAATTGCTCTTTTAAAAAGGAAGAATCCAACGAATGTGTAACAATGGCACAAACAACACACACGATAAATTGTGAAGGACTACTTCAAGCAGCAATTATCCTTGATGACAATACTTACGACAAAGCTGCGCTTCTCATAGTTAGATATCTATGCGCAGATGTCATCATCGGTCATGATATATTGGAACAACACTCAAAGGTAGAAATTTCTTTTGGTGGTCCTAGAAAACCTTTACAAATATGCAGTGTCCTCGCTGCATCTGTACCACCAGTTCCTCTATTTTCGAATTTAGCGACTGACTGTAAGCCAATTGTAGTCAAGTCACGCAGATACAGTAATGATGATCTGAAATTTATTGAAAATGAAATCAACCAACTGCTATCTGATGGAGTTATCGAAGAAAGTAGATCTCCGTGGCGAGCACAGATTTTGATAACCAAAAACGAGAATCACCGTAAACGGTTAGTGATAGATTATTCCCAGACCATTAACAAATTTACCGACTTGGATGCTTACCCACTACCGAGCATGGAAAGAATGGTCAATGACATATCAAAATATGATTTTTTCTCAAAAATCGACTTAAAAAGCGCATATCACCAAGTGCCTATCCTGGATACAGAAAAACAATATACTGCGTTCGAAGCATGCGGAAAACTATATCAATTTTGCCGAATCCCATTTGGAGTAACAAACGGAGTGAGTGGTTTCCAAAGAGTCATGGACTGGCTAATAAAGAAAGAACATTTGACTGACACATACGCCTATTTGGATGACGTGACAATTTGTGGGAGAAGTAAATCCGATCATGATCAAAATCTACAAAAATTTATGGATGCTGTAGAAAAATATAATATAACCATAAATAAAGACAAATCGATGTTCTCAATGACCAGTATAAATCTACTTGGATATAGCATTTCGAAACAATCAATCAAGCCAGATCCAGATCGACTCCAACCGCTAGTAAACTTGCCAATACCGACTGATAATTCTTCATTAAAAAGGGCCCTTGGCATGTTTTCACATTACTCTAAATGGATACCAAGATTCTCGGAAAGGATTCATTGTCTTGTGAACCCTGATTTTCCCCTAAGCGAACAAGCTAAAACTGCTTTCAAAGACATAAAAAACTGTATTGCAAAATCCACAATGTTTGGTATAGACGAAAAAAAGATGTTTATTGTCGAAACGGATGCTTCTGATAATGCTATAGCGGCTACTCTATCACAAGAAGGACGCCCAGTAGCATTCTTTTCACGCACACTTTCAATATCAGAAAAGAGACATCCAGCCATAGAAAAGGAAGCTTACGCTATCGTTGAAGCCCTTCGTAAGTGGCGCCACTACTTGATTGGTCAGAGATCAGTTTCCTATATGTTTGATCGCACACATACAAGTAAGATAAAGAATGAGAAAATTGAGCGATGGCGTTTAGAATTATCTTGTTTTAAATATGACATTATTTACAGACCGGGAAAAGAGAATAACGCCGCTGACACATTGTCACGTATTTGTGCAAGTATTCACTCGGAAACTAAGTTAAAAGAATTTCACAACGATTTATGCCATCCAGGTACGACTCGTATGTTTCACTGGGTCCGAAGTAAGAATTTACCATACTCAATAGAAGATGTAAGGAGAATCACAAATTCGTGCTCAGTATGTGCAGTTGTGAAGCCTAGATTTTTCAAAAACAATAGTTGCTTGATAAAAGCAACTTCACCGTTCGAAAGGCTGAACGTCGACTTCAAAGGACCAGTTCCTTCATCATCTGCTAATAAATATATCTTGACGATAATTGATGAGTACTCACGATTTCCATTCGCATTCCCAAGCAAAGATGTATCCGCCGCAACTGTGATCAAACATTTATCCACATTATTCTCCATATTTGGGATGCCAGCTTACATTCATTCCGATCGAGGCTCTGCATTTATGTCCAAGGAAGTGAAGGATTATTTACATAACAGGGGTATTTCTACAAGTCGTACGACAGCTTACAACCCACAAGGTAATGGCCAAATAGAACGAGCTAATGGAACAATTTGGAAAACTGTTCAATTAGCCCTGAAATCACAAGGACTTAACATTCAAGAATGGGAAAAGGTTCTCAACCAAGCGCTGCATTCAATAAGATCGCTATTATGTACTGCCACAAATCAAACACCTCATGAAAGAATGTTCGTTCACGCCAGAAAGTCCAATAACGGTCACTCTGTGCCTACATGGCTCCTTACGCCTGGGCCTGTTCTGCTTAAAAAACATAACAGAACTAACAAATACTCTCCAATTGTCGAAGAAGTGGAGCTCTTAGAATCCAACCCAGACTATTCCTTCGTAAGATTGAATGATGGCCGGGAGACGACAGTATCGAACAGACATTTAGCTCCAGTGGGCTTGGAAACAGAAAGTGATGGAGACAGAACTCCTACTTTTGAAACAGAAGAGATAGAAACCGAAACTGACTCATCATTTGTTTCTACAGAGAGCACACCGTCAGCTTCCCCACCAGCACAGCGGCCAACGAGAAACCGTCGGCCCCCTACGTATCTTCAAGATTATGATACGTCTTACTAGAGTGGGGGTGAATGTAGTAGACTTCTTAGTCGCTACATTAAATACTCTTTGCATTATATCTATGCTTGGCGGGAAGAGTCATTTGTCTATAATATCTGTCTTATATATCTCATAACTCTGTGCGTAATTTTTATGTTGAATAAAGCATAATAAATAGTGTAATTGTTATTTCATAACACGGATTAAAATACATTAGGTACCTTACTTGTTTAAAAGTAACGATATTTCGGGTAATGCAATGTAACAAAACAAATCATATTTTATTTCGTCATCAATGCGTGTTACACTCCTGGCTCCGGTTGGTTCTCTCACACGGGCACGCGCGGCCCCGAGCGCCCACGTCAACAGTATACCGTTTGTTACACGCGAGGCCGCAGACTTGCTTCGCGGCCGGACTGCCGACGGGCAGCAACCGTCCGGGCCGGATGGTCAGGTCTACCAGGTAGTTGGCGCGGAGGAGACCAGCTGGATACTGCTCCTCTTTCTCCGCCGACTGGAAGTGATTACTATATTATACAGGGTTATTTGCTTACCCTGTACTAAGTCGAAAGGGGGTGATTACGATTAAGACCATCATTACGAATAACTAAATACTGCAAATGGAATGCTGCTCTCACCTTTGGTATGGCTCTGCCAAATATCAATTGAAGGCTCAATCAATTGAAGCCAGGAGGCTGATTGACAACGAAACTTTGACTAAGTCTTGAGCATCGACGAAAGTGTTTGTCGGCCTTTTATCGGATACACTTCGGAGAGTGCGCTTAGAAGTTGCACAATCTGGTCCCACCTGCCCCTTTCTTCTATCGTACGGCTAGACAGACGCGACCAAAGCGCCACCCTTTTAAGGTGGACATTCCGCGCGTTAGAACCAAGCGTTTCGAATCCTCATTCCTCATACGAACAGCCAAATGTGAAACGCTTTGCCTGGGTCTGTCTTCCGCTTAAGTACTACGTGGATGTTTTCAAATCCCGAGTAAATAGGTATTTTCTAGGTAATCGTGCTACACCCTAGACTGCATATCTGCTTAACATCAGGAAGTATGTAGTCAAACGCAAACCTATACGGAATAAAAAATACTTTTACTATAGGCCAACCCCAAATCCGAGAAAAAAATCAGCTGTTTTATTCAAAACTGCAACTCGGAATCGATAAAATGTATGAAACAGCTGTTTAATTTTCGAACTTTTGTTGGCCCCATAGTAAAAGTTTTTCGTAATGATGGTCTAAATCACCCCCTTTCGGAGTAGTACAGGGTAATCAAATAACCCTGTATAAGCATAAAGTTGTCAAGACAGCCTGCAACTTGAATTCGAAACTAACGTGCGTGTGGGCCTGTCACAGTCAGCATCCTACTTCAGACACGTGAGGCGATAGGCATTATGCAACACTGTCATACATACAGTAATCATTGACCTAACGTTTACTAATCCGTCGACAAGGTCTAATGGCCTAAGTAAATCAAACACGATATGGTCAAACGCGACAAAAACGTAGCGTAAAAGAGTACCTCGTCGAAATCGGGCACCGCCACCTCCACCCAGGCTTGCGCACTACACGTGCGATGAAGTGAACACGGCAGGCCTAGATAATCCGCTAAAGTCTTATACCTACCTACAGTATAAATGCAGCCTACATCAATACACTCGTAAATAAGAAGGTACCTCGTCAACATCAGGCTCAATCAAACCAAATCAATAAATATATCTATATCATGTATGGAGGATCAAAATATTTTTGTTAGACAAAGACCTTGCCTATATGCGAGGGAAACAGGAATTATATATATAAAAAAAAGATATCAGGCTCGGCCTACCTCCACCCAGGCGTGCGCGCTACACGTGCGATGCAGCGAAAACAGTAGACATAGATAATCAGCTAAAGTCTTCTATCTACAATCTAAATGCAGCCTACATCAAATACTCGTAAGTACCTCATCGACATCAGGCACTGCCACCTCCACCCAAGCGTGCGCGCTACACGTGCGGTGCAGCGAACACGGCAAGCCTAGACGATCGGCCAACGTCTTGTATAATATAGCTCGTTCCAAGGCGCCACCACAGCGCACCCAGCCCAGACCGACCACGCAGCTGTCCAGTTCGTGCTGAAAGAACAAATAAATATCACGCCACAACAAAACTATACATTGCGGCTATAGGTATATTTGATGACATATTTCGAATATCAATACAAATAATAAGGACAACACTTTAATAATACAAAATAATTAAATATAAGTAGCTAAAACAGAAATAACTCAGTATAACATCTGTATTCACGAGAGGAGCCGTTGGGCAGTTGCAAAGTAGATCAACTGTTGCTTTGGACATAATTATGATTATAAAAATGACGAAACAAAAACCTGTTCAAGTGTACCATGAGGTCCTGAATGTGGAGCTCCACGCTGGGCATGGAACAGTCCCGCTCCTGCGTGAGTCCACTCATCTGCTCCGCCACGAACTCAGCCAGTAGCGCCGCGCGCTGCTTCAGCGAAGACGATACTTCGTCGCACTTATCGCGATACCTGAACCAAGTAACGTGTAAGCGAAGCACTCGTAACTTAGTTTGACTGGGTGTTCGTTAGCGATCGTCGAAATTAGACAAAGTCCAGCACGGTCAGTCTTCGGATGTGTGAACGTGGGTGGCATTTACAACTGAGTGCTATCGTGGCTCGGATGATACGTTAAATTGTAAGCCCCAGTTATTTTAACTGTTTATTAATGTCAGAGTCCTTCAGGCGACTGAGGCGACTTAAAAACTCTGACACCAGGGTTAGCCACCCTGCATATACGAACTTGCAGACTCTAAGACTGACAGATTGTGATGACAGGTGATATGACAGTGATGACAGCAGGATATCTACTTCTCTACCAAGCCATAAATTGGTCACTCACACACTGATGGAAATAAAAAGGGGGCATCCCACGCGAAGCGGACAGTTAAAAAAGATCGATGTTTTGGATTTCGGTAATATTTAAGTATATTCTACCTATACGTGTTCTTGAAGCGTGAGCTAAAAATTTTTGTAACATCATTAATGATTAAGGAATTAAGGGGCTTGAAATTTTGTCAAACCGGTGGGCACGCAATACTTCAAAACATGTCATAAAATTATAGATTATTCAAATTAAACCACTGAATTTATTACTTAATTTTATGAGCTTTTTAACTGTATTTTTAGAAAAGAAATAAAAATATGTTTTCATGAAAAATAGGATTTAATTTTTTTTCTAATTTTCACAAAGTTAGACCAATTTAATTTTTTTTGTCCAAAAATAGCTAACATTGTATAGAATATCCTTGCTAAGTTTTATAATGGGCGTGAGACTGGATTAGGAGCTAGACTGGAAATACTACCGAAATGTGGTGTCCGTCGTCCATCAGTATAGGGTGGTGTTGACGTAATCTATAATTTTATGACATGGTAATCGGTTTTGAAGTACTGCGTACCCACCGGTTTGACAAAATTTCAAAGTCCCTTAATACCTTAACCATTAATGATTTCACAAAAATATTTGGCACACGCGTCAAGAACATGTATAGGTAGAATATAGGTACTTAAATATTACCGAAATCCAAAACATCGATCTTTGTTACCTGTCCGCTTCGCGTGGGATGCCCCAAGGGTATCTACTAGGGCATGCAACCCGGTTAACCGAAAACCGAAAAAACCGGGTAACCGACCGCATTAGAAACTCGGTTTTTTCTAGTTATAAACCCGGTTTTTTCGGGTTTTTCGGTTATTTTACGATTTTTTAAAATTCACATATTATTTCCTTCGTAATACATTATTCGTATTACATTATTGTCATCTAGTTGCTCTAACACTTTTTTCCATGTATAAAATTACGCCTAATGTACCATTGACCAATGACTATTATATAACTACGTGCTAAGGATGAAATTCAAGTGCGAAAGTCCTCATTCTCTCTTTCTCTCGCTTTACATAGTGAATTAGTGAGTATCGTCATATAGGCAGAGCGCTGTAGCGTTATAAGCGTAATGGGACACGTTTTGTCTCGTCTTGGCCGAAATGCTATCAACCGCCGCCTTTTTGTATTGTTACATTAGTCTGACAGTCTCTGCTAAGCTAAGTAGTAAAACTAAGCGTGATATATTTTGCACGTTTGTCTAATATTTGTAAATTATACATAAAGGAAAGCTCGATTGTTGAAATTAACAAACAAAAGAAATATCATCCATCCATCCATCCATTAGCCATAAGAAGTCCACTGCTGGACATAGGCCTCCCCTATGAATCTCCAATAAGACCGGTTGGAAGCGGCTTGCATCCAGCGCGATCCTGCGGTCTTAATAAGGTCATCCGTCCACGGTCGACGTCCTACGCTGCGCTTGCCGGTACGTGGTCTCCACTCGAGAACTTTTCGACCTCATCGGTCATCAGACCTCCGCGCTATGTGCCCAGCTCATTACCATTTCAACTTACCAATCCGTTGGGCTATGTCGGTAACTTAGGTTCTTCTACGGATCTCCTCATTTCTGATTCAATCTCGCAGAGAGACTCCGAACATAGCCCTCTCCATAGCTCGTTGGGCTGCTTGGAGCTTACTAATAAGGCCCATAGTGAGAGACCACGTTTATGTGCCATAAGTCATCACGTGCAACATACACTGGTCTAAAACTTTCGACTTGAGGCACTGAGGTATGTCAGATGAGAAGAGGCTACGCAATTTTCCGAACGCTGCCCAGCCGAGTTGGATTCGGCGATTGACCTCTTTCTTGAAGTCGGACCTACCTAACTGGACTACTTGTCCTAAGTAGACGTACGAGTCAACGACTTCAAGAACCGAGTTCCCAATATAAATCGAAGAGGGTACAACATGGGAATCACATTTGACTTTCGACTTGACCATGTTCATCTTAAGACTGTTGAGAAACCCGATTGAGGCCTTCCAGAATAGTGCTGAGCTCTTCTATCGATTTTGCCATGACTACTATATCGTCGGCAAACCGAATGTGAGTGAGGTATTCGCCATTGACATTGATGCAATCCTTTCCATTCCAGGAGCTTGAACGCTTCTCAAAAGTAGCCGTAAACAGTTTCGAAGAAATTACGACTTATGCCTCTTTTTAAAGGGATCGCCTTGGAGCTTTCTTCCTGTACTCAGACCGACATAGTGGCGTTATTATACAAGACTGCAACACTTCGATGTACCGATAGTCAATACGGCATCGTTGGAGAGACTCGAGCACAGCTCATGCCTCGACCGAATCAAAGGCTTTCTCATAGTCCGCAAACGCTAAACAAAGTGGCAAATTATACTCTTCGGTCTTCTGTATGCGGTTTGTTCGGAAGGCTCATAAAGCCTACGCTCGAGACGGTTCGTAATGACCCTTGAAAACAGCTTATAAACATGGCTCAGAAGTGAGATGGGTCTATAATTCTTCAATAAGGTGTTGTCACCTTTCTTGAAAAACAACACCACCACGCTTCTGCTCCATGCTTCTGGCGTGATGCGCTCGAAGACGACGGTGTTGAAAAGCTCAGGGAGACTTTTAGTACCGGTGTTCCACCCGCTCTCAGCAGCTCTGATGTGATACCGTCATCACCCGGCGCCTTGTTATTCTTAAACTGATTCAGGGCCATTCTAATCTCGTACAGGCTGATGTCCGGGATATCTTTGGTGAACTGTCAGGTAAGCTGGCTCTTGGATCTTTGGCCGCGCTATTGGTTATATAGGTTATTGGTTTGGTTATACACAACATATTTATACATATACGCGTCGAGTTGAGTACCTCCTCTGTTTCTTCGGTTGAAAAGCATTTGATATCATCACACACGTTAATTTTCTCCGCCTAATCTATTCTCAAAGTACCGCTGCAACAAAATTACAATCTTCTGGCCCAACATTTGCAATAGAAAAATATGTTAAACAGGGAGACCCACTGTGCCCGAAAATATTCACGGGCGTCCTCGAAGAAGTTTTCGGAAAGCTGGCGGCAAGCTGGGATGGAAGTGGTGTTGATATCGGTAAAAAAAAGGTTAACTAATCTTCATTTTGTAGACGATATCGTTATCTTCTCTTCCTCAGCCAGAGAGCTGCAATCAATGCTACAAAATCTAACCACTGCAAGCCTCTAGGTTGGATTGCGGATGAACATGTTAAAGACCGAAGTGATGACCAATGGTATCAAACGTCGGGTAACTGTCGATGACGAAGACATATACGAGTACGTTCACGATTACATCTATCTTGGGCAAATAGTCACCTTCCAGACGAGACAAGACCTAGAAGAAAAGAGAAAGCTTGGAAGAGCTATTGTGCCATGAAAAAGCATATGAAGAGACACCTTCCGATCACACTAAAGCGCAAGATGTATGTAATCTTTCCATTTTGACTTATGGTGTACAAATCTTGTTTTTGACAAACAGGTGTCTTTAACTAAAGTCTAAAAGTTCAAACTCAAGGTTTGCCAAAGAGAGATGGAGCGCAGTATTCTCGGTGACCGGCTAATAGACCGAGTACTAAACACCTAACTGCGTTCTAGAACTCAAATCAAAGATGTGGCTTTCACTGCCGCTAAACTGAAGTCGCAGTGGGCCGAGTAAGTCAGTCGCATGCCAGAAGACCTCTGGGATAAAATCACCTCCGAATGGGGTCCCAACTCGGTGCGGCCTCGTAGAGGCCTATCTAATAGAGAGTCTGCACTCTCTATTAGTATTAGATAGCGCGAATACATTTAACTTAAATTGGCAGGCATCAGGACAAGACCGACGCAACTGGAAATCTCGAGGGGAGGCCTTTGCCCAACAATGGGACAGTACAGGGTCATAAACAAACAAGCAAACCATTATTTTTAGTATTTTCATATACTTACCAAAAAAAACCCGAAAAACTCGAAAAACCCGATTTATCCGGTTTTTTAAATCAAAAACCGAAAAACCCGGTTTTTCAAAACCACCCGGTTTTTGCATGCCCTAGTATCTACCTGAAATTAGGAAAATTCCTACATAACCTAACTAAGTAGTCAAACGTAAACCTAAACGAAATAAAAAAGCTACTAAAGTGGCTAATAACGGTGGAACCCCAACCACTTAGAGAGCATTTCAAGAAAGAAGTTTGAAGAGCGGTTTGACTCAACATATCTGATTCGTTCCGCCAGGGAATGGAAGTCTTCCTGCTTTCCTGTTTCTTAAGAAATACCTATACCTAGGTAAACTTAAAGCTTATCAAGATCAGAGTCAATAGGTAGGTATCTTCTAGGTATGTGTGCTTCATCGTCGACCACAACGTCGCTACCATCAGGCAAGTTGGTGGTCAAGCGCGGACTTATTCGCGATAAAAAAAAGTCCCGCGGCAAGAAGTGAAACTAATTTTGACAGATCGCCGATCTGCCACGCCACTGCGGGACTTCTTTCGTGAAACGCACTTTAGAAACGA
This sequence comes from Hypomecis punctinalis, assembly GCA_949316475.1. Taxonomy (NCBI): domain Eukaryota; kingdom Metazoa; phylum Arthropoda; class Insecta; order Lepidoptera; family Geometridae; genus Hypomecis; species Hypomecis punctinalis. The sequence continues at coordinate 3,842,260 of OX438798.1, forward strand.
GCCAGAGAAATACTTTAGATGCCATTTAACGAGCCATTTTTTAACAAAAGCTTTTTCAGGGCATTCTGTCAGTGCTTTTATACAAGTAACTTATGGGTTAAATACACACAGAAGACATTTAACGCCCTCCGAGTACAATATAATAATATTTTCAGAATGCTGTTAGGGCTACCTAGGCACTGTAGCGCATCTGGCATGTTCGCCGAAGCCAGGGTGGATGGGTTTCCAGCCATTATTCGAAAGAAAATAACATCTTTACTCAACAGAGTGAGAGGCGGCCACAACATTATTCTGAATACCATTAGCTATAAATATGATTGTCCCATAATAAAACATTGGGTAAAAACCATTATACCAAAGAGTAATAGTTCCCTATATTTAAGGTAATAAGTTGTTTTTTGCATGTCAAATATTATATTTTGTTTGTGTATGACGAGTCTATGTTTTTGTGTCAATCTCATGTAGGTATCTACTCGTATAATTATGTATAGTATAATATTAGTTTGTAGGTAATGACTTAGGATCTTTTGTGTATTTCTGTGTAATTTGAATATGGACCAAGTTGTCTGAAATAAAGTTTTATTATTATCTTTTATTCAAGTATAGATCACAAGCATAGCTTGGTCCTTTGGCAGGCATCAATGGAGCCGCAGCCAACACTGAGAGGCCCTTTTACATAAAATGTTATAAAACTTATCTGTTAAGAGCATAGAGTAGGATGATACCTAATAACTATTGCTAGATAATAGGTATGATTTACAGTATTTCGGGTTATTGTGATATGTGGTGATAGATGACGTACAAAGATGGGCTATAGGATGAGGTGCGGCACCCGCCAAATAATGCCTCATTTCACAATGTTTATTATTATACACATATTTATTTATAGTCTTAAATTTAAGTTTTTTTACAATATTTATAATAAAAAATAAAATACTATAAAAAAACCTAAACCTAGAGTGCCGCCGGCAGCGGGGCGAGGCCCAAGCTACCGGTGGTTGGGTCTACAGAGAGAGGAACCTCCTGACAATGCGCGCTGTGTCCAGGACGACCGCCTTCTGTATCTGACCCTTGACCCAACCGTCTAGCGAGAGCCTCTTAAGATGGTGGTCGAGACTCTTCGCTATTAAGCCGTTTACCGAAACGACTATCGGGACAATGATCGTAGAGTCCACATCCCACATGGCGGTAACCTCGTGAGCCAAGTCAAGGTACTTGCTGAGCTTGTCCTTCTCGGCCTTCACGAGGTTCTCGTCATGTGGGATGGTGACGTCGACGAGCACTGCCCGGCGTTGGGACCGGTCGACCACCACGATATCAGGCCTATTGGCGACAATAGTCCTGTCCGTGATGATAGAGCGGTCCCAGTAAAGCAACGCACGACCATTTTCGAGAACTGGCGCCGGTGCGTACTTATAGTACGGCACCTCAGACTCGACAAGGCCGTATCGAAGAGCAAGTTGCTGATGGATAATCCTGGCTACTTGGTTATGCCTGTGCAAGTACTCGCCGTTGGCAAGATGAGAACAACCGGAAGTAATATGCCTGAGTGACTCTCCAGGACGGTGGCATGCCCGACAAATGTCGACCGTACCGTCCTTCAGGATATACTTCCGGTAGTTGTTCGTCAAGACAAGCACAGGCAAAACCTTCGGTTCCCCCAAAGAGGTCACCGAAGCGCAGCCAGGCCACCGACGCGAGCAGGTCCACATCGGGTCCTGTTAGGGCCCGATAGAACCGCCCGTGCAGCTCCTTGCTCCTCCATACCGCCTCGCGATCATCGGTGCTGAGCACCGATGGCCTGCGCCAGTTCTCCTTCGCCAGGGAGAGCGGGGTGAGGCCTCTGTCAACTGCCACCACATCGCAATGCATTCCACGCCCGCTGTTTCGGAAATAGTCCCGGAGACTGTATACTTCGCGGTTGTGGAGGTCTTTGGCATTTAAAAAGCCTCGGCCTCCACACTTCCGCGGAATGTACAGTCTCATGACAGACGAGCGCGGGTGTAGCATGCGATGCAAAGTGAGCAGTCGACGGACCCTCCTATCCAGGGCGTCCAGCTCAGTCTGAGTCCACCTCAGTATGCCAAAGGAGTACATCAGCAGCGGCATCACCCAACCATTGAAGGCGCGCACCTTGTTGCCGCCGGACAAAAGACTATTAAGTACTTTTGTCAGGCGACAAAAAAAGCGCTCCTTCACCGATTTCTTGATGTCCACTGCCGATATACCCAACGACTCTGACATACCGAGGTACTTGTAGGTCTCGGCTTCGGAGAGAGACCTGATAGTCATCGTCTCAGAAAGTTGTAGATTCGGAGAATCCACAACTTTCCCTCGCTGTACATGCATGACCGCACACTTATCTACACCGAACTCCATCCTTATGGCCCTGCTAAAAACTTCAGTGGTTTTTAGCAGCTCCACCAGGTCTTGGTATTTCGGTGCAAACAGCTTTAGATCATCCATGTACAGCAGGTGAGAGATAACTTCACCCTGTCTGCGAAGCCGATAGCCTAGCTCTGAATTCCTCAGCAAAGTGCTGAGAGGATTCAGGGCCAGGCAGAACCACAATGGACTCAAACTGTCACCCTGGAATATTCCCCGCTCAATCCTTATCAAGTCTTGCGGGCCAACGGAGCCGTCTCCACCACCTGGTTGACGAAGGACTGTGGCCCATTGCTCCATGCATGACACTAAGAATGATTTTAGAGTTGTATCGATTTTATACAACTCTAAAATCCACGAATGAGGCACTGAGTCATAGGCCTTCTTATAGTCAATCCAGGCGGCAGAGAGGGCTCCCTTGTTCCGCCGGATTTGCTGGCTTATGGTCATGTCTATGAGGAGGAGCTCCTTAGTACCACGGGACCCAACCCTACATCCATTCTGAGCGAAAGCCAAAACGTTTTGCGCAACGACGTGTGCGTTAATTTTGATGCTCAGAATGGATGTGAGGAGCTTGTAGATGGTAGGCAAGCACGTAATGGGTCGATAGTTCTTTGCTTCCGTGGTACTACCGGACTTATGGAGCAGGAAGGTGACACCGGTGGTGAAAAAGCTAGGTAGAGAACCAACCTCAAGGGCTTCCTGGAATTGTGTGGCTAAGCGGTCATGCGAGCATCGAAACCATTTTATCCAAAAGTTGTGCAGCCCGTCCGGCCCAGGACTTTTCCAGTTCTGAGCCATACGGATCGCACAACTAACGTCTACGGGATCTATTAAAACAGATCCCATAGGTTCGATAGTCTCGCATTCCCGCTCAACCACACGCATCCAGTCACCCTCCGTGTGTTCGACGGGCACCGACCAGATGCCGCGCCAGAAGTCATTCATGGCGCTAGCATCCGGCAACTGCCCGTCGCTCACACGTTGGTCGGTTCTCTCCCAGCCTCGGTACACTTTCCTTTAGTCACTTTGGAAGAGGCGATTTAGCCAATATCGGTCCACACGCTCTCTGTAGCGACGAATGCGGTTTGCCCACGCATAGACTTTCTGTTTCAGATAGTCTATGCGTTCCGTGATACTGGCCAAATAGTGCTGGGGTCTGATACCAGTCCCGGCAAAGGCCTGTGTCACGAAACGCATGACCCGGGGGCGGTTATTCCCCCGGCTGAAACAGATTAGCTTTGCTATGAGAGTCCTGATCGAGTCGATACGCCGCTGGATCCGCATTTGCCACGCGGGCACACCCCCGGCGGGTCGCGGTGCACGGCTAGTGTCCGGAAACTTAACACGTGCAACGCGACACGCCGCGATGGCGCCGCAGTACAAGATCGAGTGGGTATCGACTAAGCCTTCGCTTGCCCGTAAATACGGGACTAGCAAAGGGTTCAGGGCTCCCATAAGCGCCAAGTTACGCCTATGGGTGGGAAAACGTGGCAGTCGCGGCCTAGAGTCGGGTGCGAATCGATACTGGGAAATTGCGTCTTCCAAAGCCCTCCTCAGTTGCTCACTCACCTGGCTAGATACGCTCATACTCGCGTCATCTGCCTCGTCGACCGCAGGACCAGCCGGTGATGTCGCAAGTGTCGCCGCCGACATCGGCACTAAAGCCATTGTCGGGGCTGACGACGCGACAAGTACGGGCGGGTCCTGCGTCGAAGAAGCAGTGGGACGAGCAGGCAGCGCCTCCAGGCGGAGCCGATCAATGACGGACTGATCCAGCAGTTTGCACCGGTGGATAGCCCGCACTTGGTCTGATAGTCGTTGGGCAGTCATGGCCACGGTCGGTTCAAGGGCCTGAAACAAAGGCAGCATTCTGGAACAGTACGCTGTCATGTTGGTTCCCCCCTCTGTAGCCCCAAAGTACGCGCGCATGCAATTCTCATTAATGGCTTGAGTCCATCGCATGCGACGCACTATACCACCGGTAGCGGGAGCGGATGGCGGGGCAGGATGCCCCACAGGCCCCAAGCGTGCCGGCAGCGGTGGACGGCCTCGTCGTCGCACTGGTGGTCGTGGCGGCGGCGGTGTCCGTGGCCCGCTCGTGTCACTCGACGAGCCGCTCGTCTCGCGGATGGTGTGGAACTCATCACCCGACGATGTGCTCGGAGCTGACGACGAGGCGGGCGATGGTGGTGGTCGTGCGCTTGTTGTATCCGCTGTTATTTTTGTCTTAGATCTTGTTAACATTGTATTTTGATTGGATTCTGATATTTTCTTGTGTCATGTTGAATGTCAAATTTTTGTTTCTGATTTTTCTTCCTATTTTTCAAAGTTTCATTGCAAAATATATATGAATGGATGGAAATATAATCTGGTTGTTGTTCTTTTTGAAATACTGCAGAAAAATGCTCGAAAAACTAATAAAATACAATATTTAGAAAATTTGATCTTAAAAGACGTTTGGTCTGTCAGCGGTATTTTTTTATTATTTATTATTATAACGTGCTATAACCGAGATGATAATGATGAGGCCTTAAACATTGTCGTCTATGTTCTGGGAATACGAATAACAGGTAATTTTGGCACATGCCTTACTTCGTAGTGCGCGTCTTCGATTTCAATGTAGTGGAGCGATTTCGTTCTGTAAAAATTAAAATAAGTACGAATTCAAATTGCGTATTTTAACGTATTAAATTATATTTGATCTATTAGAACTTGACACGCTTAAATATTTTGATATCTAGGTTTATCAGACTGAAATTGTTAACAATTTTACAAAATTATATTTTTTATGCTCTTCCCGATTTTTTTCAACTGTCAAGATTATCAAGTATTGGAACTTACGGGTCTCCGAACCAGATCTTCAGCCTGAGGAGATAGTCCCTGAGGTTCACATCATCAGGCACCGACGGCTGCCGCCCGCTGGTGTTGCCCAGCGAATCCGCGCGGCTGACTGAACAGATGTAGCGGTGTAGTGTAGGTCGTGAGCAAATCAAGTCAAAATAATTAGATAAACTCCTTATTGATTCACACACACACACACACACACACACACACACACACACACAGAAAATACATTATACAGACAAACAAAAACTTTGACAATAAATAAATATTGGGGGACATTTTACAAACGGTATCTGACCCCAAACTAAGAAAAGCTTGTGATATGGCTGCCAGATACTGATATACTACATATACATATTTCAAATACATACTATAGATAGTACCTAAATAACACCCAGACACAGAACAAACTCCAATGTTCATCACATAAATGCTTGCCCTGGGTGGGGATCGAACCCACGGCTCTTGACATGATGACTGGGTAAAAAAATCATTATTATAATTAGTCCGCGAGTTAGATAATCAAAATATATTGGATACGTATTTTTTCTTTTGTCAATCAAACAACAAATGATAAAGATAAACCTTTCCAAAGTTTGGGAGTGGGGGTCGTAACGTCACGTCTCTCACGAAAGTCTATACATTCGTAACGTCACGCGGAACTTTTAACGGGCTATATCTTCATCTGTACTGTATGACTGTATCAGCCTTTTTAATTAATAATCCACTGCAGGACGTAGGTCTACCCACGAAGGGTGGTTGGGCCATATCCACCACACTGGCCTAGTGCGGTGGATTCACATACGCCATCGAATTTCTTCTACTGACATATGTAGATTGCCTCACGCTGTTTTCCTTCACCGAAAAGCCAGTGGTGTTAAATTCCGTACATACCTAAATTCCAAAGAATTCATTGGTACGGGACCGGATTTGACCCCACGACCTCACGATTGCACGGCGGGTGTCACTATCACTAGACCACCGCGACTCATATTTTACATATCTTCATCATTTTTGTTTAATTGACAAAAGAAATGACGTGTCTAATATTATTTTATTATTCTATCTGTGACGGACTTCTTATATTTTAGTCATCATACCTATTGCGTATTTATGTGTACAGATTTACCATCTAGAAAATGCTACTAATGTATAATCGCGAGGTCTTCTGTTCAGTGAACTAGGTACTCGTAGGTACCTACTAGATTAATCGACTTCCTTAACTTTTTTAAAAAGGTTCTATTTTCGTCTGTATGTATTTTTTGTGTGTGTTTATCAATATTTTAGCGAATCGTGACCCGAATAAAAAAAAATCTTGTACCTAGTTCGAATGGTATACTCCCGAGGTGATCCCGTTAAAATTTCAGCAACTAAAATTTTCAACGGCTCACCATATTTCGATAAAATTTGCTTAGCTGTTTTTGAAAAATCAACAATATTGTAAAAATTGTATACATCAATTCGAGCGAAATATTCAATTTTTGTACACGAAGGAAGTCGGTTTTTGCGAAAATAATTATTATTCGTGGAGTCTGGTAAACAGCCATTGCAATGGTTCTTATAAGACCCGAGAAGAAAAAATAAACTAGTGGTCCCTGAACCCAAAATGGAGATTTTCAAAAAAGGCCCCGAATACATGGCAATAAAAATATATAACAAAATCCCCGACTCACTAAAATACGAAACTTTGACAAAGCATTCAAAAACAAATTACGCCACGTCCTAACGCAAAAGTGCTATCATACCCTAAAAGATTTCTTCGAAGAGAAACTTTAATCTCTAGGGATAATTTAATAGACATAACTTATACATAAGGGTCTAGTCATAGCATAGAGATACAGATAAGTAATGTAACTATTTCGAACTAGAATATTTTTGAAAATTCTTTACTTTTAAATATACTGTCTGGCATTAATCCTACTAATATTATAAACGCGAAAGTTTGTGAGGATGAATGGATGGATGGATGGATGTATGGATGTTTGTTACTCTTTCACGCAAAAACGAATGAACGGATTGAGATGAAACTTTGCAATAATATAGCTTATATATCAGAATAACACATAGGCTATAAATTATAATGATATATTGCGTATGCGGGCGAAGCCGCGGGTAAAAACTAGTAATATATAATTATGCTACGCCATATTAGACAGGGCGAAAATGTACCTACACCTACTGAATTAGCAATAAGTATTAGTCTAATATGCTAAGCACTGATTGTATTCACATGTACGTATATCTTGCATAAATAAATAAACTAAACTAAGTAGGTATTCTGTTGGTAGATAATAGATACCAACAGGGCGATCTAATGTCCATTCCCGAGGAGAGATGGAAGGGTGAAGCACGGAAGAGTGCCACGTATGTGGGGGTCTTGAACGGAGGAACTGCCATCGCTAGTTCGTTGAGCGAACAAAACCGCTCGCCCAGCCGCTGTTGCACGTAAAACCCGTCCTGAAATAATATATATAGGTACACTTCGCTTAGCCAGTTTAGCAATAAGGAAACAAATCAGAGACAATTTTATTAAATTTTTTTTAACTTAAATCTTATTAAACTACATACAGGGAACATTTTTTTTTTATGTTTCTTCTACCACATATAAGTATCGTTTCGAAATGACAATAGTGCGAGCGGGATACCGACATCTCTCTGAGAGCTCTCACTCGGCTCGGCGTCTCTCTTATGCCATTTCAAAGGAATATATGTTTTGTTGCAACGTGTTAAGGTAAAATTTTCCTAAGCTAAGTTTGAGCCAAATTTCGTCTTTGCTCAATCCTGTTAGTATACAAAATCCTTGCCTAAAAGTCATATAAAATTTTTGCTACATGAACTAAATACTTTTCTGAAAAAAATAAGACGAATGAGCGTGCAATATTTCTTACTCATTACGTTACAATTTAAGCGGTGAAAAGAGTTTTCTCCCGAAAAGTAAATTTCATAAAAACGTACCGCGAATTTTCTCAGTGCTCTACAGAAAACGCGAAAACACTGGTAGATTCAGAATCCTCTTAGTAGAAAGCCAGGTTATAATGATTAGAAACTGTAGTCGACATTCTTTATTAATAAAGACTTTTAAAAATTGAAAAAAAAAAAATTAAATTAAAATTGAATTGAATTGTAGTCGACATTACCGCAGTGAAGTCGTTGATGTCGAGGCGGCCGGTATAAGCGAACTTGGCGGACGGGTGGTGCCGGAATATCGCCTCTAGCGCCACCTCCCACGCGCTCACAGCGTACCGTGCTTGGCTGTTCCCCACCATACTAGATTATGGAATAAAATAATTATATCATCAAAATAGGTATAACCTGCGCCACAGAAGTCGGCGGATGGGAAGTTAGGCGCAGAACGCTGCGCAAAAGGCAAAATATATAAAAAAAAAAAGGTATTCCCGCGCATATCGCACCTTTTTTATATATTTTGCCTTTTGCGCAAGAGACTCGCGCCGGGGCACACCCGCCCGCCAACCTCATGCCTCCCGCACGCTCCCTACGCCCGTGCTCACCACTACGCCACTTGCGTCGGCATTGTGCACGCATGCGCAATAATTATCGAATTTCGGCGAAGTGTCATCTGCGACTAACTTCTCATCCACCGACTTGTGTGGCGCTTGTTCGAGCAAATTGCTCGAAGGAAACTGTTGGAAACTTTTCCGACGTGTTTGATGGAAGAAAATGTCTAAAATCCAGCTCGCAATTTCAGAGCAAACTAGCACGAACATAGAATAGAGAAGGTTGTCGGCGTTTAATGTCGGTGTCAAGAAACATTTTGTAGTTACGCAAACATAATTAACTATTTAGCTGCCTTACCTACTGGCAGTGAAACAATCCATGATAATAATGGAAATGTATGTATTCGCAGGGGCGACTTTGTGGCGAGTCGTCGGTGAGTGGCGACACCGCGAACCCTGATTCCCTGGAGCTAATTGAGACCCCTGACTCCTCTCTTGCCTTAACCGGCCGGTTTGGAGTGGAAACCGCTAGGAGCTAAGAACCTAAGCTCCAGGGTGGAGAAGTGTTAAAGGGCATAACGCCGCGAGTAGCGTCTAGTGAAAGCGCAGCACACCTCTCGACACCCGACAGCCGTCCACACCAATGTAGCCCCTCCGGCGCCAACTTACAGTAGCCTTTATGGGGGGGCCCATTTAGTGGACGGCAAGTCACCACCCGCTACGAAATTTTGAAATGGGGCATATTTAGCGGGTGCCGTACCTCATTCCGTAGTCTAATTTTACAAAATATTTAAAATTTCACTAAAATAGCCCAGTTACGATATTTCAAGTCATTTTATATGCCATAGTTTCCATTTCACGCTATCTTTTTTATACCTACTTCTGTTTTTATTTATTTTATTTTTTTTTTTTTTTTATTTCGAATTGGTTTGCGTTTGACTACACACTGCCTGATGTTAAGCAGATGTGCGGTCTAGGGTGTAGCACGCTTACCTAGAAGATACCTATTTACTCGGGATTTGAAGACACTCACGTTGTACTTTAACGGGAAGACAGACAGTCTTAGTCAAGGTGTCGTTGTCAATCAGCCTCCTGGCTCGCCTCTCAATCGACTCCAGAGCCTCCAGTTGATATTTGGCAGAGCCATCCCAAAGGTGAGAGCAGTATTCCATGCAAGACCTGACTTGTGCTTTATAAAGACTAAGCAGTTGCTCAGGTGTGAAATACCGTCTCACCTTAGAGAGAACACCAAGTTTTTTGGAGGCTAATTGGGCTTTGGACTCTATGTAAGAGCCAAAGTTAAGAGAAGATGAGAGTGAAACGCCTAATAGTTCCAAGCTGTCAGTTACCAGAACGGAGACACCACGGAATTTCATAACAAAATTGTAAAAGGGGCCATTCAATGTTAGCTTAGGCTCCATTGATGCCTAATAAAGGACCAGGCTAAGCTTGTGATTTCAATTGAATAAAATGGAAATGTTAAATAGGAAAGAAAATCTATGTTTTGAATAAATATTTAGTGTATTTCCGCTATCTTGAATCGATTCTTGCGAGCGACCTCGAAGAGTCAACACGTCCTGAAGATGCCTCGTTGAGAGGCGAAACACGTGTCGAACAGAGTGTAGTACGGTGAGAATAAAGGTGTTATTTATTAGTGAAGTGTTTTCAATATTTTCTCATATTATTTTTAAAAAGATGTTTATAATATTTATTTGTTGTTAACGATTAATATAGTATTTTAAAAATATATAATAGAGTGTAGTGAAAATAAGTGATATTTATTATTATTTTATCTATTTTGTTAAATTAAGTTTTTAAATGTATAATTATTGTAATATTAGTAATTGTTTCTATTTTTTTTTATATATAAATGTCCTTAATGCCCTTAAACTTATTTGCCTACAACAAGATAGCGGAAATACACTAAATATTTATTCAAAACATAGATTTAAAGTTAAATTTCCGCAAAGTAACACCTGATTCAATCAACTAGGAAAGAAAATATTATACCTAGTAGGTTTAGGCCGAATCATACAACTTTGCGGCTGTGATGTCAATTACAAGCCCAATCCTAACTGAAGCTCACTTCACAGCTGCGCGAGGATTTGGTTACCGCAGCTTATAGCTAACATCACAGGCGTCAAGTTGTTTGATTTGGCCTCTATCTACTTTGGACAGTTACTAGTGTATAGTGCCGAGTTCCAGGTAGATGGCGGCCCCGTCGTCGGTGACGCTGGCAGCGATAAGGCTGCAGAGCGCCGTGCGGAGGCCGATGTGCTTGAAATCCAGGTTTGCCGTCACGGCCTGGACATAACACAAAGATCTTTTTATTTTACACATATTTCTTGAGAACAAATTGTAATTTTCTCTGATGCTCCAAAAAAGTAAGAGATTTATCTACCTCTTCTCCTTTTTTGAGTGTGAAAAGGTCTTTCGAGACACCCTCCGACATCAGGCTCGTGAGAACTGTACACGTCATGATCTTCAGATTTACATCGATCCGCTAAAACAAAGAAATACACATTGATATAGGCTAAATCAGGCTTTATGGCGAGTTTTTGGCGACTGTCATGTTAGCTATAAGCTACGGATAACCCAATCCTCGTGCAGCTGCAGAAAAATCGGAATTCACATATTTCCAATAAGTATTATTATATAGAGACGTTGAGAGGCATTTCCTGCGGCCACGGGTTCCTCACCCACACATTATCCGCACGAGATGCATCAGCAATGGCGCTGATAACAGTGGCGAAAGTCTTCCGACACTGTTCTAAGGATAGAGTTGCGACTTCCTCGGGAAAGAGTTGTGTTAAATAAGCTTCAGTAAGCATTGAGTTATCGAAATGAAATGAAATGAAATGAAATGAAATGAAATATTTATTCCACTAAAATAGAGTACAGATAAATGGTGTTTCAGATTGATTAGTTCCTTCTATTTGCCATTTACTAGCATGTGGAAAAAAGCACTTAAGTAAATAATAAATAATAAAGTTATTACAGATTATTCCTAAAATTAATTACAAATCATGTCAAAGTACGGTCAAATTAAATAAATAACAAAATGAAATAAAATTAAAATAATAAGTAAAAAAATCATGTCAAAGTACGGTCAAATTAAATAAATAACAAAATGAAATAAAATAATAAGTCAAATTAAATAATAAACATGTTGAAATCAAACAAATTAATAAGTGTTATCGTTTACGCATAATTAAAAATTCGTTTAGGCTATAGTAAAATTTTTCTATTAGCCATGTCTTAAGTTTACGCCGAAACATTCCATAAGGGAGTTCTTTCAATGATACAGGTAATTGGTTATATACGGTGACACACATGGCATAACAGTTCTTTTGAAATAATGTCAATCTAGGCCGTTGTTCAAAAATTAACCTTTTCCCATATTTTACCTTTCTTGGGTATTTGTCATTGGCTGTTTTAAAGTACTTGGGATGATTTCGGACAAATACTGCAATTTCAAAAATGTACATACTCGCCAACGTCAGAATTCCTAATTCCTTAAATATGGGCCTACATGATTCGTATGGCCGTATCCCTACCATAGCGCGAACGCACTTTTTCTGAGAAAGGAAAGCTTTCTGGATATCCGTAGAGTTACCCCAAAGTAGCAGCCCGTACCGTAGTACGGAGCTCACATAGCCATGGTACGCCAGCAGGATTATCAGTATAGCTTGTAGCTAACATCACAGCCGCCAAGAAGTATAATTCGGCCTATACGCTGTAAAGACAGTTCTGACGACAGTTGGTGTAACCTGCAGTATATTGATCAGTTTCGGCATGAAGTCTCCTTTGAGAATGACTGGCGTGCTGACGTGGTAGTACTGTATCTGATGTAGCATTGTACCAGACGCTGTAATGACAGTTCTGACGACAGTTGGTGTAACCTGCAGTATATAGATCAGTTCCTGGATGAAGTCTTCGTTGAGCATGGTTCGCGTGCTGACGTGGTAGTTCGGTGTCTGATGTGGCATTGTACCAGACGCTGTAATGATAGTTCTGACGACAGTTGGTGTATATTGATCAGTTCCTGCATGAAGTCTCCGTTGAGCATGGCTCGCGTGCTGACGTGGTAGTTCTGTGTCTGATGTGGCATTGTACCAGACGCTGTAATGATAGTTATGACGACAGTAATTGGTGTAACCTGCAGTATGTTGATCAGTTCCTGCATGAAGTCCCCGTTGAGCATGGCTCGCGTGCTGACTTGGTAGTTCTGTGTCTGATGTAGCATTGCACCAGACGCTGTAAGGATAGTTCTGACGACAGTTAATGTAACCTGCAGTATATTGATCAGTTCCTGCATGAAGTCTCCGTTGAGCATGGCTCGCGTGCTGACGTGGTAGTTCTGTGTCTGATGTGGCATTGTACCAGACGCTGTAATGATAGTTATGACAACAGTTGGAGTAACCTGCAGTATGTTGATCAGTTCCTGCATGAAGTCCCCGTTGAGCATGGCTCGCGTGCTGACGTGGTAGTTCTGAAGGTTGATGTAGCACTGAACAGCCAAACGCTGCGCCTCAATTGGCGTGTCTTTGACTGGGAAACAAAACGCAAAAAACATGGAGAATTTCCGTCGGTAGATACCTATATTTTCTGCTGTCAGTTTTCTGTCCACTGAGGCTGATTAATCAGTTATGTAATGGGATATTACGTATCTGATGCCACATTTGCACTCAGCCTAGTTGGACAGAGAAGTGGAAACATTCCCTCGATTTTCGAAAAGCCGAAAGCCTTGTCGCCTCAATATAGTCCTAAGAGTATTTCTTGCAATATTTCTTGTAGAGGCAGGAACAGGTGCTGACGCCATAAAGTTTGATTCGGGTTGTACACTTTGTATATTTCAGTAAAGTAAGTACAACTAAATACGAATGTTACCCACACTTCTTGTTGATATTCCTCAGCGCAGCGAAGGTCTTGGGCTCGACGAGGCTGAAAGCGGCCTTCGGTATAATCCGGCAGAGCTCGGCGAGCGCTCGGAGCGCGTTTATCCTCACGTAGAACCACGCGGAACCGTCGTCGCCGAGTATCGCTGAAAATTACTTCATCATCATTATCATCCACAGCCTTCTCTATCCCACTGCTGGGTATAGGCCTCTTTCTTACGGCGCCTTTTACCTCGGTCCTGTGCTAATCGTATCCAGGTTCGACCCGCGATTTTCACAATATCATCGACCCATCTAGCAGCCGGACGACCAACACTCCGCTTACCTTTTCTCGGCCACCACTCTTACTTATATTATAGTAAAATACATTTTTTTACGGTAATTCGTAGGGAAAACTTTTCTAGCCGTTGTTGTCGCCGTTATGCTAAGCCTGATTCAGGAAAAGAAGCATTTTACATTTGTAAAAAAATTTCGCGAAATTGTGTCATGAAAAAGTTAAGTAGAAAAAGTTTCAAAAAACAGAAAATAATAATAGACCAGGTAAAAAGTAAAATATTTTGGAATGTGCTGTAGCCACAAAATGGTCTCTCCGGCGGGGAATCGAACCCCGGTCTCCCGCGTGACAGGCGGAGATACTGACCACTATACTACCAAAGACTGCTAATTTTTAAGTGCTTTTCCAGAAAATGTCAAGAGTCGCGTGTAACAAACCCAGCTTATCACAAAGCGTAGGTACGTAAGTATGCAAGCGATCGCCGAAGTTAAGCAACGTTTCGCACGGTCAGTCTTCAGATGGGTAAGCTACCGTTGCTCGGATGACACGGCAAATTGAAGGTCCGGGTTGTTTTTAACGTCTAGCCATGTCAGAGGTTGGTCAGAGGCTTTGGAGTGGATTAAAAACCCTGACAACTTCTAGAGAAAACATAATATATAATCAATGAAAGACGACTTCTACGAGTCGAATTCTATCGATGCTGACATGTCAGAATGAGACAGAATTATGGTAAACACATGGTGAAGTATTCTGTTCACTTTTTCACATGTCGACTAAACTCTTTTTGTGGTAGTATGCTAAGTTAGCTGGGCTAGTCACCCGACCCATACTTATACGAATTTACTCACCGCAAAGTGCCTCTATAATGTTGGTATCGGACATGCGGACGGCTGACGGCAGCAGTTTGGTCATGTTGGCGACGCCCATGGCCGCGTCCGCCAGGAGCTCCACGTTGGAACTTAGGAGCTGGTGGCAGAACACCAGGTCTGTGCCGGTATCGAACAACGCCTGCAGGAAAACTTTCATTCTCAGCATTTACACTCAATCCCGCACTTGGCTGTGCATTAATGCCACACTTGACTCCTGACACTGCTCTTGCTGCTGCCAGATATAAGTATAGCTGTGACCTCTTGTTAACGAAACGGTTTCTTAGGTTTCTACCAGATTCGACGCCGGACTGTATGCTGAGTGTGAGTTTTGTCGTAAACATGACGCGCTCTTCGGCGAGTTGTGTTTCAAAAACGCGCCGCTAGTGGCGGTGTACATTTCTTTATACAAATTACATGCTTACGCGCTCGCCGAAGAGCGCGTCATGTTTATGACAAAACTCACACTCAGCATACAGGTGCCAATTACTTGTTGACGATCACGGTTTGTACCTGACTTGTTTCGAGTTTGCGCCATCGGCCGCTAACGCTGGCGTCGTTAACAGACCTCCAGTGTTTATATAACTGAGAACCGGACGTATGCATGGTTTCAAACTCGCCCCGGCGAAAAACCATCTCGTTAACAAGGGGCCTAAATACGTCTTTTGGGACCGAAATGAATGCACACACTCAGCCTATACAATGTGTTTGTCTACCGGTGTCGGAGCCTTAAGCGGTAACATCTATGACAACTTTTACTTTAACTTTTTCTACGGGACCAACAATGAAAACAAAAAAAATTGCTGTTCCACACGATTTTTCATAGATTTTCGACAAAAAGTATGGAAAAGCTGTTTTTTTGCGTTTTCAGAGTTGACCCCACAGTAAAAGTTGATCAAAGTTTGCCAGAGGTCACCGCTTAAGGCTCTGACACCGGTAGACAAACACCTTGTATAAGTAACTACTCCCAAACGAGCAACGGAAGCGGCAGTGGCATCGGCATAAAAAGCAACAGTGAGCATATTTGCATACTCTCATCTCACTGCACTCTCTCTCGATTTGGTGTTAACTGTGAAGTTACGCATTCAATAACATTGAATAACAAATGCATAAAAAGATATTTTGGAATGATTTGAGTCTTTGAAACCTATCTACCTACCGTACCTTGAAAAGTTATGCTTGTTCTAATTCTAATAAGATGTAATTACTTATACTCGTACCTACTGTAAAGAGGCTCTCTTAGAGTTGAATACCTAAACATAATGTAGGTAAAAGTGAGTTTTATCTACGTCTAGTTTTTCAGCGTACATCTCTCCCATTAGACGTGAAGGACATCTTAGTGAGCACAGCGAGGCAATGTGGCTTCATAGCCGGCAGCGCCATCTCCAGATACGCCAGGAGGCGGAGGATGCAGCCCGACTGGTACACGTGTAGAGCATTCTCTTCCGTCTCCGCATAGTTACGCAGCACTCCGAGCACTTGCGTGTGAACGTCGCGAAATTCGTAAGACTGAAATAAATTTGTGATATCCGAATACGACTGAAATTAGTCTTAGTGTTTATTACTGGAGTCAGAAACTTGGGTTATAGATATCTTTCATTTCATTTATTAATGCTTCCATATAGTACAGGATGTTAATAACAAAGTATAGGTACAAAGTTCAGTATGGCACTGCATATTCGATTGAGACTGGTCATTTATCATCTTCTTTGTCTTATGCGGAGAAAAGTCCACCGCTGAACGTTAATCTTCCCTATGAATATCCACAGGAATTGACTGCAACTCTGCAAGATGTTTGTAGGTCCAAAGAATGAGTATGAAGATGATAAGTTGACAGTAACCAGATCTGGGAGCCTACTTTTTGCTCCCAGGGATTGAGTAACTGTGGCTCTAGGGTTCTATTTATTTGTATTAGACAGTATAGGGATATCTTCTGGATCAAAGAGGCGTGGGTTCGATCCCCACCAGGGAAAATATTTATGTGATGAACATAAATGTTTGCTCTGTGTCTGGGTGTTATTTAGTTACTATCTATATAAGTATGTATTTAAAAATAAGTATACGTAGTATATCAGTCTCTGACAGCCATTTCACAAGCTTTGCTTAGTTTGGGGTCAGAGGCCGTGTGTAAGATGTCCCAAATTATTTATTATTATTTATTATTTTATTATCTGCCTCGCAAACTCTAGCAACTCTCAATCTTACACTACGTCTTTTTTAATTATATACATTTAAGTAAGTACTTTTTGCCTCTAAGAAAATATTATTCTCTTTATACGAAAATATATCTATTATCTCTAAAAAAGAATATCCCTACTAAAGATACGTAGGTATAGACCAAACCATAAAACTTGGCGGCTATTATGTTAGCTACAAGCCGCGGATAACTCCATCGCGCAGCTGTTCAGTGAGCTTCACTCAGGATTGGGTTACCCGCAATTTGTAGCAAACATCATAACCGCCAACTTGTATGATTTGACCTATAGGCATCTTGAAGTACCTAATCTTCGGCAACAACTTCGCTTTCCATTAGGCGAGTTGGTGGCCAAATGTAGCCCTATTATAAATAAAAAAAACCGGATAAGTGCGAGTCAGGCTCGCACATCGAGGGTTCCGTACAAACACGTTGTTAAAATAATTAAAAACCTGTTTTAGCATGTGCATCTGCATTGCAAATGAAGTTCTTTCTTTTAAATGGTATTTCATTTCACTCACTTTGAATTTGTTCGAGTCAGGAAATGGATTTATACTCGTATATTTGCAACAAAACCACATCTCCGGAACGCATAGACACCTCGTACATCGACGGAGAAAGTTAATACCGTGGGCTAACTTGATGCCAGCGCCATCTAGTTTAGATATGAGTAAATACTGAGATTTAAACCGTTGCTTTAAGAATTGATTTTATAACTTATTTGATTTCATTGTTATTAAGTTTGATGTTTTGTATTTATACAATTATACATTTACATATAAATTTATATTTGAACATACATATTTTCAGTTTAAACAGAATTTTGAACCAATTTTTGTGAATTTTGAGGCCCTATTTTTTGTGATGTAAATAAAAATGTACAGTTTTCAGATTTATTCCTATATGTGTACTCTGAGACAATGCTTCTCGCCAAATTTCATAGTTCTATGTCAACGGGAAGTACCCTGTAGGTTTTGATTTTTGTGAGTGCAAAATATGCGGGTTTTTTACGACATAAACGGCGCTAACTTTTTGAAACGATAACTGAGAAGTTTTTCTTTTACACAACTGCAAGAAACCATAGATATACGTATACAGTTTAAATTTCAACTCTATATCTTACAGAGGGACAACAAAGTGATCGTATAAGGGTTCCGTTTTTTCCGTTTGAGGTACGGAACCCTAAAAAAAAAGTAGAACTCACCTCCAAAATATCACAAAGATCCAACACCCCAGTGGAGGCGCGGAAGGTTTTCTGCACAACGATGTCTTTATACCTACAGATGAGCTGATCGACGGTCCGCAGCGCCGCGTGCTGGATGCCCAGATACTTGCTCTGCATCAGGGCCAGGAGCGACGGCCAGCTGAACTGCTGGTTCTTGGTCACTTCGGACGCGGACGGTGGGTCGTCGAGCAAGTTGCTTAGCGTCTAGCACAAATATTCCCATGATAGATGCAGAAAAACATTACAAAATGTACAAGAAAAGCTGTATAACTGGTATCATTTACTGTACTGTACTGTATCAGCCTTTTTTAACAGTCCACTGCAGGACGTAGGCCTACCCACGAAGGGTGATTGGGCCATATCCACCACACTGGCCCGGTGCGGGTTGGTGGATTCACATACGCCATCGAATTTCTTCTACGGACATATGCAGGTTGCCCCACGATGTTTTCCTTCACCGAAAAGCCAGTGGTGTGAAATTCCGAACATAAATTCCAAAGAACTCATTGGTACGGGACCGGGATTTGAACCCACGACCTCACGATTGTAAGGCGGGTATCACTACCTCTAAGCCACCACGGCTTCATCATCATCAACGGTATCATTTGAAATACCCAAATAGAAGAGGCCTGTGAATTTGAAATTTTTTTTTTAAAACTAGATAGATCTAGCCGTAAACCATTTACCTGAAGGCAATTCTTTTGAACGTCAGGGTCAAGGCTGTTTTTCATCCTGTTGAACAAGCTGCTCAGTATATTAGCAGACACGAGTTGTTCGCAACCAACCGGCTCCTTGGTAAGCTCCGCCAAACATAGCGACGCGAATTCCAGTACGAAAATGTCTTCAATCTAGGAGAAATTAGGAACTGAGGGACTGCTGTGGCAGTGTTTCCACATTTACGGATTTCGTACTACTTAGAAATATAAGTAGGGAATTTTAGGGTAGGTAACCTACACCTTTGGTGAAGCCAGGGCCCTCGCTGGGAACCTAGGATTTTTACTGGGTAACTTCCACAATATAACGCAGCGTTTATCAAATAAAAATATTAATGAACCTAGAAAAGCAACTCAATAAACCACATATCACTGAAGGTCTCGGGATATTCCTAATGCTGAAGACCGTTCCATTGCGAATGGTCAAAACCGCAAACGGTCAATTGACTGAAAAACCGTCAAAATCGCGATCGGTTAATAACACGATCGGCCCATATCGCGAATGGACGAATTCTAATTCTATTTTGTAATCGCAAACGGTCAAATTACCAACCAGTCGAATATTTCGACGATAAAACGACAGAAGACCAATGTCATTTTAGTGTCTATTCAAGAACAAGACAAACCAGAATGTAAGCATAAGTCCTAACCTTAGGCAACATAAAGGCAATCCTCCTTAAATTTTGTTGATCATCCAACACTTGCTCAGGACCTTGCGGCAACTGACACAGCTGAGCCAACGCCTTCAGAGCAAACCTTTTGATGTTCATCTCGGGGTGATCCACATGAGGTAGAATGTAGCGTATGGCCTCTAAGTCGAGCAGAACCTGGCGATTCTG
Source organism: Hypomecis punctinalis (assembly GCA_949316475.1). Taxonomy (NCBI): domain Eukaryota; kingdom Metazoa; phylum Arthropoda; class Insecta; order Lepidoptera; family Geometridae; genus Hypomecis; species Hypomecis punctinalis. The sequence continues at coordinate 3,861,956 of OX438798.1, forward strand.
CATGTCTTGGGCGGAGAACTTCGTTATAGCTCGGAGAGTCTGGGAAAAGAAACTTGTAAGTCTTTTGATGATAGCGTTCACAATAAAAAAGTGGCTTAAGGACCCAAACAAATCTAGCTTCACTTGGCAATCTGTAATCGATTCGGTCAATTTATAGAAAACGGGACCTCCGTTTCTTATATCTAAATTGGCCCTTTATAGACTAACCAAGGTGTTAGACATGACGCTATAAATGTGGAGCCTGCTGTAAGTCTTCTAGCACTAAATCGAACAACGTATTATAGGTGCACGTAACGCGTAAGATTAGCAAAAGACATGAAAAGAAATTGAAATTCGAATTTATGATATCCACACATTTGCTAAGCCTACTGGAGCCTCGCAAATCGCGACTCCGCGAAGCTATACACAAATAACTATGTAAGATCTTGTCGTTTTACGATTTCCATTAAAAGCTTCATAAAAGGCCAGAAGGTATAAGATATAGTACCTGGCATAATATCTCAGGTTCCAGAGACTCGAGCAGTAAGATAGATGTATGGGCGCTCTCTGGTGTGATATTATAGGCGTGGAAGGTCAGGTCCCTCTTTTCTGCAGAGCGGTTGTCTCGCTCCTTTTGTAACGGTTTTGCCATGGCTTATAATATTGAAAGATATCTTGTGGGTATTATAGTCTGTAAAAATATTATAGTAGGTACTGCTAAGAATAACTAAAGATATACAAACAAGATTCCTCAGATGAAATAACAACAAAAAACAAGAATAGAGTTATTGAATACCACTTGAAAACAAGACCAAAGTACAAGCAAGTTTGACAATTTGTCAAAAATGTCGAAGTCAAAGAAAAAAACAATATCATGATACGAAACAAATACGAAAACAGTTAGTAAGACTATCAGAATCGTCGATGGGATTCCCAATAAGAAGGTTAATTAAAAAACAGTTGAAACCTGATACCTCCAAAATCACATGGAAACAAGTAAATAGTAAGCACATTCAGAATATAACAGCAGTAGAATATTAAAAATTAAAAACTAAATTATCTCAATTCGGAGCACTGAAGAACTTATGAGACAATAACAGAAATATCCAAAAATACAAGCTCTTCAAAAAAGAGGTTTCGCTACCGAGCCATCTTGCTAAACTAAACCATCGCCAATTAGAATACAAAATGTCAACACGAAAATAATTCATACTGTCATGCTCGTATTTCTAAGTTTTTATCTTTATGTATAGGAGGAACATAATCGTTCGATTCATAGCGAGTGCAGCGCGTAAGTTTAGGATACTCCAGGAGGTATGGATCTTGCCGTGGTGGGGCGACGGGCGGCTGGCGGCGGTGCCTCTCTGGGCCGTGGACATCTTGGTGCTGGTTGTGAAGCTGTGCTCGACCTGCGCACTAGGAGTTGCCAGGGTGCTTATACCGCCGGTTATGAAGAGTCTGCACGGGGAAACTATCTTGGTTAGCTTCCCTCTGAGGGTTCTGTTTTTGATAAACAGCAATGTTTAGGAAATTGTGATGAAAAATGTCATTTCTTGCCTCAGAGTAAAGGGTGTGTTAAATCGTCGAGCAGGAATTTTTACAGATAGAGTTCAAAGCTCTAGAGAAATGCTGATGCTAATTTATTGTTATAAGATCAGGCATTGAAGTATAATACACGAGAACTGAAGATTGTTGTCTATAACGACGTCAGCCAACTACCGGCGTACGCCGGCGAAGCGCGCCGACCGGCCTTAGTCGCGATTAAACAAAATGGTTGAATATATCAGACGTCAAAATATTATTTAAAAAATTAAAAATGGGGAAATGTGTAGTCAAAACCTCTTGATTCCGTTCTCGATTTCTTCATAAAGCTTCTGGAATTTATTTCCACAAGTAAATACGGTTTAAAAGTAAATAATTTTACAGTTGGTGATGCCAGGTGAAACATAATTTTGTTTCCACATAATTATGGGAGATTTCGACTAATCGATAATTACTTTTTTGATACTATAGGATATCCGCAGACAAAATACGTAAAAATAACGATAAATAATGGATAAAAGTCATTAGAGTATTACGAAAAGAAACTGACTGGATAATAATAGTAAATAGTAAAATTACAATAGATTACAATATAACTTCAATAAATACTAAAAATACAAGAGTACAAAGATAATAACAAATCCGGTACCTAGATTAATGGGCGGCATTAACGTCTACAGCGATTTTAAATAATACTAATAATCATTACTATTTTTATAATTATTGATAGTTATGAATCAAGCAGCAGAATTAGGCTTAAATAGGTTACGTTTTGTAATTATTAGTTTAATCAAATAGCTTGACGGCAACAGGTATCTATGTCCGGAGATTGAAGTACAGGTATAGTATAACAGATTAGGCTACAATTTTCAAAGAAGTTTTACGTGATACAGAGATACTGAAAAAACGCTGCGTGGTATAGGTATGTATGAGTGACACAGACTGCACGCGGGCCGTGCGGGGTGCGTGGTAACTAGTGGTAAGAGCTTACGAACTCGGGCGCGGGTGGCGGTGTGGCTATGCTAGCTGTTAGTCTGCTATATTTATTATTGTTTATTATAATTGTTTACTCCAACGGTTCCAGAATAAAAAAAACATCACTGCAATTTTCAAAACAATATATTGTAGATTATTCATGCAATGCTTTCGAATTTTCTTAAGGATTATCCTGTCCTACAATATGACACGTTTTTGATAATTAAGTATTATTATGGCGATAATTATTTTAATTATCAAGAACGAATAAATATTGGCCGGATAAATGAATAAAATATTCTTTGTATTATAACTTTATTCATAATTACATCATATTATATTTGATTTTGATTAATGACTCAAATTCATAATGTTATTACTAAAATGTTTATTATTAAAAATATCGGTTTGTATCACTGACATTGAGAAGATATCGTAACATTTTGGGGAAATTACAATCTAATCAACTGGCACCCTAAGTAGGCATTGTCCGACTAAATTTAAAAATATTGCTATTTCTGTCATTTTCAACGTCTTACCGTACTTTAGCAACTAGTGTAACAGGGATAGAGATATGATTCTTTGATTACCTACCAACGATATTCGGGCGGTTAATGTGTCGCCATGCCTAGCAACGCAGTTGTTTGAGTCTACTTATCTAGACATTAAACATCATTGAGATCAGGTAGTGTGTAGTCAAATGCAAACGTATTGGATAAAAAAACAAAGTTACACAAAAAAGGTGGATTTATGATGCTTATTGCATCAATGGCAGAGCAAACTTGCTGGAAACGCTTTTGTCTAAACTGATAAATATAATGCTACTAGCGACCCGCCCCGGCTTTGCACAGGTGTATTATACATATAAACCTTCCTCTTGAATCACTCTATCTATTAAAAAAACCGCATCAAAATGCGTTACTGAGTTTTAAGGATATAATCATACATGGAGACAGACAGCGGAAAGCGACTTTGTTTTATACTATGTAATCTATACTAATATTATAAAGAGGAAAGATTTGTTTGTTTGTTTGTAATGAAAAGGCTCCGAAACTACTGGACCGATTTCAAAAATTCTTTCACCTTTGGAAAGCTACATTATCCCCGAGTAACATAGGCTATATTATATTAAAAAAAAATTAGGGATCCTTACTAAAACTCCAACAATGTAACATAAGGTGTAAAAAAAAGACCTGAAAAATTCCTTACGTCGCGTGCGCTGAGAAAACTATTGATGATGGAATAAAATAATGTACTACGACTTTATAGAACACACCATAATTTACAAAAAATGTCGCGACAGCATATATCTAACTATTATAGTTAAGCCGTAATAACTGTTCTTTTATTCTTAAAAATTAATTGAAATACCGTCGCAGGAAAAGGATCTTAATTTGTATCTTGGTATTAATCCTTATCAAAATAAATTATTTCATATTCAAGACTGTTTCAATAGCTTTATGCAACTTTTTAAATTATTTAATTCAGACATTTTATTACAAAGATATTACGAGTTCAAAAATGTAAGTATTATAAAAGTTTCGTTTCGCCGCTCACTCCGCTTGGCAATTCATATACTTTGTACAATGTACATAATACAAAATTAACTTCGAGCAAATATATATAGACTCACAATCGTGAAAAAAGTGTCCGAGCCAAAATCCTGCCCAAGCTACGTAGTGGGCAGGCTTTTTAGTTAGTCGTAAGGCGATTCCAAGCCGACTACAACGCCGCGCGATGCCAAAGTGCTCGGTTACAGGCACTTATTAGGTGACATAACGTCGAGATTCGAGGAAACGGGTCATTAAGAATTGAGAAGGGTGCTTGGGCCATATCCACCACCAGTGCCAGGGCCCAGTGTGGGTTGGTGCAGATTGCCACACAATATTTTCCTTCGCCAAAAGCCAATGATTTGAAATTTCGTACATAAGTTCCAAAGAAACTCATTGATACAGGATCGGGATTTGAACCCACCACCTCACGATTGTAGGACAGGCGTTACTACCACTAGACCACCAAAGTTATATATCTTCGCCATTAGTGTGTCGATTTATGTTTTATTGGTAGTAAATAGGTATGCAGTGGCGTAGCGTGCCTTGGAGGAGCCCAAATCACTCATTTCTCACAAAAGAAACAAATACCCTTGCATTAAATTAAAATAAATATGTACCGCCTTACCGCAAAAGATTTAAACACTGTTTAGCCGTACAATTTGTACTGTTAAACGTTGTCTAAAGCCTGCGTAAAACTTTAGTGGTAAGACGCTTATTTATAAGTTGTCACTTCCTCCTAGAAATTGAGCTAGCCAAACAATTCAAATGAAATATACACTTTTCTTACAAAAGAAACAAATATCCTTGCATTGAATTGAAATAAATATATACCGCCTTACCGCAAAAGATTTAAACACTGCTTAGCCGTACAATTTGTACTGTTAAACGTTATCTAAAGCCTGCGTAAAACTTTAGTGGTAAGACGGTTATTTATAAGTTGTCACTTCCTCCTAGAAATTGAGCTAGCCAAACAATTCAAATGAAATATACACTTTTCTTGCCTTTTTTTTCAGGAAATTGATAATGAATAGAATATAATTACCTATATCAGCTAAGTAAGTCTAGCTGAAGACGATTTCAGTTGTTATAAAATTTCTGCCTCTTAGGACAACTTTTGGAAGAATGCTTAACCCGGGAAAAAAAGAGATGATTTATTTCGGGAAGCACGAGATTAAGTGACATTGTGGATAACATTTTACTAGGTTTTGCTTACACACGTTAAGGCCCCTGTAGCCCGGGAGCCCCGTATTATTGACACGGCTGATACTGCGGTAGCTACGCCCCTGCACATAGTATGTGAAACGAATTGTCGACCTTAAAGTTCTCGAATGTAGACAATGTATTGGCAAGTGTAGCGAAGGTCTTCACGTGAATCTAAGATCTGGTCGTGACGTCCGGAACACGTTGGATGCCAGCGCTTCGATTCCTTCCATCACAGCTCTTTGGGTTAGCAAGTTGAAGAGGCCTTAGGTAGGGCACACAATTCGTAGAAGTAGAACTGATGTCCAATGTTTTTCAAAATTCTCGATTGAAGACAAGATCAAGAAACTAACTTACATGGGTAGAATGTATAGACTGTGGGTCTGTAATATTTTAACGTCGCTTTCATTCTCATCATTGTCATTTTCTGAAATCAGGGCTATATATTATGTACAGCCACCCAACACATACGAACTCACTTTTATTTAGATATGCCAATACCTACTATCTCTTTTTCATAAACTTCGAACAGTTTAAGACTACGGAAACTCTCGCGATTTGGGTAGGTTTTAACTCATCATAATGGTTCATCCGGTATGTCTAGCATGTGTGTGGCGCATACCTACATTACGTGGTAAGTATATGTATAGCCAATCATACCCGGGCAAAGCCGGGACGGGCAGCTAGTAATGAATACATATGTGTACTTTAAATTACCCTAAGATTCATCCACCATCTTTAGGACGTCCAATGACGGACATAGGCCTCTCCTATGGAATTCCAATAAAGCCGGTTGGAAGCGGCCATTATCCAGCGCGTTTTGGTCAATTCCTTAACCTGTAAGTCAATTTTCTATAATGATTTTGCAGATAACTGGAGCAGCCAACGGCATCGGGCGGGAGTTAGCTCTTCAGCTAGCCGATCTAGGGGCTACTATCATTTGTTGGGACAAGGATGGCCATCGTAACAACTCGGTAGTTTCGGAGATACGGAAGAAGGGTGGAGACGTTAGTGGTCATAATTTTATGAATCTTCACGTCTTTATAGTACCTTTATTCACATAGTTACCTACGTCATTTGTCGGTCGATTCACGTGCTATTTCTTTCCATTTGTAGAAGAATGTCGCGAGATAGTCCCATAAAAATATTTTCTTTCGATTTAGTAGCGAAAATTGATGAAATGCAGCAACGCCTCTTCAAATCGGAAAGCAAAATCACTACAGGCTACAGCGAAACTTGATAAGTTTTTTGACAAAAAAAATATTGTTTAGGCTTTGTGTCGAAATAAGTAATTATTTTGTCATCAAATAGTTGCAGACGGACGAAGCACTTTTTAATTCCCAGTGCAAACAGATGGGTGTTATAAGTTCGAACGCTCTGTGCGTGGCACCGTAGCTCTAACACGGCTGAACCGATTTGGGTGCAGTTTTTTATTTGAAAGCAGGTTTTCTAGCGATGGATCTTAGATATGTTTCATCAAAATCGGTTCAGCCGTTTCAAAGTTATCTGCTGCAGTAGCAATCTTATTGCGTTGAGGTTTTTAAATGTTTAATTTCATCTTGGACAGAATATTTTTTTGTGCTTTTATGAACAACACGCCATGTTTTCAGTGTTTCGGCTTCACGATAGACGTCACAGTAAGAGAGCAGGTGGCAGCACTCGCTACACGTATGAGGAGGCAGCTGTGCGAAGTATCGATGGTGATTAGTAACGCTGGAGCGCTGACCTGCGCGCCCATGGGCCATCTCCGGCCGGAGCTCATTACGAAGCACATTGAGGTCAATTTACTGGCACATTTCTGGGTAAGGGTTTTTCGTCATCGTTTCAGCCATAGGACGTCTACTGCCAGACGTAGGTTTCTCCTATCCTGATATCTATAATTGGAGATCTTTCTAATAAGACCAATTCTGTTGGAAGCGCTTTGCATCCAGCGCGATCCTGTGGGTATGATGAGGTCATTCGTCTACCTTATGGCTGGCTGGCTAATCGAAACGCGGTCTCTACTCCACTCGAGAACTTTTCGACCCCATTGCTCATCAGTACCTACATCGTGCCATGTGCCCTGCCCACTGCTTTTTAAACTTGCCGACGCGCTGGGCTATGTCGGTTTAGGTTATTCTACGGATCTCCTCGGATCCGAAGGACTTTTTTTAAACTTGCCGACGCGCTGGGCTATGTCGGTTTAGGTTATTCTACGGATCTCCTCGGATCCGAAGGACTTTTACACTGTCATCTTAAACTAGTCTGTTGCTGTTAAGCTGCTGTTTGAAATAGAGTTTCTAAGTAGAAAATAATAATTGAACTAAGTCAATTTGCTAGCTTGTTTTTCAAAACTATATAGGTAAGTAGGTAGAATTACTCATGGTAGAATTTAGAGACTAGTCAAATTAACGGTATTATTTACCTACATTTAATTTTGCAAATTGATTGGTCGAGTATCGAGTACTATGCCTACATTTTTAGATACTCCAAGCATTTTTGCCAAGCATGATCGAGAAGAGATATGGTCACATCGTAGCCATCAACTCCAGCGCTGGTCTGATGCCTTGCTCCGACATGATACCGTATTGCGCTGCAAAGTTTGGACTTAAAGGTAATTTATTATGCTTTAGCATACTTACTTCTTTTCTTTGAAAAATAAAATTATTGAATCCTGTGATAAGCCGCGGGTATAGTACATTGTTGACCGAGAGGAGAAAGTGACCGATTACCGTCGAGGGCTTTAAAACACCCGAGATCGGGAATCGCACTTTCTCTCGAGTGATACATAGTGCTTTATACTACACCTACGAGGAAAATAAAAAACTAAATCTTAACATTAAAATAAATTAAATAATAAAATAAATAAAAAAAAATTCGTTCTTTTAATTGATTTCTGTGGTAAAAGGTTATCAATCAGTATTTTTGCTGTTTCCTTCAACTGGCTTTTGATATTTAGGTAACCAGCGCATAGTCTTACCCAAAATTAAAAAAGAAAAACCACGTAAGAAATGGATTTTCATACACTTTTCTCTCCCGCTCAGATGCGTTTTCTCGCCGCATATTTGTTCGATATACAATGACGTACTTTCTACCGTAAATTTGATAAAGTATCAAGGTACTTTCCGAGCAGGTGTAGTATAAAAGCTATTTTCATATATATCCAAAGTTTGCATAGGCCCTAGGATGGCTAGCCCTGGTGTCAGAATTTTTAAGCCGCCTAAAGGCTTCTGACAACTGACTTTCTTTAACTGTTTAGGAGCCACGGTAGTGCATGTTGTAAATGCCACCCGCGGTCACCCGTCCGAAGACTGACCGTGCTGAATGTTGCTTGACTTCGGTTATCGCTAACGAACACCAAGTCAAGCTACGCTATGAGCGCTACTATCTATCCATCAGGTTTAATGGAGTCCGTAGCCGAAGAGTTGCGTCTGGACATGTGGACCAAGAATGTGAACGTGACGTCTGTGTACCTGGCGACGGTAGCCACTGGGCTCTACCCACCGCCGTCGCATCGCTTCCGTAGTTGGTACGGAGAGCTGAGTGCTAAGGACGCCGCGAGGATTATCATAGAAGGTTACAAGCTTATTGTTTTCAGCCTGTAAATTCTCGCTTCTGAATAAGGGATAGTTTAAATTAGAATGGGGCATGTAAGGGACGAGCCCGGGCGGTACGGGGCACGGACGGCAGCGGATTTTTTTGCTGCTAATGCACTTAAGCGCTTTACATAAAAATTAAACAGAAGACCGATTCATATAATATATCATGTAGGGAGCGAAAGCAATAGCAGACTTGAAACTGCTCACCAGCAAAAGAGCAATCTCATGAAGATTTGTCACCTTACCTATCAAATAGAGTGGTGCCTTGATAACAGCTAACATAGCCCAGTAGACTGGCAAGTTGATATGACAGTGGGCAGGCTGGATGACCGATGGGTTCGAAAAGTTCTCGAGTGGAGAATACGTAATGGCAAGCGCAACGTAGGACGTCTACCCACGAAGTGGACAGATGACCTTTCAAAACCGGAGGATCGCGCTAGATGTATAGAGGAGGTCTATGTGCAGTAGCTGGTCCTCTAAAATTTTGTAGGTATTTTTTAACTCTTTCACTGTTCCAGTACAAAGTTATGACCTGTATTCATAAGTCCACCTACGTTCTCGCTCTAGCTTGAAAAAACTGGCAACATTTTACGGAGGCTCCTTTAAAATTTTTGGTAGCCTTTGCCTTTGGTCCATGAGACTTTTTTGTTCTTGTTCATATGTCCAGTCAAATAATAATCATCAATTTTACTTTTAAATTGTGACTCCAACTAGTTGTGGATATAGGTATGACTTGGGTACAGGTGTGACTCCTTTTGGAGTCATTGGACAGAGAACGTGTTAATCATTGGAAAGTGTCCTCATTTATGTACATATTATGTAAGTAAGTTAGAATAGCATTTTTCATCTCGAATTCGTCAAGCTGAGGCGAAACGCAATTACTTTGAATAACTACAATACATTTTTGTATTTATTTTCAGGGATCCGGAAAAACCATAAAACTATTAGCATTCCCGCATTCATGAAAACTTTTGTAGATATTAGCAATCTTATGCCTGAAAGAATAAGGGTCATATTCATGGATTTCTTCAATTTTGGCCACAGGGGCTGGTTTTGTTTTTGTTAAGATTTTTCCTAAATTTAAATATAAGTTATTTTTAATTTAAATTCTTGTGTTATCCCTAGATATACCATTAAATATACTGATTAATGTATGTAGCTTTATGTATGACTTTACTTTGATATTTTAAGATTGTTTAAGACTTTAGGAATTACTTTAAAAATAAATAAAACTTTATAGTTTTAAATTTTCTTTTTAATAAAGGTAACATTTAACAAGTTATAAATAAGGCAACATTTTTTTAACTTCACAATATTTCATTAAAAATAAATAAAAAGTTTTTTTTTAAGTGATGCCTTGCTTACTATTCCTAGAATTAAAGTTTATTAATTACAATTATTATAAACTAAACACAAGAATGTCCCTCTAATTTATAACAATTGACAGTCTTACCGCATTTTTCGCACATTGCCACTTCACTGTGTTCCGTTGCATGATTGTCCTTTTCGATCCCACTTCTGAAGCGTTTGTTGCATATGTTACACTTGTAGTTGTCATTATGTTGTATGGAATGTCTCGTCAAAATGGCGCGGGTTGCGAAGCTTTTGCCACAGGACTCGCAGAGGTGGCGTGATGGCTCTGGTTTAGTTTCTGCAGTGTGGGTTTTCACATGGAGATACATTTGTTGGTGATCTGAGAGGGTTAAATTGCAGACTTTACATCTGAAAGCAAAAAAGTAAATATGGTTTTAGCTGCTTAGTTGTTGTATAGAGCAATACACTAAAATTTAGGCTAAAGGAAAGGAAAATTCAAAAACAATATTGAATATTTAATTATTGTTGTTACAAAAGTTGGCTCACTGAAATGAGCACTTTTTGACCGACGAAACGGAGGAGGTACCTACTCAATTCGACGCATATCTTTTTATGTGTAACTACGTATACCTTTTTACATAGTAGATAGATAGATAGATAGAACTCTTTATTGTGTGCACTAAGTACAGAGTAGATACTTAACTTATCTTAAATTAAATTAGTGCCACAAATGGCGGCCTTATCGCTGATAGCGATCTCTACCAGGCAACCACTGAACGGAAAGAGATCACAAACAAGAGTATAAATGGGAGGTACCAATCTAATAATGATATAAATGTAAATAATAAATAAATAAATACTACAAAAATATAAATAAACATACATACATAATAATATAATATAATACATACTTAATAATAATATTGAGAAGGAAAAGAGAGACAAAGGCTAAAATGGAAGTAGCAAACAAAGGATATAAAACAGACAAGTAAAAAGAGAAAAGAGAGAAAAGACGCAATTTCATCATTTTGAACACTGATCAAGATAAAAACCTTTCACTCTTTCCTTAAAAATGTGCAGTGACTGTGAAGTTCTAATAGAGACAGGTAAGGCATTCCATAAGCGGACAGCGGTGACAGAAAAGGCATTTTCATAAAATGTGGTATGATGGGTAGGAGTGGAGAGACAAAGCAAGGTTGATGGTCTTATAGAACGACAAGAGCCCTCACGAAAGAATTTAAAACGCTCTTTGAGGTAGCCTGGAGAGGAAGGATTAAAAAGGATATTGTAGAGAAGTGACAGGATGTGAGCATTTCTGCGGAGTCTGATAGGAAGCCACTTGAGTCTAGTGCGAAACTGAGAGATGTGGTCGTACTTTCGTAATCCAAAAATAAACCTTATACAGAAATTTTGAAGGCGCTCAAGTTTATCTAATTGATCTTCTGTAAGATCAAGGTAGGTAACATCAGCGTAGTCGAGGATTGGAAGAAGTAGGGATTGAGCTAGCGCAATTTTGGTACAGGTGGGGAGAAAATTTCGCAGCCGCATCAAGGAACTGGCTGCTGCATAAAGCTTTCTGCTCGTGACTTGAAGCTGCGGAGCCCAACTTAGACAGCGATCCATAGTTATACCCAAATTTTTAACCGTACTACTGTATGGTATGCTGACTCCATCAAACTTGACTTCGGGCAGTGTCGACCAGTCGATTTTGGAAATAAGACGGGAACTCCCTACAATAATAACCTGGGTTTTGATAGGATTCACTCGCAATCCGAAGGATGCACTCCAATTCGAAATACGAGCAAGGTCGGCACTAATCGTGTCAACGGCACCAGCCAGATTATGAAGAGGTACATGAGTATAAATTTGAAGGTCATCAGCGTAAAGGTGAAAAGAAGATGATAGATTTCTGGTGATAGTGTTGATAAAAAAGGAAAAGAGAGGTGGCGATAGCACACCCCCCTGCGGAACTCCAGCTGCCGTACCGCACCATGATGAGACTTTATCATCAATGCGAACCCGCTGCCGTCGTCCACAGAGGTAGCTGCGATACCAGTCCACTGCAGGAGAAGATACATTGGAAGAAAGCATAAGGGCAAGAAGAATGTCATGGTCGACGGTATTGAAGGCATTGCTGAAATCCAATAGAGCTAATATTGTTAGGTTGCGATTTTCCATGGCTAATCGGATGTCATCTGTAATTTTCACCAGAGCACTAACAGTGCTGTGGCCGGGGCGAAAACCAGATTGGAAAGGATTATGAAGGCTATGACGGGAAAGGTATCTACTGAACTGGTTATGGACAAGACGTTCAAGGACTTTGGATAGGAAAGGTAGGATTGATATAGGACGAAAATCAGAAAAGGATTTCGGATTAGGTTTCTTCGGGAGAGGAATGATTTGGGCATCTTTCCAAACAGAGGGAAATACACCAGATGAGATGGAATTATTTAAAATAGCACAAAGAACGGGTAGGATATAATCAAGGACAGGTATGAGCATATTGCGACTGATTCCATCACTGCCCACCGCATTCGATGAAATTCCAAGTATGCATTTCTTAACATCCTCTATTGAAAAAGAATCAAAGACAAAAGGTGGATGATCTGGAGTAGGCATATCAGAAAGAGAGAGAAGAGTTTTATTTTTGGAAGATAAGTCAATGTTGGATGAAGAAGAAAAATGTGTATTAAGAAGTTCAATATTTAAATCATGAGGGATAGTATCTAATCGTGATTTACCAATGCCAATCGATCTCAAAAACTTCCAAACTTTGGCCGAATCATCATTGTCTACGGATTTGTGAACATACTTTCGCAAAGCATCCCTGCAAGCCGTGTTACAACGATTCCGGGCTGTAACATAGGCTGCCTTAGTCAGGGTTGTAGGGTGACTTTTGTATCTGAAATTTGCCACGTCACGTTTGTGCATCAGAAGCTTAATATCACCGGTCAGCCAAGGAGCAGGAAGGTGTTTTATTTTGATGGGGCGCAAAGGGGCATACTTATCATATATTTCTATTAAAATTGAATTAAAGATCGTTACTTGATCATCGACAGAACCTGCGTCGAGTACAGGCGCCCAATCAATATTACTAACTTCTTTGACTAATGCTTCCTTGTCCATGCCACCGAAATTGCGCTGGAGGATAATTTTAGGCTTGGCTTTTGGAGGACGAATTTTATAGGACATAAAGATAAGGTCATGATATGAAAAACTCGCAGAGCATTGTCCATGCTTAGCAACACAATGTGGTGATGATACTATCATGATATCAAGAAGAGAAGGAGTGCAATTTGGGAAGTGATGGGTAGCGTTGAGAGGAAGAATGTGTAAATTACAGGAGTTAGTGACGGATAGGAAAGAGGAAGTACGGTGATCTTGTTTAAGAAGGCAAGTATTAAAGTCACCCATAATTATAGAATGCTTGTAAAGAGGAATTAGATTTTCCAGGAGGTTCTCAAAAGTTGAAAAATAATTAATGTTTAACGATGGGCAATAATAAGCACCAAGTAAGATCTTCGTATGGAAAAGAGTAATTTCAATAAACAGATGCTCACCAGCGTTTGGCGGACATGGCTGTGTGGAGGTGCTAATTATGGAAAAAGGGATGTGGGATCTAAGATAGATACCAACACCACCACCACGACTATCGATGCGATCGTTGCGTATAAGTTGAAAACCAGGTAAATCATAGGAAATGGATGGAAGACTAGCTTTCAGCCACGTCTCTGAAACCACAATGGCATGTATATTACTACAAAGGAGAGAAGCTTTCATGTCATTGATATGAGATGGTATGCTTTGAGCGTTGATATGTATAACATTAAAATTTTTCGACACATCTGCAAAATGTGCATCTAGAGTCTCAGAGAGAGAAGGTATGCTAGAGAAACTATCACTATCACTACAACAGGAAGAGTAAGAGGATATCGAAAGAAATTCATCTTCGCTGGAACTATTATCCATTAAGTTAGCCATAATAATTATAAAAATAGAATATATATAATACAATATAATACTAATATATAGGTATATGATACTGTATAAATAATCTAAATATTTAATGGTATTGAATACTCAACTAGTGACACACTCGTCCGCCAGCGTTCCAGAGAGAAAGCTTTCAAGTAGCAAAACAACAAATAAGAAAACAATTACACAACAAAATAAACTACTAAATTAATTATTTCTCATAGTTTTAGGTTGACAAATATTATTATTAACAGTACATGACATTAACAAACTATACGGAAAAATAAAAAATAATAATATCACATGAAACACAACATTTAAAAAGGAAATAAACACGTAATAAAATATTAACAATACAGTCAAGTATCACCCAATACGAGATATCTGTGGCCACAAGGCATCAAATAATACCTAGGTATACATTGTTAATTTTGAGTGAGTACAAACCAACTTCAATCCAGTTACAATATTTAAAAAACAAAACATTTGTGAAAGATAGAAACCTACTATAGGAACTCTGTGGTATATGCGGTATATGCCAATGATGAAAAAAAAAAAAAAAGTCTATCCGTCAAGTGTCAAACTTCTGTCAGAGTGTTGACAACATTTATTTTGTGTGCAAAACACATATATTCCCTCTATAATCTAAGGCAAAACAGTGCAAAATTAAAATTGATAGCAAAAAGAAAAACTGGGTATTTAGAAAAGCAAGTTGGGCGTTAGCGCCTGTTACATAAAATACTACAATTACCTGTAATGTGAATTGCTACTAATAAGTAAAAGGATTGCAACAAATACAAGCCCGAGCCGTAACACCCTACATAATAGCTGGCACAGAAAGACACCGACAAAACAATCACTTCAATGAAGCTGATGCAGCTTGAGCAGCCGCTCGTTTCGTTCTTGGCACAGCACCGGATTCCGCAGCTTTTTTGGGGGCAGCGCCCGACGATGGCTTCGAAGGAGCGCTCGCCGGGATCTTCTGCAGCTCAAGGAGGCCAGTGATGCGATGTCGTTTGCCATCGGGGGCCAGGACGTAAATGAACCCATCGCGAGTCCAACAATTCTTCAGGCCGAAGCGCTGCCTGGCCTCCATGAACGCCTGGTGCCTCACTCTTGTGAGAAACTCGGACAGTGTGATGTTAGTGCCCTTGAGTGCTGATTTAGAGGACCACAGCTTACTTCTTAGATCAAAATCCCTAAATTTTACTAAGATGGGTCTCGGCCGGTCACCTTGGCTACGGCCCATGCGCTGACGACTGATTCCAGCTACTGAGAAAGATTGTACCTTAAGTCGGCCAGTGACAATGTCAACAATTAGAGCAGAGGTGTCTTCTTTCTCCACTTCTGGAACTCCATGGAACAGGAGAATCTTGCGGCGACTGTTCATCTCAATGCTGTCTATCCTGTGAGCCATAAGGCCAAACTGTGCATGGAAGTCTCGCAGTAATTGCGCTGTAGAGGATTTGAAGGCAGCAAAGTTAGCCGCCAGGCTGTCCCTGGGACTACCAGAAGGTGGAGTGTTTTGTTGTAGCTCACCTTCAAACTTTTCCATGCGCTTGTTCAGAGCATCCATCATGTCTAAGAAGGACTTTTGTTGTTGGGCTTCCATTGTACTGTGAGGTTGCTAAAGTGAGTGCTGTGCAGGCGTTGCTTCAGTGCTTCTTCAGGAAAATGTGGCAGAAGAAGTATGTACACTAGTCTAGTTATTTACACATAAATTTAGGATGTGAGAACTTTAATTTTAATTTTAATTAATAAATTTACTAAGAGCACAATAAAACATTTGTTTCTACACCTACCCCCCAAGGGAAAGTCCATAGTAGTCCTATATCAATAATTCTTTTTATTGGAAAGAATATACTTCGTAAATAGATCTCACTAAGCATGAAATTTGCAATAAGTTGTAGAAAGTTGGCATAGGGCACATTTGTAAATTTCAAACATCATGTGGCAGGAACATGTCAGTTACATAGATCTTATTGTTAGGTTGAAACTTATTAAAAGTTATTTCATTATGTTACTGTTATATTTCGCATGAAAGTCTACATTTCAACTTTGCAGGGATATAGCCTCCCAAACATACCTTTTTTTTCTCAACCTATGCTGTCCCACTTCTGGGCAAAGGTCTCCCCCATTTCCTTCCATTCATCGCGTTCTGTGGCCAAATCCCGCCAACCTTCCCGGAAAGTGTCAAGATCGTCACACCAACGTTTTCTAGGCCTTCCCTGCCTTCGTCTGCCTTCCGGTACCCATTGTGTGACGATCCCAGCCCATCTCTCGGGGTGCATACGAACCACATGACCCGCCCAATCCCATTTTAGTTTAGCAGCTTTTTGGCCTACGTCAACTACACCTGTAATGGAACGCAGTGTTGTGTTTCGAACTCTGTCCGTCCGTTTGATGCCTATCATACTGCGCTCCATTGCCCTTTGGCAAACCCCAAGCTTGAACCTCTGAGTATCAGTCAATGACCAAGTTTGAGCACCGTAGGTCAGGACGGGCAAGATACACATATCGATGAGTCAAACATACCTAAATGTAAATAATTACAATGTTGCAAATATGTAATTGGGACGTTACACATAAAACTTTGCAGCAATATAATTTTAATAACTTTGGCATTGCCTGTACCTTACAAATGAAAGTTACTGAAATGTTATACTGTAACATTGCGACAATACGTCTTTTGTTTTTTTCAACTTTTCTACAACTTCACAAATTGTTTTTCTTATTTACCTAACCTATATAATGTTGCTGGAACTTAATTTTCGAAAGTTGAGTGTAATTGTAGAATTTCTGAGTTAACATTTAAAACCAAGATGGCGTTAGCATCGCACATTGATATTCTGTATCGCGATGGTGTTGTCTTTGAAGAAATCAATATCCCCATTTGAAAATTACAATGAAACTTTCCTTGCTGCAGATAAATAAAATAAGTCTCTCATTCTCCCTCACACACACCCGCTCTTAGGACTTGTACTTGAACTTAAACATCAATAATATTTACTTAAAAAAAAATGTTTTTTAGAAACTGTAAATGCAACTTACATGCAAGTTTCAGGTTCTACTTTTAAGAAAGGATTCATTTCAAACTTATCTTAAACCTGCAAATGTAACTTTGCGACAACTTAACAAATACAGGCCACGTGCAAGTTTCATTTGTGACCTTTAAGCAAGATAGTTGATACAAGTTACTAGTACCTGTGAAATTGTAAGTTGTGAAAAAGTTAAACTTTATACTTTCGGAAACTTAACTTTACTACTTTCAGATATGTTTTGTGTGTAATGTTACTGTAACTTCACGTTTTAAAGTTATGCAAAGTTTTGGTGGTCAGCTCTGAGCAAGTAACAGGGTTTATCTACAGTGTGGCCGTTAGGGCTTCGTTTCAAGCTCGCTGTAAGCTTGCATGAATAAATGCATAATGATAAGCTCATTGATGTTACGTTCAGTAAAGCTTGCTTAGCGGGATCCAGCTGAATCTAGACGTAATCTATGGACAGAAAATCATCCCGTCCCACTCAGCTATCCTCCCCCAACATAAAAACTCCCCCTGGGGCACAAACTGCAATGGCCCATCTGGAAGTCCATAATGACTGCAAACACAAGTGGGCCATTGTAGACACAACATGTGCAAATGGGGCTTAGCCAAACCACCAAAGGAGGAATACGACTGTGGCGCCACTCAACAGACCATGGAGCATCTACTACAATGCCCACTGGACCTTAACACCTGCACACAAGATCTCTAGTGGTCGAACAGCATACAGCCAAATATAAATTCTATGATCGAATCGCTGACTCGAAAAGAAGAAGACTTCGAAATTGGTCCCAAGTAATTTTTGATAAATCAACAATAATGTAAAAAATGCTACATCAATTCGTGCGAAATATTCGCGAATATTGTCCATGGTTGAAGTCGGTCATGGCATTTTTTGCAAAAAATAATTATTCATAGCATAGATTTATTTCATGAAGCATTAAAATATTACTGGTTTTTTTATGCCGGGGTCACACATTGGCTATGTTTGCTACAAATTCTAACGTTTTATTGGATGATCAATTCCAAGACCGGTCCATACATTGGTTGGAACCAAGACTGTCATTTG
Organism: Hypomecis punctinalis; assembly: GCA_949316475.1. Lineage (NCBI taxonomy): Eukaryota > Metazoa > Arthropoda > Insecta > Lepidoptera > Geometridae > Hypomecis > Hypomecis punctinalis. The sequence goes on from OX438798.1 coordinate 3,880,182, forward strand.
TAGCCAACATAGCCAGTGTGCAATATACATATAAGCAATATAGTGACTAGTTGTGGCCCAAAGGATATTTTTATAACAGTTTTATAAAAATAGCAATCTTCTTCTTCATGTCGATGGTTCTGAGGTGTTGAGAGATCTAGATGGTGATGATCTACCTAGAGACCACAGTGGAGATAGTTGGAGGAGGCCTATGCCAAAAGGCACACTGAGCTGAGGCACATTTTATAGCAATAATAACCATAACACATTTAACCAAAACTCGCTCAGAATAAAAGGCTAATAATAAAAAAAACATGCAAACCTTACCTATACATATTGCCTTCAGGAATTTCATGCTCTTTCTTTTTATGTTTTACCAATGCCTCAGTTCCAAGGAAGATATGGCTACAAATATCACACTTCTTCTCCTCGCTTTTAAGTACATGCTGTCGAGCGTGCCTGTACAATTGAAATCTATCTTTGAACATCTCTCCACATTCTTTGCACTTAAAAATACACCCGAGATTAGCTCCAAAGTCCACTCTGCATGTTTTCTGATGTTGTGCGAGCAAATCTTTAGTTGAAAACTGTACTCCACAGTTATAAGTCAAGGGTATCGATGTATGTATAACAGAATGCTCAATCATCTTTTGTCGGGAGTCAAATAAAAAATCACATTTCACACAGGTCCTAGAAGCATTATCACATACGCTAATATGTTGACAGAGTTTCTGAATACTATCAAATTTTAACTTACACCCATAACATGTAGTAAAGTTCTTAGCAGATTTTGCAGCAGGTTTGCTTGTGTCCACTTCTTTCATTATGATCTCTTTAACAATCTCGATATCGGAGTCTAAAACATCAATTTCCATGTTGATTTTTTTATTCGCCTTCATTTCTTTTTTATTGGGACTAGCTAGTTTAGTTTTAATGCTGGTAACCTTAGCCAGTTCTATTGCATGTTCATTTCTATCCAACATGTTAACTATGGATGGTATATCTTCCTTTCCTAGGTTATTTAGATAGTCTTCAATATTCGCAGTGTTATTTAGGAACTCTAAAAGTGAATCTGAGTTGTATTCGGAGTCCGGTAGCGGCTGGATTGGGGTTTTAGTTTCAGAGCTCTTTTTCGACTTATCTTGAAGCGTAGACTCCAGCCAATCTTGTGAACAGCGAGCATGGAGTTGGAAGTTGTAGAACTGATTCAGTTGTGACACACAGGACACACAAATATCCTTTGGGAGGTGATCATTTGGAGGCACGACGATAGCGAGACAAGCTCTGAGATGTAAATTGATTGTGGGATCCCCGAGGATAGAGACGTGATAAGAATCTACATCTAGACATATTCGACAATATTTTTTTATTTCTTCACACATTTTAATCCTATTATTCTGAATGTATTTTAATTCGGCTTGAATCAAATCAAAACAATAACAAAACGAATGTTACCACATTATATTTTTAAATTCCCTTGAGGTTGTTTCCCTTTTTGTACCTTTTATTCCCCTTTGAAATTCAGAGAGTTCTAGATTTGCACCAACAAGTCTCAAGATAGAATATTAGTTAAAGTTAAAAATGTGTCAGATAAAACTACAATTGTACATTTAGATTATTCAAAATATAGAATAATCTTGTCTAACTTTATAGTTTTAGCTGCTGCTCTCCTGTTCGCACAACACAAGCAATGATTTTCTATGCTCGATTGCTCGCTCCTGCTTTTGTTCGGTCTCATGACCATTTAAGTTCAGCTGGTCTAATTATTCAATTATATGGACTCACTCATTCATAAACTGCGCTTCATCAAATTCTTGTCATATCAAATACCAATGATGTTTAATGTCTAGATAAGCAGACTCAAACAACTGCGTTGCTAGGCATGGCGACACATTAACCGCCCGAATATCGTTGGTAGGTAATCAAAGAATCATATCTCTATCCCTGTTACACTAGTTGCTAAAGGTTACTTATTGAAAAGGGTGAGAGGCAGCCAGAATAGCATTTTAAATATAATAAGTAATAAGTATGATTGTCCAATTATAAAGCATTGGATACAATCTATAATTCCCGATTTAAATAAAGCGTATCAAGTTAGGTAATTATATAAGTTCAATTAATAACAGAATTATTGTAAGTTGTGGTCCAAGTTGTTAAGATGATTTTATAATTTATTTTGAGTAACATTGTGATGGCATCGGTTCTGTTGTGTTACGTCAGGAATAGAGGCAGATTTGGTTACCTATTTTGTTTTTTGTAGAAGAGCGAAAGAATTTTTTTGTTAAGTACATAGAATGTTTTTGTTTTGTTAGCTTACTTGATTTTATTATTGATTTGAACAGTCAACACTACTGATGTCAGACTATATTATTTTTGTATTTTGTATTTGTGTATTTCTGTGAAATACTTTGAGTTTGTATGGATCTTAGTTATCTGAAAATAAAGATTTATTATTATTATTATTATAAAGTACGGTAAGACGTTGACGTAAGACAGAAATGGCAACATTTTTAAATTTAGTCGGACTATGCCTACTTAGGGTGCCAGTTCATTATATTGAAATTTCCCCAAAATTTTACGATATCTTCTCAATGTCAGTGATACAAACAGACATTTTTAATAATCAACATTTTAGTAATAACATTATGAATTTGAGTCATAACATTATGAATTTGAGTCATTATAAATATAATATGATGTAATTATGAATAAAGTTATAATACAAAGAATGTTATTCATTTATCCGACCAATATTTATTCGTTCTTGATAATTGAAATAATTATCACCATAATAATACTTAATTATCAAAAACGTGTCATATTGTACGACAGGATATTCCGTAAGAAAATTCGAAAGCATTGTATGAAGAATCTACAATATATTGTTTTGAAAATTGCAGTGATGTTTTTTTTTTTATCTGGAACCGTTGGAGTAAACAATTATTAATATAGCAGACTAACAGCTAGCATAGCCACGCCGCCACCCGCGCCCGAGTTCGCAAGCTCTTACCACTAGTTACCACGCACCCCGCACGGCCCGCGTGCAGTCTGTGTCACTCATACATACCTATACCATGCAGCGCGCGCTTTTTCAGTATCTCTGTATCACGTAATACTTCTTTGAAAATTGTAGCCCAATATGTTATACTATACCTGTACTTCAATCTCCGGACAAAGATACCTGTTGCCGTCGAGCTATTTGATAATACTAATAATAACAAAACGTAACCTATATAAGCCTGATTCTGCTGCTGGATTCATAATTATCAATAATTATAAAAATAGTAATTATTATTAGTATTATTTAAAATCGCTGTAGACGTTAATGCCGCCCATTAATCTAGGTACCGGATTTGTTATTATCTTTCTTCTCTTGTATTTTTAGTATTTATTAAAGTTATATTGTTATCTATTGTAATTTTACTATTTCACTTTTTACTATTATTATCCAGTCAGTTTCTTTTCGTAATATTCTAATGGCTTTTATCCATTATTTATCGTTATCTTTACGTATTTCGTCTGCGGATATCCTATAGTATCAAAAAATTATTTAACGATTAGTCGAAATCTCCCATAATAATGGGGAAACAAAATCATGTTTCACCTGGCATCACCAACTGTAAAATTATTCACTTTTAAAGTCATGAAATTTTATGTGATAGTTTCAATTAATACGAATAGTGTAAACCGTATTTACTTGTGGAAATAAATTCCAGAAGCTTTATGAAGAAATTGGGAACGGGATTAAAAGGTTTTGACTATACATTTCCCCATTTTTAATTTTTTAAATAATATTTTGACGTCTGGTATGTTCAACCATTTTGTTTAGTCGCGACTAAAGCCGGTCGGCGCGCTTCGCCGGCGTACGCCGGCAGTTGGCTGACGTCGTCATAGACAACAATCTTCAGTTCTCGTGTATTATACTTCAATGTCAAATACGCTCAGGCGTCAAGTTACCTAGAAATTAGGGAGTTTATTTATTAATGGTAGCGCAGAATAAACTTCAAAACTTCCTTGAAAAGTTTGCGCTCCAAAACAGGCGTGCGACAATTTGCAGTAGGTACATTTTACATGGTGGAATTAATGACTCTGGTAAGGACGGCTTCGTCATAATATTTTGTCGTGGACGTAAGTCACCGTTGAGCTTTTCGTAACCAAGTCAATGGTGTTTGATGAGCATTTTTCCATAGAAATGTTTTCTGTAGCCCTTAATAAATGCAAACGCAAAGCATCTGAAGTGCATATCACTCTCATCAAATTGAAACTGATATTATTCTGAGTTTATTATCAGTATAAATCTGAGTTCATCAGCAGATATTTTTTTCTTTGATAAAAATATGTGCATTATGTGCAAAAGGACATGTCCACAAAATGTATGGAGACTGGTATAATAATAATCAAAAATTCTGACCACAACACTCGTTACCACAGAAGAGAGAAGGAAATAGAAAGGAGATGTGGAGAGGGGTTTGTAGCCACTATCACGAGTGTATACTCATGATACGTGAAACCTTGAAATTTGCCGTCACAGTCGTTCAAGAGATTTCAGAGGTAATTTTTGCCCAAAAAATGCCGGTTCGCGCTATTGTAACGTGTCGAATACAGAGCAAAGACTTTAGTTTACAAAAAGGAGGAATATCCTTCCAATAGCAAGTCTAAATTGTGGGCATTTCTTTATATAAACGTTATCTTTTACTGCCTAGAATTTCGTTGATAGTGGTGACAAAACTTGCAAACATTTTATCGACATCGATAAATTTTGCTACTATTGTAAGTTAATATGTCGGAATAAAAAAAATATCGATGTCAATATAATTATTTTAATTTCAAATGTTTTGTAATTATAGCATATTATAATCAAAAAAATTATCGGTATCGATAAATTTTGATAGTAAGTTAATATTATCGAAATTAGACATTTATTGTTATCTGCATAGGTATTTAGTAAAATATTTGTGATTGTGGTGTACTTTTTAGTAATACATAATTGTATTTGCACCACATTCTAACTGTTATACTACATATGAATAAAAGTTTCCAGTTGGGCTAGGATGCCCACGAAGTAATATTTCTT